>OY728165.1:1786575271-1788975271 GCA_963277665.1 Viscum album | reverse complement strand
GAAAATTTGTATTTTCATTATGAAATTCGATAAATAATCTTGTGTCAAAACCAACAAATTTTGAATGCCCAATTATTGATTTGGAACATGATTTTCCCCAACCATGAGAAACAATATTATCTATCATTCCAAGGTCACCTATAGCCATCTTTTCATAATGTGTGTTTTTCACCCCCGATTGTGAGTCTTGAGATTTTGGACCTTTGAGCTAACTTTCCTACTTTTCTATGAATTAATATGATATAGACATTTTTTGAACCATATTAGAATCACAATAGCCAAATAGCTTCCCATTTCCCTTACCTTAATCCTCCTTTTGAAAGACACTTCATGATTATGAAAACCTTTTCTTTGATAGCTTCATTACAAGACCAATACCATATCCCACCTATCATCTACATAGATTTTCA
Organism: Viscum album; assembly: GCA_963277665.1. Classification (NCBI taxonomy): domain Eukaryota; kingdom Viridiplantae; phylum Streptophyta; class Magnoliopsida; order Santalales; family Viscaceae; genus Viscum; species Viscum album. The sequence continues at coordinate 1,788,974,861 of OY728165.1, read as the reverse complement.
TTGATTTTTTTATTTAAATTTATGTATGGGTGAATAGATTTCATTATTGTGTTCCCTTTTATTAATATTTAACGTGTAATCATATTATTGAGGGAAAGCATCCATTTTAGTGTGGAGGATAGGTTGTCATTCAGTGAGTTTTGGGGAATGTATATTCATTTATGTAATTTCATAAATGTTAATGACATGTGTTAAAAAAATCAAAAAAAAATCAAAACAAATTGAAAAAAATAACGGGTCGTTTTTTGGGTGGGTGAAAAATCAATCTTCCTCAACCTCTGATCTTATTATAACTATTACAATTAGTGTCATGAAGAGATCAAACATGGGATGGGAGAAGAGTGTGAGTTCAGTTTCAAGTTCAACTTTCAAAAAATGAATAAAATAACACTTATTTCAATGGGAGAAGTTTTGTGTTTTTTAAATATTTCATCTTCTCATTACCTTCAAATTTTCTTCCACTTTTGGTTCTTTATTCTCACAATTGTTCCCTTGTAAATATTTGTTTCCATTTCTTTCCATGTTTTATATCAAAAATATTATGCATTTATTTTTCCATGTTGGTGTCTTACCCCTCTTCTTCTCTCTATTGGACATTAAATTCTTACCATCCCATAGCCACAAAAAAACCCTTTAAAAAGTCCTCTTGAATCTTGAGGATTTTATGATAGATAATAGAATATTACAACTCTTTAAAACTCTACTATTTTCACTTATGGTTGGTGATTGAGTGAATGTACAGAAATAAATTTTTATCATCTTGAGAAAAGTGAGTTTTGAGTGCCATAATTTTCCATTTCTAAATTTTAGCATGAAAAATGAATTGTTTTTGGAATATTATATCTCTAACAATTTGTGGTGGAATTTAATATTGATGAGTGAAATGGTCTAAACCTCCCCTGAGTGGGGAAAACAAAATTTTAATATTTGTTGGTGAGTGAAAAAAACATTGTAATGTTTTTTTTATATTTGGTGCACATGATGAAATATAAAATCCTAAGTGTAGGTAATTTGATGTTATTCACTTATTCATAACTTTTTATATACCACCTTAATGATTTTTAATGAAATTTGAATAATTTTTGTTAAATATTAATGCTTAAATATTCAATATAATTTTTGATAACTATTTGAATTCATCTAGATTCATGTAAGTTTACTATTTTAATAACAACTATCACTGTATATATCCAAATTTTGAGTTTCCTATAAATATGATTCCTTATTCAATTTAAAACATATCCCTAGAAAGACTCATTGCATAATTATTTCATTTGAATGGTCATATGCACTACACAAGAAGGCACAAAGAATTTGTGATGAAACTCAACCAGCTATGAAGATTGAATTATTGTGCTCAATCTAGAAGTCCACATTCCTTTATCGTCTTCCAAATTTTTGATATCAATTAAAGGAGTAATGTATAAAAATTTTAGGTTCCAAAAACAACCAAAAGAGGCCAAAATGATACTATTAATTCCAACCCACCATTCAATCTGGGAAATGAAATTACACACAAAAACTGATTTTTATACTGATATACATATCAATTGGAGCTGAAATTTTTTAGTGTTAAATAGAATATGTTTATGGATAACTTTTTTGAATAAATTATTCGTATTTTAAGGCATATTCCTATTCAAAAATCCATTCACATTTTGACCATCAAAAAAGAGTGGATAGAAATGGAATGTTTAAAATTGTTTATGAAAAACGCCATAACGTTGGATATACATGTCCAAATGCCTACAAATTTTGATATTATACTGAAAAAATTAATATCTACTGCCTTTAATAATAATATTTTTCTATATTCAGTTGTTTGAAATATAAAATTGGAGATGTATGTGGAGGTGTTGTTTTGGAATGCAAATAGTCCACTTCAATGGAATATAAATACTCCCCCTCCTCTCCTTGAAATATGTTGGAAATTCAGAATATATGAGGATCAATTGGCATGACCAAGGATCTTCCAAAATTCTGATATGACATTAAAAACTCATGTTTTCACAAGAAGGACCCTTCCCCCCTCTTTGATTTCATTTACTTTTTTTCCTTCATTTTTAATCTCATAAGGGTTGTCTTTGTAATTATCTTTTAATGAAATTTTCTTATTCATATTCTCATTGAATCATAAGAACTATGTTATTAATTATTAATGGTTTTAAAATAGTCTAAATCTAGTAAAAATAAATTCTTTATTTTTATTTCAAATTCAATTGAAAGTCCCTATTTATTTCTCTTCGTTACTAGTGTGTTTGTTAGGCGCAACACTCTTTTCTTATCCCTTTATTTATTCTCTTCCTAATTTATCATTATAAACATAATAAACTATAATAATAATCATTTTAATGGATGGGTATATCTTTCATTGGGTTGAGTCAAAATTTAGAGATGTTAAGCGATTGATATCTTTTTCTCGATGAATATTAATTGAATTTCCATTGTGTGTGTTGGACATAACAAGTCAAGGATTAATGACTTGTTTTTTTAAAAAGTGGTTTATATGGATTATTTGAACCTTAAATACACAACCATAAAAAAGATATTATTAAGATATGTAACCTAAGTTAAGTTAAGGACTGTATTAAATCATTAACACTTGGTAATTCCAATCAATGTCAACTTGTGTCATGGGTGTTAATTTAAGGCAATATATAGTAAGGCTCAAGGATATCACAAGATTAAATACCTAATGATGAACTCACCCCAATATTTATCAGTTTTTTAAATCGATATTAATCAATAAATAATTTCAATTATGCTCTGTAAACAAACCCTCCAATTGAAATTCAATCTACTAAAAACAATCGACTATTAAAATTTATCATCACCGAGGATTCGACCCGAGTGCTGGTATACACATTTGAAGGGCACCGGAACCTTGAACGGTCAATAGGAAACAATCATCTTCAAATTCACTAATCTATATACCATAGGGGTCACCATGTTAAAGTCACTAAGGGGTGTTCATTTATCAATTCATCACTCATTTTCCTTATAGCAACAATCCATGAACTTTAATTGGGGATTCCGATCACCATTACATACCATCCCAATCTATGTTCTGGACCACCATGAATAAAATCATTACCATGGTCCAGAACATCATGATCGAAACCCAACCATAATTTGGATCACCATGAACACCATCATTACGATGTCATGGACCATCATGAAAAATTCCCAACCATCAATGTGGATTCCCACAATCACGATTATTATTGTGGTCGGGACTGCCATAACCAACACCAAAAACCATATAATAATTTATCCACACAATAAATTTATTAAATGTAATTTAAATATTTTTAACACATAAAAATTCCCCCTTATTTTATTTCATAAAACACTACTTAAGACATTGTTAGAGTCCCCACAAAACTAAAAATTTTATTCAATATTTTTAAAATACCCTTAAACAAGGGTCTTTCTCTAGGGAAAAACTATCTATGGCCAAAGATCATCCAATAATTTCAATTAATTTTAAATAAACCACTGTGTAATTTACAAAAGGGTTATATCACACATAAATTTCAAATTTAATTTTGAAAACCAATAAGGAACGCCTTTAAAAATCAATTTGAATTCAACACCTCATTTTGTAACATTATCCACTTTAAAAAATTATTCCCCCTGTTGAAAACCAAAACAAGATCAAATTCCAAAGCACATAATTTAAATCATTTCCATATAATTAATAAATTTTAAAAAATATTTTATATAAAAAATTTAAATAATCCCTTCAAATATTTCCATATTTGAAATTGAATATCAACCCATTTTTAGCATAAATTCTTTATCTCATCATTAACCAATCCATTTCATCATTTTAAAGGGATATTCATACCCAATGGTTAATGAAAAATCAAGTCTCAAATAATAAACAGACCTTAAAGGGTCTGTGAAGGGTCTCATAACCCAATTTTATTATCAATTTACTTTTTTCATCCAAAGATAAAAATACATAGTAAGGAAACAAATATGCACAACTACCTTAACTTATTAATCATTAATACTAAGGGAAAAAACATATGAACTTCTTTCCTCATCCTCATAGAGAACCACTCACCCAACATCATGCCCTGATTTGAACTAAAATAGTCTCAAACACCAAGTAGAATAACTCCATGTAAATAGGTTTTATGAGGTTCAAAAAGTGGAGGGATAACTTATAAGGCCTATTCCATGAAATGGAAGGAAACATAGTTGAAGACTTACCTAGATGTTTTATTTGCACTAAATGGAATTAAAAATTCCGTTTAATTTTAGGATGATGATCCATGAAAGATAGGTGAGATCTTGTTTTTCCTCCAAGGAATTTGGAGAAGAAAATAGGTGGAAATCAGGTGAAATATGATAAGGTTTTGGGAAAAAATATAATTATTCCCTCTTTTAATGAGGCCCATGGTTTGGAAACATGGTTTTCAAAACCGTGCACCAACTGTGTGGTTCCGTATTTCTAAGAGGAAACCAAGATGCATGATTTTCCTGGACACCGACATCATTTGTAAAATCTTGTGGTGGAATTTGACTCACCAATATCCAATGTGGAGCTTGAGTTGCACAGTCTCATAGGTCACCCCGCATTGTTTTCCTAATATTTCACCCCTAATATAGGCTACATAGTTATCGAACATGGTTATGACTAACCATGTTGAGACCACAATCTCAATACATATTGGAATATTTTCCCTCTTTGTTGTGTCCCAAACCAATGGGACACCCCTGATACCTTCCCTACATAAGGGAAACCTTACATTAACCCATTTAGGAGGAGTTTAGACAAAATATATATTGAGAATGAAACCCATTAATATTGATACCATACAATAATAGTATAATTTTTTTTTGAATGAACACTCCATCACATCCCTCCTTCATAGAATGATAGTAATGATGCGATGGAAAATTAATCCCTAACCCTAGCCGAATCTGACCATGGCGAGAAAATAATATTAATCACACACCCAATGGTAGCTTCCTTAGTAATTGTCTGCATCATAGATGTTAAAAATACAATTTTTTACTTCACCCATTAGTGATGACATGATATCTATAATCTAAGAGACATAACTATAATAGACTACCACTAAAATGGTACCCTCCTTTCATACCAAATGAAAAAGAAAAAAAGAAACGTTGAGCTGAAAACTTCACCTCTCAAGATAGGCTAAATGAGTAAAAAATCATCTATAAACAGGGCTTTGATGGATATATCTTAGATTTATTTTAAAATGGTAGACACCCATAGTGATATAAGAAGCCCATGTGGCGTTTTGTAGCATTAATCAATCAGAAATAATGAACTCCCACTAAAATAGGTGGATCAATTAAATTTTTATGATGATGATACAAGGATATGTGGAATTGAACATTTCATGTATTTCAACTACATGAAAACTTTATCCACAAGCCACCGTATTTTTTGCATACACCCAAATAATCCATGAAATATTTCTAATGGGGAATGGATGTCATGGGTCCATATCCCCCAGCTACATCCAAGAAGATCAAATATATTCTTACTACTAGTGACACCTTATTCAAATGGGCCGATTCCATACCTTACAAGGCAGTCAGGATAAAGAGAATAATCAACTTCCTGAAGGTTTATATCATCACCATATTTGGTTTCATCATAAAATATTTATGGAAAATGGAACCAAGATTTTTATTAAGAGTTATAAAGTTTGTACTAGGAGTATAATATTGAGTAAAATCATTGTCTCACTGTCATGCAACATATAAAAGAGAAATAATAACTTTCAAAAAGACAATGTCAAATATACTTTAGAAAATGGAGGGAAAATCCAAAATAGATCCAACATTCCTTGTGGTATTATCATACCACCACCTATAAAGTCACACATGTGAACCCATATTTTGTTATTTTTGGAATAATGTGGCACTACCCATCAAAGAATAATTTCCCTTCTTTAAATCACAATCTAAGGTTAGATCATAGAAGATAAAAAGTCATATAAGTGACTCATTGAGTTAAAATGACTTAATGAGATGATGACTCATGAATTTACTAATATGTTAGTCCATAGAGATCAGATTGAGTGAGCCTTCAACAAAAAATTTCGCATCTACTCAATACTACAAGGGGAGATGGTACTGGTTTTCAGAACCTCGATGATACTAGGCAAGAAACCTCCAAATAAAGAACCCATGTGAGAAAAACATCACATTATACATAATGTCTAATAAAATAAAGTTTAATCCTTAACATTAATTGATGGATAACATTTCACCCCTAAAAATAATTTGTGGGTTATCAAGAATTACATTTCATAATTTCAACATGAGGACCCAAGTCCTAATAGTATGATAATAAAATCTAAAATATGAAAGTCCTGGAAACAGTACTTTAAAAAACATAATAGTCAAGTCCTGGTTCCAAGAATTTAAATTATAAAACACACATGTTTTAGTAGTAAGACATCAAACTGAACATCACCCATGTCACCTAATAAAGACATTAAACTATATAGAGCGCAATTCCTAGAAGAAATACATTAAACCTAAACAATCCAAAGTCCATGAAGAAATACTTTAAACTACACAACATTCATATCCATGTCAGATGATATTAAACTATATGATATATGGTCCGTTATATAATATCGTAAAATAAAATGAGTGGGCCATCCTATGGGGCCCATGACTCACATGAGAGACATATCCATGTACCTGCAATGAACTGTCCATGTATGTGAGCCAGATCATTTTGAAGGCTTTTTACTCAATGAACTATATGTGAATTGATTCACATTCCTTTGGGATATATAATGATGTATAGATCTTTTTCTCTAGGAATAACGACAAATTATGAAAATAATATATAATAAGTTATCCCCCTTTTAACTATAGGACCTAAAATTCTCTCAACATGTCTCATTACAAGACCCTTAACCCATTTATTTTGGGCTTTTTCTTTAATCAAAACAGAGAAAAGGTCCTCACAAATAACATTAAAATCAAACCCATGTGAAAACAAATTTACTAAACAAAATACATTAAAATAAAAATTCACTATCACTACTACATAATGTTAAATTTTTATGAGTAATTCCAAATTTCATGAATCTAAGCTACCATGAGTTTCACATTCTTGGGTTCCACATTCCCTAAATGATAGATTAATCTATGTATAAGTATTTGTCACACATTAAAAAAGTGACCTAGAGAATTTATGTCATGTATTTTGTGTAGATAATCAATATTTATGCATGAAATAATTCTTATATAATAACTATATATAGTCATGATTCCCATCACAATGGGATATGTAGCCATATACAAGTACTATATCCTGTGACCTTCCACCTTACTCTTAATCAAATGGTTATTCTCCCATTAATTATATGTGAAATATATTCGTAGAAATATTTGGAAGAGGTTCCCTCATTTAGGGACTAAATATTTGAATAAAATGACACCTTCATTGCATACGAGTTAGATTAGTGGATGGGACCCCTTCTATAAAAACATCATGTGTTTTAATTCCCATTCTTATTGTATATGTAGTGATACCCAGATCTCTTATCATAGTCCAAGTTGTATGCTATAAATTCTCTCCACCAACATAAGGGCATGATATATGTATGGAACTCCATCTAAAATAACTATATCTGGATTAATTACTATCCCAAACAGATATGTAGTCACACATAGATCCTCTATCTTATGACCAAATATAATTTCTAGAATAAATAAAATAACCACACTCTACATAGAAGATTAATCTGTCCGTGAATCATTTTTTTAAAATATATTATTCATGTCTTGATTCATGACAAGTCTGGATATGTAGCAAAACTTGTGTCTATTATCATAAGCCATGTTGTAGGTCCACCACAATCATAACCATCCTTGGTTCTTGGCCCATATCAAAAAAACTCACTCTCTTTTGGTTTCCTAACTTCGAATATTCCACCATTATAGAAAGCCCCTCCTATTATGAGATCCATTCACTTTAAGAATATAGTAAACAATATTGATCAAGCACACAGATGATAGTGTGTCATGACCCCTCCCTCCAAATATGCTCCTCCTGAGAGGGAAATGAAGGAAGATAGATAATGACCCCCTAAGTCCTGCCTCTAGTAGGCCCCAGGGTGGTGACCAGTACCCAGGGTACAAAATCTCACAAAATGAGAGGCATGATCATTTTTATAGGAAAATGAGATCAGTAGAAAATATTATCCATCTCAAAAAAAATCCAAGCACTATATAAAAGAACAACCAAAACCTATCCCACATGCATGTTTCAAATAATAGTTCTACAAATACTATGAAAAAGTCCAAAGTAAATACCAAAAGAAGAAAGGTAAGTAGTGACATGGTAGTTTTCCCCTTGTCTGAGCTATTAATTCCCAAAATGGTACCCATAGTCTTCTTAGATACCTAAAAGTAGTTTTATAATATAGGGTGATCATACAAGTATACTCAGTTGAGAAAACACAAGACTCTCGGACACAACTAGAGAAGCATACTAATTCCCTTGTGAGAGAACAACAGAAACTAGAAACCCCAAACAGGGAATACTAGCCACCCTATACTCACTAAAGGCATAATCACCAAATAACACATATCATGTAAAGTAAAATATGTCACATCAATTAAAGGGTACCCCGTACTACATTACCACTGAGTATCTGCTCACACATCCTAAGAAAAAACATTCCAAAACACACACCTCTTCCAAAAGAACCATGTCACAACCATCCCGCACATACCTGGGCCTCACATCTTGTCTTGCAACATGGAAAAAAAGCTCATCACATCTCAACTGCACACACCTAGGCCCCACAACCATGTCACGCCTGCAGACATCTGGCCCACATACCACGTCACATCCCGAAAACACCTCGGAAATCCCAACACATATGATCCTGAAGACTCCTGGGAAACCAAAACTCGCACATGAACACCTAGGCACCACAAAAAACTACCCACTCAATGAATCTTTGGATATCACCATCTATAAGAATGATCAGGGAAGAGTTGGTGGAAAAACATCCATCCTCCCACTAGGATGTTTTGGAAAGACACCCTCCCCGATGAGATTGGGGTTGTTCGGCCCATAGTGCTCAACTAGGGTGGGGTGTATATAGAAAACACATGGAAAATACAGGTATGTATATATAGTATAAAAAATCAAGCGCAACTTATGGGTATTTTATCAAACAATCAACCACCATACGATACTACCAACTTTTCTAGTACCTTTAAATGCATTATAAAACACTATAAACAGTCACTTCAGATGTGATAAATGAAAGACATAGACAATAAGAATCAAATCAAACATACACCCATCCAACTCATTTAAATAATTATCATTAATTATTAAATAACCATTTATTCATTCCATCCCTACCTGGGCATCTACCAACCATATAATGCAACAAGAAACACAACATAAAATACGAATAGGAAATAGATCCACAGTAAGAGAACTCACTTAATATTTCCACTCTATTCCAAATCCATACAAATCACTAAAATCGTCACTCTTCAATGTCATTCAGTCGTGTCTTTCCTACCAACAAGAAAACCCACCAACTTACTTTAAAACCCTACAACACACCTCATCACGTCCAACCTGACAGCCCTAATCTATAACAACATCAAACCCACCACACCCAATAACATAAACAAAGAGAAACCCAAATCTATACCCCACTACTCAAACACTATCCATCAATTCTAATATCACTCAATCTCTCAACGTGAGATTCCATTTCACCATCCGGACCAACACAACTTATTGTTGTGCTCTCAACCCCAGCACCACACAACCACACAAGTAACAAGATAGAACAAAACAACAAACATCACATGAGTACACCAAACAAGGAAGGTTCTACTCAGATTTACAAAACACTCATTCTATACATTGACATTGATAATTAAGGGGTTATCACAGAAGAAGTTTAATCTAGGGGAATCCATTTATTTAACCGAATTTACGTGGGTAATCAATTGATTATGTATATATGTATCCATTCAACACAATATCAATAATAAATTATCATAATCCATCCCAAGTGAACCAAAAAATACCACCAATGGCCCTGATTTTTAGTAGGCATACAAACCAAACAACTCACAATTTAAAAATGAACAACAAAATAGAAGCATGAATCTGTTTTCCCAAACTATGTTCATGTATTTAAAGTACATTAAATTACCTTTATTTAATTTGGATTCAATTTCCTTCACATGGAAAACATTCATACACCCACCCTACATGATGAACTAATAAAAGAGACAAAGGGATCCCTACCTCATGAAACAGATGAGCTACACATCATCCTTCCACTAAAGAGGTTGTGCGAAAGAATACCTAGAAAAAATATCTTAGGGTGAAACAAAACAATGTGGATCCCCAGGGAAGAATGGAATATGGATTCCCTTGTATCAATAGAAAAGAGATATAAATAATGAAGTAATGGTTTCCAACATTGATGGAATAGATCTGAGACTCAAGGGATATGAAATAGTTTTGAACATCCCATTAAAAGTGTTCATTGAACAGATGTTTTGATTAACATAAATCCTACCGAGTATTAGGAAATTAAATATATGTTTTAATCCTTTTAAATGGATTTAAAAACACTTACATATGGGTTTAAATTCAGTTTATGTCAAAAAAATGTTAAGGGGTGAATATGTAAATACTATAAATTTTGCAAACCTATCAAAATAACTCACCATTGGGTCATTCATTGGTCTGAGTCACTAGTGGGTGAGTCACCAGTGGATGAATCACCACTGGTAAAATCACCTATATGAGCTAAAAATGTTGAGATACCAATGGTGAGTCGCCATTCAGCAAGTCATCGTTTGGTGAGTCACAGTTCTGTGAATCACTGTTCTATGATCCACCATTCGGTGAGTCACCATTCTTTGATCCACTATTCAGTGAGTCACTATTTGTTAAGCCACTATTTGGTGAGTCACTATCAAAAATCATTGTCATGAACCTCCATCAACAAGTCGTTGTTGCGAGTCAACTATGTAACTCACCATTGATGACCTTCCCGTCCTAACTCACTGTCAGTGACTCACTGTTGTGAGTCACCAACGTGAATCACCTTTACAAGTCACAGGTCCTGACACACCTATGGTGAACCACTGTTTTGAATCACTTACGTGACTCGCAATTGTGAGTCACCGGTCCTATCTCATCATTAGAGACGAACCATTAGTCAACTGGAAAATTGGAAAACTCCTGAAATAAGTCACAATTATCTCCATAACACCTCAAACATTGGATATTCAAAAATGAAGGGAACAAGAAGGTCTATGCCATTAAATTATATACCCCTTAAACTATTATAATTCTCAAGAATTAAAAACAACCCTAAAAGGAATAGTGGTTTCTAAGAAACCACCCCATGAGAAACCACTCAAGGTTCCCACTATGATTAAAACACGACTACTGACTAAGCACATCAAAGTTCAATGATAAACTACCCAGTGTTGTTTGAAAGATGGAGTGAAACCTAAACAACCAAAAACACATCCCCTATAATCTACTACCCCAATAGACCACAATAAAAACTATACAAGAAAGAAAACCATGTCATCTGGAACACATAAGTCAGGAAATTCCTTCAACCATGTCAAGATACTATCTGATTTGGGAAGTACTAACTCACCCACATAGGTTTAATCACATCTTCATTAATGTTCCCCGATTATAAATTAGGTCCCCCCATCTTCATATTCCCGTATTTTATCACTCATTATAGAACTAGTAAAAAACTCTTTTTATAAAAAACAATGTTCAATCATTAAATTACAATGGGAAACATAATAAAGAAAATATCTGAAAACTATAGGTGCGGGGCACAAATATTTGTATACCTTTCCCAAAAGTATTATCCTCTAGGCTGTCATGCCTCCACAACAAACAAACAAAGAGAATCATGCATCCATGTTTCACTTTATCCAAATGATCCTACATCTCTACAAGTCACTCCCTGAACATTGCGTCAACTTAAACATCCTATTAGAACCAATAAATGACATGAATGTCATCATGAAGATACTAATGAAGATGGGAGACATAAATGAAATCATGGACTTTCTCTAACTATGGTGGCAGTTCCAACTAGTATTTCACCTTGCTAACTCACCCCAGCACCTCCAAAGGTTAGATGGACCTCTTAGAAAATTTTCCCTCTACGAAATATTCACTACCCACAATGAGGGTAAACCATTAAGAACACATAGTCCCCATCCTTGAACTCAAATTGCCTAATCGTGTGATAATAGTATGACTTCTACTAATCTTTTACTTCCTCCATCATATCATAAAAAAAATTCACCTTCTCTGTCATACTCTACACCATGTTCGGACCAAGAGTTGTAGACTTTCCAAAATTTGTCTAGAATGAGGGTGAATGACACAATCTTCCATACAGAGCTTCGAATGGAGCCATTATAATGAAATTCTGAATGATATTATTGTAATAAAACTATAACAATGGTAGGTGTCTCACCCAAGATCCACTAAAGTACAAGATTCATGCATGAAACATGTCCTCTAATGTTCGAATAGTCTATTATGTCTTCCTATCTGTCAGAGGGTGGAAGGATGTGTGGAGGAACAACTGAGTTCCAAAATCATGCTACAATCCCCACCAGACCTATGAGGTAAACCATGTTTCTTGATCTGAGAAAAAGGATCTTAGAACTCCATTCATTCACAAAACCTAATCCATATACCTTCCTTCCAAGACATCCACCACACCAGACACTTTGATTGCTAATAAGTGATCCAATTTTGTCAGCTAATCCACTAATACCACTATATCATCATAGCCTCCCAAACCTCAAGGTAACACTATAATGAAATACATTGAGATGAAATCCTACATACACTTGAGGACAACTAAGGGATTCAACAAACCCCCAAGAACTCAGTTATCATCCTTCACTTTCTGGCACACTAAACACCTTGACACAAAGTCTACCTCGTCCCTTTTTTATCCCAGGCCACCAAAATTACACCCTCAAGCCACAGTACATCGTGGAAACTCCTGGGTGTACCAATAAAGGTGATTTGTGGATGTCATGGAGAATTAACATGTGCATTTCCACTAGAACATATAACTTCCCACAAAACTATATATTATTCTTATCATCTTTTGACTATCCCCATAGAGCATCACCATGGTCGACATGATCATGTATCACCTCTTCCTCCAAGTCTCCCCACTGAGATTCCTCCACATACTGCATTATATTAGATTATAATACCATATAAAATAGATATCCTCTTCTTCCCTCCATTCCTACATCTATGTGCAAGGAGGACAACTCGACCACCACCTCCTAAGAATCCACATATTCCTGAACTACCTCCTTCTACGAATTCATTCTTAAAGAATCATCCATGAAATTTCCATTTCTCGAGGTGTATGAGATCTTAGAATCATAGTCATGAGAAAACTCCATCGACAATTAGTTTTTCAAGTACATATCTCATAGGGAAAATATATTCCTCAAGCACTCGTGATTTGTAAATACCACAAAACTCACCCTAATGAGGTAATTCTGCCACAACTTCAGCATGAACACAACTATTTCTATCACCAGATCATGTGTAGAATAGTTAAATTTTTGTGGAAATGACTTCCTAGAAACATAAAATATCACTACCCACTATTGTATCAGCACACAACCCTAGATAAGATAGGACGAATCATAAAACAACTCAAACATCACCCATTTCTATGGAAACTAGAGCAATAGAGCACTGACCAACATTCCCTTTAGATAGACGAACACTGCCTGAAATTGGTCACTCTACTACAGAGCCTAGCCTTTTCTAGTCTGATAAATCAAAAAAGATGGAAATTGAGATAAATTAGTTAAAAAACATTGGTAATAGCCTCCAAGACTAAGAATGTTGTGAAACTCTGCAACATTCATTGGTTCTACCCAAGAAACAGTTACCTCGACCTTCAATGGGTCCACTTCTATACCCTAGTGAGACACCACATGCCCATGGGAGTGTATCGATATTGTCCAAAAATTATACTTGGACAACATTCCGTATAGATGGTGGTTTCAAAGAACATACAATATAGTCCAGAGAAGCTCGATATGCTCCCCCTATGACTTTGAGTAGATCAGGATTTCATGGATGAATTCGATGATGAATCTCTCTAGGATCTCACGACTATTGGAGTTCATTAGTCCCATAAACATGGAAGGTGTGTTCATAACATTGAAAAACATGAAAAAAAAAACTCAAAGTTCAAATACTTGAAATTGAATGTAGATTTCAAGAAATCACCCTCTTCCACCCTGAGTTGGTGATACCTAGACCACAGATCAATCTTAGAGAAGAAACATGATATCATCACCTCATATATAGGATCATCAATCTTATGGTATCACCCAACAGTGATGCAATGGGCCTAATAAAACACATTTTCATTAGATTTTATATCTTAATACTCAAGTCCCACATCACTAAAGGTGAAATCTGATAAAGACCCATTAAAATCAGAGAAACCCTTTGTTGTATGTCTATCCCGAACTCAACATTACATTAAGGAGGTAGAGTCACAACCTCCTTGGGTAGAAAAAAAAGAGAATTCCCCAATAACACTATGAACCTACTTCATCTCAATATCCATTGATCCCACTAACAGATCGAATAAAAATTAACGAAGGGTCTCTATACGTCAACTTTTGATCTGACAAATCTGTTCGCCAACTAAAGCCACAAAATGACCATCCACATCTGAAAACAAAAAAAACCCCGGAATCAGTCGATAACTACATTAAAAGAGTAAAACTAGTATATGAAAATAAATAAATTGTACAGTTGCATCTTTAATAGGAAAATATCCCCACATGACTGATGAAACCCTATCATCAGTCGATATACCTAGTATACATCAAACAAGATGGCCCGACCTCCGAATGGAATACTCAACACCAACAGCATGGGATGAAAATCCGTGTGTAGTCCTACAACATGGGCTATACCTAGTGTAACAATGGATTTCGAAACTCATAAATGAAGCAAAGAACAAGAAAGATTAATTAACAAGTTAATTGTACCTCAAATGATCTACGACCCCGTTAGAGATACTGTATCTACAGTATGCAACTGACTAAACCAATATTCTATTCCCATTTCTGACGACTACCTCCTTAACCATGCTCGGGTTGAGGTCCCTAAGTAACACCATGGGGCTTTCCTATACCTTCTTGGTCTCCCCTCGATGGTGTGTGGGGCTGCTGTCCCAGCTACTGGAACTACCTTCACAGTAACTATTTCTAAGACTGGTGTTGGACATGCCCACCTCCACCATACTAACATAAAACGACTATAGGGAATTTACTCAAGATATTCCCATATACTCCATAGATAAAACATAATATCCCCAAGCCCATATGATAGGCATGAGGAACAAAAGGTAAAAAATTGATGATGTTGCCTCCATCCCATTTGGAACCTCGAAGGACTTTGCACCTAAGACATTCTACCGGTATCCATGAACTTTAATGAACTGGGATGAATCCCCTCTCATGGTATACCTCCTTTTGAGCCAATCCTCCCAAATAATTATACCTTCATTAGGACCTCTAAATATTTCAGTATGGTAGAGGGATAAACTGTGTACTGGAGAGAAGGAAAATGTGCCTCCTCTATGTATCTCGCACGAGACTCCTCATACAAAAATACCTCCTTATAAAAATGAATAATATCCTTGAATTTGATTCCCATCTCCCATACCGACATAGTCCTCTACTTGAGGGACTGTAAATTATACTTATTCTTAACCTTCAGGGTCAAAGAAAGGAATTCTGCCCGTAACTCCATCTCAAAATCAACCCACAGAATTCCATCCTTATTTTTCTTCCCCAGGTATTGTTTCCACCACTAACACATAGCTCCCCTTATATGTCTCACTTCCAAGGGATCCCAATAATTCATCGGATCCTAGATCAAGCTGAAGGTGATCAAAAGTTCCTCAAGCCAACTCTCAATCTATATGACTAAAACTCTTCCCTCATACTTCCTTAGAGTATGTCACTAGAATGCACATAACATCTTCTGCCACTGGTCATCCTACTCCACTGGGTCAATCCTTCCTTGATCAACAAGGATGACCTAATGAGCCCCCATTTCCTATACTATATATAGACAATGACTGGGTGCCATGTATGAAAAATGAGAATAAGGAAATGATATTCTTGAGCAGTATACAATATTATTTAAAATCTATTTTAACAATTTATATATTAATTTATTTGGAAATTCCTAATTAAAACAGGAAAACATGTCATTATGAAGCATGTACCCTTCCTAGGGATTCAACCCTACAAATCGTCTAACCTTACTTGGTCATTATGTAGGCTTAATGTCCTTGTGTTGGATCATGGGGGGCCCTAAAATCCTATGTCTTAGCAAGCCTTCCCTTGCCTATGTCATGTACCAATCTCACCTAGCACTGTTACCCTACCAACCCATGCAATCCAATCTATTCCTAACTCCAAAAATCCATCCTATCTCTCAACCATCATGCTCAAATACTATTATTTAATGACCACCTCCCTCTAATGATTCCCCTCCTGAGATGACAATGAATGAAGAGAGCTAATGACCCCTAAGTCCCGCCTCTAGTTGCCCCCAGGGTGGAGACTATAACCAAGGGTATAAAATATCATGAAATGAGAGGAAATACCCTTTTTATAATAATAATACAATATTTGGAGATACGATGGTCCATATCATAAAAACTCCAATAACTATATTTAACAAATACCACAACCTATCCAACATGGATGTTTTAATGTAAAAATTCTACAAATATAATGAGAAACTCCAAAGTAACTACCAAAAGAAAAAATATATTAAGGGACATGAATTTTTCCCCCAAGTCTGAGTTAGTAATTCCTAGAATGATACCCATAGACCTCTTGGATACTTGAAAGCAGTTTTATAATGTAGGGTGAGAATACAAGTATACTCAGTCAATAGAAACCAAGTCTCTCATGCACAATTGGAATAGCATAATAATGCCCATGTGATAGAACAATAGAAACTAATAGCACTTAACAAGGTAAACTAGGCACCTCAAACCCACCAAATAAACACTCACCAAATAACACAAGTCATGTAAATTATTATAGATCATGTTAATGATAGGGTACCCCACACTATTTTCCCATTGACTCTTTGCTCTCATACCCTAATGGAAAACATCATCTCATTAACACCTCTTCCGAAAGCACCATTTCACAACCCACCCAAACACACCTGGGTCTCACAGCTAGTCCTAAAACCTGGGAAAACAAAGCTCTTCACATATCTCCCACACACACCTGGGCCACACAACCACATCCCACCCACAGACACATAGGCCACATACCATATCACATCTTGGAAACACCTATGAATACACAAAACTTCTCATCCCGAATACGGCTGGGAAAAAACAACCCTCCCTCACAAACCTTGGCCTCACAAACCACTACTTACGTGAAGAATCTTGAGCTATCACCACATAGAAAATGGACCAGGGAAGTTCCGGTGGCCCACCATCCACCATCTCACCAACTTGTTTGGGAGATACCCCCCCCCCCATGAAAACATGGGTGTTCAACACATTGTGCTCAACTAGGGTGGGTGCATAAATAATTACAAGGAAAATAGAGGTATGTACATATAGTATCAAACCCTCATGCCCAAACTACAGGTTTTAGATCAAATAATCAATGATCCTGTGATACATACAACTCTACTTATAACTTTAAATGCATTATTTAATAATAGAAATAGTCACATTATAATTTTATAGATTAAATCCATCAACACCAAGAAAATACACAAACATACCACCAGATAACTCATTTAACCAATTTTCGTTATTTATTAAGGAAACATTTATAATTCCATCCCTACCTAGGAAACTACCAACCATATAACACAAATATCTACACAACATAAACCATGTATAGGATAAAGAACCACAATAATGAAACTCACTTCATATTTCCACTCCATTTAACACTCATACCAACCACTTCCATCATCATTCCTCAATGTGATTCTACCCTATCCTTCCTCTCAACAAGAACACGCCCATCATAATAGAAAACCATGCAACACACCTCATCACAACCAACCCGACAACCCCATTTTATAAAAACACCACACCCATTACACACAATTACATATACATAGCACCATACAAACCTACAACCCTCCTACCCAAACACTTCCCATATATTCATCAATCAGTCAATATCTTAACCCGAGATTCCATTTCACCAACCATACCAATTCACCATATATTCATACTCTCAACCCCAAAACTATAGAACCACACAAGGAAAATGGAAGAAAGAATCCACACACAACACACAACAACGCCAAAAAATTCAGCGTGTATTCATATTTATAAAATTCTCATTCTTTAATTCCAGGTTGAAAATTCAAGGGTTATTAGAGAACAATATCAATCATGAAAATTGCATTTATTTTAAAGAATTTTCTTGGTTAATCAATTGAATATATATATATATATATTATTTTTAGCACATTATCAACAACAAGGAATAACAATTCATCACGAGTAAACAAAAAAATACCACCAATGACCCTGATTTTAAGTAGTCATACAACCTAAACAATTTATAATATCAAATAAACAACAAAACAAAAGCATGTGTCACTTTTCCCATCCCATGTTCATTTTTTTAACACCAAATAAATTATCTTTAATTATTTTGGTTTCAACTTATTTCACATGGATAACATTCAAGCACCCATACACCATGATGCGAAAATAAAATAGATAATGGAATCCCTAACTCGAGAAATAGATGATCAACAACTCCTCCTAGCACAAAATAGGGGGTACACAAGGCTCTAGTGAAACACGATTCAAGGGTGAAACACTGAAAAAAGGATACACGGGGAAGATATGTTCTATGATTCCAGGGTATAATGAGAAAAGAGAAAGAAATAATGAAGTAAAGGTGTCCGGTTATGAATGAATAGATCCAAGACTCAAGGGACATGAAATTATTTTGAACTCGCCATTAAAATTGTATCTTGACCACCCAGTTTGACTAACCTAAAGACTCATAAGTAGTAGGAAATTAAATATATATTTTACATAATTTGAAACATATTTAAAAACAATTAAATATGTGTTTAATATCATTTTACATAAAATAAATCCTTAAATGGGTGAATTAGGAAAAATTGGAAATTTTGGAAAACTGTCAAAATGAATCACCACTGGGTGAGTCAATGGTGGATGACTCACCTCTAGATGATTCATTGGTATGATCTACCATTGATGAGATGAAGAGGGAGTGTCTCCATTTGGTGAGGCATAGTTCAGTGAGCCCCCATTTGGTGAGCCACTATTCAGTGGGCCACTATTCAATGAGCCACCATTTGGTGAGTCACTGTCATGCCTCACTATCCAGACCCACCAGCAGTGAGTCACAATTGTGATTCACTCACAAAATTCACCATTGATGACCTACTACTCCAGATTCACTATTAGTGACTCACCATTATGAGTCACCAGTGCGACCCACCATTGCGAGTCTTCGGTCCCGACTCACCGTCAGTGACTCACCTTTGCAAGTCATCGAAATGACTCACCGTTAGGAGTTATAGGACTTGAATCATAGTCAATGACCTACCATTAGATAATTGGACAAATTTTAACTCCCTAAATTACTCCCCGTTATATCCAAAACACCTCAAACACTAGATTTTCACAAATGATTGGGAAAGGAAGGTCCAGGCCATTACAAAGTGGGTAACTATTCTTTGATGAGAAACATGAACAATTCCCTAAATGTGATTCATATATATGTATTAGATTTTTTATTTAATAATTTTTGGTTTCACGATTTCTATCCATACAAGATTTGTATAAACGTCTATATTCTTCTTCTAATTCCTATCTACAATGCATTTGGAAATACACACTTTTTTATTCCTTACTTACAAGCCAAAACTATTAAAGGAAGTGTAGTTCAATTATTTTAACAACACATTCCACAATAAGAAATAATGTATGAAAATTACCCCATTCTTTGTGGTGTTATCCTTAATTGTTTTATTGAATGGCCATGTGTGAAGGTGAAACCCATTTTCATTCCCACTATATATGTTCCTGATCTGTCTAGGGGGTTTCTATCTAACAACTATATTTAGAATTATTCTAGTTGGAACACGATACCTAGTGATGCTGAGATGTTATATCCTAGTCCCAAAAACAAACATAAAAAATGAATCCTCATACCTTACTATTTTAATATCTATGACAATAATTTAATTCTTCGATTTCCATACACTAACGATGGAATTAATATTTTTTCCTTGCATATAATTCATTTTGATGCATATTAATGATCAATAATATTTCATATAGATTAATAAAAATGGCCCCCCTCTCTGTAATATTAATATCTATATAGGGTTCTATATGAGAACTACACTGGGAATTATTAATATCTATATAGGATACATAGTTATGTTTGAATTATCTAACCCTTTCCTAGTTGAAATTTTTTTAAAAAAAATCCTACCTATATTAACTAGATCTACAAATAGGGATTTATTTGAAAAATTAACACATTTCATGATTATTATACTTAGAGGATGAATAGCGATACCCAATTTGGCTATCCATAAAAATAAAAAATTCCTCAAAATCATCTTGGTGCATGATCAAACCAATTTTTCTTTACAATGGGTCTCATTCATTCATATCACCAAGATGAGTTGCTTCTACCTCATGAAAAAATATGTGTTTTAACCATAAAATAATAGATAATGGACTCCTCATTTGTATGTTTAGGGTCTTAATTGGTGTCCTCAACATTGTTTCTCTCATTTGTAAGACCCATGCTATGGTAATATTCCCCCCACAATTCTGGTCCCCCGTTTTCATACACCCCTATCTTGCATAGTATGGGTCCCTCTCTGACAACCTAATGTTTCTCACATTAATAATGACTCACATGATTTTATTGGAATGGGATTACCCATTTGGAATGAAAAACTGTATCATGAATAGAGATGAAAACCCAAAATGTACTTCATTGCAATTACATAAACCTCCTAAGAGTAACAGTGTCCTAAAGACCCACATTGATTGTGTATGAGTTAGATCTATGTATGTACCCCTAACATATGGATATTTATCCATGCCATTATGTAAAAATAAAATTCACTATGAATCTATTCCTAGTTTCATGATGTTAAACTATGTAGCATAAGATCCTCATAGAATGGCCTTAAATAGAAGAACACCTGAGTCCTTGTAACTGATGATAAACTAAAGAACAATCCCATCCATTTCATATGTCATGATATACTACATATATCATTATCCATTACTAATCTTTATTAAATGAGAATTACCACCTAACCAAAATAAATCAATGTTCACGATTATTCTATCACCTTTCTATGAATCTCAATATATAATCCACATTTCATTCCTTGAGTGTCTTAGGACACAAAAAACCCTTTCATGGACCATCTAAATGAGTGTTTCTGGTTTCAATGTTTCCCTCTATATGAATATGTATATATTCCCATTTCTCATATATATGATCCCCCAACCTATAAACTTGATGTGTCTTATCCTTCAAAAAAATTCCATTGATCCTCATTAGACCCGACAACAGGACAATAGGGTCTATCACCCTAGAGTGATTTGTGATCATCCCTTTTTTGTTCATCCCATAACATTACTTATTATCCAAGAACCATGAGCCATGATTTATAACACCTTAATCACTTGTTCATAGGGTGTTGGAGTATTCTCAACCTTGGGAATCCTGCGTGGGGATGGGGGGTCACACATCTCTCATAATTGGTTCAAGCACCATGGACATAAACTATGTGAACTATATTAAAAATATTTTGACCCATAACTCTATCCATTTATAGTTCAAAATAAAATACCCTAAACTAAATGGGAATGAGTCATAAAATTTTTCAGAATGAAAACCTGTAAAGTGAGGTCAAAGATAAATTTAAGTATTTACTCATTAAGAATTACTTAGTATGATATTTTTTTTATTTATAGAGTAAATAACAGAATCAAAAATCATGCAATGTCTATCTTTTTTACCTATAAAATGTCGTATAATTCTTTTTGGACCTTTCTGGTCTTGGAAAAATTTAGAGAAGTGATTTATCATATCTTTTTTCTTGAATTACATGTTCAATACATGAAAAAGACATTTAGGACACCATAAACCTTATTTAATCGATCTTTTCTCCATAACCTACTTCATTTATCTAGTTTCTGAATACAAAAAAACTTTTAATGGACCATGATAAGGAGTGTATCTAGATTCACTGGACCATATTATTTAATATTCATATAAGCCCATCTAACATGCCTAACATCCCATGTTGTATCAACTAGAGGCATTTTTTCTTTTCAAAATGGTCCTCTTATCCTTCTGAGCTTCGAAAACATTTCCAAAGATCCTGTAACCATAAGGTGGTCCATGAGTGTCCCCTTCATGGTTTTCCTACCACATCATCCTTGTTTCAAACTACTTGGGTCATCATTTATATAATACATTACCTAATCTACATGTGGATTCAACATATTCAATTTTATGTCACTATATACCATAACTGATTTCAATTTAAGGATGTTGTACATCATAGTTGTACCTTTTTGTGGTCTTATCCCATGATTATAGATTGCGTGATATATGGTCCATGATTTATTACCAGAAAATAAGTACCAATTTTATAATAAATTCCATAAACAATCTCTAGGGTGTTGGAACCCTCCTTCTGTAAATGTTTCTCATTACTCTACATCATCACTCAATTGTTTGAATCTCTATAAAATATTTCATACCCCAGGAAAAGAGTGTATCTTGATTTAAGGGACACTCTTCTTGGCTATAAATGCCTACCTCTATCACTTTTATATGACCCACCAAACTATCAACAAGTGGTGTATTTGACTTCTAAAAATGTCATTTGATCCTTGTGAGCCCTAGAAACATCGAAACAGGGCTCATAACCTTAGTGTGTTTTCTGAAAATCCCCAATATATTTTCCCCATAACACTATCCTTTACATGTGATTTGCATAAACTATAATAAAATTATTACTGAATATTAAATATCCCTATCATTTTAGAACCATATAACATACTCAATCTTTGATTTAAGGATATAGAGTGTTAGAACCCTTCCAAAGTATTCATCTTTGGAGAAAGGATTAATAGTCTCAAAACACCTATTTAATACTCATCCTCTATAACCCACTTCATGGCTTGAGAATCTAGATCCTCGTTAAAATATTCCATAGACCTTGGTATGGAGCATTTCCAACATCATGGTATCCTCAAGATGACTATTCATTTAAGTCCTTAAAACATACATATGAACCCCTATCCTATCAAATAGGTGCTTATTTTCCTTTGGAAAAGTACATCTGATCCCTCTGACCACTAACAACATTGTAGTGGAACTCATAACACCAACATGATTCATGATCATCCTTGACCTATCTACCCCATTTCATTTCCCACATTCTAGATCTTTGAGACATGATTCCCCTTTTTCATGAGTTTAGAATTTAAGACGTGGTATATTTCTCACCACATTAAAAGTAAAAGCTCAATTACCCTAAAATACAATAATAGAAGGTCTAGGATATATGACCCAAAACTATATTTATATAATTTCTAAACAATATGTTCTTAAACTTAAAAAAATATATTTTCCACAAAAACTATCAATTTATGCACACTATACCCCCAAACTAGGAAGAAGTTAGGGAACTCCATATCCAAGATATGAATAATAAATTCACCCATCTAAATCGAACAAAACTCATAATTTCAAATTAATAATACCTAGTGAGTTGAAAATGGTTTTCATAGCAATATTTTTCTATAAACCCTGTCCATGGGAAATTACATATGGAATTAGTGTTTTCTGACATATATTGAATTTATATTTTGGAAGAGACCAAATGTGTCTTGATGATTTATAAATATTATATATTTATGATGGAATACGTGATAGATATTAAGAGGAATAGTGTTTTAATTAATCACATATAATTAATGGAATCCCATTTATTGAAAATTCCAAAAAATGGAAGAGGCAGAAAAAACTAGGTCCAGCTTTTTGAAAAAAACAACAAGATCATAGAAAATCTTGATTTTATAATATTTATAGATCATTTAGATATAATTATGAGGTGTAAAATAGATTATCATGTTTCAAAAAATATATTTACCCTACCATTGTTAGTTGGAAAATAGCTATGATTGGATAGGATAACTCATAAACCAATTTCTTAGAGAATTGATGAAAATTCATATTCTCTGAAAGACCAACCATCACATAAGATATATAGGATTCATATTCATCTATTTTTATAACTAAATTTCTCATTTTATGATATAATATATATTCTTTACAATTTTTTAGTTATGATTCATTTGAGCCCCCCCTCATGGGTTGGTGTAGAAATCATCTATCATAAAAAATACTCAGACATATTTCATGAAAAAATGGTTTTTACTAAGTTAGGATGATCCAATACATGATTTAATATAGTCTTTTACAATTGGAGACACATTTAACCATGTCATTGAAGATATAGAAAAGGTGTTCAACTTAGCCACATATTTTTTCCAAAGGGGTGTCAATAATTAAAACAAAAACATGGTTCCAGGCTTGCCTTCAAGTCTCCCTACCTTTACAAGTTGTTTCATAGGGTGTGATTGATTAAGGAGTGGTAAATGAGATATATTTTGGTATTAATCCCATTAATTAAATGTAAGATATAGAGAATGAGGTATAAAATAATTTGGCTTAAGTTACTTCCCCTCTTCCAATAATATGATCTGTACGTCCTCTAATCAGTAAATTATATGTTGTTAGTCCAGAGGGGATAGTTCCCGTAATACATTGAACCTCATTATCAAAATAATATTTATTATAATGGTGTTTCTTACCCATAGGTATTCTTGAATGCTGAATTTATTCCACTATAGCAAGAGGAAATGGGTTTAGAGTGTCAAGAGTTTTATCTACTCATCAAACATGTTGGATTAGTATACCAACTGGGTATAATCCCATACAAGATTCTGTATAATAAATTACAAGTAAATAAGATCGTTAGTAGGTGGAAAGATGATTTATGAATTAATATCCTGACATATAAACATTGTTTTAAGTAGATGAATTAATATATGGTGTCATTCACCTCACACACCAAAAAAGGGAAGGGATTAAACCCTCTAGGTATAGAGAAACCGAGGAAAAAATCTATAAGAGTCAAATGGATTATAAATGACTCATTTATCCATGTTAATTTCATGTTACCAATAATAAAGGGATATTATTTATGACCACCCATCAAGGAAAACATTTAAATCATAAAAAAATATCTCAGAATGTGCCGCCCGTAGAAAAAATTGAAATTATGGTTTCTACTTAACATATCTGGAACCTCATCGATGTTTATTAGAATCACATAAACCACAGATAAATTCAATGATCTCGGGTGAATTAGTGAATGAGGAATTTCAATTGTTTTTTAATACTTTTAAAAATATATGTTCTAACTTATCCAACCTAATAGAAACTAGAGTGGACATGTATGGGGTGTTACCTTATTGAATGTTTTCAAGGACTTAATAATGATCAGAGAGGGTAAGTAAAACTAGGTTGATATGACACTCTTATATAAATTAGGGTTCCATAACTAATGTAATGACCTAAAAATCCTAAAATTCATCCCCATCTGAGAAGACACATCCATTCAAGAAAATGGCTAAAAATATCTCTAACCAAAGTCTATGGAACATATGAAACAACACCCTGTAACCCCATGAGGTGCACTCCCATAACTCTAGAGTGGACTAATAAGAACACCATGTACTAATTCTATCATAAGGGATCGTGATGAGGGAATATTTCATTAGGATGTGATTCACATAAGTAGAGGAGATTTATTTTCTTATGCTTAAAATATTTAATGTAGGATCAACTCCTTCTTAAATGACTCTATTAAGATAAGAATCATATATTGAGATAAATTGTGATTGTGTTTTGGGTTATCTATAAATTTTTTAGTAGGGAGGAACATGTCATACATCTCCCCATGAAGGTGTATTCATAGAGAATGGAAATTTCCAATAGGATGATCCCCACCATTCTAAGAGGTAGGTGAAAGGACTTTATTCTAAGACACTAGGGACTAATAAATTCATGAAGGAGCGTTGATAACTAATACACAATGAACTAAAATATCCATGATTCCCTATAGATATTTATTTCATGAGATTATTCAACAAATTATGAATATATATGATTGACCCAGAATAGCCACACCCATTTGTAAGAGAAATGGCCACTATGGTGGAGGACCTAGTTTGAACTAAAACCATTGTTCATATTTTATAATTAATTAGTGAATATAGTTGAAGAAATATAGGAAATGGGTTACATAATGAGATTATAGACATTCAGTCTCTTAGGGGAGTTTTTTAGAGTATGGGATAACCCATAGTATGGAACCGATACAAATGTTACACTCTTAGTTATAATCTCATTAATGAATCCAAATAAGGAAGAAAAATTGGAGGAATAGAGATTATGGATGGGTGATGGGATAATAGAATAATAAATAATCTTGAATAAATATAAAAGTATTATATGTGATAGAGTATAGTCCTGATGATTGATAAAAAGGAGACCCTTGAGAATATCATTATTAGTTGAAACTCGATATCAAGGATTAGAATTGTGGTTCCTAGAAATCACGGCTCACCAATAAGTGATGATGGAATAATTGAATGAGCATGAAGCCATATGGATAATATCCTGGTAAATATGCATTGGTAGAAATGGAAATTTAATGTTTTAAATAATCATGTAACTTAGCATGAGTTATGAAATCACATATATGTGGTTGGTTCACCTAACTGTATGACCACATAAGGTTCACACAATCTCTAAACCACATCAGGGTTAAGAGAACATCATTCCATTTGAACACCCAAAGACCGATCAATTGAGTGACTTTATAATAAATTTTTAATCACCTGAAATCCCATCTAATAGGTTATTTTTTTAGTTTTCACCACCAGATCATATGAGATTTGTTTTGGTTATGAGGTTCATTTATAGCTAAAAAAGTATGCGATGTGGTAATATGGTCTGATCATGTGAGTTGGTAATGGTAAGAGAGACCCTATGAAGTTTTCAAATGGGAGAGAAAAATACAAGAGATTTGTAAATCTAAAGAATTTTTAGATTTCTAGCATCTTGTACACCTATTTATATGATGATTTGTGGATTACATTATGTCACCCATAAGACCCATAGACATAACTGAATCCTATGAGACTTATGTAGATATTTACATTATCAAAACCTAGTACCCCCACTAGATAATACATGGGAAATTAGATTTTGAAAAATACCCAAAACACGAATGCCACTTTGATTAAAAAAGACTTTAGAACAGAAGGTATATTTGATGATCTGATCTCACAACAACTTAAGGTTCATGTGATTAGGTTATGTGATTGTTCAACCCATGCTCTATGATTCAATATCATTAGGGCACATGACATGGTGAGAAAAGACTATCTATCATGATTAATTCCTGAGTTCACTATTTTAATGATATATAATAAATACACATGGCCTTCTAAACGAAAATGAATTAGGTGAAAATGTCATATGTGTTGGGGTTCTTATGTGATCACTATTTTTCACATGATTTTTTTAGAGTCATGTGACCATCCTATGATAACCTGTTTATGAAACCAACTCTAGGATGAGTGTATCTAAAATGTTAGGGTCTTATGGCCATAATTATTTACATGTTGTAATCTTGTAATCT
The DNA here is from genome assembly GCA_963277665.1 of Viscum album. Lineage (NCBI taxonomy): Eukaryota > Viridiplantae > Streptophyta > Magnoliopsida > Santalales > Viscaceae > Viscum > Viscum album. The sequence goes on along the minus strand of OY728165.1, from coordinate 1,788,946,927 downwards.
TACAATAACACCATGATAAACTGGTCATTCGAATTGGATAAGCAATGTGGTCTATGATGATCTTATCTCATGAACATTTTTTTCATTCCATGAACAAAATAACCTAACTGATGATGTAAGATTTAGTATTGAAATGTGTACAAGAAACTACCAACTTATATAGGTGATCGTTGAAGGAATTAAACTATGAACATGGATAATCTCTTTGATATGTGGGGAATATACAGGGAGGGTAACCTATATAAACCCCCTAACAATCGATAAGAGGAGGAATTGTATGTGAAAAAGAAAATAATAATGAAATAGAAGGCTTTTTGGGAGTTAATAGATAGATGATAGACAAAGGGATAAGGATAATCACATGATTTCAGGGCCTACCATTTGGTAAATTCGGTGAGTAACATATATTGAATTGTAGAGGAGTGAATTTTCTATAAATATGTGAATGAACACTAATGAAAGAGAAGATATTATTATGAACCATTGGTCACAGGATCATAACATTATTTTTGTTCATTTGGTCATGATTTGTCCCCTTGTCATGGTGACTGCATCGCTCAACCCTCAAGCCATTGAGTGCACACACTTCCTCCCTTACCTTCATGTGATCATTATTTACCATTTGATTTTATGATGACATTCTATCACAATGTTCATGTGAAAAACATGAACCAACCTTCTTCATGTGGAGTGCATGACCCCATGGATTTCATGCCATCACCTAACTCCCATATAGTTCCACCCAAACACTTCTGATCCCATGTTTTTATTATCTAACATATGTTCACACCCCTTAATATCCTCCAATGTTTTCTAACCCATGGGAGAATAATCCCTATGGATCTAGTCATCCATCCTTTCCAATCAGTGGGTAAGGAAACATATAAACTACATAGACATTGAATACTATTATAAATTGGATACATATGATTCATGTTTAAGGATTGATCCCCATATTTGATACCAGAATTCCTCCATTTTTTGCATCTTGTATTTCCACATGAACATATTTCCCATGGAGACCAATAATTTACACAACATATAATATAATTAACACATTGATATATCTTTTGTAAATTTATATCATCATCTTCTGATGTTAAACTACTTGATTAAAATCCTTATTGCATGAATTCAAACTTTCCAACTTATAGTCAACATGGACACCGATTATTGTTTTAATGAAGATACCTAGGATATATTTTTATATAGAAATCCATATATACAATATAGTTCCATCTGTATTTCTGTGAGACTATACTATCTATAAAGACCATGAAACTTTCATGAAACTATTTTCAAATTCCCCTTTAAGGACTTTCAAATTCAATATTCCTTGTGAATGAACTAAATTATTCTATATTGAAGCCATATACTCTATGGGAATCATAAAAATATCTCTCATAGTGCCTCATCAGTGTATATTTCCTATAAAAATTCAATATTACACTGACACGCATTGTGTCTTATCTTATGATATCTCTTGTTTCTCACACCAAACACAAATCATGTGGGATTTGATCCCTAGAGTTATCATTCCATTAGCACAATAAATACCCCCTTAAGGGAATCTTAACTATCTATATGCCTTGAATTTAACTTAATTCCCTTAATAGGTTTATACTCTTAATGAAGAATATTATGGAAAAATCGTATGCATAATCCAAGAACAAACCTCTATTGTGAAACTGTTTAGAAGGAAAATGTTCTTAATATCAAATCTACTGGGGATATGATTCCCTATATTCAATGGACATGTATGAAGAATCTCCAAGGCTTGATCACCCATATAAATTATATAAATTTCTCCAAAAAAATCCTTACCACATGATGTTAAAATACATTGTATATTCCAATTACACAACCCTAAATTATGTGGCTCAAAATATGTGGGATTTGATTTACAAAATAATAGGATATGCAAGAAACTTCTATAATGTCCAAAACTCACATCATTCAACTTTTCTTGACTAGACACACTGGGTCATATTCCATATGAGATTATCTAAATCTCTCCCTCACCCAAATATAGTCCTATGAGTTTGGACGTCCCATTCATTAGGGCCATATTTCCATGGACCATCTTCTATAGGGGCCATATTCTTGAATAGAACTATGTCTCCACCAGAAGGGTTGTATCTCATTAATATACCATTATATCCATCCTCAATCTTCTATATCCTTAATGGGGTGTATCTTCATGGTTCCATATTCCTTACAATCCATCCTCACAAGGACACATTTCTTGTTGGGTGTTATCTTCATTGTCTATATTCCCTACAAACCATCCTCATTGGTCTATAACCCCAAACGGTTCTATTTCCACAAGGTCATATTTTGTGTCACATGAAACTATACTAATTAGACCATATTATCATTTGAGATCATATTCACATGTTCATATTACCTGTAAAATCTTTTCATCATCATTGGGATATATTCCCTTCAAAGAAAAACCAGAGAGGGCCTCTCTTGCATATGTCCCACAACAACCATTTCTCTGAATATTTCTTTGATATGCTCTAATTTCATGATGCTAAACATCATGGATCATTAATTTTTTCATGACCTATAAAGGTAAAATGTGTCCCAATCTATGTGGGTTCTGATTACTCTCATAAGGATACATAAGATTCCCTTTATGGCACCGATCCCAACACCACAAACACCTATCACCATCCAAAACAATGATAAAATCTATATCACCCAATTGTATAACTTGAAAGAAAAAAAACCCCAAAGTAGAGTCACTAATTAATAATGGGTATTAATATGGAAAACCTATAATACATATAAATTTTTTCAACAATAAAATGCCCCTTCTATTTATAGACACTAATATTTTTCAAAGTCAACAACCGATTGTAAATTTAAGAATAATTAGACACACATAAATATATAATAAAGATATAAAAACATATATTAAATCTATAATATAGTAATGAAATAGTTAATAATTACCCCAATACGGTGTGAGGAGCCTTAAATCCCATCCTCTTAAATAATGTGAGTTCCAATGCATAATTATAAAGAAACCCTAATGACCACATCCCTTTAGAAAGTAAGTACATGGATCATTACCGATGAATAATCCATTAGGAGTTTCCATCAATGAAAAAAGGGAACAAATATTGAAAATTATGGATTCATACTAATCCCCCCCCCCCACAATCAAACATTTTTCCACAACATTTTTCATGAAACAATCATTTAGACATGATGTAATGGATAAAACTGATATTTCATCCTTGCATAAGAGAATGGATATGTATTCAAATTATTGTATACATTACATAGTTCTAGTTTATAGATAATTAAAATTGGTCTATTTGTTTAAAATATTCTTTAGTATTATGGTCATGTAAGGTGGACCATTTTTCATATTTTCATTAGTCCAAATACATCAAGACACATTAAATTGGGAAACACAGATGTTTAATCCCACATGATTTATGTTTGAGGTGAGGAATAGAGGTGGTTAGAGAATAACTCATACTATATTAGAGACAGGAATATGAAAAATGATAGACAAGAAGAAACATCCTATGAAAATCTCACTCATACAAATGAGGTAGACATTTCCTAATTCTAGTTTTTTTAGATCTCATTCTCACATGAAGGAAAAGGAACTCATCTTAGCACTAAGAAAGAATAATACTCATCATGGATGGTTGGTGATTTAATTATTCACCAAGATGAGATGATATCATTTTATTTTTATTTTTAGACATGAACTAGGATAAAGAATCAATATATCCCTATGCATATTAAGATAATTGGAATTAAGAATCAGATAATTTTTTATAGGGATTCCAACATAGATCAAAATTATATATAGGTAAAGGGAAATATTATCATTTAGTAAAATATATTTGTGAGGAACCCTCTGTATAAATCTAGCACACATGTAGGGAAAAATATTTGAGCCTCACCTCAGTGTAGTTCCATTAGGGAAATAATGTATCATTGGAAAGGCTCAAGCACTAAGGAGAAGGAATAATTTTTTGAAATTTGTGGTTGGGACTGGGAAAAAATAAATGAGTGTTACTACATATATTATTATATCATGAATCAAGATATGCATAGTTTTATATGATAATTTCCCAGGATAAGATAAGGATCATATGTAGGGGAAAAGGAAAGGGGTTTCACCTTAGCACATTTCCATTTAGAGAGGCGATAAAGTCCAACACATTGAGGTGAGAGGGAAAATAGTTATATATTATTTTTATAATGATGAAAACTATAGATGGTCCTGATATACAAAATTTAGGAATCACATCATATCATGTTGTAACAAGAATCATGCCACACATTGGTCTTGAATAAAAGTCACCTACAAAGATTTGGCACATATATAGGGATGAAAAAAAGGTAATATTATTATATTGGGATTTAAAATTAGGATCGAGATGGGAGATATGGGATCACAATATATCCCAAGATATGGAAATCAAGCCACATGTATTTCATGAAATGAATAAATATCTCATACATAGATCTGACTCATATTTAGGGGATAAAGGCCTTTTATTACTCAAAGGGGAGGTCATCCAATAGAGCAGAGTATATTGGAAAAAATATTTTGAAAATCACTCAGAGAATTGAATCTAAGAATCACTACATATCATGAATATTTAGGAATTAAGTTACACATGTTTATTTTGACATGAAATTAGGTGCATGTCATCTTTAATTTGATTTCACTATAATAGTAATGAACCCTTATATCTTGAGAGGTGATCATTTATAGGGGAATCTCATGAACCAAGAACTACGGAAGGTTATGTTGGTGACTAACCTATGTATTGGAATAAGAAAATATATTTGCGGATCACTATTTATCATAAAATGGAAAGAAACAAAGAACTCATAGTTTTGGTATAGAAAGTACCTTACAATGATATGACTCATATAGTGGGGATATGGGTATTTTCTAATATTTTACGTCATCCAAGGATCTGAAAATTGGGAATCCCTATATAAAAAAAAATTTATCTTAGGAATTTATCTTTTAAATTTCATCTAAATGACATTATTTTTACTGATTATGAATGCATGATGAGGTCACGGGAATTTCAAGGGTGTCTCAAGCTTGTTGATATCCCAGTGCCCTACTTTTATTGGGACAAAGAAAACCTGCCACATGGTTAAGAAAAATGATGTGGGGTGGGCCAAAGGGTTTACCCTTACCATACGACGATTGATAATGAGTAGTTGGGGTCTTCACAATTTTAGGAAAAATTTCATATTGTGCATCATTCCTATGTGGATGGTCAACTGTTTTTATTAGATCCATTTCAGATGGTTGTAACACCGTTTTTTCAACCGTGAAACCAAACTACACACATCTTTTTTTCATCATTAAAATTATATTTTCTCCTCTAATGAATTATAAGCCAAAACCAATTCCACCTTTTTTCATTATAGAGGATAGAGGCCCATCCCTTGCCCCCTTTTGAATCTCTTAATATTTCTATGAATGTTTTTGAATAAAATCCTTCATCTAAAGTTTGATTTAACCCTCGTTCATCTCACTATATGTGTATTGTCAAGTACTCTAATCATATTGAGTCATTGTTCATTTGTTTTCTATTTATTTGAGTTAATTAGATGCAATCTCTTATTCTATATCATTAGTTCACTGAACCATTATTTATTTTTCTTATGATCTATGATAAACTAATGGTTGATACTAGATGAGGAGAGTGCTATTAGTATACGACTGGTGGTATATGAATTAACCCTTCTGTCTCACCATTTTATAAAATACTGTAATTATACACATGATAATTACAATATGAATTGCCTGAATAATTCATATATCATTCTTATACTCATAATGCTCATATTCTAGGGCCTTTATATGTAGTATCATCACACCGTTGGAGGTCAATAACTGTAACAGCCCAAGATTTTATGAAAAATATTATTTTTAATTTCACTAATGTCTTGTGTTATATGCTACACGAAAAGGAGATTTCACAACACACATCTCTGACCTGGCTTGAATTACACGCAATCGCGACCTTCCATGATAGCGTGTGTTGTACGCAACACCAAGTTTCGCTAAACAACGATATGTTATTAAGATATTATTAAAACTAGCCGTTATGAATAGTAATAACCACTTTTTGAAATTTTGTAAATTTTATTTTTCAAAATGGACTTCATTTATGGATTCGGAGTATCGTATTTAGCCTAAGGTGAAATTTTAGTACTTTTCGGATAACTTTCATATTCTGATGAATAGTGAAAATTACTAAATTTTAATTAAAAACAACTTTTTTAATCGAAATAATTAATAGTGATAAATTATTAATTTGAGTGGTTTTAAAGTATATTTAGAATATATTTTTACAATTTAATACAATGTTGGTCATTGGATGTAATTTCACATTTAAACCAGTTATAAACAAGTGTCAATCTTTTGATAGTTATTGTCTCTTAAAAACACGCTATTTGTTGTGACAGCGAAAATTAATTATAAAATTAATTAATGCAACTTATATGTTGGGAATTTTGTAAAATAGAAATCATTTTTGAATTCGGAATATCAATTATAGCTTAGGGTGAAATTTTGGCATTTTTCTGAAAAACTTCAATTTTTGATGAATAGTGAAACCACTAAGTGGTAGGTTAAAAACTGAATTTTGCATAAAACTTAATTTTAACGCTTCTGTGAATGGAATTTCGAAACTACGACAGACACGGTTGATATCAGTAAGTAAAATGTGGTTCAATGTGATAAAAATAATTTTTTGGTGAATAGTGACTTTTTACATTTTTTACCACGGTTAATAGTAAATAGGGTAACTAAGGGTAAATATGATATTACTATTACCCTAACACATGTCCTAATTCTATTGGATAAGATTAATTCGACCAAAAACAACATTATGAATATAATATGACCATTTAGTTCCACTTGGATTAGATTATGACATTTAATATTATTTTGTTTAATGAATAGTTAAAATAGTTAAAATCAAAGTTTAATAAGTAAATCATTTTTAATATGGGGTTATAAATAAGATAAATTCGACTATAAATATTCATTAGAAAGATAAAAAGATTTCCTATATAATGGTATTTTATTTGTAATTTTTAGACATTATATAATTAAATTTATTTATGACACAATGATGATGTAGTAATTATCTTATTAATGAAATATTGACATAATTGATTTTTATAAACACCAAAATAAATGTAATTTGAGACTTTTTATGGATTACACTAATTTTATAGGTTACTATGATATATTAGTGTTTATTGAATCAACTTGGTTCGAACATATAATTCTGTTATGACTTTCACAAAAATCATATATCAAATAGTGTCAAAATTGACACAAAATAGTTTTTAAATCAAATATTTTATTATTAATTGTTATTTTATTCCTAAAAATCTAAGGTTCGGCAAAATGACTTAGATAAGGATATATATATTAATAATAAATAATTTGGGGTTCGTTTGGCATGTTATAGTAAGTGTATTAACCATATAGTGTAAGAAAACAAAAAGACACGATAAAAGTTAAATTATTTAACTTAGAGTTAAATCTAATTGATAAGGTTAAAATAATAGCCTAAACTTGTCTAAATCCTATTGGTTGATAGGATTTTGACTCATACCCACTTTAGCTTTGAAATAAGACCCTTTGGAACCATTATAAACCGATTTTGACTTTAATATAAAATAATATTTTGAGATATTCCTAAGGTGCCCCTCTCCTCCCTTATAAAAGGACACCTCCTCCTCCTCCTCCTCACAACAATTTGAGCACTCAAGGTCGGACAACCCCTGACAAAATCCCTTCTCCACTTTCCTATAATAATCCTAGAGGTCCTGGTCTTCTTCAAAGAGCAATCTTAGTTCTCTTAGTGGAGGATTCAATGAGGCGTTCCAAAGAAGAGGTAATATCCATTACCGATCATTTCAATTTCTTTCTTCTTCAACTTCTTCTTCTTTAGTTGTTTCATGACAAATTAATAACATCAGTATTACTTACATACTGATATTTTATTATAAATATTAAACAACCCTAATTCAACTTCTATCCATCCTACGGAAAAATGAAATCACCGCGTGTGTGTACGTATGGAATACCGTATCCACACCGTGGTGTAATCTATTTTCCACCACCACATTAATAGGATGGGTATAATGGTGTAATGAGTAACTATATATGATTATTATAAAGTTATATTGATACTTAAATAGTCTACATACATTTCAACACAATTGCACGACCATGGGAACGATATCATCGCTCGTGCGTACGTACGGACTACCGTCTCCACGACGCGATGAGATTCATTCTCAATGATTAACCATTCATGAATGATTATAAAGTATATATAACAAGTACTAATGAAATATATGACATAATAATGATACTGGTTTTCTGTAAATTTATATGTATGTCATCTACTTAATTCCATTCAGTTCAATAAGGAAACGAAAACAGCATTCATGCGTACGTACGGACTACCGTCTCCATGAACGGTGTATTTCATTTCCATTTATCGATATATTATATTATATATATATATATATTCTGAATATATATTATATATAAATCATGTTTTAAATTCTGGATATAAGTAATCATGATCCAAGTAATCATATTAATAATTACAGGTTAAAAACACGAATGACAAATGAGACGAGTTTACCCAAAATGCTACTTTAACATGAATTTACAAAAGAACGGGTAATATAAAGTCATAAGTGGACCATATATGATATAATAACAATTAATATGATTCTGGAATAAGTCAATAACATGATTTAAATCATTATACAGGAGGTTCGGACACTTACAAAGCAAGTCGGACCTAAGGTAAGGGAACGATCACAATCTCATTTTTATCCGAGATTGTTTATACTTTTGTATTTACTGGGGTGTATTTTGTCATCCAAAACCATGTTTCCTCAATATTTAATATTTATATCCTTCTAAAATAGTTTATATCCAATTTTACCCTTCGGTGAGTTTTTAGTAAAAGATATGGAAGGAATCTATTGTTGTTTTTCATACGAGGTACTTTTTTGACTTTTCTGACAAAAGTACGAAGAATATTTTTTTTAACTTATACGGCATGAATGTATTTTTAAAAAATTATTTCTAAGAAGCATCCTTTACAAGTTTTCAAGTTTATCAACTTCTTTTAGTTTAAAGTTGTATGACATGTTAAGAAAGGAAAAATTATTTTGAAGAAGAAATGATATTTTCCTCAAGAATGGAGTTCAAGTGTTTTATCAAAATTATTTTCTATCTAAGATAATAAAGGGTTCTGTTTTTATCCCTATTATTACATGGATTTGATTATGTTGTGATGGAACTATTTTTATGATTTCCTTTATCTTATATGAATTGTTTTATGAGGTCATGATGTTTAAGATTCCCATTCGTATTACATGGGTTATGCAATGATGTATGATTTATGATTTTGTGGAACACATAAGAATGGTATCATTATGAGATGGGTGGGACCTATATCTCCCTCCAATGCATTGGGTAAAGATTTTATATCTCATGAGATAGACATGGATGGAATGGTAGGTTATACCGGTTCAGTGAAACAGGACTGAATCAAGGGTTACTCGATTCAGAAATGGACTTTGTCCACTAAGATAGTCTTGGCAATGAGTCTTGACTAATAAGATATGATTATCTATGATTATGTGTGTATGACACAAAGTTTCATGTTTTATGTTATGATTATTGTGATTACATTTCACTGCCATGATTTATCCCATGTTATGAAATTATGCTCTCTTTTGCAGGTTAAGATTTCAAAAATGTTATGTTCTTATGAAATTTTTTTGATTGATTTTTCTTTTGTTTACCCTTACTGATCATTTGAGCTCACCCTTTTATGTTTTCTTTTCCCCAGGATATAAAGAATGGTTTTATGTAAAAAAAGGAGGATCTTTATGGGAGATGTTAAAGATCTTTCACCATGTTTAGAAGATTATATTCCGATTTTCCAAAGGCACTAAACTATTACGGTCCTTGTGTGTGTGTTTTTGTTATGTACTAAGTATTCCGAAAAAGTAATGTAATGTCAATGTACGTCAGGCTTAGGGTCTCTACAGTTGGTATCAGAGGAAAGGTTTAGTCAACCTTTGGAAACTAGGATGTGAAAACATTAGTGAGATCCCTAGAGATATTTCTATGGTATGTCTAGGGATGTCCCTAAGGTTAAGTATACGTATAGGTTATAGTACTAGAACTACGCTAATGATCATAGAATTAAACCTAAGATGTTAGATATTGAAGGTACTCCCCCATTATTATGTTGTTTTCCCTAGCATGATTTTTGCCTCTCACACTATTCTTTTTGGGTTTTAGACGATGGCGAGAACCCGAAGGAACCGTGTTGATCAATGCAATGGACAATGCAATGATTTTCCTCCTGAACAAACAAATGTTATGGGAGATGGAGTGCAAAATCTTATTGCTATCCTTACACAAGCTATGAATCATTCTGGACTTCCAAATAAGCAGAGAAAGGAACAATATTCTATGGAGTCCTTCATGAGGCAACGTCCACCTTCTTTCAGTGGGACTTATGATCCACTTGTTGCTGAACAATGGATCAGTACCACTGAAAAGATATTTTCAGTTCTTCAATGTTCTGAACATGATAAAGTCATCTTATCAGTATATCGTTTGGAAGGTGAAGCTGATCAATGGTGGAATCTTATCAAGAATACGAGGCCAAGAGATGAAATTGAGTCCATGGAATGGGACGAGTTCAAGAACTTGTTTTTCAGTAAGTACTTCCCTCGTATTCTTTGAACAAAGATGGAAAGGGAGTTTCTTGAGCTGAAGAAGAAGGATGATGAATCTGTTGGTATATACGAAGAGAATTTTACAAGACTTGCAAGGTATGCATCTGGCATTATCATCCAACCTGAAAGTAAAGTTGATCGATTTTTCAGTGGCTTAAAACCAAGTCTTCTAAAGGCATTAACTATAAGAGACTTCAGTAGATATGAAGAAATTATGCGTTGTGCTATCAAGGTTGAAATGGAAGTTGGTGTTACATATCCATCTTATGGTTTTGACAAGAAACGAAAGATGGAGTTCAAAGAGAAATCTCAGAATAATGGTAAAAAGAATATGAATGTTTCCTTGTGCACAAAGTGTGGAAATAAGCATGGTGGAGATTGTCTTAAAGGGACTAGAAAATATTTTAAGTGTGGAAAAGAAGGTCATCGAGCAGCTGAGTGTCGAAGTAATGGAAAAAGGGTTTCTAATGATGTGAATAAAGCAAACACTGCAGAGAACGCACCACCAACACTTCAATGCTTCAAGTGAAAGGAAATGGGGAATTATGCTAATAAATGCCCTAATCCAAGGGTTAGTGATGATCGAAATGAGAAACCACTTAAGCAAAAGGACAAAGGGAAGTCACATGTGATCACCATTGGTGATGTTGAATATGAAAATGATGTGGTGGAATGATTAAGTGTTTATGTAATGGGATTCCAAAATAATGTTGAGTATTGGAATATTTATGTATTGGTCTATTGTGGTATTCAATAATTTTATGGTACCGGTAACCATGAAAAGTGATTGAGACATTTTTGGTAAACAGATGATATGAGCATAATGAAGGGATAAGAAGATAATGAGATGTTTGATTGTATTCTTGAGATCATGATTGATATAAGGACTAAGTGATATCATGGTTTGAGTATATAGAATTTTGAGGATTTTAGTATGTGGAAAGTGTTAACTTTTAACTGCATTCATGTTTTCATTAAGGTATTCAAGAGAATACATGATTAAGGACTTTGAATGTTTGGAATGTGACCAACAAAACATATCTTATGATATATGGGGATCGACGATGGTGTTAAATCTCTGGTAATCGTTTTCACTATGTTATGAGAGTGGACTGCAGTATTATGGATAAGCTTAAAGATTGGAATGGATTATGTTGGACATAAGTTAGTATTGTTTAAGGATAGAAGTTTTTTTCGATGGGATGTTATAGTAATATAGTTTTAGAAAAAGGACAACCTGCAGAACGGGCGACAGCCCATCGCGTCGGACAAGGATGTGGGAATCGAACCCACAACCGAAGTGAAACTGGCCTTTATCGCCTACCACTGGCCTACAGGAAGTCCCTGTTTAGTAGAAACTAGTTTTATTATATTAAGCAGTATGATATATGAAGTATAAGTCCATTTTAGGGACCATATATGATTAATCTCACCATAGATCGACTTATGTATATGATTTTTGCTATCCTTTTGTTTGAGACAGATGGAATGAACCGTCATTCTATCACATGATCTTCTAACACTTCATGAATAAAAAACTCAACTTCATTTATTTAAGAGATGAAGTGGAAATTGTTCAAGGCACGAACAACAGTGAGATTGTACCAAAATAAAGTAAGTATTTATTCTAATTCAAATTTTCAACTTAGGGAAATGATCTTGACAACCAAAAATGTTGTCCTAGTGATCTTATACCTAATGAATCATATGGTTCCTTATATCATCACAAATCTATGGATTTGTGATTACTGGATTTTCCATAGCCATGTTCTCTACCACTCTCCATCAGAACATGATGGTTAGATTTCCCTTCCATATCCATATTTTCACCTATGTGGAAACCCAGTGATTAGTTTATTTGGGTAATCGTTACATTTCATACTTTAGTTTTTAAAGCCAATTTTTGGTATTTTTTTTTTACGATGTGGGTTTCTATTAAAGAAACTTTCGAATAGTAAACCATTTATAACCCCGACGAATTTCGAGGGTGAAATTCATTTTAAGGGGGTAGAATGTAACAGCCCAAGATTTTATGAAAAATATTCGTTTTAATTTCACTAATGTCTTGTGTTATACGCTACACCAAAAGGAGCTTTCACAACACACATCTCTGACCTGGCTTGAATTACACGCAATCGTGACCTTCCACGATAGAGTGTGTTGTATGCAACACCAAGTTTCACTAAACAACGATATGCTATTAAGATATTATTAAAACTATCCGTTATGAACAGTAATAACCACTTTTTGAAATTTTGTAAATTTTATTTTTCAAAATGGACTTCATTTATGGATTCGGAGTATCGAATTTAGCCTATGGTGAAATTTTGGTACTTTTCGGATAACTTTCATATTTTGATGAATAGTGAAAATTACTAAATTTTAATTAAAAACAACTTTTTTAATCGAAAAAATTAATAGTGATAAATTATTAATTTGAGTGTTTTTAAAGTATATTTAGAATATATTTTTACAATTTAATACAATTTTGTTCATTGGATGTAATTTCACATTTAAACCAGTTATAAACAAGTGTCAATCTTTTGATAGTTATTATCTCTTAAAAACACGCTATTTGTTGTGACAGCAGAAATTAATTATAAAATTAATTAATGCAACTTATATGTTGGGAATTTTGTAAAATAGAAATCATTTTTGAATTCGGAATATCAATTATAGCTTAGGGTGAAATTTTGGCATTTTTCTGAAAAACATCAATTTTTGATGAATAGTGAAACCACTAAGTGGTAGGTTGAAAACTGAATTTTGCATAAAACGTAATTTTACCGCTTCTATGAATGGAATTTCGAAAATACGACACACACGGTTCTATCAGTAAGTAAAATGTGGTTCAATGAGATAAAAATAATTTTTTGATGAATACTAACTTTTTACTTTTTTTACCGCGGTTAATAGTAAATAGGGTAACTAAGGGTAAATATGATATTACTATTACCCTAACACAAGTCCTAATTCTATTAGATAAGTGTAATTCGACCAAAAACAACCTTATGAATATAATATGACCATTTAGGTCCACTTGGATAAGATTATGACATTTAATATTATTTTATTTAATGAATAGTTAAAATAGTTAAAATCAATGTTTAATAAGTAAATCATTTTTAATATGGGGTTATACATAAGATAAATTCTACTATAAATATTCATTAGAAATCTAAAAAGATTTCCTATAAAATAGTATTTTATTTTTAATTTTTAGACATTAAATAATTTAATTTATTTATGACACAATGATGATGCAGTAATTATCTTATTAATGAAATATTCATATAATTGATGTTATAAACACCATCATAGATGTAATTTGGGACTTTTTATGGATTCAACTAATTTTCTAGGTTACTATGATATATTAGTGTTGATTTAATAAACTTGGTTCGAACATATAATTATGTTATGACTTTCACAAAAATCATATATCAAATAGTGTCAAAATTGACAGAAAATAGTTTTTAAATCAAATATTATATTATTAATTGTTATTTTATTCCTAAAAATCTATGGTTCGGCCAAATGACTTAGATAAGGATATATATATTAATAATAAACAATTTGGGGTTCGTTTGGCATGTTATAGTAAGTGTATTACCCATATAGTGTAAGAAAACAAAAAGACACGGTAAAAGATAAATTATTTAACTTAGAGTTAAATATAATTGATAAGGTTAAAATAATAGCATAAACTTATCTAAATCCTATTGGTTGATAGGATTTCGACCCATCCCCACTTTAGCTTTGAAATAAGACCCTTTGTAATCATTATAATCCGATTTTGACTATAATATAAAATAATATTTTGAGATATTCCTAAGGTGCCCCTCTCCTCCCTTATAAAAGGACACCTCCTCCTCCTCCTCCTCCTCACACCAATTTGAGCACTCAAGCTCGGACAACCCCTGACAAAATACTTTCTCCACTTTCCTAGAATAATCCTAGAGGTCCTGGTCTTTTTCAAATACCAATCTTAGTTCCCTAAGTGGAGGATTCAAAGAGGCGTTTCAAAGAAGAGATAAATATCCATTACCGATCTTTTCAATTTCTTTCTTCTTCAACTTCTTCTTCTTTAGTTGTTTCATGACAAATTAATAACATCAGTATTACTTACATACTGATATGTGATTATAAATATGAAACAACCCTAATTCACCTTCTATCCATCCTATGGAAAAATGAAATCACCGCGCGTGCGTACGTACGGAATACCGTCTCCACGCCGTGGTGTAATCTATTTTCCACCACCACCTGAATAGGATGGGTATAATGGTGTAATGAGTAACTATATATGATTATTATAAATTGATATTGATACTGAAATAGTCTACATACACTTAAACACAATTCCAGGACCATGGGAACGATATCATCGCTCGTGAGTACGTACGGACTACCGTCTCCACGACGCGATGAGATTCATTCTCAATGATTAACCATTCATGAATGATTATAATGTATATATAATAAGTACTAATGAAATATATTACATAATAATGATACTGGATTTATGTAAATTTATATGTATGTCATCTACTTAATTCCATTCACTTCAATAAGGAAACGAAAACAGCGTAATGCGGACGTACGGACTACCGTCTCCATGAACGGTGTATTTCATTTCCATTTATCGATATTATATATATATATATTCTGAATATATATTATATATAAATCATGTTTTAAATTCTGGATATAAGTAATCATATTAATAACTACAAGTTAAAAACACGAACGACAAATGAGACGATTTTACCCAAAACGCTACTTTAACATGAATTTACAAAAGAACGGGTAATATAAAGTCAAAAGTGGACAATATATGATATAATAACAATGAATATGATTCTGGAATAAGTCAATAACATGATTTAAATCATTATACAGGAGGTTCGGACACTTACAAAGCAAGTCAGACCTAAGGTAAGGGAACGATCACAATCTCATTTTTATCCGAGATTGTTTATACTTTTGTATTTAATGGGGTGTATTTTATCATCCAAATCCATGTTTCCTCAATATTTAATATTTATATCCTTATAAAATAGTTTATATCCAATTTTACCCTTCGGTGAGTTTTTAGTAAAAGATATGAAAGGAATATTTTGTCGTTTTTCGTACGAGGTACTTTTTTGACTTTTTCGACAAAAGTAAGAAGAATATTTTTTTTAACTTATACGACATGAATGGATTTTTAAAACATTATTTCTAAGAAGCATCCTTTACATGTTTTCAAGTTTATCAACTTCTTTTAGTTTAAAGTTATATGACATGTTAAGAAAGGAAAAATGTTTTTGAAGAAGAAAGGATATTTTCCTCAAGAATGGGGTTCAAGTGTTTTATCAAAATTATTTTCCATCTAAGATAATAAAGGGTTCTGTTTTTATCCCTATTATTACATGGATTTGATTATGTTGTGATGGAATTATTTTTATGAATTCCTTTATCTTATATGAATTGTTTTATGATGTCATGATGTTTAAGATTTCCATTTGTATTACATGGGTTATGCAATGATGTATGATTTATGATTTTGTGGCACACATTAGAATGGTATCATTATGAGATGGGTGGGACCTATATCTCCCTACAATGCATTGGGTAAAGATTTTATATCTCATGAGATAGACATGGCTGGAATGGTAGGTTATACCGGTTCAGTGAAACAGGACTGAAATGAGGGTTACTCGATTCAGAAATGGACTTTGTCCACTAAGATAGTATTGGCAATGAGTCTTGACTAATTAGATATGATTCTCTATGATTATGTGTGTATGCCACAAAGTTTCATGTTTTACATTATAATTATTGTGATTACATTTCACTGCCATGATTTATCCCATGTTATGAAATTATGCTCTCTTTTGCAGGTTAAGATTTCCAAAATGTTATGTTCTTATAAAAATGTTTTGATTGATATTTCTTTTGATTACCCTTACTGAGAATTTGAGCTCACCCTTTTATGTTTTCTTTTCCCCAGGGTATAAATAATGGTTTTAGGTAAACAAAGGGAGGATCTTTATGGGAGATGTTGAAGATCTTTCACCACGTTTAGAAGATTATATTCCGAGTTTCCAAAGGCACTAAACTATTACGGTCCTAGTGTGTGTGTTTTTGTTATGTACTAAGTATTCCGCAAAAGTAATGTAATGTAAATGTACGTCAGGCTTAGGGTCTCTAAAATAACTCAATTATTCCACCCCAAGTAGGGTGTTTCTTCTAATATACCATCATAAACAATGCGAATTCTTCTAACACACCATTTCGTTGATTGGTTTGACCCTTATAATGGAAAACCTTCTTAAACTAATTGAATATTGGTTTATTGATGTCTAAAACCTATATAGTTATCACCTGAACCTTACAAGTTAAGCGATTCATATTAATCAATGATACATTAAAATAATAAAAGAAAATTATATTGAAACATATAACTTGGACTAAACTAATTTAATTAAATAGTTATGTTAAATGTTCGTTGAACCATTTTCCATGCATAATGGGTCTAGGTGAATTAAACCTTGTGAATAGATTATGAATTTTATAAACTAATGAATGGTTTCATCTCCATTTATCCTTTTCCGTTGTATGTAAGGCAATGGGGTGAACCAAATGGATTACTAAATAGAATGAGTATTACGTGGACTAATCTACTAAAGGAAATAAGTATATGTTGCCTAAAAAATATGGAAGTGTTTTACTTTATAAGAGTGTTCATAACTAAGGATGACTTGGATTATGGAAGAAAATCCTTGAGCACTCATGGATTTTATTTTGATTCCAGGGTGTTAGTTTCCAATGGGAATACCCACCTTGAAACATAGTCCTTGTATACTAGTGGATGCCCAACATGATGTTGTAGGATCCCCCCATTGACATTATAGGATTCTTTTGATACAATATTTGAATCAAGTTTGACATTATGGACATGTGGAGCTATAAACATACCCATTGGGCCCAATCATTGCTTATATTGTTTTACCAAGGACAAGATCCTTAGAATCGATAATAATTATATTATAGTGAAATGACTTTGGTGATTCCCCTTAAATCAAATGAAAACCCATCTTAGTTAAGCTACATATTATAACTAAGATGGATCCACCCATTAGGTCAATGATTTCTTGGTTATTAATTTGGATCCTCTTCATTTTCATCATTACAGGACTTCTAATTGTATATTGGATCTTTTATTATTAATATCCTAATATTATATTAGTGTGGGCTATACCTCATGCGACTTTACTATATAAACTAAGCTCAAATGAACTAAAAAATGATCTCATGTTTAGAGATATTACTAGGTATGGGTAATGTAGTTATTTGGGTATCTATATTACTGTATTACTTTACTTTTTAATATACCGACTCACTGGCATTTTATATTTCACATATTGGATGGTACAAATGTCATTAGTGGTAGCCAAATGATATTTGTCTCCCACAATATCTAGTCCACCATAAGTACCTAGAAATTTTACTTGTATACTATTGTTAATAAAGAGAAGCATCATACATTGGACACCCGAGGTTGTATTCTTTATTTGGATGGATATTGGTAGTAGATAATAGAGACAACACTTGGGATATTTGGTAGTTTTTAGCTTATTTTTGCTTATTTTTTATATAATTTATTACCTACTAACATGTATATATGTTTCCATTTTTATAGAAAATTGATATATATTATCATCATCTTTTAGTGTTGTTATCTATTTCCTCTGTTTATTATTATTCATATCTATTTCCGCTATGGTGGATTATTGGTCAAATTTTTATAGTGTCTTTTTCCGCTATTCCATTTGATTATTATATTTATTTCCCAATTTACCCTTTATTATTTTTTCCATGGTGTTACACAAAAGTAATGTGATAACAGTCTCTTCACATTCATACTCTAATCCCTCACTACTAGTCAAAATCTTCTATCATTTGGGGAGATGCGCATGAGGCCATGTGGCCAACTGTGCTCGGTGCACCTTTGAGTGGAACCCGAGTTTGATACATCACAAAGTGGTATCAAAGTCATTATTTTGTTAACTTAATATTTTGATACAATAGACATGATATTAGTAATGCTTTGGAAGTCAGTTATAAGATGTTCTTGGGTGCAGCTAACCCAAATTCGGGGTAAATTCCATGTTGCCTGAAATAATAATAATAATTTTACTTTTTCTTATTAAATCTGATATCTTTTCACCATTGGGTGATACACATGCTATTTTATGAAAATTATTATGATTGAGTATTTCATTTCCACATTTCCCTAATGAGATGATGGTAAGGAGAAATGTTACATGTATCACTATAGGCACCTAGAATCAAAATTCCATGTATATTCCAGGTTATATATATTCATCTCACTACCTACATTTTCATGTATTTCCTATTATTATTGAGTGATAATTATATATATATATACACATGATACACATTGACTTTGATAAAGTGATTTCCAGTTTAAATTCATGAGGAATATGGACACTCATGGGCTGGACTGGGAAATTTTCCAAGTCAATTCATCATTTATTACCTGTTACATTCTGAGGCCAAATGTAGATTGGGATTGAGAGAAATTAAATGGGTGTTGATTTCAGTGATAAGGTGAATGGGCCCTAATTCACTAAAAATGAAAATTCATTTTAATTAAATCTTTATATATCTATATATGTAAATTCAAACATATTTGTAAAAGCATGAATTATAAAATGAAATGGATTCCATTAAATTATGAGGCATGGTATATTTGACCCTTCACCTACTAGAACCCTTGTAATTTATACTTGAAAACCTTTCCAATTCCTATCCTCCTAAGTGGGTAGTTGGGGAACTATATCGTAGGTAGTGAGCCTTTACTCATATAATATTCTTATTCAATTGGTTCTATATTTTATTAAATATTGATATAATGAATATGCTTGGAAGATGATTATCAATTCCACCAAGAAATACTCATGTTGAGTTCTAGGGGGTGGTGATGACCATGCTCTAGACGTGATGGGATTTGATCCGGTCGTCTTACTGCAAGGATTACCACTTGAGGAACCGACTACAATACCTGATTTTGGCACTAATTCTCATCTTCAAGAGAGTTTACTACAACTTATTTAGTTAATTCAAGGTGCTCCATGACCATCATCTATGGCAACTGATCTGACATGGGAGTTCTATCATCAACATCCTCCCACCTTCGCAGGGGATGGTGGTCCACAGGATGATGAGTATTGGATGGATGAAACCCTATATAACATTGAGAATCTAGTGATTTTTCAATAGATGAGGGTCAATATTTCTACCTATGTGATGAGTTATTTGGCCAAGCGCTTGTGGGATGCGCTTACCCAGGCAGATCCTCACCAAGGCATGGTATAGGATGTTGTTCAGACTTCACTCTATGATAACTTCATTCCTCATACATAGAGAGGTAACTGTGCTAGAGATTTGATTCATCTAGATTAGTGAGATATGTTAGTCCTTGATTATTGGTAATAATTTACTAAGTAACATCATTTCACACCACTTCTATCTGGTGTTGACGTATTGTGTATGAGACATTTTGAAGATGGGCTTCAATATGCCATCCATACTTTGGTGAATGTATGTAGCCTAACTAACCATTTTAAGATCATCAATGAGGATCTTATCACTAAGTGGAAGTTGAATTAATGAGATTATACCAAGAATAAAGGTTCAATGTTGTGGTAGGAAAATACATCTTCTAGTAGACGGAATCATTTCCTCGAGGTTTCTTATTTTAGAAGTGTCCATCAAAGTAATCTCAGTGGATGATCCATTGTATTCTATTAGTGTGGATGGAAGGGGAATATGAAGCCTTGGTGTGATATATATCCTCTAGAGTCTTGTGCCTATGAATATATATGGAATAAAAAGAGATTCTATCATATCATTAAATTTTCTTTCTGAAAAGAGGATCCACACCAGATCCACCATCATCGGTATGATATATTACTCTATTTCAGGTGTGAAGTTTGAGTAGTACAAGAAGGTCAAGATGAATAGGAGGTCATGTATGTTATATCCAAAATTTTGATAATCAATTACAGTAGAGTGGTAATACTCTAGGTAGTCTAGATATAGTACATGGACAAGGATTTGGTCAATTTCACACATTAAAACTCCTACCCAAAGATGAGGTTGTAGGACTCTCTAAAATATGAGGCAAAATCATAGTATCATCCACTATTTTAACAGATTTATTTTATATAGGTGCTTCACAATAATTTATCTATTTATCCATCATGGAAGGTTTCAGGGTAGAAACTGGGTATTATTATGGTGTTATAACCTTGGATATACTGTTGGAAGTAAATCCTGAAGGAATAATATAATTCGCGGGCCTCCAGATTGAGGTGAGAAGTTACCCATTATTTTGGGACCTATTTTTCCCGATATGATGGTTGTCGATGTAATTCTCATGATAGATTGGTTAGTTCCCTATCAAATCTCTATATATTGATACGTCTACAGGGTGTCATTTAACTCACTTGGGGGAAGTAACTATCTTCAAAAGGGTGAGTGGAATGTCTAGGATAATAGAGATATAATAGAATATTACATGTTAGGTGGAGTGACCACTGAGATTTATAGTTTATTTATTGAAGAAAAACATATACACATGAAATATTTTCCTATAGTAGTAGGAAATGTTAGGGATGTATTTCCCACGAAAATTTTTATAGATTACATCATGGGATAGAGGTAAAGATTATGATATATATTATTTCAAGATAATATCCAAGATCCATTCTTCGATATAGGATGGGACATACTAAGCTAGCAGATCTTAAGAAATAGTTAGAATATTCAGAGTCTAATGGTTTCATCAGTCCCATTACTTCTTCTTGGGCTTCACCCATGCTGTTTTCCCAGGAGGCGTATGAAACCCTTCTTTTAGAAATGTACTACAAATGGTTTAATGATCTCATTACTAGGAATTAGTATCCACTACCTTAGAATGATAATATTTTATATCATCTCTAATGAGAAAGGGAATTATCTCTGATTGACCTATGGATGGGCTATCATCATGTGTGAGTTATGACTTCAGACATACCTCATACAACATTTCAATGTATCTATGGTCTATATGAGTATTTTGTTATGATATTCTGAATTACAAGAATTTCTTTTCTTCATCGTGTATTTAATGAATAGGTTTCTTCATACCTATTTGGATTCTTTTTCTGGTATTTTTATAGATGACATATTATTATAGCCTCACTCTTGTAGTGATAATTCTATTAATCTTGAGATCATTCAAAAATACCTAAGAGAGTCATATTTATGATATGATTTCTATGTTCTACTTCTATATTTAAAAATATTAATTCATTGGTCATATTATATTTTAATAAGGGGTTCCAGTTAACCCAAAGAGGTTGATTTCTATGATATCCTAGGAGAAACTCAAGAATGTGTTTTATATATGGAGTTTATTAGGGTTGTTTGGAAATTAAATGCATTTCATACATGACTTATCACACATTTCTACACCCATTAATGGTCTTAAGAATACGGGCGTTACGTTTTTGTGGTCAAAATATTTTGAGAAATCATTCTAGGATTTGAATGAGAGGCTTACCTTGACACCTATTATGATTCATACATATCCTAGAAGATGAAATAAATTGTTCTGTAATGCATATAGCATATTATTGGGTGTATTAATGATACATGGGATAATTTATTTTCATTCATAGCTCATCATTTTATGCCTTATGAGAAAAATTACATTATGAACAACCTCAATTTACTGGTAGTTTCCCATGACTTATGCTACGGGGGACACTATCTGATTATTGAGTGATTTCTTGTGTATAGGAAACAAAAGAGCCTCAAATATATTTTTCATAGAATATTTTGAATCTCCAAAGATTAAAATGGGTTGAATAAATTCATAATTTTGATTATGATCTTGCCTATATGCTTGGAAAGGAAAATCCAGTAGAGGATGTATTGAATCAAAAAAATCAGGCACAATTTTCACATGAAGATAGTGATGAATGGAAATTAATCGCACTCTTATCTGAGATGCATTTATAGTTTCATGATAGTCACAAGTAGTCTTATCTCCCACCCTGAATAGTTAACACTTTACTCCTTCAGATGGTAAAGAGTAGGAAATTTTTAGATTTGATTTGGATGGTTCTATGGGAGTGTATTTCTAGTGTGGACCCACCTCTGGATTGGACTGTCGATAGAGAAGATATCCTACATAAGTTTGGGAGTGCCTGGGTTTCTACATATCTGAGATAGGAACTGATTCACAAGTACAATTCTTATTAGGGTCAATACATCTAGAAATATCAAAGATGTATCGAGATATGTAACATTGGTATTGGTGACTAGGGATGAAACTTCAAATAAAAGGATTTACCATTAGGTTTTCCACCTATATGTAGGTGAATGCATAACACCATAAAACTAAAAGATTGTTATAGAGACTTCTAGTCCTAGAATGGAGATGTGAGGACGTTTCTATGGATTTTTTGTCCAATTACTGCGGTCTCCTTGAGGTAGTGATGTGGTTTTGGGAGTCATGGATTAATTGGGGAATATATCCCACTTCCTTCTTATCTGAAATTCATTCTCAATAGATGAACTGGAAAGAATATTTTTCTATGAGATCATACAACTATATGAGGTCCTTGTTACTATCATTTTAAATAGGTATTCTCATTTTACATCATGGTTATGATAGGTTTTACATAATGATATTGGTTCATATGTGCTTCCGATCATAACTCTTCACCCTCAGACGGATATCAAGTCAAAATAGTCAATATATTTTTTAAAAGACATACTCAAAGTATGCATCCATTACTTTGGAAGTTCATGGGACAAGTAAATCCCTCCCATCAATTTCACCTACAATAATACCTTTGAGGTGACAATTATGATTTAAAATTATGAGGCCTTGTATGGTAGGCCATGCCTATCACTATTATACTAGTTAGATGTAGACGAGGCATCCCATTCAAGACACTGTCTTATGAAAGATATTTCAGAGCAGGTTATGTTAGTTAGTTTGTGTATGTATACATCTCATTCTAGATAGAAATCTTATGAATATCACCATTGAAGACCTATAGTGTTTTTGGTCAGGTATCTTCTTTTCATATGGGTATTTCACAGTATTGGGAATAGACAAATATGGTGGAAAGGGAATCGTTCACCTCATTATGTTGGGACATTTTAAATTTTGAAATGATATTGGTAGGTAGAATATCTTTTCTATTACCTCATATGGATCATTCCATGCATGACTTATTTCATGTTTCACAGCTGTTTCACTTGCATGCTGACCCATCTTACACTTTTGACCCTATGGAGGTTGAGTTGGATGACAATTATTATTTTGAGGAGTATCCTATACACATTTTTTACCATGGTGTAATGTTTCTCCAAGTCTGGTCTATCCCTTTAGTGCGGCTGATATGGTATCACATCCATGTGAAGGATGAGACCTTGGAGAGGAAGGTCGATGTACCTACCCAGTGGCCAGAGTTGTTCTAAGACAGTGTTTCACTACTCTTTGATGGTGAACTAGGTGAAAAGTTCCATTAATGGAGAAGACTATATGAAGCTAATTTTTATCTCAAGTATGTATCCCTTAAATTTTTGTTTAATCCACTTTTTGGAACTAATATTCCTTCCTAGTGTGGTAACAGGTGATTTGGGGGGTGTATAATGCTTGTTCATAGCCCAGATTTGGGATTTTTGAAAAAATGACATACCGCATGTTTACATGAAACTGAGTGGGATAGGACACACAATTACACTTAATACCATGGGATTTGACAACAAGTAATAGTGGGGGAAATTTAAAAAAAAAATCATTAATATTGGGCCACACACCCGTAGGGATGGTCTGTATCTTTTAGTAGATCAATTCCACATGGTTTCTACATGGTTTGGCCCACTATGCACCTCTATTTTTCATGGGTAAAATTACATTTTCTGTATTATTGAATTATAAATATAACAAAATTCCTTCTTTTCACATTCCAATAAATATTATTCAGTTTCCTCTCTATTTTCGATGCTCTCAATACCTTCTTAGCAGGTTTTGATCCCTATCCTTCATCTAAAGTCCAATTTTATCCTCATTTATCTAATTGGATGTGCATCAGTATGTACTCTAATCATATTAAGCATCTCATTTTTTCTCTTCTCATTAACAATGTTACATAAATGTATGATCGTATTCCCTATTTTCAGTGTCTTAATATGATCTTCATTTTTCAACAGATTATGGAAAAACTAAAGGTTGATACATGATTAGGAGAGTGCTATTAGTATATGGTTTTTTGTCAAGGATCATCCCTAATGTATCACTATTTTATAAACATCCATCATTTTTTAATGAATATTTCATAATACATTTCATATTTAACTCCCATGACTTTAATAAATTCATTTTTCTCATATTCTAAACCCATTTCCTTGCAGTATCATTAAACTGTTGGAAGTCAAGACCTTAACGCTTCCACCCCAACTAGGGTGTTTCTTCCAATATGCCTTGTTAACCCATGTGTGTTATTATAACACACTATTTAGGTATATTGATTGACACTTATAATGAATTGAATTCTTAAAATATTTGAATATTGAGTGATTAATGGCTCTCACCACTATGGTAATGACTTAACACTTCTAAGATATGTGTTTCAAATTAATCAATGAATTTTTTAAATGATAAATAGAAATTATATGATACATATCAGTTAGAATAAAAGAATTCAATTATATGGTTTGGTTCTGTTTTTATAGAACCCCATTCCATGTATAATGTAAGTTAGTTATATATACTTAATGAATTGATTATAACATATATATGCTAATGAATGGTTGCATGTCCCTTTACCTTTATCAATTGTAGGAAAAACAATATAGTGGACCAAATATATTATTAAATGGAATGAGTATTACCTGGAATAATTTATTAAATGAATCAAGTATATGATGAATATTGAATATGTACATGTTTATCTTTATAAGAAGGGGAAGATTCGATCAATCCTTGGATTCTTGAGGGAATTCCCTGAGCACTCTAGGATGCCATTTCAATTCAACAATGCTGATTTCCATGGGAGATACCCACCATGGAACCTGATAGTTTTCTACCAATGGATACACAACAAGAAACCATAAGATCCCTCCATTATAATTATTATATTCCTCGAATATACTCCATGGATCCATAATGATGTCTACGGACATGTGAAACCATAGATACACCCTTTGGGACCAGTAATTACTTATCTAATTTCGACTTGGATTAGATCCTTGGACTTAGTAGGATCATATTAATGTGTAATGCCTTGGTTGGTCTCCCTTTCATTTCACACAGACCCCTCTTAGCCTGACTAAAGATTAGTACTGAGTTGTATCAACCCCTGAGGTCCAGAATTCCATGTTTATTACCTTGGATCCTCATCATTATCATCATAACATGATGATTTGTTATATCCTAGATCCTTTATTATTACGATCATGATATGATTTCAGTTCTGCATATACCTCACGTGACATAACTATATTAACCAAAATCAAATGAATTAAACAAATGATCTAACATTCAGAGACATTACCATATGAGGCTGAAGAAGGTATATGGGTGTTTAAATTACTATACTTATTTAATTTTAGATTTACATGAACTCTGTGAGATTATAATTCACATAATGGATGGTATATATTCCATGGTGGTGTCCTACATAGATTTATATGACACATAATCCAGTTCTACGTTGGTACATAGGAAGATTACATGTATGCAGTTGTTGAAAAGAGGAAGCATCCAACATTGGACACCTAATCTTTCATTCATTCTTATGATTGTGCTTGGTATCATATTAATAAGACAACTCTTAGGATAATGGACATGTTCTGGTTTATTTTTACTTCTTTTGTATAATATGTATTTTTTTCAACCATGTATACCTATTTCTTGTTTTTAGACACATTCCATACATTATCATTTGATTTGAGTATTATTATCTATTGACCATATTGTTTAGTATTAATTTCTGCATTCTCTATGGTGGGATATTTATCCAATGTTTATAGTGTTTGTTTCCACTATCTCATATTTTAGTTATATTTCTTCCAATATTTACCTATTATTATGTCTATACATTATGTTCCACTCTGATAATGAGGAATAGTCCCCCCATATACAGAACCAAATCCTTCTCTACTAGATAAAAGAATCTAGAATTCGAGGAGATGCGATTGAGGCTAGGTATCCAAGTAGGCTCATGGAACCTTCTAGTGTACCCGGATCTGGGATGTGGCATCCAAAAAATAATGTGTTTATATAAATAAATCCATAGAAATTTCATAATAATGTTGTCATATTTACATTGACTATGTTCAAATATAGGGGCCTTATTGTTTAGTGGATTGTGTAACTGGTCCATAGATAACGATATAGGCATCACTACACACCCCACATAGATATGAATCAATACACTTGTAGTTATTTAATAGATTCCCTATGTATATCTTTCTAATATACAAGGGGGAGAATGTTTTCGTTACTGCCTCACTAATCCCTAAGATTAGGATTTACTTCAATAACCCTAACTATTGAACTTTTAAAAAGGTAATGGTTTCCTTATATTGTTTGAACTCTTAAATAAGGGAGGAGAATTTACAAATCTCGTATAGATATGGGGGAAGAACTTTCAACCCTATAATTATTTTATGGATATATGGAATATGATATGAACCCTTATATGGATCTAGATATAATGTAGAAAATGATTCCCACAAGATGAAATCCATTATGTTTTTAATGGTCCTGAAATATTGAGAATATATAGTGCAATATAACATCAGTCTATAAGGACTTTGATGTTGTGTAGTTTAAAGTATTTCCACCAGGATGTGAATGCTCATACGGGATTCAGAAAAAATATTTCTTGAGAATCATTTAATTACTTAGTGGCATGATGCATTTACCTTCCTTGGTGGGTGTGGAGAATAATCCATTATAATAGACTCAATATATGATGTAAGGTCCTTAAAATTTTATTTTCAAATTTAGAGGTTTCGTACATAGTATAATTTATATTCTTAGAAATAGTACCAACTATCCATGTAATAATGATTGGAGGAAGTCCTTCTTTTTAAAGGCTTTTGCAATAAAATTATAATAGTATCATAGGTTTTGAAATGTATGGAATCTATTCTCATCAATTCACTAAAACTCATTATGTTTGTTATGTGAATGTTTATATTTTCATATTTTCTCATATATAGTAAATAATAGTGAGGATAATAGGAATTTGATAGTTAGCATCACCTCAGGTTCATATAGAGAATATGGGATTTCTTGTGTGCAAGTGTGGGTTGTGCTATGATATTCCCACATGGAATTTAATAGTTTATACGACCAAGATAACTAAACTTCATCCACCATTTTCTAGATTATATTTCATTGAGTCTTATTAAAATAATTTGTTTCCCATTTTCAACTAGATGATAATGAAATGAATGATTAGACTTGATTTTGTATTGATGATACGAACATTTCAATGTAGAAGAATAGATATTGGTGACATTCTAAACAAAATATTGTATGAGGGACACTAAATTTGGTGATGTTATTGGACTTTAATATGTGGATTATGTTCTTCATCCCAACTTCCTTATGGGGTATGGACATGGTCCATTTGGAGAATAATACTGTGTTATTAAGGATATTAAAAAACTCCTTGGCTATAGCTGGGGGATATGGCCCCATGACATATATTCCCTATATAGAAAATGTCTAGAAGTATTTGGTAGTATATAGAAATTACAAGGGCTGATAGATGATGTTCACATGTATTTTACATGCATGAAATCTTCTAGTGAACTCTATGTAGTATTGTATCATCATTGGATATAAATTACAAGGCCTCTAAATATGATAGGAGAGCCTAGTTCCTAACTCATGGGCGTCTCAAGAGCCTACATGGACTTCCTACATTAATATTTGACGTTTCCCAGTCAAGATCCATGTATCAGTGAGAGATGGATGGTGTGAATTAGTGATATCTTTTTCATTTATGTTTCCCCTTATTAAAATAACCTTCACCTACTGTGAATAAGTTCTTTCCCTCCTGAACACAGAAAACCACATGATCATAAGATTTACAAGGTTCACTACTCAACAAGAGTAGTTATGTCCTTGGTATGGTAATGAAATAATCCAGTACCACACAATCCACTAGGAAAAAATCATTTGATGTGGAATACAATGAGTAGGATATTCCCTTTAACTCGTGTAGTAATTGTTAGATAATCCTCATGTATGTGTGTACCCTCTTAGTAGAAATAGGGAAAAGCAATATCTCTATTCTTCTTGAAAACCATTCAAAATTTTGATCTTGGAAAATAACTCTTCTCTTTAATATCTGGAAGCTGATAATAATTAATAGGACTTCATAATTATACTTCGTACTATACCCCATTCATATCTTGATCCACTATAAAACACTTCTCACTTAATTTGGGTACTCAAATCTTCAGCTCGCAGAGCTCCTTCACAAAGCTCCCAACATCACGAAGCACTCTAGTTTTCAAAAATCCATAGTCATCAATGATCACTAGATTATCGAGATCACTACTTTTTGGAGAAAACATTGGTATTTTCCATGTTCTTGTTTCCCAAATCATAGTGGCTCATCGTGATGCTCCTTTCCTTCACAGAACCTACTGCCTCCGCATATCTCGCTTCCTCCACAAACCTTCTTCACAATTCGAGAGATCTAAAATTATATTCTAGTCTATCACACTCTCTTGTGGGGGTATAAGCCTATTTATTGGGTTTTCCCACTGACTCTAGAACATTCCATCCACCTCAGCGCCATGTCACCATCAAATTATGGAGCCCCCAAATTTCCACCGAAATTCTCTCTATTTCTCAAAGCACCATTTTTATTTTCCAGATTCGGAAATCTCATCATAATCATGAATAATTCTGTCAAATCCTTTCCTACAATGCAATGCTATTCATTCCTTTATACTATCACGATGTTCTTTCTTACTTTTCCCCACCATGATGCTTCTTCGTCCTCTGCGCTGCAAAGCTTTCTTGTGATTCTCTTCACCTCTTTCATTCGTGAAGCTCATCATAATGGCGAAGAACACCGTAAAATTTCTTCATGTCTCTAAAAAATACAATTCATGAATCCAATATTCATGAAATTAGTTCCTTTTCCATATTTTTATATTCTCTTCATGAAAATTCACTTTTCGTGATGCTATCCCAACTCCAAATTTTGGACCCCAAAAATTTGGCACACTGGGAAACTGCACCCCCATAGACATCTGCTTCTGCAGGACCAACCATGATGATTGGCTACATAATTTCTCCCAATTTCCATAATAATTATTGCATCATATGTTCTCTAACCACCTTATGATGTTTGTGAAATACAAACCAGAAAAGCATCCTCAGATTTACCGTGGAAAGTATAGTAACTTTCCTGACATTCCTCACCCACTTATACAAAGTGTAGTGATATCCATTATTCTCTAATGTTCTTGAAAAAATATGTAAATACTCAGTTCAACAAAAATATTCATCATAATACTTATTCCCAACATGATTATGACATCTTCTTCAACGTAGAATATGATGAGGATTCTCTCCCCTATTTATATGGGGACTTTATTCATTCATCCCATCGTGAAGGGTGATGTTTTTACCTGGTGTATGATCAATTTCATTTTATCATGATCATATGGTATGGTCTCATTTTTGAGGTAGTCTATTATGTGGATAGACCAGCCAATAGTGGATGTTGGCTCATTACATCTCTAAGAATCCCTGATCTGATTGATCTCTTCTAGGTCATGGATGAGAATTATGGAGACCACCATTCGGTGTTCCATGAGGAATACTATCTCATTCTTGATTGGGTCAAATAGGGTTGAAGATGTATTTGGAAATTAATTTTCATGTTATTTCTATGAATTGGGTATCTGAATCAGTGTCTTTTCAAAATGGATGCTTTCCATCAATTCCCATAAATAGTTAATAGGAAGGGTTAACTACTCCTTCACCATGGAATATTCACCACTAATCAACATAATCACTAGATGAAAAATTCACTTTACAATCAAATGGGATATATATTACTATAATGATAGTTTCTTTAATATATTATGTGATTAAAGTACTTACTAATGGTTGGTGAGACCATCTGATATACGGAATGAATTGGTTAGGATCACCTTGGATGGGGAGAAAAATACAATCCACAGACTAATGACATTGAGATTTAGAAACTCCATTCCTTTTATTATAAAACAATGATAGGATACTCCAAAATACAAATCCAATATTTTCAGACTTCCCTTGGAATAGAAAACCAATTATTCTAGAATCTTTCTGGTTACCAGGATTCTTTATGAGGATGGATGTTCTGTGAGGAAATTGGATAGGGCATCCCCTCTGATTTCCATTTGTGATAAAAATTGAATGTCATACTATTTTAGTATGACCACCAACTAAGATAAACACCAAACCCATATATGGTTCTAAATATTTTAGATGATCTAGTTTATATGAGAGACCAAGTGATATTCATTGTTCTTCAAGTACTGCCTTATATTTTTTACCATGATGATGCATATAAGTAAATTTTCTAGATATTGGAATATCATGAATCGATATGTACAATAATTATACTGAGATAATAGAGACTATTTTCATTCTCCTTGTTATTTTTCTATGTGATAAGTGGGTTGAAATATTGATCCATAATGGCGATATATTAAATGAGTGTATTCCCTTCTTCCCATGGAATTAAGACCAAAAGGTGTAGTATATAATGCTTGTTGTTTTAGAAGACAACATAGAAATACCTAATCCACTAAAAACAGACTCCCTTATTCAATAACCTCATGAGGGGGGAGTTAGTTTAGACATGTTATCTATAAAATTCCTAATATATATGATGTATCCCTAAATCTCACTCAAAATCTTTAAGGTTTTAAGGATGTAAAATTGTGAGGATTATACTAGTTTAGTTAGGTTCATCCTCAATGTCATGGAGGAATACCACAAAGGTAAGAAATTTACATAATGTTACACTAAAATCAAACTTTAGGACTTTTTTATTCCAGCTACGCTGTAACAAATTACTATGTATTGTTTGATAGTCTTTAAGATGATCACTTCATTTCCAAGACATAACCACCAGGTTGTCCACACAACATTACGGAATTATTCATAAGAGGGGTTTTAATATGTGATTCATAACAATGTGATAAGTGGTTCTGACATTCTTTAAAACAATTAGAATTAACATTATTTATAATATCCCTAGGGGTGATTTGAAATCATTGACTTTCTCATCTTATTGGGAATTTTTTTGTTACCTG
This sequence comes from Viscum album, assembly GCA_963277665.1. Lineage (NCBI taxonomy): Eukaryota > Viridiplantae > Streptophyta > Magnoliopsida > Santalales > Viscaceae > Viscum > Viscum album. Next base: position 1,788,914,701 of record OY728165.1, on the reverse strand, counting down.
AGAACCCATCCATAAAAGAAAGTGTATAGGTTCCTGTCATTATATTGATTAAAAGTTCCACAATCAAAACTTGGAAATTTTACATCAATAAATTATAAATGGGATCTTTGAATTTGATGAAAACCATGATATTCCATTTGTTCTTCATTATGGTAATGATGTGGGAAAGTTATTTTTGGTTTTTTAACTCATAAATGATGTTGAGTTTTATAATATTATCATCATTACAATGCATGTTGAAAGTATGTGAGAGATATATTTTCTTATATTCATTTTTTAAAACTCAATGGTCATATGGAAAACTTATGTGTTGGGTATCCACATCTGTATCTACTCTTATATTTTCCTAAAATTCTATGTGAACCTATAAAAGTGCTTATTCACAAATGAAATGTACATCTCATTCTCTTCTAGGTGAATTGTGGGACTAATAAAAATGGTTTGTGGGCTCTATTATATTCCATGATTTACCTTCCTGTACCTATTGAAAGTCATTGTGATTACTTTCAAAATTTATATAGGAGAAACTCTATGTTAATCCTCTACCTCTTCCATCACATGTTTTTTAGAAGTTTCCTTGTTTCTAGTAATTAATATGGGGATATAAATATCCTCCATGCAGTGCATGAAGTCATTATTGTGTCCTAAGAGTGCTAATGAATGGGTGTCATGACCATGATCACTCCAAATGTCCTCAATTTCTTCTTTTAATTCATTAAGAGTAGAATAAACAAGAACATCATGAATCTCAATATGAATCATTGGGTACCTTTTTATTTCCCTAATGATATAGGTGAACTCCCTACTCTAGATGGGGATGGAGAGATAGTTCTCTCATTTGGGGTATTATTCTCCCTAAGAATGGATGTTATTATATATAGATGATCAAAGGAAACTATTGTTATTTTTATGTGTAGTACATAATCATTAATGAGAATGTTTCGAGTGATTGTATGGATAGTTTCAAAGATGGTTGGAATAAAAATTCCAATATATCAATATATATAAAGATTCCTTTTTATCCTCTTTTATAATCATACCTCATCCTAGAAATATTAACAATATTCAAAGGGTGAACTATCACCACACAATATTCCAACTTTCTAATTGGTGTGTTACATTAAGAATTGACCGAATGTCGATAGAAAAACTAGTTGGCTATGAATCCAAGGCCTCCCACGTATAAAATTGTACATAGTTTCCTAATAGCTAACCATGATTTCAATATTAAACACTATGGAATCGAATTGGCCTTTTATATTGATCATTTTAATGGAATTTGTTTCAGTATTGTCACACACATGATTTGCTAGATTCATGGGAGATAAATAATCCTCATCATATCACAACAATCAGAGAGTTTATACTAGTATGTATTTATTAATGGTGTGAATATAAATTATATACCCTAAAATTTTTACATTGGTATGATTTATTAAAATATACATTGGTTCAACATGGCCCTAAATGAATTCTCCTATAGCTTTCTCTATAAATAATATGGTTTTAAAACATTCTACTAATATAATTTCCATTTGACAAAAAACATCTACCGTGACTTCGATCTCAAAATCACGGGGGTCCTAGAGGGCCATATAATGCACCGAATTGAGTTCTATTAAAATATAGAGAGCATACATGATTTATATCTTCATGGAGATAACATCCAACTATTTCAGAATTTCATATATCAAGACTAGATGTTTATACTTCCCTAAATATGGTTTCTCGATGGAATGTTATTTATGGTTGAGGAGTTTGATGAAGATGGATTGGGTGTTAAAACAAACGTAAATAAACTCCAATCATTGGATGATTAAACTGAGTTGGTTTTCACACTGATTTTGTATGATCAAAAAGCTGCATACCCACCAATTGATCATCTATAATAGTTAGAATTGAACAACTCTGGAAAGACTATAGGGTGTCTGCAAGTTCTTTCTGTGCTTTCAAAATTTTGTGACCAAAGGTCTTATCTGCATATGTTTGTTTTGTCGGGATGTATACTATGAAATGGGTTCATTCATGATTATGTAGAAGGAACATGGTGTCATAAGTATATTCATCATCAGGGAAGTTGTTTTCTTAATGAATGGAATGAACAAGACTAAAGGGTTTCTCTTAATCTAATGAGAGTTTCATCTTTGGTGGTGGATCACATGATCCAAATTAAGCGTGTAACATTCTGGACCTCCTATCCCATTAATTTATAGTAATTTTGGTTATAAATATTTCCAGGGGGTGTCCCGAGGAATTTATAGGGTAAAAGGGGGTGTTGGATGGTAAATTGAATTGATGAGTAGTTTTATAGTGTGGATTATAGGGTTCTTCCATAACATGGAATGCTATATTTTGGAGAGTATAGTTGTAATATAGGATTCCAGGAGGATATTTTTGGGTGAAACATCCATATTTGGAATGTTTACATTTTGGAGTGGGACTATGACATAGTGCAAGGAGTATCTGTGACATAAATTAGCTTTCCATGACATAGATCGTGAGGTTATATTTTAGTGGTTCATCTGTTTTTGGGGTAGCTATGGCATGGATGTATAAGTTATTGAATAGCCCCTTCATGGATTTTGGGGGTCTGTGGCATAGTGGCCTTGGTTGCACTATGGTCATCTCTCAGTTTTATTAGATCTGAAAAATGGAGATAGTTATGAATCCCAGATGTGGATTTGACTAGCCTTGTTATGGTATGGTCCCTTGAACAAGGCCATAATATTCTCCATTTTTAGTAGTTTTGTGGTGTCATTCCATAGGAAATTCCATGGTGTGGGGGTTTACAGAATTTAGAAATTATTAAATCCCCTCAAACCCTTCATTTTTTCTTTATTTCCTCGCATTTATTTGGTGAACCAAGTGCATCATTTATAGTTATGTCATCCCCATCATAGATCCCTCCAACCCCTACATTGGTAGATTGATTTTTGGTGACTTTATGTGATTTTTATTCTTTCAATCTCATTTTTTTCATTCTATTATTTTTGTAGGGAAGGATTTTGTAAAGGAAACCTGTCGTTTTAGGTGAATATTTGATGTGACGATGTTTTGGGGTATTTTTTTGGGTGATTAATGTGTTATTATTTTTTTGCTGTATGGTGGTGGAATTAATCTAGATTAAACCTAGTGTGAGGAAGCAAGAAGATTTATTTGCGGTATTGGATCCTTTTTTCTCATTTATTTATATCATTTTGGATAGATTATTCTCTTGTTTATATTTGTTAATATAGTTTAAACTATCTAAATGGAGATATAGAATTGGTAATTTAAAATTGAATGGTGAAGTGGAAAAAAAATTGCATTCCATATAAAGATTTTACATTATAGATATTGTGATTTTACTGGCTTGTTTCCTTATAGAAAATCATCATTGCTGTGGTATTTTTACACTCTTATTATTGTGATTATAGATTCATTATTGTTTGGTTGTTTGTTATTACATTGAAATAAAATGTCTCACCACTTATATTTGTCTATTAAATTGTTTGTACATGGAAATAATGGATTGACTGAGAATTCCCTACAATTAAAGAATTGATTATGTTCAAAATACCATTTAAAATTTCAGAAAAAATGTGAATGATGTATAATGTGTTGTTATTCATTGAAGTGATGCGTGGTTATGTTATATGGTGGTAATGTTTGGGGTGTACGTACTTGGATTTAGGCATGGTTTATGGAATATTTGATGAGGAGGTTGTTGTAGTTGTCAAATAGTTGTAGTGTGGGTCCAGTTGGTATGGATAGGATGGTTATAGTGATGTGACATGTCATACTAATTTCCTAAGTAAAAATGGAATTCAATGTAAAAAATGTTTTTAAATTGAATGGGTTGAAATGGATATTTAACATTGAATTAAAATGGTAATTGTTTCTTAGATGGTTTTTGTTAATTATGAATTAAACGGGATGAAATAGTGAAATAAATGGGATGAAAAATTAACAGGTTTAATGAATGAAATTGGTTAGAAATGGGAAATATGGAAATTTTATGGACTTAAAAAGAAAGGTGGAATTTGGAATAAGGCTTGTTGCTTGTTGTTTAGGGTTGTGCATTTAGGGGAGGTAGTAAAGGTGGAATATTTTGTGATGTTTAGAGTTTATATTTTTTATGGATAGTTATCATGTTCAAAACCCATATATAGGTCTTTTGGGTGTATTTTTATATATAAATATGATATTGATTTTTATTTATATATGTACCCCACCCATTCCAATCAATATATGCAAAAAAACAAATTTTTTAGGTTTTTTCCATCATTCTAATAGCGAGGATGGATTGATGGGTACGAAATCCTCCCCTATCTCTCTTTTATAGGTGAGTTATACACACACAAGATATGATTGAAAGAAATCAAAATCAAAATATTTATAATTGTTTGACTAGATGATGATATGGATTATGGTGGAGGTCGTCCATGGTAGGAGGAGGGAACGAGGTTTATATCCTTCTTTTTCATGATACCCGAAAATTATATTTATGGAAATGATGTAATATGATGCACTATGTGTCCTTAGGGGAGATGTGATGTGATTTGATCACCCCAATTGTCTTTGAGAGAGATGTAAAGTGATGTGATGGCTTAGGTATCTTAATGTGATATGTGTTGTGATGTGATTTGATGGATTATGTTTTTTATATAGGGTTGTTATACATAAGATAAGAGTGAACTATGATGTATGTCATTATGTCGTAGGAGTGGAATCCCATTGGGATAGTAGTGCAAGATACCCATATCGTTATGCTTCTTTTTTTTATCGATAGACACATTATTTGGAGATCATGACTTGGGGAGGATGGGATTGGTTATTTTTCCTACACTAGGGATTTTTGTTCTATTGTTTGTATTGGTACATTAGTATGCACTTTTCCACAAGTTTATGGGATTATTTTGGTATAATCCTAATATGTAAGCTTTTATTCTCACCTTATTAATATAAAATTGTTTTTAGGTTTATGGGAGGAATTTTTGGACTATGGTAATCATTTATAGCTCAAGAATTGGAGTTATTTCAGTTCCACAAAACAATATTTTCTTTTTTGAATACCCTCAGTACATGATGCCAAATTAATACCTACAGTGTAACGCCCTGACCCTAGATACCCAGAGTCGGTGCATTATTACATAACATTGGCATGATCACAAAGGATCAAGTCTCGAAAGGCAGATTAGTTTAGTAGTCTTGGAAACAGTAGATATATTCATAAGTCTTACATTACAGCATAAGGTAAAAATACTACAACAACATCTTGTCTTCATATACCCTCATACTATCCCTAGAGGTCATTCATAAATTACTTCTTCACATCCTGGGAAAAATAAAGCATTGTAAGGGGAGAGCTCAAATTTTAAAGACCCGCAAATTTCAAGGAATTTTTTTTTGTTAATTTTCTTTGGAATTTTACAAGAGCGCAGCTTCAGACGGCACCTGATTCCGAGGCCCGGTGTGCCCGGAATCATTTTCCAAAGTTTGGCTCGGGTACGTTCAGTGAACGGACGAGCGGGTTTTTCTATCTTTTGAACCGGTGCCCGGAATCGAATTCTGAGGGCACCGATGAAATCGCAGCGCCGGTATTTTCTTAGAAACGCCTCTTCCGGAGTTGCGTTTGCTCAGACGTGGTTTTTAAAATTTGGGGCTTTAAGTCAGAAATAAAATAAAATTTGTGCGACAACTTTATTTTATTTCACTTAAGCTGCTTGGAAGTCACTTGAAAGCCACTTGAGCTGAGTTAAAGCGGATAGGGTGCTATCCGGAAATATCCTACCCTCTTGGTAGGATATTTGTGCGGTGGGGCCCGCACGAGCCCCGCCGTTTCTTCCGCTAAGTAACGCACCCGTGAAAACCCGTCAAAGTAACTGAAAAGTCAACCGACGCGTTTTCTTAAATTCTTAACAGACCATTTAATAGAGCGGTTTATTTCGTAAATTAAATGGGATGTTTCGTTCGTTGAATTAATTCAACGAACTGATGGGTCGTTACTTACGCATTTGCGTTTGTTGGCGAAATAATAAAATACACCAATGTGTCTATTTTGGAGGATTACTCTTTATTCTCTGGGCCTCCACCCTCCCCGCGAAGAACGCGAAGAACGCGAAGAACGCGAAGAACGCCGGAACCAGATTCGACGACGCACACCGTAATCTACGACGTCGACAAACTTTTTCTGTGACCTCCTTCTTCTTCTTCGGCGCTTCTTCTTCCGCGGCGAACCTACGATCGACGGTTAAAGGTGAGAATCGAATCTTCTAAATTCTCCCTTTTTATAATTCTATATCAACGGATTTAAATTAATTAAATCCGTTTTATCTTGATCCGGAGATCGTCGGCGCGACTCCTTCCCGCGGTGCGACGAGCGTCTCTTCCGCGACGATCACCAAATCCGCGACGACCTATCGTCCGACGACGACGACAAGGTAGGGGTTTATCTTCTTGTGATTATCCTTCGGTGATTCTACTTCTTTTTGAACAAAGAACCGGCATGAATAATTTCAAGTGGTTAAAAATTTGAATTGTCGTTTCAAAGAAAAAGAAGTGAACAATTTTTTTTTATCTTTGATTAAAAAAAATTGTTGTAGCCCCTTTTCCCGTTGTTTATGACTAACACGGAGGGTGTGGGTCTAACAAACAAGACCCGGCAACCCTCTGCCAATCTTTCTTGTGTGCGGATTTGGAAAGCGATGACGAACCGTGCGGCAGGGGCGATCCGTTGATCCCGCAGTGAAGATCGGCCCCCGGGAGGAGCTATGGCGCATACGGGAGGTAAAACGGGCCACCGGAGCAACTCCGGCGGCCCGCGGAAGGCGGCGGCGCCCGGCGCGCCGCCGGAGGATCCGCCGCGGCTTGGCCGCGGCGGCGGCGACCTGTCGGACCGCGTCCGCGGTCCGGCCCCCCAACACGCGGCCCGCGCGGGCCGCGTTCCACCTAAGCCGCGGGTCAAACCCGCGGCGCCCCTTGGCCGCTCGGCCTAGGTCGAGCCGGCCGGTCCGGTCGGCCGGGCCGCGCCCAGGCCGGACCGGACCCGGACCAACCGGGTCGCCCCGGGCCCAGAACCCCCGTTTTCGGGCCCTCTTCGGTCTTTTGCCCATATCTTGGGCCTGGAACCTCCGATTGACAACCCGTCAGCGGATACGCGATCCTTGGATCAAGACGGTCATTTCGGTATATTACACTTAAGGTTTCGGAAGACTTTGGGTTCGGCCGGGTTAGTTCGTACGCGAAACCAACCGGGCCCTCGGAGCGGAAACGCTCATAACTCGAGCTGCGGACGTCCGATCGACGTACCGTCAGCTGTGGATGTTTCCTCTAAGTGAGATGGAACTTTTGGCATACTCCGCCCGAGGATCGGACACAGGCGGAGTACGGTCGGGTTGGTTTTTCCCTAAAAACCAACCGGGCCCCTGGGACAAAAATGCCAATAACACTCAGACCGCGCGTCCGATTGACGCGCCGTCTGTTGCGTTGAGATCCTGTTGTCGTTACGGAACTTTTGGATACATCAACTTCAGACTACGTGTCAGTTGATGTATCAGCCTCTCGGCTCGTGGAGCGGACCCTCCTAAACGAGCTCGCTGTGTGCGGGAACCCTAGCGCTGGCTATGACTTCGACGACAGAGCAAAGATCCTCCGTGGACTGCGACGACGACAGAGCAGAGATCCTTCGTGGACTGTGGCGACGACTGTGCAGAGATCCTCAGTGGACTGCGTCGACTACTGCACTCAGCGATCCTACGTGGATCAGTGCTACAGGTCCTGTGTGGGCCCGATCCTGTGTGGGTCCTTACTACCGGTTCTGTGTGAGCCATTGCCTACAGGTTCTGTGTGAGCCCGATCCTGTGTGGGTCTTTTGCGGGGGTTAGTACCTATCGATCCTTCGTGGGTCCGACGACTTAGATGGACCAGTGATCATCTTTGACGTCATCTGAAAAAGTATACCTGGTTGAGCTGAACCTTATGTTACTCTCCTTTGTGGATTGTGTTGAACTATCCTATGTGGATTTACTATTTACTCTCCCTGGTGGATTTGAGTCTTGCTTTCCTGTGTGGATCGAGTTGACCTTGAGCTCGAGAGTAGAGCTAGAAATGGGGACTTAGGTATATGTATGGGCATATACCTAAGTCGAGTCAGTTGTTTCTTCGTGGTTGCCCTTTCTTTTGTGCTATATCCTTTATGGATTTCGGGAGACCTTCGGGGGTCTCTGGGTCCTTACTGAGTAGTTTATACTCACCCCTGCACGGGATATGCCTGCACCTTGTTGTGTTGGATGCAGACGGCGGACAGCGCTGATCTCGGTTGGGGCGTGGAGCAGGACGGTACCTGGAGGCGGACCACTGGGCGGGACGTGCTCGGAGCGGACGTGGGACCCGAGGAGCCTGGAGGCTATCTGTACCCACCCTTCAGGTGGGATTGCCAGTGGACGACACGAGGCCGCCGTCTTTTCTTCAGTTGCTGTTCTTTACCTTTTCAGTTGTACTTTCAGTTGGGCTTGTATTCTGGCCCCCTTTACTTTTCTGCACTTGGTAGTTACTTTCCGCTTGCTGACTCTGTGGTGGTTGTTACTTATAAAGGCAATGCCTTCCCTGTTTACCGGGATTTTACGCCTTGGTGCTAGTCGCCCGCCCCTAGACTATGGAAGGCGGGCTTGGGGTAGTCACGGCACGGGCCCCGAGGTCGGGTCGTGACAAATTGGTATCAGAGCTGGTCGGTTCTATCGCGGACTCTGATCGTCTTTTCTTTCTATATGAAGCAATAGTGTTTAGTGTATTGAGTGTGGTTATTAGTTCAGGAAGCCCAGTGTTGGTGCGGCGGCCGACGTATCCTTACACCAGGACCCTGACTCCTGATTTCCGACTTAATGCATGAAAACATTGATTGCGTGTGTGTTTCAAGTTTTCCTTGTGATTACTTGTGTCAGCTCACCGGGTATACTGATCTGCTTCATGAAAGTCTCAATTTTTCCTTGTGATTACTTGTGCCAGCTCACCAGGTATACTGTTCTGACTGTGGTGCTCTTGTTCTCCTTTTTAGGATGGCCCCGCGACGACAGCCAGCTAGGGTTCCGAGTGTAGGGCGCGACGGCAGCCCACCGAGCGACGAGGCCTCGGTGCAGGGCCCTTTGCCAGCAGTGGCACCGACGGTAGCTTTACCCGCCGAGCCACCGATGCTACCAGTACCAGACGCTGACGATGCACGTCGCCTTAGGGCACTGCATGAGTTTCAGAGCCAGCGACCGCCCAGGTTTCGCGGTGAGGCGGACCCCCAGGCCGTCGAGGACTGGCTGGAGGCGGTGGTACGGATCTTTAGGCTAGTGAGGACACCAGCAGATCTCATGGTGATTCTCGCGGAAAGCCTCCTGCAGGCGGCGGCAGGACGATGGTGGAGCTTGATGCTCCAGGTTCACGATGAGGCATCCTTGCTCTGGACGGACTTCGAGAGCCTCTTCCGCTCTGAGTTCGTCCCGGCCACCCTCCGAGCGGTGCGCATCCAGGAGCTTCTCCAGCTGCGCCAGGGCAGCATGACGGTCGCTCAGTACGCGGCGAGGTTCACTGACCTATCTTGCTACTCGACCGACATGGTACGAGACCCCTTCTTCCGGGCCCGGACCTTCGAGCAGGGCTTGCGACAGGAGATTCGGGCGTCGCTGATCTCCCTCAGCATTCCGACCCAGGCGGGAGTGCTGGAGCGAGCCCTCCTGATCGAGAGCTTCCTGGCAGAGCCTTCTTCAGCGGCGAGACCTAGCGCAGGGCGGCAGGTAGCTGAGTCTTCGGCAGCAGGTAGCCGACGAATGACTCTCGGGTCCAGGCAGACCAGACCCCCACGCAGACGGCCTCAGGACACCGGCTCAGCAGTGCGGGGCACACAGCGGAGTGCCAGCCTTCCGAGAGGCAGGCTGTGCTACTCCTGCGGCGGGCAGGGTCACATGGCTCGTGACTGCCCGACTCGCCGACCAGAGGAGCAGCAGACGGTGGAGGGGCCACCCAGGCAGAGGCAGAGGGTCGACCGTGGCGGTCCGCAGGGAGGAGGCGGACGAGGCAGAGGAGCTGGCCGAGCAGCGGGTGGTGGGCGACGCTTCCAGGCTCTATCCCCACCACCACCAGGAGGTCCACCTCGACCACAGGGAGCTGGCGGGCAGGGACAGGACCAGCTCCAGGCAGTGGAGGCCTACGACCCCGACATGCCAGAGATGATTCGAGGTACGATCTGTGTCTATTCCACCCTTGCTGCAGTACTTATAGACACAGGAGCGAGTCACTCTTTCATAGCCTCTGCCCTTGTTCGGAGCTCGGAGATTCCGACTGAGCCGTTGGCTCGATCCTTACGGCTAGAGACTCCTACGAGAGAAGACTCGACGATTACGCACTGGTACCGGCAGTGTGAGCTTACTCTAGGAGGCGAGAGCTTCGGTTGGGATCTCCTTGTAGCGGCGTCGAGGCCTTACGACGTCATCTTGGGCATGGATTGGCTATCCACGGTTCATGCCCAGATCGACTGTTTTAGGCGCAAGGTGCGATGTCTTCGCACCGACGGGAGCAGGTTTACCTTCACCGGCGAGAAGGGAACCTTTGCAGCACAGGAGCAGTGGACGTGCAGCCCATCTCTCATCAGTTGGCTAGCCTCATCCGAGGAGCAGTGGACGTGCGGAGTCCAGTTTTTCCTGCAGTGGTGGACCAGTACGTGGACGTCTTTCCCGACGACGTTCCAGGGCTACCTCCTCGTAGAGAGGTAGACTTTTACATCGACTTGTACCCCGGGACAACCCCGATATCTACTCCAGCATATCGGATGGCCCCCGCCGAGCTTCGAGAGCTGCGGGTACAGTTGGAGGACTTGCAGAGCAAGGGGTTTATCTGACCCAGTGTTTCACCATGGGCTTCCCCGATTTTGTTCGCCAAGAAGGCGGACGGGAGCTTGCGACTGTGTGTCGACTATCGTCGCCTGAACCAGGTGACAGTGAGAAACATGTATCCACTGCCACGGATTGATGACCTCTTCGATCAGCTCAAGGGAGCGCGGTGGTTCTCGAAGATAGACCTCTGGTCAGGCTATCATCAGCTCAGAGTTCGAGACGAGGACGTGCAGAAGACGGCCTTCAAGTGTCGGTATGGCCATTATGAGTTCTTGGTTATGCCGTTCGGCATAACCAATGCTCCAGCAGTGTTCATGAGCCTCATGAACAGGATCTTCCAGCCATACCTCGACCGATTTGTCGTGGTCTTCATTGACGACATTTTGGTATACTCGACGACTGAGGAGGAGCATGCCTACCACCTGCGAGTTGTGCTAGACACACTCCGAGAGCACCAGCTTTATGGCAAGCTCTCAAAATGCCAGTTCTGGTTACGTGAAGTCCATTTCTTGGGGCACGTCATCTCTGAGGCGGGAGTTGCAGTGGATCCCGTGAAGATCGAGGCAGTGCTAGCTTGGGAGCCACCCAGGAGCGTGACGGAGGTGCGGAGCTTCTTGGGCCTAGCCAGATACTATCGGAGATTCGTGCCAGACTTCTCCAGAGTTGCGGCACCACTCTCAGCTTTGACAAAGAAGGGGAAACCCTTTGTGTGGTCAGACAGATGTCAGCAGAGCTTCCAGGAGCTGAGACAGAGATTGACCAGCGCACCTATCTTGAGGTTGCCTGAGGAGGGAGTTGGATACGTAGTTTACTGCGATGCATCAGGGACTGGACTCGGGTGCGTCCTGATGCAGGAGCGGGCCGTGATCACCTACGGATCACGTCATTTGAGGCCACATGAGCAGAACTATGCCACTCATGACCTGGATTTAGCAGCAGTGGTCTTCGCTCTGATGACTTGGCGGCACTATCTGATGGGCGAGCGCTTCACAGTCTTTTCTGACCACCAGAGTCTCAGGTATATCTTCTCTCAGAAGGACCTGAACCTGAGACAGCGGAGATGGCTTGAGTTCCTCCAGGACTATGACTTTGAGATAGTCTATACTCCTGGGAAGGGGAACGTGGTAGTCGATGCCCTCAGCAGGAGGACGGGCATTCAGCTACTTGAGGAGGCGACGAAGCAGCTAGCCTCCTTACAGATATCCTTTGTGGATAGAGACGGAGCAGCCTTTCTTCAGCCTCTCACAGTCTCTCCTCCACTTCTACAGCGGGTCAGAGAGGCACAGCGTGGGGACGCTGACTGTGAGACCCGTCGTGCACTGATATCCTCAGGTGAGGCGCCTGATGGTTTCTCCCTTGGAGCAGAGCACGAAATCCTTTTCAGAGGACGTACCTTCGTACCAGTCGCTTTACGAGAGGAGGTGCTGAGAGAGTTTCACACTTCTCCCTTGGCGGTACATCCCGGAGCGGCGAAGATGTACTAGGATCTCAGACGACAACACTGGTGGCCGGGCATGAAGAAAGTTGTGGCAGAGTTCGTTTCGCGATGCCTCACCTGCCAGCAGGTGAAGGCAGAGCATCAGGTACCAGCAGGCTTGGTACAGCCCTTGGAGGTCCCGGAGTGGAAGTGGGACGGCATATCTATGGACTTCGTGACTGGACTTCCACGCACTTCCAGAGGTCACGACTCCATTTGGGTGATTTTCGACCGACTCACCAAGTCGGCACACTTCTTACCCATCAGAGAGCAGGGCTCAGTGGAGAGCTTGGGACGTCTTTACGTCCAGGAGATCGTACGACTTCACGGTGTGCCATCGTCTATCGTCTCCGATCGAGATGCTCGTTTCACTTCCCGGCTTTGGAAGGGGTTGCAGGAGGCGTTCGGGACGCGGCTCCATCTGAGCACAGCCTTCCACCCTCAGACGGATGGTCAGACGGAGAGGACCATACAGACACTCGAGGACATGCTCCGTGCATGTGTTCTCGACTTTGGTCGCAGCTGGGAGGACCACCTACCCTTGGTGGAGTTCGCGTACAACAACAGCTACCACTCCACCATCGGGATGGCACCATACGAGGCGTTGTACGGCAGACCCTGCAGATCACCGTTGTGCTGGACAGACCCTGGGGAGTCAGCACTCGTGGGACCAGAGATGGTCCGAGCCACGACCGAGAAGGTCCAGATCATCCAGGAGAGGATGAGGACAGCTCAGAGCCGGCAGAAGTCATATGCTGACAGGAGGCGGAGGCCACTAGAGTTCGAGGATGGCGACCACGTCTTTTTGCGTGTCTCACCTCGACGTGGTTTACAGAGATTTGGCCAAGGCGGCAAGTTGTCTCCACGCTTCATCGGGCCTTTCCAGGTCCTCAGCAGGATAGGAGAGGTGGCTTATCGCCTGGCTCTACCACCTCAGTTGCACCAGGTGCACGACGTCTTTCACGTGTCTCAGCTGAGGAGATACGTGCACGACCCGACGCACATCATCGACTTTGGGGAGCTGGACGTGGACGATGGGGCGACATTTGTGGAGGTCCCAGTAGAGATCGAGGATCTATAGAAGCGGGTCCTACGTGGGCGGTCGATTCCTCTTGTGCGCGTCAGATGGCAGCACGGGAACCTCCAGGAGAGCACTTGGGAGCGGGAGGCTCAGATGCGTGCTCAGTACCCCCATTTGTTCCCCTAGTTTTTGATGTATCTTTACGGGGACGTAAAGCCCTGAGGTGGGAGTAATGTAAAGACCCGCAAATTTCAAGGAAATTTTTTTTCTTAATTTTCTTTGGAATTTTACAAGAGCGCAGCTTCAGACGGCACCTGATTCCGAGGCCCGGTGTGCCCGGAATCATTTTCCGAAGTTTGGCTCGGGTACGTTCAGTGAACGGACGAGCGGGTTTTTCTATCTTTTGAACCGGTGCCCGGAATCGAATTCTGAGGGCACCGATGAAATCGCAGCGCCGGTATTTGCTTAGAAACGCCTCTTCCGGAGTTGCGTTTGCTCAGACGTGGTTTTTAAATTTTGGGGCTTTAAGTCAGAAATAAAATAAAATTTGTGCGACAAGTTTATTTTATTTCACTTAAGCTACTTGGTAGTCACTTGAAAGCCACTTGAGCTGAGTTAAAGCGGATAGGGTGCTATCCGGAAATATCCTACCCTCTTGGTAGGATATTTGTGCGGTGTGGCCCGCACGAGCCCCGCCGTTTCTTCCGCTAAGTAACGCACCCGCGAAAACCCGTCAAAGTAACTGAAAAGTCAACCGATGCGTTTTCTTAAATTCTTAACAGACCATTTAATTGAGCGGTTTATTTTGTAAATTAAATGGGCTGTTTCGTTCGTTGAATTAATTCAACGAACTGATGGGTCGTTACTTACGCATTTGCGTTTGTTGGCGAAATAATAAAATAGACCAACGTGTCTATTTTGGAGGATTACTCTTTATTCTCTGGGCCTCCACCCTCCCCGCGAAGAACGCGAAGAACGCGAAGAACGCCGGAACCAGATTTGACGACGCACACCGTAATCTGCGACGTCGACAAACTTTTTCCGCGACCACCTTCTTCTTCTTCGGCGCTTCTTCTTCCGCGGCGAACCTACGATCCGCGGTTAAAGGTGAGAATCGAATCTTCTAAATTCTCCCTTTTTATAATTCGATATCAACGGATTTAAATTAATTAAATCCGTTTGATCTTGATCCGGAGATCGTCGGCGCGACTCCTTCCCGCGGTGCGACGAGCGTCTCTTCCACGACGATCACCAAATCCGCGACGACCTCTCGTCCGAAGACGACGACAAGGTAGGGGTTTATCTTCTTGTGATTATCCTTCGGTGATTCTACTTCTTTTTGAACAAAGAACCGGCATGAATAATTTCAAGTGGTTAAAAATTTGAATTGCCGTTTCAAATAAAAAGAAGTGAACAATTATTTTTTATCTTTGATTAAAAAAATTGTTGTAGCCTCTTTTCCCGTTGTTTATGACTAACGCGGAGGGTGCGGGTCTAACAAACAAGAACCGGCAACCCTCCGCCAATCTTTCTTGTGTGCGGATTTGGAAAGCGATGACGAACCGTGCTGCAGGGGCGATCCGTTGATCCCGCAGTGAAGATCGGCCCCCGGGAGGAGCTATGGCGTAGACGGGAGGTAAAATGGGCCACCGGAGCAACTCCGGCGGCCCACGGAAGGCTGCGGCGGCGCCCGGCGCGCCGCAGGAGGATCCGACGTGGCTTGGCTGCGGCGGCGGCGAACCGCCGGACCGCGTCCGCGGTCCGGCCACCCAACACGCGGCCCGCGCGGGCCGCGTTCCACCTAAGCCGCGGGTCAAACCCGCGGCGCCCCTTGGCCGCTCGGCCTAGGTCGAGCCGGCCGGTCCGGTCGGCCGGGCCGCGCCCAGGCCGGTTCGGGTCGACCCGGTTCGGCCGACCCCCAGGGGGGGTTTGGGCTGGGTCGCCCCGGGCCCAGAACCCCCGTTTTCGGGCCCTCTTCGGTCTTTTGCCCATATCTTGGGCCTGGGACCTCCGATTGACAAACCGTCAGCGGCTACGCGATCCTTGGATCAAGACGATCATTTCGGTATATTAGACTCAAGGTTTCGGAAGACTTTGGGTTCGGCCGGGTTGGTTCGTACGCGAAACCAACCGGGCCCTCGGAGCGGAAACGCTCATAACTCGAGCTGCGGACGTCTGATCGACGTACCGTCAGCTGTGGAGGTTTCCTCTAAGTGAGACGGAACTTTTGGCATACTCCGCCCGAGGATCAGACACAGGCGGAGTACGGTCGGGTTGGTTTTGCCCTAAAAACCAACCGGGCCCCTGGGACAAAAATGCCAATAACTCTCAGACCGGGCGTCCGATTGACGCGCCGTCTGTTGCGTTGAGATCCTGTTGTCGTTACGGAACTTTTGGATACATCAAATTCGGACTACGTTTCAGTTGATGTATCAGCCTCTCGGCTCGTGGAGCGTACCCTCCTAAACGAGCTCGCTGTGTGCGGGAACCCTAGCGCTGGCTGTGACTTCGACGACAGAGCATAGATCCTTCGTGGACTGCGACGACGACAGAGCAGAGATCCTTCGTGGACTGCGGCGACGACTGTGCAGAGATCCTCAGTAGAATGCGTCGACTACTGCACTCAGCGATCCTACTTGGATCAGTGCTACAGGTCCTGTGTGGGCCCGATCCTGTGTGGGTCCTTACTACCGGTTCTGTGTGAGCCATTGCCTACAGGTTCTGTGTGAGCCCGATCCTGTGTGTGTCTTTTGCGGGGGTTAGTACCTATCGATCCTTCGTGGGTCCGACGACTTAGATGGACCAGTTATCATCTTTGACGTCATCTGAAAAAGTATACCTGGTTGAGCTGAACCTTATGTTACTCTCCTTTGTGGATTGTGTTGAACTATCCTATGTGGATTTACTATTTACTCTCCCTGGTGGATTTGAGTCTTGCTTTCCTGTGTGGATCGAGTTGACCTTGACCTCGAGAGCAGAGCTAGAAATGGGGACTTAGGTATATGTATGGGCATATACCTAAGTCGAGTCAGTTGTTTCTTCGTGGTTGCCCTTTCTTTTGTGCTATATCCTTTGTGGATTTCGGGAGACCTTCGGGGGTCTCGGGGTCCTTACTGAGTAGTTTATACTCACCCCTGCACGGGCTATGCCCGCACCTTGTTGTGTTGGATGTAGAGGACGGACAACGCTGATCTCGGTTGGGGCGTAGAGCAGGACGGTACCTGGAGGCGGACCACTAGGCGGGACGTGCTCGGAGCGGACGTGGGACCCGAGGAGCCTGGAGGCTATCTGTACCCACCCTTCAGGTGCGATTGCCAGTGGACGACACGAGGCCGCCGTCTATTCTTCAGTTGCTGTTCTTTACCTTTTCAGTTGTACTTTCAGTTGGGCTTGTATTCCGGCCCCCTTTACTTTTCTGCACTTGGTAGTTACTTTCCGCTTGCTGACTCTGTGGTGGTTGTTACTTATAAAGGCAATGCCTTCCCTGTTTACCGGGATTTTACGCCTTGGTGCTAGTCGCCAGCCCCTAGCCTATGGAAGGCGGGCTTGGGGTAGTCACGGCACGGGCCCCGAGGTCGGGTCATGACACAAATACCCAGTAAAGATAAAAATATAGCAGAAGCTTTCATAGATAAGCATAAACACTTAAAGCAATTTATAACTAAAACAAAAGCCATTTAAACTAGAACTTCAGCATAATATGGAAAAGATAAAATGAAATAATTCCATTTACTTATTCCCATATATATTCTACTAGTCGAACAAACACATGCAATATCAATAACCACTTTCATAATGATGGAATGCATATTGCCAGACTATCATAACCACATAGCCAAGGTCTCGTGCCAAGAATACAAATAAGATATTTCCAAGGCCATGTGCCAAGACACTGGTTTCTCTCATGAGACCTACCGATGCATCGAGGATCTATAGCGGGCTCCACCCGTCACTTACTAAGTCCAATGCATTCCTCAAATGAAAAGTTTTAAACACAACATAAACATTCATATTAAAACTAGCATACGAAATGTCAATACTTTATCCACAAATCATGAACGATATAATAATAGAACATCCACAGTCAAACATAACTCATTCTATACAATATGGAAGATTGTATTGTATCATATTGACCTCAATTTATAATAATGAAGGATATTGACATAGATGAAAATAATCATCAAAACTATTTGAGAGAAATATCACCCTTTTTCTTGAAATTATTTAAAAGTCACACTATTTGTCAAGAAGCCATTTAAAAATAGATTTTTGAATCAAAGTGTCCCATACCACTTTGAAACCTTTAAAAGGATTTTTAATTGTAAATCTTTAATGTTCATATAAATTAATCCTGAAAACCATTTTTAAAACATGGACATTAATGAGCAATATTTTGAGGAATAAGTCTTTAATACATTTAAAAATAGTATTTTAGTAAGAGATTATAACCAAAAGAGAGACACTTGAATACAAATAATTGAGGTAATCAAAACTTTGTAATATCATGAGAATAAAGGGATTCATGATATACTATGTCAAAGTACATTATATAAACCACATAAAAGTTATTTGGTGTATAACAACAATGAAGTCTAAATGGAATATAAATTGAGATGAAATCTCTCATAAAGGCCGTATCCATAGGTTAAGGATAAATAAACGAAATAATTATGTGTGACAAATATAAATACAGTAAATATGATTGGATATTCAGTGTAAAACAGTCAAAGGACATTCACACATATTCTAGTAAAAGCAACACCAATGAATTGGATGTTTATCTCAACAAATCGAGATTGAGTAAAAATTAGTCTTATCAAGTTCATACCGATGACTTGAGAATTTATCAATGGAGTGATTATGTGTATAAAAAGTATATCCACAGAAAGGGGAGTGGAAATTATGACATAATCAAATGAATAGTGATTCCACACATAATCTTGGAGTAAAATCATCAATGAAGTATGCGTAAAGCCGAATGAGTGGAAATTTAAATTTCAAATTCCCTTATCGATTTGGTAACTTATGAAACATGCACACATGAAATAAGGATCATAAAGTGATGATTTAAATACACATAAATTAAGTTATATTACACAATGAATACAATCATGGGAAGTACACACACCACATGCAATAAATAAGTGGTGAACAATGGAATTCTCACTGAATTAAAAGTGAGATAACAAACCCCTTACTTTGTACTTTTTCCTTGGTCAATGGTTGGTTAACCTCCTGTATAATGGTGAAAACATTTTTATTTAATTATAAAAGAATAGTTTTCATTAATATGATAACATATATGATCTTTTAACATTGATTTTTTAATAATATCTTTGTATTATCGTCATTTCGGGTGTTAACCTACTCGTTTTCCTTTATATTATTTATTATGTAAGCCGTGTTTTTAATGGATATGTTGTATCTTATTCATATCCAGAATTATATTAAGTCCTTAAACATTATTTTAAAATCATTAAATGATAATTATACATTAATGGATATGATGGAGAATGAATCTCATCGCTTTCATGGAGACGGTAGTCCATACGTACCCACGAGCGACAATATCATTATTTTGATGTTAAAATAATATATAATTGGATGTTATATAATATAGAGAGAATAATTATCATGTTATATTTATTATTTACATGAATTACACATCATTATTATACCCATACAAATAATAATTTATTGAATGACAATTACACCACGACGTGGAGACGGTAAGTCGTACGTACACACGTATGGTGACATGTCATTCAAAGGATGGATAGAATACTGAATATAGTTGTACCATATTTATAATAATAGTATAGTATATATGAGATACTGGATTAATTATTTTGTAATGGTAATAATAAATAAAGAAGAAGTTTAAGAAGAAAAGAATTTGAAAAAGGGTGGTAAAAACATTACATCTTCTTCAGGTTCTTCCTATGATTTGATCAAAAGGGATCCATAGGTTGGCTTTATGATCAAAATAAGGCCTCTAGGTTGTAGTGTCTGAAGTTGAGTGAGTATTTGTTCAGGGTTTGGACATACCAAAAGGCTTTGAAGGTGAGAAGTAATGAGAAGGGGGAGTTCTCTTTTATAAGAGGGGTGAGGGGAACCTTCGGAAAAGCTAGAAATATTATTTTATAATAAATTCATATTAGATTTCTAATGGCTCCAAAGTAGATTATATAAAGGTTATGGTGGGGATAGGTCGAAAACCACTCAACCATTAGAATTTAGACATGTTTGGGTAATTATATCAACCTTATCTTTAATTATTAACTCTTAGTTAATTAGTTTCACTTTTACAATGTCTCTTTGTATTTTTATATTATATGGTTAATAAACATACTATATAAATCCACGAGACCCCCAAGTGGTCCATTAATGATACACCTATCATTATATAAGTCTCATGGCCAAACGTTAGATTTTTACGAATTTAATATCAATTAATAATATAATATTTATTTTAAAAACACTTATATGTCAATTTTGACACTATTCAATAATTTATTTTTGTGAAAATGATAACAGAATTATTACTTAGAAAAAAGTCAATTAAATAAATCCTAATATCTCATAGTAACCTAGAAAAATAGTTTAATTCAATAAAAGTCTCCAATTATATTTATTTGGGTATTTTTAATATCAATTATTTTAACTGTTCACTATTATGGTAATTACTGCATCATCATTGTGTCATAAATAAATTAAATTATATAATGTCTAAAAATTATAAATGAAATACAATTATGCATGAAATATTTTTACCTTTCTAATGAATATTTTTAATCTAATTTATCTTCTGTGTAACCCTATATAAGAAATGATTTAGTAAATAAACATTGATTTTAACTCTTTTAACTCTTCATTGAATTAAATAATAATAAATGTCCTAATATAATCCAAGTGGACATAAATGATAATATTTTATTCCTAAGGTTGTTTTTTGTCAAGATACACTTGTCTAATAGAATTAGTACATGTGTTAGGGTAATATTAATATCATTTTTACCCTTAATTACCCTATTTACTTTTAACCGTGGTAAATAAAAGTAAAAAGTTACTATTCACCAAATATTATTATCATCTCAATGAACAAGATTTTACTCCTTGAGATTAACTGTGTCTCTCGGATTTACTAAATTCCACTCACAGAAGCGGTAAAATTACGTTTTTTGAAAAATTCAGTTTTTTAACTACCACTTAGTGGTTTCACTATTCATCAAAAAATGAATGTTTCTAGAAAAATACCAAAAATTAGGCCTAATATATATTTGATTTTATGAATTCAAAAATGATGTCTATTTTACCAAATTCAAAACATATCAGTTGCATTAATTAATTTAAAAATTAATCCCCATCATCAAAACAAATAGCGTGTTTTTAAGAGATAATAACTCTCAAAAGATTGACACTTGTTTCTGTCTGGTTTAAATGTGAAATCTCATCCAATGAAAAACATTGTATTAAATGGTAAAAATATATTATAAATATACTTTTAAACCACTCAAATTAATAATTTATCACTATTAATTATTTCGATTAAAAAATTTGTTTTTAATTAAAATTTAGTAATTTTCACTATTCATCACAATATGAATGTTATCCGAAATGTACCAAAATTTCACCCTAAGCTAATTTCAATATTACGAATCCAAAACTGAAGTCCATTTTGAAAGATAAAATTTTAAATTTTCAAAAAGTACGTATTACTATTCATAACGGCTAGTTTGATTGGTTGTGGTGTGTTAGAATCTCGAAGTTGCGTACAATGCACGCCATTGCATTATTCATAGGGATAGAAAACATGATCAGGAGAAAGTTAATAATAAGAAAATCACAAACTTGTGTTGGGACGCATGGTACTTAGTCTCCCAGTAGGAAAAGTAAACAGACAACATTTTTTTGTTTTAAATTACATTACATAAGGACGAGGAATTCATTTATGATATTGACTAAGAACATAAAGAGATATACTTACTTTTTAAGTACAGTTTCATTATTTAATAACTTTTTACCACTAACTCCTTTTTTTAAACAATGAGTATTCAAGAAGACTTGGTCACAATGGAAGATTTAGAATAAACTTCTATAGAAATACATAATCCACGTTGGATAAACTATATATTTACCTTGTCTATAGGGATTAATCAAATCCAAAATGGTTAGTATAATATTTGATGACCCCCCTAAATGGATATTCCATTAGAGAAAAAAAAAACTAATCTTAATTTCTAAAACTAAACCATCAATACCCCAAAGATAAATAAATACCATTCAATAATCAATTGTCCTTAAAATCCTTCAATATAATCCAAACTAATATTGAAACTCAAAACTTATATGAATGTAGTCTTCCATGTTAAATTGTAATTCCAAATGACATTAATTACTCTTAAAGTCTCATAATTAAAATTAATTAACCTAATCATTTCCATAAACAACCCAAATCACTATAAATCCACAATAAGAAAATAGATAAAAATCCACCATTACTCCTCAAATGAAATCCCATACTATTCTATTTTCCATAAAAAAAAGCGAACAACTTCCAAAATAACATTTATCACTTAATTACCAAATCATTTTCCTATACTAAGGGTATTAATTTGATAATACATAAGATCCCAAACCAAATTATTAATGATCAATAAAATCAGTTAACTAAAACAAATAGTCACACTAACTAGGGACTTCACATAGTCTAGTGGTAGGTGATAAATTCCAATCACACTTTGGTTGTGGGTTTGATTCCCATAGATTTGTCCGACGCGACGGGTTTTCACCCGGTCTGTGTGTTGTCCTTTTTCAAAAACTATATTTTATAACATTACCAAAATGAGATAAATTCGTCAAAATAACCATAACATAATTTAACCACAAATCTTATCTCATACCTTGCATTTTCATCCCAAAATATAATAACTTATAATTGCCTCAAACCCAACGATCATCTAAATCCAAATGCTTATTTATAACTATATTCACAAGAGAAAAGATAATTCTTCCTCAAATATCATTCAAACATGGAAAACTGCAGGGTTAAAAATACAAGAGAAAATTATTCCAAAGTAAACTCATCAAGAAGGAGCACTAATACTTTTTAATCATTTCTCCAACCATTAATTTCCACATAGCTTCTTCTTTGACCATGAAAATATCCTATAGAATAGGGAATTTACTCGGGTAATGGCCAGGTCCCCTACATTTATGGAAAATGACTATAAATAGACTCTTGGGACCATTTTTATCTTTTTCCATAGTACTCTTCATTTTTATTTAGCAATTCTTCACTTTGGGTCCTTTCTTCCCACACATAAAGCATTTCTTTGTCCCATTGAGACACTTTCCTGGGTGTCTCCTTCCAAATTTCTTGCATGATGGAAATTGAGTATTCCTTTCTTCATGGTCCCCACTGCTGGAGCTCTTATCATTCATCACCTTTCTCTTATTTTTTGAGTCCCGTAATTGGTTAATATATATATTGTTGATCATATTTTTGGAAAATTTATTTGGCATAAAGATGATATATTTTACGCCTATCAACATTCCATTTTGTTGCTCATTGCCACCGCCGTTCCCACCTTGTACATCATTCTCAAAGTCACTATGACTTCCTTGGAATCCAGCCATTGACTAAAACCAATAATCATTGTGTGAGTAACAGTAGTCATAAAATCATTTAGAGATTAACATGTCACCATATTCTCAATTTGAAACACATTAGGATTAACCAAGGTCATTTAATCTCATCTTATATATTTAATAATTCAAATCGGATAGTAACGAAAATGTAAATTATCCTAAGCATATTCCCTGGGAGTGTCATAACCAAGAGTGCATCAAGGCCCGTTAGAGTGCACCAGTTCCTGTTCGAGTCTAGCTCAAAGTGGTGTTTTCGGGTTTTACCCCTAGGTATATATGTGCCAGAGCCGCCTCTACCTGCTCGTATCTAGACAGGGATGTATTTCTCAGAAAACTAAAAAATCACTACAATACCAAATTTCAAGGAAGTTCTTCTATACTAATCCTCAATGTTCATCATAGTTCTACGTGCTCTAATCAGAGTTTATCTAAATATAGCTTCCATGCTTTGGACTAAACTTCCTCTGATACCAATTGTAACACCCCGACCCTAGATACCCAGAGTCGGTGCATTATTACATAATATTGGCATGATCACAAAGGATCAAGTCTCGAAAGACCGATTAGTTTAGTAGTCTTGGAAACATTAGATATATTCATAAGTCTAACATTACATCATAAGGTTAAAAACTACAACAACATTTTGTCTTCATATCCCCTCATACTATCACTATAGGTCATTCATAAATTACTTATTCACATCCTGGGAAAAATAAAACACTGAAAAGGGTGAGCTCAGATGCTCAGCAAGGATAAAAATATAGCAGAAGCTTTCATAGATAAGCATAAACACTTAAAGAAATTTATAAGTAAAACAAAAGGCTTTTAAACTTGAACTTCAGCATAATATGGAAAAGATAAAATGAAATAATGCCATTTACTTATTCACATTGATATTCTACTAGTCGAAAAATCATATGCAATATCAATAACCACTTTCATAATGATGAAATGCATAATGCCAGATTATCATAACCACATAGCCAAGGCCTCGTGCCAAGACTACAAATAAGATTTTTCCAAGGCCTTGTGCCATGACACTAGTTAGTCTCATGAGACCTACTGATGTATCGAGGAGCTATAGCGGGCTCCACCCGTTACATACTAAGTCTAATGTATTCCTCATGTTAAAAGTTTTAATCATAACATAAACATTCGTATTAAAACTAGCATACGAAATGTCAATACATTGTCCACAAACCATGAATGGTATAGAAAAAGAACATCTACAGTCAAACATAATTCATTCGATACAATATGAATGATTATATTTTATCATATTAACCTCAGTCTAGAATAATGATGGATATTTACATAGATGAAAATAATCATCAAAACTATTTGAGAGAAATATCCCCCTTTTTTCTTGAAATCATTTAAAAGTCACACTATTTGTCAAGAATCCATTTAAAAATAGATTTTTGAATCAACGTGTCCCATACCAATTTGAAACTCTTAAAAGGAGTTTTAATTTTAAAACATTAATGTCCATATAAATAAATCCTTAAAACCATTTTTAAAACATCGATATTAATGAGCAATATTTAGAAGAATAAGTCTTTAAAACATTTAAAAATGGTATTTTAGTTAGAGTTTGTAACCAAAAGAGATACAATTGAATACAAATAATTGAGGTAATAAAAAAATTGTAATATCATGAGAATAAAGGGATTCATGATATACTATGTCAAAGTACGTTATATATACCACATAAAATTGATTTGGTGTATAACAACAAAGAAGTCTCAATGGAATGTAAATTGAGATGAAATCTCTCATAAAGGTCGTATCCTTAGGTTAAGGATAAATCAACGACATAATTATGTGTGAGAAATATAAATACTCTAAATATGATTGGATATTCAGTGTAAAACAATCAAAGGACATTAACACATATTCTAGTAAAAACAATACCAATGAATTGAATGTTTGTCTCAACAAATCGAGATTGAGTAAAAATTACTCTTATCATGTTCATACCGATGACTTGAGAATTTATCAATGGAGTGATTATGTGTATAAAAATTATATCCATATAAATGGGAGGAAAATTATGAGATAATCAAATGAATAGTGATTCCACACATTATCTTGGTGTAAAATAATCAATGAAGTATGCGTAAAGCCGAATGAGTGGAAATTGAAATTTCAAATTCCATTATCGATTTGGTAACTTATGAAACAAGCACCCATGAAATAAGGATCATATAATGATGATTTAAATACCCATAAATTAAATTATATTACACAATGAATAAAATCATGGGCAGTACACACACCACATTCAATAAATAAGTGGTGAACAATGGAATTCTCACGGAATTAAAAGTGAGATAAGAAACCCCTTACTTTGTACTTTTTCGTTGGTCAATGGTCGGTTAAACTCATATATAATGGTGAAATAATTGTTATTGAATTATAAAAAAAACATTTACATTAATATGATATCATATATGATCTTTTAACATTTATTTGATAATAATATCTTAGTATTATCGTCATTTCGGGTGTTAAATTACTCGTTTTGCTTTATATTATTTGTTACGTAAGCTATGTTTGTTATGGATAGATTGTATCTTATTAATATTCAGAATTATATCAAGTCCTTAAGAATTATTTTTAAATCATCAAATGATAATTATACTTGAATGGATACGATGGAGAATGAATCTCATTACTTTCGTGGAGACGGTAGTCTGTACGTACGCACGAGCGACAATATCATTCTTTTGATGTTAAAATAATATATAATTGGATGGTATATAATATAGACAGAATAATTTTCATGTTATATTTATTATTTACATGAATTAAACATCATTATTATAACCATACAAATAATAATTTATTGAATGACAATTACACCACGACGTGGAGACGGTAAGCCGTACGTATACACGTATGGTGACATGTCATTCAATGGATGGATAGAATACTGAATATGGTTGTACCATATTTATAATAATATTATAGTATATAATAGATACTGGATTCATTATTTTATAATGGTAATAGCAAATAAAGAAGATGACGAAGAAGAAAAGAATTTGAAAAAGGGTGGTAAAAACATTACCTCTTCTTTGGGTTCTTCCTTTTGATTTGATCAAAAGGGATCCTTAGGTTGGATTTCTGATCAAACTAAGGCCTATATGTTGTATTTAGGGAAGTTTATAGATTATTTGGGCAGGGTTTGGCTGAACCAAACGGATTTGATGTTGTGAAGTAATGAGAATGGGGAGTGCCCTTTTATAAGAGGGGTGAGGGGTAGCTTTGGAAAAGCTAGAAATATTATTTTATAATAAATTAATATTCTGTTTATAATGGCTCCAATGTGTATTATTTAAAGTTTAAGGTGTGTATAGGGAGAAAACCACTCATCCTACAGAATTTATACAGGTCTAGTTCATTATATTAACCTTATCTTTAAGTATTAACTCTTAGGTAATTAGTTTCACTTTTACAATGTCTCTTTGTATTTTTATATTATATGGGTAATAAACATACTATATACATCCAAGAGGACCCTAAGTGGTCCATTAATGATACAAATATCATGATATAAGTCTCTTGGATGAACCATAGATTTTTAGGAATTTAATATCAATTAATAATATAATATTTGATTTAAAAACTCTATTATGTCAATTTTGACACTATTCAATAATTGAATTTTTTGAAATGCATAACAGAATGGTTACTTCGAACAAAGTCAATTAAATCAATCCTAATATCTCGTATTAACCTATAAAATTATTTTAATTCAATAAAAGTATCCAATTATATTTATTTGGGTATTTATAATATCAATTATTTTAATTTTTCACTATTATGGTAATTACTTCATCATCATTGTTTCATTAATAAATTAAATTATTTAATGTCTAAAAATTATCAATAAAATATAAATATGTAGGAAAGATATTTATATTTATAATTAATATTTATAATCGAATTTATCTTATGTGTAACCCTATATTAAAATTGTTTTAGTAAATAAACTTCGATTTTAACTCTTTTAACTCTTCTTTCAATTAAATAATAATAAATGTCCTAATCTAATACCAGTGGAGCTATATGATAATATTTTAATCCTAAGGTTTTTTTGGTCGAGATAAAATTATCCAATAGAATTAGGACATGATTTATGGTAATATTAATATCATTTTTACCCTTACATACCCTATTTACTTTTAACCGTGGTAAATCAAAGTAAAAAGTTACTATTCACCAAAAATTATTTTCATCTCAATGAAGCACATTTTACTCCTTGATATTAACTGTGTCTCAAGGATTTTCTAAATTCCACTCACAGAAGTGGTAAAATTATGTTTTATGAAAAAATCAGTTTTTTCACTACCACTTAGTGGTTTCATTATTTATCAAAAAATGAAAGTTTCCAGAAAAATACAAAAAATTAGGCATAATATATATTTGATATTATGAATTAAAAAATTATGTTTATTTTACCAAATTCAAAACATATCAATTTCATTAATTAATTTAAAAATTAATTCACGTCGTCAAAACAAATAGAGTGTTTTTAAGAGATAATAACTATCAAAAGATTGACACTTGTTTATGTCTGGTTTAAATGTGAAATATCATACAATGACCAACATTGTATTAAATGGTAAAAATATATTCTAAATATACTTTAAGACCACTCAAATTAATAATTTATCACTATTAATTATTTCGATTAAAAATGTTTTTTAATTAAAATTTAGTAATTTTCAGTATTCATCAAAATATAAAAGTTATCCGAAAAGTACCAAAATTTCACCCTAATATAAATTTGATATTAAGAATCCAAAACTGAAGTCCATTTCGAAAAGATAAAATTTATAAAATTTTAAAAAGTAGGTATTACTATTCATAATGGCTAGTTTGATTGGTTGGGTTGTGTTAGAATCTCGAAGTTGCGTACAATGCACGTCATTGAATTATTCAAAGGGAAACGTACCGTGGAAGCATGGGGTGTTACATACATGAGGTGGGACTCAAGGGTCATTACCTCTCATCCTACTTTACCATCCTAGGAAAAGTAACTTTGGAGGTAGGATAATGTAACAGAGTGGAATAAAAGCTTTTAGTTGAGTGATAGGGTTTAATTCTGAGTTGGTTGCAATGCGTATTGCATTTTTGGTAATTTAACAATATTAGATGATCATGGTGTTCAACATAGACCATGGAATATTTTATAGGAAACAAGATTTTGTTCCCCTAATTAATCCAATTCATGGAATACGAGCTGATTTAATAACAAGGTGACATGGAAGTGCTTTTAGTGAGGAGACCTAGGGGAGGTAAATGCATCGAGATTGACTTGTGTTCTTGTTTGAATTGGGATTCTTGGTAAGGATATCATGTATTAAATAAAAATTTATAAAATTAAATACTTCATGCTTAAGAAATACTTATTTCCTTTTTAGTGATGTCTCTCGGTCATCATCCACATGTGGTAAAGGAAGTGGATGTTTAGTAGGACAAATTGGTTGATCTGCAGAGGTTTAATTCGGTTAATGAGGATGATCAGTGGAAGTGGATGTTTCATGCCATTCAGTGCAAGGATTTTGCTGAAGGATGTAGCAAAGTATGAGGGTTGTATCTCAGATATGGGGATAGAGAGCTAGTTGTAGGATTTGATGATCACATTTATTTTGATCTGGGCCAAGTATAATACTGTGTCCCACTGGTAGTTATTCAAATTTGCAGAGAATCACATCAACAGTGGATGTTGTATCTTGTTCAATGGAATGAAGAAAATTTATCATTGCTCAAATTCATGATGTAGTTCAAAGTAGAATTCAATTTTTTTTTACCATAATGGTAGTGAAAAGGAAGGTTCTTATTTCTCTTAAACATGGGAGTTTCTCTATATCTGTTAATTGTATTATGTTCAGAGATATTTTTCAGTTCACTACATATCTTTTCTCTAATGAGGGGTTCCATGCATTGAGTCTTGAAGAGGTGTTCCATCCTTATTTCTATCAAGTAGTTAATCCTTATACATTTACAACATTGTTAGAGGTTCATAAAAATGAGGAAGTGATTAAGCACATACACACATTGAAAATTTCAATTCATGATGGGAACCAGTATGGTTTCATCAGGTGAAGTGTTGTCATTTGTAGGTCTCAGGTGATGGGGTCTTCCAAATTTAAACTTGTGGGGAGTCAACCTCACCATCCCCATGTCTAGCCATCTCGATATAGTGGTTTTTATTATTCTCATGGGGGATTTTGGCCTATTTTTTTTATATCTGGTATTGATATCCATCATTTTGATACATTCCTACTGGTTATTCGAGCACAGTTTTGGGGAGATGGAAAAGAGTATCATTTATCTCATCAGAAGTTTCGAGTGAGACTATTTCATTAGAAGTGGTATCAAGAATATACTCTATTGAGAGGGGACATGGATGGTAGAGGAAATCCCCAATATGTTCCTTGTCTTCTATAACCTCAACCCAAGCATAGGTGTAGAGGTTTCAATTAGTACTGTATAGGGGAATCTGGAAATATTCTTTTCCATAGAGTGGGGGTGATGAAACCATATGGTGTAGAGATCGTTATAGGTAAAAATAGTTAATCATATACCCTTTCATGTGATTTTTTGATTCAAGAGCTTCACACTCCTTTGTTTCATCCTCCCTAGTCTATGATATAGGACTAGATATTGAGAGGCTTCTTAGGCCCTTGGTGTTGACTATAGTAAGTAGAGGCTATATGAGCTTGTTTGTTTTGTATTGAGATTTTAAACTAATGAAAAGGACACATCACTCATCTCATAATATTTTCATGCTTAATATTTATATGTAAAATTCATTTATTGAAATTGAATAGTTGTATTTTGTGAACATTTTTATTAAATTCCTATGGTGGAGAGTCGTTTTGAAGGATATTTATTTATAGAATGTAGCTTTTTGGAGAATGGAGTTGTATGGTGGAGAGAAGATATGTGGATACAATTATTTAATTTAAGACTAGGTTTTCCATAGAATTAGTGGGTCCTAAGATGGAGGAGTATCCAAGGGGTTTCATAAAGTTTTAGTATATTTTTTAATAAGGCTGTTTTGATGCTACCCCACTTGACAAGATGTTGACTTTGGGATAGACCTATAAATTGGTGATTCTCCAATTTCAATGGACCCTCATTGTATAGATCCATATAAATTTTAGGACATGAGGATTCAAATAAATTATCTAATGAATAAGGGTTTTATCATACTTAGTGTGTCATTGGTGGGTGTTCCGGTGTTATTCCCCAAGACAACAGACGTTGGTGTATGGTTGTCTATAGACTTCCAGAGGATGAACCATATGACAATGAAGATTTTATAACCACTTCAATGAATTTATGATCTTTCAAAATTATTAATAGGTAATAAATTGTTTTCTAAGAATAAAATGTAGCTATTATATAACTAGTTGAGGGTGAATAAGGAGGTTATCCCAATACTACCTTCAGATGTAGGTATTTGAACTTAATGTTTGTTGTTATGTTGTTAAGTGTCATTAATGTAGTGACTGTCTTAATGGTGGTAAATAAATACTTGTTTTATGAGTTCTAAGATCAATTTATAGTCATATTCACTGATGATGTCTTGACTGTCCTAAATTCATAGGAGGATCAAGTCGATCATCTAAGAGTTTCCATAAAAGTTAATTAACAACACCGACTCTTTGGATGTTATACAAGGTTGTGTTTTTATCATTAGAGGTGTCTTTATTTGATCATTTCATGTTCTACTAGGTTGTTTCCATGGACCCATATATGTTCAAGATTTTTTTCCCAGGAAGTGCCCAAGAATGAGTTAGAGGTTCATAGATTTATATTTCTTGATAGAAATTACCATATATTCATGTCTTATTTCTCATTTATTGTGCCACCACAAATATCTTTGACCCAAAAGAATTAGGATTTTATATTTACTAATCAATGTTACACAGTGTTTGACTACCAGAAGTTATTGGGGTTGGTTAGTCCTATATTAGTTCATTTTTTAATAGAGGCAGTGAAGATTGAGGATTTTTATAACACTTCCCATATATGAAATATAAATGTTTAAATGTATCAATGAGTGGTTATCACTTATGGGTATGGGATATCACACCACTATGATTGTAACTATAAAACCAATGATATGATGTTTGCAACGGTTTTATTGTATTGATGTTATGGAAACACTACATCATTGTGTGGAGCTTTGTGGTCTTCACATATCATAAGACCTTTAGGTA
Organism: Viscum album; assembly: GCA_963277665.1. NCBI lineage: Eukaryota > Viridiplantae > Streptophyta > Magnoliopsida > Santalales > Viscaceae > Viscum > Viscum album. Next base: position 1,788,883,453 of record OY728165.1, on the reverse strand, counting down.
TATATTTCCTCAATGAGATATGAATATGTGGAAATAGAGGTGGATGTAGTTTCTTTAGGTCATTTAATATTTTGTGTCCAATACCATAAGAAAATGATATATCATGGGGAACTACTTAATAATTGTTTTTGAAATGTTGTTTCGGATTCTAGAGATGATTGGATTGTGATTGAGGAGTTGAAAACCTAGTAAATATATGTAAAGGTGGTTTATTATAGAGGTTATTTATAGATTAAAGTGTAGTATTATCTAGTTTGGATGGTGGAGTAGTCCATGTGGGGAGGCTTAGAGGTAAAGGGGTTGTGTGATTTTTTTATCCTTGGGGATACTCTGGAGGGATGGTCAAAAAATGGTCAGAAAAAGATGCTATTCCAAGGGAGGATTTTTATTCTAGTAGTGGCATGTGAAGGATTCAATATTTAGTTTTATAAATCAGCATTGATGGTAGACCATTGAGAATCCATGATATACCATGGAATGAGTGCTAATTTTGGGTAGACTAGGATAAGATGTGCGGTGGAAGAGTGTGTAATTTGATGTATATTTTAACAATAGGTAAAGGATGAGTAGAGTGTTACTAGTGGTTTTATTTAGCCTTTTTATATTATTAAGTTGAATTAGAAAAAAATCAATGGACTAATTTACATATTTAACTTTATATTAAGGTGGTTTTGATTCAATCTGTGTAATCATGAATCTGGTGATGAAATCATATGACATCCTAGAGATCAAGGAGCTAAGCACCATATATGTTTTATAAAGGAGGTATGTTGATGAGGAGGGGTATATTTATAGTTCCCTAAAGTGAATTTTATTTGATTAGGATTCTTGTTTTATATCATGAGTATGGAAGGTAATGAAACATGATTTTGGGAATTATTTCTATCTCAACACTGCTTTCCACCCTATTATAGATGGGAAAAGGATTCAACTATACAGACATTAGAGGTTATGTTATAGGTTTGTATCTCACAATTCAATGGATATTTAGAGAAATACTTTACTTTGGATGAGTTTTATTATAAAAATAGATATAATTCTTCCATTGGAATGGCCCTCTTTGATGTTGTCTATGAGAGAACATTTTTTCTCCATTATGATGGGTAGAGGATGGGGAGTTATTAGTTCATGATCCTAATGTGGGACAAATAATCATAGATATGGTTCAAGGTTTTTTTGAGAGGATTAAGAGAACCCAAGATTAGTATAAGGATTATTCAAATAATATAATAAGTCCCTTAGAGTTCAATACTAGGGACCACATGTTCATTAGAGTCAACCTAGACGTGGGAAGTGGAGATTTGGTAGGGGATAAAGCTCTTTCACAGGGTTTGGGTCCTTTTCTGGTCTTAGGGTGCCTTTGTGAGGTGGATTATTTGTTGTCACTCCCTCCATGACTAGACTATATTCACAATGTTTTCCATACATCTCATCTCCATAAGTATACTAATGAATACTCCCATTTCATTAACTAAAGAGTGTTGAATATCATTGATGATATTATTTTCATGGACTGCCTAGTGGAGATCTAGGATCACTTGGAGAAGGTTGTTTGTAAAAGGATTATTACATTTTTTTTTGTGTTTTGTTAGCATGGCGACTTGGAGGAGAGTACATGGGAGAATGAGATCAGTATTCATGCATACTTCACTGATTTGTTTAGAGTTTTCCTGATATTTTATTAATTGATTATGTGTTGTATGGATCAAATTTTTTATTAAATGTTTCCTTTTTTTCTAGATATGTGTTGTTTTCTAATGATTCAATCATATAAAGAGGGAAAAAACATATTCCTAATGAATAAGTGTTATACCATGAATTGTCAAAACCATGTGGGTGAGTCAGTTCCACCCAAAGTTGATAATATCTTGAGATGGTAGTGGCAATTCCTTGATTTTAGTGCTGGGTATTTATTATGTGATTGCCGTGGTGGTTTCGATGATATGATGGTGAAGGATATTATGTGAAATGGGTATTGTATTAAAAATGATAATATGGTGTGTAAATGTTGTTTCATGGGATGTTTTTTTGAACATTCATGGATGTTTTTGCTACACTTGGTTAGTGGTGGTGTTTAGTTGTAACATGAACCACGAGAGTTTGTTTGTGTGGTGGATGTTTGGACCCCTATCCATTTTTTCATTTTTGGGATGTTTTTATTCTCAAATGTTATAATATATTGAGACTTATCTAATGTTATGGTTTAGAACATATGACCCATTACTTTTTTGGAATTCTAGTGGTTGAGGTGTCTGAGGGGAGTCACAAGGAGTTTGTAGGGGAAATGGGGAGTTGGATGGAAAATCCGAGTATGGATGAGTTCTATAGTGTGGGGCATGGGTTTGTTCTATAAGGTGGGATATTTTTTCATGAGGATGTTGGAAATAGCATTGGAGTCTTTCATAGGTGTTTCAGTTACAATTCTATAATTAAAATGGTTTTGATGTGGAGAGTGGTTATGAAATAGGGCATGGAGTAGCTATGGAGTGGAGTAGAAAACCGTGGCATACGGGTTAAAGATAGTTTTTGTCAGTTCTTCCATTTTTTGGGTAATTACAGCATAGATATGGAGGTTATAGTCTTGATCTTTCTAGGTTTCATAGGTTATAGGATGTAGTGTCCTAGGCTTCACAATTGTATCCTCCTTATTTTTATTAGATCTTTGGCATTGAGAGAGACTCAAATACCAAACGTGGATTTGACAAAAATTGACAATGGCAAGGTCCCTTGTATTGCACTATGGTCTTCCTCCTTTTTAGTAGTCCTCCAACGTTGAGCTATAGGTTGAGTTGTGATGTGGTGTTTTTTAGATTGGGTAGAAATTCATAGAAACCCAAAACCTTGACTTGTGTCTGAATATACTCCCATTTCATGGGTACCACAAGTGATTCCTTTATAGACCTTTCACCCACAATTTATTTGAATTAAAAATCATCCTTGGGAGATAGATTTTTGGTAAATATAGGTGATTTTATGTCTTACCTCCCCTGTTTTATCTATGTTCTTAATCTAGGATAGGTTTTTTCAAGGAAAACTCTATTTTATTGTCATTTTTTTATGAGAAGAGTTTGTGTGTGGAGGGGGTGTTGGGATTTGGGTGATCAATATGAAAATCTTCATTGTGGTGTCTTGTGTTGGGATTGCACTTGATTTAACCATATCTAATGAACTTTAAGGTTTCATTTTAGGTAGGGGATCCTTGGTTTCCCATTTAGTTATATCACATAGGAGAGGTTATGCTCTTTTTTTTCATTGGGAAGATATTTTTCATTGACCAGATGGATATGATTAATATTTAATATGAAATTTAAAAGTCATGTAGATTAAAATTACCAACTTTAGAGACTTTTGATATTTTTGATATTATGATTATACGAGATCGACATCTTTTTGGAAATTATGGAAGTTACATGAGTTTTTTATATTGTGATCGGTATGATTATGTAAAACTTATTGGGTTATTTGTTGTTATAACATTGAATAAATTTTTTTAACCAAATATACCAAACTATTAAATTTGTTACATATGAAAATTATGGGTTTTTTGAGAATTCCCTCATATTGAAGAGGTGAAATTGATGAAAAGACCCCCAAAATGTAGAAAATATGTGAATTATATGAAAATATTTGTAATGTATTTTGGTTATGTGTGGTTATTTTTGGTTATGAGGATGTGTGGTAGTTCACACAAATATGTGGGAATGGTTTCTTGTGGATTTGATGAAGAGGTGGCTACAGTTTTGAAATGGTGGTTGTGTGGGGATTGATTGCGTGAGGTGGATGGTTATAGTGAGGTGATGTGTTGTGAATGTTTCCTATATAATAGTGGAATAAAATGTAAATGAATAATTGTAATGGCAAGGTATGGAATGAATAATAAACATTGAATTAAAATGGGAAGTGTGTCTGTAGAGACCCGTATCTTGACGTACATGTACATTACATTACTTTTGCGGAATACTTAGTACATAACAAAAACACACACACACAAGGATCGTAATAGTTTAGTGTCTCTGGAAACTCGGAACGTAATCTTCTAATCATGGTGAAAGATCTTCAATATCTCCCATAAAGATCTTCCCCTTTTTTTACCTAAAACCTTTCTTTATATCCTGGGGAAAAGAAAACATAAAAGGGTGAGCTCAAATGCTCAGTAAGGGTAAAAAAAGAAATAACAGTCACATCATATTCAAAAGAACATAATATTTTGGAAATCTTAACCTGAAAAAGAGAGCATAATTTCATAACATGGGATAAATCATGGAAGTGAAATGTAATCACAATAATCATAACTTAAAACATGAAACTTTGTGGCATTCACACATAATCATAGAGAATCATTTCTTGTTAGTCAAGACTCATTTCCAAGACTATCTTAGTGGACAAAGTCCCTTTCTGAATCGAGTAACCCTCGTTTCAGTCCTGTTTCACTGAACCGTTATAACCTACCGTTCCAGCCCTGTCTATATCATGAGATATAAAATCTTTACCCAATGCATTGGAGGGAGATATAGGTCCCACCCATCTTATAATGAATCATTTCTTATATGTGCCACATAATCCTAAATCATAATTCATCGCATAATCCATGTAATAAAAATGGGATTCTTAAACAACATGACATCATAAAACAATTCATATAAGATAAAGGAATTCATAAAAATGTTTCCATCACAACATAATCAAATCCATGTAATAATAGGGATAAAAACAGAACCCTTTTATTATCTTAGATGGAAAATAATTTTGATAAAATACTTGAACTTCATTCTTGAGGAAAATATCCTTTCTTCTTCAAAAACATTTTTCCTTTCATAACATGTCATACGACTTTAAAATAAAAGAATTTGATTAAAAATAAACTTGAAAACTTGTAAAGGAAGCTTCTTGGAAATAATGTTTTAAAAATCCATTCATGCCGTATAAGTTAAAAAAACATTCTTCGTACTTTTGTCGGAAAAGTCAAAAAGTACCTCGTACGACAAAAGATTCCTTTCATACATATTACTAAAAACTCACCGAAGGGTAAAAATGGATTTAAACAATTGTAGGTGGATGGAAATAATATTACATATTGATGAAACATGGATGTGGATGATAAAATACACCCCAGTAAATACTTACGAATAAACAATCTCGGATAAAAATGAGATTGTGATATTTCCCTTACCTTAGGTCCGATTTGCTTCGTAAGTGTCTGAACCTCCTGTATAATGATTTAAATCATGTTATTGACTTATTCCAGAATCATATTCATTGTTATTATATCATATATGGTCCACTTATGACTTTATATTACCCGTTCTTTTGTAAATCCAGGTTAAAGTAGCGTTTTGGGTAAAATCGTCTCATTTATCGTTTGTGTTTTTAACTTGTAATTATTCATATGATTACTCAGATCATGATTAATTAATTCCAGAATATAAAACATGATTTATATATATATATATTCATAATATACATATATAATAAATTAGTAAATGGAAAGAAATACACCGTTCATGGAGACGGTAGTCCGTACGTACGCATGAACGCTGTTTTCGTTTCCGTATTGAATTGAATGGAATTAAGTAGATGACATACATATAAATATAAATAATTACAGTATCATTATTAGGTAATATATTTCATTAGTACTTATTATATATACTTTATAATCATTCATTAATGGTTAATCATTGAGAATGAATCTCATCGCGTCGTGGAGACGGTAGTCCGTACGTACGCACGAGCGATGATATCGTTCCCATGGTCGTGGAATTGCGTTGAAGTGTATTTATACTATTTCAGTATCAATATCACTTTATAATAATCATATATAGTTACTCATTAAACCATTATACCCATCCTTGTAAGGTGGTGGTGGAAAATAGATTACACCACAGCGTGGAGACGGTATTCCGTACGTACGCACGCACGGTGATTTCATTTTTACGTAGGATGGATAGAAGGTGGATTAGGGTTGTTTCATATTTATAATAACATATCAGTATGTAAGTAATACTGATGTTATTACTTTATCATGAAACAACTAAAGAAGAAGAAGTTGAAGAAGAAAGAAATTGAAAAGATCGGTAATGGATATTACCTCTTCTTTGGAACGTCTCTTTGAATCCTCCACTTAGGGAACTAAGATTGGTCTTTGAAGAAGACCAGGACCTCTAGGATTATTCTAGGGAAGTGGATAAGGGATTTTGGCAGAGGTTGGCCGAGCTTGAGTGCTCAAATTGGTGTGAGGAGGAAGGGGGAGGAGGTACCCTTTTATAAGGGAGGAGAGGGGCACCTTAGGAATATCTCAAAATATTATTTTATATTAAAGTCAAAATCGGTTTATAATGGTTCCAAAGGGTCTTATTTCAAAGCTAATGTGGGGATGGGTCTAAATCCTATCATCCAATAGGATTTAGACAAGTTTAGGGTATTATTTTAACCTTATCAATTAGATTTAACCCTAAGTTAAATAATTTAACTTTTACTGTGTCTTTTTGTTTTCTTACACTATATGGTTAATACACTTACTATAACATGCCAAACGAACCCCAAATTGTTTATTATTAATATATATATCTTTATCTAAGTCATTTGGCCGATCCTTAGATTTTTAGGAATAAAATAACAATTAATAATATAATATTTGATTTAAAAACTATTTTGTGTCAATTTTGACACTATTTGATACAAGATTTTTGTGAAAGTCATAACAGAATTATATGTTCGAACCCAGTTGATGAAATCAACACTAATATATCATAGTAACCTAGAAAATTAGTGTAATTCATAAAAAGTCTAAAATTACATTTATTTTGGTGTTTATAACATCAATTATGTCAATATTTCATTAATAAGATAATTACTGCCTCATCTTTGTGTCATAAATAAATTAAATTATTTGATGTCTAAAAATTACAAATAAAATACCATTATCTAGGAAATATTTTTATCTTTCTAATGAATATTTACAATATAATTTATCTTATGTATAACCCTATATTAAAAATGTTTTAGTAAATAAACTTTGATTTTAACTCTTTTAACTCTTCTTTGAATTAAATAATAATAAATGTCCTAATCTAATCCAAGTGGGCCTAAATGGTCATATTTTATTCATAAGGATGTTTTTGGTCGAATTACACTTCTCCAATAGAATTAGGACATGTGTTAGGGTAATAGTAATATCATATTTACCCTTAGTTACCCTATTTACTATTAACCGTGGTAAAAAAAAGTAAAAAGTTACTATTCACCAAAAAATTATTTTCATCTCATTGAACCACATTTTACTTACTGACATCAACCGTGTCTCTCGGATTTTTGAAATTCTATTCACAGAAGCGGTAAAATTATGTTTTATGAAAATTCAGTTTTTTAACTACCACTTAGTAGTTTCACTATTCATCAAAAATTGATGTTTTTCAGAACAATGCCAAAATTTCATCCTAAGCTATATTTTATATTCTGAATTCAAAAATAAAGTCTATTTTACCAAATTCATAACATAGAAGTTTCATTAATTATTTTTATAATTAAATCCCGCTGTTAAAACAAATAGCGTGTTTTTAAGAAACAATATCTATCAAAAGATTGACACTTGATTATGTCTGGTTTAAATGTGAAATTACAACTAATGACCAACATTGTATTAAATTGTAAAAATATATTCTAAATATACATTAAAACCACTCAAATTAATAATTTATCACTATTAATTATTTCGATTAAAAAAGTTGTTTTTAATTAAAATTTAGTAATTTTCACTATTCATCAGAATATGAAAGTTATCCGAAATGTACCAAAATTTCACCTTAGGATAAATTCCATACTCTGAATCCAAAAATGAAATCCATTTTGAAAAATAAAATTTACAAAATTTCAAAAAGTGGTTATTACTATTCATAACGGCTAGTTTTAATAACATTTTAATAGCATATCGTTGTTTAGTGAACTCGTGTAATGCAAGGCAAGTCAAGGATGCGTGTTTTGCAAGCTCCTTTTGGTGTAGCGTACAACACAAGACATTAGTGAAATAAAAAGAATATTTTTCATAAAATCTCGGGCTGTTACATTCTACCCCCCTTAAAATGAATTTCGCCCTCGAAATTCGTCGGGGTTATAAATGGTTTACTATTCTAAAGTTTCTTTAATAGAATCCCACATCGTAAAAAGGAATACCAAAACTTGGCTTTAAAAACTAAAGTATGAAATGTAACGATTACCCAAATTAACTAATCGCTGGGTTTCCACATAGGTAAAAATATGGATATGGAACAGAAATCTAACCATCATGTTCTGATGGAGAGTGGTGGAGAACATGGCTATGGAAAAGCCAGTAATCACAAATCCATAGATTTTTGATGATATAAGGTACCATCTGATTCATCAGGTATAAGATCACTAAGACAACATTTTTGGTTTTCAAGATCATTTCCCTAAAGTTGAAAATTTGAATTAGAATAAATACTTAATTTATTTTGGTACAATCTCACTGTTGTTCGTGTCTTGAACAATTTCCACTTCATCTCTTAAATAAATGAAGTTGAATTTGTTATTCGTGAAGTGTTAGCAGATTATGTGATAAAATGACGGGTCATTCCATCTGTCTCAAACAAAAGGTTAGAAAAAATTGTATACATAAGTCGGTCTATAGTGAGATTAATCATATATGGTTCCTAAAATGGACTTATACTTCATATATCATACTGATTAATATAATAAAACTAGTTTCTACTAAACAGGGACTTCCTGTAGGCCAGTGGTAGGCGATAAAGGCCAGTCGTACTTCGGTTGTGGGTTCGATTCCCACAGCCTTGTCCGAAGCGATGGGCTGTCGCCCGTCCTGCAGGTTGTCCTTTTTCTAAAACTATATTACTATAACATCCCATCAATAATATCGAAAAAACTTCTATCCTTAAACAATACTAACTTATGTCCAACATAATCCATTCTAATCTTTAGGCTTATCCATAATACTGCAGTCCACTCTCATAATATAGTGAAAACGATTACCAGATATTTAATACTATCGTTAATCCCCATATATATGTCTTGTTGGTCACATTCCAAACATTCAAAGGCCTTAATCATGTATTCTCTTGAATACCCATTAAACCATAGTGAAAACTTGAATGTAGTTAAATGTTAACACCTTCCACATACCAAAATACTCAAAATTGTATATACTCAAACCATGATATCACTTAGTCCTTATATTAATCATGAGCTCATGAATACTGTTAAACATTTCGTTTTCTCATTTTCCCTTCATTATGCTCATATCATCTTATTTCCAAAAATATCTCAATCACTTTGAATACCACATTAGACCAATACATAAATATTCCAATACTTTATGATACAACATTATTTTGGAATCCCATTACATAAACTCTTAATCATTCCACCACATCGTTATCATATTCAACATTGCCAATAGTGATCGTATGTGACTTCCCTTTGTCCTTTTCCTTCAGTGGTTTCTCATGTTGATCATCACTATCCCTTGGATTAGGTCATTTATTGGCATAATGTCCCATCTCCTTGCACTTGAAACATTGAAGTGTTGGTGGTGCGTTCTCTGCAGTGTTTGCTTTGTTCACATCATTAGAAACACTTTTTCCATTACTTCGACACTCAGCTGCTCGATGACCTTCTTTTCCACACTTAAAACATTTTCTAGTCCCTTTAAGACAATCTCCACCATGCTTCTTTCCACACTTTGTGCATAAGGAAACATTCATCTTATTTTCACCATTATTCTGAGATTTCTCCTTGAACTCCATCTTTCGTTTTCTGTCAAAACCATGAGATGGATATGTAACACCAACTTCCATTTCTACCTTGATAGCACAACGCACAATTTCTTCATACCTACTGAAGTCTCTTATAGCTAATGCCCTTCGAAGACTTGGTTTTAAGCCACTGAAAAATCGATCAACTTTACTTTCAGGTTGAATGATAATGCCAGATGCATACCTTGGAAGTCTTGTAAAATTCGCTTCGTATATACCAACAGATTCATCATCCTTTTTCTTTAGTTCAAGAAACTCCTTCTCCATCTTTGTTCGAAGAATACGAGGGAAGTACTTATTGAAAAATAAGTTCTTGAACTCGTCCCATTCCATGGACTCAATTTCATCTCTTGGCCTCGTATTCTTGATAAGATTCCACCATTGATCAGCTTCACCTTCCAAACGATATACTGCTAAGATGACTTTATCATGTTCAGAACATTGAAGAACTGAAAATATCTTTTCAGTGGTACTGATCCATTGTTCAGCAACAATTGGATCAGAAGACCCACTGAAAGAAGGTGGACGTTGCCTCATGAAGGACTCAATAGATTATTGTTCCCTTCTCTGCTCATTTGGAAGTCCAGAATGATTCATAGCTTGTGTAAGTATAGCAATAAGATTTTGCACTCCATCTCCCATAACATTTGTTTGTTCAGGAGGACAATCATTGCATTGTCCATTGCATTGATTAACACGGTTCCTTCGGGTTCCAGCCATCGTCTAAAACCCAAAAAGAATAGTGTGAGAGGCAAAAATCATGCTAGGGAAAACAACATAATAAAGGGGGAGTACCTTCAATATCTAACATCTTAGGTTTAATTCTATGATCGTTAGCGTAGTTCTAGTACTATAACTTATACGTATACTTAACCTTAGGGACATCCCTAGACATACCTTAGAAATTTCTCTAGGGATATCACTAACGTTTTTGCATCCTAGTTTCCAAAGGTTGACTAAACCTTTCCTTTGATACCAACTGTAGAGACCCGAAGCTTATCGTACATGTACATTACATTACTTTTTCAAAATACTTAGTACATAACAAAAACACACACACACAAGGATCGTAATAGTTTAGTGTCTTTGGAAACTCGGAACGTAATCTTCTAATCGTGGTGAAAGATCTTCAATATCTCCCATAATGATCTTCCCCTTTTTTTTACCTAAAACCTTTCTTTATATCCTGGGGAAAAGAAAACATAAAAGGGTGAGATCAAATGCTCAGTAAGGGTAAAAAAAGAAATAACAGTCACATCATATTTAAAAGAACATAATATTTTGGAAATCTTAACCTGCAAAAGAGAGCATAATTTCATAACATGGGATAAATCATGGAAGTGAAATGTAATCACAATAATCATAACTTAAAACATGAAACTTTGTGGCATTCACACATAATCATAGAGAATCATTTCTTGTTAGTCAAGACTCATTGCCAAGACTATCTTAGTGGACAAAGTCCCTTTCTGAATCGAGTAACCCTCGTTTCAGTCCTGTTTCACTGAACCGGTATAACCTACCGTTCCAGCCCTGTCTTTCTCATGAGATATAAAATCTTTACCCAATGCATTGGAGGGAGATATAGGTCCCACCCATCTTATAATGAATCCTTTCTTATGTGTGCCACATAATCATAAATCATAATTCATCGCATAACCCATGTAATAAAAATGGGATTCTTAAACAACATGACATCATAAAACAATTCATATAAGATAAAAGAATTCATAAAAATGTTTCCATCACAACATAATCAAATCCATGTAATAATAGGGATAAAAACAGAACCCTTTTATTATCATAGATGGAAAATAATTTTGATAAAATACTTGAACTTCATTCTTGAGGAAAATATCCTTTCTTCTTCAAAAACATTTTTCCTTTCATAACATGTCATACGACTTTAAAATAAAAGAAGTTGATTAAAAATAAACTTGAAAACTTGTAAAGGAAGCATCTTGGAAATAATGTTTTAAAAATCCATTCATGCCGTATAAGTTAAAAAAACATTCTTCGTACTTTTGTCGGAAAAGTCAAAAAGTACCTCGTACGACAAAAGTTTCCTTTCATACATATTACTAAAAACTCGCCGAAGGGTAAAAATGGATTTAGACAATTGTAGGTGGATGGAAATAATATTACATATTTATGAAACATGGATATGGATGATAAAATACAACCCAGTAAATACTTACGAATAAACAATCTCGGATAAAAATGAGATTGTGATATTTCCCTTACCTTAGGTCCGATTTGCTTCGTAAGTGTCCGAACCTCCTGTATAATGATTTAAATCATGTTATTGACTTATTCCAGAATCATATTCATTGTTATTATATCATATATGGTCCACTTATGACTTTATATTACCCGTTCTTTTGTAAATTCATGTTAAAGTAGCGTTTTGGGTAAAATCGTCTCATTTATCGTTTGTGTTTTTAACTTGTAATTATTCATGTGATTACTTAGATCATTATTACTTAATTCCAGAATATAAAACATGATTTATATATATATATTCAGAATATACATATATAATAAATCAGTAAATGGAAAGAAATACACCGTTCATGGAGACGGTAGTCCGTACGTACACATGAACGCTGTTTTCGTTTCCGTATTGAATTGAATGGAATTAAGTAGATGACATACATATAAATATAAATAATTACAGTATCATTATTAGGTAATATATTTCATTAGTACTTATTATATATACTTTATAATCATTCATTAATGGTTAATCATTGAGAATGAATCTCATCGCGTCGTGGAGACGGTAGTCCGTACGTACGCACGAGCGATGATATCGTTCCCATGGTCGTGGAATTGCGTTGAAGTGTATTTATACTATTTCAATATCAATATAAATTTATAATAATCATATATAGTTACTCATTAAACCATTATACCCATCCTTGTAAGGTGGTGGTGGCAAATAGATTACACCACAGCGTGGAGACGGTATTCCGTACGTACGCACGCGCGGTGATTTCATTTTTCCGTAGGATGGATAGAAGGTGGATTAGGGTTGTTTCATATTTATAATAACATATCCGTATGTAAGTAATACTTATGTTATTACTTTATCATGAACTAAAGAAGAAGAAGATGAAGAAGAAAGAAATTGAAAAGATCGGTAATGGATATTACCTCTTATTTGGAACGCCTCTTTGAATCCTCCACTTAGGGAACTAAGATTGGTCTTTGAAGAAGACCAGAACCTCTAGGATTATTCTAGGGAAGTGGAGAAGGGATTTTGGCAGAGGTTGGCCGAGCTTGAGTGCTCAAATTGGTGTGAGGAGGAAGGGGGAGGAGGTACCCTTTTATAATGGAGGAGAGGGGCACCTTAGGAATATCTCAAAATATTATTTTATATTAAAGTCAAAATCGGTTTATAATGGTTACAAAGGGTCTTATTTCGAAGCTAATGTGGGGATGGGTCGAAATCCTATCATCCAATAGGATTTAGACAAGTTTAGGGTATTATTTTAACCTTATCAATTAGATTTAACCCTAAGTTAAATAATTTAACTTTTACCGTGTCTTTTTGTTTTCTTACACTATAGGGTTAATACACTTACTATAACATGCCAAACGAACCCCAAATTGTTTATTATTAATATATATATCCTTATCTAAGTCATTTGGCCGAACCTTAGATTTTTAGGAATAAAATAACAATTAATAATATAATATTTGATTTAAAAACTATTTTGTGTCAATTTTGACACTATTTGATACATGATTTTTGTGAAAGTCATAACAGAATTATATGTTCAAACAAAGTTGATTAAATCAACAGTAATATAACATAGTAACCTAGAAAATTAGTGGAATTCATAAAAAGTCTAAAATTACATTTAGTTTGGTATTTATAACATCAATTATGTCAATATTTCATTAATAAGATAATTACTGCATCATCTTTGTGTCATAAATAAATTAAATTATTTGATGTCTAAAAATTACAAATAAACTACCATTATGTATGAAATCGTTTTAGCTTTCTAATGAATATTTACAATCTAATTTATCTTATGTATAACCCTATATTAAAAATGTTTTAGTAAATAAACTTTGATTTTAACTCTTTTAACTCTTCTTTGAATTAAATAATTATAAATGTCCTAATCTAATCCAAGTGGGCCTAAATGGTCATATTTTATTCATAAGGTTGTTTTTGGTCGAATTACACTTATCCAATAGAATTAGGACATGTGTTAGGGTAATAGTAATATCATATTTACCCTTAGTTACCCTATTTACTATTAACCGCGGTAAAAAAAAGTAAAAAGTTACTATTCACCAAAAAATTATTTTCATCTCATTGAACCACATTTTACTTACTGACATCAACCGTGTCTCTCGGATTTTTGAAATTCTATTCACAGAAGCGGTAAAATTATGTTTTATGAAAAATTCAGTTTTTTAACTACCACATAGTAGTTTCACTATTCATCAAAAATTGATGTTTTTCAGAACAATGCCAAAATTTCATCCTAAGCTATATTTTATATTACGAATTCAAAAATAAAGTCTATTTTACCAAATTCATAACATAGAAGTTTCATTAATTATTTTTATAATTAAATCCCGCTGTTAAAACAAATAGCGTGTTTTTAAGAAACAATATCTATCAAAAGATTGACACATGATTATGTCTGGTTTAAATGTGAAATTACAACTAATGACCAACATTGTATTAAATTGTAAAAATATATTCTAAATATACTTTAAAACCACTCAAATTAATAATTTATCACTATTAATTATTTCGATTAAAAAAGTTGTTTTTAATTAAAATTTAGTAATTTTCACTATTCATCAGAATATGAAAGTTATCCGAAATGTACCAAAATTTCACCTTAGGCTAAATTCGATACTCCGAATCCAAAAATGAAATCCATTTTGAAAAATAAAATTTACAAAATTTCAAAAAGTGGTTATTACTATTCATAACGGCTAGTTTTAATAACATTTTAATAGCATATCGTTGTTTAGTGAAACTCGTGTAATGCAAGGCAAGTCAAGGATGCGTGTTTTGCAAGATCCTTTTGGTGTAGCATACAACACAAGACATTAGTGAAATAAAAAGAATATTTTTCATAATATCTCGGGCTGTTACAGTGTCTTAGATTATCATCATTAAATGAGAATTAAACGTGATAAATTGATGAAAATAATGGGATGTAAAATTAATGGATTTGATGAAATATATTTGTTGGTAATGTAAAATATATGAATTTTCTTGACATGAAATTATTATTGTAATGTTATTGGTAGTTTTTTACAAGTCTTGTGGTGTTTTTCATTTTGAGGTGGCAGCAAGAGTGGTGATTGTTGTGAGATTGGGTGGTGATGTTTTGAGATAATTGGTTCTCATGTTGTGAACTCATAGGTTGGGCTTTTATGTGAATATATATATATATATATATATCCATTTTATATTTATTTTTCAATATATACACACGACACAAATATCATAAATACCATTCCTACAACTAAATGTTTGGGGGTGTTTTTCCGAATACCCCGGTGTTGAGGATGGATGGATGGATGCCCACTCATCCCCAATCTCTATTCTAGGGATGTTAGATTTGCATGGGATGTCATGTTAAAATGTTAAAAGATCAATAGTTTAAGTCCTTTTATGAGATTATGATATGGATTATGGGGGTGTTCATGCATGGTATGAAGGCATGAGGTTGATTCCATTCATGTTCATGACACCCTACTTTTCAAGGGATGTATTTGATGTGAGGTGATAGGGAAATTGTCTTTGAGAAATATGTGATGTTATGTGGTGGCCCATGTGTCATAACGATATATGTAATGTGATGTTATGGACTAGGTGTATTTGGTGAATATATGATTTAATGGCCTAAGTGTGTTCAAGTTGGGTTATTATACAGAAGAGATAAGAGTTCTATGACATATGTCATTGGGGTGTAAAGAGACATCCCTGGGAGAAATTTCCATGGAGTAATCTTATATATATGATTCATGTAATGTTATTATACTTGGATGAGCTATTTGGTGAGTGTTCTATGGTGTGTAGGGGATAGGTCAGATGGCCTTGTTTGGTATTATTAGTTCTACTATTTTCCCATGAGTTAATTAGTATAATATTTTTCACATTTTAATGGGATAATTTTTATATTATAGTTACGATTATACTTGTATTCCCACCATTCATATTAAAAAATAAAATTCATTTCTAAGAAAAATTCATATACTATTATGGAAATTTATATCTCAAGATTTAGAGATGTTGATATGTCTCTTACTAAGTTTTTATTTGGGTTATTTTTGTTAGAGACTATATTATTTGTCACATTATAAAATCATTATGGGATAGTTTTTGGTTTATTTATTTTATATTATGTAATGGAGTTGATTAAACCATGATATCCTATCTCTCACTCCTACATTATAGAGGGTAATTCCTCCCATATGTGAGAATTGTATACCCTCAATTGTTGTTTCCATCCCAAGGACAACTAGAGGTAGGAATAATGGTTCATTAGATCAATTACATCATCTCCGACCAAGGAGGGGTACATTTTGTGGGAGGGTCATGAAAATGAGGGAACAAAATATGAAAGACTTAGGGATGGTTTAGGAGTCAAAAAATTATCCTCTTCATGTAAAATATTCTTCTATTGATGATTGTGTAAACCTAAAATGGATGGGTATGAGTACATCCCTTTGGCGATGGAGGTAGTTTTCAAGGACATTACTGGTTGAAGGAGTTTTACTTTGATAAAATTCTGATCCTGATTGACTTTCTTTCAAGTTATCTTGCCTTTGAACTTTTTTTCATGTGAAGACTGAACTTCTTTCTAATCAAATTATCCTTACTATTATGAGGTGGACACATATCCCACATGAACTAGGGATTTTCCCATTATCACATTTATGGAATTATCCATTATTTTGAGGATGTATTTGAAGAAAAAAAGTATTAAATATAATGACCCAATATTTGATTATAAGGGAAATAGTCATAGTGATCATTGAGGATGAACTCATTGGGTTACATGGGATTATAAAGCTAGATGAGGTTTTTTAGATATAATAAAATAATTAGGAACGAATTATTTTTTAAATAATTGATCATTTTCTTTCATTCCATAAATCATATATATCTTTGGTCTCTCTTTGACATTGAATAGGGTACGTTTTATTATTGTCCTTGCTCTGTAGAGGGTGTTAGGTAGTGTAGTTGTTTCTTGGGTACCCTAGTAGGAACTAGAACTATATGGAGTGTGAAAATGATAGTCTCTACCTTACTAAACCATTTAACATACTATATAGGTGTGGAATATTATTTGGCTCTAGTTCACAGAATAATATCTTCCACAAATTATGAAATGTATTTGAACTTCCAAAATCTACCCAGATATTTCAATTAGATTACTGGTGTATGCAGTTCATCATAGTGGTTTTCGATAAAGTGTTATAGTAGCTACTATAGTGTGAGTGTAATTTTAAGAGAGTATTCTTGGCCTTTTCAAATGATGAAAAAATAAGTGACCCATTCATTTTCACATTTTTTAAGTTAATGAGGTCAAAAATCATCATTTTCCTTATAATAGCACCAGATTGATAGAGGAAGTAGTGTTGATGGTCATCCCACCCTATGATGGACCCTATTGGCAGACTATTAAATCATTTAAAAGTTATCCTCACCACATCCAACTAAAACAATCACCAGTTTACTAAATATTCGTAGTCTCCTTTTACCATAATGGGTCCATATTAGGAAAAAAATTAAGGATATGTTGTTATCTACAACCTATTAACTCAAAGGTTTGAGAAATGGTGTCTTGAAAACTATGAGGAGGAAGAGTATAATATACCAATTAATTAAATGGATTCCTTTCAGGATGTACTTGGGAGCACTGACATTCCATAAATTCTATTTGAGTGGAAAGAGACTAAAAGCTATTAAGGATTTCTGGGGGTACCGTTGTTTGTGTTACCCCTTAGAAATATTAAATGGGATAATATTGATTTGGTCTCCTCAGATTCATTATATACATTCCCCTATTTTTATATAATTGTTTTATTATGGTTATATCATGTAGGTTTTTCTATAAAGGAGAAAAAAATGTCTTACACTCCTCCTATATTCAAATAAACTCGCTGTAAAGATTAAAATCTAGCCAACTGTTTAGATTCAAATTTTGTAGGAAAATTTACATTATCCTGATTTATTATAGGATAAATATTTACTTCTTCTTTAGGGGGATTCATAGTGGGAATATACCCCTATGTAATTTCCCATTATTCTAACTAATATTGAATAAATAGTCCTCATACTATGATAACCTATCTTCCTCAAATGGAATTTCTATCTTTCTTAGTGTTGAGTGGGATATAGCCACACCATTCCCTTTATCCCATATGGAATGGTGCTTAGGTGGTAGGGGAGGGGGTGTACACTATTTTCTTAATGGTTTTTTGGTTATGGTTCCTACCCTGATTTTGAATATCTTTGACCTCATCCTATGAATTTATGTAATCCCCTTCCCAGGGTTTTGATAATGTATTGTGTTATTCATAATCCTTATCTTGATCAACATCATCTAAAATATTAGTGGTGATGATGATCACTAAGGAATATCAAGAGATAAGAATCATTTTTTTATCCTATGAAAATAAACTGACTTTGTACTTCCTAAATCCCCTTTAAGGTCCAAATTTTGATCTTTCCCCAAACCGTTCTCTCATTAGGTCAATCTGGATTGTGTAATTAGTGGGTTTTGATCATACATTATGATTTATCCCTTAGTTTTTATCTTTAAATGGTGACCTTGAGGAAACATCTGATTGTCCTTATTGAGAGTACCCCAATAGAAAGGGTTGTGTCATAGGGTGACTAGGGTTTTGGATACGTAAAAACATTACCAAACCGCTATAAGTCCATTTTTCTCATGAAAGATAGTAATAATGCCCCAATACCTGAGTTATGAGGATGATATAGGACCACCACTAGTACATCCTAAACCCAATAAGGATTTGTTGACTCTTGTAGTGGTAGTGGTGGTAAAAATTCCCCTATCCTGGTGGCCTTGTGTTTATTTTTTCCCACTATTGATTTGATGTTTAATGGGGTGGAATAGGTGGTAATAATGACACAGGCCTTTAGGGTGGAATCTAATGAAATCTTCTTAATTTGGAATATTTTAACTCTTTCATTATTTAGGTGTTTCACTTGATATGAATGGAATTTTCTTTTTATAGGGAGTTTTCATTCAGCCTTAGGTTTCGGCTCTATCATATGTTGTGTGATCATAATATTATTAGACATCTAGATTAGGATCCTATCATCAGCTTAATTTCTAATTTTGAGGTTTTTTTCCACCTTTAAAATTGGAATATTTTTTATTGACCAACTAGGGCACACATTATTCAAGCCTATGGCACCTCCTAGGACATTGATGTCAAATGATTTCTTCTTTAGGGGAATCTTCTATTCTTTGGGGCGGTGAATTGAAAATTACTTTATCCTCTCTATCTTTCGATGAATTCATTTAATGGGGCTTAAGTGGTTATCTTCTTGAAGGCCACTAGGTTTTGGAGGAAAGCATGCCTTAGTTTCACACCCTATTTTTTCATCCTCATTTTCCAAGACATTGAGAAACTATCCATGCTTATTGAATATCCACTAGTGGAAAAAACGTTTTTATGTCGGTTATGTTTCATTTTCTACGTCAGTTTTTAGCTAACGTTAATATAGACGACGTTATAAATATTTTTTTTGATGTCATTTATTTAAAATCTGATGTAAAAATTATAACATAATAGTGTTTATCAGGTCTGTTATTTAATAACCGACGTGAACAACCACTGGTGTAGTTTTTCTCGCGTCGGTTATTAAATAACCGACGTGAAAAACCATGGGGGGAGGGTTTATCAAGTTGGTTATTTAATAAACGACGTGATAAACTAGTGCAGGGGATGTTTTTCACATTGGTTATTTAATAACCGACTTGATAAACCAGGGGGCCATATGTTTATCATGTTGTTTATTTAATAACCGACGTGAAAAGCCTAGGGGCCGGGGGTTTATCATGTCGGTTATTTAATAACTAACATGGTAAACCAATGCAGGGGGGTGTTTATCACATCGGTTATTGAATAAACGATTTTAAAAACCATTCTATAGGTGTTTATCATGTCTGTTATTAAAATAACCGACAAGATAAATCCTTCCCCATTCCTTTATCACATTGGTTATAAAATAACAAAAGTGGAAAACCAATTTTTCTACAAAAAATAGAAAGAAGTCCTCTGCTCTCCCCAGAAACAAAAAAAAACCAAACCAAGAATTCATACTAGAAAAATAGAAGTAGACCAAAAAAAGAACCAAAGGAAAATTAAGCATTTAAATTGATAACATTTAAAACTTATTCCACTGGACATCCCCCCACCACCCCCTTTACTGCCCCCTCACCCCACTGGACAGCCCCCACCACACCCCTGAACACCCCCACACCCCTGGCCTTCACCCCAACCCTCTGGACAACCCCAAACACCCCTAAACATCCCCAACACCCCCCTAGACAGCCCCCCACACCCCTGGAAAACCCCCCACACTCATGTATACCCCCACCCCAGGAATAACACTCCCACAGCCCTGGACAGCCCTCTCACAACCCTAAAACAGGACAAAAAAGTTACCAAGAAAGACCAGAACCCCCTCACCCCACTAGACTACCCCCACCACACCCCTAGACACCACCCCAAACCCTTGGACATCACCACCACCCCTGGAAATCCCCCACCCTCCTGTATACCCCTCACCCCCTTGACAGCATGACCACACCCTTGGACAACCCTCCCACACCCCTGAAACAGACCAAAAAGTTACCAAAAACAGACTAGAACCCCCTCACCCCACTAGACATCCCCCACCACACCCCGAGACACCCCCACACCCCTAGACTCCCCCACACCCCTGGACTACTCCCACATCCTAGACCGGCCTCAACACGCCAAAACAACCCCACCCTATTTGACACCCCCACCCATGGACTTCCCCACCACCCCTTGGACATCCCCCACACCCCTGGACACCCCCACACCCCTGTACGACACCCCTAGACAGCCCCCAACTCCCTTAGGAAACCCCCTACCCTCCTAGACTACCCCACCACCCCCATGGACAGCCCCCCTAAGCCCACTAGACAACCCCCCTCCACACCCCTGGACACCCCCACACCCCTGGACTTCCCCCGACCCCCTGGACAGCACCCACACCCCTAGAGATCCCCACCACCCCCTGGATAGCCCCCCACACCCTTGGAAAACCCCCCACAACCTCTTGTATACCCCCACCCCCTATCCAACACTCCCACACCCCTTTACATCCCTCCCCCAACCTTGAAACAAACCTAAAGGTTACCAAAAACAGACAAGAACCCCCTCAACCCACTGGACTGCCCCCACCACACCCCTAGACCCCCACCCCACACCCCTGGACATCACCACCACCCCTGGACAACCCCCGACCCTCATGTATACCCCACCCCCCAGACAACAATCCCACACCCCTAGACAACCCTCCCACACCCCTGAAACATAGAAAAAAGTTACCAAAAATAGACCAGAATCCCCTCACCCCACTGGACAGCCACCACCACACCCCTGGACACTCCCCCACACACCAGGACTACCCCCACGCACTGGACAACCCCCAACACCCCTGGACACCCCACCCACCCCTGGACACCCCCACCTCTGGACTTCCCCACCACCCCCTGGACAGCCCCCACACCCCTGGACAAACCCCCACCCTCCTGGACACCCCCACACCCCTAGACTGCCCCCACCTTCATGGACACCCCCCACACCCCTGGACTACCCCCACCCTGGTAGCCCCCCATACCCCTGGAGAAATCCCCACCCTCCTGGACACCCCCACACCACTGGACTTCCCCCACCCCCAGGACTTCCCCCCACCCTCCAAGACACCCCCTAGACACCCCCATCCTTCTGGACACCCCCTGTACACACCACCATCCTAGACACTCTCCTGACACCCCCTCGGGGGGCCCACTGTTGGATGGTACTCATCACTCCCACATGTGATGGTTGAGCTCTCAAAATGTTTCACATGTGGTTGTGATGTGTACCTTCCAGTAGCATTCAGCCTCCCGAGGGATGGACGCGCCTCCCCTCCCACTCCCATGTACAGCCCCCCCTATCCCCATGGACAACCTGGACCCCCCACCCCACCCCACCCCACTGGACAACCCCCCCCCCCCCCACTGGACAGCCCTCCCACACCCCTAGAAACCCCCTCACCCCACATGACACCCCCACAACCCTAGACACCCCCTGTACAACCTCCCAGTCCCAAGGATATCCCTTCCACACTCATGAATGCACTCCCACCCCCTAAACTACCCCCCCCACTATCATGGACACCAATGACCCCACCCCCCCACCCCAACCCACCAGACAACCCTCCAACACCTCTGGACACCCCCACCCCACTGAACACCCCCCATATCATTGGGACCCCCCTCCTAGACCAGAATCCATACCAGAAAACCCATCATAAGTATGCCAAATCAAGAAGTAGAGAAAAATTAAACATTCACATATATATCATTCAAAACATACATGGTCAACTTCCACAAAAATCCAACCTAAACTATTACCAAATTCACAATTACAATGAAAATATTCAAAATTACATTATACACTACAAACATCTAAAATTCAATCAAACCTGTTAAATAATTTGACCATTATACTTGTATGTTTGTGATGTCTTGAGTAGTATAGGGTCTAGGGTCATAAAATATCTACAAATTAAAAGGATAATAGTTAATATGTATAATGAATAAATCAAATTGAAATATTATGGGAATGATTAAAAGGAAATCTTACTAGGTCTAAGTTCACAACTATCCCAGTTGTTATTATTTCATACATAAATCATAACATATAATAACTGCATTCGATGACGCCTTGTTATTCATGAAAATTATATTTGAATAAGTGTATATTCAATATATTATTTTTATTTAATAAATCAAAAAGTACAAATTATAAATGGATATTTACCTTCACATTTAAATATTTGATCTTCACACTCCTTTTTGTAGTGTTTTATCGAATGTAGTCCCATCCCCTATTATAAAATAATACGAATGGTGTAAATTTAAAATTCATTATAATATATAAAACTATTGAGAAATTTAAACTTACTTTTCCATCATTTTCGTAAAACATTCTCACACATCACCATGGATGGAGCATATCCAATAAAGTGTTTTCTCCATTGAAAAAAACCCCTAATATCCAATGATCACTGATAAAAGGTAATTTAAGGTTAGTGGTTTTTTATGATAAAAGATAATGAACTCTTTGAGAGAGATGTGTTTCAATCCTCTAACAAAAATACTTTATCCAATATTGTGTGATTATTATGTTCAAGTCATTCATCAATATAAAGCATTCTTTGTTCCTTATCTAATGCACATGCTTCAGGGGAAATCAATTGCAGTTCCATGAATCCATATACATCTATCCACTCATTATTCTCACAAATTTTATAAAGATACCTAATACAAAACAGACATAAGTATAAATTTTTAATAAATATAATGCTAGAAAAAGGTGTTAATAATTACATGGAAAAAAATTCACAATGATGATGCCCAACTTATCTCTAGTAACAAGCTCCATGATATCAGTTCTCACAATCCCCACAGTTATTGCATGTCGAAAAACATGAGTTTCCAATGGATACTCATAATGACCCACCAAAAAAATTGAACATATTGATAATCTTTCAAGACTACTAGAATCAGTATATGATGTCATAGAAATTTGTCTTTTTTGTTGACTATACATTATTTCCTTACCTTTGACGTATTACTGTAAAAATAATTAGAAAAATATTTTAGTTTTCAAATGATAAAACAAATTTAATAAAAAAATATAATAGAAGATATAACATACATACCTCTATGGTAATGAGTCGAAGATGTCTGGATGGACAAATTAAAAAATGGTTGATACTATGTCCAACTATCATCACCTCATTTGTAGGTAACGGTACTCGAGCTGATCCATCTATAATATCCTATACAGTGACCCTATGATTCTCTACATCTAATTGTTGATGATGAACTATATATCCTATAAAATATACCAACCCATATGCAAATATATGATGTTGAGGATCATCAACATACAACTCATAATAAGTAGGAAATTGCATCAGAGGAGTATGATAAAAAATGGGGTCCGCAGGCTAAAGTGGGGGAGTGGGAGCTACTGGAAGAGGTGGAGTATAAATAATGGGGTCTGCAAGGGGAGGTAGAGGAGTGGGAGCTGTAGTCTAAAATTGTATTTTCATGTCTACAAACATAGACTGTACCGACGCTCTAATATTTTCCATAATCATCGCATTAGTATTATGTAATTCAGCCTCCAAAAATTATATTTTTTATAAACTCCCTCAACCTTAGAAGTTGAAGAATGTGGCAACACTTCTCTTACTGTTACACCTACTGGATATCCTCGTACATGACCAGGATGTTCAGGCTTTCCCAATGCTGCAGATAAAATATCTTGCCTCCCAGTAGTTGTAAATACCCCCTATGAGCTCTGCTCCTCGTGAGAGTCCTATATTAATTAATTGAAATTTTCTGTAATGATTGAAATTATATGAAGAAAATAGTTAACTTAAATAAATAAAATAAATATCTTACAATCCTCTCACCTATGATTCTCGATTATTCCGAAAGATATTTTCCTTTTTTCCCATCCGAGATCTCTTCCATTTTTCATGTCTAGATGGAGGTGATGGAGGGTCCACCTCTCCAGAGCTTGAAGGCTCAGCTGCTAGTTTTTGTAATTTTTCCACCATCATTTATTCTTCCAAAAATGCATACCCCCCCCCCCCAAGATAAACTATGAGGGTATACATTTTTATTATGGAACTCTTGATGAGATTTCCTTGTTTACTGTAAATTTAGAATATGAAATCATTAAAAAACATTAATAAGATCATTTATATAAGAAAGATTATAAAAGTTTACGTTAACCTTAAAAAAAGTTACTCTTTTCTTCTACTTTAAACAAACTGTATCCACATGTCTTCATCTTTAAAAGGATATATATGAAATGGATTGTTATGACTCTTATGACCAAAAATGAAATCATATGAGAGGGTTGATTTGAAATCCCTCTATCTCTTGGCAGCTATCGATAAGCATTTCTTCCTGACTCCTCCAGTGTCAGGAATATCAAATTTCATCTGATGAAGAAGAGGTTAAACATATTATATATACTAGAAACATTTA
Organism: Viscum album; assembly: GCA_963277665.1. Classification (NCBI taxonomy): domain Eukaryota; kingdom Viridiplantae; phylum Streptophyta; class Magnoliopsida; order Santalales; family Viscaceae; genus Viscum; species Viscum album. Next base: position 1,788,858,330 of record OY728165.1, on the reverse strand, counting down.
AATAATAGGAAAACAATAGAAAACGATCTTAACACAATCATCTCCCACAACTGAGAGATTATCGCTTCATCCACACTTGTCAAGTCATCATACAAAATGCTTACTTTTCTCTTACCCTGACTTGAAACAAAACCCTTAAAATATTTTGCATTTGGACCACTAGGAATATCATCCTCATCAAACACAATGGGTATCCTTTGATCCTACGTAAGGGCAAGTGATAATTTTGGTAAATGTGTGCACCCACGTTTACCAACTTTTGAACTCTTTGTCGTAATAGGAGCACATAAGTATGATTGGGGAATATCAAGAAGAGCATGTGAATGTTCCTACCCATAGGTATGACTAATATGCTCATCTCCAGAATCATGCGGTTGATCAACTTATTGATCTGTACTTATCCTTCAAATCAAAAAAACAATAATTAGTTCATAAATATATAAATTCAAATATTTTAATGCCACTGTAATCAGAAAATTGAAAATTGTACTAAGTTATGTAATAGTAAACATGGTTGATAAGTTAAGCATGTTAAACAATGGTAAAGATGGTAAAGATGGTAAAGATGTTAAACATGGTAAACATGGTAAACCTGGTAAACCTGATAAACATCATAAAGTAATTTTAATTGAACAAAAATAATAGATATATATTTTATGTAATGGTAAACATGATAAAGTAAACTAAAAAAACATAAAACAAACAAAAACATATACTTATTTTGTTTTAATACATGTTTTAATAAATAAAAAACTTAAAATATCTAACATTTTATGAAAACGATAAATGTAAACAAGACATAAAAAATGTTACCTATAATTTTAGGAATGTACAAATTGATTGTTTCCCAAATTACTCCATCGTGATCATTACTTATGGCAGAAACCATGTCTTCAACATTCTCATCATTATGTTCTATTAATCTTTCCATGGATGTAGGGATCTCCCATAAATTAGCATCTTCATCAAGTTCATCCTCACCAACATATTTTTTTTCCCTTGTAAAATGACAACCCATTGCATATTTGATTGATCTAATACATAGAAAATTTTTTTTTCATGGGTTTCCATTATAATAGAATCATTTCTATTTTCCAATATTTTTAGATTAACAAGTGTCATTCCAAATTCATCGTGTCTAAAACTATTTTTACCGATAAACCATTTACAGTTAAAAACAGGAACTTTAATTTTAACGTAATCAACCTGCCATATGTCTTCAATCACTCAAAAATATGCACATGATGCATAAATTGGCGTTTTGTCCTTAGTACTCGAAAAATGCATTACTTATGCAAACACCAATACACCACTATTCTGAAATGCACTTCTGTTGTCCTGAGATTTCCTATGAAATGTATAGCTATTAATGTTATAACTGGACCATGTTATCACATTTAAACATGGACCACCCGCAATCCATTTTAATGTCTCTGATATATCAGATCTACCAAAAAAGTACTTTTTATACAATGAAAAAAATGATTTTTTGTGCTTATTCAAAATCCACATTTCATTCTTCTTTGGATGACATTGTTTCAACTCATTAATATGAAATGTGATATACGGTTGAGCATCATCTATGTTATTCAAGATGTATGATTATAACTTCTTCATCTGTTCAGCTAACAACGATTTGACTTTCAAGCCATGATTCCCCTTTCCCTCATTATTAACTCATTCTTGGCATGATGGAGGTAAACTATATGATGCGACATAGCCATGTAGCTCGTACAAAACTCTGCAACCTTCTCAAAAAAATACTTTTCAATAATGGAGGCTTCAGGTCGATATGGATTCTTAACAAACCCCTTCAATATTTTCATATACCATTAAAAGGATACATCCAACGAAGATATACAGGTCTAGAAAGCATTATTTCTCAAACCATATGAATTATTAAATGCACCATTATATAAAAAAAAATGGAGGAAAATACATTTCCAATTCTCAAAGTATAAAAATTGCAGCCTTTTCCAAAATGTTCAAACCATTAACATTAATCACCTTATTACAAATTGAATTTAAAAAATTACACAACTTAATTATAGAATTTTTAACACGAATGGGAAATATTCCATGCAATTCAACTGGTAGAAGTTGTTTCATAATGATGTGACAATCATGAGATTTCATACCTATCAACCTCCAGTCCTTCAATGAGACAAATGTTTTACATTTGAAGAATAACCTTTAGGAACATTGATATCATGAAGACACTGGTAAAAGCTAATTTTATCCCTCTTCGATAATGTATGACAATGTGGGGGAAGAAATGTTCATCTTCAATTAGAAGTGTGAGCTAACTCCAAACGTATTCCAATTGATAGTAAGTCTACTCCTTCATTCAACACATATTTTGTCTTTCCTTTAATATCTAACAATGTTCCAATCAAAAAATCACCAATATTCTTTTCCAAATGCATGAAATCAATATTATGTTTAACTTCATGATATCTCCAATACGGTAGTTGAAAAAAAATTTAACTTTCCTTCCAATTGTGTCTATCATTACCAGATTTTTGTGTTATTCCCAATGTCAAATCATGGTTTTTCACCCTCTCAAAATACAGATCAGGGAATAAAGGTTTTGGAGAAATATCAAATTCTTGTGAGCCATTGAATTTATTTTTTCGTCTTCTATAAGAGTTATCCAAAGGAAATAAACATTAGTTAGACTATGTACACTATTTTCCTCCCATGATCCAATAGACAATATGATGTTTGTTTTTCATAAATTGGACATGCTTTATGCCCTTTAACACTACATCCAGACAAATGTTCATATGCTGGGAAGTCATTTATATTGAACAAAATCACTTCATGTAGTTGAAAATATTCAATTTTATAAGAATCATACACCCTAATACTATCCCCCCTTTAAAGTTTCAAATCATCAATCAATGGTGACAATTAAACATCAATATCATTGCCGGGTTTCTTCGGACCAGAGATCATTATACTCAACATGACATATTTGTGCTACATACAAACTTTAGGTGAGAGGTTGTAAATTAACAATAAAACATGCCATGAACTATGTGTCCTACTGAGGGTTCGGTATGGATTCATTCCATCTGTGCACAACCCTTGTATGATATTTCTAATTTCATTCCCTAATGTAGAATACTACTCATCAATTTTCTTCCATTGTGGACAATTAGCTAGATGACTTATTTTTCCATCACATAACCACTCATCAGTATGCCATATTAACATTTTTTCATCATTTTAATTAGCAAATAAATGTTTGAAACATTGAATTTTAGGAAGATACCAAAATACCTTTTAAGGGATCTTTGTAATCTCTACATCAGCCTGTGATTTTTCTTTCACCTTATACCGTGATGTCCCACATTTATGACACTCTGATAGAAATTCATATTCATTCATATATATCATATAGTCATTCAGACAAGCATGTATTTTCTTGTATCCCAATCCCACCGGGCATAAAATTTTCATGGCCTTATAATGTGAATCTGGAAGATTATTATCTTTTGGAAGAATTTATTTAATCAATTGTAGCACCTATGTAATACTTATGTCACTCCATCCATGTTTTTCATTCAGGTTAATCAATATTAACACTATCGAAAAACCATAAAATCTATAGAACTAGGATATAATTGTTTTTCAGCATCACCATATAGACACAGAACTATTGGTTCTATCTCAATTTATTCTGCTATAATATTGCGAATCATTTCTTCAATTCTATCTGAGTAACTATTTTCCGAATCATTCTCATCAGTGAAATTGCATCCAGTTTCACCAAGAAAAATAAATGGTCTATAACATAGATTAAAACCATGAGAAATTAGATGATATTTTATCTCTCTACTTTTTAACTTCTTCATTTTCAAACATTTCATGCATGGAAAGAAAAAATGTCACTACTTGGAACATTTCATTTAGCAAATTCCAAAAAGACATCAACACCTTCCTAATATTAATTTCTCATTCGATGTGCTGTAATCCAACTTCAACTCATTATTACCTATAAAAAATATCAAATTTATACAGCTTTTTATGATAAGACAAATATAAGTTTATATGAAAAAATCATAATTTGAATGTAAAATAATATTGAAATATAAAACAAATCTATGCATATTTAAAAAAACATGCTTGAATATGATTATAAAAAGAAAATATAGTTAGATATAACAATTTTAAATTCCAGGGAATCAAAAAAAACATGGGGCCTCCAATGGTTGATAGAAAACTGGAGAAAATTGTGTAAAACTGAGAATACAATCAAATTTAAAATAAAATCGCAGATGGAGAAAATCACAACGTAAAGCCAATCACCACGGCACAATGGGGTCAGGATAACTACACATATTTGAAAACTAAGACATGGTCTCCCCCATATCCCATAATTTTTTCATAGTCGATGATTGGTCAAAATATATATAACCAAATAGAATCATATTTCAACACTAATATCCATGAAATAATAAAATAATCATGTCATAATCTCACAAACCATGATGCAATAGTCAATCCCAACTAACACTTATCCCCCACCCCCTTGGACACCCAGTGGACACCACCACCCCTATGGACTACCCCCACCCCCTGGACACCAGCCCCACCCCCTTGGACTCCCCCTGGACACCACCAACCCCTTGGACAACCCCCTCCCCACCCCCTGGACACTACCCCCACCCCCTAGGACACCCCTTGGACATCCCCCCACCCATGGACACCACCCCCACCGCCTTGGACACCCCCTGGACACCACCACACCCTTGGACACCCCCCCCCCCCTTACGACACCACCCCACCCCCTGGACACCCCACCCCTCCTGGACACCACCACCCACATCCTACCCCCTGGACACCCCAAAAACTCTAAACAGGCCCCCCGGACAAACCCCAAACCCTATGGACTGGCCCCCACCCCTTGGAACCCCCCCCCCCCCCCTCCACACACACACACACCCCTGGACTTCCCCCCCCCCCCCCTATGGACACCATGGACTCCCCCAACCCTCTAGATAGCCCCCGGAACCCTCTGGACACCACCCCCACCTCCGTGGACACCCCTGGACACCACCACCCCCTTGGATAGCCCCCACCCCTCTGGACAGCCCCCAACCCATGGACAACACCCACCCCTCTAGACAGCACCCCACCCCCACCACTAACCCCTTGGACACCCCCAACCATCTGGACTTCCCCCCACCCCTGGAAAACCCCCCAAAACCCTCTGGACCGGCCCCACCCCTTTAGACACCCCCAACCACTCACCCCCTTGGATAGCCCCCACCCCCTTCGACACCCCCACCCCCTTGGACCCCCCCCCCCCCCACACACACACAACACACACCCCTAGACTGTCCCCCCCCCCACCTCCATGGACACCCTGGATAGCCCCCAACCATCTGGACAACCCCCAACCCCTTGTACAACCCCCAACCCTCTAGAAATCCCCTAGAACCATGGTATTTTAACCTGATGCTACTACTTTTGGCATATCTAGGGATTTTAACCTCAAGCTACTAGTTTTGGTATCATGCCATTATTCAATATGAGAACCATAAAATGTATCTCCTACTAGTATAAAATGATCTATTGTTCAATTAATCAGGTTTTAATAGCATATTATGATTTATAATAGTCCACTAAAATAAGAGACGTAAATAGTTTATGGAACAACAATAATTGATACCCAAAACAGAAACAACCAAGGATCCAAAAACAACATTCCACCATGAAAAACCACATATACATGTAAAATAAATTACACTGGTACACAAAATGGGTGTATCACAATGGTTTAGATATAAATTGCAGTATTATAGGTGAATAAGATCTTTTGTTGTCAATGACAAAAAATATTACCATAAATGTAGGGCATCCGCGAAATAATAACAAACGAAATAGAAGTAGGTGAGGCATACATGAATATTGCGAGTCAATCTAACAGATCTGGAGATAATAAAAAATATCATGATGGAAGAACAAGGTAAAAGGGTTCGAAATCCTGGAATCTAACATAGTTTAAACAAAAATATCGCAAAACGTAAATATAGACTATCTGGAAAAAAGATGAACGAAATAAAGTCATGGGAGGCTTACTTGAGTGTTGCGAGTGGAGATGATAGATCCAAGGAGAGTAAATATGATAAAAGAGAATGAAAAATGATTTTAACGAAATGAGATTTAAGAGTAAATTCTAGGTTTTATGTGCGAGGGAGACGAGTAGTAGGTCTATCGATCAAAAAATCCGAAATGACAATCCACAGGGTGTGATAAAATTTTTACATGATTTATAATGCCGGTTATTAGATAACCGACATTATGAAATATTTTTTATTAAATTTATAAAGTTGCTCATTATAATAACTGATGTTATAAATGTATCAGATACCACATTATTTACGTTGGATATTTTATAATTGACGTAAAAAAATCTGTGTATTGTTTTTCTATGTCGGTTATTCTATAATTGACGTAAAAAACACATCAGAAACCACAGTTTTTATGTCAGTTTTTTTATAACCGATGTAAAAACTGCCGTCTGTTGGTTTTTTATGTCGGTTATATTATAACCGACGTAAAAAATTCTGCAGGTTGGGTTTTTACGTCGGTTATCAAATAACCGATGACAAAAAGGCCACCAATGCCGCCTTTTTTATATTAGTTATTTTATAAAAAACATAAAAAATTAGTTAGATACCTCATTTTTATGCGGGTTATTAAAATAACCAGTGTTAAAAATTTACTCTCTATATTTTTTACCTCGATTATAAAATAACAGACGTAAAAAACTACATATCACAGATTTTCACATCGGTTATATATAACCGATGTAAAAATTGGTGACGTTAAAAATGTTTTCTACACTAGTGATCATAAATTGTACAAGTCCAGAAGATGATCATCTTATCCCTTACCAGGGTGGTACTTAGCATTCAAGCAATGAAAATATTCCCAATGGATTTGGAAGAGGTCGTGAAATAATTTCACATTAATCACAACTAAGATGTTATAGATGGAAGTGGTGATGAGGAAAAACATGTTTGAATCATTTTTATTGTTAGATATTCTCAAATATTAAAAAAATATGTTTCCTTGTTTGAGGAATATTCTTCTACATGTCAGACCAGAGAGTTAACTTTTCTACAAGTAGTGACTCATAACCTATATAAGGCATGGATGCTGGTCACTGATCCTTGTCACCTACTATATGAGGTGAGTTATTTCCAGTAACTAATGGGTTAATATATGAAATCAACTTTGGTTGTTTGAGACACTCTCTAAAAATATGTTCCATGAAAGGGGGAGGATGTCCCTACCTATGCGAGATATCATAGCAGAGAGTTTTCCCATTGTATATGTTTATAACTTGATCCCTGTAATACTTATCTATGATATAATAAGAGATGATTGGAATCATAGGTATAGAATTATACTACATATGAAGAGTTGGAGGATCCTTGAGACACTATAGGTATTCACCATATATCCTAAAGGATGATGTAAATGAGAAGGGACGTAATGTGAGCCTCTTTTTTTGTAGTCATTAGAATATGAAAGCCTATCATTTGAGGCTGAGTAGGAGTATGGTCCAGCTACATTGAGGCCATATGAATATGTGATGGATTTTTTGACTATATTGTTGATATGTAACCACTACATGGAAGATTCTATGAAATACTAGTGAGTTTCCAAATTATTAGTAGAAATATGATCCAACAGTTGGGTGACTGCTGAAATATGTTATCCACCCCTAGTTGAAGTGAGAGTATGCATCTAACTCTTATGTTCATTCCCTACCATTTTTTTGATGAAAATATAGAATAAGTGAAGGGATATGGGCCCCCTTCAATATATTCCCCGAGGGATGTTCATACATTCCTCTATTATTGGGTGAATGAATATGTAAATTACTCTAGTATAATTCCAATATATTCTAAGAATATAGTGATTTTCGAGCAGGACTATGGGTATACCCTAAGTTGATACTCATGACATGTTTATGAAACCCTATCAAAATGGGTATATTTATCCGGTCCTTATCCTTTTTCATTATCAGAACATTCAAATAGTCTTTGGAATGGGTGAAAAAACATGCAATTGCTCTGGAGTAGCTATTTTTTCATGCTAGACATACTGATATACAAATATGGTTGTTGGAATAGAGTTATGTGCATGTTTCTATATGATTTTTGGAATATTTATGTGAATCTCTTCACTATTTTCTAAATTATTCTAGTATTTCATAAGAGCATGGGAAGTAATATGGGCCTGTAGATTTTCTATCACGAATATTTGCTGGAATAAATCGTTGATTATAGTCTTAAATGGAAATTAATGTCATATATTTTCCACATGGATATGTTAATGTGATTTTTTCATGGTGGAACTGTTATCCACCTATCCATTGTTTCATACTATATTGTATGAGAAAACATTCTATTTGTGGGTGGAGATATTACATTTCTTATTATTCATCATTGTTGTATGTAAGTAGTCATCTTCATTGGCATTATCAATATGGGACTATTCCCTATGTTATTCTACACTTTATGCCTATTGAGATCTCATAGGCACCATGATCCATGTTTTTGAGCAGGTGAACCACTAGGTTTCACCCTTAGTATATGCGTAATAAATGGAAGATGCATGAAAATTATTATGACTATTGATAAGCACCGTCCCATCCAACTCATGAACCTTGGGGAATTCATAGTTGGTACCTAATCCAAATTCCATATATATGGATGATTTTAAATGTCATGATCTTGAAAAAGACTCTAAAATCTGTTAATAGTGTTATGTATCTCCATATATTATACAACATTCCACGGATGAGTTGTCTTTCAAGAATCAAATCCAGGAGGCCGTCACTTGTAGCTATAGGATTCAAGATGGTAACATGTTAGTTGAATTCCATAACCATCATATTCACCATCTAGTGCTGGAGGCACTAGGTAGGTGATGTCATCCATCAGTTTTCATAGGTTATAACTCTCATCATACCTGTAGTGCTAGAATTTTTTCCTGGTAATGATTCAATTCCCCTATATCAAATTGGGATTCTAAAGAGTTTGTATGTGACCACAAAGATAATTAAATTAACATTAATTATTACACCAACATCATATGTAATAATTATGATTAATTAAGTGTGTATGGGTAACTTAGTTATTATTGAAATGATCACATTTGGTTCATTATTTTTGTTTTTATACAATACCCAAAATAATGGTCCAATGTATTGGAAACATGGTTAATTTTTTTATTAAAGGATTCATATAAGGTTCACAATCTTTTTTGGATAATACAATTTTTTTGGATGTATGGGAATCCAAATTTGTTTTATTAACAAATTCACATCCCATTCGATATTTTTTTAGACAATTTTCAATAGGATTTTTCATTGAGCATGAAACACCCAATGGTTCCCAAAACTATAACTAGCTATATGACTTATTTACAAAGGCATGCATTCGTTGAGGATTATTACCAATGACACTTAAGAACTAAAATTGGCATCAAGGATGATAATTATGCCTCATTACTCCCTGTTGGGGGAATTTTTTCATAATTCATATCTCATTTATAAATTCAAGTCATGTTCAAGAATATTTTCCTAATCTTGATGTGAGATCGGTTACCCTAAAATTATTAATCTATTGTTGAACCATGATGATGTGAATATTTTTACATGTCAGAGGAATCATTTCAATAAGCACATCCCTATGTATTAGAGGTTCTCCATTGAAGATACTATTTATATATATTACTAGTTCTCTATTATGTTTCTTATCATTACAAATTGTTGCTGGTTTAGGTATTACTATGTTTTGAAACAATATAATTAGGGTATCTAGATTTTATTTTTATCTAGGAGGGTAGTAAGTGTTTATAGTGTCAGGATTGGACCCCTAGAGGGTCATCCTATATATCCTTGTAAAAGGTATTAGAAGCCTTGTTTTTCAATGCAACATAATGGGACATTTCACACCTTTTAAGGACATGTGACAAGGATCAAAACATAATTTTTAACATCATACAGTAATTGAAACATGGCTAAAGATACCTAGAAATGGATGGTGTGAGACTTACACATGATAACCCATTCATAGTTTTCCTCATTGGGTGTATGGACCAATGTGAATCAGTTAGTTTCTCAAAAATTATGGCCCTATGAGGATAGTCTCCACCAAGAGTATAACCTAATGAGGATGGCATGGAATGAAAGAAAAGGAATATAGAGTGGGTTCAAGATTGTACCAGAAATAGATCATGAGATTGGAAGATTTGTAAAGAAGATGACCCCAATAGATGAGGTTCCAAGAGTCATGGGAGTATAGATAAGAAAGCATAAGACATAGATGTTCTCATGGAGGGTATATAGTAATGATTATGATAATCAAATGTATGACTTGTGGAAACTAATTCTATATAGTATGATAGGAACATACCACGTATTTTAGCATTATTTATCAAGGGAATCTATGTCATTATAGGTACAAAAATAGATGATCTTATGAGGATTCCTCATATGTGGGATTCCTTGAGATGTTTCTATTGTAATATGGACCTTTGAAGGAAAAAAGGCATATTCAACTATTACACCTAATATAGAGGAAAGTTAGATGATTAATTAATATTATTGAACTTTTAAGGAATGAATCATGGGGAATATAGTCCATATTGAAGGAGAAAATGGTCTTTGGGAATTACATATAAGAAGAAGTTCCATAGGGGAAATTTTGATTATGTTAGATGCATAATATAGTAGAGTTCCTAAGACCACATGAGTCATGCTCGGTGTGAGAAACAAGGAACACTAGAAAATTGATCTCATAACATAAATGCATAGTTAGAAGGAAATAGGGATTATGCATCAAAGATTCCCATAGAGTAATATGGTTATGAGACCTATATAGAATATGGATACATGACAGAAAACATGATCTTTCATTAAAAATCTCACAACATTAATGACCGAAAACTATTGAACGTTTCATTGTCTTTATAGAGAATTTGAGCATGTAGAAATAAATTATATGAAAATATATTTAATATGGAACCCAAGACCTATAAATTAATCATGTGTGTCTAGTTTTTAACATCAATTAGAGCCTTTATAGTTTATATGCTCCTATATCACTGATGGGAAAAGGAGCATAATTAACCTCATAATGATTATTTCCCTACTAGGATGAAAAGACTTACGAGAATATTAGGGACTTATATAATGGTGTATTCTAATTAAGTTCATGTTTAACTTTTTTTTGAAGGAGAAAACATATTTCTTATACATGAGTTGGGAGATCACATGAATGTAAGAAGGGCCATGTGATCAAAAAAATAAACTAGGCTCGTGCAATCACATGTAGGTAAAGAGATTCATAAAAAAGCATGATTAATAGTTGGTCATGTGATTTCATGACGACAATATGGTCACATGATCGCATTACGGAAAGAGGGTCACATAACCACATGATGTAAGCTTTTTCACGTGATTATGTAAATGAAATTAGGTTAGACAATCACATGATGTCTTTTTTAATGACCAATATATAGTAGAATGATCACATGACCTACATGGTATCATGAGATCCAATTTCAGAGGGGATTTTATGTCACATAGAAAAGTCCTAAAATCATTTTTTCAATCTCCAACCCTTAAAATACATTCCTATAATTTTTCAAATAGAAATATTTGATGTCATAAGATTCAACTTAGCTCTCCTTCTGTTTGTTTCTTATCATCTTTGTAATTTCATCTCTCAATTCTTCTCTTTTTTATCAGATGTCTAGGGTGTTTTACCAACGTCTCCACCTATACCTAAAACTCTTTGTGCAGTATGTTTTCCATGTAAATAATATTTAGGTAGTGGTGGAAATCCATGACAATTGAATGTGTCTCATGCACCTCATGTGACTGAGCATCATGTCATAGATGACATCCACCAATGTGTTTCATTGTACAAAGAAATCCAAAAAGGGGTTAATTATGGAGAACCCCTTCAAATCCACCCTCATGGTCCATTAATAGTTATCCACCCACATCTCCCCTGGTTATGTCACATGAATAAAAATTACTATGTGATCTTCTCATAGTATTTATTTTTATTTACAAGAAGATCCTAGAATCTAGAGATCGCATTTATATGGTTTATCACATGAAGAATAGTGATTGCAAGAATGACTTGTCTTGAAAAAACAAGGCCTCATTATTCTCCTTGAATATTGTGAGCATGTATCATCAAGGAATCATGTGAATAACAAAAACCATGAGAAGGACCTATCTTGGAAAACCACTTTTTACTATCTATGTTGAATCATGTGTAGGTTCAAGGGTTATGTGGTCATGTAACTCAATCATATAACCCTAAATAGGTCATTCAATATAAGCATAGAGTGTATATTCTATATTCCATTATACCAAAATGGTAATTATATTTTGGGTATTTAACCATTTCTTATTTATAATGTTTTCCTAGAGTGTGTAAGTAGAGTAACAACTTAATCGAACAATATAACATCGAATGGAAAACAAAGATCAAATTAGAAGCTCTTGTGACAATAAAATAGATTTATTCGAAGAGGTAATAAAGACCAATATTACGACCCATCCAAGTATAAAACTCTATCACCCCTTGAAAATACCTCTAAATGGATTTAAATAATGGATTAAAATGAGTTATGAATTGAGACCCAACATAGTCGGATTCAATTTTTGAATTACAAGGATACAGATCCAGGTGATACACCTTGAATTAAAGCCATAAATATTTATATTAATGTAACAACATGTGAAATTATATGGATTTATCAACATAGACCATTGAATTCACGTGAATATATTTTTTGATGTTTGTGACACATTGAGACATAATAGGGTGATTTAAATCACATTGATCTAGAGACTATTTCCATATTCATTACTTAAAAATGATAAATAATGGATAGAATGTTTGGATATAGAATCATTATTCTTTAAAGAAGAATTGAGGATTAAATTTATAGATATAAATTATATAAAAACATGACCATTTATTAAAAAGAGACAATTATATTCTTTTTGAAATTAATATGAATCACTAGGATAACCATTATAGTGATTCAATGCCATGTTATAGAATTATCCTCATCATGACTTGAATTCAGAAACCCAGTTGCAATATTTCATAAATAGAATTCAACCAGAGAGTAAGTCATCAATCAATATAGATACTAAAAATTTATTCAATGTTATGCATCCCGATGACCTTTATACATTAATTCAATACATGGAAGATTTCAGTTTCTTGTATTTAAAGGATTTTACACGAAATAAAGTAGGTGTGTATCTTTCCACTTATCTAAAATTTATAGACGTCCAATTTGAATATGTCAAAAATCGGACAAAATAATATTTCATGGGGTCTTCTTTATCCAGTCCATGTATTTTTGGTAAAAAACAATCATCACTAGGGTGGTCCTCATGATTATTCTAGGGATCTATATGAAACATCTATGATGAACACATATGATGAAAAATATTATATAAAACATTGAAAACTATGAAAACAACCATAAAAATAACTATAAAAATAATAACAAAAATATATGTTGGAATGAAGTAATATTTAATCAAATTATCAACAAGAACATGGGATGACCTAGATTCCATTCTTAAACCGCCTGAAGACATGTAGTATAATTACAATGACATGTATCTCAACTAACATTATACAAATCTTACTACATGAATAAACATTAAAAAATAGAAAATAAAATGGAAAATTATTATCCAACAAAATCACCAAGTCGAAATAATTTGGAATACATTTTTCACAATTCATATTAACCACCCAATCAAGGTTTGAAATGGAAGACACCTCTCCACAAAACATATAAGCTTCCATTTGTAACATGGAAATATATTTGAGCAAGATAGATTCACAAATAAAATTAATATAATAAATACTTACATAGGGTAAGATAAAGGAAAACATGAGATAAAAGTAAATAGATGTCACATTATGAAGTGGTAAATAATTTCAAGAGAAAAAAATTATTTATTTATCAAAAGTAGAAGAGACACCCTTACAAAATATTGAGGTTATTAATTTAACATAAAAATAGAATCAAGTTGAAAAATATATAGAAAATTAAAATATACATGAGGAATCATGAAAATAAAGAAATCAAAAAATAATCATTCAGTGATAGAGTTAAAGATCACACGCCACCTCATCCCTTTCCACAATGACTAAAGCATTTGAAATTAGATGCCTCATCTGAAAATTTCATAGATATATTCAAGATTATTCAAATAAATATTTCCTTTTAGTAATATTTCACTCAATTTCCCCACAAGTTTTAATTTATCAAACATATTTGGTAATAAAATAAGAAAACATAATGATATGGGAACTTTTTTAATGCATGACAAACATTCAGTAATCATACCCATATCCATACCTCCTAAATAGAGTGACCCTGTAATATTTACTATAAATTGAAATATTAGAGAATTTAAATTTGAGTGAGCTCTATATAAACTCAGATCCAACATTATCCACAGACCATCTAGATTTTATGATAATCTAGAGATCAAATTATTAAATTCCTACTTTAGTTTTGCTGGATATTTAACACGAATTAGTGAAGAATCCTTGATGGATTTTATAGAAAAACCTCATTAAGGTTGTAATTTTTTAATTATATACTAAATTAGTTATACATGATATATAAGAAGATAAGTTTTCTACTATAATTATTAAGATACACTTATTACATAAATTCAAATCATTCACTGATGTCTACTAGAAAAAGTTATTTTTCATAAATGGGAAAGAAATCCTTACATTAACATCCTTGATGTTATGGAAAAAATTGAGTAGATGAATGTAATTTCATAGATAAGGATAAGTAATGGGATGAGTTTGAAAATTAATAATGACATATATAAATTTTTTAAAATTTACAAATATTAGTCAATTGATCCCATAAAAAGGGTAATTCATAAGGAACAGAAATGAGACATTATATAGACTAGAGTTCATATCTCTAATTCCATCACTTCAAAAAGCTATAACACTTGAACATAAATCTCTCCAAACAATTATGGGATAAAAAATATTTTATATATTAAAATTATTTACTAACCATCACTTATATTTATTTTAAATTAATAATAATGTAATTTACTCAATGTTTTCTCGGAGGGGAATGAAATAATGGGTTTGAATATTGATAATCTGAAAGGTATATGTTGGTAAATTTTAAAAAAATTATACGGAAGATAATTAAAAACCATATAAGAAAAAAATATTTATTCCTAACACCTCTTAGTAATTAATTCATCAAGAAATATTTAATTAAAATTCTTGATGATTGATTAATATTTCTTGTCTTTGATAGTTAGTGGGCCAGTCCCTTGTAAGATGTACCTAAAAACACTGGAACCATAGTGCTTGAAATCATTAAAGTAAAATTGATACCCACTATAATAGTTATTGGATGGAGAGTGTTAATCGATTACCATAAAATTAATGATGATCCTAGAAAGGGACACTTATCATTAACATTAATTTATGAAATCAATTAATGATTCGAAGGAAGAGAATTCTTTTTTTTGATTGAATACTCTGGTGATAATATAGTAGTTTTCATTATAGAATATTTTGAGAAAATAAAATTAACCAATCTATATGTCATATTCAATTATCGATGATTTAATTTTAGAATGTATAATACACTAGGAAATTTTAATGATGCATAATGGAAATATTCAATTACATGATTTAGTATTTTTTAGAAATATATATGGTAGAATTATATATTTATTGATAATACTTTATCTAATTTCATGAAAATTTTGATAATGCTTATTAAAGATGCAAATAAAAAAATTCTACTCCATTCATAAAAATATTAGTTCGTAGTACAATGTGGGATAGTTTTAGGTCATATATTTTCAATGGAATTTGATATAGTTGACAAATCCAAGATCAACACCATTTCTTTTCTACCCATGATAATATAATTTCATGTTATTAGAAATTTTCATAGATATATGGGAATCTAATAGTTCTTCATTAATGAATTATATAATATATCCCACTCCATAAAAACCCAGTTAGGAAAATATTTCACCCTCCATTTAAGGAATGAATTCCAGGAAACATTTTCATTATTAATAAAATGCTTGGTAGAAAAACAAATAATAATTTCTCTTTATTGGGAAAATATATTTGTGCTAATGTGTGATTCAAGTGACTATGTAGTTGGTGATTTATTAGACTAATTGAAATAAATTATTTTCAAACTGACCTGTTATTCTACATTCACATTTATTGTTGCTTGAAATTATTTCCCAACAAACAATAAAGATCTACTACAAGTTTTATTTATATTCAATAAATTTGAATATTACCTATTATTCACAAACATCACTATATATAGGTATCAAATTTACTTATGATATTTAATGAAAAGGAATCATTCTAAAACCATACTCATTTAGTGGATATAGCTACTTATAAATTTAACATTTAAATAAATGATAAAATGAAAACAAAAAAATCATTATTTTTTATTTATCATGCCTAGAATGGGATACACATGATATCAATATAAAATTTATCAATAAAGTAATACCTAATATAAAACTCAGTCCCAATGATATTATAATACATTGGTTTTCATATTTAATGAACTACATAACTTTAGCTGAGGTGAATTTAGATTTATTAAAGTAGCGGAAATATAAATTTTTAACTAAATAATTTTCTTAATTCTAGGATGATGCATTTATTTTCAATAACTTTTGGATTTAGTTAATATAAGGTGAATCCTAAAATAAAATGTAAATTAATTTTCTAATCTTTTCCATTCTAGATAAGCTATATGACATCACATACTTCATAAAATAATAAATTTAGTGTTAAAATATGGTTTATACTATCCCACATTACATTAATATTTTTGAGTGTTTATCATGAACTGTGATAAAGGACAATGAATTAGATGCATTTTTTGGACGTGTAAGATGCCACAATATCCCATTATGGGCATTAGAAATTTTCATATATTTTGAATTGAATTCATGAGACACTTTTTCTAAATCATTTTTAAATTTATCCATCCTTTACATTTTTAAATACATATTAAAGTGGGAGGAAGTTGAATAATGTGTAGAAAATATAACTTAAGTGGTAATGAAACAACACATATTTATCTGATTCTGAATTCTATGAATCATGATTACAATATATTATACTCACTACAGTAATTCCACATTTTAGAGTTTTATGATTCTCAATGGATGTATCCATTATATAAAAACTATCATGTCATCCATATATGAATGGAAAAAATAGAATTTCAAACCTAGAGAAAACAGAAATCTTAAAAAATGTCAATAATTCTAGAAAATATTCATCTACTAAACTAGATAAAGAACATTATTATTACTAGAAAATATAAAAAACACCAATTGAAATATCCCCATACTAATTATTGTTTAATAAACCCAATCACCTACCTATAGACATAGAAAATAAATCATACTACGCTATAATGAATCTGAACAAGAATTTTAAAAACAAAAAAGAAATGACATTTCTATACATTAATGAATGTTCTATGATAATGAGATAATAATATGAAAATTATATCATATATTAATAGAAAATATTATTCTGTCATCATATTGTAACTCAACATAAAAAATTTTCACAAGGTGAAAAGTACCACTCATAAACTCAAGTCTCTAGGTTATAGAAGGAACACATAAATTAAAGTAGTCGAGGTCATACAAAATCACAATTTTATATCCCCATGGAACTATTGAAATTTTTTATTGATATATTACTCCATTTATATAGAATATGTTTTCCACTATATTTGAGTCATATAACATACAATAGGGGTGAATTATAGTTTAAAAAATGAATTAATATTTTTCCTATATCAAGGTATAAAAATATGGGAAGTTATCATATTTTAATCAACCCAAAAATTTCATAGTAAAAAAAATTAAATAAAAGTATGTTGATTAAACAAAAAAAATTATAAATAATTAGTACAATATAATTACAAATAAAATATGAATAAATATAATTTTTTTTAAAATGAAATTGAAATTGAATTTTGTTGAAGTTCAGTATGATCTAATGAATATTAGAATTAAAAACATTATACATAGTGTAAAAAACCCCAATAATATAATATTAAAATCCAAATAATCATACAAATGATATTATATTAAATGAAATTATATCCAATGTGTAAGGGTACTATTTAAACTGAAACTAGGTTACTCTAGAATTTAAATCTAATAAAAGTTTGGTCATTATATAATTGTAATACCTTGACATAAAGATATTATAAGGTGATATTTATTCAATTCCCTGGAATCCCTTGGTTATATATAATCCTAAATATTTATTTCTTCATATCCTCAAATTCTTTCGATTGCAATGAATCAATAATACCTAGGTATGCCATCCTATCCATGGAACCCACAATCCAAAAGAATGGAAGTATAATGAAGAAAAAGAAAATTGATAAATATATTTAAAAATTGAAACCTCATACAACATAGATCATAGAAACCCCAATGAAATAATATGATTTCATTAATCAAATTTTCTTTGAGAAAAAATCTATTGAAAACCTCAAGATGATCCGGGAATTTAAGAATTCATTAATCTCTTTCTTATCATCCTTGATAATGTGGTAATATATATAGTTATAGTCATAACAAACCCATCATTCTAAATCTGCATTCATTGGGGTTGGTAAAAATTAAATCATTGGTATCTTTTTCATCTTATGATGAACTTGAAATTAGTTTACATATTCTGATGATGTTAGCCCTGCATCACTACCATGCTTATACATTTTGTGTTTTTAATTTTTCATGAAGCTTTAATTATATATAATTTTATCTTTTCAACTTCAAACATTGTAATTTCAGTCACTATATTTACATACACTAAAAACAAAACAAATAATCAATACTTAAAGTGGCATAAAATACTTATTAAGCATATTATTATTTTTTGTAAAAAAGGAAGCATAAGAGACATTGAATCAATAGAATAATCAACACCTCAAACATTAAACACATCATATATGATACAAATAATTGAATAAATAAAATTAAAAGTTTTTATTTTTCATCTAGATAAATTGTAAAACATAATTCTTCTTGGGAGTTAATACATCCTTTTTCGATTCGATTGATTTTTTTTTCACGTTGATTTAGTAAATAATAATGGCATGTGTAGATATGTTTCTATTTCCCCAACATTTTAGTGGATTTTATATTTTCAAAATTATTTTTCTCATACATGTGACCAATATTTTTGTGTTATCCTTATAAAATAATATAGGTATGTGTTTTTAATATTTTTATTTACACGTGTAGGATTTTCAGATATTCAAAAGATTCAATTTTCCACTATATTTTTAACAATAATTACATGTAGAAATTATATTTTATATATTATATATTATTCAAACCTCAAAAAATTCCTTATAAATAGCTAATGAAAAAACAGAAAAAAGTTATATAATAAAAAAGTGAAAAACAAAACACCTTTTCATTTTTTTAATCTTATAAAAACTACATTATTTCTATAGAAACACCTCCAAGGATGCACTAATTTATTCTTAAGTTAATATGATAACATTATACATAGTTAAAACTATTTAATCCAGGATACCATGTTTTAAATGATTACTAATATCAATCCATTCATTTAAAAAAAATTCAAGGAACTTGTTTATTTCTAGACACTTAAGGCAATAATGCACATTCATGTGGTCTAATATAAATGAATGAAGCACATTTTCTAATTTATACCCTTAGACCCTATAATACTCATTTTCCTTTTCTTTATTGTGCATCCATCTGAATCCTTTTGAGGATAAACCCATTAATAATACCCTTACCTAACCAAATCATGAATGGATTCTTAATTAATGTCACTTTACATTTTCATGTAGGTTTTCCCATAGAGATAGTTATTTTGGTATAGAGATTAATTTAATGAACATTGATTGAAATTTTTTAATTCAATTATATGTGTTCCTTTTTATGGTCTCTCTATTCCCCACATGAATATTTTTTTATGGGAGTTTGAATTCATTAATGTTTAACTAATTAGTTTGTTTTTTATTTTTATTGAATCACACTCAAATTTTGGGATGATAATAAAAATGGTAACCAAATAATCATGTGTATGGAGTATTTTATATGACATACTTTCACTGATGTTTTATATATTATGAGAATATAGTATACATTTTTTTGTATGATTTAAATAACAATTTTTGGGGGTTTTGGACCTAATTATCTTCTGATTATATAATTTTGATTTATTTCCCATTGTTTATCATTTTCATTTTTTATTAGAATATTCATGGGGGATACAAAAATTTTTTAATATAGGGAGATGTTATTTTTTAGATAATTTTGTATTAAAATTTATCATGAATTTATTTGAATATTCAAAAATCAAATTTCCCCACTAAAATTCACATTTTTTTATGAACAACATCTCAAAATAATTTTGATTGAAATTTATCACGAATCTATTTCAAGATTCAGCCCTCAGTTATGCCCAAAAATATTATTTTATTATTCCCACTATCCCACAATTTTAGAGATAATTTGAAACCAATTTTAGTCCTTCAAATTAGAGAAATATATTGATTACCATCTAGGAGGGATGCAATATTAATAGAAGGAATATTATAAGTGATAATGTGTATATGAATTAAGCATAGATTTTATCATAAACTGGTTTGAGTTTTGAATGATAGTCTGATGGTTTTCATGTTGTATGATTATAGATGATATTTTTAAATAATAATTCTTGTGGAAGGGTTTTTTCATCGAAATTGGGAATTTTAGAAAATATTTATATTTTTTTAATTGAAAGGATCTAAAAATTTTGACATGGTAATTCTACTATTTTTATTTCTCTATGTGTGCATTTTTGTGTTGTTTCTAATTATTTTTCTAATAGGTAAAAAATTTAGATATGGGGGGATTGATGCTCAAGGTAATTACTTAAATTTTAATTATATTTTAAATAATTAATGAATACATTTTAATGTGATTAATTTTATTTTTATTATTTTTTAGTATTTTTAGTAGTTTTTATAATTTTAGTTAATTATATATTAATATTAGTTATTTTTTTGTAAAAGATAATTTATTATTATTATTATTATTATTATGTGAATAAAGATAGAATGGGGAGTGTCAGAAATCTTTTTGGTGATCTATATTTGAGAATTCTAAATCCTAAAATGATTTTTTTGAAACATAATGTGGGGAAACAAGGGTTGTTCAATTATTTTATTGAATCTCAGGTGAGGGGTTCTATGAAATCAGTCCCTATAAATAAGAAAATGTTGACACCCTCATTTATGATTCTTAATCGTAGGGATTCTGTAGCATCTTTTCCTTCAATGACTAGGAGGATAATTAGGAAAGGCTCAGTCATACATGTCCATGCCAGTAATGATTCAATAAAGGAATGAAATCATGTAAAAACTTTATTATGGATCTATCGATCATCCCAAAGGGACATGATCCATGGAAACTACAAGAATATATTAAACGAGTTCTTAAGATATGGGGTATTTATGATTGAATATTAATTGCTCTATGGTGTGGGTAGTTCAACATTATTATCCCCTTGGATGATTTAAAGAGGCTAGTATGGGGTTTCAATAATATCCCCATAAAAACTATCATTATGAATATCTTGAAATGGGATTCAAATTTTGGTCTAGTTAATTATAATAACAAAATTTAAAAAATTTGGATATGTGTTCATGTTATTAATTGGTTATACTGGCACCCAAGGATCTTCTAGAAAGTTTCATCTTCAGTAAACACCCGTATCAATATTGATAGTGAGATTGGAAGGGTTATATATGTAAATTATTCTTTCATTCTCTTGTATTTTGATATGTCCACCAGCTTGATGGATGAATTCATTCTAAAAATACTGGAGGAAATCATCAATTAGAATATTTTTTATGATGGGTTACCACCCGTCAATATTGATTATAAACTCTTTGGCTATCTTGCCAGTGAATATAGGACGGACTGATCATTTTTTATCTTTTGTAATCTAAATATCCTTTTTGATACATACTATAGAATATTTAACACTAAGGTAAAGTATAAAGAGAATTATTTGGATAAGACCATAAATGAGGCTATTAACTCAATGGAGGTTGTTGTCTCATCTTGGTTGGATAATGTAATTATTTCAATTGTCACTGAGGATGGAGATGATCTCAGGATGCCTATCATATTTGAGCTTTACACTAATGAAAATCCTATTATAGATTTTTTTGGAAAAGATATCCCTTGTTTTTAATAACATACGAGAACACAAAACTAGGCAACTTCTTGACATGAGGGATGATAATTTTTTACTCAGAAATGGGATAGAAAATGTAATGGTAAATTTCCATCATGACTTATCCACGAATAAAGTGATATCTAAGATAAATCAGGCTATGAGGGATTCATCTTCATCCATAACAGTGGTTGTTCCTATAGTTGATAAAACTACTCAAAAAATATTGTGGGCTCCCAAGACAATCACTTGGATCACTAGTTAGAAAAACATCACATATAGGGACTTAAATTTGTTTTAGAATGAGGAGGAACCATTCACATGGTTGTTTGAGAAAACGTTGGAAGAAAGAAGTATCCTAAGGTTTTTTATTTAGGTATAGAGTCCATCAGTAAAAAATTCAAACCTATTTTTATCTATTTTTGGGGAAAACATTTTGAGGAGGAATATCATCCCCAAGAGATGGATGATTATAATGGGATTGAGGGACCCAAGTTGCCTGATAGGCTTATAGATTACTCTGATATTACGAATAAAGGTGACAATAGTTAAGGAACATATAAAAACCCACCCCAGGTGGTGGAATAGAAAAATGTTCCCCAAAATAGGGGATAATATCCCTTAAATGAATGTTCTTTTCTAGAATTTTCTAGGGTTGAATTTTGATAAAACATCATCAACCCTTAAAAATCTCATCATACAACATAAAAAAGTAATTCTTGGAAGTACATAACCCAAGGTATATATTTATTGCTTTATGATCTTTGATTGAGATATGATAGGCTATGAGTGGAATGATAGTAACATTATATTAGCACATGTGGAAATACTAAGGTTCATTAAGAATAGTAATTTATTGTCTTTTCTCTTTTAAATTGGAATGTAACAAGTTAGTGTTAGGGTTGAATATCATAAATCTTTCTTCCTTGTTACTTTTATATGACCCACTAATTTCTACATTAAAATAAGAGATTTATGGGAGGATCATTGTGCCACCTCAAACCAATTTATTAATAAATAGATCATTCTAAGATATTTTTATTATGTATTAAATATATATAAGAATATTGGATCCAATTTTGAGATGGTTTCCCCTATGGATTTTAAATGATTCATTTTCCTTTTTATTCTCATAGAGATAAAATTTTATGCGGATTATTAAACCTATTCAAGGATCATATTTAGTGGAAGAAAAGCCTATAAAACTATAATTTATTTTATTTATCTATTAAAAAATTATTCTATACCACTCCTCTTATGTAATTATATTCCAATGAATTATTCCGACCACTCACTGATTATTCTCATACTAACTATGACTGATGAAAAGTATCCATATCCCTTTTTTTCTATACATGGATATATTATGAAGAATATAGGGAGGTAATTACCTCAATATGGTCACTTAATGTGTACGGTGATGATTTTAAATGGTTTTAAAAAAAAGTGCATTCTAGCCTTTCATGCCTAGAGAAATTTAAATTTCTCCCCATTTCATTATGATATTTTTAAGGATGATAATGATATCCTGGATCTATCAAATAAGAATACAAGATATAATACTCATTCTAATGAGTATATTCATTGTGAACACTCGTTATTTAATCTTATAAGAATAAGAGATAATATTATTATTGAATAAATACGAATGTAATATGTCTAATAGGGAGACAAAACATCTAAATTTTGATAGATAATTCAAAGGGTAAGGATGATGAAAAATACCATATCAACCATAATTTTTTAGGGAAACAACATCTCTTCAACTGATGATACCAGGGATTATTTAGTATCATATTTCAAACATATCTTCAATGAGGATAATAATAGCCCCATCAATATATAGTTTTATGTTTTCTTCTATTGCTCAGCGATTCTTATGCATGATACTTTTCTCACATCGTACCTTAGTGATGATGAGATCAAATAATATATTTTATCCTTTAATATGGAAAACACATAAATACTTGATAGTTTAACTGATACGTCATTTATTTATCTCTGGTAAATATGTAATCCATATGTCTCATTGTTTTTAGATAGGTTTTCAGATGGTTTAATATCCCTCCCAGTCTAAATAGTGAATATTTTATTTTCATAACATAAAATGAGCTTGAAATAGATGTTAAAGAAATCAGAACCACTATTATTGTGAATAATTTTCCTAAATATTTTGTTATAATCCATACTACCTGACCGGGGAACATACATAATGTTATGGTCTCACCTAATTAGTTTCCCCTTATTATTGAAAGGAAAATTTATATATGTACACTACTTCAGAGGGTGTTAATATGCAACAGAAAAAATATAATAATGTTAACACTGGACTATAGTTCAACATCTTAATGGAATTTGACAAATTAAATTAGAGTTTCATTTTGATAGTTCTCTAGAAATAAGGATTCTCTTATAATATTATATATTTATAATCAAAATTTACGTCAGGTTTCGAGGCTATTAGTTTACCCGAATGGCTCAGATTAATGATTTTTTATTTTCTCTATAGGGGTGATATAGTGTGATCCATTATCAGCCCACATATTTGGCCTGATTTTGGATTAACTTGGTTGATGGATTCTCCAATATTTTTAAAGTATATAACTCAGTCCTATAAAGATTGATTGTAATATTATCATTACTTCTTATTTTTTAAATGTGGATAACATCCCCTTCTTCTGTGAGGATGATAATGACTACTTTAAAAATATTAGGAGTATCTTTTCCCAGTATGAATAGGTTTCAAGAATTTTTACTTGAGGGAATATATCCATCGGTAATTTTTGAGAATGGATTCTTAAAGTAAAATTAATATTTTTCATGAAGGATTATCATGTCATGAAATGGGAGTTAACCATTAATTTTCTTGGAATTATTTTTTTCTTGGAAGAGTTAAAATCTTATCTTTGAAAAGAATTTCATGTAATCTCACTTCATAAAATTATATTTTTAAATGGAAGACCTTCTATTAATAGAGGAATATATTATTTCCTAAAAATATTATAAATTCTAGTTTATTTTAGTGATTTTAGGTTTATAAATTTCCAAGGGGGATAATTAGGAGGCTTGACACTGAAATCAACAAATATTTACAGTTGGGAGGAATTCATGGAAATAAACATTTCATTGTCTCATAGAATACATATTCAAAATAGACTTACCTCGGTGTAATATACATAAAAAGTACAAGTAACATCAATAAATCATTTTTGGATACTTATACCAAGTCCCTTCTTAATTCAAAACATGCATATTCTAATTTTACGAGATCTAGGATTATTTATTGTTTGATTTTTGGACATAGTTTGTTTCCCTATATCATTAGATTGGACATCTAAATATTATTATGTGATCTTATAAACTACTTCTTGGTTTAGTTTTCATATTATTGGTCCATTCAAGCCTCCTTCATTGTTTATTAAGATATATATCTCCCATTCACATTGTCACTTATACTAGATTAAAGCATTTTTATCACCGAAGATCAATGATTACATTAATTCCTTAAACTATTAAGAAAAGGAAATTATTTTCTAGTGTCTAGCTCATGTGGGTTCTATTATCCCTAGGCTACATTATTAGTATATCTGGGAACTGATGATAATGAACCTTGATTAATTATTTTATTTTGGAGGTATTTAATCCCTCTATCAAAGAAATCAATTATCTAGAATCATTGGATTAATCAGATACTTAAAAATGAAATAATGTAAGAGGAATGTTGGTTGTATTTATTATACTTCTCCAACTTCATGAATTCTAGAGAATCAAGTCATAATTTATTATTTGAATTCTTCTTTGCTGGGAATTTATGGAAGCATGGTAAACACATATTTGGTTAGTTTCTTCAATTCCATGGAAAAATTGATAACACTATGAATTCAATTCTCATCCTATAATATAGTAAAGAGGTGACTGATCTATTTTGTTCTTCAGTAGCCATTGATTTTAAAATAATATAGATGGAAAAAAATTATATTCACTTTGATGTATATAAACCTCAAATTAGGGGAATAAATGTTGGAATATATAACTATATCTAAATGGATTCTATTCTACAATGTTGTTTCATGAACAATACGATATAAGATTTCATTATCACCAAACTATTTGATGTAAATGTTAACCCTCATAAGCCCATCATTCTGAAACATTTTAGGTGGATTCCTCTATTTCCATCATGGGTAAAAGTTCATGTGAAAGGTGCATCATATTATTCCTCAGGCCCTAAAGGATGTGTCACAATATTTATAATTAGTATAGTGCTCGTTAGAGTCTGATTTAATTATTTACGTGGAACCTTTATTTCCCTTGAATCCTTGCTATGGTAACTCATTCACACTGTTAATTATGTTGTGAATTTTTGGTTGCGTAATCTTTGGATTGAGTGTGAATCTATTTTGGTGGGAATTATTCTTAGGATCTGATCCTCTCTAGTTCCTTGGATACTCTACTATGAATGGACATTTTGAATATAATATATATAAATTATTAAATTTTAGAGAACTCAAATTTAAATGGACGAAAACATGTTGGTTTATGCTTTGTTAATGAAAGAAGTGGATTATGGGAGGTCCTTTTGGGCCATTTCCCTTGATATTTTATATCTTAATTTTCATTTTCCCATTTTCAGGGATGTTTTTTATACTATCATTTAGAACATTCCTTTAATATTGTTTAACAAATTTTCAAGGGAATTTTATTTTGATCAATCTCTTGGACTATCTTGGTTTATTTTTTGTATAATTATTATTTATATAACTATAATTATGTTTTCTATTTTATTCATAATTTTTCAAATTATATAAATGTAAACATATAAATTCTTCTAATATTATCATAAAATTATATTTAAATATGTGTTTATTATCATCTTAATTACTATTATTATTATTTATATATAATAATCATTATTTTTATAATTTTTTTGAAAATATATTATTTATTTATTAATTATTTAACAATTTAGATAAATTAGGAGTTTAGATTTTAAAAAAGTAAACATGTTTTGGATGTTGTGGTGAGAAATATTCTTTATCTATAATTTTAAAGATCGCAATGAGTAGAGGTAGATACCAGATATTTATGTGTAAATATTCATTTATCATTATATTTTTTGGGAGGAGTAGAAATGTTCACTCGAGGGGAGATCCTTAGCACTGACACACCATTATCATCCCACCTGTGCATCCATGGTTTATGTCATATTTGTACTCATCCCCTATCATCCCACACATGCACCCCCATCCAAATTCACATATGGTTGTACTATCCTTATCCTTATACATGTCTAAAACCATGACATCTCCACCATGTTGTATGTGTAATATAATGACCACTATTATGGGTGGTGGTGGTCAATGTGTTTCTTGGTGCACCAACATGCTTTGTTTTGATGTGTATGTGATACATGTGTGGTTTAATGTATCTCCCTCATTACTTCATTAGTAGTGATCCCTTGAGCTGGATTTGTTTTGGATAGTGTACCTCATTTATTGATGTGTTCAATTAATGAAGAACAACATTATGAAATATGTGGAGGCCTTGTGATGACACTTGATCCCTAATGTATGGATGATAATTTTTATTTAATGAAGACTGTCAACGATGGATATATAAGAGAATTTTATCCTCTCTATTTTAGGGAATGTGTGGTTCCTTTGAAGGGTAGATGCCTATTGAGACTCTCTTACTTTCCGAAATATTGTTCAGCGCACAACAAATGCACTAATATCCCTTCAGGAATTCATATGTCCACATGAAGGGTTCATGGATCCATGGAATTTGTTTCCCCATTATAGGTAGGTGTTATTCTTCTGCTACTCCTCATGTTCCTCATCAAGATAACTCTATCAATTAATAAGGATGGAATCGTCTGGGGTTCGAGTGTTTTTGGAATGATGGTGTATGCCCTATATTTTAAATATGTTTACACATTTAATTTCATAGAGATATATGAATTTGTGTTGGGTGAGATTCTACTAGAAATGGTATTTATATGATCTAATGAACCCTGTTAGTGGTATCATGGTGTCTTTATTTAAGGATTAAATGCATACAATTTGTAATTTCATAAAATAACACTTTAACCACAACTTACTAGTTCCCATGGAATTATTGTGGTAACCTGAAAATTACTGGATAACCATCACCATGGTGTAAATATTCCTATAGAGGTTATTCAATGGGATTCAATAGGAACCACGAACTGGTCAACAGTTAAAGGTTCCATATGGTGTCATTATACAGATCTAAAATGACCAAATATTTCTTGTGTCAAAAGTCACTCCGTGGCTTGGCTTCCCCATGGTGAAATACATTTTTATACTCATGGAAATACTATAAAAAATGACCATATCATGGGTACCATGGCTTATTTCCAGACTTGGTATTGAATAAAATGTTTTTTTAGTTTTGAATATATGATATAAAGAGTTTATAGAATGTTTATAAATAATTATAAAATGTTTTTTGGTATAATATAATTTATAAAAGTTATATAAATTAATTAATTATAAATTATTTATAATTAACTAAATTTCTTTAAAACATTTAAAATACTGATAAATATTAAATTTTAATATTGAAAATACCTCTTACATCTCATATGGAATATCTTATGATATATAAACACAATTTTATTTAGAAAATGTAATAAATAATTTATAAATGGTTTATATAACTATATTATAAAAGTTTTTATTTTAATAATTATTATTTGTTAATAAGTAATTAATTTACTTTTTTTAAATTAAAATGAAGGCCTTATTTAAAGATATTATTTAAATCCTATCAGAATTATTTTTAAGGTAAATATGATTAAAGGATTAAATAATATATGAAATTTTATATAATGAAAATATTAATGATTTAATATTTATTTTGAATTTAATGTTTTTTTTTCATGTTATAGATAAATTTTAAACTATTTATAGTCTGTTTATCTTTATGAATAGTTTATAATTGTATCATGTTTGGGAATCCAACTAAAATGTCTATTTATTTTCTAAATTACATTAATAATAATGTTTAGAATTTGTTTTAAGAAATTTTAATATTTTTTATAATTTTTGTTTTAACAATATAACTACATCTTGGAGCTATATCCCTGAATTATACTATAGGTATGAACCCATAAAAATTAGTATTCATTATCCACATCCCTGATCATATTTTGAGTTTTGAGCTTGAATTTTTTTTTAATATTATGTGTTATAGATAACAAGATTTGATTTCTCTTTTGAATAACTTATCCCCAATTAGAAGGGATTGCAGTTACACTACCTTTGATCCTGGAGACTATTAGTTGTCTTAAAAGGTGGATGAGTTGTTTATGAGTTGTTATGGCCTTACTCATATAGAGATTATCAGTCACATATAACACTAAATTATTACATGAATAGTTCATATACCATATTTATATGTTTCTTTATTATATGTATGAATATATTTATCCTATATTTTTTGGGGTATTAATAAAAACTAATGGTTTGTGTAAAAAATTACACATTAATGTGGTGCAGAAATATTAATTTGGTGGTTATAATTGGGATTCCAAAACTAAATCATTATAATAATACATACCCAAAAGGAATAGAACATGATAATATAAAGTTTACATAGGATGTAATAATTAGGAATTTTATATGAATTTAATTTATAATAAATTTATGTGATCAGAAAAGAACCAAAAATACAATGTGTAAGATTCCATCGATATAGGCACTTCTGAAAACCTCAATCATCCAACCAGGTTGTAGGGTGTTGTATCTAGGTGCCTCTAGATGATCTTGTATAAGTAATTAAATAAATAAGTTACTATATAATATAATACTATGTACTTTTGTGAAATATGAGGTTCCCCCTAGATTATCCAGTGTTAGAATGTTTTTGACATTTTCTATAGGTAGCTATTACCTAGGAAAAACTAATGCATATTATACCATATGAAAAAATTTGAGTGAATCCATATGATATATTTTTATGAAGCATTATCTTACTAACTATCCAAGAGTCAAAAATGTTTTTATTGTGATTATTAACTATATAAATAATTAATTCTTGAGATGAGCACCTTATAGGACTCATTATATAGTAAAATATGGATCTTTGTGCACTAAATGGATATGATGTTTTGGGATATAATTTTTAGTGGGAGAACATAAATTTAATGGTGTTAATGAAACAATATAATATATGAAACTAACCCATTGATATTTTATTTCTATAGATTATAGAATACATTATATTAATTATTTTTAGATCATTAATAGACCTGACCTCTAAAGTAGTAAAATATTGGTATCTTGGATTGATAAGTTCTCTTATGGAGATGCATTCAGTGCCCTTGAATGTGAATATTACATAAATTAACTTGATCGACACTGACTCTTGGGTATTACATTTCATTTATTAATTTACCAATTTTGGCAACAAACATAGACTCAGAGATATGAGGGAATTGATGAAGGGTGAGGTAGATTATTGTGTTTGCAATGTAGAAAATTTTGTTTCATTATAAATTGGTACTTTGATCTAAGTATACCTAATGGATTAGCATTATTATCAAAAAACTATTATTATATTCTCACAATAAATAAAATTTGATTCATGTATATGGTTTGTACAAGTTTGGATTTTCATTTACTATTACGAATGTGGGATGTTTTATATATAAGAATGAAATGCTACATGAAATTTGGAATAAAATGAATGGTTTATAATTTATTTATATTTATATTCCAATTTATAGCATTCAAAAAATAAAAATCGGTTTTGATTCTAATCCCACCTACCTTTGACATGATCATATTGGACATATAAATGAGAAACATATTCAAAAACTCAACGGAGATGGATTTTTACTTATTCATATTTGAGTCAATTGAAACATGTGATTATTTTTTATTGTAAAAAATTACCAATGAATAGTTTGGGAGAAATATTGAAAGGGCTTGTATAATATTGAATCTCATACATAGTGATACATGTAAACTAATTAATACTTACGAAAGTGGTGGTTTTAGGTACTTCATTACTTTTGATGATGAATTTTGATAGAATGGATATGTATTTATTATGAATTAAAAGTTTGAAAAGTTTGAAATGTTCAATGTGTTTCGGATGAAAGTACAAAATAAACTATAAAAGAGTATTAATATTACCCAATTATATTTGGGTGGTGAATAATTGAGCCACAAATTTACTAATCATCAAATAAATTATGAAATTTTTACCCAAATGTATCTTCCTATAAAACCACAACAGGATTGTGTGTCTGATATAAGGAATCACACCATTCATTATATAGTTTGACTGATGATTATTTAATGGTACGTTCCAAATTAATTCTAGAGTTATGATCTAGAGACTAATGCTTTTGTACTAAAATTCATTCCATATAAATACGTTATAAAGACAATATATGTTATTTGGTATGAGATATATCAAACGTTTTATTTTATCCTGAATTTTCATCGTGAAGAAATCTCACAATTATTGAATTTATATAAATGTAACAAAAAATATTATAAGTGATTATTTATTTCCCATCCTAAAGAAATAAGGGAATACTATTTATATAAGCTAACAAAAAAAAATTTCTTGTGGAAAGATATAATTATTTACTTCTGAATAAATATATAAGTCGATGTCTCATTGGGAGTAAATATAACCTTATAGAAGTTTATGAAAAATAAAAAGGAATTGTTCTTGATATACTAGTTGAGTTGCTTCCTCAAATAGTTATTGAAGTAGAACCTACTCAAAATACACAAGAACCTCAATGGTTTGGTTGGATTCATCTAAAACATGATGGAGATGCATTTCTCATAGACAATGATAAATAAGTAATATTCATATTATATTAACTTAATTCTTACCAAGTGGTTATTGGGATTTTTGATTCTATAATGTGGTAGTAATCAATGGAATTTGATATCGACTCCATGTATAGTAAGCATGTATGGAACATATTTGATGCACTTGAATAACT
The DNA here is from genome assembly GCA_963277665.1 of Viscum album. NCBI lineage: Eukaryota > Viridiplantae > Streptophyta > Magnoliopsida > Santalales > Viscaceae > Viscum > Viscum album. The sequence goes on along the minus strand of OY728165.1, from coordinate 1,788,825,978 downwards.
AAGACCCATATTGTGACATTTGATATTCTTTAAGAAAACCAACATGGATAATATAGTGTTTATGTATAAACCAAACCACCTGGGAAAGGGTTACAAAAATGTTCAATGTATTGATTATGAAGATATGTTTTCACCTGTAATGATGATAAATTCAATTCTGATTTTTTCAGACACAGCATATCATTATGATAATGAGATATATCCAATAGTTTTCAAAACTTCATTCCCTAATAATAATTTATCCAAAGATGTGTATTTGATATATCCTAAGGTTTTTGAAAATCCGAATTATCCTGTTACCATATGCATGTTTTGATAGTGAAATTTTCAATTGAGTACTTATTCTAAGAGATGGAATATTCATATTAAATATTGAATCAAATAATTTTGTTTGACCAAGAATGAATAATAATTTTATGTATGTAAGTGTGTTAGTTATGGTATATAATTATTTATAGTATTAGATTTTGATTAAATAGTGTCAATCAGAAATGAAATCTCAACAGTTTATTCTCTAATTGAGTGGTTGGGAAAATTATTCTTAATGAAATAAATAGGAGGAGTGGGATACATATTGGGTATGATGATCTATAGATATTGATATAAGTTGTTGATAGGACTATATATAAACACATATATTTTTAACAATATAGAATGATTTATCATGGATAACTACAAAAGGTGACTTTTATAGTTTTTCATGGAATGAATCATAGGAATATTATGAATCATTAAAATAGTTAAAAAGGATAGATATTGTTCCTTATGTGTCTGATATAAGATATTTCATGTATTCCATGCTATGTACTCGACATTATGTCACTAATTTATTGAGAATTACTAGTAATACATATCTAATCATGATGAGAGTTATTATACTTCTATGAATAAAATTCCTGTGATCTTAAGAGTGACTAAGGATTTTTCCTTGTTTTTATAATGAGGATTAATTTTTTTTAAAGGGATACAAAGTTTATAGTTTTGAATATGAAAAATATGATTTGGGTTTTCAATATGGATTCATTTTTTACATAAATGGTGGAGATATCTATTGGAAGAGTTCCAAGATATCCACCATAGTGAGATTCATTTTATAGGAAAGGTACATCACTTTATTTGATGCTGTAAAGGAATATATTTTGATCAAGAAGATCATTACTAATATTGGAGTGATTCCTAGCATCATGTGAGTAATTGATTTATATTATTATTAAATGGGAATATTTATCTTGATAAGGTCTATGATCTCACCAAAGGATCAAACACATAAATCAAAAATACCATCTTATATGACATCATTGTGTGGGGCGATGAAAATATTTTTTTGGGTGGCTATAGAGGATAATATTGGAAACCCATTGAATAAACCATTAAAATGTCAAAAATATGAGGCCCATATAGAATATTATTTTGTAAGACACATTGATTGATTGGTATTAATGGTTGTAAATTAAATTATGATATTATAATAATGTAAATATAGAATTACCAATCATTCATGTGTGTTGCAATTTATTTTTCATTAATGTTTAAATGATAGTGTCCCCAAAAAGCAGGAAATTGCGGTTAAACCTAATTGAAGATCATTATAAAGTATTATGGGTTACAATAATATGTTACATTTGTCTTGTATTGATTTTTTCACTCATTACAAAGATTTTCATGTAATGTAAAAAAATGGACCTGTAAATTAATACATAATGACTTATTATATGGACTGACCCACCAATATATATCTCATGGAATTTCATAAAGTTGGTGTATGAAAACAATCAATCATTCTTACTGAATGTTGGAATGAAATATAGAATGAGAAAATTTATATTTTGACACCCTATATAAACATGTTTGAAATTAATTAGCTAATATGGGGGTTTTTGGGTATGTTTTTGATCATTTAATCAGTTAGAGAAAACCCAAACTGAAACCTTCCCACTCTCGTGACAAGAAATTGAATATGGACCATGATTTAATTAGACTGAGGAAACGAATTTTCATTCTAATTTGAGTCACATATCATATACTCATATATTTACATGAAAGGCTTGCGATGTACACTTTTATGATATGAATGATATGTGTATTTTTATCAGCATGGTAAGTATTTTTTAGATAATACAGAAAAGTGGATTTGACTATGAAATATTGATGTGTTCCGTATAATGTGACCAAGAAATGTCTTGTTTGATGAGATTATATAGGTATACCTTTGATACATGTGATAAAAAAATTTGTTGACATGTTCATATTGATATTTGAGTATATTTAAGGGAGATGAAATAAAAACCCGTAGTACCATTAATATAACCAATGATTTGTTATATGCCACTCATTGATTACTAAAATGAAATTGAGATTTCATATTGGTTGTCAAAGATGTTAAGTCTTGAAAGGTGACATAGTTGGGCTCCTGGATAAGGATTAAAATTTCAACGGTGTTTACTCCAATGTAATGTGATTTTGAAAAAACCACATCCAATCGAGTTTGGGTGGATTTATAAAAAGTTTTTATGTTTTATATAATTCATTTTGGTTTTTAATTTCATGTATGAGATTATTGGTTGTGATATAAATTGTCCACCACTATGTTGTGGTGGGGCATTTGGTTCCACTGTCAAAAACCATTATTGGTTTTGATATAAATGTAATTTGTGTATGGTTCCACGTCCCTCCCAAATGATTTCATTAGTTATTAACCAAATATTTGTTTCAGTTATGTTTGGTGAACCTCAATGAATTAAGTGTTTAATAAATGAAAACAAATGGGATGAAATATAAGATGCTATAAGATAGAATCCGAGTCGTCAAGTATACATAACACTCTTTACTTAATGAAGATCTCCAACGATGTCTATATACGAGGATGTTCTCCTCTCAAATTTAGTGTTTTTATGGTTCCAATGATGATTATAAGTTTTTCAAGTCTCTATTCCATTAGGGAATCTTGTTCATCACTTGATAACAGTGCAATCATGCCTTCGAGAATTTAAGAGTCCTCATGAAGTATTTGTGGATTCATCGACTGGTGCTCTGCCCATGGAAAAAAATTTAGCAATCTAATTCTCCTTATTATCACCATCATTCTTACTATAAAGAATAATAAATATGGAATCTATTGATGTTCCTCTATTTTAGTTACTTTTTTTACACTATATATTTCAATATATTTTTACATGTTTGATTCTTTAGAGATATATTTTTCTTTTTTTTTGGGTTCTTCCACTACCATGGGTCACAAAAAGAATCAATAAACCTCATTACACTTTTACCTTTAAATAATGAAAAAGTAAATCAACTTTAACAAATTATCTATCTTATAAGTGTTATTCCTTCATATGTGAAATGAACTAGGCAATCCAAATTCGTCACCCCTACCAATAACAATCCACCTAGACTAACATATCCACGATCTCTTTTCTATTCATCATCCTCTTATCCAATGTGGAGAGATATCTAATCCACTCCAATAACCTATTTTTACAATCCAACCATTAGATAGTGCTCTCACAAACCACCTATGAACCAATATTCATATCCTTCGTCATATATAGGGTTTCTGATGTGTGTGTAGTTTTTGGTATATTTTGAAATATATATGCATGTATAGAGGTTCACATTTCTTTTTCATATATCAATATGTGGTGAGTTTTTTAGCACACCACGTTTGAGCCTAGCATAACATTATTTGGTATGTGGATCATATTTTTCAGGTTAAATTTTTTCCTAGTATTGTATTCACTTTTTTCATGATGTCAGACTATTTTTTATTCATGTTAAAAAGTTTATTGGGTAATTTAAATTTATTTGAATTTCATTTTATTTATTTATTTTTCTGAATAATACAGAATCTAACATTCTTTTAAGTGTATTTGTTATATTTTTATATAAATTTTTAATGAAACTAACTATTAAAAATTAAATACTAAAAAATTAATTATTTGTTTTTCTAGCGATACTGAGTATGTTTGATATATTAACCAACAAAAAAAATTATTCAAATTTTTGAAAAATGGTTCAAATTATTTAGATAATTATTTTTGTGCTCTTGTTATTCTTCTAATTTATCTACAAGAATGGAGAATGATAATTTTGAAAATTTTGGAGATATTAATATTCTTCCTAAAATGGTTTATATATTTATAATGGATGATAATTGATCATGATGCTTATTTAAAAATATATAAAAATAACTTATGACGTTCTAAATAATTCTATTACAATGTTACAATCCCAAACACATTTTACAGATTAAACATGATTGAAATTATTGATATTTAATTTTTTTCTGTCATTTATACCTATTAATTTTTAGTTTTATATACATAATAAAATAGAATAAATTTTTTCTCTAAGAAACTGATATTCATAAACACTATTTAATGATATATAACTAGTGAACTAGACCCCATATACATTATTTTTTACCCTACATTCCACTTCCACAGTACCATGTTGGTAAAAAATTACAATATTTGGCATGTCAGTATAGTGTGTACCCAGGGGGGAACTCATAAATTCGGGTACTTTTGTTTCATGGTCAAGAGAATTTTGAGGTCTTGTGGGATGATATTTGGATGTAGTTTTAGGGTAGCTTCATATCATCAAACCTAATGGTGTCTAGGTGGAAGAAAATTCTCTCTCTTTGGTATGGGACCATTGGTGTGTGGGAGCTTGGGGTATGAATAAAGAATATTCATCATTTTCCCCTGATCTTCTAATTTATTTGGAGACTAGGGAATAACATTTTGGAGAAGCATTGTGTATACTAATCTAGAAATAAGTCAATCTAGTCTGTTGGTTGACATATCTGGATGCACTCTCATAGAAATATGTGACCATGGAGACTCTTTCATGGGATATTTTATCATTATAGGGGAGTCATCGTAGCTTCTTAAGGATTAAGCCTAAAGAGAGATATTCCTGATTTTTTTTCCATTATGGTTTCAACCAGTGGAGAGTCTACATTAGTGTTCTTATAATAATTTCTCCTTATTTGGTAGTCCTAGGGTGTCTATCAAATGTTCTAGATCGAAATTATTTTATTACAAAGGTCATGTAAAATAAATGATTCATTGTATTATTTTTCTCAATGGTCTACATTGAACATGATATCATTTTCCTACGTAGGCATAGTAGTAGTTTTCCCCAATATAGTATCAACCATAGATGGGTCTGTATGACATTGGGTGGTAGAGGGAATATGGAGTGGTTAGAGGATATCCTAGTGATGATCCTGAACTTCTAGGACATCATACTGAGTATATTCAGGGAATTGGTTGTAATATAGTCCATTTAGGAAGAAGAGTTGTGCATGGTTAGTTACATTCCATGGAGTTCCAATCACTTGGTCGATAATATTTCATACTATGTTCCATCTATTTATCTTCTACCATGGATTATGATTTTTTGTGTTTTTTGTCATTATACTCTTTCATAAAACCTTCATTAGTCCATGATATTGTAATTATGGTAGAAACATTTTTGGTGTCCATGGTGTTGACTATGCTAATCATAAATCAGTTTAGATTTATTGAGGTTTATCCTAGTTATGACTTGATAGTGAAACATCAATCATTAAGAGTTTTCTTCTTTCTATATATATTTTTCCATGATGTCATTATTTGAATATAATTTTTTCATTTTATTCATACTATCATCGATTTTTTTAGGAGAAGAGTTGTGTTCCTAGACATGGATGACTATAGTATTGTAATTATCATTCACCATGATTATCATAAGTATCATAGGGGTCTATATAATCTTTATTATTAGCTATAAATGATGATGTTAGAATCAATACGAGTTTATGTTGAGTAGTTTTTGAGTGTTTTGGTAGTGTTTTATAAGTTTTTATTTGATTATATGTAGTTATAATATCTTGAGATGATATAAATTTTGGTATAGCATAGTATAATTATGTCTCTTTACTTTTAATTTCTGAAAACTAGATAAATATTTCTATGTAATTGGATTTTAATATTTAACTAAATGATATATTTTATAAGGGTTTAATTGATCCCATTGTGTTTTTTCTGGGTGTTATAGAATTGTTATCCATAACGGTATATGATAGTTTGAGATTTTTCATAGACTATCAGTGGTTTAAATAGGTGATGGAAAAGAACCACTATCCCCTTGTGAGGATAGATGATATTTTATATTAGTCTAAGGGAGATAGTTTTTTCTCAAACATTGGCATGTATTTTGGGTATCATGTTAAGGGTGAGGGATGTGGATATCACAAAGACTAACATTAAGTGTCTTTATAGGTACACTAATATTGTGATTATATCATTCAAAATGATGAATTACTCAACTATTTTTATTGGACTAATGGACTCTGAGATTCCAGAGTTCTATTATAATTTTAGTGAAGTGTTCATCGATGAAATATTTATTTATATTTTCCTATATGAGGATTATGTTGAGAATTTGAGGAATATTATGGATATATTTCTATGAAATATGATTTTGGGACACATTTTATGTGTATGTTTTGGACATGATATGTTCATTTTCTTAGGCAAGTCATGTATTACAAGGGTGTTGTGGTGGATCCTTCGATGATCAAGGTAGTTTTTATAGGTAGGTCCCAGGAATGTCACAAACTTATGAAACAATATTGTCCTTGTATGATATTATATGATGTTCATATATAATTTATCATGTATTTCAATAACTTATATTTCATTGAATATAAATGAAAAAATTGAATTTAGATTGATCAATTTAAGGTTCTATTTTATCATCTATAGGAATAGATTATCACGAACTATCCCCTGGGGCATGTGTCGTGACTACCCCATGCCCGCCTCCCATAGGCCAGGGGCTGTCGACTAAAATCAAAAAGGAATATCCTAAAATTGGGAAGGAATTTCCCTTTATCCTGCAAACCCAGACAATCTAAGACCACAGTAAGATTCATGTACAAAGTTAACTATATAGTAAATTGGGTGAGTACAGTAAGTAATGGGCCGAAATACAATCCCAAATGGAAAGTACAAGTACAAATGAAAACAGCTCCTGTGAACACCCACCAAGGATCCTACCTAAAGGGTATGTACAAATCTTAAACATTCATCTTTGTGGTTCGTCTTGTCTAACGGTCCACCTTTGAGCAACCTCTAGTCCTGGCACCCTCATCCTTGATCAATGTTGTCCGTCATCTTCACAAGAAAAAAAAAGTGTGAGCGTATCATGTGTAGGGTTGAGTATAAAAATACTCAATAGGGACCCCCAGACCCCCATAGGTGTCTCAGAATCCACAGAGGATAATCCACAAATCAAGACCACAATTACAAATCATTAAGCATTAATCAACCCTAGTTAGGTATATTCCCATACATATACCAATGTTATCAAGTAAACCAACTAATTAAAGTGGAACACATAGACCAAATTTTTAGCCAAAATCACAACTGTTCCATGAAGGAATGTATACCATGTAGGTAGCACCACACGGAAGAATACCACAAAGGTAAATAATCAGCTCACACTAGGTATAACCTATGTACAATAGTATGGATGTTTAGCTGTATTTATATATCATCTTAATTCATTGAGTATATATGTTGTAGACCCAAATAGGATCAAATATGACCCACATAGGATCTAAAAATGACCCACTTAGGATATGAAGATGACCACATATGATCTGTAGATGAACCACACGGAATCTGTAGATAACCCACACAGGATCTGTAAGTGACCCACATATGATCAGAAGATGTTGTCCCACATAGGATCCAAAGACGACCCACATTGTATTTGTGGATTACCCACATAGGATCTGTAGATCGCACAAAATGGATCCATAGATGCTGATGCACACATGATCTGATGATGACCCACATAGGATCTGAAGATTCTTCAATTAGAACAAACCAGAGGGTACCCGCACTAAACATGCTTGATCTCGCGAGGATCCTCTCTTCATTCCATCGTTATATACTTAAAAAACCTTGAATTACCATGAAGAAGTATCACAAAGGTCCTCCCCATCATAAGGGAACCAACGCGATAGAAAGCGTGTCAATCGGATGCCCAGTATGTATGTTAGTAGCATTTCTATTCTGAGGGCCCGGTTGGATTCGAGTTCAATCCAACCATGCCATCCTCCAACATGTTCCAAAATTCAAGTGGAGTATACCAAAATTACATCTCAATCCAAGGATTCTGGCACCATAGATGGTTCATCAAACGGACGCACAGTTCTCAATATATGGCCAAAAGGCATATCTGGGTCCAGATGGCCCTGGGTCCAGTCTGACGTGGTCGGACCGACCCGGTTAGGGCTAGTTGGGAATAGCCCACTGGGCGCGGCCAGCTGGGCATGGCCCACTAGGCATGGCCCACTCGGTGCATCCCACGTCTTGGTGTAGTCCACTATGGCAGGGCCCACCCTAACTGCCACCTGGGGGAGGTTCCCCTCGAGATTCCTAAATGGTCCTATTGGAAAATTTGGGTTTGGCTGATACGGTGGCGCCACGAGGCACCGCCTACTAGAATGAGGGACCTGATAGAGCGGGTCTTGCTCTGATTCATTGCAGCCGACTGGGGTGCCTTCCAGTGCCTCTTCCAGTGGTACGACGACTTCGCTGCTCCAGCTGCGGCCAATCAAGTGTCGGCCGCCCTCCTAGCGCGCCGTTGCGGTCCCCATCTTTGGTGATGCGGGCACACGCTGCCCTAGCTTCCACGTGGTTGGCCAATGTTCCAACCTCCATTCTCCTCTGATGTGGAGAATGTGCCACAACCTCCTTCAGTGGAGTGGTTGCACCACCGCTACCATCGTGGCCGGCCGGTGTGTAGGCCGCTGCTTATACCCTGTCGGTACCGGTCACCGACAGACTTCTACAGGTCATCGGGTGAGCTCCGGTGGCCCGTTCTTCAATCCAAAGGAATTCATGTGTGTCCCAGGATATCACCTATGCATCTATCCTATCACGGCCGAGTTCTTCTCAACCCAAAGTTTCACCCATTAAGAACACGTCAAACTAAATTTTAGTGGAGGGATCGGTCCATGTTCCATTGTCCCACACCCTCCATGACAGATCGATAGTAGGCAGTTCATAGATTGAAAACAACGATTCATCACGAAGAAAAATAAGAAAAATTCCCTACATCGATCGTTCATTAGAGATGGCATGGGGAATAAGATGAAGAAAATGAAGGAGACACCAATGTTTGTCGCTCCATCAATATGCTTCTGATCTATGCTCCAACTTTGGATCAACATTCTTGATCTGGAGTTTCATTCTTTGTTGGTAGAGGTTCTTCGTTGGGGGATGTACTTACACCAAGATTTCTCCAGAAAACCAGTTTTCCAACAATTCCTAACCACAAGAGGTGAGGAGCCAACCCCCCCTATGATGTTTTAGGACTTCATCAATTGAACATTTAACAAAGTCATTAATGGGGGAGGTTTCCAAGTGTTACACAAATTTTTACTCGGCATTTAATGTCGGGCATTAAATTCCAATCCTTTTCGGGTAGTCCCCACCACTAGAATTCACAAGTGTTGTTTAATGAAAAATAGATACTTATTTTATTTTTTTCAATTCTCCCACGAAAAACTGAAAATAAAACATCCACCCTCAACCTATTGTGATCTAGGTGAGGGCTCTCTTAATAGAATATCAGCACTCTGAGTTTAATGGTGTCCTCATATTTCAATTCCAAGCACCGGTTCAAAAGTAAAAAAATTCCCGCTCGCATATTAACTGAAGATACTTAAAGAATGATTGGAAATTCATTTTGTCCACTCCGGGCCTCGGAATCACGTGCCGTCAAATTTTATAGACTCGTATTATTTCCATATAATTAAAAAAAATTACATGAAAAAATTATGGGTCTTCATATTCTCCCCACCTATGGTATTTCCATCAACAGTAGCCAAAACACAAACTAGGGAAACAAGTGTTGGTACTGAGCATGAATCTGAGCCTCCCTCTCCCATGTGCTGTCCTGGAGGTTCCCATGATTCCAACTTATATACATTATAGGTATCTATCTCCCATGAAAGACTCTCTCCTATCGATCCTCAATCTTTACTAGAACCACCGAAAACATCGCCCAATCCTCGATGTCCAGCTCACCACAGTAAATTATGTGCAAAGGAGCATGTATGTACCACCTCATCCGGGATACGTGGAAAACATCACGCTCCCACTACAACTGAGGTGGAAGGGTTAGGTGGTATGCCACCATGCAAACTCTGCTGCGGACCTAAAAGGATCATATGAACCTCGGTCATAACTTGCTGCCCCAGCCAAATCTCTACAAACCTCTTCGAGGTGAGACCCATAGAAAGACACGATCACCATCCTCGAACTCCAGAGATCTCTATCTTCTATTAACATAAGACATATGCCTACATTGTGTAGTCTTCAACTGCTCCTGACTGATCTACACCTTATCCGTGGTAGCTTGTACCATCTCCGGTCCCATGAGTGCCGACTCCCCTAGGCCAGTCCTGTATAGAGGTGATCTGCAAGGTTGACCATACAATGCCACAAATGGTTCCACACCAATGGTGGAGTGATAGTTGTTGTTTTCCACGAACTCCACGAAGGTCAAGTGATCCTCCCAGCTACAGAAAAAATCAAGGATATAAGCACACAATATGTCCTCGAGGGTCTGAATGGTCTGCTCTGTCTAACCATCAATCTGAATATGAAAGTTGGAGCTCAATCTAAGATGAGTCCTGAAATCCTCTTGAAAATCCATCCATAGTTGGGATGTAAAATGGGCATCACGATTGGAGAAAATCGTAGGGGTTACTCCAAGAAGTTGTACAATCTCTAGTACGAAGAGGTGTCCCATGCTCTCTACTTATCCCTACTCTCTGATTGGTAGGATGTGGACCGACTTGGTGAGTTGGTCAATGATCACCCAGATGGAATCATGTCCCTTGGATGTGTGTAGAAGTATTATTATGAAGTCCATGAAAATTCCATCCCACTTCCACTCTGGCACCTCATGTGGCTAAGCAAAACCCACTGGAACCTGATGCTCTGCCTAAACTTCCTGATAAGTGAGGCATCGTGAGACAAACTATACCACTACTTTCCTCATTCCCAACCACCAGTTCTAATATTGGAGGTCCTGGTACATCTTTGACACTATTGAATGTACCGCTAGAGGGGACATATGGAACTCCTTCAACACTTCCTCATGTGGCGGCACTAGTACCATAGTACATCCTCTAAAGAGGATGATGTGCTCCCCGTCATTAGAAAATCCATCAGGTGACTGTCCTATGGATATGTAAGAACGTCGAGCCTCACAATCAGTGTCCCCATGTTGTGCCTCCCTGACTTATTGAAGATGTGGGGGAGTGACTATCAGAGACTAAAGATAAGCTGCTCCATCTTGATCTACGTAGGATCTCCACAAAGCGGTTAACTGCTCTGTTTCCTCACTCAACAACTATATACTAGATCTCATTATGAGTTTATATGCTACTACATTCACCTTCCCAGGAGTATATACTATCTTGAAGAGATAGTCCTAGAGTAACTCATGACAATGACGCTATCTTAGGTTTAATTTCTTATGAGAGAATATATACATTAAACTATTGTTTTTAGAGTAAACTGTAAAACATTCTTCCATCAAGTAATGTTGCCACATCTTTAAGGTGAAGACCACTCCTGCTAACTCCAAGTCATGGGTAGCATAGTTCTGCTTATATTTTCTCTATTGTCGAGAACCATAAGAGATCAATGCTCACTCCTACATCAGGACACATCGAAGCCCGGTCCCTGATGTGTCACAGTAGACTACGTACCTAATTCCCTCCTCTAGTATCCTCAAGATGGGGGTACTCTTTAGTCTTTGCCTCATCTCCTGAAAAATCCTATAGAATCTCTCTGACCATATGAATGGTTTCCCTTTCTTTGTCAATAATGATAAGTGTGTTGCAATGTTGTAAACGTTTAGCACAATCCTCTGATAGTAACCGGCCAGACCCAGGAAACTTCGCACCTCCATCACACTCTTGGGTGGCTCCCAAGCATGCACAACCTCAATCTTCACGGGATCCACTGGTACTCCATCCTTCGAGATGATATGTCCCATGAAGTAAATCACTCAGATCCAAAACTATAAATTTGAGAGATTACTATACATATGATTCTCTCAGAGTGTATCCATAACTATCTATAGATGATAGGAATGCTCCTCCTCTGTAGCTAAGTATACCAAGATGTAATCAATGAAGACTAGCACAAAGTGACTGAGGAATGGTTGGAAGATCTTGTTCATGAGTACCATGAACACTACTGGGTTTTTTGTCACGCAGAATGGCATAACCAAGAACTCATAATGGTCATACCGACATCTGAAGGCCATCTTCTGCACATACTCATCTTGTACCCTGAGCTGGTGATAGCCTGATCTGATGTCTACCTTCGAAAACCATCATGCTCCCATTGGATGATCAAAAAAAATTCAATCCTCTATAGGGGGTACTTGTTCTTCATGGTCACCTGATTGAGGCTCCGATAGTCCATTAAGGGTCTCAGACTTCCATCTCCCTTCTTGGAAATCAAAATCGGGGTTTCCCAAGGAGAAACAATGGGCCTAATGAACCCCTTCCCCTGCAAGTCCTCTAGCCATACTCGTAGCTCTCAAAGCTCTGTGGGATCCATCCAATATGCTGGTGTAGATATCGGTGTCATCCCGGGGTACATGTTGATATAAAAGTCCCACTCTCTATGAGGAGGTAGACCCAAAACATCATCAGAGAAAACATTAGCTTATTGGTCCACCACTATAGGATGGCTTGGACTCTCAACATCAACCACTCTGAGGGTAAGCCTAGCCAATTGATGTGTGATTGGTTGCACCCTCATCTATGTATGTCCATCCTATTCTACAAAGGATCCCTTTTCACTATTGAAGGAAAATTTATTCCCATCCTAGCGGACACGCCGCACTTTGTGCCTAATGCTGTTGATTTGAGCATGGACTATAGATAACCAATCCATAGCCAAGATGATGTCGTAATGCCTCTAAGCCGCTACTAGAAGATCTCAATCGAAGCTCTCACCTCCTAGTGTAATCTCACATTTCCATCATGTGTGTGTAATCGTTGAATCCTCTCATGTAGGAGTCACAAGCCGTAATGATCAAGGGAAAGGGTCCATCGAAATCTCTAAGCTCTGAATGAGGGTCATGGAAATAAAAGAGTGACTAGCACCCGTGTCTATACATACTACAGCTATGGTTGAGAGGACACATATTGTACCTAATATCATATAAAATGGGTCGTGGTCATAGACCTCAGCTGCCTGGAGTTGATCTTGTCTCTTTTCACATGCTTCATGTGGTCGGGGTGGACCACCTAGGGGTAGTGGCGATTGAACCTCGAATCGCCTCCCACTACATATTGCACAAAAAAATTTCTACCGTGTCTGCCTACTGCTTATAGACCTCCTCGATCAAATCTTCTCATCTACCCAGGCGGTCCTTTGACCATATTCTGGTCATCCGTATGGTAGGTCGGGCAGTCGTGAGCCATTTGACCATACCCAACGCACGAGTAACACTGCATATTCCTCCCCTATACTACTCGTTCTCGTGTGCCCCGCACAACCGATCTTGTATCCTACAGTCATCCACCAATAGGTCTGGTCCTCTTGGACCTCTGCCTCATCTGTCTACTACCAACTGTAGATGACTCTACTACGTGACATCTGGTGGTGTGTCTCACTGCCGGTGACTGCTCGGTAAGGAATCTCTCAACTAAGTGTGCTCTCTCTAACACCCCTGCCTGCATCAGGATGCTGAGAAAATAATTGTACAACATTTTATTTCATGATGTTTTGGATATTTATTAGTGGTATAACAAATTGAATTACATAGGAAAAATAATTTTAGGGGTCCACATTACATTGCCCCTCGATTAATGACTAGTTTCATTATTAATGACTTATGCTATTCCATTACTTTTTCACAATTCCTAGAATTAGGTGATCAAATTTGATATACTTATTTCACATATACTTTGTCTCCAATTTAATTTATGTTTTGATCTACCTTTTAAATTAGTGTGTTTTCATTTATGGGACATAAATCATCCAATAATCTTCTATTTTATACATCAATCAGTCTCCTATTTATATAATTAAATCCATTATGAAAACAGATAATTAAGTTTTCTTTTTAGATTTTATGGTGTGAAAAAATGATAGATGATCGTCTTAATGTGATAATAATATTCATGTACTATTTCATTATATAGCTTGTTAATCCTAACAACTTCTTTTTTTATTTTTATGATTCAAGATTTATGGTAGGGATCTCATAAGGAAGGAATTATCGAGGCCACAATATATTGTATAATATTCTAGTTGGTACTAAAATGACCAATCATTAGTATTTATATCCAAATGAAATTGAACAATTCTCAAATTTACTAGGTCTTATACTTCATGGGATATTCTTCATCTAGACCTTGTAATTTATATTATAATTAAATTTACTAATTATTGATTTTAAAGAAATTGTGAAAATGTGGATATGAAATTAAATGAGAATAATAGTTCACAATTGTCTCTAGTACTTCCCTTATAATTACATGTTACGATCAATTATTTTTATCCATAGTAACATGATTTAGTTGATTCAAAATTACATGTTTTTTAGTCTTCTTAAAGGTTCACAAAATATACTTCCATAGTGTGGGAAATTTTTTTACACTTAGATGATTACTACATCATTTGAATGGTTTGTTCAATATTTGGATCGAATTGTAGAAATTAATATTGAGATAATTTGGACATGTAAAATTACTAATAATTAATTGGATACATCTATAATGTTTTTTGAAGATACTATAATGGGTCTCATAAAGGTAATTATTTTTAGATATATAATTATTTTGTATCATATATCCCCAGTTTGTATCCAATGTAAGTGGATTAGTACGTTATAAAATAGTGATCCTCTATTTTTTTAAAATAAATGTGAACTAAATCTAATTATAAAGTTAAATGTAAAAATTGAATGCAATAAATAAAATTCAATGTCATGTTTCAAAATAAATGAATGAAATTTATCATCAATCAAAATAAAATATTTCAAATTAAAATAATCATTTTTCATAAAATAATGTATAAAATATATTTATGATCCCTTGGGAGAACATAATTAGTTCAATAGTATGAATAATGTGTCATATTCTAATACTGGTCATGTCAAAAAATCAACATATTTAATTTAATTTCTTATACATTTATAAATTTAGTTTACAATTATATAGATAGTTTAATTAAGAAAAAATTCTTGTTAAATAAAAAATGAATATAAATATTGATCACTGTATTCAATTGGTATAAATAATAAATTATTTTACATAAATAACTAATTGAATTACAGTAATTTGTTAATAAAAATGGAAATGTCTAGTAAGATACTATCAAAATTAGTTGAACATTTAAAATAAAATATATTAATTTCACGTAATTATTAAATATACAAAAATATATTTTTAATCATTATAAATTTTGTGAACATCAATAGTATTTTACTAGAATGATCAGATGTAAATTAATCAATGCATAGTTTTAAATTATAAAAACATGAAACATAAAAAATATAGTACAAAATCTGAGAAATTATATAAATTGAAATTAAAACACAATTAAATAAAATTAATTAAATAAAACAAGATAATTCCAAGTATTAATCTAAAATTGGAAATTGTAATTTTGTGACCAAATATGATCTAATAGTGATAAACCATATTTTAATTTATGAATATAAAATTCAATTATTGAATGGAATTGTGAAGTATAGAATAATATGATTGTATATTCAATTAACTGTCACCATCTGATTAAATATTATGTAGATGAATATATTTTTTATGATTATATGATGAAGAATTATTTATGGAACATACTCAACTGTGTCATTGATGAGAATCCTGTCCAGGCTTGGTGGATAATTTCATGGTTGGGGTTCAAAGCTTCTTAGTTCTAGAAATATATAATATTGGTTCTATGTAATTTCATACATTTCATGTTCCTTGTTATGTATTTTTAGTTTTGGAACATAACTTCTGGATTATAGGGTGTCTTGTTATTAAATATTAATTCCTATATATAAAGAGGTAAAAAACCTTGGATTGTTATTATGGTATGAAGTTGATGATGTTCTAGATTTTTTTTCATAGTTAGATATTTCAAGTTCAAACACTAGTCAAGTGTATAGAGTTCTTAGTTGAGTAAAATTCTCCACATTCCCTTATATGATTCTTTGGGAAACCCATTCTTGTTCTCTTTATGTAGGATTCAAGAATAGAAGAAGATATTGATACCAATTCCAAGTAATTGTTTTTTTTGGAACATACAGATAACCTAAAATAACAGGATTAATAACCATCGCTTATAACAAATGTAACTGATGAAACAAGATGAAATGAATCCAATAACAACAAGACGATCCATCTAGTTTAAATTAATAATTAATTTAATAATATATATTACCTTTGTATTGATATTCATTTATTTGAGAATATGTTCCACATTTGAACCATCTTTGATTTATATGATAATTAACCTGATAAGATCCAAAGTAGTACCCCTATATTAATAATCCATACTAGTTCATTGATCTTAAAATAGTTTCGATGGAATGTAGGTTGTTAGAATGGATGGTTATATAACCTCGAGTTGTTCATCTTGATCAAAAAAATACTTACGTATTGAAGTATTATCCATCCATACCTCACATTCTTTAGAGGAAGGAATAATGTAGAATAAATTTCATAGAATTGAGAGGAACCCCAAAGGTGTTCATCATTTATAGAATTCTGATGGGAGAGAATTCATTGATGAAAAAATCAATGCGAACATCCTTAGAAATGATACAATTAGGTATGTATATATCTATATTTAAGAATTGTTAATTACCCACAATCCATTAACTAATATCTTAATCCTTAAAAAACCCCATGTTTAATAATAATAATAATTGTATTAATATTACTGCATCATTAGTGCATGCATGTCTCATAGATAATTTAAATATCAAGAAATATATTATTCAAAATTTGAATAATAAATAAATATTATTTATTTGATAAATCAATAAATATTTTTTTCATGATATTTTTAATAAATACTTATTTAATATTTTACTAAGATATAAATATAGAGACAAAATACTTACAATCAATAAATGATGAATAATAATTATTCTATGGATGTGATAATAGTATTTATTCCATCCATTAAAATATTTTAAAATTTATCTATGGTTAATGGAAACACAGTGTGAGTGATCCTTTAGGCCACATCTATAATTAAATTCAGTAGGTTTGCTTAAATTCAAATATCAGTACCTAGAAACAAGTAAAGGCAAATATAGAGGAAGAAGTAAATATCACAATGACAACCACCTCAAATTAATCCTAATACCTCATCAAGGAGGATTCATACAGGTTTCATCCACCTTTATTCTAGATATGTGTTTCTTTGAATTGCTAAAATGAACGCATTAATTAACATGGCCTTGTAATTTAGTTTCATAGTTACATTTAAAACTAAGGTCCCTGATATCTTCTTCTGTTTATGGAAGAGATAAATCCTTTGTTAACATATTTTTTAATTTAATGTCATTCATGAAATAACTAACATATCCTAATTTTTTGTAAATATATATACTCAAAATGTCTCCTCACTTCATCAAAGTACATGAATTATTATATAAATTAATAATAATCTCATGTCTATTAAATAATATGCATGTTCACAGGTAAGAATATCCAACGACACAAAATATGTACAATTCCTACTTATTAGGACATAATAATAATTTATAATCTTAGAGATTACCAAGTTAAAATAGCATGATATGAAGCCTCATTATTTCTTGACAATCAATCAAAAGATATTCTTCAGCATCTATGTCCCATTAGATGTCATGAATTTACCATATAGCTTATATTTCCAAGAATATTACTAGGGAACATCAAGGTTATCATAATAATGGGTAACCTCAATGAAATTTCTTTAAAAAAACACTCTAAGTACATTATCAAATTAATGTTATAGAGAATAACAATAAATATGTGTTAATAAATTTTTTAATATCCAATTACACGAATAAACTTGTAATATAATGTAAAAAAGGATTTTTTTTCAATGGTTCATACTCCAATAGAATCAATCATTCACTATAATTAATTTTAATTGATATTTAATTCACTAAATTTCACATTATATTCAACAATTTTGTGAGATAATCCTCAAGTTAATGTGTCTTCCATGTTTTCCACTATGGAAACTCTACTTGTTATGAATTTACCATTATTGAAAAAATAAATCAATAGATGATACATTTTATACACGTTCTTCATTCATTGATGTGACCTTATCTGCTTAGAAAGAGAAACCAATTCATTATTATCACAATATTCTATTACAATGTCTATTATCGTAGGCATAAAATGATTCTTTTAGATGAAATTTAATAACTACACCAAATCATTGGCTATATAATACATTTCAATTTACTGAGTCTCTATTATATAATCGATGACCATTGTTCCCTTCGAGATTATCCGGCTCATAGATCCTATAATGAGAGTGAAGATATATCCAAATTTTTATTTCAAATCATCCTAAAATATTTTTAAACTAGTATATTTATATCCCATAATGAATAGCTCATTACCTCCCCATAAAAATTAGAATAGACTTAGGATTCCATATATAATTTTGGATAGTATTGATTCCCATCCAATGGTTGTATCATAAATGAATATGATAAATTCCTATCATAAACGATGAATAATAAAAATAAATACTAGTACATAGCATAACATATAAAATTGAACAAATCATTTATGCATCTGGTATCTTTATCATAATTTAATTTTTCTCTTATGTATGAGGACACTTTTTCTTGCATAG
Source organism: Viscum album (assembly GCA_963277665.1). Classification (NCBI taxonomy): domain Eukaryota; kingdom Viridiplantae; phylum Streptophyta; class Magnoliopsida; order Santalales; family Viscaceae; genus Viscum; species Viscum album. The sequence goes on along the minus strand of OY728165.1, from coordinate 1,788,807,055 downwards.
ATGAATTCCACTTGATATGGGAAACAATACCATATTGGATTGTTCAATACAAAATATCTTTAGCATCTTGTCAATGTTTGTACCTTAACATAGTCCAAGAAACCTCTTAGATCTATCAAAAATGATTTTGATCCAAAGAATGTATGATACCTATCCAAAGTACATAATAGAGAATCATGAATTCATCCATGTCTTAACATATCGTTAGGCTAGTATATCATTTCCAAATAGTAATATTTAACTAATATATACTATTACAGAAATAGTTAAACTCCTACTAAACCACATGTAGACAAAATGATCACATTCATTCATTATGCATCCAAATTGACATGTAAATTACTTAAATAAAATATTATATTTTTATAATTATTGATTTTTTCCATAAATATATATCTATAATTTATATACATTATTAGAATATTTTGGGAGTCATAAATCCTTCTCATTGTTCCATATTGTCATATTCCATAAGGTTCACATTATAGAGGGAATTTTACATATATTTTTCTAAAATAACCAAATTATGGATTGATTCTATGGAAAATATAATTTTTAGGGATTTAATAATATAAAATATTGAAATTGTTTCATCATAGTCAATCACTTGTTAGTTCATAAACCCTTTGGAAACTAGCCAGGGTTTATATGTGTCGACTCTACTTTCTGGGTATTGTTTATTCTTGAATTCCCATGTGAAGAAACTGAGTTTTACATCCACTAGAGGATATTCCAAAATATAGAATCTTTGTTCGACCCAATAATCCATTTCATAATTAATGTGTTCATTCCATCTAATATATTTTATTACACTTACTACATAATTTTAAAACATGTGTTAATTATTGTCAAAATATAATGATTCACCACCGTCATCGACTAGAAAAAATACCCTTAATTCTCTAAAAGTTCTCTTGAACATCTACATATTAGGTGTATCTTTGGAATTTCCTCTTACATGGGGATTTTTGAAACATGTTCCTATGCCAAGTCTGGTGTATCTTTTTCCACAAATTCATTGAAGTATATTTTTATCTCTCAATATATATTGTAGATGTACTACCTCTTATAGAATATATATTTTTTAACCATTATTAATATATAGTAAGAGGTTTCGTATAAGTAGTATATTTTTTGTCAATATCATATCCTATAAAGATACACTTAGTTATTGGGGAAGTATTTTACTACCTAAATAGGAATTAAAAAGATACTTTTCATACCCAATCACGCATATGTAATAAATCCGGTTTCTCTAAACTCTATAATTTGAATAAAACTCAATGTTCCACTTTAGATGGATCTTAGTTTTGGGTGAATTATACTTCCAATAACCTATATTCCCATATGTATAACATAATACCTTCATGAATCTTTATTGAACTCTCTATTTCTCACATGGTGTTATTTATCCTTTTACCAACAACACTCAATTATGTAGTATAAATAAGAATTATTTACTATAATTTCCTAAAAAAATCATATATTATTAGTGAACTTTTTTATATATATTATATAATATAAATTATGTGAAGATTTTTTATCTTTATACTGAGATGAATATCAGCATCAATATTGTTTTCCATGAATTTCTCAAGGGATTGAAACTTATACACCACTATATATATATATATATAACTATAAAATAAATTAGTAAAATTTATGATGTATGAGTATCCACACCTCGATTTAATGATAATTGATCCACCCACATCTATATGAAAATATTTATAAATGTATATAGTCCTTTAACCATTTCTACTAAATAGAGCTTCAACAATTTTATATGGTATAAAAACATGACATATAATAAGTGGGTTCAAATCAATTGAATCTAAATAACCATCTTGATTTATTTTTATAAATATTTATTCACTTACATCACCATGAAAATGTTTTAATAACATGGAATGATATTATTCTTTTTAACTATATTTATTTTCAATTTCTAATACAATATTTTAATAGTATAACACATGGAGACCATTATTTATAAGAAGAAAACCATAATAAATGATATATTTTATTAATTAGAAACTATTAATTCCAAATTAATAAAATTATTGTATTTGAAAATTGAATAATAAATAATGTTTTTGGTAAGTTTTGGAACCTAATAATAGTTCTCTAAAACTAAGATTAATAATTTTTCCAATTTGAGGTTATAAAATTTAATATCTATTATAGTGAGTCTAGCTACATTAGCAGCATATAAGACCACTTCCCCATGTAAAAATCTTCTGAATCTACATTATATCTATATTTGAATAAAAATATGATAACCAAAAACTAAATCCAATACTAGATCTTTATTAATAAAAATATTTCACTCAATAGTGAATGAATTAGAAACTTCCCCTTCCTTCTTTGGTGTGGTTATGTTTTTCTACCATTGGCACTTTTTCACCATTAAAAATATAGAATCAAGAACCCTTGAATTCAATTTGATCATACCCTTATTGGAAGGTGGTATAAAGAATAATTAGACATTGTGGTGTTCTTTGTGCCTTTAATCATTCCCATAATCTATTTCATAATAAGTATATATAGCGTCTTTTCTTTATGTACATTCCAAAATGGTGAAGTAGAGAAAGGAAATATATAGGTTAATTCTCGATGTTGTTCATAATATAATTTACCAAAATTCTATAGAATAACTGATGGAGTGAATAAAATATATGATCAGTCTACAACTCATCAATAACTACAAACCCTATAATATCTAAACTCTCATTCTATCCATTCATTATTACTACTTGTGGTGTATTCATCATACATAATTCATGTTTTAACATATCTAGATATATATATTTGTAGAAAACTAAAAGAATTTTATATCATAATTTTTATTAAATAGATTATGGAGAATTATATATGTACCCATGTTCTTATGAGAATTCTGAAGATCATTAGTCATGGATGAAAATAAATAAAATTGTAAATCTATTGCACCGGGCATGACTATCAATTAAATATAATTATCCTCTTAACTAAACTTTTTAGTAGGATAATTGAGATTTAGGGATTATATCACATAAATAATTCATTCGAAGCACAATACATTGGAAAATACATGTAAAACTCTAGGAATTTACTACTGAAGAAGTGGCTGCCTTACACCAATACCGATCATATGGAAATCAAATAATTTTAAATTTATTATACTAAAATAAATGCATATTTATTACATTATCATGATTTTAAAAAATTTCATTCTCATTAATATTATTAACTTATTAATATCCCATTATTTTATTTTGTTTTAATAGCCCTCACTATTTTAATTTAAATATCCTTTTGTGTGGAAATTCTTGTGGAAAGGATCCATATTTCTTTTACTATAATACATTATTTGTCCTAAAAAATTATTCAATGGTATTAAGGTAGGAAATACATCCAATTACTATATTTTTTCCCCTTGATTCATTGGGTGCAATTTCCAATCCTAAAATCAAGAATCAAATTTCGTGAACACATTCATTTATGTTTCAATAATTCCAAAAGATTTTGTCCACCATTGATGGTCACATAATTTAATCAAACGAAAAAATTAGTAAAAACTATCAAATAATTAAGAGCACTCTAACTTTTTTGAGACACTTATATTGAACTATGGTTCGATTCATAACTTAGGTTATGGAATATAGTGACCCAGACATTTTACAAAAAATATTACCTGACTTTAAAATTAAATACCCATTATATAAAACCATAGGATTGATAGGTCTAGTGTTTTTAGAATACTAGGTATGTAATAAAAAAATGAAAATGAAATTAAATTTCTATAATATAATCTTCATAATGATCTATTAAATACCTTTTAGTTCCTAACTCTGCATAAGATAACCAAAAGAATACAAAATAGAAAGACGTGAGATTTAAATCCCAGTACGGGAATAAACACGGTAATGTAGTAAAACATTTGAGTCAAATGGAATACATGATATCATAAACAAATAAGTATCAGGAATAATCATAGGAGATTATAACATGACAAGCATGGTATAATAAGATCATGGAAACTTTGGGAAGTGGGAGCATCATAAAATATGGCATAAGCATAAGTCAAGGATAATCTCTAAAGAAACATCACATGGTGGAGAAATTGAAATCATGGGATAGGTTTACACCATAATACCATACATAACATACAAAAAGATGAAAAATTTGCACAATGCAATTGATTTATATCTGGAAGTCCCCATAATAAAATGTAGATTCGTATGTGTGCGAAAAAATGTAATCAATCATAAGCCATAAGCATAATAAATGTGTAAAGATGAACTTAAGGAATGTATTAATTCATCAATGGAAGGTAGAATATGATTGGTATATATGTAATGGAAATATATATAGAATTTTTATTCATTTAATAATATAAAAGATAGATAATTTGAGTTATATAGTGATAGGATACACCCCAAATAAAAAGGGTGGATCAATAAGATCCCTTACCTTAAGTTCAAGAATCATTGTGCACTTCCAATTAATGTCGTAGATAATATAATTACATTAACTAATCTCTAAATTCAGGCCTTATCTATGAATATTTTATTTAATATAACTTTATTATTCTTTTTATTTATTTTAATGAGAAATGATTTTTAATTTTTTTGTTTGGGGGGATTTCATTTCATGGTTCCATGGTCAGATCACCTATGGATAATTATTGATCTTCTATTAAAATTGGAATACCAATATATAGGGAAACTGAAATGTTATTACTGTACATATAGATATTTAATTAGTCCATAATACCCAAATGTATTATGATATAGGAATGAATATTTTAGAATAAATTTGAGTGTTATTCCATTAGTTAATTTAGGTTGTTTTAATGTCCATCACATTCTAGTTTCAATTTAATAAATATCATGGCCACATATTCATTCCAAAATGTGGAAAAATATATAATATAAATAATCAATTCATCTCAAATCATAATTATTGAAATTATGCTTACCGTGAAGGTGGTATTGGAAGTTGAAAACTTGTAGTCTGTGACGGTGGTGAACTAATATAATATGGGAAATGGTTTCACTTTCAGTATAATATTTGATGAGATATGGCTGGATGGTATAAATTTGATTATAAATATAAAAATATAATATAAATATGAATAACATGTAATTATATGATGATTTATGAAGTATTTTGAGATAAATTATAAGAATTAATGAATTTTGAATAGGCAAATTAAAAATTTTACCACTCTAATGTCACCTCCTTGAGATTATCCATAAGGAAATTAGAATTTGTATTTTGATAATAATTGTAGCACTAGATTGTGGGGGATAGATTTTGAATATTAGATGTATAGATATTTGTAAAACTCAATTACTAAGAAGGTGTGAGTAAATGGGTTGGTGATGCATGGTATTTATGAGGGGAGGGGTTATTTAGAATATTATATTCATTGATTATTATTATTTCTCAAGGATATAAATGGTATTGATTATTATGAATAAATATAGTAAATGGTTCTTTTGAGTTTGATATAATAAATTCTCACATAATCCATGACTCCAAAATTCATGTATCTATCTTAGAATGTCAAATACCATGTTTTACAGTATTTCACTATTCCCTAAAAATTCAACTAATTTAAAAACATTAAAAAAATAACCCAAATTATATTTTTTCTTTGCGTATTCCAAAAAGGAAATATATATTATGAAAATAATTTTCTTTGTTTTATGAATTTAATATTTAAATATAATCTTAATTTCTTTGAAAAATAAATATTTTAATATTAAGATTAATTTTCAGAATCTTTGAAAAATTACTTATGGTTTCATAAAATTACCTAATCATTATTATACAATAAAATATTAATATATAATTACACTTAATGTTGAAAATGTTTATTTTAAATCATAATATTTATTTTAAAAGTTAAAATAAAAAATTTATGTTTTACTAAAATAAAAACTCTTAATTTATCATTTTTAAACCCTTTATTTATTGTCATCATGGTTAAAATATATCATACACTCATTTTATATGATAAATAAATGTTTTTTACACTTATATTGTTGAATATATTAATCAAACATTCCTGTTACTATTTCTGATGGCCATATTACTATTACAATGGTCAGCTTACTTTTCAAATGGTCAAATTGCTATTCAAATTGTCAAATTTTTAATGGTCACATGAGTTCCCTTATTCCTATGAATTCATCATGATCCATTCACTACACATTCCATTTTATTTTATCTCAAGGTTATATATATTTTCTTTTTCAAGAATAATATTCCATTATTAACAATTATCATTATTTCCACAGTGTTGTTTGTGAGTGTGGTTATTCTAGTTGATTGAGGTGGTGAAAATTTTCATATTTTATTTATCTTTTTTCTTTTTTATCTCCATTGATTATTTTCAATTCTTAAAGCCATTTTTATTCTGTAAATGTATTGCTCAAAGCATAATAAAATGCTGATTGTGTTATCATGTGGTTTATGTAAAATATATAATATTATATTAAAATATATGAAAAAATTACATATTCAAAAGAGAAATTACATTGATAATATTATAGGATGCTAAATTCACCCCCATTAAAAATATTTTATAAGGGAATTTGATTTATTAGATTAATGTGATAATGGGTGATAGTATTTCTTCAACATGGATTCCTTTGGTTCCCCTACCCCACCCCCCATCATATATATCGTTTTGCCATTTTAATTTGACTAGGTGAGTTATATTTTGTCAACTTTGAACAACCTTAACATGTTTTTTTTGGACTTGACCTTTTATTCCATTTCCTCACCCATTTAAAGTCCTAGTAGATTGAATTTACCAACTCAATACCATCACATAGATGTTCCAAAATTATTCCCTTAGAAGCCTTTATATGCATTCGTATGGATTCTAGATTGAAAGGAATTATTAGATGAGAACTCGACAAGAAAAATATTTTTATCCAATCTTCCTTTGAAGCCCATCAAGCATGATATCAACAAGTCTTCTAGTGTCCATATAGTACACATTGATTGACTATCAGTTTCGTGGTGATATGATATATTGATGTTAAATTCATTATTTATAGAATGTTTTAGACTCTTCAAGAACATTGAGGTATATCTCAGATCATGATTATATACAATTTATAGTGTTGTTAGATAAAGCCTCACCACCTCTATGGTGTCTATCCATACATGTTAATTAAGTGACGGGTCTCTATAATAAGATCCTCTACAACCAATATAGTATTATTTCCTCTTTATGTATGCTGAATTCAAGTGAAAAAAATCAATTTTATTCTTTTCCAATTCCATATATGTATCTTTAATGGTTTCACCATAACCTTGTACTTTTATCTTTTTGCCTTAACCTACTAACATGCCAGTAATGTTGATATATATTATGTAATATCCTTTATCATATTATTCCACAAATAGTTCTCTTGGAGGTCTTGATATGTATTCCCACTCCATAGGTTTATTGATAAGGCTGAGCTATGTGAATCATTCAATAACTCCTTCTTATTTCTAAATTTAATAGCACACATAAGCATTCCCTAAATATTAAAAATATTTCCTTATCAATGTTAAATACTAATAATTTCCCATTTATTATAGCTTTAACATTATTATATATTTCCGCATCATCTCTTTGGTCATCCATTTTCTTCTCCAGAAGGTATAATTGAGAAATGATTTGAGAAATGTGTGATTACTTTCCTACATTCAGGATTCTGATGTCCATATTCTACAATTATAAGTAGATTGGATCCTTCCCAATTATCATAATTGAAAAGGATTTTGGATCCTTTATACATTGTGCATATTAAACATTATTTTACTTCCCATGGTGGCAGTGTATTGAGATTTCATAGTCATTGATCAACTCTAACCATCTGTATTAACATATATTAACATCCTTCGATGTGAATATATAATGGAGGCACTTATGGACCATATATATTTTATACTTCTCCACAGAGAGAAAATTCCACTATATTTTAATCATGAATATCACTATATCCAACACAATATCATGTGTTGGATTGTCCTAATGATGATCTTTCAACAACCTTGAGGATTATTAAATATTCCTTCCATATTTCAATTGTAAAGATCCTAAGAACCTATTTTAATAATAATTTTATACCATGACACATTCCCCACACGAGGGTAGTGTGTGGAAAGGTGCTGTAATAAGAATAATTTTCAACTTTTTGAAGCAATCTTCATATTCATCAGTACAATAATATATTAATCTATCCAAAGTTAGTATGCTTAGTTGGTTTTAAAATCATGGGGAGTTTCTCACAAATCATTAGTAATACCATTCAAGTCCATAAAAACTATATATCTACATAACTAATAATGGAATGGTCCACTCTTTAATTTCCATTGTCTTAAAAGAGTCCATGAGTATATCATTATTCATGATAACATGTCCCAAGAGTGATATATGCTCCCTCTAGAACTCATATTTACTATACATTACATTTAGATTCTACTTTTGTAATGTCTTTATCCCTATATTAAAATTCTAATCAAGCTCCATTGTAGTTTTGGATTATATCAGAATATATTTTATAAATAATACCATATTTTTTATGTAATAAATAAAGACAATATCCATTATGTTTATAAATATTTTGATGTAATGAGTCTATATTTCTTCCTTATGAATTCATAATGTTCCTACCGTGTTCAAAATCTATTATTGGGGATATCTTAATTTTTCATCTTTAATAGGTGATTTCTGGACCAAAGGTCCACCTTAGAGAAATATTGGGCCCAAAATAGTATATCAAAAAAGTAATCTATATTTTAATGGGGATACATATTATTTATGATTACTTTTACGAGTTAAAAATAATCAATTTAGATGAAACTGACCCATCCTTCTTCTTGAATATGAGAACCGATGCACCACATATTGAATCCATCAAGTGTATCAAACAGTTGTTCAGATTCTCTTATAACAAAATTTTTAGTTAATTTAACTACATGTTTTCCATTAAAAGAGGATTAATTTATATGAATATATATTTGGGTATAATTTCAATTGATAACTCAAACTCTCAGTTATGAGGAAGACCATAAAATTATTCAGGGAATACATCAGTATAATTCCTAACAATTTGAATGTCAATGGGCATCATTCTCTCTTTGGAATAAATTATTTGAGTAATATATTATTTCTCATAAGATAATGATATACACACTTGATATGGATATTCCAATGGATATATATCCTCCTCCTTACAGTTATATAGAATTAGAGGATGACAGTGGTTGTGAAGATTAATATCCCTATCTCGACAGTTGATGTGACCATTTTATAGTGACACCCAATCCATTTCCAATTTATGATATAATTACATTATAGAAAGTATTAAAATATTTTTTATGAGGCTCAGTCCTCAAACATTGAACTAAGAGGATTTATATACTTAGGGTGTAATAATTTGTCATTTTTTCAAAAACTTACTCAGCACCACTATTTGGAGGTGGTGGTTGATTAGTTCTACAAAACATATAAAATTTGAATGAAAGAATATAAATGGAATAAAAAAGAAGGTAATTTATTATTAAATGAATAACTATTGTAGTAGTCATCACATAGTTGATGGGATCTACATAAGAAGTAGTGAGAAGATATTCCCTTACTTTTTATATTTTCCTTAGAGGCTATTAGTATTGATTGCATCAAAAAGACTTGGAAGAGTGAATTTGTTTGCATAATTCCCATGTACATTTTATTTGAAACCACATACCAAATGTTTTTTGATTATCTTAACCCTCTTTTCTAACATTACATTAGTTGAATTCTTCATATCTTCTAACTATTGATTAGCATGATGTCCCAATTTTCCAAACATGAAGCATATTTTAGTTCCATTGAGATAGTTTCTTGGATTCTTATTCCCAAATTTTTCAACATGTGGGATGTTTAGATTTAATTCTTATGGGATATTTATCTTTTGATCATCCTAATAAAATAATAATTTTACACTTTTTATCTTGAGGCCCACGAGACCAAAGAGCATAAGAAATATCTGACTCGACCATGCGTGAATAATGGACTATCTCTCCGAAGATGTAAAATCCTTGAAGCACTAAAAATGTTCATAGATTCTACTATAACTATCTAAATAAGTGGTATACATTTATTATAGTGTTCATGAAAAATATAAAGCCTTACCATTCATTCCTTTTAATTTTTTCTTCAAAATTACTATTAGAAACTTCTTCATTTCACAATAATATGAAGAAATCACTTTTAATTTTAAAGTGGATAGTTCAGAGAAAATATTAATTGACATATATTTTCCTGAAACCTTCCGATTACAAGGAATAAATATTTTATTCGGGCTTCATATTCTTGATTAGTGTACACAACTAACCATCTTCACCTTCCATGTGATAAATGACTAGTACAACCTATATTATTTAGATAATTAGAGGGAATTTATTATCTTATCAATTGAGTTAATCCATAACTCCATTATGAGAGGATAAAAAGGCCAACTAAAGGTAGGAGGTCATTTTCATATAAAATACTTGACCACAACATTCACTTTTTTAATAAAGGTTGGGTGTTCCACTTGATTTAATTTATTATTCATATCATGGGTTGGATGAGCTAGTACTTACATAAATTTACTAGATCCTTCTCCCATAAGGTTTGGTATATCATAGGGAAATGATCACATTTCCTATCATGTTGGTTGTTGGTAGGGTTTCTCCAATTTCACACTATTAACTAAAATAATGTGAAAACACTATGAGAATAAATTAAATAATAAACATATAAAAAGGAAAAATACATAGTTTGTGAGTTTTCCAATGAATATCTTTTGGGAGTGTCAAACAAGGTTTAAAATAAGTCCTCTTTATTTTACATTAGGTTAAGCAAAATTTAATATCCAATTCTCCCATTTGGGGGTTATTTCACCAAGATAAAATGATTTCAGATCGATATCCACTTGTATTGTCCAGAAATGGTTTTAATTTATTATAAACCACTCACTCTATTCTTCACCAAAATTCTATTATATTTACATTTAAATAGAATTATCCTTTGGTTTTTTAAGATTATATTCTAGTAAAAATACATAAAAATAAACACACTATCCTTTGATACCAATTATAGTAACCCAAATAATTTTCATATTTTATAAAACTATTTTTATCAAAAATGTCAATTAAATTCAAGGAAATGATAAAAAAGAATAGTGTATTTGGAAGACTATGTATATATAACAATAACATGATATAAAAATAAAAAATCATTATTATAATTTCAATAGTGACCTGAAATATCCATTTGAGCTCCTTAATCTACGTAGGATAACATTAGGAATACATAAAATAAAGGGGCGAGATTTTAGGCCTAGTAAGGGAATAAACATGGTAATGAGGGGTAACTTCTGAGTCAAATGAAGTAAAATGATATCATAAAATAGAATTCTCATAATAAATAATTTGGGTTCATAAAATAAATAACACATTATAATAATATCAGGAAAACATGGGGAACTGGCAACAACATAAAACATAACAAAAGCCTAATTCATATATACCTTCCAAGACAACATCACGTGGGGGGGAAAGTATCTTCATGGATTAATTATACTCCCTAATAATATAAATAATTAATCATGTGAAAAAAATTATCCAATGAATTATAGTGCAATTTCGGTGCACCCATCATAAAATGTACGTTCTTATGTGTTCCGTAAAATTGAATCAATCGTAATGCATAAAAATTATCCATTTGATAAATGAACTTAAGGAATTAATTTCCCCATAAAATAAAGGAAAAATAATATATGTATATATATAAAAGACACATATATATAATTGGAAAAATATTATAACATAAAATAGTGAGATTAATTGATATTGAGTGATAATGGTATTAACCTAAAGAAAAAGGGTGGATAAAAGTGTTCCCTTACCTAATATTTCTGAACCATTGTTAATATAAACATAGTGTTTGTAATTATCAAATTGAATTTATTAGTTAATTAATTAAGGACCATTAAAAAATATATTTTAATTTTTATAAATTTTTTTATGTTTCTTTATAATCAGTTTAATGATATATATTGTTTAATTTTATGGTTCTGGAAGCGATTATTTCATCATTCCAAGGTTGGTTCACTTGTGGAAGATTATTGATTTTATTTTCAAAAGGGAATAAAAACTATAGAATTAAAACAAAATGGTATTAATGTAATTATATAAATTTAAATGGCCCTAGTCTCCAATATGTTTTCCAATATAGATATGATTCTTTTAGTAAAAACACTAGCATTATACAATTTATTCATTTCGGCAGTTTTACTAAACATCAAGAACTAGTTTTGTTTAATTTAATATTATGTCAATATATTCATTAAAAAATAGAAAATATATATAATATACCTAATTATTTTATTAAAAACCATTACAAGTGAATATATACTAACCATGATGTTGTAAGTTGAAAATGGAAATTCATCATCCATAAAGGTTGTGAGCTGGCATAATATAGACACTGGTTTCTTTTTTAGAATAATCGGAGATGATAAAGGGGAGGATCATTGATATTACATTAAAAATATTAAAATATAGTATATATATGACACCAATGATATTTTTTAATTTTGGATAAGGGAGGTGTGCATAAGCTAGAAGAAGAAATGAATTTAGAAGAGGTAAATTGAGAATATCACCACCTAAATGACACCTGCTTCAAATTCTAATTAAGAAAATTTAAATTGTTCTTTTATTTATAATAGTTTCACTAGGATGTTGGGTAGAGGTTTGATATGTGATATGGGTATAAATGTTTCATTATCTAAGTATTAGTAGTTGTGATGGGAAGGGATGGTGAGGGGTTGTATTTAAAAGTTGTGAATATTGGTGTTTTAGAATATTATATTCATTGGTTTATTATTATTTATCAAGAATATCAATAGTATTTATTGTTTTTAAAATATATAGTCAATGTTGTATTTTATTTAATTTTAATGGGTTAATATATCATCAATTACTAATAAATACAACTATTTTCTTTATAATTTTCAATACTATATTTTACTGTATTCCACTATTCCAAAAAAATCAAATATTTTCAAAAAAATCAAAAAAATCATTGTAACCATTTTTTAAAATATAGATTCTAAAAACAGAGTCTATTTTATGAAAATAATATTCTAAATATTCTAAATACATCTTTTAAATAAATTCTTATTTATTTGATAAAACACATATTTTAATATTATGATCAATTATCCGGCCCTCTGAAAAATTATTCAAGGTCTTATAAAAATAAATTATCATTATAATAAAACATTATATAAATTGTTATTTCCATTTTTATAAGACAAATTTTTTTGAAATTATTTTTTTTATAAAAAGTGAAATTAAAACATGTATTATTTATAAAAATATTATCATATAGTTTACCCCTTACAAAATATTTTTTACTTGTATCATGGTTTAAATATATTATATATTAATTTAATATGATACCTAAATATTTTTTTACCTTTAAAAAGGTGAGGATAATATTTAAACATTCATGTAACTTTTCTTAATGATTTGATTACTATCCCAATAGTCAGGTTATTATTCTAATTGTAAAATTTCTACTCCAAAATTCATATATGTACTAGTCACATGGCTTTCCTACATCATAGGAATAATTGTAATTTCATTAATTATTCATTAAATTCTATTTTATATCAAGGTTATAATTTTTTTTATTTTAATGATGAATGTTACATTACTAATATTTTGCTTTATTTATATAGTGTTTATTGTGAGTGAAGTTATACTGGTGGATCGTGATGATCAAAATTTTCATATATTAGATTTATTATTTTATATTTTTTTACCACTTTATAAGATATTCAATTCATATGACTATTTGTTTCTCCAAATATAATGATCATATTATAATAAAATATACATGGGTTTATCATGTGGTGTTTTCTAAATATAAAATATTATACTTCCACATATGAACCAATTATATGTTCAAAAGGGAAATTATATTGATACAATTTTGGGTTGTTACATGGAATTGTTTTAAAGAATATGTACATGATCAATTTTCTTTTTTTTGTATAAATATGTCTTATTAATATTAGATATATTTAACATAGCTAATTAATAATGTATGCCATATAATCACTTATGACTAATTATTTTATTTTATTTCAGGTTTCATGTATTGATTTCTCTTTCAGTTTTTGTGATTTTATTTAATATAATATAGACATGCATCACATAAAATAGAAAACCATGAAATTTTAAAGAATGAAACAAATAAAATTTCTTGATCTTTATATTTCTAATGTATGATTTATCATATATATAATAAATCATCTTATCACCTTTTTGGAAAAACTCTTTTAGATGTGTTCGGATTGAGTTATACCATTCCAACAGAAACTTTGTATCATCATCATTGGTTTTTTATAATATTTGGTTTTCATCTTCCACTACTTTGAGATCTATCCTTTACATATTTTATACTCACATGTAAGTAAGAGGAACTAGGGGAATGAGATACATAAAATAAACCTTAGAGATGAATGTACTATATGATAAATGTGGGAGGAATGATACAAAAAACCATCATATATAATTTATGAAAACATTGTCACATATAAAAACCCATGATAATAATAATAAATTAAATATAATAAACAAAATACATTGGTTATTCTAACTAATGATCAATCAGATACATGAAACAAATGTGATTCTACAATAACTCATCAGCATTTATATCAATTGTTCTTACATATTATAGATTAAAAAAATAATAAATTAATAAATTAATAATATTATTAATTAAATAAATAACCTTAATATTCACTAAAATAGTACTTGATATTCTCATCAAGAGTAATTTTAACGAAATTAAAAAATAAATTTTATTTGAAATTAATTTTTTATAAGGTTTATACAAAGAGGGAAAATGATATGTGACCTTCAAAACTACTAAGTGTCTGGAATGGTCATCATCATGTACAATTCACTCACATGGATTGTAGCATAGATGACACATTATGTAATTACTTTCCATGTGATGTCAATTAATGAAACCCATACAAGACATAATTTATGCACGGTTTACAATTTTTTCTTCACTTAGAGTACTCTGTGTGTATTGATGGTCATACACACAGTGTAGTTTTTTAAAATTAATTTAGAAATTAATTAGGAATGTAATATTCTTTAAGTAACATCCCATGGAATTTACAATCAATTATTGACACATGGTAATGTGTCCGTTTAGAATAATGGTTAAAATTAATTTGTTTCTATATAAATTAATTATTAATTGTGTATAATGGCATTGTGTGTACTCTTTTTAAATAGAAACATATTACATGGAGTTTACAACAGGCTACCGACAATGTATTTCGTTCTGTAGTAATTTTTATTACATTTGTAGGGACTCAATGCGTGATAATTTTTTTGATTTTCATAGATTTTACACAAATGGAAACAACATGTAATCCCATTTTGGAAATGTTTATTAGCTTACTATTATTTCATGATGTGTAATAAATATATAAATCATTTTTAAAATCATGAATGTGATGAGATTTATGTGGTTAACTTTGTATAACTACAAGATGTGTGTGGAAATGACTTTATGTTTATTCCATGAAACCATGATATAAACCAATTTTATTAACAAATAGAATTTAATTACGCCGTGACATTTCACTACACAATCATCCATGCAGGTTAAGGGTTTTCTTAGTGTGATAAATCTGGTCACATGACATGTATATAATTTTTACTTTCTATATAGTCCCATGTTAGTTGTCTAGACTCTATTCCCCTTATATATGGGATCTTTAGAAGTTATTTATGTTTTATTAACCAGTTCATGGGTATAAAATTGAAAATGAAAGGGATATCTCAAATTTTGAATTAAATTATGAATAATAAGAAATAAAAAGCTACTAACAAATGCATATAATGGTCAAAAAATTAAATATTTATAAATCATAACAAGACTAATTAGATTCCATTTGTAGGTTATTAGCAGAGTGGAACTTAGTTTCAATCATGAACAATGATTGTTTTTCATGGGATTTATTAGATATTTCATAATAAAATGATGAATATATTTCATGTATAACAAATAAAACTGAAAAAACAAGATAATAAACAACCCACGATGGGGAGAGAATCCTTTCACATTATATTAATAATAAATCAAAATATATTAAATAATGTATTCTAAAGATTCATTATTTGAATTCAATGTTGGTTGTTTATTCCTTGTTCAAATTATAAAATCATTGGCCAAGAGAATCCAATATTGAATCTATGTATTTTTAATCCACACATGTTCCTTGATAGCAAAATAATATTGATGGAACTATGGGTGCTAGAACGGATGATCTAATCTAGATGCGAGATTCAGATTAAAAAAATGATACTCCTTGAATCCTGAATGATCTTATATATATATATACCTTTTATTCCTAAGTGAAATATATGAGAATAAGGGAAACACTCAGAATTAAGGGTACTCAAAAGATGTAATTTTATGAGAGAATTTTTTTTGGTGATAATGAATTGTGTATAACAGAAATGCCTTCACACATCCATAAAATGATAGAAAAAAGTTTATATAGATCTAGGATTTATAATTGGTAAATGAAAATAGGCCCTTAACCAAACTATTAATCCTTCACAAACCCCATATCAATTATTATTATTATTATTATTATTATTATTATTTCTATTATTTCATGATGCGTGATTCCTCAAGAATTATATAAATATAAAAAAATAAATTATTATTTATTTTAATTATTATTAATTCATTATTATCACCAACCTCTTAATCTATCGCAACCATGATACATGGAATTTACCACAATTTGAATTATAAATGAATATTATTTTCACAATCTCTCAAATAAATATTTATTTATTATTCAACACAAATATAAATATTTTTTTTAATATGATAGAACTAATACTCTCATCATTTTCATATTTATTTTAGTGGTTTTATGTAATATAATAAAATAATGTTATCTAATTTGGATCATTTTTAGATTTTGGGTGTGTTTGGGTCATAATTGAAAAAATGGACTAATTTTGGAATTAAAATATTTTAGTTTATATGTGTACTTTGGCCATTACATTTTATATGAAGATTTAATTTTTGAAATTAAAATTTTTAGGCTTAAAACTCGGCTTCATTTCATTATTTTGGACACAAATATGAATCCATCATTTGAAGGCCCAAAATAAGCTCACAAATCAAACCTCAAAAATATGTGTATTGATTTAATGATTTTTAAAGTGGGGCATATATCTCATTAATGGATGACCAAATGGAGGAGAAATTTGAAAATTATTAATATAATATACTAAGGATAATCTTTTATAACTATATATCAACTCAATAACACCAATATCAAAGCAATAAATGTATGGGAAATATGATTTTGTAAAATAAAATATTTTTCCTTGCCAGAATATATTTTTGGATTAATAGACATGTAAATTTTTATTAACATGGAGGATGAAGATGAAATTTTTTGTTAAAATTCATAAGACAATTTTTATAAACATTAAAGAAGATTGATTTTTCTAATTAGATCATTAACTGGTTATGCCATGCATAATATTTTAGAGTAATTATTTTGGAGCCAAAATTTAAACCAATTCCCTATAAAAATGTATCCCCTCTACATCTAAGTATTTTATACATTATGTGTTCATATTCTATAATTTTAATGTTTCTTTTCTTCTTTAACAATATTATGTAGTTTTATTATATTTATCTTTTGTTATTCCTATCATTTTCATATTTCTATCTTTTTAGTTTCCACCTCGTTCTTCTACACTACGATCTCTTATACTCATGATCATGAGTAAGTAACCCAAGTAAGATCCCAAGGGGTCTATACACCGTTAAATCCAATTAATTTATCATTCATGTTTATTGTTTCATATTTTCATATAGTTTGGTCAAGGGGGGTCTTAGTGGGTATGGTTCCTTTGTGTCTCCACCTGCCACCCGAGGCTTAACATTATCTTCTTCAATATTCTCATTTGACTGAGGAAGTGGAAGTGTGGTCTCTTAGTTATCATTATGTGCACCATATATTCACAACATAGGTTTTATTTTATTTTCATTCTTATGACAGAGTATGTTCATTATGTTTAGTTGGAACTAATAAAGAAATTATAAAGGCTCACTCTAGGAATTCCACTAAAAGGATATCCTTTATGTCAAAAATCGTTTTTTCTGCATTCATTTTCCCACATTGTATTATATATATATATATATATATATCAATATTTTTTACAAATTTCAAACTCTTACATTTTATGTTTTATATTATTTCTAAAATATAAATTGTAACAATATTTTTTTATGTGAGTTGTATCCCCAAGACAAGCTATGGGTGTGCAATATTTTTCAATCCTAGATAAATAAAATATTTATCAAGGATTAATTAAAATCCATGTGTATCAATTTGGATCCATTTTTGGGAGGCAGAACACATTCACACATCATTTAATAAAACACACAGAAAATAATAAATTTTAAAATACATAGAAAATATTTCTCTATAATGGAAGAATTGTAAGGGGAGTGTTTGAAGCTAATCCTCCATTACAAGGAAGAAATTCATGTAAAAGCTGTTTGGGTCAACACCTCAAAATAGGAGATCAAAATAATATAAAAATAATGTTGTGAGTTTACTCCATTGAGGAGCAAGAGACATGGTTAGAAAAACAAGACTGCATCCTGGTCCGGGGCTCAACCAATGTAAAATCAACTCAGATGAATTTATACAAACAATCGACATAATGACTACCCACCTAAAATAAATTATCAGTTTGGATCTAGATACCCATCCTATTACTTTGTACTAAGATTTATATAGATTGTCAAATTAAAATATTTATAGTATTTTTTAATCAATTTATGATCTCTTTGAGAATGTAGTGGTTTCTATGTTTTGTGAATGATGGTTTCCCAATTTTCTATAAAGTGGATTAGTAAAAATTTATTTTTGGTGGCGGTCATAGAGAAATTACTCACAGGGTGAAGAACCAATTATTTACTCAACGTATTCCATGGAGGATGGGGTTTTGGTTATTATTAGTTATGGGAGGTTATTTTGGAAATCAAATAATGGGGAAAATTCATTTAAATAATTTATAGTTTCCCTAAAGGAGGACATGAAAAAACATATTTTTGAAGTAATGGCGCCAGATATAACTTACATATCTCATTAGTTTCCTTAATTTTATCATGTGTACAAGGACTAAGAAGTTTCCCCCTTATTCTTCTTTGGTTTTTCAAGGGAAAAAGAAGAGGTTGAGTCCAAACTCTAGGACCACAAACAACCTGACCATTTTAAGAAATAAATCCAAGATGTATGTGATGAGAGAGATTAGATCCATGTTAAGGAATACTTATGTGATGAGATAGATTTGAGATACCAACAAGACCTAGAAAATTTTTGTAATGAATATGGTGTCAAAATGATCTACCCACTTATTACACAGTAGAATAGCTAACACACCTCTACTTGTCTCTACCCATAGACACTTTGGACAAAACATCATGTGATGGAATTCTAAGAAAGGATAGAGTATCTAGACTACCTACCTCAATCAATTAAGATCCAAATTCAAGAGGTACTTATCACTAAAGAGGTTTTTGATCTAAAACCAAACCATGGAGATGATACTTTCTTGAAATATATCTTTTCTAATTCCATTCACTCTGATTTTAGTATGAATCCTTATTTTTTTTGAATTTAAAATTTGTTCAATAATTTTTTTTCTTAGAGGAATAAAAATAACAAGAAAATAAAAATGAACACATAGAGCTTCCTGATTTTATTGAAAATCCTTTTTGGGTGCCAATGAATAGATACATATGGGTGAGCCTGAGGAAATCAAGACATAGGATTCTCATATTGAATGGCGTAATTATTATTTAAATTCATCATGTTTAAATTCTATCAAATTAAAAATAAATTCTAACCATACTTTTGAAATTGTAATTCATACAACTAAAATTGATCCAACACTAGACAAAGAGTGGAGGTTTTATAAGTATCAAGCAAGGAAGAGGATGGTCTATACTTCACACTACCCTGTCGTTCAAGATATATATAATTTTTTTAGTTGATAGATCATTTATACTCTATTTATGGATCAACCATCTTCAATAAAAGAGAAAATTAAGATAGAAAAAATCCACATGTTGTGGTTCAAGTCCAATAAGATCTATCCACAATATGATAATGGATGACAGATGGTACTCCCTTTTGAAGGTAGTAAAAGATCAAGGCCCACTTTGGGGATCATATCAAAACTTATCATTACATTATTTATATGAATTTAGATTTAAATTTCATTTTTTATGATTACTCTAGAATGTTTCCCAATACCTAACATATTTTTTAGAATTATTGACATAATCTATGTGCTTAATTGAGTAATTTTAAATTTTTAGGTTCTTGATTTCTCAAGGCAGACCCTAACCAGTAAAGGAATATGAATAAATAATATTTCAAAATGTATTTAACTTTCAATTTTATCCTTTAAAACTCCATAAATTTTTGTATGAGAACATGTTTTTAGCTTAAACTAAAATTCCATGCCCATGATAGAATTATTTCTTTACTTTACTTATCTTAAAGACATGTGTTTATTAATAATCCTATGATTACAAGTTTTATATTTAAATGTTAATGAGATTATGTGAGTAAAATTTTTAATTCGATGATTAATGTCAATCATGGATAAATCAATGTGGATTCGTGATTTGAGGGAATTAGTTTATTCATGTATATGAAATTTCCCTAAGATTTTTCATGAATTTATTTTTTAAAAATCATTTGAATTGATTTTTTATTATTATTTATGCCTTGAGTGATTGAAAAATATAATATTTCCAATTATTGATATGTTTTTTATAATAAATACTTCTTATTTAATATTCATCACATTTCTTGGGTGATATTGCAACATTCCATTTTCTTGAACTTCAATTTGAATTTTTCAAAGATATGACTATACAAATACACATTTAAAATTACTAGGGAATATTTTGAGAAGAAATTAACCTTAATGAATACCTTTATATTAATCCATGTTTAACCTATATAAACCTAGAATGAAATTCTTATGGATGATCCATGTTTCACGACATTTTTATATATTACTACCCTCCAATTAGTATTTTCAGGATATTTTTAAATTGTATTGTATGGGTGAAGGGATTCCTGTAAGAAGGGATGTAATGAATTATAATGATGAATTATAGGGGTGATAATATTTCTAATAATGAAATGTTATCTATTTCATTCACTATTCTTTATTTTTCCCCCTTGAATAAAAAAATAAGGGGAAATGAAAAATGAACAAATAAAAGAGAAAATAATGGGCTGGGATTTCGAAAAAAAATTAAAATTTCAAGAATAATGGTTTTCATAATATATGGTTATGTGAGGGATTTGATAGTATTTAATGAAAAAAATTTAAAGATAAATAATAATGAAAAAGTTATTTTATGAAAAAATTCTAAAATTAAGGAATTTTTTTGAAGATAGTGCACAAATAATTCATTATGCATTACTGTAATCAAGACCTTACTTTGAGTTTGGGGAAGTTGTAGATTTTACTTTAAAGGGTAGAATTACATTTGGATTTCATTTTTTATATCAATAAAAATATATAAGAGAGAAACATCCTCTTTGACCCTTAGTTTTGAAACATCATTTTCTACCAACCTCAAGCCTGATATTCTTTAAAACCATTAATGAATTCTCTCATGATTTTATGTGACTTTTTTCATTATAAATTGGAGATTGTAGTTACTTTACAAGTATATGGGTAAGGATAATGTTATTCTGATATTAGAATAACACAATTTGAATTAATATCATGAGTGATAAGAGAAAATATTTAGAAGAGAGTTATATCATAATTTTTAATGTTTAATAATAAAAAATTTAAGAGAATTGAAATAGTGAAAGGAAAATTACCATAATTTTAAATTGGGAAAATGTAAAATACTTATTTTGATCATTTCATTTAAAATTAATAAATTAAATTTATATTTTATGTTATTTTTTTGAAATTTGGTTTTGCATATAATTTTTTTTGATTTTATTGCTTTGGAATTTGAATATATGTAACATCGATGGCCCCAAATTTTCAATGTTGATATTTTATTTTTGATGAAATCATAATTTATTTATGGGGGAATGATATAGATAAATTTTTTATTATTTTTTACATGTATTTTTATGATTTAATACCTTAAATTTAAACAATTTGATATAATTTTAATTATTTTTAATTTTTTGGTTTGTTTTGGGAAGAATTAAAAAAATGGAATAATTTTGGAATTTAAAAGTTTTAATTTATTTATGTATTTAATAAATTAAAGTTTATAAGATTCAGTATTTTTTAAAATTAGCTTTTTAGGGTTAAATACATATTGAGATTTATTGTGTTATTCTGGACCCAAATCTGAATCTGTCAATTGATCGACCTAAATAAGCTAACAAGTCAGGCCTCAAAATCAGTGTAAAGATATTGATGTTCTTGATGATGGACCTATATATCCTAAATGGAAGAGAAAATTGAGCTGAAATTTGACAATGATAAAGATAAGATACTTATAATAAGCTTTTATAACTATATACCCACTTTATTCTACATATATCATTTTAATAATTATATAGGACATCATATTTTCCAAATTCAACGATTTTTCCTAGATGGAATATATTTTAGATTAGGGGAGTAATAAATTATTCTACACATGGAGTATGAATCATAATTGTTGACTTCATACGTGAGAGAAAATTTTGATCATCTTTCTAAAAGATGACATTTTCTAATTCTATTATTAAATTGATCTTCCACAAGCAATATTTTTGAATAAAAATTTTGGTTCCTAAATTTAACCCCTTTTGACTATAAAATTGTATCCCCTATCATTATCAAAACATTGAAACTTTAGGTGACCATTTATTGTAATTTTATGGATTCCTTTATTCTGTAATATTATTATAGAATTTAAATAAGGTAATATCTTCTTCTACTTATGATTCTTATATTTTAATATTTTTTGTTTCTACCCCATTCATATCTACTATGATCTCTTATATTATTGATCTTGAGTAACTAATCTGAAGAAGTTCCCCAAGGATATATCTATTATTTCACCCAATATATTTAATATTCATGGTCATTTTTTATCAGTTACTTTGGTTAGATAAAGTGGGACATTAGTGGGTAAGGAAACTTTTTATTTCTACTATCCACATGAGGATTAACTTTCTCTTCTATAATTTCCTACCTCATTCGAGGTTGGTGAATGTTTTTTCTATAAATAATCCATTAGTGTAGCATATATTCCCAATAGTGTTATGAGAGGATATTGTTTCATATGATGGATAATAATCATCAATTTTAATTGGAACTAACAAAAAGATAATAAAGGTTCACTCTAGGTATTCTCTTGGGAGGATTTCCTTTCCGTCAGACATCAAATTTTCTACATTCAATTTACACCCCACATATTCAAAATATGTGTACCTCATGGATGGAGATATATTTCCAATTATAATTGATAATTATCTATCAAAATATCTATAATAGTCATTTATTGATATTTGGATAGATAATTTAAATGTTATACATTATATCTTAGGTGATATCCCACGAATAATCCTAGAAACAATTTCACATAGAATTAATCTTGAGGGAGATTATAAAACTGGAAAAAAGCCACAAAGGAGGAATAATCCCACCTTGATGGAGGTTGGGTCAAAGGATATTGATAATCTATTTGTTATATATGATAATATATCTCATTTAATATTAAAATTAACTTAACCCATTCATGTTGTTCAAAAAAACACTCACCTAACACTTTAAGGAATGAAAGGAATGAATTAATCCCTTTCAGAATTCAGAATATCTGAAGAGTACACATAGATTTTAGGAAGTTCAATTAGTTCACTAAGAAATATCATATCCCCATCCTTTTCATTTAATAGATGTTAGGGAGACTAGTAGGAGAGGTCATTATTTTATTTGGATGGATTTTTAAGTTATTTCCTGGTACCCAATGCTCCTAAGGATTAAGAGAAGAAAAATATTACTTGCCCCTTTAGTACTTTTTCATATATAAGGATTCCATTTGTATTATGTAATTATCCATTTACATTTTAGTGTTTCATGGTATGTATATTTCTTTGTTACATTGATGATTTTTGGGATGTTTTCTTTGTTGATTCCACAATTTTTAGAGATTCTTTTGACCATTGTTTTAAAATAATAGTTTTTTTAAAAACATACATCAAAAAGGATATTGTTTTAAATTCCTAAAAATTTCATTTCATGGTTGAGAGAGAAATTTCCATTGGTCATTCCATTTTAAAAAAGGAATTGAAGTGGATAAATCCAAAAATTGAATTAATAAATTCATTTCCATACCCAACTTGTGTGAAACATATTAGATCATTTTTATGACATGTAGGATTATACTGAAGGTTTATCAAAGATTTTAGAAATATTTATCTCAATCTCTATAGATTAATTATTAAATATTATGTTTTTTATTTCAATGGTTCATTTATGGAATCCTTTTACAAGTTGAGGAGGGGTTTATTTAGATCACTAGTGATGCACCCACAATATATGGAAGAACTATCCGAGCTATATTGTGATGCTTTAAACGAAGTAGTCTGAGTAGTCCTTTCTCAATGAATTGAGGGTAGGTCACAAGTCATTACCTCTGCCTCTATAACCTTATGTGTAGCTCAATTAAATTACACAACTATATAAAATGTTTTTTTAATAGTTCTCATTGATTTAGAAATATTTTGATCTATCTTATTGAATCAAAAATCAATATATTTTCTAATCATTATGAACTTATGTAATTTATGATGAATTATAATAGTAAAATAAGGCTAGTGATATGAATGATACTCCAACATTAGTTTAATTTAGATATCAAATAAAAGAAGGGAAGTGAGAACCATTTGATCGACCACATATGTAGATTTACCAACACTATTGAATCTAACATTTCATACAAAGACCCATTTAATAATCACATTACAGAAGAGAAATTATACTTTATTGAATGAAATGTTCCTTGGTATACTTGTATGGAAATTCAATGGTAACATCTCAGGTCCCATCTCATTTAAATTCCCATGAATTTGAAAAATGAAATATGAATCTAGATATTACATTTGGGAAGATCCATTTCATTGGAATTTTGGAAATGATCAAATGATAAGAAGATGATTTCCTAAAAGTGAAATTTAATATTTCCTTGAGTTTTCATAAATAAATATCTTATAGAGGTTAGTTTTAATCTCATAGTATAGAATGAAAGGTTTTAGAATCTGGAATTTATTAGCCCATGAATTTTAATATTCTTTTTAATTTTTCAAAATGTGTGAAAAAACAAGTTTTCTATAAATATTTCAATGAGCGAAGAAATTACCCAAAATCAACTAAATTTTAGTGATATCTTTTTAACTCCAGGGGAAATTATTTTTTCTCCTTTATCAATGTTATTTTTACATTAATATATCTTTATTGCAGTTTATTAATCTTCAAAATGGGTGGTGGAAAAATCCACCAATACCTTTGATGTTATAGTTTTTAGTGATTTTATTTGGGATACCATATTTTGTAAGTTCAAAGTGCCAAAATCCATCATCAATGAACAAGGGACACACCTTTTCAATAAGATAATTAATGATTTTCTGAATAAGTATGGGGATCATTATAAAATATAAACTCTGTTTCATCCATAGACTAATGGTCAATGTGAAGTGTCAAATATGGAAATAAAGGTATTTTCGAAGACTATTAAACCAAACAGGAATGATTGGAGCCAAAAGTGGAAGGATAATTTATGTGATTAGAGGACAACCTATAAAAAACCCTATAAAAATGTGTTTTTATAGGTTTATTTATAGTAAAAATCATCACCTTCCTATATAATTTGAGTATAAGGAATGTTGGGTAGTGAGAAATTTGAATTTAGATCTTGAAAGTTCTAGAAATTAGAGACGATTGTAGTTATAAGAGTTGGATGAAACTAGAAGGGAAGATTTTGAATATTATAGGATTTAAAAATATATTATCGGAGTAGCTCATGAAAAGTTGATCCAACCAAAATACTTCCATCTTAGATATAAAGTGCTATTATTCAACTCAAGACTCAAGATGTTTCTTGGATAGCTTCATTACAGATGGGAAAATACATATATTGTTACAAATTTATATCATATTAGTTATCTAATGATTTTTGAGGATGCATAGTAATAGCCCATCACTTTTAAAATAAATAGGATGAATAAATTCAATGGGAACTTTCCTTTAGATCCATTTGTGGAGATCACACTCCTCCAACTAATTTATCAATGAAACCCCTCATGTTGTACTGCTCAATAACACTTTCATTTATGGTTTGGTTCAATTAAAAATATGATTAAAAGTTAAAATATAAATTATTTCATTGAGGAAACATCATAATTTATGTTTGGGGAGGGATCATTTGTAGTTTAATATTTTCAATTTTTGGATTATATATATATTTAAAAAAAAATTTCTTTTATTAATTTGTTAGTTTTTTTTCAATATTTATGTGTTTTTGAAACATATTATTTGAAATAATTATATTTTTTAGATTTTCAAACACATGTATAATCCATGAATATTATCATAAATAAATTCTGAATAATACTTTGTTTCATGTTCAAAACCTCAAAGAATTTCCTAAAAAGTCTTCTAATTTTTTAAACCAATGTCATAGTTCACTATCTTTATCTTTTAAATCACTTTACTATGAGTTTTATAATACCTTTTTTCATATTATTTTCATTAAATTAACTTCTTGATATAACTAACCTTTGTTTACCATAATCATAATTTTATTTATTCTTGCCAAAGTATAAGGGTTTGAGATACTTATGTTTTAAATTAATGAAGAATTTACTTGTGTTCAAAGCCCCTGTTTTCAAGAAATTATTTTTTTTAGGGAATGAATTATACATTTAATCCTTCTGTACCGTAGAATCCACGATAATAATCTTATTTTATAAACCTTAGAATCCAATTATCCTAGTCCAATCAGCTCTTGATGTGAAATTACCTGAGCCAGTTAAAAATAAGTTTGGGGGAAATCTATTTTGTGTTGTGCTACCTCATTTTGTGATACATTATGTAAACAATGAAATTTTGAAGAATTGAATGTAATACTGAAAAATTACTTCTATTTAATATATTTCTTTTCTAAAGAATTCATTAGAAAATATGTTTCACCTTTTTGGAGTTTCCAAAGGTGATAGAAAGTTGTTCTATATGGAGCATAACAAACATGTAATTTTGGGAACACGTTTTTGTGATAAAGATAGAGAATTTTAAAATGTATGGGATACCCATGAGGCAAATATTTATATTACTTTATAGATTATTTTCATCTAGGGGCTGAATGCAATGCCATACTTTTATGAAAATTTGAAACATGCAATTTTTCTTCAAAAAGAACAAAGAACTCCTCATTTGGGCTCATAATTTTAACATATAAATGATACCAAAAAATATATAATAGCCTTTAAATGTAATAATGATAATTATATATTCATGAATCACATAGGGTTTATATTTATGGACTTATCAAGCCTATGGTAACTTTTACATGGTATTAAAGATAAAATCAATGTTGAATAATTGAAATTTATGAGATGAGAGAAAATTAAAGCGACGTACTTATTTTGTGTATAAGGGAAGAGAAATTAAGTGAAAATATATTGAACTATATGAATGGAAAACATTAAATAATGGTTTTTATGGAGTTATTATTTAATTTTTTTTCTTATTTAAAAATATATATTGATCCATCTCATGGGTATGTGTTTTGAATTTTCTTTCAGGCTTACTTGTCCACAATTTCAATTGCTAACTATGGGAAAATTGATAGAGATAATAGTTTTTTATCATTTTCCATATTTTTAAATTATTTAATCATTTAAAATTTAAAAAATTGAGCTTATTAGCATCAAGTTTGTATTTATGGAGTGTTTTAGGCTAAATTGTGAAATTTGGTAAATTGTGGAATTTTAACAACTTTTAATTACATTGTTTTTTCAAGAATAAATTTTAAAATATTGATCAAATTTGAGTGGTTAATTGTTTTTTGGATTGCGTTATTTATGGTATTCTACTTATTCTTTTGGATCAGGAGATAATTTGATCATCCAAATGCTCTAAAAATTCAATCCATTCGACAAAGTTGTTCTCAAAGATAGGGTGGACTCCACCTTAGTAAATGAATAATAACATAGGGTAAACACCTATAATTGAGGATATTGGAAATGGATTTGAAATATAATTTGAATTTATGTTTGACCATTAAATATCATGGAGATATTTCCTCATTAATGTGGCCATTGGATGCTCAATATTGGATGATTATCAACGAAACATTCACCCAGAAAATTTGTGAATCATTAATTATATAATAAAATATTGTATTTTTGTCCAATTATATTGAACATTTTAGGAACAATAGAAAACTTAATTTATAATATATTATTGTAAAGCCCCCTATGGTTATTCATCCATCTAGTGTATAATACTGGAGAATTTTTTTAGAGAAGTGATTCAGCTGGAGAAATGTTCTGTAACTCTTATTATCTCTTTTCTTATTTTCTATTTTGAAATTCCTTATTATTTCCCATTATTCTCTGTTTCCCTTACCATTTTGGGGTATAATTATTAGTGATTGTGGATGGTGGGGTTTTCTATTTTTTGATGCAATAGTTCTATAAATTTATTCAATAAAAATTCATTATGTCTACCACATAGTGGATTTTAATTTCATATATTTGTTTTTATTAAAATTTGTGATAAAATTTGGTTTTTTATTTTCATATTTATTTTTTATTTGGTCAATGATCATTATCTCCATCCACTAGGTTTATATTCATATATTATGGAATAAAACTGAGCTTATTGGTGAATTACTCAATGATTGTTTGTACGTGTGCGAGAGGTATTCGATATTTTTAATTGTTCCGGATAAACAAAACCAGATCAGTTATTGACTAATTAAACTAGATATATTAATTGGAACTCTATCTCACATGGAAAGAGAGTATAAGAAACACATAACTTTGATCTTTTTTATCTCATCATCCCCATTAGACAAACAAAGTGATAGTAAGGGATCATGGAATTTGAGTTGAATCAACATAGCATAAGAGTATTGGGTAAAATAAAACTAGTATACCATTGAAATTAGAAAAACAACCCTAAAAAAATCAACCTTCTCATATAATATATCTCAATCACTAGCATTGAAAATTTGTTTTCCATTTTTGTCTAAATTATCTTATTTTGTTTTGTCTCTATCATTTTTTTTCAGAAAAAACTTAATTTAAAAAACAACCAATTTTCCATATAACTAAAAGTGACAGGGTATTTGGTGTGCTCAAATATTTTGGATACTAGTAAGGGTTAATAAATATACTATACTTATGTAATATAAAAAAAACAATTTTTCCACACCCCATGAAAGGCAGGCATCAGAATACTCTCGATCAGTAAATCATGAATACATATTATTCTTAAAACAAGCTAATATATTTTTCCAACCATTGATAAAATATATTTAATTTAACTGGGAATGATGGGAGGACTAAAAAAACTCTATTTATAATGACAACATGAATTAAAAAAAATGAATTAAAAAACAAATTAAGGCACCCACATATGAAGAACATAAATTCATAATGACAATAGGAATTAAAAAACTCTATTTATGTAATATAATTCTTTCATCTAGATATATCATTAAGAAGGATTCATACATGATTCTGTTCCCTATACGCTTGATATTTCTCTCTTTGACATTCTGAAATAAACCCATCAATATCCATGGCCATTGAATTTATTTTAACTCTAAAATTTTATTCAAAATTCCATGATATAATATTTTTGTCATGGGAGGGAAAACCCTTTACAAACATATTCAATAATTCCATATGACTTTTGGATTATTCAATGTATCATATTTCACCATCAATATACAGAGTAAAATTTTTAACTAATATATAAAATTATATGACTCATTATATGTATTAATAATAATATAATGTTTAACACCCCAACCCGAATGTTCTTAAACATCACCCCGGTGGAGATTCTTTAAGACCTTATTCATGCCTCCCCGTATGGAAGAGGATACTGACTTGATGTGGGGGTTTAAAGGTGACGTGGGGATACTAAAACCATATAAATCATATCTATACACCATAAACATAAATATGATAATGAATTAGATTATCAATCAGATGATAAAATAAAAATAATGAAATTAAAAATTATACCCATGTTATACATATAAATAATCAAAGCTCCCCATGATTAAATCCAAACCAAATTATATTAAGTATAATCTGATAAATAATTAAATAATATAAAATCCTCTTGAAACCATCCAAGTATCGCTACCATCCCATTTCTCAAAATATCAATAATATCATGTTGGTATATTCCCCTTACCTAGATCCTAAATAATGAAGTCTATATGTATTTATCAAGACTCCTATGTAGGGTGTGACTAATAAAACCCAATAGAAATCCACTAATTCATCCATAACATGTCGTCACATGTATAAAAAGTGCATCCCAGGATAAATGATTAGGCAAAAGAAATCATAACAATTATTTTTTGAGTAATCACTTTCTAACCAATCCACAACTATGCTCGACCAAACCTAATTGATATTTATGTATGGATAAAAATCATAAAGAATATTAGAATTAATAATGATCCTTCCATAATTATAAAGAACATGTATCTTAGTATTCAAAAGTAATTATGTCAGATCGAGCCACAAGGTTTTCGCACCCCTCTCCATGAATGGTTATGCCTCATGACCATCAAACACTATCACTAATCCCAGGTCTTTCCATAAGGTTATCATATACTATATTTACCTTAGACTTGGCTCTAAGGGTTTTATATTCCGACTATTACTTCCATGGTACTCTCCTCATGTTTTTCATGCCCCTACCATGTGTTTAAGTCTATCATTGTCACTGTTGTTATAATTCATAGTACCCATATATGGGATAACCATATTATAAAGGTCCACTAATCCCAAAAACTAGTAGATATATCTCCAATGTTTTGATAAACACACATAACTATTTATAATGAATTAGTGGTAGAATAAGTCCTCACATCATGGGACTTAGTAGAAACAAATATGAACATGTGATCAACATCGAAAATCGTAACTAGCTATATAAAAATACTCATGGAATCATTTATAATATATTATTCTCATAGGATACAAACAAACATGTGATCACTATTAATAATGGTCAAACAATCCATGATATTAGAAGTATAATTTCATGGAAACAAGAGTAGACAAGGGCATAAAATGTTATGTAACTCTTTACCTTTATATTATTGATGAAAAACTCTAAAACCCATCGAGAAGAGATACATGAGTGAAAATCAAGATCTAATTGGATTGATAATACACAATAAATATACCTAGATAAAAACCCAACTCAAATAAATAATGGTTCTATAATTATATTCATTATAATTCAATGAAACAAGGATGGTTTTACACTAAAATACCTCTCTTGATCTTACAACAAAGCTAGAATTTAGATCGATCCGAATAGGTTTAGTAGACACTCTAGATCTTCCATCATTAATGAAATGATCCAAAAATTCATCATTAGATTACATTGCGATTGATTGATCTATAAATTAATTATTTAATCAATGAATCTTATCAATGGAATAATGGTTTATCTTGAAGAAACATGATCAATAAAGTTCAATGGATCATACACCATAATTCTAATTTATCAACACACTTGGATCCTCTGGAATCGATATGAGAAGGGATGGTTTTTTCCAAGAAAGGTATGTGGAGTCTATAGATTTTTTTTGGATATAG
Organism: Viscum album; assembly: GCA_963277665.1. Taxonomy (NCBI): domain Eukaryota; kingdom Viridiplantae; phylum Streptophyta; class Magnoliopsida; order Santalales; family Viscaceae; genus Viscum; species Viscum album. The sequence goes on along the minus strand of OY728165.1, from coordinate 1,788,775,043 downwards.
GTAAGAGGAATACCAGGTCAAAACTGGGGAATAATAGTCATTAAATAGATATTTTTAATAACCAAATCATACACATAGGGTTTGGTTGCAATTCGTTTCAAGCTGTGTTCTAATCATGTGAGACCTTATGAAGATCCTAGGAACCTTCATGGTTTGGTCACATGGTTTGTCAAACTGTACACCACACTATAATTTATCAATTGTTTCGGGCTTCAATATTTCTAATATAGGGCCTCATATTTTGATAAACATTTCACCTTATGTGTGCCCCACCCCATGTTTCTCTGCCACAAGCTATACAGTTTCCTATTGAATTAGCATGGTTTGGGAAAACCATGCTCCCATTTTCCACACCAAAAGGCATCTAAAACTCTTTTAAACAAACTATAAACAACTAGTTTTCATCGAAAACAATTAATATATAAAAAAAATGAATAATGGATAGAATTAAATTAAAAATCACTTTAAAAATACAAGGATATTTCAATCAATCCCTCGGAAAACATTTCATCCCTACAGAGCATCTATAGGAATATAGTTTAAAGAACCCGAGCCACTGATCCCAAATATGAGATTCATGCTCCCATTATTCCACATGTATCCTTTCATGAATCCATATATTATTAGTATATGGTATAAGATACTTATTTATGAAAATAATCTTTACTATATTCATGATATTGAATGATAGTAATAATGGATCCATCTCTATTCTTAAAACAAATATTATATGCACTGCATGGTGACACACTCAAACATATGGATCCCTTCTATATATTTCATAGATAATCTTATTCAATTAATGAAACACAATCTGTTATATTCTATATGGTGTCTTCCAAATTGGTGCATCAGTAGGTATGTGTTCTAATAAAAAATATAGTTCATGAATCAGGGGAAAACCATGAATGTATTAAGTAAATAAATGATCATATTCTTGAAAAAAATGAATATCTTAAATTTTTAGTTTCTCCCTAACCAATTATGATAATTATTACTCATTATTTGTTAGTAATACCCATTCAATAAAAGTAATTTTCATTGGATATTCATATTCATCCTCTCACAAAAGGATGATCATAGGTTGCTTTGGAATATATTATACCACTGACCATCCTTGGAAATTGATATGGGATTTATATTTCCATGAAAAAAATATCATCAAATTCAATTACATTAAAAATTGTGATATTTATAGGGTTCACATTCCCAATATATTCAATCATATAAGAGCTATAGAATTGAGATAATGCATGAACCTAATCTGGTTGCTATCACACTAGCACCAAACCCGACATGTGGAAAGAATCGAAGGGTGTTACCCAACCCCACGATATGGAACAAGTTTTTGGTTATCTTAAAATAAATTATGGGAATTATTTTACTGAGTTTATTAACATACAAAAATAAACAAAACCATTAAACCAAATCTATATTTTTCAACCCAAAACATATTTTACAAAATTTCATAACAGAATTACATAATTTAAAACAAGGTTAAAAGACCACTAAAAATGTTTAAAACCCAAAAAACATCCCAATAACATTCATATGGCAAGAGGCACCACCCTCATGCCATCTCCACAACATCACATCACAAAGGACCGCTAAAAACCCAAACCACGAGCACAAAATCTATACCCAAACCTATGAAGAAAATAATAATGTCTACTTTCACCCATATGTGTATGTAGGGTGTGAGACAAATCCCATTAGGATACCACCACTAAGAGATTCCATGTGATAAACATTTGAAAACGAAAGTCATGCTAGTTTTTAAACAAGAAATGTTAGTTTTAATTTCTAAAGGATGAAACTTTAAATAAAAATATTTTTGAAGTGGGATTTTTCAAAGAATCAACAATTTTAAATTAAATACCTATAATACTAAATTTTCCATCCCAACATACTGTATTCTGACGGTATGTATAAATTCTCCAATGATCACAAGAAATGGGAAATAACCCCTAGTCATAATCTCTCTATGGGTCCAAAGTACCACATATCTCATTGAATGTTACAATCACAAATATATATTCCAATGAATGAGCCACTAGTAGGGAACATACCCATATTATAGTGGTACCCATCGTCATAATTATAATTTATTTAATGTTGTACGTGTCAAAATTCTTATGTAAAACAAAGGCCAAACCCCACAGGATCACTAGAATACTAGTACACTTCCACCCGCCTTGATTCTCAGGATTCCCTCTTGTGATCAAACAAGTTCAACTTGCCATGATATATAATTTTAACATAAAAAACCACTTCCACATCACACATTCTCCATACATCCCAAATGTACATCACAAAAATAAACATTATCCCCCTTTTCATTTAAATTGATATTGAAATCAAACTAACACCAAAATAGCCCACAACACATTTTTCATATATTTCACAATTAAAAAAATACTTTAAAATTTTTATAAAATCCTTCGAAAGATGGTAAACATCACATAATAGCCCAATCACATTCTATATAATTCTCATTTCATAAAAAAAAAATCCATTTTTCACTTCACACTCACAAAAAAACCCACAAACATGTTTCACACCCACATCACAATTTCATAAATCACCTCGACAAATTAAAAAAACATTATAAAAACATTTGACATCACAACTGACCACTTTATCTATCAAAAACACATTTTATGTGGAAAAACTCACCAAAATAGTACATATAAATCCTTTTCCCACATTGTTTAACCAAATAAAACATTTACAATTTTAAAAAAATAATTCCAAGGGGTATAACTATGCTTTGCACACAAAAACAATTTCAAAACCCTCTTTCAAATCCAAAATCTCACTAATAAAAATCCAAAATAGATTTTTAATCTCTATATGTATTTATTAATCCACTCTCAAGTATTATATAATCACCTAGAATAATACCACAAAATATGCACATGAAAAACAGACATTTTCACAAAACACTTTCAAGAGGGATAACATGGTATTAAACATATCACCCATTAAAATAACCTATTTTAAACCCAATGTCACACAAAGACCCTAACAAATAAGAATTGGAAGCCCAATCAACATTTAGTAAACCACTTTCATATGATATAAAATACACCTGAATACTAATCCAAGAGTTACACATGAAATACACCAAATTTACAAGCTAAAATGAAACTATAAAATTAAATGCTTAACCAAATCCATTAAAAACATTTTCTCACAACATACATAATATAAAAAACAAGAAAATTAGTAAATCAAGAAAGCTATCTCATCAATAATTTCTTTCCCATGGATCCGCCTACCTTTTTGTGTCGAAACCCTCAAAACATGGTGTGAGACATCAACCACACCACCGCCACACCACAAGAGGGTAAAAACTAACCCTCATCCTCAATATTTTACCAAAAAAGGTTAAAAACTAAGTAAAAACCCATGCTACCAGACACATTATAACTTTAAGAAAGGATGAAAGAACCCTAATGGAAAGGGAAGAAATAAAATAGAGGAAGACTTCCTTGCATGGTTTTGATGTTTCCCCCAAACAAATATCCCTTCAATGTTGAGGTCCATGTGAGGGTGAGAAACCTTTTAGTTTTTCCATTGAGGTTTGGAATAAAATGGGTATGAATTATTCAGATTTTGGTTTATTCAGGAAGCTAAAAGTTGGAAATTCAAAATGTTTTTAATGACTGGGAAACACTTTCACGGTTTGGCGGCATAGTTTAGTAAACTGTGTGTCCAAACCGTGTGGCTTGTTCTAGGCACCGAAAAACCATCCATTCTCCACAAATTTTAGGGGGTCCAATGAGGAACCCAGGGGGGAAATAGAGGTCATCTACCATACAATACCCCCAAGACCAAGGTCATAGATCAACAACATAAGAGACATCAAAATTTCAAACCAAAACACCTAGAAACCAAGAGAAAGCTACTAATCGAAATTGTGTTTGAACCAAAGCATGAAATGGTAAATCTTGATGTGATAATTCTCCCCACCATAAATATTTCCACCCCTAGAAATCCAAAATAAGGCCAAAAGAGAAAACCAAAAAAATCTAATAAACAAAGATGGAATCCCTTCCCATTTTTCCCCCAAAGGCCAAAACAACTCCAGTGATAAATTAAGGAAGGAATACTCTCACAACCAAAACATAAATCACTTTCCTAAAATTATCAAAAAAATTAGAAATTATCCCACAATAAAAATCCTCAAACACCGTCCAAAAAAGACTCCATCAATTTATGCAAATGATCAACAACAACCTATCAGGATACACTTACCTTGCGTTAACCAAACCGTTGGGCATTCTCTAATCCCAAATTTTACCCAAAAAGATATAGGTAGGTAGATATCTCCGAACAAGACAACCTACCACCTAGAGAATACCAGGGAAAAATTTGAGTTACTATTATGGAGATACACAAATGGGATCCCCACCATAAGTTACACTCATATTTTCCTGAAACAGGATTAGGGTTCTAATTGGGGACCGAATGGACTCCCCAGTACCATGGGTAAACTTCCATCAGAACATTCCAAAATAACTTACATAAAATTCAAATTGGGTATCACCACCATAAGAACAATAAAACATAACCAACTATCATTATCTTGCACAAAAGAACCCAAAACATAAAAAAGTTAGGATGGTCACACGGTCAGTCCACACAGTTTGTGTAGTTTTGTGCTAACCATGAAGATCATTCTATCTGCATGGATTCCTAAAACATGGTCACTACTAATCGTGCAAAAACAATGTGTACTACATATCTAGCCAAAATTCCAACCATTCTCCAAAAAAACCAATGGAAACCAAAGGGAAAAAGAATGACGTTTTTCGATAACATGGGCACAAGGCCCTCCTCCTCTCTCCACCGAACGAGAACAACAGACACAAGATGACAATGCTAGAAGTTAAAACTCTTCCCACCCATCATACTAATGATAAGACTTATACAAGGTTTTGGATGACGCTAAGTTTTCCACTAACTAGGAACCAGCTTCTCCCTGGGACCTATGGCTGGAACTCTAAGGATTGATGTATCTTCAGCCTCGTAGTTAGGCTTTAGATCCCCCCCAAATGGAACTTCTTCTTCTGGTGCTACAAACAACTACACCAAAATCCGATATGGTTTTAACAAGACATAATACATTACAAAACTAAAGTTTCTAAAACCCAAATTTTTAGTAAAGCAACAACATAAAAGATGCACACACATCACACCTTTTTTCTTCAGTTGAGAAAAAACAGAAAGATAGGAGACCTATAAACCCATTTATCTCAAATAAGGGATTTTGATGTTTTCCCAAGGGATATATACTCCCAACATAACATATAATCTCATAGGATTGCATGACCTTAACCTTTATAGTAAAATGAGTACTTGACATCTTATGGCATCACAAAACATTACCATGGTGACCAATATAAACAATACAAGGAAAGGGATCTTATGCTAAGTCTCAAACATCACACAATTTCAAAAAGTGACCATAATATCTAATCATGACTAGATTTTTTATGCCAGTGGTTAAACATGAAATCCTTCTTAGAATAGATTACAAGGGACCCAGAGTCCCTCTTAGACACCATCTAGATACTCATCCATACTAACAACCACATACCTCTTCCACCTTCAACGAATCAGTTCACCTAAGAAACTAAGGTGTCTTTCAACATTCCACGAGCACTGTCCCGCTATAAGAGGATCCGCAATACGATGAATGGAAAAGGGTTTAGACTCATTCTACAAATATTGAGAAAAAATATCCATATATTGATCAATTGGAGGATTTATAATGGAGAAACAATATATGTTGCACTTCATTTGGGCATTAACCCTTAATGGGGTCATACCTTACCCAATGAGAGAACCCAAGGACCCAACCAAGCTGGTCCATTTGACAAAAAATTCCAAAAAAATTAAACATATACAAACATAGGAAGGGAACCACCATAATGGAATACCGAAATATATCTCATAAGGAGACCACTAACTAGCCCTTCAACCTATCTTACCTACTCAAGACAAACCCATAGCACCATTCTAACAAGAGGGGATCTTAGACTCAAAACACCCCACAACAAATTTTACAAAAACATATAAGACATACCATCCATAATTATTCATCAATACATCATGTTTTCTTTTAAAATAATCTCTATGAAAAAAATGGTTTAGCAATTTACATATCCACCAATGGTACCCCATGGGCCTCACACATTCATGTTTCTATGCCACACTGAGCGCCCACCTCATATCTATCTCAGAATTCATCCAATGGTGCCATTAACCATCCATCATAACATATAACCCCATGAATGGTGTTACTCATGGAGATAAAAATGGATTAAAAAAATTCATTCCACTTTTCAAAACCGAAATTTTTAACCAACTCATCCTTTTTCTCAAGACCACTAAGCACATGATCAAAATCCCAATTTACAGCTTACAATACTTTTCATAACGGTACCACCATTCGGAAAAGAACTCACTTTAAAGTCATTTAGATCAAAATAAAAATATCTCATCCAATTAAAACACCTTTCAAAAGATTATAAAACTTTATTGGAGACACTTTTTCAAAATCAACATTAACATAGTTCCTATTTTCAAAAGAGGTGTAAAACCACCATTTTCCATTTCAAAAAAATCTGAAAATCTAGTTCCACCATTTCACAAATAAAACTATTCCATATTTATTATAAAACCACTTCACAAAAACTTTACACATCCTAATACCATGTCATTTTATTCATTAAAACGAAACTTCAAAGATTTCAAAACTAAAGAACACAAGCCAATGCAGGGGGAAACTAGTTTCAGTGGGTGACTTGGACATATGGTTAGCGACCATATTCTAATCACTTCACTGTCATAAAAAGTGTTCTAGGGAAATATCTCCATATCCACATGGCTTTTTAGGCTCTACGAGCTCACTAAGACCATTAACCCAGCTCTCTTTTCATTTCCCCTAATCATTATAAAACCAAAAAAACCAAAAGACTCAGATAAATCTCGACTTTCCTGAGAAACATGAATCCAGTCATGAGGTGTGCTTTTCAGGAACACTACCCATAACTGGAAACTCTTGTCCTGACAACCCTAACTTCATTATATCCCGACTGTTCCCCAGATAAATTGACCCAAAGTGTTAACATGATCCTCATTTGATACCATTCGGTCACAAACTGAATTTGATCGTTATCAAACCGAAACCTAACCCAGACCGTGGAAAGACACGACAGGTATTCCCAATCCTCACAGGCTGGCACATGTGACTGAGTATCATAAAATGAAATTTGGGACTGATTTTCCCAAATTTATAAACACACAACAACAAACAAAACCAATAAACCAAATCTGGATTTTTAAAACCAAAAAATCTTTTACTAAATTTATTAACTGAATTAAGTAATTTAAAACTATGTTAATAGACTACTAAAAAGGTACACAACCAAAAAAAATAACCCAAGAACCACCCCATGGAAAGAAGCACAGCCCTCCATCCTTCTCTACAACACCACATCACGATGAACCGCTTAAAACTAGAATCATCAGCACAAACGTTGTACAAAAACCTGTGACAAAAATAACCAAGTCTACATACACCCAAATGTGTAAGTAAGGTATGATTGAAATCCAAATAGGATAACACCACTAATCTATTCCATGTGATAAACATTCCAAAACAAAAATCTTTCATGTTTTATAAACAATAAATGCTAGTTACAATTTCTAAAGGATGCAACATTAAATAAAAACAGTTTTCAATTGGTCTATTTTAAGGAATCAAAACTTTTAAATAAAATACCAAAGCTACACAATTTTCCAGCCCAACATACTGTATGCCAAATATATTTATAAATAATCCAATTAGCATTATCAATGGGAAGTAACCCTAGACATTAGCTCGTTGTGGGTCAAAGGTACCTCGTAACTCGGTGAATGTAACCATTACAAATATCTATTCTCATGCATGAGCCACTAGTATGGAACATACCCATAACCTAGTGGTCCACCACCACAATCATCATCATATTTTTCTTAGTATTGTATGAATCAAACTTTCTATGTGAATATGAGGCCAAACCCAATGGGATCACTAGCATACAAGTACATGTCCACCAACCTAGATACCCAGGTTTTCATATTGTGCTCAAAAAAGTTCAAAGGGCCATGAAATATAATTTGAACATTAAAATACCACTTTAACATAAAAAATCACCAACCATCCCACATTTACATCACAAAAGTCACATCATCCCCGTTTTCATTCAAATTGACTATAAAATACAACTCACACAAAAATAACCCACAACAAATATTCCATATCTTTCACAATTCAACAAATCCTTTATCAATTTTATAATTTTTTTCCAAAGATATTAAATATCAAATATCTGACCACTCATAAGTTACATAATAAACTTTTCATAAACAAAATACATTTTTCAAATCACACTCACCCAAAAAAATTCAGAAACATATTATATACCCACATCACAATTTCATAAATCACCTTAACATATTACAAAACATCATCAAAACGTTTGACATCAAAACTGACCAATTTTTCATTCAAAAACTCATTTTATGTGGACACAATCACCAAAAAAGTACATATACATTCTTTTCCCATTTTGTTTAACCTAATAAAACATTTACAATTTTCATAAAACAATCCCAAGGGGTATAATTATGTTTTGAACACAAAACACTCTTTCAAAGAAAAAAGAACACCAATACCAATCGAGAACATAATTAAAATCCCTATAAATATTTATTAAACAACACTAAAGTATTATAAAATCACTTCGAATAATACCAAATAACATTAACATTAAAAACACACATTTTTATAAAACACTTCCAAGAGGCATAACATGGTTTTACACATTAAGCCCATTCCAAAACCCTCATTAAAACTCAAAGGCACACCAAGAACCTACCAAATAAGAATTGAAATCCCATTAAACATTTATTAAAAAACATTCATATGTTATAAAATACACCTAAATACTACCCAAGAGTTACAAATAAAAAACACCCAATTTAAATCTAAAATGAAAAAATAAATTGAACACTTAAACAACCCATCAAAAATAGTTTTTTCACCACATACAACATACGAGGAACATGAAAATCATTAAATCTAAAAATATAACTTGTCAATAATTCCATACACATGGAACCACCTACCATTTTGTGTCGAATCCCTCAAAATATGGCGCGAAACATCAATCACCCAACCACTGCACCACAAGGGGTAAAAATCAACCCTAAACCACATGATTTCACAAAAAAAACATTGGTTAAACCCTAAGTAAGAATCCTAGATACTGGACACATTATAACATCAAGAAAGGGTGAAATAAACCCTATATAAAGGGGATAAATCAAATATAGAATGACTTACTTGCAAGGTTTTGATGTGTCCCCCATCAAATATCCCTTCAATGTTGAGGTACAAGGGAGAGTGAGCAACCTAGGGATATATCCATGGAGGTAGGGAAAGAAATAGGGAGGAATGGGGTGGATTTGGGTTTATTTAGGAAGGGAAAATATGTAAATTGAAAATGTTTTTAATGGCTTGGACAACCTTGCAGGGTTTGGCTACACGATTTAGCAAACCATGTAGCCAAACCGGGCGGCCTGTTTTGGACATCCAAAAACAATCCATTTTCCTCCAATTTCAGGGGGTCCAAGGGGGAATACAAGGGGGAAATATATTCCAAGTACCATAAAATACATCCAAGATCAAGGTCACAGAACAAACACACAAGAGACACCAAAATTTCAAACTCGAAACACCCAGAAACCAAGAGAAGTCTAAGAACTGAAAGAAGATTTTAACCAAATAACAGAATTGAATATCTATGTATGATAGATGAAATCATTAAACCATTGATGGTTTTAACTAATAAATAAATATATTATAACTTATTTGGTTATTTGATATAATTATAAAATTATTTAGATATAAAATAGTCAATAGATCTTCAATCAAATGAGATATTTTCAATTCAAGAGTGAATACTATGTGTACCTTTCACAACTTCATTCTCACAACCTACTAAAAAAATTATTTATGTATGAGACTTCTATTTTTATATTGAATTAAAATAATAATTATGTTGATTGTCCTCATTAACCCTCAGATTCAAGCACTGATATGAATAATTTCCATACTCCCTGCAATTATATAATTGGAGTATGTGTGCAATATTAAGTTCATATTTTGCAATCTTTGACTTGAATATTCACATCACATCAACATTATTATTTTTTATGGACATAATTTCTAGAAATTAAACATTTAAAAAAATTGAGGTATTTCCTCAATGATATATTCCACCATAATTATATTAAAGAAGAATAAGTTTATTTCCACCATTGGTATAATTATTAAAATTCTCTCAAAATTCAAACATTATATTTTTTCCCAAAAACCATGAGAATAATGAGAGTCCCTATTATCAATTTTAATATTATGATCACATTAAATTATTTATTTATTGGTATAATAGTCTCTTAGAACCAATTAATTTTAGATACTTAGTCTCAATCCACAAAAGAATCATCCAACGTTTCATTCCAGATCAATGATAAAATTTGAATCATACATTGTATGTTTGGAGAAATTTTACTTATAGGTAAAAATGGATTTTACATCCCTCTTCATTAGTTATATAAAATTATTTGATATTTTCATGAATAGAGATTGGTTGAATACATATTGAAAAAATCTTAGAATCCTCCAATGTCATGGAGTCAATTTCGTCATCTTGCCTTGTATTCTTGATAATATTCACCATTGACTAGGTTCACCTTTCAAATTATGAATATCCAAAATACATTTATCATGGAATTTTCATTAGATAACATAGAATATATTTTATATTAAATTGTTCCATTTCCCCAAAATATGTTGGTTAGAGGAACCAATGATGGAATGTGTACATGGTTACCTATCATATGTTTTTATATATTCTATCATAGCATGCCAATATTTTCTTAGTCATGGTTAACTCCCAAGACCATCATATTGTGTATATTAAATTATTGTACTAGGTTACCTCCCTATTTAAATCTATATTATCTCATAAGAGATTAATCTTTACCCAATTAATTTGAGGGAAATACAAATCTAGGCTCACCCACCACTTAATTAAAAATAGGCATATATGTTTCAAAAGATTATAAAATATTAATTAATTCATCATATCATTACCCATAAGAAGGATACAGGTTCCATAAACATTCCATGTTTTCATCTTATCATAACCCTTATAAAATAAATGTGATTTTTCATGACTTCATTATACGAAATTAATTCATGAGAAAGAAAAAAGTTTCATAGAATCTTTATTTTGTTATCATCAATATAATACATCAAGATAAATAAAATTGATGGTATCATAATATAATATCCCTAGTGAATAATAAGAATTATCAAAGGATGCTGAAAACTATGAAAAATACATTCGAAATGACATTTAGACCTTTCATTGAAAAGATGATAAAAATATTCCATTCTTTTGAAAACATTTGAACTAATATTTCCTAGAATATTAAGAAAATTATTTTATTTGCGAATAACCAGGGATATATATTAAATCATATTCATATAAAATAATGGTTATGATGGTGGGGAAATCCATTTACAATTTATATATTAAATGAGTACGTTCTTATGAATTTTTTTATAAAAATTAAAAAATGATTTCTTAAAAACAACTCTTAATTTTTTTAAATGCATTGTAAATAAAATAAAATTCCAAGAAAATGATTATCTTAAAACTTTTAATTTATATATATAATTTTCTTCAAATAAATTTAACATTGTCTTCATTGAAGAAAATGTTTATCCACCAAAGAGTAAATAAGGACAATTTTTATTAATAAAAAATTGTTGAAAATTTTGAGTAGGAATGATAGTAAAATGAAAAATTAGTTAAAAATGATTTGAATAAATATATGGTAGTAAAATACATGGGGTTTAAATGATAATATCCATATAATTTACCTCAATGAAAATTTTGAGTAGATGACCATGAAAATAAATGAGATTGTAAGATAAACCTTTACTTAATATCCTTTTTCCTTTATAAACAATTAAAACACCAATATAATAAATTTATTTTAATTACATATATATTAAAGAACAATATTAATACATAACATGCTATATATCACTCAATTATAACATATAATTATAATTTTATAAACTATTATTCATTAAAATGAACATTTGGGTAAAAACCCATCTTTTTTTATGAATGTTTTGGTTCAATTATTTTAGTCCTTGAACCTTGATCATGTTTTAATTACCTAGAAATTATTAATAATTTAATAGGTATTAGTTTTATTCATTCTATACTCTTTTGATACTATTTATATAAATTGGTTATGAAAAATAAATTATATCACTTCATGGAGATAATAGTTTGTATGTATTCACAAGTGATGCTTACACTTATCGATGAAGGAAATTAATGACAGGAAAGTATTAAATACACTTTAAAAAATTATTATTATATCATAAATATTATATATATTTGTTAAATATATCCTTATTAATATCAATTTATTGAGGGAAATATAAATAAATCACTTTGCTTCATTAACGTTGTAGTCCACAACTATGCACAAGTGACATTATCATTTTCCTATAGAAAATATGTAGATAAGAAATGGATATAAAATTAATATAAAAAAATCTCAATATAGTAAATATTCATATTTAATAATGCTAAGATAATCATATAAAAATTCAAGGACGTTTAATAAGAAAGAATCATTAAAATGTTCTCTCAGAACATATTCATCTTCCTCTGGTATCCTCATTTAAAAAGAAATGTGACACTCTATGGATGGGTATTTTGGAAATACCATATCCTTAATGTATTGGGTGAGGATTTTGGGGGATTATTTTGGAACTAATTTTTTGAGATAAAATTTTCAAGTGGTGTGTGGTAGATATAATAGAAGGTGACCATTTATATGTGAGGGGAGTGACACTCTTGTCTATACATAAAAAATTAAAATATAATGAAGAAATATTCATGTAAATTTGGAAAAAGGAATAATAAATGTGAATATAAAATAATTTTGTCTTTAAATACACTTAACCAATATGAAGAGCATAGTCAGAGGAAAAACCTCTTACCATTTATTAAAATAAATTAAGAGTTCAGTAAACAAAAAACATAGACCCAATACAACAACAGATCATCAAAACAAAACTCATCACTACCTCTAAGGTAAAAAGATTCCTCCACAGCCGAGAATTCCCATATTGAGGTTTCATAATGCTTCAGAACGTTTCCATACATTCTTCTATGATTAAACCGCTCCAGTGAAAGAAACTCATTAGTAATGTGCATACCATTATTGAGTCCATAGGCTTACCCATCTAAAATAAACATATCCAATATGATTTGATCATATTTTTTGAAATTTTAACCCTTTTTAAATTAGATTATTCCCAACATTAACCCTTCTAACCATTAATTTGGTAATGAATTTTTACCTTGATTAGTATTCGTGATGACCAAAAAATAAATTTACCTCACTAAATGTTTTTCAATTATGATTGAAAATATTTGATCCATTATATCAAATTAAATTTCTATGAGAAAAAAATAATTTTAAAATAAGTTTTCAAAATGAAATATAAAATATTTATAGATAAATGAGTTACTAAGCATAAAAATAACTTTATTAATATTCCTTATATTGTAAGAACTAGTAGATGGTTGTTAATATATTTTATTGAATATATAATATAATAATTTCATTAATACCATTCATCAATATTGATTAACTTTATTTAATATGATTAAAATGATTTGGGATTGAAAAAACATATTTTCATAAGTTATTTTCTATTTTTCTTTAAATGATTATATTTTAATTTCTAACAAATTGATAAGTAATTAATTCATTTTATACAGGTGTAAAAAATAATTTTTCATAATTTATTTAATCATTTTCCTACCTTCCAATCTACGAGAAAGGTGTCAATAGTCAATTTTAATAAAAATATTTCAATCGTATAACGTGGTTCATTTAAATTTGAGGTTGTGTTTAAATCAATCTATCAAAGAAATAAATATTATTTAAGTGAAATATCTCATAAAATATCATGGTATTCTATTGAAGGATCATCTTTTTTGAAAATGGATTTCATTCCAAACTCTCTTCTAAAATAGAATTGTTTAATCCAGATTTTTTATAGATGTTCTCATTGAGGAAAATATAGTAATTTTTAACTCGATGGGATAATAAACAATAGATGGTTTTTTAATTCCGTTTACTAGAAGTTAATGTTTAATGACATCTATAAAGAATAAACATCGTGGAACCAAGTTAAATAATCATAATAACCCAATATAATCTTTTGATTCTTCTTTCATTCTTCTAGAGAAGAAGAGTACTTCTAATTTCCATTGGTATGGAAGAATTTGGAACACTAATTTATTTGGTTTTAGATAATCTACGACCTAAAACCACTATTATTTCAAAGTTTATCATCAAAAAATTCATTATTCAGATGTTTATATGAGAATGAATCTTTTTCTTATCTTATATATTATTGTTACTTTGGATGATATTTTAAACATTCCTCCTTTGTTATCATTTTTTATTGATACATTTTCATTTCCGTGATCCAAGACTTTTCCTATTGGTTTATTTGAACGTTTTTCTAATTTAGGGACATTCTATCTTGATTAATGGAATTACAGGTGGATTTTCTAGATTAGTAATATATTCTTATTTCATTTTTATTTGAGGAGGGTAGTTTATAATGGTGTTTTCCCAATAAGTGTTTGTTTTTATTGACTAAAAGTCTAATGTGGATGATTAAATATAATAGGGTGATCCCCCAGTGGTCTGAGTGTTTTAATTTTTCTTCCTGGATTTATTTCTATAATTAAAACCCTATATATTCTTATTCCTAGGCCATTTCCTATGAAATGGGTTGAGTCCTTGGGTAACATTCTTTATCTAGAGAATTGTTTGGTTATCTATTTATCTATTATTTTCAATTTTTATTTTTTCCAAATGCTTTGGATTAAAGGTTGTCTTATTAATTCCACATTATATTTTACTCAAAAACATTGTATAAGTATTCATTTATGGGACATCAATGACTTTCTTGGGGTTAGAAATTTCTATGGTGAGGGGTATTGTCACAGCACAACCTTTATTTATTTATTTATTTATTTATTTTATCATTATCCTCATGTTATGGGTCAAAACTACTTGTTTATTTTCTTTAAACATTTATTTTTCAGTGTATAGAGAATGGATGAAATATTTTTTGTTCTTACTATATAACACCACTATAAAACACTGAATAATTAATATATAGGTATTCATACAGTTGGTACATAGTCGGTCTAACCGTATAGATTAAAACATGCATTTTACAATAGGTTCCTCACAGAGGGTTGTTATATAGTGCATAGTTTTGAAAGCTATGTTTCCAAACTGTGAGAGATACAATTTTTACTTTTTTTGGAAATAATATATTTTAATCCTATATTTTAATCTATCTCATCCTCTTTTATTCTATAATTACACAAGGCTAATCCAAGAATGGATTCCCTCCCCTATATCCCTAATTGTAGGGCCCTTCTTCTTTGATTTCTTCTATGTTCTTTATGTGTGTGACCCATTTATATATACCTTATTCATTCATTCTTATTTTTTCTTTCTTATCCTATTGTGTGCTAGTGTTGGTTGAACTCTAAGTGGGTTTCTATTTTAATTTATTATACTTTTTATTCAAATTGTGTTTATAATTATCTATGGACCCATATCTCTTCACATTTAAGGACATTATTCAATTAAGTAAAACATGGGTAGGTGTTTTTATGCATTCAAAATTTTAATTATAATCTATTTAATTATATTATTTTCAAATAAAATTTCCTTGAAATTTATATATATTATTGTAATTTTAATAATTAAATGTATTCTCACAATGAAAAAGGACTTTTGAAAAGGTAAATTATTAAAATTAAAGGGATTTTAAATGGGATAATATGGGTTATATCCAGGAAATTTACTTTTAATGGAATTTTATATATGTGTTTTTAATTTTTTAGATTACACAATATTTAGTATTTATAATTTCTTTTAATTATATCATCTTTTTTATATTTATATTTTATGTAATTTGAATTTTTATGTGGGGTTTCCCTTTGGTTTCACAGTCTTCTCAAAATTATTCATGATTTAAAAAATGATTTCAAAAGGATTTTCAATTCATGATTTCCAATATATAATATAAAATATTATTTATCACATGGAAATTTTTTTTCCAAATTATATAGATTTATATTGTTCTTTTCAAATGATATTTGAAAAAAAAAATTAATTTCAATATTTACAGATCATTTAGAACATTATATAATTGTTTTTTCATAGAATAAAGTACATACATAAATGAAACCCCTTTATAATTTAATTCAAAATGTTATAATGATGAATTTGATCATTTTTTTAATTTACCTGGGTCAGTTTTGGGCCTTTAGTGAGGAGGTTGTGTGAGGGTTGGTCGAGGTATGTTACAAGATTAGTTTTCATAGTGTTTTATTACTTGTTTGTGTTGAAAATTTAAAACATCTATCATAATCCATTATCACTAATATAAAGGATGTTATTTATTTTTTATTGAGATATATAGAGGTGGTTTATATATTTATATATACAAGAAATACTATTACCCCTAGAATTTGAAAAATAATTACTTTAGTTGTGCAACTGGGGAGGCTAGTCGAGATTATGATTATTGGTTATAGACTAGAAATGCAACTATAAGACAGTAAATGGTTCCACCTAAGTTCATCTGGTATTTTCATACTGTAATTATTGATGTTTCCCATGACTATGAATAATTTTTATTTAAATTACCTATAATTTTATTTGATGATGATTCGATTTTATTATTTTAAATTTTTCACACCATGTTATTTTCAATTTATCACTATTAAATTTATAGTTTTTGTAATTATATCTTTTTATTGGTATAATTTCATTGATTCATTCTCAGGTATATTATAACGTATATCTGTTATATATATTTTTACATAATACTATTATTTTTATACTATTTGATTATAATTTTCTTATTTATTTTTATTTTTTGGTGGTTTTATATTGATAGAGTTTTTCAAAAGGTTGTTATCATAATGGTAAATTTAAAAGGAGGTTTTTATGAAATATAAATATTTTGGATTTAAACACTATTTTACATTAAAAAATGAAGTGATTAAGGGTTTCAATTATATTTTACTAAAAAAAATTAAAACTATTTTAAAAAATTTCATTTGAAACTAGTTGTTTCTGGAATTTTTTGAAAATTTAAACCCATGGACTCTTGGGTGAAATTTTAAAAATATATTATGTACACACCCTACACAAACCACTCAGTGTCTATAGAATGAGTGTCTTTCTTACAGGTTCATTATTTTCATCTCTAGTCAATCATTTAGTACCCATGTTAGCATTGAGGATGAGTAGTGACTGAGAGTCACATGGAACCTTGTCAAGTATTTTTTGTCCCCATTTTTTAATTTTTATGAATAATCCATGATATTTATTATTGTTTTTAGCTTCTTAATTAGTCTGATTATTATATTAGTTGGGTGCATGTTTATTTCAGTATTTCCCTAAATGATTTTTCTTTATATTTGAAACTATTTGTTTTTAATAAAGTGGATATTCATCATGTAGATATTCCAAAAAATATTCCCTGATTAATTACAATATTTATTCAATTTTACATATCTGAGTGAAATCCTTCCGATTGAGTTTATTTGGATTCTTTGAAACTTATTTCCACATCATGGGGTCTAGTAATTCACTTCTATCCATACCATAATACTGCTTAGGTTCATAAATATAATGTTTCCCATGTTAGTATTTGTCAAAATTATTTTAGAGTGACCATTATATTTATGGATTTTAACATAATTGAGGAAGGATTGATAGAGATTAGATGTTCATCCAGAAGTAGGTTTTTAATCACCAACTTTGTTGATGAAACTTATGTTTTTGGGGATAAAATCATGTATATACACTAAATCCTTTCAATTTTTTTCTTTGTTTTATTAATTTATATTACATTATAATAGCTATAAGTCATGTATTACTACAATTTAAGATGAATTAAGAAGTAATTTTAGAATGAGTGGATGATGATCAGTTGAATTTTGTCGATATTTTATTGTTGAACTTTTAATATAGAAGGGTAATGACATGGTTTAAAAAATATATATAGAATTTTCTTAATATAACATAGAAAATATGAAATTTTTTATTTTATAAATTATTTTGATGAAATAATCATAGAATATAAATCATGTTTTCATATTTAATATGATTATATAAAAAAGGGTTTAAATGTGAACATTTAAATTTTAATTAGAGTGTTTCATTTTCAAAAAGATTAGTTATAATTAAATAAAATTGTTTTCTTAATTAGATAGTGTTTAAATTTAATTTTTTAAATTTATTAAAATCATGACCCCAAAAATGTTTTGGGGATCATAGTAAATCTATATCAGGGAGTTCTTCTTAGACTAATGCCTCTCAAGGATCATTTATAGTATATATGGTAAATGTCCGTACCCAGATTCCTAGTAGAGTGGTAATGCCTACACATACTAAGTTTTATCTCCACTTACACGATGATTAATGGTCACAATAACCTATGAATTAGTTATAGAAAACTGATTGAGTATTCACGTCACTAAAACCTTATGATTTCATTTGAGTGAGAATAATCCTAAACATATTCGAATGAGAGATTCTATAATTATGGATGATCGTCATTAAATCACAACTTCAAAGTATTGTGACTTATGAATTATTCAATTTAATGTTTATATAGTTTCATTTTATTTATAAATTTAAAATGGATATGGAGAAAATTCTTATGAACCCACATCATGATTATTAGAAAGACAAGTATTATGCCACACATTTTATCTAGTAAATTTCCTTATCATCCAATGTAGTGTTCAAGGACTCAATTAAAGTACCCATTTTTCAGAAAAAATATCCATCCTAAACTCACCTCTAAAATTCCACCATTTAATCATTATCCATATAAAGACGGGTTCAATAAGTCCATGATTTTAGAGATAATCTGACTCGTCCAAACTAGCTACTGGGGTGACACTATCCGTTTTAGTATTAGTAAAGGTTCAATGATTTTTTAGAATAAGAAATGAGATGTACATAAGTAAGTAAATAGTAATGGACTATGAGAATATTCTACTTCTACACACATTATTATAGAGAGTAAGAGATCAATTTTATTATATTAGTTTGGTTTATTAAGGAACTTGAAGCCCAATTATTATATATCCCTAAAAAATTTCCATAGTTGTGGTCTCTTGGGCAATCTTAAAAAAAATTATATTCAAGAGTTGGTCAAAGAATGATTTTTTACATTTTATTATATCATGGTAGTAGTTTAACAGATCTTTCCAAGGTACCTAATTTGGTTTATATAATTCTTTTATGCTTCTCTAGTTCAGATATCAAATAGATTTTCCTTTGGGATATTTGACTCATTAAACTAACTTAGAGATATTAATTTTTGATAGATGCAATTATTGATGGGATATTAGGAGTAATAATCCATTCCAGTTTCAATGGAAAATTTATGGGGGGTAGTATTTAGTGGTTTCTCTATAATATTGTTATTTTTAATTATCCCACATTGTTATGTGTAATCCTAAATACGTTAAGGGTACCTACTATGGGTATCCATCTTTGAATTCTACTATTTTAGTTATTTTTATGATTGTATCCCTATATATTATTATGTCTGTGTCATGCTTCAATATATGATTTGAGTATTTTGGAAATATTATATATCTAGATAAGTGTTTTTTTTGTTCTAGAAATGATTTTTTTAACATTTCCTTCAATCTGTATGGGTTAATTTTTAACTTGTTAATTCTTTATTCCCTTTTTTATGGGATTTAGTGTTAGTTTCATTATATTAGACTTTGACTACATCCTTGGGACATAAAGTTCAATGTTTGGAATTATTTCCTCAATAAAAAATAATTTTCCTTATTATTTAATTCATTTATTGATTTTATCCTTATTCTTGAGTTTCTGGGGAAATATTCCTTATTATTTAAAAAAATCTAATTGGAGTGTAAGGTGAATGGTTGGTGAATGTTTATTGATAACAATGCGAACTAACCATGAAAAACATATACCTTGTTTCATGGGAATTAATATGGTAGGGTACTAGGTTTTTTTACGCTTTTTCCCAAACTATAAATTTACTTAAGGGTGTCCAATATATGGTGCATAGGTGGAACACTATTTGGAAAACATTTCGATAAATCTATAAGGCCTATCAAGAATTTAAAATTTTATGAAAATAATATCTTTACCACCTCAATTTTAATATTCACTACCCATATATTTCCCTATCTGCATATTAATAAACTAGTGAGACTTATGAATCACCTCCCTCATGCTCCTCATTGAGTTTAGGGCCATTCTACTTCGATATACACAATTTCAATCAATTTTGGGACAATTTTATCAGTTAATTATTATTTTTTCCTTTATATCTCATTTTTGGATAGTATTGATAAATTTGAAGGTGTGGTATGCTTGTAAGACAATATGGTTGTGATTCCAATTATGTTTATTATTCACCGTGGACCATTCTCTCTTTGTTTTATAATTATTCACTTAGATAATTTCTACCCTAGGTAGTTGTTTTCTGGCCTTCCACATTTGTTTATAATCCATAATTTGCTTTTGTTTTGTATTTTCATTACCTAATGAATTATATAATATATAAATTAATCTATATTCATAAAATGGTTCTCTTAAATAATGTGTTGTTTAAACAAAGATTTTTTTCAATATCAAATTGATTTTACAAGGTGCATAATGAGCTATTTCATTGGAATTGTCTGTTAATAAATTTATATATTTAGTATCGAATTATTTTATTGATTTTATTTAATTATACATGATTTTGGTGTCTATATAATTTCTCAATAATATTGTGCCTAGTGGTTTTGGTTTATTAAACATGTGGGTGTTTTAATTAGGTTTTCCCCTTTGTTTCAATGGATTGTCCAAATTTTTCTGGAATTTAAAAATTATTTTAAAAGGATATTCATTATGTGATTTCCATTATTTGAAATAAATGATTGTTTAGACCTTGGAATGGGATTTGAAAATTTATTTTTATTTTTATAAGACTTTTTAAAGGATATTTTACAAAATTAAAGATTCAAAATTTAATTCTTTTTATAAACTTATATAATTGGGTTTTCCTAGAATGAAGTGTACCTAAAAACCCACCAAAAATTATATTTAAAATTAATAGACTATGAATGTGATCATTGATGTATTTTATGAATTGGTTTGGGGATTTAATGAGGAGGATGGGTCTTGGATTGTTATGTGATATTTTTTTCCTTATGTTTTATTACTAGGGTTTTTTTGATATGGAATAAACCCTTCCTCACCCTATATTGTTAATATCATGTGGATCCTATGAATTTTACTAGGATGAAATGATTTTAGTTATTCTTATCTAAATTATATAAACATGTATCCTTTATAATCAGACAATACCAACTAGTAGGAGATATTAATGTTGATATTTAATAGTAATTCAATTGGGTTTTGAGTAATAAATCATATATATGCTGAAAATATGTCCCAAAAGAGTACATCTAGGATCAAATCATTGGATATCTTTGAGTTTCCCATATCTGTATACAATTTTCCTTCACTTATCCACTATTATACATGACTTTTATTCTATTATATTCTTTTAATTCATTTCTGTAATGTCAAAGGAAATTTATCAATATACCGTTTGTTGTCATTTTAATTTATCATTTTATTTTTAGATTTTAATTATTACATGCCTCAATTTTAGGATTTATTTTATCATAAAATATACTATCACATGTATCTAATGTTTTTATACATCTTGGTTATCATTGAGTGATTAAAGATTATTTTAGGTGGGGTTGTATTCATTTTTTAAAAAAAAGGATGTTTTGTTTATGGAAATTTAAAAAAATAAATTTATATAGAAAGATAATTTTTTTAGTTTTACACTGTGTTTGGTTTTCAAAAAATGAAGTGATTAATGATTCTGTGATTTTTTCATAAAAAATTTCAGAATATATTTCACAATAATGTATTCTAGTGATTTGATTCTAGCATGTTTTGAAAATGTAAATTTGTGGAATCTTTTTTGAAATCCTACTATGTTTTCGTTATCAAAACCTATCTACACCGGACTGTGTCTATTGTCTGAATTTATTCCCTATGGGTTTAATATCATCACTTATAGTCACTTATGGAGAGGTCATGAAGGTCATGGGGATAGGTTGCGACTACGATCAACATGAAGACCATGTTGGAAATTTCAGGTTTCTGTTTTTTATTATAGATGTATCCACCACGTAAACTATTTTAGTATTTTGGTTTCTTATTTTTCCTAGTTATTTTTTTGAAGGGTAGATTTTTATTTTATTATTTCTATTATTATTTCTTATTTATATTTGAAACTATTTATTTTTACACGTCATATATGGATAAATTAATGATATATGATAGACTCATTTTATCATGATAATTGTAAACATATTCTAATGATTTTAAATTGTTTTTAATGAATATGAAAATGCATTTTAATGTTTAATTTGAAATATAGAAATTAATAGTAAAAAAATAAAATTTATTTAACTGAAAAATTAGTTTTTGATTTTTTGATATTGAAATTATTTTATGAATTGTTGATTGTGATTTTATAAGTGAATTTGAATTTATCTATATATATTTATAATAAACACGAGTCATACAAAAAGATGTTACTATCCTAATCTGGCCATCAACCATGGATTGAAAGCCTCATAGACATGCCTAACTAGGCTCAGTAAGCCATGAACAATGAATGGTAGGGAATTCATGGGCTGGTGAGGGATTGTAGGTCACTGAAGGTACCACGTGCAGAGGTGGGCCAATATAACATGTAAAAAAGGATGTACATAATGACCTATTTACATGTGTGATTGTGTTTCCATGAGACCCCTCCTATAAGTTTATTATTATGAGCTAACTAAAAAAATGCGGTTTCATATAAAAACTACCTCTAGTATTATATGGGACAAGATAATCTTATTTTTTTTAATATTTAAATAGAATGGTGTCTCCTAATTCCCACTCTACTGCCCCATGCTCAGGTTCCCACCTCCATCGATTCTAGATTCCATCCACTACTTTGCAATGATCAATGTCACCCTTCCACCATTGAAACACTAAAAACCCACATGGAAGACCATGGTAGAGATCTAGATCAAGCTAGTTTTCCACAATGAATTCCGAGAACCATTTGTGATTACCTTTAGACCTTATTCTGACCACCATTATGCTATTTCAAGATTTATACACCCACTGTCAATTCCTCATGAATGAGGAGCACACCACTTCTATACCAACCTCCCCACTACTACATCCATGTCCCCCAAAAAATATACTATGTCCCTCATTCCATTAAATTCCCACACAACTGATGCATCCATTCCAAATTCACTACCCTTACAATTCATGATCCACACTAAAAATTTGAAACCAAGGTAACCCATAAAATTAAACACGTGATTCATTAAGTTGTTTCCATTTTTCATTACCCTAAGTTTCATGGATAATGTTCTAAAACATTTAAAAAGAGATATCAAAAGATTTTATTGACCTAGGGAAGGCCAAAGCCTCTTCATCCTCTATAAAAGTGGGGGACTCCCATTACCAAAGGGAGTTAGCACTAGGAGAAGATTATGTAGAGGCTAAAGATACTTTGAATCATTTTGTTTTCTGCATTTATTTATTTTATTTATTTTATTTTTTTTAATATTTAATATTATTTTTTTCTTAAATGTAATTCATTCATTTTTTTAAAAGGTGTACTACCTATCCCCATATTCTTCTATTAATATTATTATATTATATTATATTATTTTTATTATTATAATTCTTTTATTTTATTTATTCCATTTTTAAATTTTACTTTCTATTTATTATTATATTATTATCTTATTTTATTCTTTATATTCATTCCATCATACAAAAAAAATGAGGGGCTAACCCAAGGAATGTGCCTGGAGAGGTAAGTGGTATTTCCATTCATCCATGTCTTTAATATATATGTTGTATTTAAATTTGGGGAGTGGAAGAGTGTAGTGTGTGTGTGTGGTGATTTCACATCATGATACTATACTCAAAATCACTTCTTTTATTTTTCTAAAAACATTACCCTTCCTTATACAAAAAATAATCTCTTCATGAAATGAAGCTGATTCGTTTCGTGGATGAAACAAAATTTGATAGAGCTAAGTTATGGAAGGTGCCAAATTATCGATTAAGGTGTATCATAAATCTTGATTATAAGAGGAGGTGGTATTTATTTTTCTAAAGTAATTAATTATTTTTGAATTACTTAATATAATGATAGTATATTTGGGGTGATATCTCATAATTAAACTATCATACTAAATTTATGATCCAATTAAGAGAATGATAGTTCCCATAAACCAAACCATAAATAATGAGTTATTTATTTTGAAATAAAATTTTTTCATTTCATTTTATTTTATTTTTTAGAATTTTAAATATTTTTTGAAAATCAATTTTTTTCATAAAATAATAAAAATAACAAAAAATAAAGAGCTTAGATTAATTATATTAATTAGCTGAAAAAATGTGAAGATCTTATAGTGATTTGACCATGGGCAGTCTCTGTGCCACATAAAGAAAATAAATGCTATTTTCCTATGACCTATGACAAGGGTGTTGTCAAAAAATGGTTTCATTGATGGAGTTCTAATACATGATTTTATACATTTTCTATTTCCACACTATAGACATATTTTCATTGTTCTATTTAAATATAATCCATAATAAATCCCTTTTTAATGATTCATCAATGAATACAATATATCTTTTTATTGAATGACTAATCATAGGAGTAGGAGAATCAAGATGAAGAGACTAGTTATGATATGTTCTAGTTGTAAGAACATAAAAAATATATAAAACCATAGGAGGGTAAATAGTAAGAGAATTTGAATATGATCATACATTGATTGATCACCTGAAACCTGAGCTTCATGTTGGAGATCAACAATAACTAGATGACTTCAAGAATTATTTTGGGGAATAATATGATCTATAAAAGCCTTAAAAAATATATTATCCCACATCATTACATGTCTATTTATCCATCAATAAAGAGTAATAAACTACTCTTATAATTAAATTTTATGAAATGATGGAGGAGTCAAACTACCTGCCTCTATCCAATAAGATTCAACTTTAATAGGAACATAATGTTGTCAAAAAAACTCAAGATGAACCAAGATGGTGAGTTTAAATTTTCTCAAACTCTATTTTATTTTATTTTATTCAATCAAAATTTAATATTTATTCACATCATTTTGAATTTTTAAATTTTGAAAATCATTATTGTGCCTTAGAAGAAGATGTCAAAGAAGTAAACTCACCAACTGTGGAACAGATAGTGCTCATTGATTTAAATAAACATGTATTTTAAGAAGTCCATGAATAATTCCCAATGGCTAATCCATAGGAGAACAAGAAAGAGGCTTCTAACATTGAAATGGTGGACTTTTATTTAAATTTAATTTTTTCACAGTTAAAAATACATGCTTAGTTACCCATCAATAATTAAATTAATGAATCCCACCTCTACCAGGAATTGGACAATAAGGGGGAGGTTTCATAAGTAGAATCCAAGAATGAGGATGATTCATACTTCATCCTACCCCCACCATGCATACCATGTTTAATTTATAAGAGGATGGATATTTTATACCCTATCCAAGTATCATTCCACACTAATAAGTAATAATTTAATACTAGGAAAATTTACATGTTGTGGTTAAAATTCATGAAGATCCATATATATCAGATTTTTGATAATAGTTGATACTTACCTTTGGAGGCAGTAGAAATACAGGACCCACATTGGGGATTATTTAATGTGTTATATTTAATTTCTTTATAAGATTTAAATTTCGTTATTATGATTTGTATCAGAATTATATTTTAAATATGTAGTTTAGGGGGCGAGGGAATTCAGAGTGGAAAGGATGATATAAATTTTATTTGAAAGTGTGGCTGTATTAATTTTGGTTGTTGAGAAAGGTTTTTGATTAATTCATTATGATTTATAGTTTTCCCTTCTTGAAAAAAGTGGAAAATAGTCATGAGTTATAAATTATAATAAAAAAATCACCATATCAAGAAAAATGGTTTTTATCACATGTGGTTAGATGGTGGATGTGATATTAATTAATAACATAATGTCCAAAAAATAGAATGAAATAGTAATTTGAAAAAAAAACTTGTTTAAAAGTAGATAAATATTCAAGAAGGTGGGTATCTTTCATTTTTCATTCATTATTCAGGACCTTACATTGAGTTTGGGATGTGGGATGTTTTATTTTAATTTGGTTAATTTCATTCCATTTTTAATTTTGATTTCATAATTAAAACTTAAGAGAGTAACCTCATCATTGAGAATTGATTTTTAAACATCAAATCCCTCCAACCAAAGCCTCAGAGTCACTAGAGACTTAACTGAAAATACCAGATGATTTTGTATGTTTTTTTTACAAGGTATATAATGTAGTTCATTTATAAAATTATAGATAAAGACCATGATACCATGATATGAACATAACTATATTTGAAATTTTATAATTATTGATGAGTGAAAAGATTCAACAATGTGGTAAATCATGATTTGAAATGTTCAATATTAATAAATTTAGAAACATAAATGGAAGAAAGGATATGTTACAACTATTTCAAAAAGGGGAAATGTAAAATAAATGGGTTTATTGTATCTTTAAAAATAGGGAATTTTAATTGATATTCTTTTGGGAATATGAAAATTTGGGTTTTCATAGATAATTGTATCAATTATATTGCTTTGAAATTTGTGAAATGAAAAATTTGTGACCTCTATAATTACATTTTTATATTTTACGGTTGAAGGAATGATTATTTTATGTATATGGGTATTATATAGACCAATTTTATCAAGAAAATTGTAAACAAATACTAATTATTAACAATGGGTTTTAATGAATATTCAAATTTATTTCAATTTTTTATTTAAAAGTGTGAAATTAATTATAAATAATTAAAATTGATTTAGTTGAATCTAGATTATTTCTTTTTTTGAAATGGAAATGATTTTATGAATTGTGTATTGGGATTCTGTAAAGTTTATTTTTATAACTCTAATTGTATTTATATTTTTCAGGAGTCTAACATAAAAATTGTGCCAACCAATGATAACCCTCACCCATGGCTAGAATGCCACATAGCCAGACATGAATAATTCTCAATGACCAAGAACAATGAAAATGAGAGATTTCAAGGGGAAGTAATGGATTTTAGGTTGCAGGAGGTATCATGTGAAATGGTATGCTATAGCCCTATGTAGGCAATGTGGTTCGGTAAATCCAATTTGCATTTGTACATGTTTTTGTCAGAAACCACCCTAGTTAAGGCTTATGAACCTAGTACTAGACATTGCTTCATATAAAAGTGTTCACTTATTTTCCTTCACTCAAATATGGGAAAATATATCCTATCCACTATTCAATATTTAAATAAAGTAGGGTTGTCCTTCTCTTACTCCACTACCCCACGCTCAGATACCCAGCTCCATCGATGTCATCGACCATCCACCGCTTGACGTAGGCCCACCACCACTACGAAAACCAGGAAAAAGCCATATTTGACTTTGGGAGAGATCAACATCGAACTCATTTTCCATAAAGAATGCCTATCACCACACATGATAGCGTTTAGACCTTGTTACGACCACCATGAAGTTATTTAGAGGTTCATCCGGCCTCTATGAAGGATGGATGAAGGATGTTCCTTCCACTAATACAATAATGCCTTTACTACCACTAACATCTCAACCAATATAGCATCAATGTCCCTCCTATCATGAAAATACACCACATACCAAGCATCAAATAAACATGGTATCCTTCTAAGTCTTGAATGATGTTAAAAGGTTTAAACTATAATAACCCACAACTTTAAACACCTAAATCCTTCAAGTGTTTCCATTTTTTCCACCGAGTGTCTCATGAATGAAGTTTTAAAACATTTAAATTGATACATCTAAACATTTAATTTATCAAAGGAAGAATGTGTGATCTTACCCCTATATAAATATAGTGGGTTCACTATTGTTTAAGGAATATTGGCATGAGATGGGGATCCTATAGAGGGAAAATCTGATGCATCTCATTTTTCTTATTTGTTAAATTTTTAATTTATTTTTTAATTATTAAATATAAATCATGGATTATTTAGAAAGTGTTACACCCGTTATATTTTTATCCTATTTTTATTCTCCTCACTTTATTCTGTTATATTTTATTTCACATTATTCTTCTATTTCAATTATTTTATGTCTTACACATATTTATTTATCCCTTTTACTTTTTTCTCTTATTTTATTCTTATATTCTTTATATTCATTCCATAGTGAAATCATATACTAAAATATAATTGAACACTAATATCAAGGAAAAATACAAAATGTGTAAAAAAATGTTAAACATACTTTATAAGATTCACCCAAATCCCCATCATATTCGTTCTATTGTATATATGGAAATTAATGGATGTAATATATATAAACCTTGAATATTAAATAATATATACTATTATACTAGACTAAACTAATATAATGAAGATGAGTTTTATTTCCATTGAGAACTAGTCTTCACATTTCCCTAACTTTTAATAAATCATCTAGTTTTTCATTCTTATGAACATGAATGTAGTTCTGAAAACAAATCCATTCTATTATGCTAGTCTCATTTGATATTTTCATTCTATAATTTATATATAATCAAGTTAAAACAAGTTTAAAATTCATTTTATATGATATATATTTCCAAATGACTCTTTTGAATATGTTGTCTATACATCACAAAAATTAAATGTTATACTAGAAGAATGCTAGTTTTTTATTCCATCATGTATTTTTAATTACCACTTTAGCTATATATAATGACATGAATTAAGATAATAATTTGTCTATGCTAGTATATTTGGTTCCATGGAATTTGGGTTTCTTATTGATTAATATTAGAGAAAATAAATTCAGTCTTAATTTACCAAAAGAATAATCATTTTGATTCTATATTCCTTCACAAATATTATCCCTAAAAACAATAATTCTCCCCAAAACCTCTTATAAAAACCGGAGTAAACATCCATTTCAAATAAATTTCCTATTATTGTTGTGTGTGTTTCAATCTATAATGGGATCCTTGAAGCTTATATGTCATATTTGTATTTCTCGACTTCAGCAACCTTTCTAGTCTTATCGTATATACATCTTCCATAAGGTTTAATTTAAGGATCATGAACACACATCTCATTCCTAATAAAATTATCATAGAAATGATATACAATGTAAAGGTTGAATGGATCATTTTAAGATGATAAGTGGGATGGTATTATCACCCACAATGATAAATATATATCAAGTCTAGATATTACGAGTCATTATTTAATAATCTATTATATATTAGAAAAAACATGACCAACTATTAATAGATTATCTAGAATAACTACCAATGTATTTATATCAAATAGAGAGACTCTAAAAATTTGGAACTAGATTTTGATTTATGGAATCCTTATTTAATTACAAATCAGTTCTTGATTTTGAATTTTTACCTCTTATATGAATCATTATTCTCATTAAATAAAATATATCTCCCACCATAGTTTATATGAGACCCTAACAATTTATTTAAATTTCTTACATAGCTTGTGTTTGTAAAATAATTTTTCCCACTAAGACATTTATAGGTCATTTTTTTTATTCCAACTTGTGTATCTTGAGCCATGCTTCAAATGAAATGATATTTCTACAACTATCTGAAATGATATTTTCTTCTATCATAGAAATATAATAGGTATTAATAATACCGTTATGTCATGGCGGTGATAACACCATTAATAGTTTTATAGTAATTAAATAAGTCACACTTGATGTTTTATTTTATGTATAGTTCAATATGGGGAAAGATTAGATCATGATTATCATCAAAACATAAATGTTTATGGCATAATAAATTCATATAATATTATATAATATAATATCCATTAATAAATTTAGTTGGTTAGATATTATGTTTTTATCTAGAGAGTTATGGATGTAAAAGATTCAATGAGGAATTTAAATATTTATATTACTCTACATAAATTTAGCTTTTACTGTCACCATATTTATGATGAGAATAATAAAATGTGTGTTTAGAAAATAAATCCTACATTCTAAATATAATAAATAATTACTATATGTTTTATCCATACTCCAACTTATCATCTTCATGGATCCAATATATTTTACCAATTTCATTCATTACATTCACTTATCATTCCAAAAATACATAATGAAATTCAATTAATTTTTTGGATTTCCCCCAGCTTCACCTTGGAAGAGTTCATGCTTATATAAAATAATTAACTTTAAAATTATTTTGTAATACCTTATGTTTATAAATTTTCATTCAATACAACTTTATAAGTATATTTTTAATATACTTACAACTTTAACTGAAATAGAAAAAACCTCCTTAATGGTATAATATATACAACTATAATCAGTTGTACATGGTAGACTTTTTTTCACAACAATGTATCAATTTATAACTCAAATATCATCATTGATTTTATTGTTGGATATCAAAAAATGAATTATTTAACTAGTAGTTATGTATTAAAAATAAAAAAAATATTTATCACATAAATTATTCAATTTCTCATTATGACCAAGGGAACAATAATATATATTCATTGGTAATAATAAACAATAGTTTAACCTTAATCAATACTCTTTGAAATCATAATTTATGAAATTATCACTATTGAACTAGGAATCACTATTTTATCCAACGAGTGAATTTAATATTACTTATTGATGTCATGTGGTTCTCCCGTTTGACATTATGATTCCCTTTCCTCAACAAATAGGATAATACACCATATTCTTATTATGATTCATTATTGATTTTAGTATTTTAATATGAGTCTATATTTAATACATAGGAAATGAAATATAAAAATTACATTATGTGATGAATAAATTTTATTTATATGCAATTTTTGGTGGCTAAATTTGTTTATTACATGTTTTCAAAAAGATCATTCCACTTAAATAAGAAGAAAATAGCTTCTTATTCACCGCAATACCAGTACATATTTTTCCAATGAAATATATTAGAAAGGAACCATTTAACATAAAATTTTCATGATATTTTCGAACCATTACTATCATGTTATTCATTTATGGGTTTTTAATTTAGTTCCCAAAATCATTATTTACCCAGTGAAACTTTCACAAAATATTCTTGTGGATTTTATTCATAAAATTCATCTCATAATACTAAATAATTTGAATTAACTTGGATGTAAATTATGGTAGTATGAGAATAGTATACTTTTTCTTATCTATAAGGAAGGACATACTTCCTTAAATTATTAATTCACTTTATTATATTGAATACAAGATCAATATATAATTACCCTATTCCAATTTAATCTAGTAGAGTGTATAAAAAATATTACATATCTAGATTCTATATTTCACATTTCAAAAGAGACGGGATAGAGGATTTCATGGTATATGAATATGTTTCTATATGAGTCATTAAAAATTCTATAGATATAACTGATATAATTCAATAATAGATAGTTGGGGAACACTCATGTTCCCCCTATAGTAATCTTTCTCACTATAAATTTCTTTCTGATGTAGCTGAATAGGTATATGGGATAATAGAATATTGAATACTTTTTCCTATTGTTGTTCATTATATAAATAACTATACTACCCTTGGAATTATGTACTAGTGAGAAAAAGTAATTTTTCTAAATGATCAAAGTGTATTAATAATTCCTGTATTCATATTCAACATCAATTAAATGTGGATATTTCATTATCCTGATTATCAAAAGTAATGACATAATAAATTCTATTTATTAGTCATGAACTATTGTATCAACACATAATTTCCCTCAAAATTAGTTTTATTATAATAAATTATTCATATTATCTATTTATAAATATCTTTATTCACCTTATTATAACAAAGGCACTAAATCGAGAATCATTTCAAAGGTTGCTAGTTATGTGCAACTTTCAAACTATATAAAATCATAGTTACATGATCCGTTGAGTATACTCGCTAATATATAAATCCTAGACCTATATTTTCTCAATATATTCCTCTAAATTACATAAATTAATGCTTTGGTACAAAACCATGATGTAAATTAACTTACATTAATCCATGAAGTCATTTAAAACTCCATAAAAAATTAAATCACACTAAATTTATAAACATACACTTTGAACAATGGTTTTATTTAAATTTTTTTTCATAGAAGGTGTTATCAACATAATATATGGATTGAGGTATTTTAATCATTATTCATAAATTTCCCATTTTATCTTATTAGATTGATGTTAATATTAATTGGAGTTTAAATAAGTGACTAACTATGTATAAGTAAATTTTTTAATAATCCATCTATTTAATTCAAATATTCATGATTTTTAATTCATTTATTGATTTTGAGGCCCATCCATTAAAATAAATAACTAATAATGTAAATGAAATAAATAAATAAATAAATTGGTATGATTATGAGCCTTTTCTAATAGTTGGACTATCTAGAATATAATAAACTAATTTTTACCCATGGGGAATTACTCCTTGAACCTTTACAAGTTCATGTTAAATATTTCACCTTTCCAAAAATATACCTTCTGGATGGGTTTCACCTCAGATCCAACTTAAACAGTATCCACCCACCTGGGAGATCCATCTATTATAAAATATATTCCTCCCATGTTGGTGAGGTGAACCAAAGGATTGTTTATGGGGTTTATATATAATAAACTACTATAAAATAGGACCCTGCATAATAGAGAAGGTGGTTACATACAAGCCATTTTATTAATATTATAATACATAACATAAAACCCTAGATATTAAATTAAATTCATAGAAACCCAATCAGTAAAATAGTTCAGTCTAAACTCATGATCATCTGTATACATGAAATGAATACAAAATTATCATTTAGATGGTATCCATTTAAAATCATCATTTATTAATAATATAAATTCAATTTAATTAATTAAATGAATTAAATATATTTTTAATTAATTAATATATATTGATGAAAATCTGAATAGCCTTGGATATCCCTTCATAATTAACTTGAAAAAATAAGATCAATTATATTGGGAATAAACATGATAACTATTAATCTTAATAATATGAAACATTATATGGTATTTTATTAAAGATTTTATATGGCATGTTTTGTACACAACATGTCACATATTGATTGGCATAAAGTGCTACATATTGAATAAGTTCTTTATATTTTAGGAATAGATTCCCATTTAATATACATGACATATAAAACAATAATGACTGCATTAACATTGGTGTAAATTACAAATATACATGATACATAGTTATTAATTTAAGTTGTAATTCATTAGGCATTCCAATTAAATGAAACATGAATAAAATGTGTGTATGTCATAAACATAACATGTGGTGTGGTTTAATTCCATTATTAATATTTTATTCCTTCATGTAATAAGTTTACATATTTATAGATTAGACGGTGTGTAATATACCTTGATGGGAAATTCTTATATGGTTTATAAAACAATAAACACACCACATAATAAATTTCACGAAACACACATATGCACTCTCTGTATATGTCGATCATGGATATTAATTAGGTAAAATGTTTCTATTCATGTTACATGTTGTTCATACACCTTCATTATTAGCCACTACTCTTATGTTTATTGTAATAAATACATGACACACTATTGATCCCACGTATTGAAATTTTTTTGTTGAAAATACATGTAGACTACACATCATTTTTATCATCTATGTACTGTATAATTTGGTAAACCATTTAGCATGATGGATTTATTAACATGTGGTGTGAATTAATACACATAGTGTTAATTTTATATACAATGATCTAGATATCTCATGACTAATACTTGTGGTTTTCACAAGGGTTTATAGTTTTTACCAATGGTTTACACACCTTGTAGACTTCTATTATCTGTAAAGAACCATTTCCACCTCTAAAGGGAGTCTTAAAATGGTCTCCATTTATTTTTAACTTATTCGTGGTTATATGATTGAGAAATAAGAAGAAGAAATTAATATTTGTATGATTTGATATAAATAAAGAAAAAAATAGAAATGAAAAAATAACAATAAATGCATATAATCAATAATAATATTAATAATAATAAATTATTAAATGACCAATTTGATACCACTTGATGGTTTTGATCATAGTAGAAAAGCCTATTGGATAATTGGAAACCTATAATTTTTTTGTAATTGATGAATAATATTAGATTTACATAACATATAATTTCATGAACAAAATAATTAATTCAAATATTAATTGGCATAAAAATATTAAAACTGATGAGAAAGAGTCATCACAAATAATTGATAATAAAATTATATACGTATTAATAATATCCTTATCTTGTTATTCATTATTAATTGAATATGTGGTAGATCACACTCATCATACCATCAATACATGGTTGTATCCAAGGGTAGAATACCACTTGTAGTGATCCATATAATCTTTAAAATCTCATAACTTCATCATAGAATCCCCTAATGTTATCCTAGTTGATTCTAATCATTTGTTTTATTTGTTATTGATTGTTGATGGAATCCCTTCATGGAATAAAGAGCCTTTTGGTTCTCTAAAAATCCTGAGAGACTAGAGAAGGATCAACATTCTTATTCTTGAGAATGTTCTTGATAAGTTTATCACTTTTTGTTTGAGATAATTCTCTCTTAGTTTTATTGTTAAAAATAAGAGACCAACTCAAGAATGTCATATTACTGAGTTTCTATAGTGTTGGGTTATGGATGGTAATTGAACATAAGATATTAAACAATTCCTTATTCCATATTGAGACTAATTTTGAATAATAATATAAATACTTTTATTATCCACTTAACATGGGAAATACCTTCAGATAAAAAAATATATTTTTTTAAAAAAATTAATATTTAAATAAATAATATTTAATAAATTATTTCCAATCGGAGAATTAAACCTAATAACTATATCCTCATTAATACTTATAAAAATTTAAAAATTTCCTATTCAGTTACTATATAAATAATTACTTCATTTTTATCGATAAATAAAATCTATATTATATTTACTAAGTCCCATGAATAAATATTTATTACTATTCAATTAACCTATTTATTCTTTTGAATAATTCATGATCTTTCTTGGAGATCAAGGAAATTAAAATAATTATTAATCCACAATGTGTGAATTATATTTTTCTATCTTATTAAATAAAAATATAATTTAACTATCATTCTATATACACATAGTGTGTTCCCTAAAGGATTAATTTATAATGGTATTAGGTAGAACATACATAATTTACAAGGTTAGCATATGATAGTACAAAATTGCGCCCACAAAGAAAGAGGTAAATGTTTCAACAAATTATAACCTCATTTGAACTAACACTTTTTAATATAATCCCTCTTTATTTATATCTATAATCAAGAAGTTTTTATAATTTTTTATCTACCTATGTGATTGATGTCTCATTCGTTGTCGTTTAGGAATATAACATACCGATATGAAACCATGGACACTAACTTAATTTGGATATTCCATTTTTATAAGAGGGGTTAAGATATAACATTCCTCAAAACTAGGAAGCAACAATTCCTTTTTTATATAATTAATTAATTAATTATCACTTGATTGACAATAAATTTATCTTACCTCACCCTGAATATATTTCATCATAATTTTCACTTGTACATAAAAGTACACAATGCATGATATATATTAATAAAAAACATAATGTCTAAGGACTAGTACACACAACCACAGATATGAATATCAAACGAAACATATGAATGTATATTTCCTAATAGCAGGTTATATTATAATAACCTTCTTATCTTAGAGATTACCATGGAGTAACATTATGAGATGAAATATAAATGACTTATGAGCCTACACCAACGACATCCTATAGCATTTTTCTCCCATATAATGTTATCATTTTACCATAGAATAAGTATTTAAGAATGATATCATATAAGTTCTAGGTTCTCATCATAGTAGGGAGATTATATGACCTTTTAGTGTTCCTAATACCCTTACAAAATTGTCACATTCATTTTCATGTAAAATAATTATCAATATGGGATATGATATTAATTAATATTCAACACCATGAATAATTGAATAATAAATCTATATAGTTGTTTGTTTTAGGGATCCAACTCCAGTAGACTCTAACTACTTTTAAGAATTCCATAATGGATTACTATTTTATGACTACGTTCAAATATGGAAATCATTTACAGAATATTTATGGTGTACTTACAAAAATAGAGTCATTCCCATTGAATTATTCCAAGATATTTTAATTGAGTATTTCTAACATCCAACAGGGAAAATTTGATGAATGTGACTTATGGTTGAGTGGAAATTTCAGCAACGAGTGTATTTGGACCTTTTAGATCTACCAAACATGAATATTAATTATAGACATGATTTACTATATCATGATTTATGAATTAGTGTGGGATTCATACTTCCAGATATACTTTCATATCAAATTTATGTTGGAGTTTCTGAGTTATTAGTCTCTCAACACCGTCACATACCACAACCATCCCAATGAGTTGGAATTATCCTTTGGGACCATAATCAGATCATAAGGGTCCATATTGCTAGAATAGTGAAAGAAGAATTACTATCAGTAAGAAACATGTGGGATTATTTTGCGAAGCTCTCACAATTGGTTAAGGAACTACCTATAGTTTTTTTAAACTCATAGCAAAAGGATCCCCATCTTTGTTCATGATTTACACTCAATAAATATTTCTAGAGTTTTCAAAATACTATGCGTGGATGCATACTAATGAGACCCAAATAGTTCCAAATGATATAATAACATGGTAAAACTAGGTTATGTTAAATTATCATGGAGGATGAATGAAACACTGTATATAGATACAATGTGAAGAACTAGGATCTAGAGATCAGGTTGGTAGTGTATTTGATAGTGTTCTTTAGAAATTTGCTTCTTGTGGTCTGAGACACACACATTAGAGTATATACCTGGATGTTCATTATATTTTAAATGTTGTAAAATGGAAATAAAATGAACCATTTATTATATGTTTTAGTTAGGTTGGATGAACTATATAGACATGTCATTTTGAGGTATATTCCCATACACCTCTATAGACCCAATAAATTTCTCTATGGATGGGTTACTGCATAATATATGGGAAAGGGTTTACAAAATTGATTTCCTCTCTATATAAATCATTCAAGCCTTACCTTATCAACATCATCAGTTTTGTTTCATAATAAATTGTCAAATAAAATCTAGATCAAATAATCTCCTCATATATTTCTATATTTCATCATTTCCATATTATAGATAACGATATCTTCATTTACATGAATGAATGAATAGAGAAAATATTTATCATGAAAACATTCATGGGATATTTTTGGACATGTTCATTGATGGAAACACATTATCCAATCCATACACCCCAGAATGGTTTTAAGGAAAATTTCATTCGCTCCATCAAGTCACCCTATAAGTGAAAACCATGGATTGTATGAAGAGTCATCCCATAGTTATGATATATATTAAGTGTATACATTATTTGGAGGGATAATAAAGGATTAGCATTATTTAAATTATTATTGATCCCATAAAAAATGTCTAGGATTATTCCCAAATCATTGTGGTGGCATATCCTTGGGTAGTACTATGGAAATTTGTGATCTCATTGGATGATCTAGTGAGGGACTAGTTGTGCTTGGGAAGAAGGAATACTATAGTTAAGGGGTAATTCTATATTATAAGAGTATCTCTTATGGTTTTAGAGACAACTACAGAGGGATCTATTTGGTATTCTTCTCATTATCAGGTCTTGGTCTCTCGAGTGGGTAAAACTCATAGTATATAGGTTCATTATACGTCAATTTAAGAAGAGGTCCAAGAATTAAATAACTCCCATTGATTGATCCTATATATATCCAAGAGAATGAATTTGTAATTATATAAAAAATCAATTAGATGCGTTTTTCAAAAATCTAGAAAATTTGATAAAGGCTACATTGTCCCTTCATATGAAGGGAATTTTGGATGCAACATAAGTCAATAAGGATAATTATGCTTGTTCTAGAGTCATCCAAGGTTAAAAAAATTAGATATTAGTATGAAATGATGGGCTATATCCATGACCTAAATCCATTGGCATGTTGGTGTAGTGATGGGGATACCCTCATCAGCCAGGATAACCCAATGTTCAGAAGGCCATCCTTTAGAATCTTGGGAGGTGCATCACTAGCCAATGAGTTCATGGATTATGATATAGTGTCAAGGGAGTCCAATTACAAATAATTAAGATAAATAAATATGGTTTTAGATCATTATTCATTTGATGGGGGTAGGCTCAACCAATAGTGAATCAGGATAAATCATGCTGATATTGGTAACTCTCAAGCCTTGCATATTCCCTACACCACTATTTTCCTTTATATGATATCGACCTGAATTTTTTGATTTGTGTTAGAATAATAAAGTGATGAGACCTAGGGGAAATCCTTGGAGATATTCCCTATGATTTTACATGGGGATTATCTCCCTGGTTCTTAAAAGGTGGGGGATGTATCACATATTTATGTGATATAGAATAGTTAAACTTATGTTGAGTTTAATGACCTTGATGTTTACATTTGACTTCATATAATGTTTTAGAGGAAAATTTTATCATGAACCATTATTTGAGTACAATTTATTATAATTTTTACAAACTCACATGATTCTCCCATTGTAGAACCTATAAATCAAGTAGTTTTGTGACCCATGATCACTACTAAGAAACTCATTATGATTATGGGGATGTGATCGGTAAAGCCTAAATTGGATTCCTTATACCCTATCATACCAACGAGAATTAATACCTTGTATGCTGAACTAAATGATCCAAATGTAGAGTGGAAAAAAATAAATACATGCAATATATAAGGTTTTTTCATTTAACTGTCTCATGAATTTACTACTATCATAAGGATTTATATAGACCATAATTCTTGTAACAATGTACTTTGAGTTAATACATAACCCATAATATAGAAGTTTAGCTTGTGTCCAATGGAGAAAATTAAACCCATATAATGATCATGTTTTTGAAGGAGACACCACTTTCCTAAATTACTCATGATGGTGAATGTATTAGTGCATCAGTGAAAGATCAGGTTCTAGAGGTGACCAATTCTAAGGATAAACCCATATATGCATTAGAGAAGTATATGACTACACTATATGAAACAACCAAAATGGTTGTGGATTATTTTATTTCTAAAGAGGAAATAGTGGAGGTTCCAGACAATAATGATGGAATCATAGAGTCAATCCTATCCCTCGTCATCATTTCCAGCACCTTATAAATGTTTATTATGGATTTACACACTTGCAAATGGATCAAGGATTTTCCTAAATTTATTAGCTCCCTTGATATAATAATTGACTTCGTATAAGACATATATGGGGATAATATGGTGATATAGCACATGGAAAGGATTAATGTTAGAAACAACATCACCTAAGAGTCTATATGTATGATGATTAGTTGGATGTGATCATTTTATATTAGTTTGGTTATCTTAGGGACTAACAGAGTTGAATATTATTCTCCCTATTTAACATTCCATGATCAAATATCTATGCACAAGTTACTAGATGAGAGGTTGTTTTATAACTCTAGGTATGATTCTTTATCTGATGTAATTATATCTCTTTGGTGTTCTGTACAAGTAATCCCATGTCTGGAAGAATTAGAGTACTAATCCTTGAATATAACATCTACTATGGATTGGAACAACAACCATTTTATGGTGCATATAGATAGAGATCATTTCAATTAGGATTAAGAAGCATCGAAAGTGGTGGAGTGTAGGTACAATCTTGACATGATTATTGCGGGTGTATTTGAAGTGTGTACGCTAGAAAATAAATATCTTATGGTGTTTTCTATGATGTGACAATATGTTTAATCATCATGGGATATATTGGATTAGATCAAACAATCAATGGATCTGGTATTACCATAGGCATGAAATGTAATAGGGGAGATTCTCTAATCCATGGATGACTAATCTAATCTTCGTGTCTATGTAATGATTAAATAATACTTTCAAAAATTCCAATTTAATGTAACTATATCTATATTATGATAATGAAATAATAAAACAAAATTGATAATCCCACATAAGTCATGATCTATTTGAGAATCAAGAGATAAAAATGATTTTCATGCCATATGAGAAGTGTATAATAGGGGTATATTGGTTAGGGATAGAATATTAACATTACCACCATGATGGAAACCTGTTATGATGTTGAATCAGGTTTTTGTGATTTAAAAAGTTTTATTCTCTCTATAATTTCTTAGGGTGAATTGTGGAACAAAACCAAGGGTGTTAGAATCCCACTTGAAAAAAGGGAATGTGGGGAAAGGTAAGCTGTAAATATATTAGTTTTAATTGATAGGTGAAGTTTGATAGAAAAGTAAATGATTATTACTAACAATGATTTAATAATGAACGATCCACTACAATAATACCTAGGATGTTTCCATGGAGTTATGAACCCTTGATGGATGGTGAGCCTTCATATCATTATGTTTCCACTATATGAGAGTTTGTTAAGAAATTATAAAAAAAGTATCCCTGTTATATTTAACCTAGATGAATGGTATGAATTTATAGTGATATTATGCTACTATAAAAAAATGTTTTTGGAAATGAGGTGTAAGTCAATCCAAATTTTTGAACATAAGGGGTTGTTGTGGAGAAGGGGAACTCTCCTGAAAGTTTAAGGATATCTTAGTGGTTTTCCATTTTCTATAAATTTTATTGATAATATAAACTATAGATATAAGTAATGATGGTGAATATAATAGATATGAATTCCAGTCAAAGAGAGAAAAGAGAACAAAGATAGGCCATTATCTAAGTAGGGGACAAAGGTGAACCTATGGATGATCAGAATAAGTTCACCTATCTTTGAACATAATGATATTTCATTTATGTTCATGAAACTATGAACTATGGGTGACAGGGAATCCAAATAAATTCAAGAAAATAAAAATTGTATAATCTTGCATCATATGTCTAATTAGGATCGACTCAGTGGAATGTACGTGTAGTTTATGGAAATGTAGTTTTTATGATGTTTGTGGTCATATAAATTTGACCAAGGATTTATGAAATTTATGTTCTCTAAACATTCACCTAAGTTTTTTTTATTTTAATATCATGAAACTATGATAAGGGGGAATAAATTTGAGCTCATTTAACTTCTACCAAGTTTGTACAATTACAAATAATTAAGGAAAGGATGGGTATTGAGGTAGTCTACTAGGTGAAAGAGGGAATGGTAAATTTAATGGGGAATTAGAAGCCAAAATTCTAGGATGGAAACCATAAAATATAGGTGCATAAAAATTTATGTCAATGATTCGTGGAATAATGTTTATAGTTTAGGGTCATGCAACCTGGACCATCTCCTTAGAGAGAAGAATTTCTTTAACATTAGGTGGTATGGGGTGACCTAGTAGAGAGCTAAACACTAAGATAAGGTGTAGCTAATGAGAAATTTATGGCTAGGTCCATGAAAAGAGAAAAATGATTCACTACATATCATGATATTTGAGAATTAGTTCATGAATAGTTCATGAGAGTATAATTACACACAAAAAAATATTTCTTATGTGTATGATAACAGGGGAATCATCCTAGAGCTTGGTAGGAAAGGGTATCAACATGAGTTGAAATAGAAGTTTGAATTCTAGGATTCAATAAAATGTAAATTATAGTTAGGTTTTTTGATGATAATCATTACTATCACTATGTATCCCATGAAGTGGTAATGAAGACATACATAGTTATTCTAAAGGATGGTAGATGCACAAATCAAAAGGCCATCTTATTAGGAATGGTTGAAAATATAATGAAGTATAATGTCATGTGATAGGGAAAGTATTTTTATGGTTAACAATATATAGTGAGGATATTGACCAGAAAATTTAACATTGTACAGTGAGTATGATAGGTGGAATCTCAATCAAGTAAATGGGGAAACTGATCCGAAACACATAAAATTATTTGAGTCATTATTAGTGTCATAAAAAGGGGAAATAGAATGTTACTCAAGCCACATGAGAGTAAAAGATAATGATGGATGTGTTGGGGTTGAAATGATACTTTGAAACCTAAAGGAACAAAAAAATGGGGAGACCAATTGGAAAGAATCTAGTGGGTCTGTTCACCATACCAACATACAAAATGGTATGGGAGTTCAAAACCAAGGGTGTTAATAATTTTATTGAGCATGTGGAAGTGTATGAATGACAATTCTAGGTAAATTAATTGCAATTTACAAGGAGGTAAAAGATCCAATTAGGATGATTTTTTATCAATTTCCATAAAATAATTCCAACACCATATCATAATGAATCGAAGAAAAAAATAGAATTTACCATTAACCATGTATTTGAAACATTGGTCCCATAATATTGCTTCCATGAAAAATTTATCTATGATGTGTACTCTGGGAGGGATATGGGTCATTAGTAAATTGTTTTGTTATTGTAGTGGAGTTTATTTGGAAATAGTATACCAGCGTGGAAGAGAAATGTACAGTGAAATATAGTGTGTATATGAATGAAAATGATCAAGGGGTGTTTGAGAACCATGGGGGTGCACTGTCATGAATTCGGTATATAGATGGTGTGTACCAAGCATCATGGATTAAGAAAACCAAAATATATAAGATAATGGTTTGATCATGCATTTTGGAGGATCATGTTGGACCTTGATAAAATAGATTATAATTTTATATAGCTTATATGAAAAGTGTAAAAGTCTATATACCACGTGAATGGAAAAAATAGATTTGGATTAGAGGAACCTGTGTGCTCATATTGACTACCCTGAAGGGAAAAGGTATAAAGTTTAAGTCCATGATTCTTGTGGGAAAAAAATCCCGTTATGATTTTTATTTTATTTTATTTGATGTAGAGGAGTTCCAGTTTTAGTTTACATGAAGTTTTCTCTCAAAACATGGAAATTTTCAATGTTTTTTCCCATATGAATGGTTCATGGAGACCTTAAGGCCCCCATTTAAAAAGAAAATTTTCATTTCATTTGGAACTACACAAGAGTTTTCAGTATGATCTATGAATGTTTAAGACCAAACCATGAAAAAACTATGAGAAATAGTGCAGGGTCTTTTATGTGTATGAGGTGTGGTGAAAAACTTGCATACGGTTTAGAAAACCAAGAAATTAGAAAGATGTTGGATCTATAGTTTTAACATTGTCAACCGGCATAGTTGGAGAAAGGTTTT
Source organism: Viscum album (assembly GCA_963277665.1). NCBI lineage: Eukaryota > Viridiplantae > Streptophyta > Magnoliopsida > Santalales > Viscaceae > Viscum > Viscum album. The sequence continues at coordinate 1,788,731,401 of OY728165.1, read as the reverse complement.
TCTAACCCAGCTAGGCCTAGGTTTAACCATGTGGTGGGGTTACACGGCCTAGGTAGTGTCTTGTGTGTGGTTTGGAAACCAGTTTGGTTAAACAATGTGGCCTACCAAGGTATTTATTTTTTTGGGTCTTTACCATTTTCTATTATGAAATAATAATTATTTCAATCATCTTATCCCCCACATGTGTTTACTGAAATTTGGTAGTCCTAGGAGGAGATCAAACCAAATCCACCTTGGATCAATGTTGTTAGTAATAGTAGGACACTCAAGAGGGGGTTAATTTAGTTCTTATAATAAATTCTATTAAAAATTATTTATTTGCATGTCTCTTAATTTTTGTAAAAAAATAGGCCAGTTAACCAAAGTATAAGATTTCCAAAAATATTTTATAGTTTGAATGATTCCTCTAAGATTGATTAATTCTCAGTTAAATAAATTTATGAATTTTCTTCAACTTTTAAACTAGTCTACTAAAAAAATTATATAACCAACAATATCTAAGAGTAACTATCAAAGAAAAGTTCCATTTCCTAGTTTGAATAAATAAAGATAGGTAGGAGAACAGATCTTTGAACACAATGGATAAGACAAGAGGTTTAGTATCAAGTAGAGACTTAGTCCTCTACACTTGGGGATCACCTTCCATAAAGAAAAACATAAATAAACAAGATTTATACATAACATGGATAGGGGTCTACAATAACATACAAGATATCTGAATCATCTAGACCTCTATCATAGTTTTATGCGGGAAAAAATATAATCATCTCACACAGAGAAAACTTCCATAGTTATACGTGGTAGTAAAATGGTGTAAGAGAGTAGTAATGATAGGATATTATGTATCCTCCAGTTTAGAATATGAGACAGTGTGTGTTTTTAATACAGATACACTCAAAAATAAAAGGAATAAAAAACAGTACACAATAAAGTATAATATAATAAGATTGGATTAAAAATGCTCTGAGTGTTGTTCTACACCGTTCTGGACTCTTTGAATGTATCATATTAGATGCTCGAGTCCTCTTAATGAAATAGACTCAGAAACAGAGTGTCATGAGTTTTGTGTTTAGGATTCTAGTTCAATGAGATGTTCATCATAGCTCTTCATCCCCTTTGGGTTATTGATGCTACATGGATTCTCAAAGGATAGTAGAAAGAGAGTTCTTCATTATCTCATAGCATGAAAGATGGATTATTGTGGATGTTCAGCAGGATCTAGTGTGTGTCACTGTCTCATCTTCTTCAACTCATGTTCTATAATATTTTAATCCTTAGGTGTTTCTGTTGTGGTTATAGGGATAATGATATCCACACCTTGTACCACGTAATTTCTATAGAAATTTTTGCAAGAATTATTAATAATATTAGTATCATTGAATAACTAAAACATTTTCATTATAAATAACATTGAATTTAATTTAAATAAGGCATAAGTGTATATTTATGGAATTGTGTCACAATCAGCGGTGACATAGGAACTATATAATAGGAACAGTGAGTCAAGACCGGTGCCATAGTCAGCAGCTAGTCATACTTTGGTTCCAAGCGATACCTCCTGACTAGTGTCTCATAAATTGAAAAAAAAATTAATTCATTTAGGAGATTCATTGGGTTATATTAACAATTTTAGGTACTTGTGAGAAATGGTGTCACTAGAAACGATGACTCATACTTTACTGATTTTTATACATAACGGTGTGATCATTTTCTCACAGTAATGGTTACAGATAGTTCACCTTAACAGTGACTCATACTATACAAAATATCTTCAATCTATAATGATAAGTAATACTCACTGAATTGATTAAGATTAAACATGAGAAAAATGATATATTATAGGAAAAAATTAAACATGAATTACAAAATTTAAACATGATTTTTCAGCGTTAAAATAAGAGTAGTCAAAAAATAACCCCCTATTTGATGATCACAAATCATGGTATTTTCCATCAGTACACATTAGAAAGGAATAAATAGTTATGATAACATATAAAATAGATTATATGAGATTAAGACATAAATTCATGTTAGTTTGTTAGAGTAATAGAGAATATAGGTAAAAATATTCTAAATTCTATTTATTCTTCCCCTTTTTTGTTATAAAAAAGAATGTAAGAAAATAAAAAGAATCACTAAATGAAATAAACAATTTAATAAACTATAAATATGATTTCATTGAATATATTGATAGAGTATAATATAATCAAAAAAAGAAAATACATCATAACCCTATCAAAATTCATCATTCACTTCTCATCATATTATGTAACCTTCCCTTTATAATTTTTGAGACAGTAGGAGGATTAGAATCATGTTCAGAAGTAGTAGAGGTGGTTGGAATAGAAAAAGGAGATAGAGGAACTTCTTCAAGAATAGAAGGGGCATTAATTAGTCTAGATGATGAATGGGGTAAGCGTTGCTCAATGATGACATGTCTGATCTGGGTTAGAGCCTAGGCAGGGTCATGGTAACTAGAGAAAATTTGGTAGAGGAAGAAATAGTGGTAGAAGAATGCATTCCAGGTCTGGGAGGATAAGCTACAATAGAATATATGGATGTGTTAGTATTATATAGATAATGTTTTTACAGATTGATGAGATCTTTGATGATCTATCCTCTATACTCCATATAATTCTCAAAATCATCATTATTTTCCATAAACATATAATGAGTGGGAGTAAAATCCTTCAACTACATGACTTGATCATTGAAATATTAAGTAACTAGAGGTAGCTTTAAAATCTCCACTAGATATTTCAAATGTCTTGTTAGTTCGTGCATAATATAAATCTTTGTAAAATAATAATCCACCTGCTTTGAAATCTCTGCTTGAGCATGAGTTTATGTCTTGGAGTAAAGTATGACCATATAATGCACATTATCATTGTACATTTCAATTTTACTATGGGTTTCTTGACATGGACCGCCAACGAATGCCTGAAAATCATCTATAATTGCTGATATAATAAAATCATTTTTCAACGGTTGAGAGGTCTATGTAGAAGTAGATGGAGTTGAAGTTGATGAGGAGAGAGCATTAATCCTTTTAAGAACAATTTCTAAAGATCCATTACGCACATCTATCAGTCAATTGATTGCATCCACAAGTCCATGCCTTTCATTTTATACATTGGTGTTCTTCCTGGCCACTTATTCAACCACTGAAATCAAATTGGGTTGAATCTAAGATACAACCATCCATGAGATCATGTCATCATCACCATCACTGAGACTATGATCCAATGTTGGAGCAGTAAAATCTATTAAATCCTTCCTCATCTCTTCAACATAATATCTTAAGAATTTCACGTCATCACTCAGATATTTATTTTCAATCATATATTTCACTGTCTCATAAAGGATTCTGGGTTGATTTTTCCATATCAAATTTTATAGAAGAATTTAGGAATCTCTTTCACTGAGGTGAGTCATAGGAGTAGGTTGTGACATAATAAGCCCTCTAAAACTAGATAATATATTTCTCCAATATCCTTTAGGTAATCTTTTCTTACATAACTGGGGGTGACATGGGTTGGTTCAGTAGTAGATACAATTTATTTCTCTTTAGAAGATATCACTTCATTAGCTATGATTGTTTTGAGTTGAAACTCAGTTGAGAAGTAAATTTCTTTCTCTAATGACATCATAGAATCATCAACATAAAATTCGATAGTAAACCTGTACTAGGAATCCAATGAACTTGAATCCAGAAGATTATGTACATCAATCCATTCCAAACTTGATTCTGCTCCCCATCCACCAATGCTACCCATTTAGGGCTAAGAGACTCAATTTCATGAACTTTATCCTCATCCTTAGTTATAAGAGACTCTGACATACTTCTTTATAACAGAAAATCTTATTCCATCCTCACTTCAGTAGGAAAATTGACTTCTATTTCTATAGATTCTTGTTCTGTATGTTGTTCATTAGAAATATGTGCTTCTACAGTTTCTTCACCTTTATCAGCATCACTATTCTCGTATGTATTTTCATCACTTTCGCCATCACCACCATTATATAGAAGATAATCTCTAGAGGGAACAACATGAGATCGTTCAAGAGATGCATGAATATGCTCTTCAGTCCTTTTGGAAATATTTGGATAACTGCATTAAAAAACTCTAACAATAACTCTAGAAATATCAACTTCTATTCCTTCATCTGAATATTCTTTGTACTCATCTGGTTCCCAACCAGGATCAGTGATATTCATAGGTCTTGAAGGGTGCTCAATAGGATTTAAATTCTCCGACAGCCTTTCATTGTCTTCAACCCATGAATTCTTCCATGGTTTCCAAAAAAAAAATTATTCACCTACATGGTCCTTAGATAGAAAAAACTCACAATCCTGAACAACTTATTCATCCTTCCCTATAAAACAGTTGTCTTGAATCATGGTGGAAATAAATCATCAATAGAATAAGGATGTTGAATTTGAAGTTGTCTTGATCGTATAAAACATGTGAAGGACAAGGTATTGGAACAGATTTATCATTTGACCATTCTTAAAGAGATACAATACGAATATATCATTATAATTTAGAGTAAAAAAGTCACCTTTCCTTACACATATCAGTTGTTGAATAAATTTTAACAGTATTCAAGTGTCTCCATTTAATTCAACAGCTATATGCCTTCTCCTTTTTCCATCTTCTGTTAGGTCAACCAAGGAATATTCCTAGATAAATATGTCACATAGAGGTAGAGGTCATATTTTTAGTCTTTGAATATACCTTCATGATGGAATCTTAAATATTCATCCCATAACCTTGAAGAAAAATTACTCATTTTTCCATTTACCATACTTATTACCACATATTCATCCTTAAACATGAATACAAACTGGACATAATAATATAAATTGAAATATTTTTTGGGGTATATGGGTCTCTTATATTTTGTAAATAATTCTAACCATCTATGTACTATTAAAACTCTGAGAAGAATAGACTTACTCGAGAGAATCCATTTTCCACACACATCCTTTTCTAGCATGACTAGATGACATGCTAGATCAGGGTTCAGCAGTTCTTCAATCTTTCTAATCAGAGATCATTTCAATTTCATTGACTAATTGGTATTCCCTAGATTCGAGGATAATGGATTCTTTATGCATGGAATTTATGACACGATGAGAGGGTGTGAAAGAGTGAAAGGAGTTTGATAGATAAGTGTTTCAGTTTCGGGAGTAGAGAGGACGAGTGAGTTGGGAACTGGGGTGATCATTTTTTATCATTTATAGATTTCAAAATTTGCAAATTAAAAAATAATATAAAAGTGAAATAACATAATTAAAACAGTTATGCAAGAGAAAATTACCAAATATAGAAAGTCGAGTCATAATGGTGAGACCAGAATGTGAATTCATAGTGGCTTCCTAATTGTGTGACTCTGATCGGTGAGATAATAATTATTCAGATAACAAATTGTGAGACAGTAAACTATGAGACATTAAACTGTGAGATAATAAATGGACACTAAATATAAGGACCTAACACCAGTTTTCGAGAGCTAGTGACTTAATTTAATACATTGAAATATAAACAATGAATTTGAATCCAAAAGGATAGATTAGTTTCACATATTTGGAAAAAATATACATATATTAGATCAACATTGCAACTTGAAATTAAATAAAACATAGAAACTCTGTTGACAACATCCACAACTCCTTGGCTATTTCTGCATGTCATTCATAATATACCTCTTCATGTCATGGGAAAATGAATCATAAGAATGGGGTGAGCTCAAATGCTTAGTAAGGGTAGGAAATATAGCTAAATATTTCATGAACATAAACATTATGCATTGTGAATAAATAAAAACATGTGCCTTTAAAAATGAACTTGAACACATTATGTCCAGAATAAGAGATGAATAAATAAATCCTTAAATAAACATAAACATTGGTATTCTATTAGTCACATAATTACATGAAGAATCAATAATATTTTCATAATTATGTAGTTCATAATGAGGGCCATCATAAACATACTGTCAATACCTCGTTCCAGGAACAGAAATATCCATTTGGTCAAAGCCTCGTTCCATGACCATAGTTTGTCTCATGATACCTACTGATGCACCGAGGGGAGATAGGGGGGATAATATGACACTTAATAAGGCCAGTTCATTTCTCATATGAATGGGGATAAACATAAATAACATATACCTTCATATTGAAACTATTATATGAAATGTAAATAACTTTCCTGGCACATTAAGCATAAACACTATCCATTCAGAGTAAATTGGTAACTAGTTTTAAGATAGAACATCCACAGTCAAAATAATCATAAACCATTATATTTATCATGGTAGATACTATCCTAAAATATTACTCCCAATAATACAAAATAATCAACAATAGTGTTGAAATAGATGAAGGTACTCTTATAAAATCATCGAGTAATTCCACATATAAATACTCTTTTACTTTGAAAAGAAGATTTCTATTGGAAAAATAAATATATAAAACTATAAGTGATATAAGATCGTATTTTAATAATAAAATTATTTATTTTATAAAGATAATTGTTTTAAAAAACAAATAATATAGTGGCCTTGAAAATTGGTAAAAAATTGACAAATTTCCTTGAATCAGGCTTGTATTTCAAGTAGATGTTTTGAAAGATCCATTTAAAAAATATAAGTACCCCTAAAAGAAATTAGTATTCTATTTGGTACACATATATAGAATATTATCATATAATATATTAGTATTATTAATTTAGGCTAGTAGACAATAAGAGTAACCCGAACGAAAATTGAGGTTGAGATAGAAAACCCTTACCTTAGGTCAGAATGTGTTCCACTCTTGAACATAAGGTCCTGGAAAATGAAATTAAACTTATTAATAACATAATTAGGAAAATATTAGATATTTATTTTGTTATAAAAGTTTTATTAAGTTAATTTATTCCATTATTTAAAGGATATAATATTTAATTCCGTCATTATGGAGTGTTCGTTTCCTTGGTTTCCATGTTCGGTATATTTGTATATTAGTATGCATGTAAAAGTGGAAATGATGTAATTATCCTAAATTAAAATTATTTATTATTTATGGACATATAGAAGTTTCAATGGTTATTTATATAATATTTTTACATGGTATGAGGATAAATCATTGGATGAAATATTAAATACAATCACTTAGATTATTTAGCGGTATTTGGATTTTTATGAACTATTTGTGTTATATGAATTAATAATATGTAAAAATACTAGTTTCTGAATATTAAGTAGGTTATAATACATATATTATAGTATCTTTAAACCATAATAATGTTTTAATGACCATTAATTATAGAGAAATTGAAGAACAAAACTTGGTCATCCACAAATGTTGAAAATCGGAACCTTACGGGCGATGATTTCATTTATAAAAGAGATAAAAAGTAAGAAGATTGATAATGGTTATTACATTAACATGGTATAATTCTAGTTTATATATGATACTACATTTATAAGGCTTAATAGGAAAAAGTGGATAGAATATAATAATAAAATAAGATAAATTGAAATGAAACTAAATGAAAAAGTAAGATGATTGAACTCTTCAAATAACCTCCATGAGAACCTCCTTAAGGGAAGGGTTTTTAGTCCATTAAAAATACCAAGAGCCCCTGGATGTGGTGAGTGACTAGGGAATTGTATTTGGGATGATCTTTGAGGATCATCAAGGCATATTTATGTGAATTTAATTGGAGAATGAATGTGGTATTTATAGTAGAAGAGAGGAGGGGTTTTGCATTATTTTTATTCATTTTATTATTTTTTTCTCATGAAAAGAAATATTATTGGTTCAAATTATAAAAATAGTAAAGAGAGAATCTGAGTTCTAACCAAGTCTTCTTAAATCAGTAATGATCTCATAAATAGTGCCTTTAAATGATAATTGGTATATACAACATTTTACTCTATTTCACTATTAATCAATAATTCAAAATTTTCAAGAAAAATACCAATGATTCACCCGAACCATTTGTTAATGTATAGAATTAAAAAATAAATTCCATTTTTTGAAAATAATTTTCTAAATATGATTAATTTAATATTTAAATAAAATCAATCTTCATTCAAAAATTAGCAATTTAAAAACTATAACGGATTTTTATCACCATGAATAATTAATCAAGATGTAATTTTCTTCTAGCCTAATGAAAATAAAATAATAATATGATTTACTATTTATAAGGGTCATATTAATATTCATATTAATATTCATAATGGTATGTGACTTTTCAAAGAAAATCATGTTTGTTCTATTAAACTCCAAACAACATACTGATCCCAACTCTAGATGACCATTTTTTTCAAAATTCAAGTAACAATAGAGTCAAAATTACGTTTAAAGGATAATTTATAACAAAGTATTGTTTTTTAGGCACTCAGTGCTTCATGCATTCAATATTTATTATCAAAACCATTGTGTGTTACCCTCAAGCATTATCGTTCTCAATTTATGTATTATGTATCTCATTATTTTAGAATTTAGTGGCATTGTAAAAAATCAGCATGATGATGTTTTGGGCCAATGAATTATAAAGTAATATCACCTTTTCTATATTGATCTCTCAAAAAGTTATGTCATTCATCAATATTTCTTGTTCTCGAAAGAGAAACTATATTATTAGAGATGTTAATAGCGCTTTTGATATCACATTTTATAGGGACATGTCTAAATAGATATCTATAATATAGAAAAGTGTGTTTCATCCAAAAAATATAGGCACAAAAACTACCAGTAGCTATGTATTCAGATTCCATAATAGATAATGAAATAGAATTTTTCTTCTTACTACTCCATGATACTAGTGACTATCAGAAAAATTAACATGTTCTAGAGGTTGTTTTTCTTTCTAACTTACAACCGCATAAATCAATATCAAAATAACTAACAATGTCAAAGGATTGTACTCTAGGATAGAATAGTCTTATGTTGGAAGTATGTTTTAGGTATTTAAAATTTATTTTATAAAAATGAATATTTGAATATTTAGGATTTTCTTTGAAACAAGAACAAATACTCACACTAAACATAATATCAGGTTGGCTTGCAGTCAAGTAGTGAAGACTTCCAATCATACCTATGTAATTTGTTTGATTGAATGATTTCACATTTTCATCAAGATCATGTTTATAGGTGTTACCCATAAGAGTATCACTACATTTAATGTTTTCCATACCAAACAATTTTAGATGTTATTTACTATATTTACATTTATTAACAAGAATACCTTCCTTATTTTGAATGATTTTAAATCCAAGAAATAATTTTTGATCACTCATCAAACCCATTTCAAATTCATTTGGCATAATTTCTAATATATAAACAAAAAACTAATTTTTTGAATATCCAACAATAATATAACCAACATAGACTTGTACTACCGAATCATCTCTAGAAATTATTTAAATAAAAAGATCCAGATCAGTTATACCTTTTGTAAAACCTATAGAAATATGAAAAGTACTTAGTCTATAATACCAAGCTCAGGGTGCCTATTTTAAACCATATAAAGACTTTTTCAACTTAGAAACATGATTTGGAAAATGTGGGTTTATAAAACAAGGGGGTATTTCAAAAAAATCCTCAACTATATACCCATTTAGGAATTCACTCTTAACATCCATTTGATATTGCTTGAAATTTAGATGTATTGAATATTCTAGTTAATCTTAATGGCTTCATATCTATAAACTAGTGCAAAAGATTATTTATAGTCAATTAAATCTTCTTGAATATATCCTTATGCTATTAATCAAGCTTTATTTCTTACAATAGTACAGCTTCATCAACTTTATTTCTAATAACCCACTTTGTTCCTATAGTCAAGGTGTCTTTAGGTCAATACACTAGTTTTCAAATGTTATTTCATTCAAACTGATTCAGTTCAATGTTGGATATGCATTTCCCAGAATTCATCATTTATTTCATCATTGATGTTCATAGGATCAATATCTGACAAAAATTCTTGATGTTCAACCAGTTTTGTAAGAGAATCTCTAGTTTGAGTTCTATTGTCTGAGTCTCTAAATACAAAATCTAAAGGATGGTTCTTAAGAGTTCATGTCGGTCTATAAAAATATGTTCTCGTAATTCTAGCTTCGTTAATAGGTTCAGGATCATTGTAACTAGAGTATAGATAATTTCCAAAACTAGATGATTTAATAGGCAACTTAATAGTAGGATCAGAAGAATTGGTAGTTATGTGTATATTTGAGAAGTCATCCTCAAGGAATCAAAAGGAGGTATTGGGTTTTTGTGGATTTTTTTCATCAAATTTCACATGTAATGATTCTTCCAAACACATGGTTCTTTTATTAATGACTCTATAATATTGTCTATAGATTGAGAAGCTAAAAAATATTCCTTCATCACTTTTGGAGGAAAACATTTAAAGAATCTCCTTAGTGTTATGAATATAGACTTCTCAAACAAAAACATTAAAGTAATTACATTTGGATTTTGTATTTTTCCACAAATCATAATGCTTCTTCATAGGAATGTGTCTAATTAAGACTCCATTAATTATTTATTATGTTGTATTGATAGATTTATCCCAAAAATAAAGAGGTAAATCATATACATTAAGCATAGATCAATATATTTCTTATATGGTTATGTTTCTTCTTTATACAACTCTATTCTGCTACGGTATTTGAGGAGAAGAAAAGCTGGGAATATAGATATTTTGTGAGAAAAATGACCAAAATCTTGGTTTTCAAACTCACGTCCATGGTCACTCCTTAAGGTTTTAATCCAATGAACACTTAGGTTTACTACCATTTTATAAAACATAGTGAAAATAGAGGAAGCTTCACTTTTGTGGGAAAGAATGAGAGTCCAAGAATATCTAGAGTGGTAATATACTAGAACATAAACACAAGGATTCCCATTAAGAATTCAAATAATATATGGTCCAAACAAACCCATGTGAACCATCTCAAGAGGATGAGAAGTTTAGAATTATTTTCTTTGAAAGATATTTTCTGATGTTTTCCTTTTGGACCAGGATTGTAGAATTTATCATTTGAAAACTATTGTTTGGGTAGATCCCTTAGTATTTCTTTCTTAATAAGCATTAAAAGTGGATGAATGTTACAATGTCTTGGGATCCTATTCCAGATCCAATACTCTTTTTCCAAAGAACTCAAACAAGAATTATTTTATGAAATTATGGAATCTAAATGAAGAGAATAAACATTTTCAATTCTAAAATAAGTAAATACTAAATATTTTTTTGAATTAAAATTATTACAAGCATTATTTTCAAATATAAAATTAAATATATCATCACATAACTAAGGGATGCTAAGAAGGTTATATTTTAATCCATCAAAAAAAGTTATTTTGAAATTAAAACTAAATTAAAGTTACCAATCTGGACGAGGACAATTATTTTACCTTTTTCATTGTCACTAAAGGTGACATTCCCATCATAAATCATTATTATATACTTAAAGCATGAATAATCTCCAATCATGTGGCCTGAACATCCACTCTCCAGGTACCATAGAATTATATAGGATCTCTTCAAACAACATTCCTACAGAAGTAATTTATCCAAGAAAAGACTTTACTGCCCAGAATTTATTTGGTATAGTAATATTAGTAATAAGTGCTTTGGGAACCCCAAATTTCATCATGGGTTTCCTATAAAGAGTTTATAATTTATTTGAAAAATATGTTTTTTCTAGGAAAACTAAATGTAGTAGAACGATGTCCATTTTTTGAACTCTTCGAGAAATTATCATTTCTAGACATAAAATTTGATTTTCCAGAGTTGGTTTCAAAATGATTTTTAGGTATGTTCCTCTATCCAGGTTGGCATCCTATACCAATATTATACCTAGGAGCTACTTGTTTACCCAAAAATTATGATGTAGTATTCTTACCATTGGTAAACTTCCCAATGCCCTTTTTTAATTGCTCCTTTGATAATTTCAGTTCTTTTTTTCTTTAAGCAATTAATATATTTTTTTCACTTTCTCTGTAGTATGCTTAGATTTGATAGTAGGGGTGAGATATTTCAATTTTATTATAATTTTATATTTATATTTTAATTCATTACTTATGTATTCAATCATTTTTTTAGTATTCAAAAATTTCCTTATTGGTAATGTTTTGATATTTTGATTCGTCTCTAGAATAATAAGACTTATGTGCAAGAGATTCTGTTGTTACCTCATATGTGTTTTTTATAAAACAAATATTTTCTTAATAAGTATTTTCATCATTTCAATACTTTGACTCACTCGAGATTTTCTCTAAAGAACTCCAGGTGGCCTTAATGATTTCTTATACATTTTATCATTATCCCCATATTTCTTTATATACATTAACTTAGGACAGTAAACATTTACATGATCTTATCTCTTACTATCATAGAAAACTTTCTCAATTGAATTGTATCCTCTTTTCCAATCAGTTTTCTTGTTTCCATTATTTTCGTATTTTCTTTTGTAGTTGGTCTTCCTAAAAAACTTCATCTTTCTATAAATCATTTCAAAACATTTAGATAATTGCACAATTTTCTCATCATTATCTGATAGTTAAACTTAATTACTTTTACTATTTAAATGTCTTTGTACCTTTTCCTTTTCATTATTTTTGGATGCCTTGGTTTTGAAAGCCACTGAAATTCTCTATGGTTCATTTTACTCTGTTTTTGAATTTTAATTCTCCATCATACATCATCAGATTTCCTATTACCTTCTTTATTGGAAGCATACTAATATCACAAGATTCTAAATTTGATTATGAGGTTCCTCTCAACCTTTATGATAGACATGTACATAGCATTATGATTTGTTCTTTGGAATTCACTCGCTTCCAAAGATATATCATTATATTGAAAATATTATTAAACCTGATATCCATATCAGAAATGGGTTCATCAGGATTCATCTTAAAATTATCATATATAATATTATAATTATTGAGTATTATTTATTTAACATTAGTGGATCTTTCATGTGAAATGGCTTTGATTATCCAAATTTTATAGGTATATTTACATGTAGAAATTCAATCAAATTATTTATACATGAAAGAACAAAACAGGGCATTCAGATATTTACAATTTTTATTTAATGTAGTTTTTGTGGCATCACTCATTGTAGTTCTTGGAGTGTCTGTTATGTCATATTTATCTTCTATTATAGTCCAAATATCAAACCCTATTCATTTTAAGTTCATTTTCATCATTATTTTACATTGGACATAATTTGTACCATTAATGTATGGAGTTATATTGGTATAGTGACTTTCAGTATATTATCCTTAATAAAGAAGAAAATATGGATTTTAATGTGCTAAAATTTATCACTAATAAAAATTTTGATATATTTAAAACACAAATAAAATAAATATTTAAATTATTTCATAAAAATATTAAACATCCTCTAATTCCAAATCTTGGTTGGGGGAAGAAACTAAAGAGGGGGGTGAATTGAGTTCCTATAATAATTTATATTAAGATTTATTTATCTGAACGCCCCCCAATTTAAAGTAATTTTTTCCATTTTACCAAATTACCTGATTTGTAAAAGATTTGAGAGACTGAAATAATTCTCAAAGATTGATTAATTCTATGTTAATGCAATTTATAAAGTTACTTAAAATTTTGAAATCAATTTTATAAACAAAATTATAGAACATCATTATCAAAGATTAACATTCAAGGAAAAGTAGTGTTTTTTGGGATTGAATAAACAATGAAAGACCGAAAAATAGAACACTGAACCTAGAAAATAAAATTTGGGGTTCATTCTCATGCAAGGACTTAATCCACTCCACTTTGTGACCACATACCACCAAGAAACATATATATAAACATTATTGATCCACACTTTGGACCAGGGATTACAGCAGGATACAAGATGTCCAGGTTAACTAGACCTCTACCGTAGTTTTTTGTGGGAACAAAATATAACCATGACACAAAGATACATCTTCCATTTTTATGATTGGGAGTAAAATTTTGTAATAGAGTATTAGTGAGATGATATCTTGTATGTCCTAGTTTAGAATAGGAGACAATGTTTGTTTTTAATACATATACACACACTACTCAAAAGAATAATAGAATAGTACACAACAGATCATAATATAATAAGAAGTGATTATAAATTCTCTAAGAGTTGTTCTATGCCGTTCTGGACTCTTTGAATGTAGAATAATTGAATCTCAAGTACTCTTTTGAAAATATACTAAGGAAAAGAGTGTCATGAGTTATGTGTTCTAGTTTCTATTTCAATGAGAGGTTATTCATATCTCTTCTTCTTATTTGAGTTGCTACTGATGTAAGGATGTTCGCAAGATGGTTCACAGTGAGTTATTCCTTTTTCTCACAGAAAGAAATATGGATTATCATGGCTCTTCTATGTGGTTTAGTGTGTGTCGATTTCTCATAATATTCTACTCGTGCACCATAATTTATTAATCCTTCAGTGTTTCTGATTATCCAGACATAGAGCATGATCTCCACACCTCGTACCTCATAATGTCTGGTAATATGTAATCAAGAATCATTCATAATATCTTTTTCATTTAATATATAAAATATGACTGTTAGAAATAACAATTAATTTAATTGAAATAATGATGAAATGGATATGTATGGAATGTTTTCACACTCAGTGGTGACATAGGAATGGTGTCATATGAATGGTGATCCAGGAGCAGTTCCATAGTCAGTAGTGAGTCATTATTTTATTCAAATAGTGCCTGCAGACCAATGTTTCATACTTTGCGAAAATTTTGATCGGTTAAAAGAATCAATGGTGTTTTGTAAATAGTCTCTATCCATTTGTGAGAAATGGTGCAACTGCCAATAGTGACTCATACTTTACAAATTTTCAGAATAAATAGTGTGACTCTTTGGTCACTACAATGGTGATTATGATTTCACCTTAATAATGACTTATACATTACCAAATATCATCAATGTTTCTTAAGAAGTAATACTCATAGAATAGATTAAGATTAAACATGAGCATAATGAAACATTATAGAATAATATTTGATATGATTTACAAGGGTAAAATATTATTTTTGAGCATTAATAGAAGAGGAGTCCAACACATATCCCTTATTTGATGATTTCTAAGTGGTATGAGGCACACTCTTCCTATCATTCCCCATTATTCCTTTTCCTACCTCTCTTCTCTTAGATATGTATTTTCCCATGATCCTTGGACCTCTGCTGACCAATTATTGAATTTTTTGAGGATTTAATAATTTTTTTGGTGTCTATGATTTGTAGGCAATATTAATATCCTCATGGGTGTGGTTTCCATTAAAAGAATGATGTTCAAAATCATCTCTTCTTGGTTACTGTCTTCATAATGTAGGTGTTTCTATAGAACAATTTTATTTTTGAAATTTATATGTTAATGATATTTTAATATTAAATTTTAATAGGATTATGAATATTTGTGACTACTTTAAGATGATTTGGAACTATTTCATGAAATTTTATTCTTAGAACAATTTATTCTCAACCTAATTCCAGGTTGATATGTTTGAAATTTAATGTTTAAAGATACTAAACTTTTCAAAATTTCTTGTATGGTTTTCTGAAATGGTTTCTATGGTGTGAATTAATATTTGATTTAGATTTAGTTTTAAAATTGTGAAAACTATGTTATAAAGTGGAGTATGGTTTTGAAGTGAAATGTTAAGGTTTATATGATTTATGAAAGAGGTTATTTGATGGATTTAAAAAGACGATTTGAAATGTGTGTGTGATTTTCAAATTATATAAATACCGTGATGGTTTCATAAAAACGTTTTATGGAAATTGGTAGGTTTTTGTCTAGTTTTGGTGTTCAAATTTTGATGCCCATGTGTGATGGGAGGCATTTAAATTTTATAAAATGTGTGAGTAATTCAAATAATTCTATAGAAATGTTTAATATGATTTTTTATGAAATGTTGAAGGTCATTTCATACTAAGAAGTATTTTTTTAATATCTTGTCTGACACTTTGATTTTAATGGGGTGATTAGTACGGATCCCTATGATTTAAACATGAAATTTTTACCCCTTCTGTGGGTTATTTACCTCTAGGAGTATCTTTTTTCTCCCCTTAAGTGGGAATGTGCTTGTTATGTCATGGGGAATTTTATTATGGGGATATTCATACTTTTGATTTATGATTCGGGGTAACTAGGGTTATTCCTTGTGTGTTATACATGTATTTTTTTATCCTAAACCTCAATTACTCTATTATTGATGGGAAACCCAGTAGTAAGTAGATTTCCAAATTTGTTATGATAGACGGTCTGCACACTGCTAGTGGACCACCAGTGAAGATAGGAACAAGGAGATAATTTGGGGTGTTTAATTATAATAATCCATTTGTGGTCCAATTGGTTGACTTGGTTGGAAAATCAATGCATTATAATAGTTGTATCACTACATAGTATAATGTTATAAAGTAATGTGCTTCATGTGTTTGGAATTAAATGGTAGAACTCATAACACATTCCATTAATGGGTTAGATATTGTTTGTTTAGTGTTTAATCTAATTCTTTTCAATAACATTTCCCCTACATTCATTATTTCAGATGTTTTTCTTTTATATATTATATATTTGTAATTTTATACAGCATTCATACTATATTATTCTTGACCAAGGTTTGTTTTAGGTCATTTTTTTGGAAACTATGTTTTTAAAGGTGTTGGTAAAAATAATTTGAAATTAAAGTCTCCTATATAAGTTCATTAAGAGATTTTAAATTTAGTGATTTGAGATAGACTCATAAAGTTAAATGTTTTAATGTGCCCATTTTCATATTTATAAATAAATGTTACTTTTTGAGATATTTAATGCATGACACATTTGTATATCCTGTTGTCCAATTGTAATTTAAAAAAAAGAATTAGTTTAATTTTGGGAAAAATATTTTTTTTGAAAGATGATATAGATATGTTTGGTATTTCATAAGTTATATCAAAAACCTAATTTTGGTAATTATATTCAAAATAAAATTGACTAATTTACTTATGAAAAATATTTCATATATTTGGTGGGTTGTGGTGACCCTCTAGGATTTTTGTTCTTACTAATATATTTTAGGTTCCAACTTGGATTTATTTTTACCTATCATGGATGATGTGGGGTTATTTGGATGGGGTTGAGAATCTGGAGGTATCATGGATATATCTAGGCTCGGATTGAGTTTTCTTGTTGTTAAACTATTTATGGATAGTGTTTCCTTTTTTATGTTGTTTTACACCTCTTATTTATAGATGATTATTTTACTTAAGAAAATGGGTTGGATCATTATAGTTAATTATGAATATATGGAATTTTTATTTACTTTTTAATATTTTATTTTTTATTCTTATATCTTTATCATGGATTTGTGAAAAAATAATTCTTAAATGGTTTTATGTGATTCCCATGAATATTTTTTCAGGCCATAAAGATCTAGAATGTTCTTCAGGTCTTATGACATTTTGAGTCTTGTGACAGGTTTGGTGCTATACTGGTCTGGTTCATTAAAAAAATTGTATCAGAGAATTAGGCTCTTTGGAAAGAGCCTCATCCGTGTATATAACCCATTTTATATGTGGATTTATTGGTAGAAGGAGACATGGGTTGTTGGATCATGAAAGGTATGGGTGAGGAGAGTCCAAATAGCCCTCATTCATCATAATTTTTAATCTCTCAAGGTATATTGTGTTTTGAATTATAAATTTTAGTTTCTTTTCAATCTCCTCTATGGTTAATTAATAGGTTTAAATCCCCGTTTATATATAAATTATAGTGGGGATAGATCTTTGGATTTTTTGTAGAATTGGAGAAGTACTTAAGATGTGAAATCATTACACATGGATTGAGAAATAATATGGTTCTCATGAGGGAAAGTATAGATCCTTAGTTGGGTGTGTTGTATGATTGGAACATGGAAACCCAAGAATGAGGCCAAAACATGAACAACATTTTTTCTCCCCTATTAAGCCTATTTAGACCCCTTCAGATATGGATTTAAAACAAATTTATTTTCAATTTTTGGAGGTGTAATGAGGAGTTTGTTGACTCCTTTTGTGGATTTTAATTGTGGTAACCTTTTTTGGATACCTGTGATGTTATTTTTATCATTTTATTTTTAAACCCTCATTTTGGGAAATGAAAAGATTTTTTTAAATGTTCATTATCAAACATTGTTTTATAGAATGTGTTACAAAAAGGTTTTCTCACTCAATGATGGTGTTTTAAAAAATGAAAATGGGTTTTTATGAGCATTCTATGGGTGCTCTATTTCAAAATGAATCACTTTTTTGAAAGTGATTTTTCTGATATTCCTATTTAGATAGTGAGTGCCCCACCTATTTTTTAAAGGATGATTTGGATTAGTTATATACATGTTACTTGGTGTAGGGTAATATTAAAATTAATTGGTTAAAAGGGTGATTTTAATAGAAAATATATTTTGGTGTGAAATATATGTGCCTTGTTTGAGGTCTTGTTGTATGAACATGATTCCTACATTAGGGTGGAATAATATTTTTTCATTTTATTGCATGAATTAATGATATTAAATTATTTATTGTTCATTTTACCCCTCATAATGTTTGGAAAATTTTCTTCTGTATCAGTTCCATCCTAGACTTCAAGTGGAGTGGTGGGCATGTAACTTTCCTTGTGCTCGGGCCCTATATTGGACATCGTGTATAAATATTTTTCTTTCTTCGGTGGTGGTTATGGGTTATTAGAATCTATGTCGTGGTTTAAAGTGATTAAGATGGTATTATATTCTCATGGAAGAACATAGGATTTGTGGGTGGGAGATTTCGAGAGTTTGCTAGTATGTCTTAGTCGAGTTTGGTGGGAGTTTATCGTACCTTTTTAGCAATGTGAAGGTATATCATGGGATATCTTTAGCATGGAAATTTTTTTAGAAGATTGTCACTAAGTACATTAAATTGAACAATAATATTTATCTTGTGATCCTTTTGTTGAATGATTAGTGAAATAGTACATCAATCACTTTTCCAATCTGGTTGTATAATCTTAATATATAGTGCCAAGAAAAGATAGGAATGTTTGTTTCATCATAGGTTGTCTCTATCCAGAACCTAGTCTAGTTGTTCTTTATTGCACACTAAAATATATTATGAAGGTTTTAAATGATGAAATTTACATGTAAGGTAACCATTCGAGGAATTATGTGGTGGGCGATGCCTTGGTTCCATCAAACACATAGTGGATATGTAGTGTGTAACACCCTAAGATTTTGTGATTTTTTTAATTAATTTAATATTATTGATATTATTTTCTTTTCATAAAATAGTAAATATAGTTTGGCTTTAATTATATGACACAACAAGTGATTCTAATTTTATACACAACATATAGATTAGCATTTGGTACATCAAACACTAAGTTTACTTGTGGTACACGCATGACAGATTTTTAATACTTTTTAATGGTACAACTATTTAAAAAAATAAATTTTGAAACTATTATAAATTTTATTTCTAAACATAAAATGATTTTGGAACATGTAATTTTAAAATATTCTTAGGGTGAATTTATTGATTTTTTTGACAAACATCATTTCTTAATGAATAATAATAAATATTGTATTATTATTAAAAATCAACTCTTTGTTTGTATAATTATCAATGTTATATTATATTTTAAATTGATTAATATATAAAAAATATATCAATTATGGATATATTCATCTAATTTAGTTCGTTGGAATGATTTTTATATTGACATTTTATATACAACCATATTGAGATTTTAAACGTTTTTACATTAAAAACCCACTTTCTCACCACATCAATAGGATTAGTGTTAGACATAATTTTTCCACTAATGTGATTTTAATTATGAAAAATTGAAATACACAGTTGTATTCAGTATAATATTTTTTTTCAAATATGATAAAATTAGTTTTGGCCAAAATATTAGTTGAAGTGATTAAAATTAATTATGGTGATTAAGGATAAATTATGATTAATGAGCGATGAAAACTCAATATTGAGGACCAAAATGACCTAGAAAATTTTATAAACGACATAAAATGCCAATAATTCATCCATATCCTCTCTTGGTTCATATTTTAAGGGTTTTGATTTTATCAAATGAAACTTCCCTTTATAAAAGTATAAGTATAGAAAAAGTCATATAGGGGAAATTTCATTAACATTAACATTTATAAAACATTGATATATATATGGAAATTATATTTTTGGTTATACATATAATTTTTAAAGATAAGTGGGTTATTTTTATCATAATAATTTATCATTAATTTTTATTTATGATTTAGTGTCTTCAAATTCTTATAAAATGCCAATGTACTGATTTTTTATTTAATAATTAACTAAAATATATGAAACTATAAATTTAAAAGTTATGTAAATTTTATTTATTATTTAATTATTATTATAGATTAATTTATCATAATAATCATATTTAAACATAATATATTTTAATTTCAATATATTGTAGTAGTTTTAAAACTGAAATTATAAAAATAATGTCAAAATTGACATCAATGTTATTTTACAAAAAATGGTATTTTATTCAATGATTTGAAATTTATAAAAATACTATTTTATTTAAGATTATTATTAATTATTAAAAAATATTAAATATGGTCTATTAATGGAAAAATTTATATTCTATAATTAAAATAATGACCAATAAATTATCATGGTCTAGGTTTAAGTAGTGTTTTTTACCGTCACACGAGCTTGTCTTAACATTAATTTCCAAAACACATTATATTTATAATTTTTAAAATAGGTACAATATTTATAATAAATTGGATCTATATTTTCAAAAAAATATATCACTTTAATTTTTTCTTAATTTTTAATCTATATACGATAGAATACTAGTGTTTTTAATACAAACCAAAATGATAAAATTGGGGAAACATTGGAGTTAAGAAACAAAATTATTAAAAAGGTATTTTTTGTGAGATGCATGTTTTCCTCAAAAATTAATCACCATTAAATAATTATTTATTCATTTTGGATGAAAATTACTTAATTTACCCCTTACATTAATGAATATTGTTTTGGTATTTACCAGAGTGTCACTCCCCTTCCACTATAAAATGGAAAGCACTCTCTGACTTCCACACACCTCTAAAACCTCATAGGATCATACAATTAATGAAAAATAAATATCCTAATATCTTTAACTACCTCTTTGAATCCTGAATTTTGGAATAAAGAAATTCTGGTAATCCATTTGGTAAAAACCAATTGCAATTACCCTAAGAAGGGGTAACATAATTCCTCAACCTCCATTATCTTATTTTCTTTATCTACCCCCTCAAGTCCACTTATTTTTTTAATGGTTGGGGTTGAAGCCTCATTTATTATTAGAGAAAAGAAAATACCTCTTTAACTGGGGAGAGGGAGACCCATAACATATCCCGAAGTCCCAGTGTGAATTTAGCACATTACGTGGGCCGTAGGCCCATTTTTTTCCCACATCCCATTTTGTGAACAGTACTTCTCCATTAATCGTGCTGCTACAGTCCCGCACAGTACCAATCACTGCTATAGTACTCTACTATCACTATAGTGTCTTGTCGCTGCTATAGTTCACATTGTTTCTATAGTGCCTCCACTACTACAGTACGCTACAATACTGCTAGAGTACCCTGCGCCCAATGGGTTTTGAACCCCCATTTTTCATGTAGAATAATGGGGTCCTTACCACTAAGCCAAACCCCAACTACAAAATACCACTTATTAAATAATTATTAAATAGAAATAGTGTCCTAAAGAGATGAATATTTTTTAAGATAAGGGTTTTACATATACTTATACATAATTCCAATTAATGGGTAATAAACATCCCGATTATGTGTATGGTGAACTACTGCCTCACAAAACAACAATTGTTCATTTCTTCATTTACCACTTTTGATGGCTGGGAAATATTGTTGAAACAAAATTTATATATGATATATATGATATATATTATGTATTTAATTTTATTTAATTATTTTGTACCACATATATTTATACATTCCATGTTGTGTAAATATAATAATTTTGTTTGAGGAAAGGTGGACTACCGTCCCTCAAAGCAATATGATTCGTTCAAACATTATAAAAAATGTATTAATGATGGATTTATTAAAATTATATGATATATTTAAAATTATAATTCTACACTAATTATATTCCATACCTAAATACATGTTTTTCATTTTATTTATTTCAATATAGAAATAAAAATGGAAACATCATTCATGCATACACCCAACCTACCGTATCCATGAAAAATGTAATTCATTTCGTACTTATATATTCTATATATTATTATAATACACATATAATGAATTTAATAGATATTAATATATTTTTTACATTATGGAAATCAATATATAAGTATAATGATCAAATATATAACAAATTCAGACATATGTGAAGAACAGAGTAGATATCACCCAATGTGAAATGATAACATCGAATTTTTAACAAGAGTGTAATATAAAGACACAATAAAAAAATATTTGATATTATATATAAGAATAATGTTCTCAGAAAATTTTATAATAAACTTATATTTATTATATTTGAAGTTTTTATCAGTACAATGAGAGTCAAGACACAAGATAATATAATTTCATATCAATTTTAATTTTCATGTGATTCTTGATTTATTCACCAATAATTTCTTTTGTGTGGTGTGTATACTGCCCATAATTTTATTATAACATTATCATAATTATATTTATGTGTATTTAGATATTAATTTGATGAAATATATTTCATTGTGATTATGTTTAAAATTTATTATATTGGTAAAGTAATTTTGACAGAAATTTTGTTCTTTGAGACATAGGATATGTTATTCACCTATATATTTCTATGAGATTTATATACTACCTTTTATATCTTAATCCATGAATCTAATTATTTTCATGATATTTTAAGCTTTATTATATTTTATTTTCTTACATGGAGAGTATAATCAATATTACCAAGTGGTAAGAGTTTATTTATATAATCTCATCATTTATCGAGATTGTTTATGATTATGCCTCTATTGATAAACTCTTATGATCCATCCCTAAAGAAAATTCATTAATTTTATTATACTATATATATTAATGGTATATTCATGTATTGGTACCATTTTTTCAGTCATTGGTACATATATTTATTAGGAAAGTGTTTTAAAAAGGTCTGACTATACATCTCTCTTCAGTTGGAAATCTATGTTCCCTTAAAACCATGTTTTCAATAGGGGTTTGAAAAATATTATAATATAATCCTATGACATTTAAGGTAAACGTTTTATCATGTTTTATCTTTTTTTAAAGAAAATGGTTTTTAAAAAAGATTCTTCTTTTAATTTTTCGGTCGTGGATCTTTTCTATCCTTCTTATAGTAGAAATGGAATGTTCGACGTGTACAGATTCAGTCACCGTCTGGAAAAAAATTCCCATAAATCTTAATTTAAAATATTTATAAGTCATTAATTTTGAAATAAAATATTTCCATAATATTATGGAAATTAACTATTTTTATAATAGTTTTAATTGTAAAATTGTTTAAAAAAGTTTTTGGGTTATCACTGCTTCCATAATTTTTTTTCAAAGCTAATTTTTAGGAAAATGGTTTTATAAAATGTTTTATGTATAAAAAAGTATTTTTAATTTTTTGAATATTTATTTCTATGTTTTCAAATTAGTTTCAATGAAGAATATTTAAAAAACAAATTTGATACCATTTTATATGTTTTAAAGGAAAAAGTGTTTTCAAAGAGTTTTCAAGATTTAATTATAAGTTTTCAAGGTATTTTCAATGAAATGGGTTTCAAAACACGTTAAATATTTATTTATAATTTTTCAAATAAAATATTTTTTTCAAAATGTTTTCAAATATTCCTTTATAATTTTGTTAATTTTTAATTTCAAGATAATGTTTTTCAAAAGATTTTTTATTTTAGAAATATTTTTTCAAGAAGAAAGGATAATTTACTCAAGATATGTTTTTAAAAGATATTTGAAAATGAATTTCCATCTGGGATGATATTCAATGATGTTACACATGACCCTCTATGAAATGATCCAATGTTTCTATTAAAAGTATTTCTTAAATGGTTCGTGTTTTTATGGAATGATGATCATGAGACCTACTAGACTTACATAGGGAATACGCTTTTGAAAACCTCTTCTTTTGGGGGTTATGCATTAATTAATTGATGTGAATCAATTTTTAGGGCTTGATACACCACGGGAATATGGTGAAACCTGATCCCTTAAAAGGAAATAACTATGAATGGGGATGGTGGTGTGTCTTACACAATAGGTGTAGTCACCATTAGGATGAAATATGGGGAAACACGGTCTACTATGAGAAGATGGGGATACCCGATCCACTATGGGATGATGGGGAAACATGATCCACTATGGGAACATGGGGAAACCTGATACCTTACAAGGAGATGAGTTTTACTGGGGATAGTGGTATTTCCCACCCAGTGGGTGCATTTCCCATGAAGTGACATGATATATTATAGCAATTTAACTTGATTTAAAGGGAATGATATCACATGATTATGTGTTACATAATTCCATGTTTTATTCCTACGAAATGACTTATGGATTATATTATTTATTACCGTATGATTCATGTATTATGAACTACCAAACATTACAACATGATTCATGTTTCTGATCTTATTATATGTAGGGTATGAGCTTCTAATGTTATGATCATATTCTCACACCTATTTTCTCATGTTTATTCTTAAATGTCTCCATTTTTTACCCTTATTAAGAATCTAAAATCACCCCCTATTATGTTTCCTTCCCTAGGTTATGAATATATGTATTATGTTTGATGTGACTTAGAAAGGTAATTTTCATGAATAACCTAGTGGGAGATATTCTCGCTCATTTATATACCGGTGTTTATGTTTCCCTAATTCAAAATAAATTAGACTAATATAGTCTTTATCCATTTATCCATGTATTGTTATAAGTATTCCAAATAAGTGTTGTAATTTTAATTAATTTTTAGGACTAGTTCATTATATGGTGGGTTTTAGGATAACCCTAAATATATAGAGAATATAAATGATGATATAAATATTAAGGAAAAGGGTTTTTCTTGTGGGAGGAGGATATCTATTTTGTACATCCATTGTGGGGACTTAAGGGATTCTAATACCCACTACATGAAGACTCTTTAAGTATTCTTCTTATGTGTCCAATTATTTTATCTTGAACATATGTTTATGTGGGGAATCAAACGTGGTCTTGGGATTGATCCTTTTATGTATGTTTTTCTTATTTTCAGACATTTTACATGATTTTCGTAATCATGGATAAGAGTTATAGATATTATTGTTGGGATCTTGTGAATGGTTCACATTTGGGGGGTTTTTTTATAGATGTTTCTTTTTTGTATGCCTTGATTTTATTTTGGAATTATTACCCCCTACTATCATTGGAGGCTTTTGATTTACTTTTTCTGGTTTTCCTCGTTCATTTTTGTTTTCTTGTGAGTGACATTTTTTTAACCTCATTATTTGTGTGGACCTTCTTTTAGAGTTTTGGATTCAATTTTTCATTTGTTGAGACCCTTATGTTCTCATTTTTTTTTGACTTAAGAGTGGCCTTGGGTTTTGTGATTTGGTTAATATTATGTGTATTTTAGTAGTTGAGTTGGATATACTAACTAGTTTTTGGTTTTGGTTATTTAACATTCATAATATTAGGGCGATCTAGATTTTTACTGCTGGTTATAACTTTGTTTCATAACCCAAGATGAGAGATAATTTCATTCTCTTGATGGTTTTCATGGTTTATTTCATTAATTTGGTTTTCATGTGCTTTTGGTTTAGAGTGATCTTCTCTTGTGGTTGTTCATTGTCTGACGATGTATCTCTCAATAGGTTTTCTCCTATTCTAGCATGTTAGAGGATCGTTAAATAACAGGGAGACCCTACCGGGTCTCCCATGCCTTATAAGACTTTAAGAATGGGGTCCCATTTTAATTCAAGGAAATATTTGGGGAATATTTGGGTTAATTAGTTTCATTGTTTTTTTTATATATGTTTTTTCATCGAGGTTGAGTCATGTTGAGTGGTTCCTTGGGAACAACTCCTTTTTGAGATCATTCATTCTTTCCATTTTTTATTTTCATTAATGGAATTTTTATTGGTTGAATGTGGAATTATGGGGCGTTTTTTGACAGCCCCTTGTGTCATGGTGTTTTTATTTTTGTTTTATTTGTTGATGTGGTGGTTTGGATTGAGTTTACAAGAATTTATCGCATAGAACATGGAAATTTTTATAGGGTTTTCATATATGAATAGTTATTGTACACTGTTATAGGGACTCCATATAAATCCCTTCATAAGGATATTTTTTAGTTTATTTTAAACTAAACATAATTTTTTAGTATGATCAGAACACGAATATAGTCAATCCATGAAAACACATTGAGGAATCAATTTACGTCCCTGATGCGTTTGAGGTGTGACACATAACTTGTGCATGGTTACTTAAACTGTGAACAAAGGATACTATTAGTACTCCATTTTTGAAAGTACTAAATGGAATGGTTGGATAACAGTTTGTACATCTATGCAAGGACTAGGGTGAACCATACGAGGGGGTGTCTGGAAAAGGAATTTTTTAGTTCATTGTTAGTGTATGATTTGAAAAAACGTGCATCCAATGTGTAGCCCAATCATGATTTTAATTTTTATGGTTTTTTCATTTTTCCCTTACAAAATAAGTAGGATAACACCCCTCTTCCCCCCCAATTACCTTGACCAAAACATGGGGGCTCAAAGAGGTGCTCCATCCCCCTCCACATTATATTTTTTCCCATAAATTGATGAATTCAAATAATCTTGATGCGAGTTCTTAATATATTTACCCCTATTACGATTTCCTCCCACTCTTCTCATAGACATGGATTTTATCAGGAACCCTAGATCACTCTTGGAAAATATTATGAATCCAGGGGGATCAAACTATGGGATGATTAGTGTTTTGGGTTTTTATACACCATTTATATCCCCATGGGTATGGTTTCCATATAAGGTGACATATTCCGAATAATTTTTAAATGATTATCATTTATTTGAGATAGGTTTTCAATTAATTTATTTTATTTTAGAATTCAAAGTGTTATTGAGATTTCTAAATTCCCTTTTTATGAAATTATGAATAAATGGGATATTTTTTTAATGATTTGGGACCATTTAATGGTATTTTGATCTTTGAATAAATTATTTTCATGATAATTCCATGTTTTAATGTCTTAAATGAAATTATTAATTATGGTAAGCTTTTGTAATATCACGGTGTTGATTATTAAGTTGTTTCCATGTTGTGAATTGTTTTTTGACCAAGAATTTGTTTAAAGGGTGAATGATATGTTTTAAATGTGTTTATTTCTTTGATGTAATGTGTTTACCATGAAATTATTTATGATATTCCTAAATGGATTTAAATTGGTGATTTAAAATGTGTGTTTGATTTATCCCATGTAGAATGCCCTTGAGGAATTATATGAAATGATTAATGAATGTGGGTTTCCATTTGATTTTCATTGGTTTTAAAATAATGAGTTCCATGATTGATGAGTGGAGTAGAAATTGTTTATATGAATTTAACTATTTCAATCATTTTTGAGAAATTAATAAAATAATGTCTTCTGAAATTTGAAGGCTCCTTGAATTCTAAGTCCTGTTTTAGTGTTAGAGGCCTTATGGGAACATTAGAGTTAAAAGGGTTATTTTTTGATAACCCATTGACTTCCCATTGAATTTTTACGCATTATATTGATTATTTATCTCTATGAGAATCTTTTTTCATCCCTATTAAGGGAATGTTCTTGTTATTCCATGGGTGCATTGAATTATAGGTCCATTCATTATTGGGTGTTAAGGGTGTGGGTAGTTATTTTTATGGCTTATTTGTTAGACTTGGATTGTTTTATCCTATAACTCACATACCCTATTAGAAGAGGGAATGTAGGTACTAAGTGGAATACATAATTTGTTACACAAGTTGGATAACACAACACTAGTGGCCCACCAGTTAGGTCAGACAAATGTGGATAAGTGTAGGGTTATCATCATAATGAGTTTTGTGTGTTCTAATTGGATGAATTGTTTTTTAAACTTCAGTTCCAGATGGTCTCTAGTTTAAAAGTTGGTATACCTTTATATTTTTATATGGTTAGTAGTTGGGAATCCAATTATATAAAACAAAACACATTTGATTATGAAATATATAACAATTGTTCAACATATTTTTTTTCTATAATTATTTGTGAGAATATGTAAAATGTTACTAATGTCTTAGAAAAGTTATTTAATGGTAAGATGATATTTTTATTAAGTGGATAAAATCGTAAATATGTTATCCATGTTGAGGATATGGTTTTTATTCTGGATAAAGAGATGACTGATATTGACAATGTAACTTGGAAAGTATTGAAGACCTCAAAATTGGTAAATGTTTTATAGAAAAAGTGTTTTATATTATCATTGAATTAGTTTATATAATTTTTGGATTTAGGGAATATAGTCACTAAACTCTAGTTTTATTTTGGGAATGAGGAATTATGTATGTTTTGTATATGGTTTCATTGTAATTTAGTTTATTAACATATTTTAATATAATACATGATGAAGTTATTCACTTGTTTGGTATGTAAGAATTATGAGCCACATTATGTTATTATGAGGGATTAATGATAAATTAATTTTTCATATTTAGTAATCTTTTTTATATTGTTTTTAATTTTAATATTTTAGAAGGGTTATAAAGATAAATATTTTTGAAATTGTTTAAGATGAACTTTGGATGATCTTTTGGTGATTAACCTATTACATCACCATTTAAAAATTTATCCATATTGGATAACTAGTGATAATTTTTATTATAACTAGAAATATAAGGAATGAAATATTATTCTATTTTGAATCTTGGGATCCTTTAGTGATTCAAGAATAAATTTTTTATTTTCATTTCATGGTGTATGTTGGAAGTGGAAATTGATTGAAGCACAACCGAAGGATGAAATTGTTCTTATAATATAGAGGAATGGTAATCCTTGTCTATATCGGTCCCCATGGAATTATTATTTATATCGAGATAGTATCTTATCGAATAGAACTACCGTCAAATATTTCACATGTTCATGATGTTTTTCATGTATCTCGTATGAGAAATTACATACAAGATCCTTCACATGTTCTACAATCAGAGGCTTTAACACTGGAGAAAGATATTTCTTATGAAGAATAACCTATATAGTTTCTATATCATAGAGATAAAGTAGAACAAAATAATGCAACTCACATGGTTAGTGTTTTTTTGAAACCACCTATTTTATGAACCTATTTTGGAACATAAGGATGTGATGAGGCAGAGGTATCCTAATATGTTTGTTTCCAAGTGAAGAATTCTTAGATATAAGTTTTCATAATGGGGGTATAATGTAACATCTAAATATTTTCACAATGTATTTCTCTTTAAATAATTTTACTTAATCAATGACATGGGTTTCATGGAACAATGATTTTAAACCGACCGTGTAAAATAATGGAAATATCAGGTTTCTTCTTTTCCTATGATTTTAGTTTGACATGTATGAATACTAATTAATAAATTATAAAAATATATGGTGTATAAATTTATAAAATAAATTAAATATCCATCAAATTATACGAATTTTAAAAAATCAAAATAAGTGTGATGTTTTTTCTGAAATAATGTTTCTTTAGTTTAATTAATAATATATCAATTTATACCTATTGGTCAATGATTTTAATGAAATATATATTATATTTAGTTTCTGAAAATTTCTTTACATTTACCCAATATTTTTCCAAGAATATGATATGAATAAATCAATTTTTATACTTAAAAGTATTTTACCTAAAAATTGGTTTTTTCACATGTTGCACAAAAAATATATAATTAATTTATACCATTTAGATGCATTGAACTAGATAAAATGAATAAAATATTTAGAATTAGGAGGTTAAATTTTTTTAATTAATCTTATTTTATTTAGTGTTAAAATGAAATATAACCATGGTAATATTTATCACTTTGGAAAAGGGTAAATCAAGTAAATCAGGTAAATCATTGCTAAAACTATGTTATAAAGACATAATTATTCGTCCTAATTCGTATTCTATGAAATAAATTCAAATCATAACTCTTCTGGTTTTAATTTTAGTTATTTAATGTACACTCTTATATTGAAATGAATTATATATTATTTAATCCAAATGGTTTGAAAAAAATGCTTCTCTTAGTTTTAAATATCATTTATATGCTCACGTAAAAAAATTGTTATAAATAGTATTAATATTAATATTGTTCCTAATTAAATTATATTCTTGTTGTTAATTGAATTTTATATTTACTAATTAAATAATTACCCTGAATACTTTTACAAAAGTGATATATTGATTATTCAATTAATAGAAATAACAATAAATGATAATAAAAATATTAATAGAATTATAATTTTATGTAATTATGAATGTAAAGAAAATATATCCATTAAATTTTTGATATGTTTTAATATAATTTTATTTGAATTATATTCATTTTATTTATGTTATAAAAGTAAAATCAATGAGGTGTTTCAAAATTAAGAATAATAATATTTTATGAATCAAATATTTTATGAATATAATATTTTATTATACTGTTTAGAAATCATAAAAATAGAAAATAAGAAAAAAGATGAAAAGATATGGTCTAAAATTTTATCCCTTATCCATTTAGATGTAAATAATTACCTCATATATAAAATCATGACCTTTTAAGAGTGATGATTATGTTATCACAGTGGATGTGAAAAGAGGTTAATTAAGGGGTTAAACTAGAATATAAGGATCAATATTTCAAGTTAACCTTTCCAAATATTATTTTATAATTATATTTAAAATTTATCCAAACTATGTTTGACTTCATTACCATTTTTATCTATATTTCTCAAGAATAGTCTTATTATATTTTATTTTTTAAAGAAATTCCAAAAGGGCCCATCACAAAAATTAAAAAAGGACATGTCCTACTTCACATAATTAATCTAGTTTTAGGCCTCTAGATAAACCATACCCAACCAATTTATCATATAAAATTACATATGTGCTTTCTATAGGTTTCGGTCTACCAGAAATACATACCTTGGATCTCTTTAGAGGACATATAAAGGAGTCATTTCAATGAAGGGGTAATCACTCAAATTGTCCTGTTTATATTTCTATTCTTCTTCACATTTTATAAAACTATGATATTTATAATAAAATAAAAAAATTATTATACTATATATTCTTAAATTTTATTAGGATGAATACAAAACTATTTTAATACTTATTTACCGTCAAATTATAATTGAACGTATCACTCGTGCGTAAATAAGACCTCTTGTCTCCACGTAGAGATACAATTCATTATTCACCACCATATTTTATGGATGGGTGTTATGATGGGTATAATATTTATATATTCTATTTATGAAATAATTATAATTTTTAATTATAATAACATGTATACCTTTTTATCATCAGATATTTTTTGAAAACAATAATGTCTCTCGTACATACTTACGGACTACCATCTCCACGAATTGATGTGATAAATTTTTCATTTATATTTTACAAGGATGGTAATAAGGATGATTTTTATGAAAATATATGATATAGTAATTATTAATTATTGGTTACTAATTATTTACCTTTCATTCATTCCAACATTCAAAAAATAAAAACAACGTTCATGTATACATATGACCTACTGTCTACCTTAAGTGTGTATTTCATTTTTTAATATTTAATATTTATAATTTATTATAAATATGTCTATAATTAAAATATATTATTTTTATAAAATTTGTATCATTTTATAAATTATGGAAACATAATCAAAGTATAAGGATCTGGATAAGAGAACTGAACCATGCCTCGAAAACAAAACTGTTATCACCAAAATTACTGACTTTAAAAAAATTATTAATAAAATTGTGATAAGAGGATATAAATAAATAATAAATAGTTTGATTGATTTTTTTAGTGTAATAAATTTATAATAAATCAATATTTATAGTACTCAATTTTTGAATGTGAATAATGAATGATGAGACTTGATGTAAGGGTTTATTTCATAATCTCATCATTATTCCTCATGGTTTGTGATTATGTTTCATCTATTTCTCATTCATATATATTTTTCATAATGAAAATCAGAAATGTTATTAGAATTATTCTACAATTATTTAAAATTATTTTTACCCTTGTTTTAACATTTGTATAATTATTTTAATAGAATATTTTTGTCATTTTCTAAATGAGGTTTGTTGTGAATTTTCCAACAAAAATATTGAAGGAATATTTTCTTCACATATACGACATGTGATGTTTTTAATTCAATCATGATGAATTAATTATTTTAATATTACTTCAAAATATTACATGTTTATTTTCAATGATTTTTTTAAATTTTAATGTAATTTTTTTAAATAAGAATTGATTTTAAAATGGAATGATTATTTTCCTCAAGAATTATTCAATATGATTTATAAAAATACTTTTATATCTTATATACCATT
Source organism: Viscum album (assembly GCA_963277665.1). Taxonomy (NCBI): domain Eukaryota; kingdom Viridiplantae; phylum Streptophyta; class Magnoliopsida; order Santalales; family Viscaceae; genus Viscum; species Viscum album. The sequence goes on along the minus strand of OY728165.1, from coordinate 1,788,698,786 downwards.
ATTTTATGTTACATATGATTTAATAGGGATATTATCTAAGGATTACATCCTTATTATTTATCTTAATGTTTTATGCTATGATCACATGATGTTTATGAATCTCATTTCTTTTCATTAAGTTATGTTATGAAGAAATGTTTATAATACCCCTTTGATTTTATGGGTTTTGATATGATGAATTATTTATTATCATATCTCATAAATTTTTATGGTATTAATTATTTTATGGTTATAATTTTTATCTCCCTACAATGAATTGGTTAGTGTATTATATCTCATGGTATTGTTATGAGAAACCAGTCGGTGTTCTTGATCTATTATGGTAAACAATTTTATGTGATTGATCTGTTATGGGAAACATGTCGATATACTTGAACCATTATGGGAAAACAAATTTGATGCTTGATATAAAGGTGTATTTAGTTAACCATGACATAAAAAATTGTTTATATATATATATGATGATTACACATACATTTATGGCATGATATTATGGTTCATGATTGAGTTATGATGAATTATCATTCTTATGATTCGTGTTTTAAAATGATAATTATTTCTTCTATAAAAATTATTTATGATTTTTGTAACATATGATCAAGATTTCATTATTTGATTCTTGTCTTATGATTTTAAATGATTATAAAATGATAATTCTCATGTTTACTCTTACTGATCATATGAGCTCACACTTTCTTAGGTTTTCATTCCCCAAGTTATATATAATGGTTTTGGAAATGATTTTAGTATTGGGGTTCTAGTTATAGGGAAACTAGTGGGAGATGATATTGATTGTTTATTAACTAGTTGTTTGTTATTACAAGTTTCCAAATTAACTAGAACTATACAATTCTCTTATGGATCAAAATGTTATGATATGAATTTTCATCTACATAGATATAATAACCATATATGAAATGTTCAGGTCATTATATTTGTTATCTAAAAAAGGAAAACATGATTTGGAAAGGGAGGTAATGAAGATATTTGGGTAGGTATTTACTTAACCAAAGGGCTTTTGTTGGGTGAATATGGTAGTAGATTGGATGTCCTTTTATAAGTGGGGGAAAGGATACACATGGAACTTATGAAAAGAATCAATTACCCCCGTTTTTATCATTACAAAGCCTCAAAATGAATCATTAACAAACCATATAGGTGATAAGGATTATATATAACTATAAAACATGTTTTGGATATGTTGTTAGGTCATTTTAACATCTATAATTTTAGTTTCACCCCCTTGTAAATCAGTACATACCTTAACATTGATAATTAACTATTATTGTTTTCATTATTAATTTGGGATAAAAATTAATATGAACTATTTAAATAATATTAATTTTTTTGATTAAAAATATGAAATCTATTTTTTATAAAATAAATTACTTAAAGTTACATTATTTAATTTAAAATAAATCCAGAGGAGGTGGTGAAAAAGTATTTTTTTGAAGAAAGGTTCTCCTAAGTATGGAATGTTTTTATATTTAAATTGAACAAAAAATTAGAATAATGATAAAATTTAGTTAAATTTAATTATAGTTAATATCATTTTACATTATAAAAAAATTGAAAACATTATTTATCATTTTAAATAATTTAAACGAAAATGCATTTTTCAATAAAGAATTGTATGTTTTACTATTCACCAAAAAATTAATATCTTCGAAATAATATCGACAATTGACCAATAGATACTTATGATATTTTATTTATAGAATGATGTTTATTTTCCAAATAATTTTTTTGAATATGTTAAATTTTTATTTTAATTTATGTTTGAAAAGTGCAAGAAAACCACATTTCCAAGAAATAGTATTTTTTAGACAACAATTCTCTTTTCTATCATATTAATATTATTTTAATTGTAATTAATACGTAACCAATGTATTTATTTGATAAATTTTTAATCATTTAATGTTTATATTTTATTTCTTCTAATTCATACCCACCAATAAAATAGTTATGTTATAATTTTTATGTTGAAATAATAATATTTTATTGATTTTCTTGTTTGATTTAATCCATGTGTTGCATTCATTGAAATATATTGGGGAGATATAATTTATTTAAAATGAAATTTATTTTAAATTTAGGGGTTGTTACATTACCTTCTAACATTATTGTTTCATTTCATGTACACTATTGAAGATGATATTCCTCTTTTACAATCTAAAACATTTGAAAAACGTCGTGTAGTTTATATCATGTGATGATTTTGTTACCATGTATCTTAAAATAATATTAAAAGGATGTTAAACATGAAATTGAATCCATAATGTAAGGAATAAAATCATATAGTTTCAAATCATGAAACAAGGATGTTGATGAAATAGTTTAATGTTATATGTTGAGGAAAAGGGGCCATGTAGTTTAACAATGCCTATATATAATTTGAAGTTGTATAGTTTTTTTGTTAAATTAAAAGAACATTATTTTATATAGTTTGATTTTATAAAAATGGGACCAGGGTGGTTTTATATTTTAATGTCATTATTCTAGGACATAAGGGCTCCTTACCCATAAATATGCTTCCCCTCAATCATGTAGGGAAACAGTCCACTAAAACCACTAAGCCCACAGATGACATTCTTGGTGTGGGAGTCATGTATTTGAATAATATCACTCTTTTCATTTGAGATATGACTATATGGTTGTATTGTTTAGAATTAGAATATCTCATTTCCCACTGAAAGTGACCCAAAAAAGTAACTTAACTTAAGGGAAACCCATATGAAAAATTTTCTCTAACAATGTGTGTGGATGCATAATGGTGTAATGCCTAGATAATTAGAATTGTAGTTGAATAAATGATGTTTAACTCAATAGAAATTATTTTTTGGAGACCTAGATCATATGGGAGTGAACACGAGATAAGGTGACCAATGAACATTTTGGAAATATTGGTTCCCCTATTTATTACCATATCAATAAAATATTTGTCACATCATGTTCCTTAAATGAATCCTCCAAGATAAGCACCCATGATCAGAAGATATCCTTTTGAGAATAGCACTATCACTATAGAGGATAATTTTTTGAAATTAAATGGGATTTATATTCCAATCAAGGAATAATCAAATTTCAACAATATACTAAAATGGATGTTCATGTATTTTTTGGAACGTTGGGTGCTACACCACTATACACTAAGAAAATTATCTGAGTTTATATTACTTGGGAGGATCACACCTATCTCATTAGATGATCATAGTCCCAATGCTAGGACAATTAAATAACCCATTAGAGCAGAATCGTCATTATGAAAAGTTGATGAAAATAAATATTTGATAATCCTAGGATAAATTCATAGGAATCCATACGTATATGATTAAATTTTAATAAATACACACATAATTCACGAGGAATGATGTAGCATGAGACCAACAAAAGGTTTTTACCCTCTTTAGAGAGGAAAATATCTAGATGTAATAGTTTAAGCATCATATAAAATGAGTCCAGGTATGAATTTTTACATCAAGAAGAGAGGAATAAATCCAGTATAATTATAATAACATTTGGAAAGGATAATGATATCATAACTAACGTAATTTAGTTAGGATGAAATTTTATACAATCTCTAGGTCATATTTTTGGGAACTATATACTATATGGTATAAGGGTGTCTGATGATAACCCATTAAAAAAGTTTATATTAATTTAAAATGAACTATAACCATATAATTTAAAATCATATTGTTTGAAGACATATTCAATGTAGTTAAAAATAATGGGATAATTACCACAGTTCCTTCTGTGTTTAATTTCATACAGTCGGGAAAGGGGGTTACCAAATGTGAATATTCACATAATATTTCTTATATAAAATCAAATCAGTGGGAGGTGTGATTTTCTCCCCATACATGGTGATGAAATGCAATGAATCGTTATAGTAAATGTTTTTAATAGTTGAGGGTCCCATTATTTTAGGCTCTAACCTCATCAATTTTCATTTAGGTACAATTTTCATTTGGAAATCTTACACCAAGTCACCCTTGAATAAGGAGTGAAGTCTATATTTCTTTCCAATGCTTAGGAAATTTTGCTTTTATAGATTTTAATGTTTTTAATGATTGAAGATAATTTTCTTCAAAGGATTCAAGCTTATCATGAAGGATTTGGGGCCTTTTTCAGCATTAACTAGTCATATATGTCTCTCTAGAGTGATTAAAGAGGAACATCGATTGGAAGTATTGTTTATATTACCGATATTATTGAATAAGGTCCCACTAGTGTGGAAATATAAATCTTATTTTTATATTCCCATTTAAAATTAGAGAGTTTATCAATAACTCTCTTCTTGTTTTGATCCACAATTTTTTGTATATTTTTAAACATGAAATTATTGAATTCCTTGATATTTTCATTCAATGACACATGATAGAGTGGGGGTTTTCTTTTTGACAACCCATATAATTCTAATAATAAATAAATTTAATGTATTAGTAATATTCAAGATTAAATTTTATGAATTCATATTCACTGTGATTGTTTTAAGTATTTTTTGAATATAAAATGATATAATTTTATTCTAAATAAAATGTTTTCCATGTTTTATCCAGTTTTAATTAAAAGTTAAATTTATAAATTTCATAAATTTAACTTACTAAAATAATATTCATTTTTTATATCATGATATCAAAAATATAAAATGTTAAATATTAAGTATTTTTATTAAATGAGAGATTTTTTGATTAATAGTTGAAATACAAATTTTAATAAAAATTTGCATTTATTTTGATGTATTTGAAAAGTACAAATATATTTTGGATTGGTTTAAAAGTAACATTACATCTACTTTGATTAAAAATAATCAAAATGTAAGGAAACAAAGTTTTCAATTGAAATTTCCTTATTATAATATAATGACATGAAATCACAACATAATGAAATACTATTTGATATGTGACAATTATAAATAATTTTTTTAATTTAGTGATTTGAATTTCTAAAATCGGATATATGCAGTTGTAGTTAGTAAGTTATTTAGAGTCAGATAGGGAAAACAAAATTTTTGGTGAATTGTAACCTACCCTTATGAATAGTAACATACACTTATGAATAGTGACATACCCTAATGAATAGTAACCTTATCTATGATAGTATATAAATAATATTTGAAAGAATATATGATATACCTATTTCTTGGAATAAGAAAATAAATTCATTAAATTTGTTATTTTTTGAGTAAATTGTGATTTTAATAAAATATTAAATTAATAATATTTATAATATTATTTCTGAAAAATAGATTTCTTTTTTGTATTATAATCATAGAAAGATGGTTAGGTTGAATTTTTGGGATTTTTCTAAAATAATTGAATTTTCGATGAATAGTAAAATATGATAATTCACAATAAATGCTAAATCTTGAATTACTGCATTATGATTGATTCATGCATGATGTAAATGATCATTGGTTAGAATTCACATGAATTTATTTATATTCCTGGTCATGAAATTATAACTATTTCTTGTCTTATAGAAAAATAATAAACTAATGATTATAATATTATGAAAACTCTCCTCTCCTCCACTATAAATACAACTTATCCTTGCCTCTTCTCTTCACTCCTCTCAAGACTTGTTCTTTTACAATATTTGGCCAAAATATCTTCCCAATATCATCCCCCATGTCCAAAATCCCTTTGTCTCTTCAAAATACCCAAATCATCTCTTTTTAAGAGGCTCTCCAAGGAGATAAACTCAAGAGGAAAATTCCGCATTCCAATTATTTTATTTCATTTAAGTTATTTTCATTTCTTGTTTCATTCCTCACATATATTTATAAAAATGGTATTATATCTACAGTAACATACATGTAATAGAATTATATTATGATAATGGTATAATTCATTAGCTTCTCTCCTTTCCTCATCTTTTATTTGAACAAAATGAAAAATCCGTTTGAGATTTGTTAATTTAGAAAAATCAATGACGATGGGATATCAATTTACATTACCTTCAACAATTATGGTAATGAAACCATTTTATTAGTTTTAAGAGACCATAATATATGTATTATGCCTTATCTGTGGTTCTAGAATCCTTTTGTACACATGGTTTTGGTTTATAAACCAAAATGTGATCTTTGTCGTAAAAATCTACCAATTCACCCAAAAGGATGTCGCCAAAGTTTTATATAATTCAACATCACATAAAGTAAAAAAAATAATTATTCAACCATTTAAAATTATGGAAATTCAAAAATAAAATATAACTTCAATTCTGGATAACCACCTTCATCATACATGTTTATCCAAACATGAACCAATGGTTAAAATGAATGAAAAATAGACTTAAAAAATGAAATTGAACCTTATAACCAATCAAAATGTTCATTAATGAAATAAAAAGTGTTATACTAAATCAATTAAATATAGAATAGGTTTGTGAATTTTTAATTAATAAAATTAATTTTTTTATTCAGGTAATTAATAACATGGGACGAACTCCTTCTAACATAAGGTAAGGGGTCTTCTCCATTTAACTTTCATTCAATAATGTACTCTATGCTATTTGATTTTATGTGTTATCCATAATGATGTGGTATGATTTTACATCTCCCCCATACATTCCTCTTGATTTATAAGTAATTGTAATCCCCTTTTTCTCTTGTGAAACCCTATTATGTACACTGATACCATACAGATAATTCGTAAGAAATTCTACCTGAACAACCTTAATTTCATAGGGATGCTCAATCTTTCTTATTAACCAATTGTATTTATTTTTTCTTTTTGTTTAAAAAGTATAAAAATTTATTATATTCTTCAAAATAATGTTTCATTATCCATTCCTCAATCTATTTTATGGATATACATGTTTTTAAGGGATTCCCTTCTCAATACTTCCTGATAAGAAAACTTTTTTTTAGTGAACTTCCAAAATTTTTACCCAATTTCATGTGCATCCATTCCTTTATTTTAATAAACCATTGTCTTTATAAAATCACTCATTTTATTATTAAAAAAATTATTGGTACAATTATGGTTTTATATAAAAGATTTTCCACTTTTCTATTTTAAAGGTTGTAGAATATTTTCCTTGAAACTGTACAAAAATGTTTTAATGAAAAAATTACTCAAATACATTTTATTCATATTGTAACTTCATTTTTACATAACCTTACATGATATATTCCTTTTTTACCTTATGAAAATCCATGTATGTTCTAATTCTTTTATTTGATGGACACTTTCATGATACACCCATTGGTTATGCTTCAGGTTAGGATTATGGTACCCAATTCTTTCCATGGGCAACCCTTATATTAATGTAAGATTGATTATGTGTTATTTTTTATGTGGAAACAATGTTCATGAAATATAATTTGGGTTCACCTAGATAGAACTCAAATTCATTGTGTAATTTTTAGTCTCGTGATATGCTGTGTAACTGTCTTGGAGGTTAGCCTTGGCTTGTGCTACTATGGGAAATGGGATTGGCAGTTCGCCTTTACCCGTACTACTATTGGAAACATGATTAGAGGGTAGTCTTGACCTGTAATAATATGGGAAATTTTCTTAAAGGTTATCCATGAATTTTACTAAAGATATGTTTTATTTTACATCCTCATTTATATTATTCCATGATTAAAAGATCACATGTTTAAATGTAATGATTCCTTAGGTTACATGCCTTTTATTATGATCATGTCTTCCCATATATCCAATGTGTTCATGTTTTTTTCTTATGTTTTTTCCCTCAAAAGGTTTTTTATCTCATACCTTTGTTCATTTTATCCCAAGGTTATCTTATGAAGATGTATAAGCACAATGGATGATATAAGCTCATTATGGAGTTTAAATAAAATATTTTTTTATAATGTTTGATTATGTACCTAGTCCTCCAAGATAGTAGACTTTACGATCCATGGCTGGTACTCTGATGTATAATTATGCTTAAAAACATGTAATTTTTTTTGTAAAAGTATAGGGTCACTATATTTGGTATTAGAGGATTGTCTAGTTATTTTGGGATATTAGGATTAGAGAACATTAGTAAAAACTATAAGGATGAGAAAATGTTTAAGAAAACAACTCCAAATATTGGTAAGTATAGAGTAAGTTGTTGATCAAAAGAATTCACCACTATCTAGATACAGACAGGTAGAGGTGACTCTAGAACAGATGTACCTAGGATTGAAAATATGACTTGGAGTTTCAGGCATGACCCAGGGTATTTTGGTTCACAACAATAGGCCTTGTTGCACTCCTGTTTTGACACTCACTGGGGATATGCTTTGGTAAATTCATAAGTTTAGTACGAACCATTATTGAGGGAACATAAAGGACCCCATAAGAATATATGTTATGAGATAGATTATGAATAACCTTTATTGAGGCCTGGAAACGCATAAGTTAAGTAAATAAGTGTAATTTGGTAGTTATCATTTAAATTTCATTGCTTTCCCCTTATGTCATACTCATCCCAAAATTTTATCTTTATTATAGCCAATGGCTAGTAATATGATGAATCAGGTTAAAAACTGATGTGAATGATAATGTGAGGATTTCCAAAATGAGATCCCTCATCAGATGGGAGCTCATGAATGACATATCATGATTTTGCCAAATCAAATAATAAAAATCACAATTTACAATTAGTACTTTGTTGAATTACTAAGGGATTCAAGGGAGAGGAAGACAAAATCTCATGATGATTCGCCTGATAAATGGGATAAGGGAAAGAAGACCCAATTTCCAATGTGCAATAACTGTGGAAAGAGGCACCAAGGGAAATTCCACAAAGTAACTGAGAGATATTTTAATTTTTGATAGATTGGGAACAAAGCAGCCAATTTCAATTACAAAATGAATAATGTGTTGAATGAAAAAAAAACTCAAGCTAAGGAATCGTACATAGTTCTATGTCATTAATATGGAGAAGATGACATTATCCAATATGATGCACTATTGCAAGGGATGAGAAGCATTATGAGCATCCACAATCTCCCTGATCGAGGGAGAACTGAAGGTCCTATGCTAAGGTGGATGATGATGAATAAATTACATGTAACCACTACATAAAATTAATATATATTTCATAATGTATTTTAATTCACATCTTATTAGTATATCTTTTATTTTTTCATAGAACATTGAGTCTACACATGAATTCATATTATATCATTAAGTAAAACTTCTATGAGTGTTGTATCGAATTTTAATGTTTATGGTAATTTTGTTATTTAAAATATTATAAGTCTCACATTGGTTGAATATGAGGAAAAATGAGAAAGTGATAGCCTATGCCTCATGGAAGCTGAAAATCCATGATCCAAACTATCCTACGCATGATCTGGAGTGTGTTAGTGAAAATTTCGTAAAAAATCTGGCATTATTATCTCTATAGGGAGAAGTGTGAGATATATATGGACCACAAGAGTCTCAAATATAGATTAACAAAAAATGAGCATAATATGTTCCATCGAAGATGGATAGAGCTTATCACATATTATGACTTTTCAGTCCACTAAAATCCCTGTAAGGCTAATAATGTGGTGAATTCTCTAAGTATAAAGGATCCTGCATCCTTATCAATGATGTGAATTGAAAAGGATTTGATCTTATTATATTAATAGAGGATGTACATGTGAATCATTAATGGGGTAACATCATCAATACTTTCTCAAATTATTTCTCAACCATCCCACTTGGAGAAAATAAAGGATGCTTATAGAAAAGATTTCAAACTTCTGAAAGGGCGGAAGCTATCATAATTGGGAAATCCTCAATGTTCATGATTGATTTGAAATTAGTTGTATGATTTGGGTCATGATTATGTGTAACATCTCATCTAGAGAAAATGAAGAATATTTTGAATAATGAACATAGCTCGAACTTCTCTATCCACTTCGGAAGCATAAATATTAAATGAAACCTCTGAGAGAACTTTTGGTGGGACAATATGAAGAAATAGATTGATAAATATACATCAAAGTGCCTAGAATGTCAAAAAATGAAGGTTAAGAGGAAAAAGTATAAGGGGATAATTAAAAAACTACCCATGCCATCATGGAAGTGATAGAACATTATCATAGACATCATCACTGGTTTCCAAAGACATCTAAAGGAAACAATGCAATATGGGTTATTTTGGATCGTCTTACAAAGAAAGTTAATTTTATCATAATGTGAGAGGACTTATCAGTGGATAAACTTGCACAGATATATATCAATGATGTGGTAAGGCTACACAAAGTAGCACTCTCTATTGAATCTAATTGTGATCCAAGTTTCACCTTGACGTTCTAGAAATTTTCCAACATGTTGTAAGCACTGAACTAAACATCAGTACAGCCTATCATCCTCAAACTGATGTCCAATCTGAGAGAACTATTCATTCCCTAGAATACATGTTGCGAGCATGTTTTATGGGCTTCAAAAGAGGATGGGACCATAATCTTACACTAGTTGAATTATCCTACAACAACAGTTTTCTCTCAAACATTTGAATGGAACCATATGAATCCCTTTATGGTAAAAGGTGCAGAACACCGACATGTTGGGATATAGTCAGTGAGTGTAAGCTTCTAGGACCAAAAATAGTTTAAGAAAAGGTGCAGAATATGAAAACTATTCAGTATCATATCATGGAATCCCAAAGATGAAAGAAGAGTTATTCAGAAAATATTCGACGTGTCCTTGAGTTCAAAGTTGGAGACATGGTATTTCTTTTCATATCATTTTAGAAGAAGTTCATGAGGTTTTGAATGAAAGGGAAGTTAAGTCCAAGGTACATCGGCCCCTTATAGATTTTTGATAATGTCAGGGATATGGCCTATCGACTAACACATCCACCTATCATGGCCACTGTATAAGATTTCTTTCATTATCCCTCTTAAGGAAGTACATCCCAGACCCTTCATATGTACTATCCTCAGAGGTTGTACAATTGGAGGAATATTTTTCTTATGAGGAGCATCCAGTGAATATCTTAGATCATAGAGATAAAGTTATACATAACAATAATACTCACTTAGTAAATTTAATGTAGTTAAAACACATGTATGAAGAGGCAACATGGGTACTGGAGGAGCCGATGAAGGAAAAGTACCTCCACCTGTTTATGGATTAAAATGTAAAATGAAAATTTGAAGGAGAAATTTCATAAGAGGGGAAGAATATAAGGACCCAAAATTTTCTTTGTGAAATTTTCATTTTATAATATAATCACATGAAATAAAACCATAATGAAATACTGAGTTCTATGTGAGCTTTAAACATAAGTTTGTCACTTCTGTGATTCGAATATTGAAAATCTGACATACACGGTTGCGATCAGTATGTTATTTGGAGTCTGATACAAAAAACATAATTTTTTTTATGAATAGTAACCTACCATTATAAATAATAACACAACCTTATGAATCGTGATATACGCTATGGAATTTTAACCTTACATATGATGATATATAAATAATATTCACGTGAAAGTAAGTTAAACCTATATCTTTGAATAAGAAAATAAATGTTTTAAATGTTTTAATTTTCAAGTAAATTATAATATTAATTAAATAATAAAATAATGATATTTATAATTTTTTTTGAAAATTGGATTTAATTTTTTTATTCTACACATTGAAAATGGTTATGGTGAATTTTTGGGATTTTTATAAAATACTTGAATTTTTTATGAATAGTAAGATATTATAATTCAATGTAAATAATAAAACCTGAATTACTAAATCATGATTTAGTTATGGATGATTTAAATGGCCATTGTTTTGAAATCACATTCATTTATTACTATTATTGGTCATTTAATCCTCACTATTTATTAAATTATGAAAAAAATAATAAAATAAGGATTATAATATTATGAAAACCCCCTCTCCTCCACTATAAATATCACATATCCTTACCTCTTCTCTCCACTTCTGTCAATCCTTGTTCCTTGAAAATATTTAACTAGAATCACTTCCTAGTCTCTTTTCCCACGTCAAACATCCTCTATTCTCTTCAAAATACCCAAATCCTCTCCCCTTAAGAGGCTCTCAATGGAGATTAACTGAAGTGGAAAATTTCTCATTCCAAATCATTTATTTCTTTTGGGTTATTTTCATTTCATGTTTTATTCCTCACCTCCCTTCACCCAAATGGTGTTAATACTATAGTAACATACATGTAATATAATTTTATAATTATAATTGGATAATTCATTATCTTCTCTCATTTCCCCATATTTAATTTGAATTAAATGAAAACACTGTTTCAGATTTTTTAATTTAGCACAATAAAGGACGAAGGGTTGTCAATCTCCATTACCATCATCAATTATGGTCATAAAACCGTTTAAATGGTTTAAGAAGACCATAAAATATGTTATATACCTCATTTATGTTCTGGAATTCTTTTTTCACTAGGTTTTGGATTATATAAAAAATTAGTTCTTTCTGGTAAAAAAACGCCAATTAACCCAAAAGGATGTCACCAAACCTTTATATATTTCAAAATCACATCAAGTAAAAAAATTAAATTTTCAACCATGTAACATTATTTATTTTCAATAATAAAATATTCCTTTAATTCTAGATATGTACTTTCATCATACATGTTTATCTAAACAAGAACAAATCATTAAAACCAAGGAAGAAAACAGACCCAAACAATGAAATCAAAAATTATAACCAATCAAAAAGATATTGAATGAACATATAAAAGGTTATAATAAATAAATTAAATATATAAGAGGTTCTAGAATTAATAATTTGGAAACCTAGTTTTTTTAATCAGGTCATTAGTAATAAAGGAATAACACCTTCAGACATAAGGTAAGAGATCCTCTCCATTTCACTTTTATTCAAGAATGACTTATATGCTATGAATTTTTATGTGTAATCCCTAATGATAGGGTATGATTTCAAACCACCACCATAATTCCTCCATGTTTTATATTTAAGGGAAAACCACTTTATCTCTCTTGAAACCCTATTATGCACTGCTGATACCATGCTGATAATTCTTAAGGAATTCAACCCAAACCACCTTTATTCTTTTGGGTAGCTCAATCTTTATCATTAACCAAATGGAGTTGTATTTTATTTTTATGTACAACTTATACATAATTTTTATATTCATAAAAATGATGTTTCAGGATCTATCCCTCTTTTTTTGGTGATATACATGATTTTAAGTGATACCCTCCTCAATACTCCATGATAAGCAAACTTGTTTTAAAAGAACTCCACAAATTTTTACACAATTTCTTGTGAAATCTATCCAATTTATTAATAAAACATTTCCTTTATAAAATAATTAATTTTATTATGAACATATTATAGGTAATATTTAGGTTTTATATAAAATATTTTCTTTTGTTCTATTTTAAATGCTCTATAGTATTTTCCTTAAAACCGCATAAAAATGATTATATGCTAATATTACTCAAATACATTTCATACATGTTTTGAATTCTGTTTAATATAACTTTACATGATATATTCCTATTTTACCTTTTGATTATACTTGAATTTTCTAATTCCTTTCTTTCATGGACACAGTCATGATACACCCATTGGTTAAGCTTTATATCATGAGTGTAGTACCTAATTATTTCCATGGGTAACCCTTATGTTTAGGTAAGATTGATTATGTATGATTATTTATATTGAAAACATATTCATGAAATGTAATATGGGTGCACCCAAATATCACTCAAATGTATTGGGGAAATTTATGTCTCATGAGATGCTATGTGCAAAGGTCATAGTAATTTGCCTTGGCTTGTGATACCATGGGAAATGAGATTATAGGTTAGCATTGACCCGTACTACAATAGGAAAAATGATTGGACTTTATAAATGACCCATAATACTATGGGAAATAGAATTGGTAGTTAGACTTCACTCGTACTAAAGACATTTTTTATGTTTCTTCTTCATTTCTATGATTCCATGATTAAATGATCTCATGTTTATATGTTATGATTCCATATTTTACATGAATTTTATTATGATCGTGCCTTTCCATATATCCCATGTTCTAATACATTATTCTTATGGTTATTATATTATTAATATTTTTAGCTCACACCTTTATGTATGTTATCCTCTGGTTATCCTATGCAGATGTATGAGCACAATTGAAGATAAGAGCTCATTATGGAGTTTCAATAAAAAGTTGTTTTTAAAATGTTTGATTATGAACTTAGTATTTCAAGGAACTAGAATTTACAATCTGTGGATTGTAATGTAATGTATAATTATGCTTAAATTAATGTAATGTTATGTGTATGTGTCTCGGGTAACTATTCAAAATAATTCTCTTTGAATTATATTATCCATGATATTGGTATAAATTAATTTTCAGGTATTGGAATATATTTTTGGAAAAACCCTTTTATTCATTGGGTTTTGAATGATTTTATTAAAAATTATTCCTTCCACTTTTAAATATTAAATCATGAAAAATAGATTTCATATTTGGATTTAGTATTTTAAAATTTATCAGTGTGGTCGATTTTATTTTTTAATAATGAAATGTAATAATGGTAAAAAAAATCACCACAGTAAAGTGTAAAAGTGGTTATATATTATTACAACTCTGTGATAAGGTTACAGAATCTATTATTAAATCTAAATGGATAAGATTATTTCTACCAATATAAAATTATATTTGAATTGGTATAGTTTTAGGACCAGTTTACCATGGATAATAATTAATGTTATTTGTGAAAAATTAAAAAATAATACAATATTTCCACTCCCCTTATATATAAATGGGAAAATTATATCATCCTTTTTTCATATACTCTGAGACATATATATTAACCTATATCTACACAAATAAATTTAAAACATACCTCCCTATGTCCTTTATTTCCTTGTTATATCATGAGGCAAACTTAATAATACTTAATGTGTAATCTAATGGAGGATTTCCAATGTAGAGGTATAATTATTTTTCGAGTGTTTCATGTTGGTTTTTTATTATAAACTGTCCAAATAATCTTTATGAAATGTAAAATAATAATGTTATAATTCATGGAAATAAGGGAAATAAAATGTATAATAATATTGTAATACACCAAAAATGTTCATATGAATATAAAAATATTGTTTAGTTTTATTATGAATGAGTTGAAGTGTGTACATAGTGAGTTATACTTGAGGATAATTATTTTTATTTAAAATAATATTTGAAAAGTCTAAATTTTTTCTTCACTATTTTATCTATATCCATGATATTTTAAATATTTATGATGTGTTACCGATATTATTAAATTTATGTTCAAATTCATTATAAACCGTGTTTAAATTTATTTATAATTGTTTTAAAATAATACTTTGAAACGTTTCCCAAAGAGGATATTTTATATATTTTTAAAAAAGAGTCAACGAGACATTTTTTTAAAATACATGACTAGAGAATAATTTCCCTCCATCATGAATTTTTTTCCGTAATAATATTACTCTACATGTTTTTTTGGGTTTTCAAAATAATATTATATTTCTAATTCATTTGGGAATTTCTGATTGAAATGTTTTTAATGAAAGCTAATTTATATCCTTATTTTTATATGAATCCTAAACGTTAATATCCATATTAATTAATTGGAATAATTTATGATAATTTATTATTGAAATGAAAGTTCTTATGGTTTTTATATACATTATTATCCTTGAATTTTTCTAATGATGGGTGAGCCTGATATAGCTCTCTAATGCATAGGGTAATTAATTTTTTCTATGGGTAACATTTCTGGAATTAACTAAATAGTTTATTCAAAATGTAATAGTTCTTGTAATTTTTATTATATTAGTGACTAGAATAAGATGTCCCAAGGTAAATATATGATATTTCTATTCTTTGAAATAATTTATTTTGTGTTTTTTTGATTTCATAAGGAAATCTAATGAGATTTTGTTTAAAGAAGATTTTATATCGTCTTTATTGGTAAAACATATGTTTTCTCAAAAAATTGATTTCATAAGTAAACAAGTATTAATGGGACCCTCGTGATTATTATTATTTATTTAATATTTATTATCATCTATTTTAGAAAAAATATTTGTGATATCAATCTAATTTTATGAGTACAAAAATGAATATATGTGCTCAATGTATATTATATTAATATGGTAACATTTCATATGGTATTTCACGATATTAAAAATGAAATAATGGGTTTATTTTTATTGTATTAATTTCAAATATTTTTTGTATTATTAAATGTTTTGAAAAGTTTTTAATAGGGCTTAAGGATGGGTAAGAACTATAAAAAGGAATAACATTACACAATGGTGATTAGTTTTTAAATAATAAAATGTGTTTTCAATAAAACAGGAGTTTAATATTACAAATGTGGTTTTTGTGAGAATAAATTGATATTGTGTGCAAGTGGAAAATTTTAATTATATGGTTCTGATATGTAAGAATTTTTCCTAAATATTTATAACTCAAAATCAAAAAAATCATCAAAATATAACAAAATACATCCCTTATTATAAATCATGTAACGATGGTTATTTGTTTTATGAGGAATTATAAATATCATGAGGGGAAATTTTTAAATAAAATTAGAGGAAAATATTTTATTTACCAAACATATTTATAATATATTAATATATGGATTATATAATAAAATGAAAATATTGTGGGTTTCCATATTTCTTTTTCTAATATGTTTGTGTTTCAGAATTGTTTTATATCAGGGAAACATAACGAATAGAGTGGAATGGTTTTATAATTATAATTTCTTTATGAACTAGAAATATTGAATGGTTTTAATTAAAATAGAATATATAGTTAATAAATTAACCCAGATTACACAAGAAATTAATTGTGGAACCCACACATAATATTGACCTAACACTCTGAAAAGTAGGATTTGTATAATGGAGTGTTTCATGAAACAACACCATCCAAAACATGGTGGAATCATAGATATACTATTATCGGAAGCATTGATCCATTCTCATGAAATTATATTTGAGTTTATGGGTTATTTGGTATATAAAAAGGTAATTCTTCACATTTGTTTTTTTGAAGGTAAAGTTGATATGTAGTGGTATCTGATTAAGAATACCAAGGAAAATGAGATTGATTACATGGATTAAATTTTATTTAAATATATTTTCCTCGAGATTAATTTTATTAATGATTATTAAAATAGTAAAGAAAATAAATTTTGGAATTTGAAACAAAATAATGAGGACTTGGTTTTCTCCTATGAAGCCAATTTTACCATATTGGTTAAGTATACACCAAATTTCATTCTAGAACAAGATAGTAAAAATTATATGTTTTACTCCAGATTAAAATTGCATTGGTGAATATATTTGAAATATTTTTAATCGAAAAACAATAATAAATTTTTATGGAGTTCATAGAAGGTCGAGATAGAGTTTTTTTATTTTACAATAAAACGATAAAAAGTTGTCCTAGTGAAAATTAATCATAATGTATTCATAGATGAAATATAAAGGTAATAGGAACAAATTTACCTCTTTCGGTATGTTTAGTAGGATTCATATTGATGATTATAATCTAAAATAATTAATGATCTATAATTATTGTTGGAAACAATATTTCTCTTGTCATTTGAATGAAAAGAATCATTATTGTGGTCATACAAAATATGATAAGAATGTAGTGAGATTTTTTAAATATAAAAAAGATGGTCTATTATAATAATTTGTTTTTAAACAAAATATTGAATAAAGGGAATAATTACAATTACATGAAGAATGGTGTGGAAATTTTATTCATACATTGGTAAATAGAGGGCCATCTAATGAAGTGGTGACATGCATTTTACTTATCTAATTAGATTCATTCAATGTATTTGATTTTTGTTATACAAATTATTTTATTTTAGGGGAATTAATTGGTAAATATGAAATATTTCCTCAAGAATTGTAGAATAAATTTTACGTAACATCTCTTGGTGGAAGTATTAATGAAAAAATTATTTATAGGAATATTCAGAAGATTATATATGGAATTAAATTTTCAAATATATTGTTTATTTCTCATAGTTGATTTTGATGATATTTTGGGTATGTATTAGATTTTAGTTTATCATTATATGATATCTTTTTTATCTATGGATGTTATATTCAATATCCCATGTGATTTTAATTTTTTTTATAATAATAATTTCATATTTATGATAACATAAAAAAATATGACAAACTGATTAATGGTGGAAGTGAAATTTATCTGGCTCATATTTTTATAAAGACGATTTTTTTAAGAATATTGATTTAATAATAGTGTCTTTCCTAAATATTTTCTTGGAGTTATTCTTGATCAGGAGGTTGAATTTACTCTTGAATTAGTTTTTGATGCTAAGAAAATGTCAAAACCCATGATCAAATGACTTTGTTAGAGTAATTAGAATTTGAAAAGTAGATACTATATTTTCTTGATAAGTGTTTTATTCATCACAAAATTCCCCATTAGGTTGCTCATATTTTTTTTATTAAAATTAAGGATAGCTCAACATATCCTTACATTTATTGTTGAGAACACAATAACATTACTACTTATTACAAATAGATATTACCTCATATAGATGACTTATTTGATTATCTTCTAGGAGAACAAAATTTCCCAAATATTTATCTTAGGAATGGTTATGACCATATGAAAAGAAATTATGAATAAATTATGATGAAATTATTTCAAACTAGGTGTGGATATTATAACTTTTTAGTTATTATCTTTGAATTGAATAATTAAATAATTGAATTCATGGATCTTATTAATATTGTTTTCATTAGTATTTGTATATAGTTTCAGCATTATTTTTTAATGAAATTATAGTTTATTCTAAAGACTATAAGGAACATGTATAACATCCAAGGATTGTTCTATAGACATTACAAGAAAAGAGAGTGTACATAAAATTTTTAAGTTGTGAATTATCACTAAAAAATACTTCTTTCCATGGACATATTGTCTGTAATGATTCTATAACTGTTGATCTTACAAAAACTAAGGTGTTGTAATAGTGATAAAGGATTATAATAGTCACTAAGATTCAAATTTTTCTTACACTAGTTTTCTACTATTGAATTTTTATAGAATATTTTTGTTTGATATGTATCGTAATAAGTATTTTAACTCAAAAAGTGAGTTAAAATAATATACATAACGGAATATAAAGATTTTTTAGGAATTGGAATGAATATTGGTTAAAACATTAGTGTAATACAATCCATCTAGAAATACGTCATTTTTTATCTATAGTGATACATCATTGAGGGGAATTAGTTGTGTCAGATTCCAAATGATCTGTTAATTATATAGGCATATTCTAATGGAATATACTAGAAAATAATTACTCTACACATGATTTTGAACTTGATACAATAGTTTTTTCATTAAAATATAAAGACATATTTCATATGGGGTAAATTTGGAAATATAAATTTATAACAAAACGTGAAAGAATATATTCATTCAAAAATAGTTAAACATGAGATAGAAATATGGTATGAACAAATAAAGGATTATAATTTTCATAATTATCTATCATCCCGATGAATTAAAAAATATAGACGATTCCATGATCCAAAAATAGAATGTATTATTAGTTATTCTACATTTGGAACATGATCCTCTAGTTATTGATTTAATGAATGTTGGCCAAGAAGACACTATGAGTTTTGTTAATAGTTTATCTGATCCAATAAATACCCAATTGAAGAAGGAAATATTGAGTGAAGGTTATTGTTCTTGGATATTTATTCATCTTGGATGAAATTGTATTTATACAGACACTGAGGAATATTATTATTGTGGAGGAATGAAGAGGTATATTAATGAATTTACCCTAAAAATTTTTAGTTTTCAATATTATAAATATGATAGAAATCTACCCATGGGGATTATTTATCTTTTTCCCATTACTAAATGGAAATGGTATAATATATCCATGGATTTTATGGTGGGATTATCAAATACATCTAAAGTTAATAATTTGGTTTGGGTTATGATTCTTTATTGGAATAAATTTTCAAAATTTTCCATTTAGATACTATGTAATTTGTCTATCATGATAGACTATATATTAAATAGATAATAATATTACATAGAGTAACTCTTTATATTGAATCTGATCATGATCCATTATTTACATGAAATTTCTAAAAGGGCCTTCATAATTAGAATTGTGTTGAGTTAAGTTTTAATACAACATTTCATCCTCAATCTAATGGATAGTTTTGCAGAATGATTCTAATTTTGGGAGACATGTTTTAGTTTTACTCACTAGATTAACAAGGAATTTGATATCAATATCATTCATTAGTATAATTTTATAGTAATGAATGTTTTTATTCTAGTATACAAAAGGAACCATTTGAGGATTTATATGGAAACCATTTCCAATCTAAAATATATTAGGATTATTTCATTGGATAAATGTTTTTGGGAATATAAATAATACAACAAATGGTTGAGAAGCTAAAGAAAATCAAAAACATCAGATGGAGGCTAAATCCGTGAAGAATATTTATATAGGTAACTGGAGAAAATAATGTTCACTTATGGTGAGATAATATGTGTTTCATAAAATACCTCCTTGGAAAAGTGTTATTTGATTGTCGAAAATGGGAAAGTTAAAACCATATTGATATGTTCTGAATGATATTTTGTAAAAGGTGGGATCATATCCATGCAACATATCATTGCATATAAGTATATATTAGGAACATGATGTAATTCATGTTTCAATTTTATTGAAATACATAAATAATGCCTCTATTGTCTTTGGACTTGAGGTAGTACTATTGGAAGAGAATCATTATCATCATTAGAAGCTGATGAAAATTATAGATCATATAGAGAAGGTTTTATAGAATAAGAAAACTCTCTTGGATAATTTGTATTTGGAGAACCACATGATTGATGAATCTATAAGTGAATCTTAATATATTATGCTATAAAAGTATACTTGCCTATATATATTATGAAAAAAATGTGGGGTCTAATTTATATAAGATCAGAAGAATTTGAAAATAAATTTTATGATAATAAATATTTAATTTTCGATCGTAATAATATTTTTTATTTTATTTTATATATTTATATTCGATATAAATTATTTTAGTAAAATTTCAATCGAAAATTAAAATATTTGTAATATACCTAAAGTGTTTTCCTTGTGTTATATGATTTTTTTAAAAAAATTTAGACTTCTAAATTTAAAAAAAATTCCTTGATAAAGTGGATTTCCATTTTTTATAATTATATAAAATATATATTATTTCTAGTTTTCTTTATTTAAAAAAATGATTTTTGTGTGAATAGTAAAAATATAGATGTTTTTTTTAAAAAATCTTTAATTTTGAAGTATTTAAAAATTATTATTCTATTTTGAAATGGTTTAATTGTAAAATTATTTCTATTTTAATAAAAATTTAAAATATTTTTATAACAATAAACATTATTCTTTATTCTATTATAAAAACATTTTTTAGATTAAAACGCCATTTCTTGAAAAAACCTACTTTTAATGTGTTTTTCCAGATTATATTGAGATTAATTAATAAAAAATATAATAATTGAATAGGGAAATTTTTATTTTACATTTTTAATTAAGAGGCTTAATTTATTAGTTATTTCAATTTCATTTTGGTCATATTGAACAGGACCCATAAAAATGTTTTCACTATGGTAAAAGATAAAATTGATTAATTGAGGTTAAAAAATGGAGATAATGTTCCAAAATATCATATTAAATCTTATTTTATGAGTTTATTTCGAAAATAATAATTTTTTATTTTAAATGGGATATTTTTAAAGCCATTTTTCATTGAATGAGACATTATATTATTTTATTACATTATAAATTATAAGTGGGTTACAGCCATTGCTTATAAAAGGGAACCTTTTATCCTATATCATTCACACATGTTAAGTCATCTAGATCAACCAAGACCAACAAAATACCTTCCAAATATCCCTCCACACATCCTATAGTTCATAGATTAACTAAAATACCAACCACGAATGATCGAGGTATATCTCATGGGAGGTTTTCCAAAGAAGGAGTCTAGTTCTTTACCGAGTGTTTATTATCTATTTCATCTTCTACCTCCTTCTAATATAATTATAAAATTAGTGAATAATAACATAAATATTATAAATATAATTAAATTTTAATATTATTATTTTAAAACCATTTTTCATCTCAATTTCCATCATATGGGAAATTAAAACACCACTCTGGTGCACATATGGACTACCACCAGTATGAAGCGATGTGTTTCCTTTTTCATTACCTCCTCACAAGAATGGTTATTATGATTGTTTAAATTAAAACATATGATATTAATGAAATATTTATGATTTAATAATGTTAATATTTCATTAATCTTCATTCACTTATATTCTTTATAAAATGATAACGTCGCTCGTGTGTATTTCTAGACTACGATATACAAAAAGAAAAGTGATTTATTAATTCAACATTTCATATATGGTAATAAAATTGTATTTAACACATAAAAATTATAATTATGTAATTAATAATAATATATAGAATATTTAATAATTAACCTTTTAACTATTTATCCAAGTGATGTTTTTTTGGAATTATGAACCGAATGTCCTCAAAACATATGACATGAACATAAAAAATATTAATCACTCTATATGTATGGTAAAAAGTGATATATAACTAATAATAATATTTTAATAAACAAAATAAAACTTAGTAATCATGTATAAAATTAATATACTATCATATTGGAGTTAATGTACATATTTATTGAGTTGAACTTGAGGTAAGGGATTTTTCTTTATAATGTTATTTTAAATTTTTTAAATTTTTATCTCAATTTTTCTTCCATGTACAGGATCAGGAAAATGGTTTTGGTACATTATTGATACATTAAAACTTACTTTCAATTTCATTTTAATCCATTCTTGGGTTTCATTATTAATTTTATAAAATTATAATTTTAAGCATTTTCAATACTCGTTATTTTGTATATTTTTACAAATGTATGGATGAATTTTTTAAAATAAATGTATACAAAATGCGTATAATTTCCCTCCATCATTAAAATTATTATATAATAATATTAATATACAATGTTTTATGATGTTTCTAAATAATATCTAATTTCCCATTCTTTTGTGACTATTCTTAAATAGTATTCAATAAAAAATAATATTTATCATAATTGTTTTATTGAATCCCAAAAGTGATTCCAAATATGTATTAAATGATAAAATTTATGATATTAATTATTTCAATGAAATACATTCTATGTTTTGTGTATTTGATGGTCCATAGAAATTATTCTTAAAGATGGGTTATCCCTATATAGAACTCAAATGCATTGGATAATAATTTTGGTCTCCACAGTATATATATTGGAATTAACTGAGTACGTTATTCAATTTTTTAGTGTGATTGTAAAAGTGATTGTAAGATTGATATGAAGAAGATATATAATGGTTAATTTTTTAATATTATATTATTAAGAAATATTTTTCAGGGATTACTTTTTATTTCATAAGGTAATATAGTGAGATTATATTTAAATTATAGTTTATTCCCCTTTTGAGTGTGGGAAATATGATTTTTTAAAAAATGTTTTCATGAGTATCCATGTTTTACAAAAATAATAAATAATTATCATTATTCAATTTTCATTATATTTGAAATGTTTTATGGAAATATTTTTGAAATTAATATTATTTATTTCATAAAAAATAAATATTTGATATCAGGTTTTAGTGTGTAAAATAGAAACATTTATTTAGGTATTTCATGATTTTGAATGTGTTATAAAAAGTTTCCTTATTATTGTTTTGGTTATTGAGACTTTTTTTATAATTAATTGTTTGGAAATGTTTTTCAAAGGGCATATGGATGAATAAGATGTATATTAAGGTATAAATTTACACTATTTGGATTCCCTATTAATGAAATGAGTTTGTTTATAATAAAATATGAATTTAAATTTAATACTCCGATTTTTATGAAAAAATAGATATTGATTGGAAGTGTATACATTATATTGTAAGGTTTTGATATATAAGATTTTTTTAATAAATATATAATATTATACATAGAAAATATCCAAAAATATAAAATAAAGTAAAACCCTTATTTTAAAGAAATTAAATATCTGTTTTTTAAGTTATCAGCCAATTTGTTATTAGATATGATTTTTTACTAGAGTTAAAACTTCTTAATTTAGAGTCTTAGAGGAAACAACCATTTTATGTTAAATATTTTTAATGGATCCAAATCCAATGAATGATGTGTGATTTCATAAACATGTTCATGGAACAAATCATGAAATTTTTAAGGGGAATGTATTCAACCATGTTTGAATACAAAAATAAATGGTATTAAGGATAAACCTAAACTATTGGGGTTTTATCAGTGTGTAGGGACCCATTATATCAATTCCCATATATAGTGAGGGTCTAAGAGTAGTGGGTTTTGTGGGGAAGATCTTTATACTGATGAACAATGTTTGTGTTAATCTGGCACGAATTACACTTCATAGTGAATTATATGCACTCATGAACCAAGATGGGCTTAAAGTAACCCATCCTTTAGATATGGTTAGAGGGATTCACTCATTGCCGATGAGATACACATGTCATAGAACATACCACCCATAAATCATGAGGAATTTAATAGCTATTTTAATGGTGCTTATGAATAGTATTGACTAAATTATGAAAATATTTTGTTTACACACATATATATAATTAATTATTTGGTGAAAAATTAATTAAAAATGAAAAATAATATTTCAAAATAGAGGAAATAATTTTTTGGAAAACTAGTTTAATAAAAAAATAATTTTTTAACTCATTAAAATAACCATTTTTTTTTGATTTTTTAATGAAATTTATAAATTATATAATCAACAAAAAACTATAAATTCATCTTTTTTTATTTCTATAAATTAGATAATAATAAATCCAAATTTTTTTCTTACAAACTACATTTATCTAAAAAGATTTTTTCCACATTAATGAATACTTTTTTAAAAAATTAATTTTTGAAACTTTTAGAAAAATTATTTCAAATTTTTTTTCAATTTTTTAAATGAACATGTAAGAATAATTCTATAGAAAATTTCTAATTATTTTACTAAATGAATAATTATTTTATGAATTGTGAAAAATACTAAATTGTAATTAAAAACACTGAAACAAAATTATTTACAAACTTAAATTAATTTTTAAATTAGATTTTAATTAACATTAGTGGAAAAATATATCAATAAGTCCAATTTATAACATTGGAATCATTTTTATATTTATGTTTTAAATATAAAAACCCTATGAACATTTGAAAATGTTTTCTTTGAAACCCCACTTTCCCATCATGTCTGTGGGATTAATTTTAAAATAAAATTTTCCAGTTTTGTGAATAAAATTTTGGAAAATTCTTTCCCCATTTTAAATAATCCTTATTTATATTATATGATATGGTGAATGTAAATTTTTATATCAATTAATAGTAGAAATAGTAAAAATTATTTTCTCTGGTTAAGGTAAAAATGGTTTTATAAGGGGTTAAATTAAAAATATAATGTTTAAAATGACCTAAAAACTTATATAAGATCTATTAAATGGATATATCTAGACCATAAAATGTCTAATTATATATAATACTCAATTTATGAAAACTTTGGTATTGATTAAATGTTGGTACTCATTTTTCATTCCAAAAAGTATAATTGTTACACTCACATCAATTATAAAAAGCCACCATATATCCTCTCATATTCCCAACAAAAATCCATTTTTTCAACCAATCAATACCCAAATGAAATGCATAATTCCTGAATATAATCATATAATCCTTATTGTTCTCATATATTCAACCTAGGATGGTTTGTTGGTGCAAACCTAAGGATGTCACCCAATGAAGAGGTAACGTTTTTCAATGATCGTTCATTTTTTATTACTTCACCAAATCCAATTCATATTAAAAAATGATCATATAATAACAAAATTTTCTTATACATACAAATGTTTTTGTTACTTTAAGGTAATTACCTATAAACATATTCTATTCCAACAAATGGATTAGAAAATCGTCATTCATGTGTATGGAAGACTACGTCCTCATGAACTAATGTCATTCATTTCTCTATTACCACCTATCATGGATGCATAATATATTGGATATAATGTATATATCAGATATTTATGACATAATTAATCCTAAATAGTATTTTTATAATATATAACTTTTTTACTTTCATTTCCATAGGGGATAGGATAACATCATTTGAATGTATGGTAGACTACCGTCTGGCGAAGCGATGTTAGTTTTTTCACTAATTCATTACATGGAATATAATCAAGAAAAATTAATGAATATATTTTATGTAAATGAAATAATTATGATATTATTGTCATATTTAACATTCTTAAAATAAAATATTTCATTTTATTTTATACCATTTCTCACACTAGAATATGATAAAGTCTTTCGTGTACATGTAAACTATTATCTACACATAGAGATGTGACTATAATGTTTCATCCCCACACCACATTTTTTATATATATATGAATATTTAAAGACATAATTTTTTATTAATGATATTATCATCATTCTATAAATATAAATATTTATTTACCTCCTTTCCATAATAATCATTGAAAAATGGAAAAGACACTCATGCATATGTACGACCTACTATCTCCAAGATCATTACATGATTCATTTATTAAAACAACATTTAATGATTGGTTGTGAAATTAAATTTTCTGTGTAAATATTATAAACATTTAATTATTATTAATCTAATGTTTATATAACCATTATCAAAGTAAGAGGACCTAAAAAATCAAAACATATACAAAAAAATCCCCCCTTTCACAAAACATGGGTTTAACAATTAATTGGTAATAAATAAGAACTAGATAAGGAAAATTATATAATATATTTAATTATAGTTCTATAATATATTTACAAAAAAATAAATTTATTATGTATGATTTTCTAATGTGTACAATCGTTTCCAAGTCTTAAGATAATATATTTTTAGTCTCTCTTTTATTTCTGGGAGAAATATGAAAATTAACTGCTAATTTCAATTGTGTGGTGTATATATATGACCTTTGAAATTTTATATTATGAATATATTTAGGTTAACTATATTTAACGTTTTATTAGATGTTATTAATTATTTTTTCTTTTGATTTAAAATATAACTGAAGTCGTAGGGGATTTCCATCTCACATTTTACTTATGTGAGACATAAGTCATATTCACCACAAATTTATTTTATGTGGTTTATATAATACCTATGAATACATTTTATTATTCTTCCTCGAAATTTATCATTATTTAATTATCCATCTTATGATCCCTATTTCACGGTTCTTGCGATTCAATGTTACTAAAGTAGTAAGTATTTTTCATTATAATCTCATATTTTATTGATTTTTTTATGATTATTTTTAAATGATAAAATATTATGATCTATAACTAATGGGAATCAGGAATTTTATTCTACTTATTCTATTTAATTTGTTTGCATTTTTTTCCCATAATTTCCCTCTCCTTATCAATGAAAGTGTTCAAAAATAATGTTTCTAAGAAAACATTTATTTTCAGTCGAAATCCATTTTATTCTAAAAACCATTTTGGGTATAAAAACATGTTCTCTAAGATTTTTTTAATAATAATTTAATCATTCTCTAAATGATTTATTAAATAAATTTTTACCCATTTTCTCCCATATAATTTTTTTAAAAAAATTAATCTTCTCTTAATTTTATAAAAATCCCTATTTGTATTTTGACTAAAATGTGAAATGAGTCTTTATTTTCATTTGTATGACCTGAAAAAAATTTCCCACCATCATTAACATTATTTTTTTAAAATTATTCTTTATAAATATTCATGTTTATTTTTTGAGAAATGTATTTTCATATTTTTCTTGTTTTAAAAATTTCTTCATCAATATGAAAATTTTATTTTACATCAAATAAATGATCCAAGTTATCTTTCAAAATCATTTTCCATCCATGAGGAAAATCTTTGAATATAATTATTTTTATAGGGATTATAATAAAAGGATGTCATTGTTTTTAATTCTTATAATATTTTATGTTTATGATTATAAGATGCTTATGAATATTTCTTCTCTTCTAACAGTCATACAATCATGAAATTACTATGAATAGCACTTCTTGTCATGGGTTATGAAATGATGAAATGAAAAAAATTATTATGAAACATATATCTTATCTATAGTTTAATTTATGATGATATGTTTATGAAACTGGTTTTCATTCCATGGGTTATGGCATGATTAATGTTTTACAGTCATGTGGAAAACATATGTATGATTTTCATTATGTGGTCAGTGGGAACTATATCCTCCTCCAATGCATTGGGTAATGATTAACATCATATGCTTTCAAAGGGTATACATAATCTTATCCCAAGACCGAATGAGGGTATACGGGAGGTCATCCCAAGCACTAAAAAGTTACATGTGAGGTTATATTAATCTTAAAAAGTTATTAATGTATTTGGGGTGGCCTTGAAATAAGATTTTTTATTCTTATGTGTATGACACAAATCTTTGTATTGTGAAAATCTAATGATCTCTTGGACAATTTTCTATGATTATATTATGATTCATGTCTTATGACGATTCAATCATTATTCCATGACTCATGATTATGATCTTTGATATACATGGTATGAGATACCAATGTTATGGTAAAATTCTCATACCCTTACATTTATTTTTAGAAAAAATATCTCATGTTTTTACATTTATAAGAATTTGAGCTCAACTATTATTATGTTTCACTTCCCTAGCATAAGATGAATGTTTTTATGTATCATATATTCATGAAGATTACTAAAGTGTAAAAAATTTATTGGATATTTGTAAGATCTCTCCCCAAATTAGAATATTGTGTATTTTATCTCTAAGGATAGTAAACTATTATGGTTCTCGAGAGTTTGTTTGTGTAATGTGTTCAATATTTATCTAAAATATATAATATCTATGTATTAAAAATTCGAGTCACTATATATGGTATCAAAGGAATAGTTTGGTAAATATTTTTAAACAATGATAAGAAAACATTAGTGAAATATCTGGTTATATGTTTTTGGATATCTCAAGAGATACATATAGATTTAAATCTATAGACATGTCAATTTTTAAGAAAATTTCAATGATTTTTTCTAAAGGATGGATAAATTGGTTTCAATGAAATTATATCCCTATCTTCATACTAAATGATTATATTGATATGGAACATAGGTGCCTAAGGGGTAATAAATCTGAAAATGGTTCATTGGTATGGGCTTGATCATCACCAAGTGCACGTCAAAGATCCCTGCTACAAACATAGGTTGACACTCCTGGGTGACATTCTTTGGAAATTCACAAACACTATATGAACCATCAAGAAGGACTTAAAAAGATGATGAATATGAATTGTTAAGAATAAACTGAAGGTTTCATTGATTAAAAAAAGGTGTCATGATTTCTATATCCTATAAGTTATTTTCATGTTTATTGTGTTACCCTTTATGATTTTAGTTTCTCAAACTAAACATTTTGGTTTTATTAAATTATGGGAATCTGATGGAACATGGTTAACATTTAATGTGAATGAAAATTTTATAATGTGCATCGAAATGTGATGATGAATTATGTGAATGATATTGTGATTATGATTAATTAATTATCACACAACATGACTATTAAACATGCATCTTAGCCAACACTCAAACTCACCAGATTAGAGAATGATAGAGAATTTTGAGATATTTAGAACTGAAGACCATGGAGTAATATAGATCAATTTTAATATATTTAAAAAATATGGAAATAAGAAACAAAGGAAGCATCTTAGAGGAACAAGATGATGTTTTGGTTGTGTAAATGGACATAAAATAAGTAACTAAAAAAGAGGGAATTTATTTTATGGTTAACATAATAGATGATAATTATTGTCCCCATATGGTATAATCAACTATTTAATGATTTTAATTTGTAATTTGTAGGAATTATGAAAAATATTTATTAAGGTGAACGCTCATGAAGAGATCCTGAAAGATCAAACAAGTAATGTTCATATTTCTAATGATGAAGAGACTACAAGTGAAATATTATATGAATGAGGTATTAATGAATATGATGATAATGAACAGTTAATAGATTAAGGATGAGGTGGAATAATTGACGGGTTTATGTATTTTCTTAAAGGTTGGGGCTGAATACTTATTTATTATTAATGAAAAGAGAAAACCTCTTTAACTAGGTAGAGGGAGACCCATTACATAGCCAATGGCCCAGTTGAAATTTATCCCATTACATGGCTCATAGATCTAATGTTTTGGCCCATGGCCCATTCTATGAATAGAACTGTTATAGTACCTGCCTGCTGCAGTATCATGTAGTTCCAGCTGCTGCTACAGTGCCCCCGCCGCCGCTATTGAAACCTTCCCATGTTATAGTGTCTATTGTTGCTACATTGCCACCACTGCTATAGTATGCTATAGTACTACTATACTAACTTGCACCCAATGGGTTTTGAATCCCCATTTTCATGTAGGATTACAGGGTTCTTACCACT
Source organism: Viscum album (assembly GCA_963277665.1). Classification (NCBI taxonomy): domain Eukaryota; kingdom Viridiplantae; phylum Streptophyta; class Magnoliopsida; order Santalales; family Viscaceae; genus Viscum; species Viscum album. Next base: position 1,788,668,223 of record OY728165.1, on the reverse strand, counting down.
AATCTAAATCACAACTACATGAATGGTTTATGTATTGTAATTCTATAATTTTATTATATGAATTATAATTTATATGATTGTAGTTTAAATAAGTTTTTCATTAAGGGTTTACAAAAATATATTGAATGGTACCGATGTCCAAGAAATGAGATTTATTGGAAACATGATTTTATGATTATGGTAATATAACCATTAATAAGATTTATATATTGAGATAATGGTGTTTCGATAAAGAAACATCAGATATGAATAAGTAAATTTGACTGGTTTCCTTGGAACTGATTAATGAATTATTAAAAAACTAGTGAGTTCTATCATTGTTAGTGTTTACAACATTATTTTATATATGTAATATGTTTAATAATATATGGTTTTATTCAATAATTGAGAATGTATGCCTATTTTCGTTGAGGATTTATGGAAATTCAGGTTATTTCCATGATTCAGGAGAATATATGACCAAGGTATTTATATATTTGGAACGTGACTATTATGTTATGCTTAATTATATTTAGAGGATTAATGTTGAGGTTGGGAAATTTAGTGTCCATATTTATAAATTTTTTATTTTTGAATGGTTAGAAGGATATACATTTAAGTGATTGTTTTAGTTGAATTTTGGATTAGTTTTTAGATATATATTAATTTAATACTTAACCATATAAGGATTTATCCAATGTAGATTACTAGGGTTAACCTTTTTTTAACTAGAGACAAAAGGAATGACTTATTAATATTTTATGGGTGTTTTTTTCATTATAAATGGAAAATTTAGATCTTATGGTAACTGATGAAGTGGAAATTCACCAATTCACAACCAAATGTTAAAATTGTTCCTATGGCATAAAAATATACCAAGTAAGTATATTTTTATATGTTCTCAGTCTGGATGGAAAAGGAATTACCAAATATTACGAAAATGATCATGAAATAAAATTTTGTCTTATTGTTAGAATTTTTTTGATATCAATTAACTTTTTCATACATCATTAGTTTATGGTATTTTGGTTGTTAACCTTCTCTATATCACACACATCCTTGTGATTATACATCTATATCACTCTATAATTATTTATGCTTCTCTTATATGTCTATATTTTCACATCCCATGTATTTTCACCTATGTAGAAACCTAATATATGATATTATGTATGAAATTCTCACATAGATTTCTCCTTTTCAATAAGTACTTTTATTAAACCATTTTATATTGTTGGTTTTGAGGAATAAATTTTCAAATGTTAAAACTTTTATGATCGATATGAATTTGGATGGAGAAATAAATTTTAATGGGTGTATAATGTAACACCAGAAGATTCTGTGAAATATTTGTTTCTAATAAATATAATATTTTACTTCTTTTCCTTTACAAGAAACATTTATTATATCATATGTTACATCCATCATTTATTATAGCTAGTGTTACCTTAAAACAGAGGTTAAATGAAATGTGACATACTATTAAAATATTATTATTTATAATGATGTTTTTCTCCAATCCATTGGGATTGATGTTATGAATGAGATTAAAAAAATTATGATAATATATGGTTTACACACTCATATATAATGTTTTCTTTGTGGACCAATTAATTATCAAATGTATTAAAAAATATTTTGAAAATAAAGGAAAACTTTTTTTGGAAACTATTTTTATGAAAAAAACATGTTTCACATCATTAAGTAAAACAAAAAAAACATTTGTTTAATTATTTTAAATAAATATATATTATATACTTTCAATCAATCATTTAAAATTAAACTAATCTATTTTCTATATATGAGATAAAAATAAATATATATTTGTGTTTGAAATTTTTATTTTTCTAAATATTAGTTTTCTAACCTTTTTAATGTTTATTTTTTACCTAAAATTGGAAAATTTTAGTAAACATAATTGATAAAATAAAGTTTATTTTTTAAATCCTTATTTGAAAATAATGTAAGGTATATTTTTTGAGAATTTTTTGAAAAGATTAATAATTTGAGGAATATTGAAAAATACAAAATTTTAAATGAATTCTCATTTTACAATTAAATGTTTTATAAAGATAAATTAAATTTTAAATTGGATTAAAATTAAAATCATAGAAATTATATATCTCTTAATAAAATTTCTGTCATTTTAAAAAATCTTATATTTAATTTTGGTATAAAAACCTTTAAACTGTTGCACATTTTCTCTTTGAGAACTTGTTTTCTCATCATGTATCTAGGATTAATTTTAAATTAAATTTTTTACCTTATGTGAATTTAATTTTAAAAAATATATACCATTATAGGAAATAAAATAATTTATATTATATAAAAATGTTAGCTTAAAATTTTAACATAATTAATATAAAAAATAGTAAATATTATTTACTAGCGTTAACGTGAAATGTTGTTACCGGGGTGATAAAATAAACATATATGCGTAAAAATAAACTTTTTTTAAAAAAATATATATATATTTTGAATTTATTTAGAACCATTAATGTATAGTTATATATAATAATCCATTTGGGACTATTGTTTGTTGAATATGGGGACACACCTTTTTATTTTTGAAAATTAAAATTGTGCCACTCACATCACTTATAAAAGGACACCCGTTGTACACTCTTATTCTCATGTTAAATCCATCATTGTTCTTAAAATAACTACCCAAATAACCTCTAAAATTTAAATTCTTATCCTAGAATATTTTCTTTGAGAAAAATTTCATCCTTAGATGGAATGTTTTACAAACCTAAGGAGGCTACCTGAAGAAGAGGTAAAAATTTTCAACCGGTGATTTTATTTTATTTGTTCTTCCACCTAATTACATAAAATGAAAACCCTGATTATATAAATAAATAATCATATTTTGTAAATATATATGTTTTATATTGGGTTCAGGACCTATAACCATCTCCTGTTATATCAATTGGGTTACGAAATAATCACTCTTGTGTATATCAGATTAGCGCCTCACGAACCAATGTCATTCGTTTTTACATTACCATCTATAATGGTTGGGTAAGATCATTTCCATAAAGTATATATATAATATTTATCTCATAATTAAAAATTTAGATTAATTATATCATATATAATTTTTTTAATTTCCATTCCATAGTGGACACGATAATATTGTTTGTGTGTATCGCAGACTACCACCACAGTAAGCGATGTGATTAATTTTCAATAACACTTTATATAGAAGATAATATGAATAAAATTAATTAATATATATGATATACAGGAATTAATAATGATATTTGTGAAATATTTATTATTATTAAAATATAATATATAATTTTCCTTCTTACCTTTTTACTCCATGAAAAATGACAACGTTGTTCATGTACGTGTGGACTATCGCCTTCACAAAGATATCCGACTCTCTCTTTTCATAACCACAACTCATAGATGAAATTTATAAGTATTTTTAAATAAATAATGTTTTACTTATACTATTATTATAAGTATTTTATTATATATTATTACTTAACACCTTTCCATAATGATCAATGAAAAATGAAAACATTACTCATACGTACGTGTGACCTACCATCTCCATGATTTTAACATGATCTATTTGTTGAGAGCATATTCAATAATTCGTATTAAAAGAATAATTTACGTAAAAATGTAATAAATTAAGTCAGTATTATTATTATATATATATTTTAACCATGATTATTTTAATAGTACCCAAAACAACCTTTCAAAACTTATGGTAAAAACCAAGTGGTTTTTAACAAAAACGTGATTTTAAAAAAGAATTGGAAATAAATAGGTAATAAATTTCCATAAGTTAATAATATATTGTATAATATATATCTAGTTTTATATAATATATTCATAATAAAAATATATTTATCATAAATTATGTTTGGACACGAACCCAGGAAGTGAAGACTTATGTTCTGGGATTTTTATCATCTCTTTCATTTTTGGGATACATATTAAAACTCACCACCTTTTCCTTTTTTGTGGTTTATATAATAAAAAATTTATATTTTATCATGAATATCTTTATTTTAATTATATTTAAATTTTTATTTGATGCTATTATTTATTTTGTCTTGTCATTTAAAATATTACAAAAGCGGTAAAGGATTTTCATCTCACGTTTTTTACTATTGGGAGACACATGCCATATTCATCGCATATTTAATTAATATTGTTTATATAGAGACCATGAATTTATTTTCTGATGATTATTATGAAAATTATTCATTTTTAGATATCTATTTTAGTATCTATCTTTCAATTGGAATACGATTAATAGTTACTAAAGTTTTAAAGATATTATTCTAAAATATCATCATTTATTAAGATTATTTATGATTATGTTTTAGATGAAAGAATATTATTATCCATCTCTCCAAAAACTCATTATTTTGATTCTCCTCTAGCTATGTCATGAGGATACATTTTTTTCCTTAAATTTTCTCACATTATGCACCCAATATTTAAAACATAATTTTTTTTAAAAAACTATATTTTCTAGTGAAATCCCTTCTTATTCCAAAACACATTTTTCTTAAAAAAAATTTATAGAATACTATAAATTATTTAATAAATTCATTTTTACCCATTTTTTAATTTTTTAAAAAAAATTGAATGAAATATTTATGTCATTTACTAAAAACATTATGTTTGGATTTTACTAAAATATAAAAGGAATAATTGTTTTCATGTTTATAGAGTTAAACAAATATCCCACCATCATGAAAAAAAATTTATTTGAGAATAATAGTATCAATTTTCATTTTTATTTTCAAATAAATGTATCTTTAATTTTTTTTGATTGTTAATGTTTTTTTTAAACTGAAAATGTTATTTTACCTCTAAGAAATGTTTATAGAGATATTTCCAAAATTATTTTCCCTCAAAGTTGACATCTTATGATATTACTTATAATTTAACATGGTTATAATCAAAGGATACCCTTATTAATCTTTCGCTAAATGGTTTATTTTTATGATGAAAAGTTTTCATGGAACTCATTTCTCTTCTATAGGTTACACCATGATGAAATGCTTATGAATCCTACTTATTTTAATGTGTTTTGTTATGATGAAATGAAAAAATAATTATGGAACCTAAATCTTTTCAGTATGATAAGATTTGATGAAATTTTTATGAAACACATTTTCATTTCATTGTTTATGAAATGATGAATGGTTTATGATCTTGTGGAATACATATATATGATTTTCATTATGTGATGGGTGGGACCTATTTTTTCCCTCTAATGAATTGGGTAACTATTAATGTTATATGAGATCAATTGCAACATGTGATGTCATACCATATCTGAAATAGGGCACAAGAGAATTCATTTGATGCCTAACACAAGTAAATGGGTGGTTATCCCAAGCCTACCATGTTATAAATATATTCATGGGTAACCTTGAAATATGATTTTTTATACTTATGTGTATGCTCAAAATAAATTTCATATTATAATATAATTCTATCATGCATAATGTTGTCTAATTGTCTATTGATTCATGTCTTATGAATATCCAATATTTATTCCTTGTCTCAATATTATAATAATTGATTTTTAGCATATGGATTTCAAATATTATTCTCATGATCTCATACCCTTATGATAATGTTATTCTTAAATATCTTAATTATTTAACCTTATTGTTAATATTATGTCATCCATTATTATGTTTACTTCCACTATGTTAAGAATAAATGTTTTGTTTTGGGTATGATTTTGAAGAGTACTAAAGGGGATGGTTATTATGGGAGACTTATAATATTGTTCAACAAATTAGAAGATTTTTTTACCTAGTATCAAAATAAATTAAAATATTATAGTCCTCATGAGTGTTTATGTGTTATGGATTGAATATTCATCTATTTTTGTAATATTAATGAATGAGAATATTTGGTCACTATAATAGGTTCCTACCTTCGAAGATCAGGTGGTGATTTGATTTACCTCTCAACTCTTATCATCATCTTTGAAAGGAGGAATCACATACTATGCTACCACATGGATGATTCTATGATCATAGTATAACTTAAAGAGGGATGAAAATAATATATCTAGGGAATCCATTCAGTCATTCTAGGATCATGGTATATGATACACCTTAATATTAGATAGGAATTAAACCATCAACTATTTTTTATGCTTGAGTACAGGGGTGGGCTCCTGCTTCCAAATAATATAGTCACAATTTATTTTCATGATAACTAGATCAAATTAAACTTTCAAATGAAACCATAGAACCTCAATATCAAGTTCTATATTAGTATAAATGAGGGATTAGTATTCAACCTCAATTTTGGTGTAACCCACTAAAAGAATGAATGATTATGAAATGAGTTCCTTTTAGGGAGTGATAAATACAATACAAATACTAACCTATTGAGATTAGGTTTGTTTAACCTTAATCGTGTAGATTTTTCGGTGGAACCATCAAATGAAATATGCTATAATGAATTTGTTTCATCAATTAAGGGGATGAACTACTCTAGGACTTTGAAATCCAAGCATAGCTCCCCTGATATTGGATAAAAACTAAGAGATATTCCACTACTTGTCACTTAGTAGACATTTAGGGGTTGGAACTGATGTCAAACTGATAGAGGATAAATGATTTTTATTCTAATACTCTATTCATACTTTTTAGACCCAAATTGGTTAAATACCTTGAGTGGTGGTGAATTAAAGTATGACATATTAAAATAACTTCCTCTTAATATTTTATTTCACTATTTAAAAACTTTTCTCTCTCTTTACCATATAAATAAATAAATTAAATTAAATCATTCATGAGTCACCGAAATTTTTACTTCGGTCACCCTCAATGGGCTATGTTCAAGGAGAATACAATGACAATGTGTCGATGTACCAAATCCTCTAAAAGTGCACTACCGATTTCAATGCTCGAAGTGAACCCAATGTCCCTTATGGTTTACAACCAATAAAAATTTAAAATCTCACTACTCTCTCAACTGAAGTGTACTCACCACTTCCTCGAAATATCTTCTTTGATTAATCAATATTTTTTACACCTCATTTAATGTATCATTAAGTTACACATTCATTTTCTATATGAATATTAATTCACCACATGTTTACTACAAAATCCATTTTCAACACCTTTGTGATGCTCTCCTCTGTTGTGAATCTTAACCATTCTTTCTGTAGTAACCACCCTTTTTGATTGTAAAAGAGTTTCATGAATATCACTTGGAATTCATGAAGCTCAACCCTTTGATAAACCATTTATAGAACTCGTTAATATCAAAACTTTTTTGATGCTCAAATAATTATTTGACTTTAATTGACTTTGAAAACTTGTTCGTAGAACAACCTCTACAAACAAACTTCATGAATATAGAGATTGAGGATTTTTTATGAGTCATTATACATTTTTATAAGGGGTTATAGGCATATTTATAGGCATTTCCAATAATTCTAGAAGCTTATAGCCACATCATCTCATTTTTGTGAGGCTCCCTCATTTCATTCGTTGTTCCCCCTATCTAGTGATTCTCTAGGAAATTTTTTTGTTCGTGATGGTTGTTGTAATCTCGACGATCACAACCAAAATCTTAAATCCGTCATGAACCACCCATCGTGAAGTCCATTATCCATGATGCACATAACTTTTACGTATTCTAATATGGTTTTTATGGAAATACATCTTTCAGGATGCATGACAAAATCTAAATTTTAGACCCCAATAATTTGAAAAACACTGGGAAACATTCTCAGCTTGTGCGCGTGATTATTTATACTGATTCTAAGGAATCCATTCCTTTATCTTAGATATTTTTCAACATAATGTGTCAATAATATATCTAAAATCCACAACATTTATTTGAAACCAACTTTTTCCATAGACACAATCATCCCAAAAATGATTCATGGTTACCTTGAGGGACATGAACATGGTACAATAGAGGATGAACATTGGTTTATAGATATACATGATCCATTATATACCATGTTGTTGTAGATAATTTTGTATCTTATTAACTACAAAAAAAATCATATAATTTCTTATCAGTGTAATAATATTTTTCCTCTGTATCTAGCATCATGGGACTATGTTATTATAAACTATACCATTTCCTTAATTTATATCATAGATTGGGATAGAACTGTGGTACCAATATTGGGATTTAATAAATTGGACTACTAGTTTTTCTAGGAAATGATGCCTCAGAGTTGGTGGGAATATAAAATACTATATGATGTCGTCTAACACATTATGGTATTTTTTATCTCACTCGTAAGTTAGAGTTTATTCTTCATCATGTATGAAGTACTATATTTTCATGATATGATTGTGAAAATACACCAAATAGAGTCTATATGACCTTGAAAGAATCACATCATTGAAAACATATTTAGAGGCGGAATTTACATGATATCCTTGAACAAATCATTGTGGATCTTAGTGCCCCTTTTATAGATACCTGATTTTTACCATAACATACATTGAAATACATCTCTATTTATTTCTACAGCTAATAAATAATATGATGTGCAGTTTTGAGGTCTGGTGTTCTTGTAATTAATTTTATAAGAATATTAGATATGTTTTATATTACGTATGTATGATTTAATACTGAAAATACAATAACTCTTAAACAGAAGCTCAGATCAGAAATTTGAGACCACAATTGAGTGTGGAATGTGGTGTTTAACCAAGGCACCACATAAAATAGGACATTATGGGGAATATAGAAATATCACTCAGTAGTACTACCTTTAGTGGATTAATTAATTAATTAATTCCTAATTTCACTAATTTTTTGTGGAACTAAATTTTCTATAAGAACACTACCATTGAAAATTGTCTAGATTTATATGCATAACCCTGAGTAGATTTCCAGAGCTTCTCCTTTCTTATTCATTGGAACATGGCATCAAGTGATGATGAAAAATAGGATTAGAGAATATCATATAATAGTGTGTCCAATAATGACTTTTAATCATTATTAGTCATGTTATTTGATACAAAAAATTACCCAATCCTAGGTAGGTCACATAAAAGTTTGGTTTACACACTTATTAATTAAACCGATTGAGCAGATGGATCCCTTCCATCAATTTGTTCAAATTTTTTCCTAAACATGCATCTAAAACTAGATTATTTTTTTGTGTAATTAGTATCTAAACTCGGTATCACCCTTCTAGACCATTGTGCATGAATCCCTTTCCAATAATATTTAATCTTTTATTATGGTGAATTTATCCCTAATGTTTCTTCGAGTAAATCACTAGTAGGGCCCTACATTCCGTTTTCAACATTGTCAAGTGGTACTAAGACTGATCGGACCCCTATAACTATAGATAAATGATAAATGAGGCTTGGTTCAATGAAATAAGATTAGATATGATAAATTTTGTAAAGAAAAAATAATTTTTCCAATTAACGGTGATCAAATATTCATCACCCGAATGGATTGAGGTGTGTAGGTTGAATGAAGAACCACATAGGAATGACATAATATTTTTTTAGTTTACAATTGTTTGAAATGATTGATATAGCCTAGATATGTCAATTTGGGTGGAATAAAGTAGGGATATACAAAGAAACTGATATATTCAAGGCATAGATCTCTTATTTTGAATTCTTGAAAAAAACCTAAGAAGATTTCATGTACAAGATTACCACATGTCATGTAGCCCCTTGATTGTAGTGGCAAGGGTTTTGGAAATTTAAAAGGATGGAAATTCATGTAGCCACCATAAAAACCATGTACCTTAAACCCAAGTGTATGATCTATGTGATTGTTCACATGAGTAGTACTCTCTCTAGGATTACATGCCTAGGCACATAGTAATGTAAAAATGTAAAAGAAACCAACCATGACACATGGGTGGCACCCCGTGTGAAGCATAAAACCAAATAATCGAGTACAAAGACACATTTCATGTACATGTAAATGGCCATGGTTCTTGGGTAGGGGCCAAAAGTACTAGGATACAAAATGTATACACTCTTCAGGTCGTGTATCCCTACATAGTGTCAGAGACATGTACTAGCTAGGAACATGTCCAAGTGGGGGAGTGGGGCCACATGTCATCTGGAGCCCTCACAAGTTGTGTACCTTTGACCTCCTTTGGGTAAACTTTAATGTTCTATATATCCTTTTTTTGGAATCATATTTTATTACTATAGGTATTCTATCTGAAGTTTTTGCAAGTATAATGTGACAATGCACTCTAATTTGGATTTTGAGATATGAGGTGAAGTGTTTCAGGAACAATGATTATTGTGTCAATTCACAATGACAGTAGTGACTAGGTGGGGTCCCTAGAGGCTACTTTTGAGTGGGATGCCCTATCAAATTGGGCATGGGTCCTCGATGACCTGAGTGGAACCCCCTATTACATGAGGACAGTTGTCCTAGACCTATAGAGTGGAACACCCCATTTTAATGGATGAGGGTCCTCTACCTATTGAGTTGAACCCCCAATCAATATAGGGTGTGGTTCATCATGACACCAGAGTGGAACACCCATAAGCATGGGTGTGGTCCTTGATGGATACATATAGTGTGGAACGACCATGACACACTTGGGTGTTGGTACTCTACATTGAGTTTGTGGCCCCTCGAGTGTGTGGAATAATGATGAGGCTTATTATTAATTACACAATTACTTATGGGAATACGTGTGAGATGATATGAATCAATGATGGAAAATTCGAACTATTGGTGTATTTTTTTCCTAGGATGAGCTATTAGATAAAGATCCCCTTACTCACTTGTATGGGATTCTTTTGACTCAGTATATATATATTCTTTCTCTATCCATTCCCTTCTATTTGGTTACTCAATTTCCATGATGGAAAAGGTATTGAAGGGTATTTCACATGATTTCTTGTCTAGTTTATCATGATTGGTTCGGTCCACTCTCATCCAATTGATGGAGATGACTCAACATATAGTCCATCTTCTCACCTTGTTGGGCCACAACTATTTGGATGAGGTTAAATTCCCTCTTATATTGGGGTTGATCTATTCTCTTTGGTTGTATCTTTCATATAACAACATTTCATTCATTTTGTATCTCCCACTTCTCCCCCTACACCTTTGGGGGAATACTGCAATGTATGTATATATTGACCCCTACATTGTATTTTCTCACACATGTTATGTCTTATAAAAATGAAGGACAGGTCCGCAGTGAAATTATAGAAGCTTAGGGATAACTGGTACTTTGGACCATGTACAATGGTCACAGCTTGGGGATTCAATAGATAGGCTCTCTAAATAGTTTACCTTCTAGTTTTTATATTATAGTGTTTAATTATTTCATTTACTTTTTAGTTTTCTCTATTGTACTCTAGTACACCCTAGAGGTTATGCATTTTTGGTTTAATTTATATTGTTGTTTCATCTTATTTTATTTTATTTTCATTCACTATTTCATTGAGATGGTCTGCTGTGTGCTCATGGGTACTTAGAAAAATTAATCCCTTTAAGGATATTCATTTCAGTACTTTCCCCCCCCCCCCCCCCACTAGTTTGTGGAGGATAAATTGGGGTAGTTAAGGATCCAGACCCATCTTGGTTTGAGTCATGACATATTGGTATCAAAGTAGTTCATTATTTGGGATATTTTTCAAAATAATACCCTTATGAGGATTCTGTTGGGTTTAGGGAAATGGCATCAGAGTGTCTCGAGCACATCTCTTAGTCCAGGGAATTTAGGGATTGTACAGGTGTTTGACATATCCATTCATCGAGACCATAACAACCTTCTTGTTATCTTGGTATATTGATACATTGGTTGCAGGGATCGTTGGTACATTATTCATATATGATTGATTCATCGACATTAATTATTTACTAGGATCCCCATTGTTTATATATATATATATTCACATCTAACTATGGTACGTATTTATAAATATCAGGATGACTACATGATGAAAACCATTGAGAATACTAGTTACAGATCATAATGATGATCCAATGATCGATTATTCCTTAGTTTAGGGTCCATCTCATTACCCCTTCCTCTAGTTCAGAAGGTAGCAGCACATCTACCTATCAAGTAAAATATTGTACATTGAGATAAGGATGAGGATGAAAACTAGATTAGTTCCCTCCATGAGTTCCAAGTCTAGAGGATACTATGCTTCCACGACAGTATTGATCCATAGGAAGTAGAGGATCAGCTAGAGTTAGTGTCTTGTATCTTCGGGCTTGTTCATACCCAAATGGATGGGTCAGTTTCACTAGTATCTATCCTTCTCCATGGAGTAACTCGGCACTGGTGGACCCTTGTTACATGTATGCACAATGAGTCAACACTCTAATGGACCAACATCTTGTAGTTATTCTTTGAGAAGGAATACCCCTTCTTCACGTGCTTAGTTCAAATATTGAAGATTCGTCTTCTATAGTAGGGATGGATGATGGTTTTATAGTACATAAAAATATTCAAAAACATTATGCAATACACTAATGACTTGATCTAGAGTGGCTACTTTTATGCACAAATGTTTGAGTACGTACTCCACTGAGAGATTTCAAACAAGGTTTTTTCCTTGTCAATCCCCTTCTATATTGGGGTGTTGGATCACACAATAGTAAAATAGAGATTTATATTAGAGGGATGCCATATAGATATATCTAGAAGTGGAAACAACATTTCTATGTGGTTTGTAGTAGCAAGAAGATTCCATGTACTAGTATCATGAAGTAGGAGACCTCCCCATGATCAAACATAGACATATGGTCAGAGGTAGCAGAGAGGTCCATTGAAGCATGTAGTGGAAATATTATTTTATTGTGATGGATGATGTCACATAGCACATGACTTCTTGACCAAATGTGTATATAAGCATATTCAAGTAGCTAATGGACCACCACAGTAGAGGAAATACGCTAATTAGGGGCCGCCTAGGCATGAGAAGGGTGTCCATATGGAAAGTTGATATAGAAGACAGGAATGATGAGATATGGGTGGTGGACGATTCTATGAGATATTTCCACCACCACCTCCTGGAATCCTACATAACAATCAATGATCAAGCGGTTAGGATCGTATATAGATATAATCTTTAGAAGTTTATGACCCTATATAACATGAGATTATCAGAGGTATGATAAGTGTGTTTCATACTATTTCTTTAGAATTAATAGAATCATGTTCCAGTCATTCCTTAATTTATATACTTCTAGAGGGAGAGATAGAGCTCTATGTTGACGCCTTATCGTAGCATATTCATCTTGAAGTTATTTTTAGGAAAACAACTTCTTTATATTCACTCTGTCAGTAGTGTTAGCAATCCCATAGGAGATAGAGGTTCATTTGAAACCTTTTGGTCTCCATGATGGAACCATGTGATGTCATATTGGATATGGATTGATTTTCTATGGGTCGATCCAAGATTTACAATCATGACATATGAGTCAGAAGCCATTGCACTGATGAGATGAGATTATCTGTTTTCTAGTAAGATAGATATCATTACAATTAATGTGGGTTCTATATGTAGGAGGTTATATCCCATAACCCATCAATTAGTGAGTGTATCCCCTGGTGTAGTAGGATCCTTAGTCATCTAGATTCCTTCATTCATGTAATATTATATATATCTCTTTCCCAAACACATTCTGGGACTAACATTAAGGCTGGAGATGTAGTTTAGTGTCAAATTGCATCATGGGACCACTATGAAATCTTTTGAGGTTCATTTTATAGTCCCTAGAAATAATTGTGTACTGTGGTTTTAGTTAGAGATCATTAAAGAGAAGGGTTATATTAGACATAGTGTGTCCCACTAGGATTCACCAGTGTTTTTCATGAAGAAGTAGAATGAGATCAGGGGTATTTATGTGGATTATCATCTCCTAAATCTGGCATGATAAAGTACCAATACACCTTACGCAGGATTGATGGCCTCTTTGACCAGTGGTGGGGCATGAGATAGTTCACGAAGATCGATCTCTACTATTAATACTACCAGTTGAGGGTTCCCGAGGATGATATTCCCGTATTGGATTTCTAATGTCACTACGGACACTATGTGTTCCTAGTGACACTCTTCGGTGTATTGACTCCCCCCATCCTTCTTATGGATTAAATGAATCAAGTCTTCCAGCAATACATAGAATAGTTTTTTGTCACCTTTAATGAATATATAATAATATACACTACATTACAGGAGCATCAGGCAGAGCTCTTGAGGATGGATCTTGATTGGCATCAAGAGAACCGGTTTTATGGGAATATTTCAAGGTTCCAATTTTGGATTCAAGACGTTCACAATAATATAATTGTCATATTTGTACATGTTTTAGTTTTGTACCTAGAAAATATTGATGCAATGCTTGCTTGGGATGCACTAAAGAGTGTCTGAGTGGTGTAGATACATCTTTTCTTAGTGTGGTACAACATGTGGTTCGTAGAAAAATTATAAATAATTGCACCCCCTTGAACGCCCTAATGAGAATAAGGATGTTTTTTACCTAGTTTGTGTAATACCAAATGGGTTTTGAGTAATTTAGAATGAGAAAAATGATTTCTATTATATTGAGACTGCTAGAGGAGGGCATGGAGTACGTGGTGTATTGTGATGCCTCCAAAGCTAGACTCAGTTGTCTGTTGATGACATGACAATTAGTTATTGCATACATATTAAGAAAGTTAAGACCCCATGAGTAAAACTACATGACTCAAGACCTTGAGATTGCAGTGTTAGTCTACTCCCTAATGAATTTGAGGAACTAAATTCTTGGAAAGTTCTTTTTTTACTCAAACCAATATAATCTCATGTAAGTCTTCACATAGAGAGACTTTAACCTCAAATACTGGCACAGGTTAGAGTTTCTATATGTATATGAATTATAGATATTATATACTTATGGGAAGGAATAAATATTAGTAGATTACCATTTTAGAAATTCCCAGGCTTTCATGGTGTAGGAGGCTTTGGAGGAGTAGGATAATCTATAATTTACCATGGTGGAGCACGAGAGTACATCTTTTATACTATCGATGTTATTGAACCTTTCACTTCTCAAGGGTTGAAGAGAGTCCCAGTTGGGATAAATCTACTATAAAGAACATAATTACAAGTTATCAATAGAGGAATCACAAAATGAATATTTTGAAGGGTTTAATCACATCATCCTTTCCTAGGGATGGATGTTGGTCCCCATCATGATCTGGGAGAAGCTGATGCAAGAGTTCCACAATTCTCCACAAGTTTGACATACTAGTGTAGGGAGGATGTACAGAGACCATCATAAATAGATTTTATGTTCTGAAATTAGACGAAGCTTCATTGATTTCATCTCTGGGTGCCTCACCTATTAGCTAGTAATGTTTGAGCACCATGGTTCAGCTAGTTCGTTGCAGGCCCATGAGATCATGGAGTGTAAATGGGATGACATATTCCTGGACACTATGACTTTTATTCCATATAAATCCATGGTTAATGATGAAATCAGTGTGATAGTTGACCTAATCATGAATTCAACACACTTCCCTTTGAAGTGCCCAGATCAGTGTGAATCACTGAGAGGGGGAGGGGGTGAATCAGTGATCCCTTAAAACTTTTTACTAATTGATTCTTTATCAATTAAACCTCTATGTCTGGTTAAAGCCTCGATCCACTCTTCTTGTACCTCTCACCTTTCCACGAATGATGCAGTAAATGTAAAGGCACTGGACACAAGGATTTACAAGGTTCGGCACCAAAGGCCTACATCCTTGCCATGCTCTCCCAGCATGGATTCTCCCATTATAATCTGTTAGTATTACAATGGTCGATACAGCATCCCACAGTATCTCTCCTGAGTCCCACAGGAGGGTCTTTATACTGCGTCCCACAGTGTTACCAGAGTCCCACTGGCCTGCTCCAGAATCCCACTGAAGACTTCTTCTCCCTCAGTCCCACAGGGTCTTCTCCTGGCTCCTCGAGTCACATGAGTAGCTCTTCTTCTCTTTAAGTTCTTCAAGTAACTTCAGCAGCCTGGGATAAAGGCTGCTGGCCTTGCTCTGTACCTCTGCTCACTTGTGGTGAACAGGTCTTCTCGTCTTGCTCAGGCTTTATCTCTTTCTTCTAAGGATGACCTGGCCTTCTCTCTTCAAGAAACTTCAACAACCTCTGAAAAGGTCTGTTGGTCTTGCTCAGCAACTTCTGATCACTTCTGTTGATCAGGCTCTTCTCAATTACTGAATACTCAGACAACTGATGACTTTAACTTTAGTCTGGTCCAGTCTCACATCACATCAACTTCATGCACTGAATGCATGGCATCACAATATCTTCAAGATCTCCTGGTCTTGGACTCCTCAAATGCACACAACCAGATTAGGCTTTGTTCACGTGTGCATGTGCATGCATGCATGCATGCACTTCCCCTTTCCTCTTCTTGGTGCAGTAGACCCTCAAAGGGTGTAATTATTTTAAGCACACACCTTCACTGAACTTCACACACTTTATCCAATTTGTTTACACACTTAAATTGTGTGTTCTACTTTAGTGTGGGTCTTGTTCTTCTTCAAAGTCTACACAATGTTTTTGCACACACTAAGGTTCGGCCTTGTTGATATTGTTTGCACCCACTTAATTCACTTAGAAAACACAAGGCTTGGCCTTTTCTTCACTTCTTGCACACACAAAAATGCTTGAGGCTCGGGTCTTCTTGTTTAGCACATAAGCACTAAGGCCCTCGGGTTCTTCTCCACTTGTTCTGTAAGGCGCGCAAGGTGGTGCGGCCTCACTGTCTTCAACCACGCAAGTGGAACCTCCTCGGGTGCATGGCGTCTCAGCCGCGGGGGCTTCTGTCGCGCAGGGTATGAAAACCATGGGCGCGCAAGCCACGGGTGTAAACCACAACACCGCGGGCTGCCTCACTCGCGCAAGCCTCCGGGTGCGCAGGTGCTACAGAGCAGGGGGCCGCGGTGCACAGAGGGGGCGCGAAAGGTCCTGCCACGCAGCCCAATCCTCCTTCCTGTCGCGCAAAGAATAGGCGTGCAGGGGACTGCAGCCGCGCAAGTGAGTTGCACGGCGGCTTCTTCCTTCGCGAGGCTCAAAGGCTCTCATGGAACAACATATTTGCAACAAAGTTTCAGCAGCAATCAGAGAGCCTCGGGTGCTCCTTTTATAGGCAAGGAATGCTGCACCTCTTACACGGGATACAAATCTAAACTCCCGAATATATCGGGATTTCAAGATTTCATAAAATATTGTTTTTCTCCTCAGTTTCCCCATGGGTTCCATTTATGCCCTTTCTTCACGTTCTTGTGCATGAAAACGCATGCATGGCCTTCATCCATGCAAAGCATCAATCAACATGGCCTCGCACCTTCGGGTTGCTTCGGCCGAACACGAAATTCTTCATTTGTTACATGCAAACCCATATTTATGCATGGATAGGTTCTTTGTGGCCAAACGAACTCGAGGTGTCTTCAGCTTGTACAACAGTGGCCGAGAACTCAAATTATGTGCTCGGAGAGGCTCTGGTTCGAACGGAACTCGCGGGTGGCAGCGGACGAGCTCGGGGTTGAAGGTGGTCTCGCAGCCGTTGGATGCGGTGATCAAAAACCTTCGACGGCTTGGATCAGATCGGGAGCGCAGCGGATTAGATGAGCGGCGCCGATCGTCCGCGAGATCAGATGAGCGGCTGGGATTCGCTCCGCGGAAAAATTCCGCATCCCACATCGAAGCCGCGGCCAGTTTTTCCGCGGTTTATCAAAGTTCCGCTCTCATCCTCACTTCAGTTGAACTTCTCCCCTCCCGGTGCCGCCCCGCACCGGGTTCTCTCTGCGGGAGCGCTCTTGCACCCACCCCTGCCACTCGGGCGCGCCACTGGCGCCCACTATGCACACTGCGCTCCTCCGGGCGTGCCCCTGGCGCCCACATTGCGCCTGCGGGTGTGCCCCTGCCTCGGGACTGCTGCCTTGGCCTTGAGGGCTCCCCATGGGCGTGGCGACCTTGAGTCCCACATGTTCCTTGGGTGATGACCCTCGGCTGGCCTTCCTTGGTGGCTATTTTTTGCTAAGTAAAACACTTAGGACTTTGTATAAAAACAAAGTAACCAAGTGAAAATGCCAAATGCCACTCAAGCCATTTCTTCTCCACTTCTTCTATTCTTCTTCTTAAGAATTCCATTACTTCTCCTCATATGATCTTCACTTAGGATATGAAATTCAAAAGGTTCATCTTCATCAACCGAACTCCTGAATCACATAAATTCTTCAATGATCTTTATTGATCTAATCAGAGATCAATTTGAACTTTTTCAATTCACATGCACTAAGTGATAGTGCATGGACTTCATTAATGCACATCATCCACTTAGTAGTTGTGGATGGTACTCCTTTCAACTCCTCATGCATTGTGAAGACAATGCATGGTCTTCAATCAATGTTGTGACATTGTATCATCAGGATACAAGTTCTTTGAACTTAAAGACCAGTTCAACAATCGTCAGATGTGATGAGAATGTTTCAACCATCATCTCCTATGTTACTTAGTGAATCTCCTAAGTGACATGCATCTTAGTACCATGGCCATTCTCCATTCATCACCATCACCATCACAACCTTTGTCATTCACATCTTGACATTCCTTGACATCCATTCATTCCATGACAACTTCATTCCTCATTGACAACAAATGCAACACAATGCACTTCAATCTCCCCCTTTGTATTTGTTGTCAATACACCACTTCAGCACATATGAATGGGTAAACATGTGTGCCAATATTTTCTCCCCCTTATTGGCAATCAAATGAAAAGGTGTGGTGTGGTTCTCTTCAAAATATTTCTTCCTCCCATTGAATAGCATCTTCTTGAAAATCACTAAGAGAGGGATGATGTCACATGTTCACTTGAGCAATGAACCTTTAGTAAATCAGCTCTAAGTCTACTTGGGCTAACCCGGTGTAGAAAACAAGAGTGATATGACCAAGGAATTCAAAGTTGTCCATAATTCTCTACACATGTGAGATCATGCTAAGGAGTTCAGATATTCAATGAATTGCTAAATCCTGCACATACTCCACAAAACTCATTAGAAAGTTCAGTGCAAAGATAAAGCTCCCCCATTCATCCATTTTCATAAGATGATATTAATCTCAGAACATCATCTTCTTCAGATTTTCTCCCCCTCAAGGGGTGCACTCCGTTCTGTCCAAACCATCCTCCAGATGAGAATGATCATCATCTTCAATTCCCTGCAATGTTAGCACATGTATATACCAAGAGTAAAAGGGAATAAGATGGAACCTCCTTGGTTCATCAATGTGAACAACAAGGTTGAGAATATTCTCTCAACCGAGATGTCCCATTTTCACCAGTCTTCACACTTGCACATTTGATCTTTATTGATGATTGTGCTGGTGTGGTTCTCAAAACATCTTCATGTGAAATCTTTTGTTTCCTTTTTGCCTTAGCAATTGCCAGTGCTTCATCTTCAGCTCTTTGCAGTTCTCTGGCAAGTTGCAACTGATTAGGACATATGATTAGTAAGTCACTTGGAAGTGTGGCCTCAGTTCTGGAAATTCCACATGGTTCCTTCGATGCTTTCAAGCTACCTTTCTTAGGCAACTTGTTTTCAATCAATCCCTTCTGCTTCTTTTGGATTGATTGTCTATTTGAGTGCAGTTGGCTTCTATTATATTTCATGGCTTCTTTACAAAGATCCATGATATGTCCTTTCATTCCACAGTAGAAGCATTTCTTCTTGGTGGTCCTTATGGATGCATCACCCTTCTTGGATTTAGACTCCAATGTCTTCTCTTCCTTTTTCATAATCTTCTTGGGAGCATCTTCAGCTTTCTTCTGCTTTCTTCCCAAGGATTCTTTCTGAGCCAGGTTCTGTGATCTTTTCTTCTTTTGAGCTATGGATACAGTTGGAGATTGACATGTATCTATTTGACCACTTTTGCAGTCATCCCAAATGTTGTCAAGTAATCCAAATCTATTTGCAGTAAACAGATGTCTCTGGACCTGTGGATGTTGCTTATTTCCTTCTGGCTTGCTCCCCCTTGGCATGGGCTTCCTTT
Organism: Viscum album; assembly: GCA_963277665.1. Taxonomy (NCBI): domain Eukaryota; kingdom Viridiplantae; phylum Streptophyta; class Magnoliopsida; order Santalales; family Viscaceae; genus Viscum; species Viscum album. The sequence continues at coordinate 1,788,648,226 of OY728165.1, read as the reverse complement.
GTGCTTTGACATTTAGTGGATTGTACCAACAATCCTTTGCACAGTGCCCATACTTATTACAACACCAACACTGACCCACAAATCTTGACCTCTTCAGTCCTTCGGATTGTTGGGTACTTTTCTTGACTTGCTGTGTTGTTTCAGGAGAGCTCTGCTTCTTCATTTTCTCCATCCATACTTGTTTGGAATTATTTTTCCATCCTGCACTTTTTGTGGAAACACAATTAGAAACATGAGTACAAGATGGTATGGATGGTACCTTCTTTTTGGAAGATGTTGCCCTTTCATTAGAGGATGTCTTTCTTTTAGAATCATCCTTCTCAAAGCTCACTTGAGTAGCAACATTTCTTCTTTCAGCTGACTGGGAGGATTCAGCTTCGGGTGATTGCAGATTTTTCAATATCACCTCTAGTTCTAAGCATTTCATATTGAGGGAGTTCTTCTCATCCTCACTAGTTCTTAGCCTTCCTTCCCATTTCTCTTCCAGCTGCTTTATCTGGTCTTCATGCACCTTATTCATTTTAAGCAATGAGTTTTCAAGCTCCTTCACCCTTTTTACTTTGTCTTCAAGTTGAGCATCTTTAACAACCATTGATATTCTATGCCTCTTCTCCAGTGCATGGTAAACATCTTTGATTATTAATTTAAAGAATTCTTTCTCAGAAAGGCTTCTTTGCAATTCTACAGCAGTGTCTTCATATCTTTCATTGCAAAGCGATACTGTTTCATCTTTAGCCTTCCCCAGCTTTCTAAGAGTGTTGGTTATGCCAACCCTTTTAGCCAATTGATCTTCCATTGCATTGGCTTCTTCTTCTAGCTGTGATTTTTCTTCTTGAAGATCAAGGATGCCTGTAGCTATACACATTGCCACTTCCTTGGGGACTGTCTTCTGAAGATATTCGATTGCACTTTGAAGATCTTTCATTGTTCCAACTTCATCACAGCTAGGACAGGCTTTCTTCATTTTCTTGGCCTGTTTCTTCTTTCTATTTTTCTGAGTCTTGGCAGATATCTCCATTTGAGGCTGTTCTTTAATTTCCTCAAATCTGCACTCCATATTGACTCTCTTGGATATTTTAGAGGTAACCTCACTCTGATACCAATTGAAGTGCCCAGATCAGTGTGAATCACTGAGAGGGGGAGGGGGTGAATCAGTGATCCCTTAAAACATTTTACTAATTGATTATTTATCAATTAAACCTCTATGGCTGGTTAAAGCCTCGATCCACTCTTCTTGTATCTCTCACCTTTCCACGAATGATGCCGTAAATGTAAAGGAACTGGACACAAGGATTTAAAAGGTTCGGCACCAAAGGCCTATATCCTTGCCATGCTCTCCCATCATGGATTCTCCCATTATAATCGGTTAGTATTACAATGGTCGATACAGCATCCCACTGTATCTCTCCTGAGTCCCACAGGAGGGTCTTTATACTGCGTCCCACAGTGTTACCAGAGTCTCACTAGCCTGCTCCAGAATCCCGCTGAAGACTTCTTCTCCCTGAGTCCCACAGGGTCTTCTCCAGGCTCCTCGAGTCACACGAGTAGCTCTTCTTCTCTTTATGTTCTTCAAGTAACTTCAGAAGCCTGGGATAAAGGCTGCTGGCCTTGCTCTGTACCTCTGCTCACTTGTGGTGAACAGGTCTTCTCATCTTGCTCAGGCTTTATCTCCTTCTTATAAGGATGACCTGGCCTTCTCTCTTCAAGAAACTTCAACAACCTCTGAAAAGGTCTGTTGGTCTTGCTCAGCAACTTCTGATCACTTCTGTTGATAAGGCTCTTCTCAATTACTGAATACTCAGACAACTGATGTCTTTAACTTTAGTCTGGTACAGTCTCACATCACATCAACTTCATGCACTGAATGCATGGCATCACAATATCTTCAAGATCTCCTGGTCTTGGACTCCTCAAATGAACACAACCAGATTTGGCTTTGTTCACGTGTGCATGTGCATGCATGCATGCATGCACTTCCCCTTTCCTCTTCTTGAGCAGTAGACCCTCAAAGGGTGTAATTATTTTAAGCACACACCTTCACTGAACTTCAAACACTTTATCCAATTTGTTTACACACTTAAATTGTGTGTTCTACTTTTGTGTGGGTCTTGTTCTTCTTCAAAGTGTGCATAATGTTTTTGCACACACTAAGGTTCGGCCTTGTTGATATTGTTTGCACCCACTTAATTAACTTAGAAAACACAAGGCTTGGCCTTTTCTTCACTTCTTGCACACACACAAATGCTTGAGGCTCGGGTCTTCTTGTTTATCACATAAGCACTAAGGCCCTCGGGTTCTTCTCCACTTGTTCTGTAAGGCGCGCAAGGTGGTGCGGCCTCACTGTCTTCAACCGCACAAGTGGAACCTCCTCGGGTGCAAGGCGTCTCAGCCGCGAGGGCTTCTGTCGCGCAGGGTATGGAAACCACGGGCGCGCAAGCCACGGGTGTAAACCACAACACCGCGGGCTGCCTCACTCGCGCAAGCCTCCGGGTGCGCAGGTGCTACAGCGCAGGGGGCCGCGGTGCACAGAGGGGGCGTGCAAGGTCCTGCCACGCAGCCCAATCCTCCTTCCTGTCGCGCAAAGAATAGGCGTGCAGGGGACTTCAGCCGCGCAAGTGAGTTGCACGGAGGCTTCTTCCTTCGCGAGGCTCAAAGGCTCTCACGGAACAGCGGATTTGCAACAAAGTTTCAGCAGCAATCAGAGAGCCTCGGGTGCTCCTTTTATAGGCAAGGAATGTTGCACCTCTTCCGCGGGATACAAATCTAAACTCCCGAATATCTCGGGATTTCAATATTTCATAAAATATTGTTTTTCTCCTCAGTTTCCCCATGGGTTCCATTTATGCCCTTTCTTCACGTTCTTGTGCATGAAAACGCATGCATGGCCTTCATCCATGCAAAGCATCAATCAACATGGCCTCGCACCTTCGGGTTGCTTCGGCCGAACACGAAATTCTTCATTTGTTACATGCAAACCCATATTTATGCATGGATAGGTTCTTTGTGGCCAGACGAACTCGAAGGTGTCTTCGGCTTGTACAACAGTGGCCGAGAACTCAAATTATGTGCTCGGAGAGGCTTTGGTTCGAACAGAACTCGCGGGTGGCAGCGGACGAGCTCGGGGTTGAAGGCGGTCTCGCAGCCGTTGGATGCGGTGATCAAAAACCTTCGACGGATTGGATCAGATCGGGAGCACGGCGGATTAGATGAGCGGCGCCGATCGTCCGCGAGATCAGATGAGCGGCTGGGATTCGCTCCGTGGAAAAATTCCGCATCCCACATCGAAGCCGCGGCCAGTTTTTCCGCGGTTTATCAAAGTTCCGCTCCCATCCTCACTTCAGTTGAACTTCTCCCCTCCCGGTGCCGCCCCGCACTCGGTTCTCTCTACGGGCGCGCTCTTGCGCCCACCCCTGCCACTCGGGCGCGCCACTGGCGCCCACTTTGCACACTGCGCTCCTCCGGGCGTGCCCCTGGCGCCCACATTGCACCTGCGGGTGTGCCCCTGCCTCAGGGCTGCTGCCTTGGCCTTGAGGGTTCCCCATGGGCGTGGCGACCTTGAGTCCCACATGTGCCTTGGGTGATGACCCTCGGCTGGCCTTTCTTGGTGGCTATTTTTTTCTAAGTAAAACACTTAGGACTTTGTATAAAAACAAAGTAACGAAGTGAAAATGCCAAATGCCACTCAAGCCATTTCTTCTCCACTTCTTCTATTCTTCTTCTTAAGAATTCCATTACTTCTCCTCATATGATCTTCACATAGGATATGAAATTCAAAAGGTTCATCTTCATCAACCGAACTCTTGAATCACATAAATTCATAAATGATCTTTATTGATCTAATCAGAGATCAATTGGAACTTTTTCAATTCACATGCACTAAGTGATAGTGCATGGACCTCATTAATGCACATCATCCACTTAGTAGTTGTGGATGGAACTCCTTTCAACTCCTCATGCATTGTGAAGACAATGCATGGTCTTCAATCAATGTTGTGACATTGTATCATCAGGATAGAAGTTCTTTGAACTTAAAGACCAGTTCAACAATCGTCAGATGTGATGAGAATGCTTCAACCATCATCTCCTATGTTACTTAGTGAATCTCCTAAGTGACATGCATCTTAGTACCATGGCCATTCTCCATTCATCACCATCACCATCACAACCTTTGTCATTCACATCTTGACATTCCTTGACATCCATTCATTCCATGACAACTTCATGCCTCATTGACAACAAATGCAACACTATGCACTTCACCCTTCAATCAGGGAGGAGAGTTCAGTAGAGACTTTGGGGAGGTTGTACGTATGAGAGATCTTTCACCTTCATAGGGTACCCTCGTCTATTATCTCTGATCATGACACTTGGGTTTTTTCACTATTCTAGAGAGTCCTGTAGGAGGAAATCAAGGCCAAAATGATCATGATTTCACACACAGAATTATGAGATGATCTAGCACACTATCCAAGTGTTGGAGGATCTACTGAGGGCTAATGTGTTAGATTTTGGCCGGAGCTGGGAGGGTCAATTTCCCTTGGTAGAGTTTGTGTGCAACAACAAATATCACTCTAATATTGGAATGAAACCATTTTAGTCACTATACAAGAGACCCTATACATAACCCTTGTGAAGGAAAAATATAAATGAGATATATATTATAAGACTAGAGATTGTGCAGGTGACAACAGAGAATGTCCAGGTCATCCTTGAACGGATGAGGAAGGCCCATATAAGTCATAAATCTTCTGCAGATAACCATCATAAGACCACAAAGTTTGAGAGTAGAGACCACATTATCTTGAGATTATCACCATGGCTAGTATTATATAGGTTTTAATGGGGATACATGTTATACATGCGGTTCATTAGGCCATTCGAGATCATATAGAGGGTTAGAAAGGATTCATACTGCCCTGGGAAACCTCCAAAACTAGAGTGGGTGCATGATGTCTTCCATGTATCTCATTTTAGGAGTAACATACATGACCCCTCACACTTTATTTTCTGGGGTGAGATGGTCATCAAGGATGAAGATACATTATTGTAGTATTGAGTGGTGATCGAGGATTGATGGGAGAGGACCACACATGGATGAATCATTCCCTCGGTTCTTTTGTTATGGCACTATGGGTATAAGAGAGTTCCTATCTAGGGGATATCCAAATGCGGGCTCAGTATCCGAAGATGGTTGTCTATTCTTCATTTCAAGGATGCAAATATTGAAGGAGGGAAATATCTAGTGACCTAATTTTTTATTTTTAATACATTGAAATATTTCGATATATATTCCTAGATCTTGGCACTAGGATGGCGTGCGATTATAAGACCCGTTGTTTCTAGAATTAATTTTGTAATGATAATAGATATATTTTATATTTCCCTCAGATAGTTTCTTAAAGAAAATTATATTACTCTAAAAATAATTCTTGGATATGAAATATGATATAGTGGTTTAGTCTGTAACTCAATGTATACCCAAAGCGCAACCTAAAATAGGTTAGTGCAGGGAATTCTTACATAACGATCATTGGCGGTACATTCAATAGATTAATTAATTAATTATTTCATTTTAAATTTAAATAAATGTTCTATAAGAACAATTCAATGGAAAACAAGGTTATCTAAATAAACCATATGTGAATTATAGAACTTATCCTTCCTCCTTCATTGGAATATCACATCAGTGATTGATGAAACACCAAATCAAAGTAGATTGAAATAAAGGTAATTCAAATACGTCCCTCAATCATTGTATATCACATTATTTGAAGGATAAAGATACAATATATATGTAAGACTCATCAATTTATGGTATACACATTTTTTTACATTGTTTGATGATATTGATCCCTTTTAGAGATCTTCTCCAATTGTACCATAAGCATTAACCTACGTACCAGATTAATTTGGTTACTGAATTGTAATCTGACCCTGATTCCAAAGATTAAGATCTTTATACAATAATTCTTGACCAATGAAGGGAAAAACATTTTTATTGTAGATTTATCCCATATTTGTTTTCATATTCATCACCAGTTGGACCCCAGAGTCCTTATTCGGAATTTTCATGTGGTACTGAATCTGATCAGACCCAAATAACTAAGGATAATGGAAATTGAGTACTGTACTGATAAATTAATGTTATATTTGAGATTTTTTCATGGCACAAATGATCATTTCAAAAATTAGTGATCAAATATTCAACACCCAATGATCTTGCGGAGTGAATGATAAACAACATACCACCAAGGAATGACATAATCTTGTTTTGAATGAACAATGGACGAAAATTATAGGTCGGGTCAAGATCTAATTATTTTATGTATATTCAAGGTAGGATATGAGATAATATTGAAATATTATAGTAATAGATCTTACATCTAGAATTTTCTGAAAAATCAAACTACACACCATGTATATGGATAAACAAACTACGTGTATCCCCTTTAGTGTAATGAGTTGGGTTGTGGAAATATATAAGGTTATAATGGCATGAAGAATTCCTACATGATGCTTACCTCTTCCCTAGTTGAAATTATTACATGATAGGTAACACAAGCCGGAATCCATGCAAGAGTACATAGCTTGGAACATAGATATATAACAAAGTACAAAAAAATTTCCAGGTGACACGGGCGACACCTTGTGTGAAGTAGCATGCCATGTACTAGAGTATACGGATAGGGGGTCATGTACACATACATGTACAAGGTGTGTGGGAAGGACCCCCGAGTTCTACGACATTAAGTTTATACTCCATACTAGTCGTGAAGACCTACATGGGGTTGGACCCACATATTGGCTAGGGAACCAACTTATCAATGGAGAGGGGCCAAACACCTTGGGGGCCCCCTCACATGTCGTGTTTCTATAAGAAACTTTTGAGGAAACTTCATTGTTCCATATCTCCTACTTTTGGACTCAAAAATTGTCCTGTTAGTAGCCTATCTTGAGTGTTTTTTCATGTAGAATGTTATGGTTCCCTCCATTGTATATTCCAAGATATTATGTGAAAAATTTTAGGCATGGTGACTATTGAGGCTATTCACAATGGTGGAAGTGATCAGTAATGATCATGATAGGATCCTTCTTAGTGGAACCCCCATATCAGATGAGGTGTGAGTACTCGATTACTATAGTTGAGCCACCCTATCATACAACGGTGTAGGTATTCATATTATAGAGTGGAAACCTATATCATCATGGTTGTGGGTCCTCTACATATCAAGTGTAACCCCATATCAATACAGGGTGTAGGTCCTATTGACATTAGAGTGGAATCCCCCATCAGTATGGGTGCAGGTCCTTGATAGATAATTTTATAGTGAAATACCCCAAACACTCTAGGGAATGGGTCCTCTACCTAGATTTGGTGGCCCCTCGACTATGTGGCACAACGATGAGGCACAATTTGGCATTTATAGTTACTTCTAGGTAGACATGTGAGATGATGGGCATCATGGATTGAATTTTGGAACTATTGACGAAACCTTTTCAAATGTGGATATATGTGATGGGAAGCCACTTAATCTCCCATTTGGAAATTTTTTGAATTACTATATATATATATTGTAAGATATCAATATCCATGGATTTTCTTATTCTAATTCCATGATAGGTGATGTTTCACGGGGTATGAAATGTTCTTTCAATTTTTGGCTTCTCATAGTTCAATGAGTCTACTCTCCTGCTATAGGTTATGAAGACTTGATGTGTTGTTCATATTATCACTATGTTGAAGCCCTTATGATGGGATGACATTACATCCACTCTTTGTTTGGGTTGATTTATTATCTTTAAATTTATCTTTCATCTAATATATTTCCTTTACCATTTTATCTCTCACTTCTCCCCCTTTAGCATTTAGTGCGTCCTACTATGTATGTATATACTCACCCTTGAATGGTATTTTCCCACCCATTTAATTTATTATGATGATGAAAGAAAAGATCATGCTGACCTTATAGAATTTTAGGGATACCTATAACATTGGACCATTTAAAATGGTCATAGCTTGGGGATTCAAGAGATGGTCTTTCTCAACAATTTACATTATCAATTGTTTGTTCCTAGGTGTGTATTTTTCTCATTTACTTATCAGTTTTCACCATCATACTCTGTTACACAATAGAGGTAATGCATTATTTTTTTACTTTATATATCTCTTGCATCATATTTTGTTTAATTCCACTATAATTCTTCCTTGATATAGTCAGTTTTTTGAACAATGGTACCTTGTTAATTGATTCCCAATTTGGATATTTATTTTGGTTCTTTTTTCTTCACCACCTAACTAGTAGAGGTGAGCATGGGTTAGTTGCTTCTTGATCTCCGACTTGGGCTGGGTTGTGACATCTTTAATAGATAACAATGCAAATGGATTTTATAATGATGGCCCAAAATAAAAATGTTAAAGGCTTCATATTAATGTGTTGTCCCTATAGTATGGTTAACACTTTCTCAAGTTATTTTTCATGGTCCAAGAATTTGTGGGATTTGACAATAAAATCATCCATATTACACACCAATATGGTAATGAAGAGGGCCTTAATGATATGATTCATAACCCACTTATTAGTTTCTCAACCATTCATTAAATTGAATAGAAACTATAAAAATGAATAGATTAGATGGAGGTTATTTTTCAGTTATACGTGGGTTTTAACCCCTTCTAAACACATTATCAGCATTTATGAAGAACTATTAATAATGTGCCTTCCATGTGTAGTTGGAGGTGATTTTTAGGAACCACTAGTAAATTATTAGGGAATTTAGGGGAAGTTTATTTAGTAGGGGTTTATACCCCCTATAATAATGCACCTCATTTTGATTGTCGCATTAATTAGATTAATTTGAACCACCTCTAATATATATTTGAATTTAATGAAGGCTTGAAACCGCCTCTAATTGATCCATACTTTAATTTTTAGGTATGGATGAGAAAACCCCCTAAACAAAACATTTTCTTTGAAATCCTCATTAGGCCGCACCTTTTTCCAACACTCTGGTTCCCCTACTCTTGTGCATCTCCCTTTGTCCCTCCTGTAGCATCGTCCAGTGCCCCTCACCATACTGTGGGACCCCATTTATTTCCCTGCACCCTTTCGTATTCCTCCCTCTTCCAGTTCCCACTCACCCCACCATAGTGGTCCTAAACCCATCTAGTGTATTGTGGTTCTCCATCGTATAATCCATCCAACCTTGTCCCACCTATTATAAAAATAAGACGCTGGTAGGAATCGATCCCAATCTCTTCGTCTTCATCACTTCCTCCTAAAAAACAATTGTAACTCGCCTTTAGTTTATATTTATCAAATATTTTTGGTTTCATACATATTCCCATATATATATATTTGTTTATACAAATATATATTTTTTTAGTAAATATACAACCCATATATATTTATATAAATATATATATATATGATTATATAATGTATTTATGTTTTTATATATAATATATTCATATTTTATTAACTTTTTATAGATATATAAAATAAACATTACATATTTGTATTTACATACATTAGAATAAATATATATTTCTCATATATTTATAATTCAATTTATGTTATGTACATACACATTAATTTATATATTTAAATATATATTTATGTAAATTTTTTATATAGTTAAATTCAAATTTGTATATTATATACATTTGTATTTATAATATATATACGTATGTATGTATGTATTTAATATATTTATAAAATGTCTTTATAAATGTATTTATATAATGTATTTCAATACATCAATTTATTATTATCTACATTAATATATATTTATTTTTATTAATTGTATAATATTATATATAATTAATATTATATGAAATTCATATATATTAAATTCAATTTATAAAAAAATTATTTTATATATATTTATTATTATATGATATACTATTTATACTAATAATATATATGTAATTCAAATTTATATTGTGTAAAATTAATATTTATATTATATATATTTGATATTATATGATATACAATTAAGACAAATATACAATAACTATTATTTGAAATATAAATTGTAAACATATTTATATAATGTATTTCAATATTTATTATTATGCAGATATATATATATATGTATTTAAATCAATTTAATTGTTTAATATTATCTACACTAATATTTATTTATTTCTATAAATTAAATTTCATATAATATTAATAAAATATTATAAAATCATAAACATATTATTTTTTCAATTTAATTATTATTATTATTATATAAACTATAAAAACTACAAACATGGAATTTTTTATGATATAATTTTAAATATAAATTATATTTATGTATTGATTTATATAATATGATTATTCTTTTATATTACATATAATGAATTTTATATGAAATTAAATTTATACAAATAAATTTATATTAATGTACATAATATTATACAATTATCGTTACATATACATATAAATACTATTAAATACAATCATACATATATTTTATATAAAATGATCATATAATATATTTAAATACATTCTTATACTGTGTTATATATATAATTATATATTTGAATTATGTAATTTTTTTATTAAACAATGGGGTTCATAACCACCTCAAATCAATTAAAATAGAATGCATTTTGAACCCCGTCATGTTTAAGAGATTATAGGGGGTTTATAACCCTGTCTAATTTAAGACATTGGAAGGAGTTTTCTACCCCCACTAATTTAAAATTTTCGAGGGGGTTGTGAACTACCACTAATCTCATTCATTATGAGAAAAACTGACCCACCTAATTTCTTAAATTATAGTCGTTTCAAAATCCATTCTAAAATCCAATGATTTATTTAAAAAATAATGTTAAATAATTTAGATTGGGTTCATAGATCTCTCTAAATTCAATGATTGGATAAGGTTTTACATAACCCTCTATAATTATATAGAAAATGAATTAATAGGGGGTGTATATAGACTTATAAATTAAATTATTAGAGGGGTAGTGGAAAAAACCTCTAAATAACCACCTCTAATCAAGTATTTATTTTTTAGTAAGAATCCCTCAGATGCGGTAAGTTCATGTAGGTTCCCATGGAGTAATGTACTATTCATCATATAAGACATATAAATCATATTGTAAAAATAGTACCCATTCATAATGTACAATTATTTGAAACCAACTATTTCATCAATAAACACATTCATGTACAGGAAATGGAAGTGAGCCTTCAGGCCATGATGGTTGATCTCCCAAAAGTCAATACATACTCTAATTTTACTATTCTTTTTCCTAAATGAGATAATATTGGATATCCATTTGTTATAATGAACTTTCCAAATGAAGTCCGGTTTTATCATATTATGAATATCTTCATATACCACTGAATCATATAAGGGATTCTATTTTCAAGGTGTATATTTGAATCACTAGTCACCAATGTGATGTAAATGTTGGTGGATGATGACCTAGGGATTGGTCCCTTAAATATTTTAATGGTTGCAAGAAAATGCATCATGATGCTGGTTTAAGAATGATACACAATGGTATTTTTCAATGGGAGGCATGGTGACACTAGTCTGTGTTAGTCTCGAAACATTCTTATTGATAAGGTTCTCAGTTGCCAACAAATCACGAGTGGAGAAGACACTTTCTGTTGAGGTATAATTGGCGACATCGACGACCTATTATCCAAAATCACGAGGAGTGGAAAGAAGAGATGAATCATCACCCATGGGTTGTCTTAGCTTGGAATCATCATCCATTTTTGGAAAAATTATTTTTAGGTGGATTATTGTCCTGGTCAGTTCATAGAGACCATGATGATGGAGTTCATGTTTCTTATATGTGTTGTCATAACAATCCAGGTTTAATTAAAATATCTAATCAATGTATCTTGGTTGACCACCTATGTATCAATACCTCTCTATATTAGATATAGTAGAGACCATGATTTTTGATAATAGGTTATACTTTTTCATATGAAACAAGAAAGTTATTTCTATGATTCAGAGATATCATCCCTTCATATGTGTAGTGGGTAATCTAAGTATATTTCATTTTCATCAGTACGATTAAATAGTGTCTATAGCTAGTGGTTATTATTCTATGTATTGAGTATGATATTGAAAACATCCCTCATACCGTGGATGCAATGAGGTGGTTTTAATATCATTATAAGTATTAACTCACTCAATTCCACCATTATGGTGATTCTACCTATAATTTTATAATCCCTAGCTTTAAGGTAGTGGGATTTACATGACTTGGGGAGAGATAAATCACCATAAATCACTATTACTCGTCCATTGATGTAGTACATATGTAACTAGTGATATAATGAAAGGTGGATTCTTTCATGTTGAGAAAATGGTTTTTATAAAGTGGAATTAAAATCTATTTCTGGAGTGGAAACCCTGAATTTAGTATGGGAAACTAAATATTTCAACATAGTCTTTAATTAGATATTATCATGTCTCTTGATCTTCCATATGTCACATCCATGTATTTTCTGGTTGGGCATGTCTATATTGGCCTCTCTATACACCATCTTGTGGAGGATCTGATATAGGATGAGATTGATCCAAGATCTAATGTCTACCAAACACCATTAGATTTCAATGCCATTACGCCTTTGCATTAAATAGTGGGAGTGTATATTTAAATATACTATTTCACTTTCATCCTCTACATAGAAGAATATGATGGCCTAATAGTACTCATAGACATCTTCTTAAATAATGTAATCTTTAACAATTTTATCTTGGGTATCAAACTCAAGAGGCCTCATTAAGGCATCACTTCGGGCCTCAAAAAGGTACATTAATAGACAAACCATTTTAAGGATCAGGAGTAAGGTTGTGATGTTGAATGGTTTATTAATGAAATCATAATTTTAATCTATGTACATATGTTATCTTATTAGGGGAACACCTTGATTGGAAGTGTATAAGGTATGATAGTCTAAGGTTATGGTTTTTGATTATTATATTCAAAATTCAACAATTATATTTTCGGTTATGGTTAAGAATTCGATAAAAATGGTTTATCCAAATCGTCCACATACTAAATTTTCCATAGATATCAATTGGATGATGCTACAAAATAAGAATTTTCCTACTGAGTGTAGATCAATTTTTTATTCTTATCTTACTAGTTTAAATAGTTATTTATAGATAACACCATTATAGATTTTCTTGATATATTGGTGTTTTACATTACATTGAGAGAGAGTAAATGAGACCCTCCATGGGTACTTTTCAACAATGAATCATCCATGGTTTTGAAAACTTATCCACTAGACTAATTGTATATGATGGAGGGATACTATTACACATCATTAAAGTAGTACACTATAGTTGAATGAGTAAAATAATTTACTTCCAATAAAGGGGTAATAATGTCAATGATGGTGCATACAATATTTTACACTGGAATAGTCTCTTAACCATCCATTCCCTGATTGTGCTAATTATTTCGAGCCATAAAAGGCTATGATGCTATAAAAGTTGATGGAGAGGAAAACTAACCTTGGGGGAGTTATGGCATTATTAAACCATTCATGAATTGTCCCCCATCCTTCAATGACAGACTTGTGGTCTATCGTAACATTAAAAATACATTTCCATGTTAGTAAATTTTTTCATTACTTAGTATATTTATCATCATTGTGGGTGGTAGAGAAATGTATGAAATGTATCTAAGGATCGCCCAGTTACACTATGCCATAATCTACAATTTCCTGGAGCAGGATCTAGAGGATAAAATATTCTTTAATGGTTTCTCAAAGGAAACTATATCTAGGGAAATAATTGGGTGATTATTCAATTGAACCTTTTTGGTATTCTTGATCACTGGGATATTTAGTATGTTATTCTATGGGGAAAAAATAATGAATAATGGGACTTGATTATTTTGAATTATGAGACCTTATTCTTCCATAATGTGATGAGTATATATTATTTTACCTAATAAGTCCCTCAAGAAATATTATCAAGTTGGGTATGTAGTTTTCATGACCTATTGTAGGGATTATTGAGGCTAGATCTACTATAGGGTTAGTGTCTTCTTGGAAACAAATTTCTCTTTCCTTGAGGGTTTTCACAGTAAATCATATGTAATATTATAATACCTTATATTGGTACAATAAATGACCACGTCAAGGTGTTTGGTTTTCTCAATAACACTTTGAATCAACCTGTATATTTTAGGGGTATTAGGATTGAGTCTATATCATCCCATACATCCCCAATAACTTCTCTATATTAATTTTTTCATCAAGGGTGTATGTCAATATCTTCCATTGAGAAATGAAGTAGGATATGTGTTCATTCTATCAATGATTACATACTGGGAGGTTAGTGATATTTGTCTTATATAAGGTCGAGTTGAATTGATAGTGGAAATATTGGAAGATATCCTCCCGGGTGGTGATTGATGTTGGTTATCAACTGTTATAGCATAAAAATTTAGGGTTTTCTATCCTCTTTACAAAATAGAAGAGATTTGATGCCTCCTTATTCTTTTGGATGCCTAGAATCTTCCCACACTAAGAGAAAAATGGGGAAAGGTTTTGTTCATAGTCACTAGTACCAATGAATTTGGTGAATCTTAGATTCTTGATATCTGGTGTCTGAGAAACATGGTCCACCCATTCTAGTTATGAATTCCTATTTGGTAGTATTGAACCATATTGCATCACTATTTTTAGTTATTGAACTTGTTTGTTAACAATTTAATTATTTTTGTTTTGTTAATTTAAAATTTCCTCCCATTTACGTGAATTGAAAATGAATAAATTTTTATATTTCCATAATATAAATTCATTAATGATAATGTCCTTGAAATGACTTATGCCAATTATATAATTACATGTGTTAATAATTCTATTTTTGCAATTTTATTTTAACATATTTCATTATAAAATCATATTTCTCTAATGTTTTATTTGATTTTTTATTTTTAATTATGTTTATTATTTTTTAAGGTTATAGTCTTAAAATTTATTTTCAGTCTTGTTATATTTTTATTTTAAAAAAATTTATTTTTATAATAATTATATATGTCTCCATGTATATATATAATATACATTATATATATAAATATATAATGTTATTATTCTCTTGGGTGACATAAGTAGATTACTCACATGGATGTTCATCCTTTCCATTGATGTAAGATATTGTATGCATGACACCTCTTTAGCCAAGCGTAGCACCTGGTCGTGTAAATATGCACCACAACAGGACAACCGTATGAAGTTTCACTATAGAAAAATAAGAGCACCTTATTTTCCATCCAAAACCCTAACATAAAATATTAATGATTCACTGAAAGATTCTTCTATGTACCTCATCTATTCATAGTGACACTGGTTCGACACCACTTATCTACATCAGGTTGCACGGCTTCATCCACACCCATTGCATCTCCCTACAACACTTATCTCAACTTGAATCTCTATAGGTTGACGATGAAACTAGTAGCACAATCATAATATGTTGATTCAATAAGTTTTCCTTATCACTTTTCTATTCATCTATGTTTTGAAAATAAAAAACACACTATCTCAAGGAAAAATTATTTTCCACTCATATTTTCCTTAATATGGGAAATTTTCCTTCCCTAAGGAAATTTATCCTTACCTGTTTTCCATTGTTTATTTTATAGTCTCTCAATATCTAGCTCTTTTTATTACTAAGTTTAAAATTTAGTTTCACATATAAAACCTAGGATATCTAAAAATACTTATATATAGAGTATTCTATTCTAATGATCCGAATTCATATTCCTATGTCTCTAAAATTCAGACTCCTAATTCTCTGAAATTCAGTCACCAAATTCTTTGAAATTCAGACTCCGAATTCTCTGATTTTTGGACACTGAATTCAATAAAATTCAGCCTCTAAATTCTCTAAAATTCAGCTTCATAATTCCTTATAATTCATGTTTTGGATTCCATAGAATTCAGGATCCTAATTCATTAGAATTCAGACTCTAAATTCCAAAGAATTCAGGTTCCGAATTCCGTAGAATTCAAACTCCGAATTCCATAGAATTAAGACTCCAAATTCCATAGAATTTCGACTCTAAATTCAACATAATTTATACTTTTATGTCTACATAATTATGATTCTAATGTCCTTGAAAAATATAATATGAATATCCATGTAATATAGACTCTGAATATTTTTCCTTAGACTCCAAACTTTATTTTTTTCTTAAACTCTAAAAAATAGATTTGAAAGAGAATACTTATTTTACATACACTTTTTATAGATATAAAAACATGTCATGCATTCTATTTCTAACCAACCATAGTTTGAATGACACATGTTTAGGTCCCTCCAAAATTCAAGGAAGAATATGACCGTTAGAGGAGGGATTCGACTATCAGAAATGTGCCTATAAATAAGAGCTCATTTGAACGAGCCCCAAACACTGTTCTACAACTCAAGAGATTACATGCCGAATTGATTTCTAGAGATAGAGAGACTTTCATACTTTCTGCGTACTGAACATCTTGTTTAGATTGCTTCATGTGACTCTGATTATTGCTGTGTATAATAGATTGATTCTATGGATAGGTAGAAAGAGGTGCCAACTACCTTAAAGTTCATTCACTTCCTTGATAAGGAAGAAAGTGGTGATGAATACCTTGAATTTTGAGGTCTTTCTAGGATAATAAGACAGACTGTAATATTCTTATTAAGGGGTTACCCTCGTGTGGATAATATAGACATTCTTGAAAGTATAAATCATGGGACCTTTATCCATGGTTGTTGGATACCTTACTTTTTGGGTTAAAATATTTCTTACTTGTTACTTGTAATATTTAATGTTTGTTTTCCGCTGAATTTTGATTAATAAGGAAATTATAACTATCTAATACTTTTTGGTTCTTTTATAATCTAATTAGTATGATTCTGTAATCTTTAAGATTGAATATTTGTCCTTTTAAATTTTTCTTGTGATTCTTTTTCGAAACCATATTTACACAATCAAGAAAATTTTTATAAATAAGAGGTCTTGTGAATTTAACTTGATTAAATTTGTCAAACAATAGAAATTGTTTACCAACTTTAAAGGTTCCAAAGGAATTTTATTATGTCTACAATTCACCCCCCCCCCCCCCCCCGCTGGTATATTGAGCGTCTACATCATTATTTAGATCCTACAATTGGTATCAGAGCCGGTCTCTGAAATACATATATTCATATATATTTTTTCCTGATCATGATTCCTTGGTTCTATTTTTTCTTGCGTTGGATTTTTATCCTAGTTTACAATCTTTTATTACTAACAAGATTCTATGGGAAGATATCTTCTTTTGGATGGAAGGAATGAATTTTTGTTTGATTGAAAATCTTAATCCTACTAGACCACCTATATTTTATGTGAATTATTATGATTATTAGAGATATCATATGATGAATTTTTTCATTAACACAAGATTGGACAACTTTTTAGTTCATACTAGAGATTTCAAGATTCCTAATAAAGAAGTCAGAACTATTACTAATCAAGAAAAGTCAGAATATCTACTAAACTACAAGGAATACAATACATTGTTGTGTTCCATGACCAAGAATATATATATCCAGATTTCTTCTTGCAAAGCTTAAAATTTTATTTGGAAGAAATTGGAGGTTACTAATTTTGGAACTTCCAATGTAATCCAAACTATAAGAGCTATGCTTAGAGTAGAATATCAGGGATTTTTATTTCATTATGGAGAACCAGTTTGTAAGATACAACAAAGGTTTATGACTGTTTTTATCAGTTTAAAATTGATGGGTCAAAAAGGTTTAGGTGATGAGGGTATTGTAGACAAGATTATATATATCATTTCTAATGAGTGGGAGTCAAAGAGAACAACTATTGATGAGAATATGAATGTCTCACAGGTTACTCTTGATGAGCATTTTGGAACTCTTCTTCAAAATGAGACAATAATGAAAAGATATGCTAATCAAAATAAGAATAAGAATGGAAATGGAAGTGTTGCTTTTACAACTACTTGAATTCATATGAAATCCAAGACTCCTGAGAAAGTTACATGATCTAAATTGAAGAAGCCCACTTTTTTATATGAATCAAGTGAAAGTGAACATTCTATTAATGAACAAGATAATCTTGTCCGATGGATGAACAATATAGTTGGGAAGAAAGACTTTTAGTATTGATATAAGAAGAAATAATGAAAGGTTAAGAAAGACTCTAAAGTCACTTTCTATGAATGCAAAAGAGCAGGGCATATAAGGCCAGATTGTCCCATGATTAAGGGAAAAGATTGAAAGGAAAAGCATTCTGAGTGGAATAGAAATAAGCACTAAAATGATAAATATAAGAATGTGTTGAAGTCCAAAGACACCTGGAGTGTCAATGGTGGTGACTCTTCTAAAGATTTCTCAGAGTATGAATCTTCTGGACAGATGAATCTGGGTTTATTAGCCAAGATACTTATTGAAAATGATTGTTTAATGGACAAGGTACACAATGTTGAATCCATAACCTATGTATCCTTGGATAATAATTATAGTGATAGTAAATATTATCAATCTATAGATGTGTAATCTTCTTCTGATGAAGATAATAATTTACCTAATTATAAATAAGTGTCTAGGGTTGCTAAGATCCATGAGAATGAAAATTTTAAAGTCCAAAAAAAGCCTGATAAAAAACAAATTGTAGAATTATTATTTTTACTATGGAAATATTAGATCTTTCTAAATATCTTGATAAGAAAATTTTTTATTTTGAAATTATTTCAAAAACCCTTGAGGAAGTTAATTCTGAGAAGGATAAAATTTCTAAGGATCTAGAAAAAGTAATTTAAAAGAAAAAGGTTTTAGATCCTAACTCTAGTGCTAAAACTAATGTTTTTTAGGATAAAAACATAGTTATTAAGATTAAGTAAGAAATATTTTCCTATTAAAGTGTTTTTCAAACATTATCTTAGGTAATGAAAACTTTGATAAGATATATTCCCAAATTCAACCGCTAAGTAATAATTATGGTTTTGTTTATACTCATTAAAAACCAGTTTTTAGCAATAATTATTTTGTACATAAATGTGGTCTTTTCTACACTAGGTGTCAGTGTGGTGGGAATTTGGAAAAAAGTTATTCCTTAAATAGAAATCAGTCTTTATGTTTTCATATAGCCTATTTATTCAAAGAAAATGTGGATTCCTACAATTTTGCTTTCTGAAGTTTCTAGATCCAAGAAAGTTTGGGTTTCGAAATTCTAACACACTTATTTTTAGGAATTTTATGAAAGTACCAATAGGAATACATGGTACATGGATAGTGGATGTTCCTTGCATATGAAGGGTCTCCAAAACGTCTTTGAAATGATTATCAAGACAAAAGTAGGAAAAGTAAAGTTTAGAGATAATGCTCAGGGGGAAATTATTGGTACATGTAACATCATTCTTCTTGGAAAAACATTGATTTCAAATTTTTTATTTGTTAAGGGTCATAGGAACAAACTTATTAGCATAAGTCAATTATGTGATGAAGGTTACCTTGCAAATTTTAGGAATAAAAAGTGTTTAGTACAAAATTACAAGGAAGAGTTTATTATTTCTACCCATGGGAAATATAATATTTACACACTAAACTGAGGAGACCATAGGAGCCAAGATCTACCTTCTCTCAATGAAATTTATGGTCATTCTTTGTTATGGGATAGAAGGTTAAGAAACTATATCCTTAAGAACCTATGAAACTCTCAAATAAAAGACTAGTTAATGATCTACTGAAACATAGATTTGATTCTTCAACAGTTTGTGATCCTTGTCAATATGGAAAGAAACATAAATCATGTTTTAAATTAGTCGGTGAAGTCTCAACCACTGATGCATTATAGTTGGTGAATACGGATCTTTTTGGTCAAATACAAACTGGAATCATTGGAAGAAAATATAATGTATTTTTCTCAGTTGATGATTACACTAGATTTACATGGATCTATTTTCAAGCAAAGAAATCTGAATCTTTTTCTTATTTCAAAATTTTTAGATCCCATGTTAAAAATGATAAAATCCTTCCATTGATAACTATTCGTAGTGATCATAGAGGATAATTTCAAAATTCGGATTTTTAAATTTTTTTTTTGAAAAGGAATTAATCATAACATCTCAGCACCAAGAACACCTCAAAAAAATATTATTGTTGAAAGAATAAATAGAATTATTCAAGAGATAACTAGAACCATGTTGAGTGAATATTTGGTAGTCAATAATTTTTGTGCTAAAGCTATAAGTACTGCTTTCTATACTATAAATCATATTTTTATTAGACCTTTTCTTAATAAAACTCCTTGTGAGTTATGGAATGGTAGTAAACCTAGACTTTCTTACTTCAAGGTTTTTGGTTTAAAGGTTTTCATTTAGAATACTAAACATAATCTACAAAAATTCACACTAAAATATGATGAAGGAATTTACATAGGCTACTCCAAAACTTCTAAGGATCATAATGTTTTCAATAAAAATAATTGTATTGTTGAAGAAAAATACATGTTAAATTCGATTAAACTAATCATTTTGTTTTTAAACATCCTCAACCAACATCCTCAGATATTTTTTCAAAAAAATATTATCAACCCTTGATAGAAGATCATTATATTAAAGAAAATTTCCAAGAAAATAATTCCAAAACATTTACCCCAGAATATTTACTACTCTACATTGATGAAGAGGTTTTACAAAACCCAAATCAGTTGTTTGTTAAGAATCATCCCAATGATAGTATCATTGGTGATGTAAATCATCCTGTAATGACTAGAAGTTCTTTATGAAATAGAGTATAACATCTAGCATTAATTTCCCAATTAAAACCAAAAATCACTGATGAAGCTTTTGGAGATAATGATTAGATAAAATCTATACAAGATGAGTGAAATGAATTCAAAACGAATAATGTATGGACCTTGGTTGAATGACCTAAGGAAAATTCTGTTATTGGAGTAAAATGGGTGTTCAAAAATAAGTGTGATGAAAATGGAATCATAGTATGAAATTATTCTAGATTGGTTGTTAATCGCCATAATCAACAAGAAGGAATAGACTATAAAGATACATATTCACCCGTAGCTAGATTTTAATTTATTCATATTCTACTTGCCTTTGCAACATTCTTTAATTTCAATATTTTTCAAATGGATGTTAAATGTTCTTTCCATAATGGTTATGTTCAAGAGAAAGTTTTTGTTGAAAAAACACCTGGTTTTGAAGATACAAAACATCCTAAACATGTTTTTAAACTTATTAAAGCTTTATATGGACTTAAACAAGGCCCAAGAGCCTGGTATGATAGACTTACATGATTTTTTTCTTCCAAAAACTTATGTTAAGGGAAATTGTATTCCAACCCTTTTTATAAATAAAGATAAGAAAAATGTTTTGATTGTTCTAATTTATGTTAATGACATTATATTTGGTTCAAATCAGCAATATTTAACTGATTCTTTTGCAGATCTAATGAAATATGAGTTTAAAATGAGTATAATGGGTGAGTTAACATTTTTCCTTGGTTTTAAAATTTCTCAAAAATTAGAAGGAATATATATTTATGTATATATCCAAACATAAGTATATTATGGATATTTTTAAAAAGTATGGATATGACAACACTAAGATTATAATTACTCCCATTGGTACCTCAAATTCACATGATCTTGATGAAGCCAAAAAACTAGTAGATCAAACATATTTTAGTGGTATGGTATGAAGTCTACATTACTTGATTTAAATTCAACTAGACTTAATGTTTTCTGTATGCTTATGTGCATTATATCAATCCAATCCAAAGGAATCTCATTTAAAGGTGGTGAAAAGGATTTTTTTCTCCATAAAGGGAACCATGGATCTAGGACTCTTTTATACTTCTTGAACTGATTTTGTTTTAATTTTAATTTCAGATGCTGACTTTGGTGGATGTAGAATTTATAGGAAAAGTAAATCCAAAACATTCCATTTTTTAGGAGATTCATTAGTTTCATGGTCAGGCAAAAAGCAACACTCAATAGCACTTTCCATTGCTGAAGCTGAATATATAGCAGCTGAAATTTGTTGTGCTCAAGTATTTTGGATGCAACACACACTCATAGACCATGGTATGAGTTTTACCAAAACAAAAATATTGTGTGATAATACTTGGGCCATTGCCTTATGTAAAAACCCTACACATCACTCTCGTGCAAAACACAAAGATGTTAGGCATTACTTTCTTAGGGATCACACACAAAAATGACATATCATTCGTCAATTAATCAGAATGCATGATCACCTTTCTGATATTTTCCCAAAATCATTACCCTCTGATAGATTTGAATACATAAAACAGAAGTTAAGAATGATAACATTATGTTAATATTCTATATATACTTTTTGTTGAAACCTATCTCCTAGTAGTAAGAAAAAAACAATTCATGGGGGATGTATATTTTTTTATTAGACATTTATTTTTGTAAAAAAATTTCTTAGTCAAAATTTTAGTTATCAAAAATTTTCTAGCCTAAATTTTAGTGATCAATGTTTTCGTAGTCAGAATTTTAGTAATCCAAATTTTCCTTTTCAATTTTTTTTCTTATTTAAAAAATTTCATAATCTAAAATGTTCATAGTCTAAATTCTCATAGTCTAAATATTTTTGTAATAAAAATTTTGGAATCTAGAGTTATTCAAAAATAATTTTTCCTTATTATGAATAATTTTCCTAGCATTCCGAAAGGTATGTTTTTTTCTATATTCTCGTAATCCTATTTTAATTTTTGGTATTATATTTTTTTTAATTCTTCAGATTCACTTTTCTTTAAATCCTAATGTTTTTCTTAAAAACCTCAAAATATTGGAATCTATCAAAATCCTTCTTCAGCTATCATCTCAACTGTGAGTTCTTCTCAAGAATCTTTCAACAGTTGGATCAATCAGGGAAGCTAAACAACCCTTTAATTTCATATATAATGGACCCTCAATGGTTTTCCCACATCAAACCTCAATATCTTGCATGATGAAGATATTTCCTTCATACTTAAGATCATTCTATATTTCTCAGGTCTCCCTTAGTTATGAATGTCCAAATAATCCTCTCCTCAAAATGAAATGTCAACAGTAAAGGAAATCCTTGAATGCCAGATATATTGTAAAAGTTTGGTAGACCTAGACTTCTTTAGTAATTATGATTCAATCATCTCAAAGAACATCATGTTAAATGGATGGGAGAGGATATCTGTATCAAAACCCATGGTAGTGGATCCGGTGATTCCGGAGTAGCTGGTGGGGTTTTATGAATCTGTATCTTTTTTCAATCAAGGAGGAAAAGAAAAAATTTCATTCAAGTGATATGGAAAGACTTATTCTATTTATTATTCTTAAGGCGTCTAGTTTGATTAAAATACCTTATAAAGAAGAAGAGGAATTTTGTGCCCATAATTTTCCTAATGATATAAATTGTTTTGATAAGGAGAAGGTCATAGAGTTACTTGGTTTGGTTGGACTCAAGACTCTGAAGATTCGTCATCTTTCTAAGAATTTTTTGGATTCTAGATCTTTAGGTTCAAGGATTTATAATTCCAAGGAAAGGCGATAATGATACCTTAATGAAAAGCGATATGTGTGTTTTGGATTTCCTTTTTAATGTTCGGAAGCAAAATCTAGTTACTTATATTTTGGTTATGATTGAGAATATCATGAATGGGAATCTGATGTCCCATATTATCATGTATATGGAAATCCTATCAAAGGTCTTTGTTTCTTGTTTAGATTCAATGAAAATTTCTGGAAAATTGAAGTCAAGAAAATTTAGGGTAATGTTGCAAGGAGATGACACTCTAAGGAGAATGAAAATTGGATTTTATTGTGAATCCAGAGAGTTTTATGATTTATCAAATGAAGAATTTGAAGCATTATCAAAGAAATATATTATAGTTGAAACCTCCAAAAATGGTGGAATGAAGAGGAAAGCAATAGAAATGGACGGAAAAGGAAAACCCCAGTGGCTAAAGAAACCCAGTCTGCACCTCTGAAGCCAAAGAAACAAAAGGAATATCCTAAAGAAGTTGTGGCTAAGTCGAGAGAATATAAGAAAAATAGGAATGAAGGGGAGCCTAATTTTGGCTTGTACCCTACTGAGGAAAAAGCATTAAAGGAAAAGGATGTTGAAGAACCTAAGAAACAAAAAAATATAAGAAGTAAAAGAAAAAGATGTGTAAGGATAAGATTGTACAATCTCTTCTTAAGGATGATAAGAAAGCTTATGAGAAAATTCCGGTACCAAAATCATTTTTATTAGAATCAATCCCGGAGACTCTGGGAAAAAAAATGGTGATTCTAGAGAGAGATAATGAAGAAGAAGTAGTGTAAGAAGAAGAAGTGGAAGAAGAATAATAAGGGAGTGGTAACACTGATGACATGATATGACAAGTTGAAGATTATCTTGAGAAGGAAAATCCTTCTGAGAAGTTGTCTATTCGATATTTTAAAGATGAATCTTCTAATATTGCTACACGTAGAAAGGATGATGAGGATTATCAAAAAGTCAATTAGAAATTTAAGGAAGAAAGAAAAAATCATGATTTTATTCATCAAGGAGAACCTCAGGCAGAAGTTGAGAATGAAAATTTTGATGAAGATAAAATTGTTGATCTATCAGAAAGTGAGCATGAATCACAAAAAGATGATTAGATCATTTTAGAAAAAGAAAAGGGTAAGCAAGTGAAGGATGATACTCTTACCAACTCTTTGGTTAGTAAGAAAGATGTCGGTACTTTATCAAAGAGGAAAGCTGATTTGCTTGAGAAAGAATCGTCATCATCAAAGAATTCAAATTCCGAATCATCATATATTAGCCATGAAATTTTTTTCACTCTTTGAAGAAACTATTAGAAAATATTATGTTATTTCCAAGAATATATTCAATATTCCAAATGCTTCAGCATTCCTTAAATCATAAAACAGATTCTGTATCTATGGTGACAGATAAGTATGTCAAACTTGACACCGATTTCTAATCTTTTTCTCATTAATTTTGAAGCCCATAAAATATCATGTAAGAAGATGACTAGCTGGTCAAGGAAAAATTCTGAAGAGATGAGAATTATCGATGAGATTCAAGATAATTTCAAGGATTCTTTTGAAACTGAAGATGATAAGTTCAATGATCTCACTAAGTCTTTTAAATAAAATCTATCTTTTGAAGAAACTACATGGAAGTAAGAAGTGAATGATATGAATGGGAAATTGTATTCAGTTGCTCAGAGTTGGAAGCAGAAAAGGGATCTTAGAATTGAGCTTGAGGAAAAATAGGGATAATCACAAGGATCTCAAGAAGATTAAGACAATTGTGAAGATGCTGATCCTGAATGAAAAGGATGGATAATTTCATTCCAAATCCGCTATTTTTTGTATTTTCTTGTTTTATATTTTTTCAATATTAATGAAATTCTTGTTGCACTTTATATTTTTGGTTGTTTAGTACTAATATTTCAGGTACCATATTTTCATATCTATTCCCTTTATCATTTTTTAAAATCACAAAGGGGGAGAAAGGAATGACAAAAAAGAATACTAAATAAAGAATAAATTTCCCTAAGTATGGTTGAGTTTATCCAAGGGGGAGTGTGTAACATGATGATATTCATATGAATGAAAATGTAATATATCTTTTAGGAAATAAGAAATAAAATCCATTGGGATTTCAAAGCCTAAGGGGGGAGTTATTTGTATTTAGTGTGATCTATAAGTAAAGGGAGATATTTTTTTCATCAAGATCATAAAAATTTCAAAGTCCTTATATTCTTTTTTGTATGGATGTTTGTGCTTTCTAAAAAGGGGAGATTTTTGAGTAAATAAGATTTCCTTAAGAATTTTCAATTCCTCTATGTTTCAAAAATCACACACTCCATCTCAAGGAAAATTTCATTTCAACTTAGATTTTCCTTAATAGGGAAAATTTTTCTTCCCCAAGGAAATTTATCCTTAACTGTTTTTCATTGTTCATATTTTAGTCCCTCTAAATCCAACTCCTTTTATTACTAAGTGTAAAATTTATTTTCACATCTAAAACCTCAGAATTTTATAGATACTTATATATAGAGTATTCAATTTTCAGGATCTGAATTCAGATTCTGAATTCTCTAAAATTCATACTCCGAATTCTCAGAAATTTAGAATCTGAACTCATTGAAATTCATACTCTGAATTCTATGAAATTCAGACTCCAAATTCTCTGAAATTCATGATCTGAATTCCTTATAATTCAGGTTCTGAATTCCATATAATTTAGGTTCTAAATTACTTAGAATTGAGACTATGAATTCCTTAGAATTCAGGTTCTGAATTCCTTATAATTCAGACTCCAAATTCCTTATAAGTTAGACTCTAAATTCCTTAGAATTAATAATCTAAATTCCATAGAGTTCAGACACTAAATTCCTTAGAATTCAAACACCGATGTCTATAGAATTCTGATTCTAAATTCCTTGAAAATAGAATCCAAATATCAATGTAATATAGACTCCGAATATTTTCCCTTAGACTACAAACATTATTTTTTTCCCCATAGACTTCGAAAAATAGATTTGATAGAGCAAGATTATATTAATTACCCTTCCCATAGTTATAAATTTATGTCATGCATTCTGTTTCTATCAAACCATTGTTTGAGTGACATGTGTATAGGTCCCTCCAAAATTCAAGGAAATATATAACCGTTGGAGGAGGTATCCGACCATTGGAAATGTGCCTACAAATAGGAGTTCATTTGAACGAGCCCAAAACACTGTTCTACAAATATTGAGATTACATACTGAAGTGATTTCTAGAGAGACAGAATCTCATGCTTTGTGCATACTAAACATCTTGTTCAGATTGTTTCATGCAACTCTGTTTATTGATGTGTACAATTGAGGGCTTCCAGGGATAGGAAGACAGAGGTTCCAACTACCTCAAAGTTAGAGGACTTCCTTGATAAGGATGTCAGAGGTGCAGACTACCTTGAGTTGTAGGGATTGTGGGGATAGCAAGACAAACACTGATATTATTATTGATGGCTTAACCTGGTGTGGGTAAGACAAAATTTCAGGAAAGTATAAATCATGTTACATTTATCCAAGGTTGTTGGATACCCAACTCTTTGGGATAAATGATTTCTTACTTTTTACTTCTATTGTTTCAAGTTTTTTTCTATTGCATTTTAATTAATATGGAAATTATAACTGTCTTATACTTTCTTGTTCTTGTATACTATTATTAGTAAGATTATATAAGCTTTAAGGTATAATCTGTGTCCTCAAAAACTTTTCTAATGCTACATTTCCAGAACCATATTTCCGGAATCTAGCAAGTTTGTAGAACTAATAGGTCTTGTGAATTTACATTGTTTAACTTTGTTAAAAAATAGAAATTTTTTACCAACTTTAAAGGTTCCTAAAGATTTTTTTAATGTATAAAATTTACCCCCCCCCCCCCTTTTGTATATTGAGCATCTACATCATTATTTCTATCCAACATAATCAACCATGACCACTTTACTATGTCTGAATTTTCAGTTACTAAGAGTTTTAGTAAACTGGACATGAAGCCAGATCAAACCTACTGTGCTTATTTAAAGCACTTACCAAGAGTGGTTTTTATACTTTCTAGGAATGAATTATTGTACATATAATGGGATTTGATTACTTTGAACGTAATTTTTAGTTATTGTTTATTGAGTTATATGTACCATGAAGAGGGGTGTCTACCAATATTGGCTCACATCATCCTACTTTTATGTTTATATGAATTTATCATGAAGCATCCGGTTAACAACCATGAATATTAATGTTTTTTACTAACTCAAATTTTTTTCCTAAAATAATATTTTATCTTCAAAAAATATTTGATTCACATGTAATATTTTATATTAACTTCATGTGATATTTTTTATTTTGTATATTTTGACCACATGTAAATTTCAAATGACCTCATGTTATAAATGATCATATGGTATGTTTACCAATAACAAGGAAATTTTAATCAAAAGATCACTATATAAACTATGTGTGTACAAAAACAATATCAATTTAACACGACTTCATTATAATCATATTTATCTCTCTTTTCAGATAAACATTATTTTCTTAAAAAACACATTTTTAGTGAAATTTTTGTAAATAATATTTACTACAACTTTGTTAAAAATGTTTTCATACATTAATTGATTTCTAAAAAAATAAACATAATAATTGATTTGTCATAATTTTTTTAATTGAATTTATCTTTTTTTTTAAAATTCATAATTTTCATGTAATTCATTTTATGATATATTTTCTTATTTTTTTATTTATTCATTTAAAATATATTTTTGAGAGAATATATATTATATCAATAAATTGAAATACCCAAATTTATTTTAATGTACATAATAGAAATAATTTTAAGTAGTTTGAGGAAAAAATTAAAGATAATCAATATTATTATTTATCATGCATGAGGGATTAAATGATAATAACATGTTTCATTATTTTAAATATTTATAATAATTGTAAGGTGGTATTTTTTTTTAAGAAAATTCAATACCAAGAGATAAAATAGGATCATTGGTGATTTTTTGAGAAAAAGTGATCAAGCAATATAATGAAAATACTTCTTCTTAAATTCATAAATAATTTAAAAATTATTACAAAAAGAATTTTTTTATTTATATTCTATGAAATTATTCTATGAATTCCATGTCCTTACTGAGATTATAAATTTTTTTATATTGTATAATAATATACTACTAATGTGACCATTATCATTTAACTTCCATGTATTTATAATTTTATCTTTAATATTTAATTTTTTATTCATATTCTATGTTTTGTAATACATTTGCAGTTTTTTTGTGTAATATTTATGCTTATTCAAATCAAAATTAGCTCATGTCTATTTTATTATTCCACCACCCAATGGTAATATCTAGTTTGTGAATCCTGAAAAATAGAATGTTCACAGACTAGGTTAGGACTCTTGTAAAAATTCATGGTTTTTCTAACATGTATTTGTAAAAGGAATAGTTTATAATAGATTCTAACACCTATAAAAGTGATTTTATTAGTGTGTAACAATATTCTCATAGAGTACTGAATGTGTTTTAGGGAACTTGGATCTTGGATATCTAAAACACTCTAAAATTCAGGTTTTATTTTCCTTTATATCTTCTTCACTACACATACTAAACTAGACTCAAATAGAAGTTTATTTAATTAATAAAACAATGATTTATTTTTGTATTTAAATTTTTAAAAGTATATTCATCACTCCATCAAATCTATTCTATATTTATAACACTTATGAATAAAAAATTGCAATTATACCCTAGTAACTAATTAGTTAGTTCTCCAGTTTTCTAACAATTTTCTATCATTATCATCCTAGACTTATCAGTCTGTGGAATAATATTTTAGTTCTGTAAGATGGATGAAGTCACTGAAAATTAAATTTGGATTATAGAAAAGACTATATTCTTTTACAGAGTTGACTTTATAAATAGGAAATTTATAATGGAAGATTACCTAAAGCTCTTAAGTGTGGATCATTTGAATATAATGGAGAAGCCAAATGAAGTACCCAAAGTTGATCTACAAACACTTGTAGTTCATGATATGACTATGTTTGGTTGAAAAATAAAATTAAAAATATTGTGTAATGTTCAATTAGTAGATATGCCTATTTATATCTATCATCTTTTTAGATGAAAAAATATGTATGGGGAAAATGTAATGTGACCCACTATGTGACTGACAAGATCAAGAGAACTGATATTTAATTCTATGAGTAGAATTCTAGGATGAAAGATGGAAGATGAGGAGTCAGTGTACTATATATTTAGTTCCTCTACATGTATTATAAATTATATGAGTTATCGTGCTGAATTAAAATACAATACTATAAAGAACCAGTTGGAGAAATGAACCATAGAGAGGGGGTGAATAAGTGGTACCCCTTTTCCCTTTTTTATGTTCCCTTAATATTGAAAACAACCATTGTCTCCTATTAAAGATATAATTCCCTACTGACAAAACAAACAAGCACACATCCAAAGGAACACAACAATTTACAAGGTTTACTATTCAATAAGAATTGCTACGTCCATGGTATGTTTGGAAACAATCCAGCACCATACCATCCACTACGAAAACAATAATTGGATTACGATGAGTAGGATATACCCTTATACTCGTGTCACACTGTGAAACTATCACTTCAGTGTGTGTGCACCCTCTTAGCATAATAGGGAAATATTTATTTTATTATAAAAACTTATGTTACCTGCACATCCTTTCAAATACCGAAGTGTAAGAATGTTCAACAAAAATCTTCACTTCCTTACCCATAAGAAAGGCAAGGACTCCTTGGACCTGAGATAGATCAATTACACTCCAAACTTCCCATTACAAATCTCCAATCCAAACATTCCATTCTGAATCTATTCTCTGAACTTTCTATTCTGAATCTCCATTCCTAGTTTCCTCAATCCAATTCTTCAATCCGAATTTTATACTTCAATGATTCTTCAATTTGAGTCTTCCTTAATCTTAGAAACTCAATACGGTGACAAAAAATACTGATTCCCCATTCTGATTATCTCACTCTGAACTTTCCATTCCGAATCTCCACTCTGAACTTTCTTCAATCTAAGTAACTCAATACGATGTCAACCAGTATAAAATTCTTGTTTCGATTGAAACCACAATAAAACTATGTCGTCCAAA
Organism: Viscum album; assembly: GCA_963277665.1. NCBI lineage: Eukaryota > Viridiplantae > Streptophyta > Magnoliopsida > Santalales > Viscaceae > Viscum > Viscum album. The sequence goes on along the minus strand of OY728165.1, from coordinate 1,788,617,530 downwards.
CACTTCTTTCTCTCTCTAGATTATTAGATCTTCTCTCACTACTGCATTCTCTTCTTAATCTCTTTGCACTCTTATCTTCTTTTATATGTGTTCCAAAGTGTTCTTATGTGGGAAACCAAAATAATTTCCCACTTAACTAAATTCACCCAAATCATAATTTATCCTGAAATAATGGAGTAATTAAGACTTTTTCAATGCTTTTAGAAACTTCTCAAATCTTCTTCCACTTCTCTTGATTTAGAGTTTCAACATTTTCCAGATCCGACCTTGTTTCACAAGTGTCTCGGGTTCACTCATCAAATTCTCAGATCCATCCTTCTTGAGTCTTCGGTTTCACTTCAATTCTAAGCATCACTCTTCACCGCTTCTTCAGCATGACACCATTTCAATTCTCAGTATGACTCTTCATCACTTCTCGGTATGGCTTTTCATTGCTACCTCGGTATGAAAAATTCTTCATTCTCGGTATGGATCCTCTTTATTCATCGATACTGAAGATTTTGAATTCTCAGTATGACTCATCTGGATCTCGGTATGGCTTCACCAGTTCTCAGTATGGCTTCACCAGTTCTCAGTATGGCTTCACCAGTTCTCGGTATGGCTTCACCAGTTCTCAGTATGGCTTCACCAGTTCTCGGTGTGGCTTTATCAGTTCTTGGTATGGTTTTAATAGTTCTCGGTATGGCTTCACCAGTTCTCAGTATGACTTCTCTGATCAACTTTTTCTTGCATTGTGAGTACTTTCATATACTCACAAATTTAGAGTTACAAAATAGAAAAGCATCGTTACGATTAATATTGATGTCTTAGTGCCTTCACATCTTATATAAGCCAGTTTCTGAGTTCAACCGCTTCCAGTTTCCGAGAATTTGCAATTTCCCAGTTCTGAATTTCTCAATTCCGAACACTAGGTTCCATGAATTGGAACTTCTAGTTTTTGAATCTTAAAACTTTCAGCTATCGAATTCTTTGAAAGGCAAGGTGTCTTTCCTTTATGAAAACTTCCTTGAGACCAACAAAAGAAAAATCATGCAAACCAACTCTTCATGCAGCTTGGTCCTAATAATCTCCCCCTTTGTATTTTGTTGTAAACCAAGTTTTTGTAAATCACCAACCATACTTTGAAACAACAAGAAATGGATTACGTATCAATAATTCTAAGCCTATGTGAGCAAACTCGAAGTTGGAAACAAGAAAAATTGACAGAAAAACCATTTTGTCCATAAGGTAGTGAATATGACATCTTCATCTTCCTTTTATAACATCTTTATTATTCCTGTAAAAAAGTTCAATTTCTTTCCTACAACCACTCCAATCAAATAGTTAGAAAATTTCACAAACAGAAACACTATTGAGTTCACAGCTTACCCACAACTCTCTATTTAAACAATCGATTTATGATACAAAAAAACATCTCCCCCTTGACAAAACAATCCAAAGGTATGAAGATAGGGGATGAAACAACATACCTTAGCCTTGAAGAGAAAGAGGTTGGACACCAATGTTCAACCTCAATCTTGAGAATGATTCCGTTGGCAAGGGTTTCATGAAAATATCACCAACTTGTTCAGTAGATGAAACAGATTAAAGTTTCAGTTCATTAATTTCCACATGCTCTTTGATGAAATGATATTTGATGTCAATATGCTTCGATCAAGAATGTTGAACTGGATTTTTGGTAAGAGTAATTGTGCTTTGATTATCACAGCCAAAGAGCAAGGGAAACTTCACTTCAACTAACAAATCTTCCAACTTTGTTTTCATCCAGATAAGTTGAGTAGTGGCCATGGTGGTAGAAATATATTCAGCTTCAGCTGTACTGTGTGTCACAGAATTATTCTTCTTCGAGTTCCAGCCAATACAACTTTTTCCGTTAAAGAACACTCCACCAGATGTGGATATACTATCATCAACATTTCCTGCCCAATCTGTATCTCAATAGCCAAAAAAATCAATGTTATTTGAACCACTATACTTGATTCTGAATTCTGTTGTTCCGTTTATGTATCTGAGAATTATTTTTCTAGCAACAAGATGTGATTATTTAGGAGCACTCTGGAATCTTTCACATTAGGTAACAGTAAAAACAATATATGGTCTTCATGTAGTTAGGTACAACAAACTTCCAATCTGATTTTGATATTCTTTCTGATCAACTTCTTTCCTTCATCATTTTCGCTTAACTTTTTTCCCACTGAAATAGGAGTTGGTATAGGTTTTTAGTTTTCCGTACCAATCTTCATGAGAAGTTCCTTAGCATACTTTTCTTTGGAGAGAAAAATGAATTCTTTCTATTGCAATATTTGTATACCAAGAAAGTATCTCATTTCACCCAACATGGACATCTCAAAAACATTCTTCATTTCTTCACCAAACCATTTACAGCTTTATTCATAATTCTGAGAAAAAATAATTTCATCAACATAGACAATCACAATGAGAGAAATATGTTGGCTTTATTTGATGTAATGATTGTTATCAACACTTCCTTTCTTAATTTTCATCTCTTATAAGCAAGTATCCAGTTTGGAATACCATGCTCTTGGAGCCTGCTTTAGACCATAGAAGGACTTCTTCAACCTGCACACATAATTTTCTTCTGTCCCAACAAAAAAGCCACATGGTTGCTCAATATAAACTTCTTCTTTAAGATCACCATTATGAAATCAAGATTTGACATCCATTTGAAAGATTTTGTATCCTCATTGTGCAGAAATAGATAGAATTATTCGGATAGTTTCTAATCTGGCCACCAGAGCAAATGTTTCTTCTAAGTCAATTCCTTCAATTTTAGAGTAACCTTTGCAAACCAATCTTTCTTTATTTCTGATAACTTCACCTTATTCATTCAAATTGTTCCGAATGACCCACTTTGTGCAAATAATCTTTTTATTTTCAGGACTGGGTATAAGTTCTCATGTGTCATTCTTTTCAATCTGATCTAATTCTTCACACATAGATTTAACCCACTCCGGATGCTCAAAGGATTCTTTAACATCATTTGGTTCCACATTAGAATACAAGGAATTTTGTGATTTGGAATTACTCATTCTTCTTTTTTGAACCGTGTGATGTTGATCACCAATTATATTCTGAGATTTCACCTATTTCATCATCCTTGGATAAGTTTTTCGTGTCTCTTCCTCATCATTTCATATGGCTGAATCTGATTCTTCATCTCGATTAGGATTACAATTCATTGCATCCTTATCAGAGTTGATAACTTCATCTTCCTTGTTTGTCTAAACATGCTTATCTTTCCCTGGATTTTCAATGTCTTTTACATCAACTACATCCATCATTCTTTTTGTTTCTTTGTTAAATCATCTAGAACCTCTTCATCATGGTGTATAACCAATAAAAATTCTGTCTTCTCCTTTCTGATTGAACATTCCACTACTTCGACCTTTTTTTCTTTATAATGCATGGGCTCCCAAAAACATTAGCATGCTTAATTCTTGGAATAATTCCCTAGAATCGTTCATATGGAGTCTTGTTTGACTGGGGCCTATAGAAACATCAATTTTGAATAGAAAAAGTTTTACTTGTAGATTTCCTCCAAAAGTAATGAGTAAGCCCATTTTCAAGTGGCATGGTTCTTCCAATTTCCACCAAGCTTTTGTTCTTCCTTTCAGCAACCCCATTTTGTTGAGGTGTATATAGAGCACTGTATTCATGCTGAATTCCATGCTTCCCTAGATATTATTCAAATTATTTACTTATATACTCACCACCATTATCTATTCTCAACATCTTCACAGAGTACTCACATTCTTTCTTATATTTTCTTTTGAATCTTTTAAACATTTTCAGGGCGTTTGACTTTTGCTTCATAAACATAACACATGTAATGTGAGTAAAGTCATCAATGAAGGTGATGAAGTACTTGTATTCATTTTTTTTATTTTATTTCTCATCGGCCCACATATATCAGAATGTATTAGTTCATGGGGTTGTTTATAACAAATGTCAATCTTCTTATGCACAACACTTATAATCTTTCCTTTCTGACAGGTAGTGAAACACCAATATCTTCATCTTGGAAAATATAAAATATCTCAAACACTGTCTCTTTTATATAAATTTCTCATATTTCTCTGACACATGTGTCCATTTCTTCTATTCCATAACTGATTTTCTTCCACTAAGCTCATGTAACAATAGTTTTGTGAATTTCCAACCTAAAACAGATTCCCTTTGGTTCATTGTCCTCATGTAACAATCACCCCATCTTCTTCAATTTTCACAAAAAAATCCATCTTTATTGAAGATAACTGTGTTACCCTCATCACACAATTGTGATACACTCAGTAGGTTGTGCTTCAACCCATCAACATACATTGTTTTATTGGACTTCAATTGTTCCTTCCCAATGATGGCTGATCCAAATCCTTTGAATTTTAAGGATTAATCATTTCCAAATGTCACAGTGCCTTCTTTAAACTTCTTCAAATTCTTTAGAAACTTCAAGTATCTTGTCATATGTGATGAACACCCACTATCAAGTATCCATGGTCATTTTTCCTTTGTAACATTTAGATCAGTTTCAGCAACAAGAGATTTTTCTTCTTTCACATCTTTCTTCAACTTCAGCTTCTGAGAACTAAGAACTTTTTTTGAGCTGGTAACAACACAAGACATCCTTTTCCAAGATGTCCAGGTTGTTCACACCTTTCACAAATAGTCTCCAGAGACTGGAACCTATTTCCTATCTTGACTTCATTCTTCTCAACTTTCTTCAAGAAAACATTCTCACTCTTCTTTCTTTGAGGAGATTTACCCCCCTCAATCTCTTCCTTTCATATCTTGTGGGGTGTTGGTAATAATTTTGATTGAACCAACACATATTCGATGTATTCCCCAATCTACCACAAAACCAATAGTATCCATAGAAGGAGTTCCTTCCTCTAAAGCTTTTGTAATGATATTTCTTTGTTACTCTTTCTTCAGACCCACCAACCATTCTTTTGTTAGCAAGATTATTTTGCTGAAATTATTCCTTTGATTTTACTTGTTTTTCACCAGTGTAATACATAATATTGCTTGAAACTTTTGAGTTCCCAACAACAATTGTATTGGACACATAAATAGCTTTCTCATCTTTCATCTTCGCAACAACCACATTATTCTTCTGTTGAATATTTTCAGGATTTTCTTATTGAGAGCTTTCACCTAAATTAGTATTTGAGTTTTGAAAACATATGTTTCTTAATTCAACTTCTAAGAGCTTCTTTTAATGATCTATAATTCTTCCTTTTTTGCTTTCAACTTAACTATCATCTGCTCATTTTGGTTTTTCTCATCTTCAAGAGACTTCTTCAAATCTTTAAGTTCTTTCTCTCGTTGTTCTTTAACATTAGCTTGATTTCATGCTGAGGAACATTCATCTTCCAATTTTTGGTAAAGTTTCTCCAGCCTTCTGATCTTCCTTAAACATTCCTCCAATTCTTCTTTCAGATGTATCTCAAGCTAATTTTCTTCTTGTTCTGAGTTGCTGATTAGGAAATATTCATCATTCACTGTTGAAATGATAGTATTCTCCACGCCACGATCAACATAATTTTCAGATTCAACATCACTTTATTCATATTCTTCATTTATGGACAGATGGCTTTTTCTCTTGGATTTCAATAACTTTTTTTCTTTCCCCGATTTTCCTTTACCACCATGATTCTTCCAAAACATTCATAGCTTTCTTTCTTCTTCATCACTGTCTTCTTCATTCTCCCTTCAAGGACAGTTAGCCGCAAAGTGTCCAATGCCTCCACATTCAAAAAACTTCAAGGGAAGTTTTCCCTTGTATTTACATGTGCCTCTTTTAACATTTTTTTAAAGCAAGGATAAAATATCGTTAATATTTTTACATACCTCACTTTTCGAGTCAGAGTCACCACCATCTTCTTTAATCAAGATCTTCTTAGACTTGTCCTTATTCATGGCCTTGAAAGATAATTCTCTAACAACCTATTTATTGGTATTCATAGCCTTTCCCCTTATCATCTCATAAGTAACGAGTGGGCTATGCAAATCATCACGAGATAAGGTCTCTGAGTCTCTATCTTCCAATGAAGATACCTTTGCATCAAATTTATCAGGAAGATTTTTCAAGATTTTTCCCACCATAGTAGATTCATTCATCTCTTCACCAAGAAATATGATGTTACTAACAATATCATTTACCCTAGTGAAGAAATCCCCAATAGATTCATGCTCTTCCATCTTCAAGTCTTCATACTTCAACCTCTAGATTTGAAGTTTTTTCTTCTTTACTTTTGTATTGCCTTAGTATATGTTTTTCAGTTTGTCCCATATTCCTTTGGTTGTGGCCACTCCGTTCACTCTCAAGAAATAACTTTCAGAAAGTGAAGAAAATATAGCATTCTTGGCTCTTCCATCATCCTCAAAAAATTTCTTGGAAACAAGTGTAAGTGGAACATTATCATCAATGGGGGTAATCCCAACTATTGCAGCTTCAAGAATTTCATAACTAATAGAAATGAGATACTTTAGCATTATATCCTTCTACATGTGATAGTTTTTCCCATCGAATACTGGAATTCCTCTACTATTCACACAATTTAGATTCTTCGTCAGTAAGGAAAACAAAGGCAACCTCCATCTGATACTATAAAGACCCGTAAATTTCAAGGAATTTTTTTTTCATAAATTATTTCGAATTTTATGAGTACGCAGTTTCTGACGGTACCAGATTCTGAGGCCTGGTGTGCCCGGAATAATTTTTTGAGGTTTTGTTAAGCTTAAATTAACGCACATAAGCAGTTTTCCAGAAAAAGTGGAATGACTCTTAAATGGTTACTCAGATCAGAAATCTGAGGACACCATTGTGCTCAGGATGGTGGGTTTACCCTAGGCGTGACTTAAGTTTAGTCGGAACAGGCCTCCTGTGAGAAAACCCAAAAATGGCATAACCGTAAATAAAATAATTAAATAAAGTTATTTTATTTTTTAAATGATTATAATTCACAAACGGTAACTCGAATTAGGAATCTGAGACCACTGCTGAACTGGTGAGGGTTTTATTCCTTTAAGAAAATACTAACTTTGGCCGGTGCGAGCCACCTAAGAAAGTTAATTTTTGGCCGTAAATAAAAAAATTAAGTGACAATTATTTTATTGTAAAATTCATAACATATAAACGGTAACTCGAATTGAAAATCCAAGAGTACCGTTGAGTTCGTTGGGGCGTTTTTCTCTTATTAAGAGCCTAACCTTGACTGTAGTGGGTTGAGGGTGACTGATAATAATTTTCTGAACATTTTTTTGGGTACGTTCAGCAAACTTACGAGCGGCATTTTATATCTTTTGAACCAGTGCTCGGAATCGAATTCTGAGGGCACTGTTGAACTCGAAGTGCCGATATTCGCTTAAGAAGACATTCACCTCAACGACGGATGATCTAGTATGAATGTTTTTATTTGGAGTTTTACGTGGGTTAATGAAATAAAATAATTTAATAATTTATTTTATTTTGTAAAACACATGCAGTGCGGATAAAGTGGTTAGAAGCTCCACTTGGAAGTTGGTGGTGGAACCACAACAACCTAACCTACCATTTAATGGAGAGGGAGAGGAAACCACTCAAACCCCCCATCAATTAATTTTATAGGTCGATGTAAAATTAATTGCTCGCAATTAATTTTATGAGTTGACGTAAAATTAATTATTGTCAGTTAATTTTATGGGTCGACATAAAAATTAATTGATGTGATTTAATTTTATGTGTCGACGTGAAATTAATTGTTGTCAATGAATTTAATGTGTCTACATAAAATTTATTCGTGTCATATGTTTTGACGCAAGCTATGTGGGGGAAATTTCATGGCATCCTCCACTCTTAAGTAGTGTCAACACACCTCTTAAATTGCGCCAACACAATTTAATTCACCCGACCCCTTTTTAAATTAAGTAATCGCATCGTTGAAATTTTGGAAGGTTCCAAATAAATGAACCGTCATAAATTCCAAGATGGTTACATACCTCTCCCCCTATCTTATATATATGGAGCTTGGGAGAAGGTTTTGAGATGGCTTCACCAAGTGACGAAGGGCTGGTAAAGTATTGTAAGGCTCAACACTTGGGGAAATCATATCCTCTCCAACGAAGAATGCGAAGAACGCCGACACCACCCTCGACTTCATCCTTCCTGATGTTGACGAAATGACGCTCGTCTACTACGACGCCGTCTACTGCGACATCGACAAAATCCTTCTTCGAGGTAGGGGTTTGATTTAATGTTCATGAATATTTGGGTGTTCATCGTTAATCTTTTAGCTGCTTGCTAGTGATTAACGGGAGGGGGTCGGACTTCACAAACACGACCGACCCTCCACCCTTTTTACTGTTGTCCTTTGTTGTGGATTGAAATGGAGACGGTGCGGTTCCATCGCACCGCACAGAAAAGAGGGAACTACGGCGAAGGAGCGTGGCGCCGTTAAGGCCGAAAGAGGTCTCAGCCAGAGCAGGGGTCGCGTCGGAGGGGTGTGGCGCCGTCGTGCCATGCCGGAGCATCTTGAAGGGTCGCGGCTGAGGTGGGCTGCGGTGGAGGCGCGCGACATCGACGCACGGCGCCGGTCGAAGAAGGTCCATGGCATAAGGTCACGGCGGTCACCAACAAGGGGCAGCCGAACTCTCTGACCGCAGGAGCATCAAGAGCCGCAGCCCTTTGGCCATGGCGGAAGACCTGGAGGCGGCCCGATAAAGCTGGTCGCCAGCGCTTGGAGGGCTGGGCCGTGGGGTCCTACGGCGGCGGAACAGGCCGGCCAACCGGGCCGGCCGTTTAGAATTTCGGGGTTCATATCCCCCAGTGGTGGACAGGCGGTCCCCCCACGTGGGGCCGCCGTTACAAGGCGAGGGGGCAGCACCCCCCCCCCCCCCCCCCACCAGCCCATCGCGCCGCTCAGTCACAGACCGAGCACCAAGCTGAGCCAGGCCGCCTGTTCTAGGCCAGGACACCCAGCCACAGGGTCGGGCTGCACCCAAGTGGGTCGGACCCAGACCCAGGTCGGGTCTACTCGGTTCGGGCTAAACCAGGGGGTCTTGGGTCGGGTCGGTCCAGACCCAAACCCCCCTAAAAGAGGACCGATTCGTTCAAATGCCCGTAACTTGGGCTATAGACTTACGATTGGTGCAACGTCTGTTGCAACGTGATCCTTGGATCAAGACGGTCATTTCGGAATATTACACTCAATGTTTAAGAAAACTTTGGGTATGGCCGGGTTGGTTCGAACACGAAACTAATCGGGTCCTCAGAGTAGAAACGCCTCTAGCTTGAGCTTCGGACGTCTTATTGAAGTTCCATTGACTTTGTTGGATTCATCTTAATGAGACGGACCTTTTAGCTTACTCCCCTTGGGGTTTGGATGAAGTTGGATTATGGATGGGTTTGATTGTACCCGAAATCCAACCGGGCCCTTGGAACGGAAAAGCCGATAACTTTCAGACCGGATGTCCGTTTGACGAACCGTCAGCGGCGTTGGTGATCACGTAGAGAAACGGTCCCTATGAGTCTAACTTGTGTAAGTTTGGGGTATAGTTGAGATACGGTCAGGTTGGTTCGTACACGAAACCAACCGGGCCACTGGGACGAAAAGGCTAATAACTCACAGACCGGGCGTCCGATTGACACACCATCTATTGCATTGAGGCCCCTATGATGAGGCGGTCCATTGAGATACTTCATCATGGGACTTTGTGATACATGGAGTTTCGACTTGTAGCTCGTGTAGTGAACCCTCCCGGAGACAAGCGTACGGAGTACGGAGACCGTGTAGCTGGCTGAGACCTGTTTACTGCTTGTGTGATTCGATTCAGAGTGACTTGCGTAGCCCATTGGGGAGCACTACTTTGTGAGGTGGTAGACCCATGGAAGAGGAGTACTACTTTGTGAGGTGGCAGACCCACGGTACATTACAGGAGGAATACCTCTATAGGCTATGACGGGGAGTACTACTATGTGAGGTGGCAGACCCATGGCGGAGCAGCACTACTTTGTGAGTTGGAAAACCCGTGGTACTCGACAGGAGGAGTACCTCAACAGTCTTTTGTTAGTGAGCAGTACATCAGAGTCATGACAGGATCACTGTACTCGTCAGAGATGGAGCTCTTCAGTAGTTATGGTTTCGATAATGAATATCCTGGTTTGAGCTGAGTCTTTGTCCTTTGTGTTTTCCTCATGATTGAGATGGGTTACTAGATAACATACGTATATGTATGGGAATATACCTAAGAAGTGGTTATCTGTCGACTTCATATCTGTGTGACACCTCGTGGCTGAGATGGGTTACTTGGTAACTTAGGTATAAATATGAGATTATACCTAAGTAAGGGTTATCTGTTGAGAACTCTCTTTGTGATTATCCTTGTTGGATTTAGTGAGACCTTAAGGGTCTCGGGGTCCATGCTGAGTATCTTATACTCACCCCTGCACGGGCTTTCCCTGCACCTCATTGTGTTGGTTTCAGACGATGGACATCACTGATCGTGGTTGATGCTTGTAGAGATGGATGGTACCTAGAGGTGGATCTCACGATGAGTTGATACCCGGAGGTGGATCTCAAGAAGAGTTGGTACTCGGAGGTGGATCTCACGACGAGTCAGTACCCGAAGGAGACAGACAGACGTGGAGTGCTGAGGAGGACATCTGTACCTACCCTTCAGGTAGGAACCCAGAGGACGATCCAGGAGCTTCTTTTCACCTTTTAGATTTTTTCCTTTGAATTGTACTTTAATTTTAGTTGTAGTTGTATCTTTATTTTGGGATTGTATTTCCGGCCCCTCGTACTTTCAGCACATTTTTTATACTGCTTTACTTAGTGTAGCTTCTGCTTGTACTCTATTTGTGTGTTCTTTCATTTCGTAAAGTTAATGCCTTCCCTTTTGATTGGGATTTACGCCTTTGGTGCTAGTCACCAGCCCCTGGCCTAGAAAAGGCGGGCTTGGGGTAGTCACGGAATGGGCCCCGAGGATGGGTCGTGACAAATTGGTATCAGAGGGGTCGGTTCTACCGCAGAACTCAAGACTCTGATATTTCCTTTATATGAAGCAATAGTGTTAAGGGTTTCGAGTGTGGTCGTCAATTCAGGGAGTCCAGTGTTGGTGTGGCGGCCGACGTATCCATACACCAGGACCCTAACTACTGATTTCTCACTTTTTTCATGAAAACACTGATTACGTGTATGTTTCCAATAGTTTTAAAGTCAGCTCAAACCAGGTTATCTCACGAGGTATAAATCATTTGAGCCGTGTTACGTATGTTTCTTTCAGGATTCCTTTCCACGGACGACCAGCTAGAGCCCAGAGGGATGTATGTACTGACAGCCTACCGAGCGACGAGGCCTCGGTACAGGGCCCTCTTACAGTTGAGGCACCAGCGGAGGCACCAGCTATACTAACATACGTTGGGCCACTGATGCCACCATCCCTAGAAGTAGGCGATGCATGCCGCTTGAGTGCACTGCATAAGTTCCAGCACTATGGACCACCCAGGTTTTGGGGAGAGACGGACCCACAGTTGGCTGAGGATTGGCTGGAGGTTGTGGTGAGAGTTTTCAGGATAGTGGGTACACCAGTGGACTTCATGGTGATCTTTGTTGCCAGCCTCCTTCAGGAAGAAGAAGGTAGATAGTGGAGTCAGATGCTTCAGTTTTGTGATGAGATGACCTTAACATGGGGAGACTTCGAGACCTTATTCCAGGTGGAGTTTATACCCATGACTCTACAGTCCGAGCATGCTCAGGAGCCGCTGCCTTTACTGCAAGATTCTCTATCAGTAGCCGAATCATCTGTATGTAGTAGACAGACGATTCAGGGGTCCAAGAGGACCAGATAAGCAGGTGGGAGACCTCGGGATATAGGTTTGGTTTTTCGAGGAACGCAAAATAGATCCAGCCATACGAGTAGAAGGAAGTGTTATAAATGCGGTAGGAAGGGTCACATGGCACGTGACTATCCGACTCCCCGCACATTTGATCCACAGGAATTGGAGGAGCCACCAAGACAGATGCAGCGGTGGGTGCTTGAGCAACAACGGAGTAGTGTACAAGGTAGTAGAGCTCCGGAAGTAGGTGGACAGGAGCCGAACTAGTTGATTACTTTTCTTCCTTGTACTTATAGTTCTATGTTGCTGTTGTATTTGTGTCTTTTTACTTCGTTCTGCAGTAATAAAAGACACTTATCATTGTGATGTTTTCTTTCCTGTCCATTTGTTTGGTTGATACAGAGAGGTCCCTGTTAAAGCTGTTAACATGACCCTCACTTTTCAGATACCTACTGGAGGAGACCCAGTGACCACACACTAATGCCGACAGTGTGACTCAACCCTTGGAGGTGAGAGTAACGGTTGGATCTCTTGGTAGTAGCGTTGAGGCCTTACGACGTCATCCTTGGTATGGATTAGTATCATCCATGTCGGGATTGACTGTATTAGGCAAAGAATGTGGTTCATCCAGGGGATGAGACCAGATTTCTCTTATCGGAAAATAAGAAATCTTAACAACTCTTATAGAACCAGAGAAGGTTCAGGACATCCAGGAGGCAGAGACCACTAGAGTTCAAGGATGGAGACCACATTTTCTTACTGGTCTCACCTCAACGTGGATTACAGAGTTTTGGCATGGGCGGAAAGTTATCTCCACGGTTCATCAGACCCTTCTAGGTCCTCAACAGGGTAGGAGAGGTGGTTTACTTCTTGACCCATCCACCTCAATTACACCAGGTGCACGGTGTTTTTTTTTCATGTATCTCAGCTGAGGAGATACGTGCACGACCCGATGAATATCATCGACCATGGGGAGATGAACATCGATGACGGGGAGACTTTTGTGGAGGTCCCGGTGGAGATCGAGGATCGACACGAGCATGTCCTACGTGGGCGTTCGATTCCTCTAGTGCCCATCATATGGAATCACAGGAACCTCTAAGAGAGCACATGGGAGCGAGAGGAACCAATGCGTGCACAGTACCCCCTTTTGTTTCCCTAGTTTTTTATGTAACATTATGGGGACGTAAATCCCTGAGGTGGGAGTAATATAAAGACCCGTAAATTTCAAGGAAATTTTTTTTCTTAAATTCTTTGGAATTTTACGAGTACACATTTTCTAACCGCACCTGATTTTGAGGCCTAGTTTTCCGGGAATAATTTTCTGAAGTTTTGTGAATCTTAAATTAACGGGGGTAAGTATTTTTCATGAAAAAGTGGAATAACTCTTAAACGGTTACTCGGATCGGAAATCCGAGGACATCGTTGTGCTCAGGATGGCAGGTTTACCCTAGGCGTGACTTATGTTTAGTCGGCAAAGGCCTCCTGTGAGAAAACCCGAAAATTGCATAACCGTAAATAAAATAATTAAATAAAGTTATTTTATTTTTACAAATACTTATAACTCAGAAATGGTAACTCGGACTAGAAATCCGAGACCACTGCTGAACTCATGAGGTTATTATTCCTTTATGTAAATACTAACTTTGGTCGGCGCGAGCCACCTAAGAATGTTTGTTTTTGACCGTAAATAAAATAATTAAGTGAAAATTATTTTATTATAAAATTCATAACATCTAAATGGAAATTTGAATTGAAAATCTGAGAGTACCGTTGAGTTCGTTGGGGCGTGTTTATCTTAGTCAGAGCCTAACCATGACCGCAGTGGGTCGAGGGTGACTAATAATAATTTTCCAAACTTTTTTTTGGGTACGTTCTGTAAACGTACGAGCGGTGTTTTATAACTTTTGAACCAGTGCTCGGAATTGAATAACGAGGGCACCGTTGAACTCGGAGTGCCGAAATTCGTTTACAAAGACTTTCACCTCAATGGCGGATGATTGGGTATGAAAGTTAGTTTTTGGGGTTTTACGTGGGTTAAGAAAATAAAATAAGTGAATAATTTATTTTATTTTGTAAAACACATGCAGTGCGGATAAAGTTGTTAGAAGCTCCACTTGGGAGTTGGTGGTGGAACCGCCACAACCTAACCTACCATTTAATTGTGAGGGAGAGGAAACCTCTCAAACCCCCCATCAATTAATTTTATAAGTCGAAGTAAAATTAATTGCTCTCAATTAATTTTATGACTTGACGTAAAATTAATTGTTGTCAGTAAATTTAATGGGTTGACGTAAAAATTAATTGCTGTGATTTAATTTTATGTGTCGACGTGAAATTAATTTTTGTCAATGATTTTTATGTGTCAACAAAAAATTGATTCGTGTCATATGTTTTGACGCATGCTATGTGGGGGAAACTTCTTGGAATCCTCCACTCTTAAGTAGTGTCAATGCACCTCTTAAATTGCGCCAATGCAATTAAATTAGCCCGACCCCCATTTTAAATTATGTAACCACATCGTTTGAATTTATGAAGGTTCCAAATAAATGAACCATCATAAATACCATGATGGTTAGATACCTCTCCCCCTCTCTTATATATAGGGAGCTTGGGAGAAGGTTTTGAGACAGCTTCACCAAACGATTAAGCGCTGGTAAAGTATTGCGAAACCCAACACTTGGGGAAATCATATCCTCTCCAACGAATAACACAAAGAACGCTGACGCCACCCTCGGCTTCATCCTTCCCGACATTGAAGGAACGACGCCCGTCTACTGTGACGCCGTCTACCATGACGTTGTCTACCACGACACTGACGAACGCCTTATTCGAGGTAGGGGTTTGATTTTATGTTCGTGAATATTTGGGCATTTATCATTAATCTTTTAGTCACTTGCTATCGATTAACGGGAGGGGGCCGGACCACACAAACATGGCCAACCCTCCTCCATTATCAATGGTGTCCTTCGTTGTGGATTGGAACTGAGATGGCGCGGTGCCGTCACACCGCGCAGAAACGAGGGAACTGCGGTGAAGGATGGTGGTGCCGTCGCGCCGAGCCGTTAAGGCCAAAAGAGGCCGCGACCGGAGCATGGGTCACGACGGAGGGGCGCGATGTCAGCACGCCACGCCGGTCGAAGAAGGGCGGTGGCCTAAGGCCACGAAGGTCACCGACAGGGGGCGACCGGACTCCCCGGTCGTCGGACCATCAAGAGCCACAACCCTTTGGCCACGACGGAAGACCTGGAGGCGGCCGGATAAAACTGGCCGCCTGCACTTGGAGGGCGGGACCGCGGTGTCCCGCAGCGGAGGCACCAGCCGGCCAACCAGTTCGTCCGTTCAAAATTTTGGGGGTCGTAACCCCCGGTGGTGGACAGGTGGTCCCCCCACATGGGGTCGTCGTTACAAGGCGAGGGGGCAGCGCCCCCACCCCCCTTCGCGTCGCTCGGTCACAGACCGAGCTCCCAGTCGAGTCGGGTCGCTCATGACGGGTCAGCCCGCCTGCTGGGCTGGTCTGTGCCCAAGGGGGCCGGACCCGGACCCGGGTCGGGTCGCCCGGTTCGGGCCGACCCAAGGGGTCTTGGGTCGGGTCGATCCGGGCCCAAACCCCCTAAAAGCGGGCAGATTCGTTCAAACGCCCGTAACATGGGCTATGGACCTCCGATTGGTGCACCGTCTGTTGCGAAGCGGTCCTTGAATCAAGTCGGTCGTTTCGGTATATTACAATCAAGGTTTTAGAGAACTTTGGGTATGGCCACGTTGGTTCGAACATGAAACCAACCGGGTCCTCGGAGCAGAAACGCATATAACCTGAGCTCTGGATGTCCGATTGACATGTCATCAACTTTGTTGGATTCCACTTACTGAGACAGACTTTTTGGCTTACTCCTCTTGAGTTTTGGACGTAGTTGGAGTATGAACGGGTTGGATTGTACATGAAATCCAACCGGGCCCCTCGAACGGAAAAGCCGATAACTTTCAGACCGGACGTCTGTTTGACGAACCGTCTGCGGCGTTGGTGATCACGTCAAGAAACGATCCCTATGAGTATACCCTATGTGAGTTTGTGGTATAGTTGAGATACGGTTGGGTTGGTTCCTACACGAAACCAACCAGGCCCCTGGGATGAAAAGGGTAATAACTCACAGACCGGGCGTCCGATTGACGCGACATCTATTGCGTTGTGGCCCCTATGATGAGGCAGTCCTTTGAGATACTTCCTTGTGGGAATTTGTGATACTCAGAGTATCGACCTATAGCCCATGGAGTGGACCCTCCCGGAGAGGAGCGTACAGATTATGGAGACCGTGTAGCTAGCTGAGACCTGATGACTGCTTGTCCGATTCGTTTCAGAGTGACTTGAATTGCCCAGTGGGGAGCACTAATTTGTGAGGAGGCAGACCCATGGCAGAGGAGCACTACTGTGTGAGGTGGCAGACCCATGGTGGAAGAGCACTGCATTGTGAGGTGGCAGACCCTCGGTACTCGACAGGAGGAGTACCTCAGCAGTCTTAGGTTAGGGAGCAGTATCTCGGAATCATGAGAAGATCACTGTACTCATCAGAGATGGAGCTCTTCAGCAGTTAGAGTTTCAATAATGAAAATCCTGGTTTGAGCTGAGTCTTTGACCTTTGTTTTTTCCTCATGATTGAGATGGGTTACTAGATAACTTACGTATATGTATGGGCATATACCTATGTAGTGGTTATCCATCGACATCATATATGTGTGACACCTCGTGGATGAGATGGGTTACTTGGTAACTTAGGTATAAGTATGGGCTTATACCTAAGTAAGGGTTATCTGTTGAGAACTCTCTTTGTAATTATCCTTGTTGGATTTAGTGACACCTTGATGGTATTGGGGTCCCTGCTAAGTATCGTATACTCACCCCTGTACGGACTTTTCCCACAACTCGTTGTGTTGGTTGTAGACGACGGACATCACTGATCATGGTTGAGGATTGTAGAGATAGACGGTACCCGGAGGTGGATCTCATGAAGAGTCAGTACCCGGAGGTGGATCTCAGGATGAGTCGATACCCAGAGGTGGATCTCACGACGAGTCGGTACCCGGAGGAGACGGACAGACATGGAGTGTTGAGGAGGACATTTGTACATACCCTTCAGGTTGGAACCCATAGGACGATCCAGAAGCTGCTTATCACCTTTCAACTATTGTCCTTTGATTTGTACATTACTTTCATTTGTAGTTGTATCTTTCTTTTGGGCTTGTATTTCTGGCCCCTCGTACTTTCAGCACATTTTTTATACTGCTTTACTTAGTGTATCTTCTACTTGTACTCTGTTTGTGTGTGATTTTGTTTAGTAAAGGCAATGCCTTCCCATTTGATTGGAATTTGCACCTTTGGTACTAGTCGCCAGCCCATGGCCTATGGAAGGATGGCTTGGGGTAGTCACGGCATGGGCCCCAAGGACGGGTCGTGACAGATACAACATGTAAAGACCCAGTTGGAGCAATGAACCAATGAGAGTGGGGGGTGAATCAATGGTACCCCTTTTTCCCATTTTTATGTTCCCTTAATATTGAGAACAACCTTGGTCTCCTGTTAAAAATATAATTCCCTGTTGAGCAAACAAACAAGTACACATCCAAAGGAACAAATAAATTTACAAGGTTCACAATTCAATAAGAATAGCTACGTTTTTGGTATGGTTGGAAACAATCCAGCACCATACAATCCACTAAGAAAACGATCCTTGGATTACAATGAGTAGGATATACCCTTACACTCATGAGGCACTGTGAAACAATCACTTCAGTGCGTGTTCACCCTCTTAGCACAATAGGGAAATGTCTCTTTTCGTGTAACAACTTATGTTACTTTCACTTCCATTCAAATACACAAGTGTAAGCAAGTTCAATAAAAATCATCACTTCCTTGCCCAGAAGAAAGGAAATGACTCTTTGGACTTGAGATAGATCAATTAAAGTCTGATCTTCCCATTCTGAATCTCCATTCCGAATATTCCATTCCAAATCTCTACTCCGAGCTTTCCCTTCCGAATTTCCATTCCTAGTTTTCTCAATCTGATTCTTCAATCAGAATTCTCTCCTTCAATCTGATTCTTCAACCTGAGTTTTGTTCAATCCGAGAAACTCAATACAGTGACAACCAGTAATGATACTTCATTCCGATTAGATCACACTGAACTTTACATTCGTAATCTCCACTCCAAACATTCTTCAATCCGAGAAACTCAATACGATGTCAACTAGTATCAAATTCATGTTTCGATTGAAACCACAGTGAAACTCTGTCGGCCAAAACCTTATTTCTCTCTCTAGATTATCATAACTTCTCTCACTACTTCAAATTCTTCATAATCACTTTGTACTCTGATATCCTTTTATAGGTGTTCCAAAGTGTGCTTAGGCGGGAAACCAAAATATTTTCTCGCTTACTTAAATTCACCCAAATCATAATTTCTCCAGAAATCTCAGAGTAATTAAGACTTTTCCAACGCTTCTAGAAACTTATCAAATCTTCTTCCACATATCTTGATTTAGAACTTCGTCCTTTTCTGGATCTGACCTTATTACACATGTTTCTCAGTATCACGTTCTCAGATTCACTCACCATATTCTCTGATCCATCCTTATTGAGTCTTCATCTTTACTTCAATTATCGGCATGACTTTTCACCACTTCTTCAGCATGACACCATTTCAATTCTCAGTATGACACTTCATCACTTCTCGGTATGGATTTTCATTGATTCCTCGGTATGACAAATTCTTTATTCTTTGTATTACTCCTCTTTATTCATCGATACTGATGATTTTGAATTCTCAGTATGACTCCTCTGGATCTCTGTATGGCTTAACCAGTTCTCGGTATGTCTTCACCAGTTCTCGGTATGGAATTAATAGTTCTCAGTATGGCTTCACTAGTTCATGGTATGGCTTCACCAGTTCTCGGTATGCCTTCACCAGTTCTCGATATGGCTTCACCAGTTCTCGGTATGGCTTCACCAGTTCTCGGTATGACTTATCTGATCAACTTTTTCTTGCATCGTGAGTACTTCATATACTCACAAATTTAGAGTTACAAAACAGAAAATCATCTTCACAATTAATATTGAAGTCTTAGTGCCTTCACATCTCCTATCATCCAGCTTCCGAGTTCAACCACTTCTAGGTTCCGTGATTTTTCAATTTCTCGGTTCCGAATTTCTCAATTCTGAACACCAGGTTCTGAGAATTGAAACTTCTAGGTTTCAAATATTCAAACTTCGAGCATCCAAATTCATTGAAATGCAAGGTTTCTTTACTTTATGAAAACTTCCTTAAGACCAACAAAAGGCAAATCACGCAAACCAACTCTTCTTTCATCTTGGTCCTAAAAAATACATCTGAAGTTGAAAGAGTAATGAGATCTCTACCTTAAATATGTCATGAAATGAATTTTTCTATCGATGAGAGTAAAAATTTTAAGGAGTGTTCCATACATGAACTTATATGTTATCTTCTATAGTAAGAGTTAGAGTTGAAAAAATTATTCATGAGGGGTATGAAAAGAGAAAAGTTATAGATATTATGTTTAATGTTAACCATATATCTAACACTTTTGAATCCACATTCCAAGCATGTGAAAAAGAGATTACAATATTTAGAAATATTTTTTTCAATTTCATGAAAAATAAAGGGGGAAAGAGATAGTTCAAAATAAGGTTCAAAAAATAATTTAAGAAAGGTTATTATATTAATTGTATTGATATATCATAATTGACATGTTTTGAGTGTGGTAATAAAGGTAATATTAGAATACAATTACCCGTAATAAACCATTAAAATATATACAAAGAGAGAAGGAGAAAAGAAAAACAATATTATTTAATGGTTGGGACTTTTATGATAGTTCTGAATCAATATGTGATTTTAGAAGTGATCATGATATAAGGAACATTTATCTAATGGGTATATAGTGTGAGGAAACTAATTATATTTTAACACAATTAATTACTCCATCTAATGTAGATCATAAATTTTTATAAGAAAAAGAATTTGAAACTCATTTTGATTAATGTTATGAATTTTATTATATTTTTTAAAGTCAAACCAATTCATAATGATTTTAAGGAATTTAAAAATTATTAAGTTAAGATAATAGAAAATATAATGACCTAAAAATTAAAAAAAATAATGCTAGTTAAATAAAATGATAAACTGAAAAGGGAATGAAATAATTTGATTACATTTGTTTGCAAAAATGAAAAATATTATGAGAATGATTTCCTATCAAATAAAAATGAAACATTAACTATGTTTTACACTTTCTGTAGACTTATTTAAAAATTTAAGAATCCATTAATCATATTTATCATAACTGATACAGGTGGTGAATTTTTTAGTTTATAAGATGATAATGATTGTGAATAAAAAGGATATAACTATTTAATTTCAACCCCTAGGACACCACAACAAAATAGTGTGGGTAAAGGAAAGAATAATTTTATACAAGAAATCACTATATAAATGATTTTGGAATATAATGTGACTATTTATTTTTTGTAAGAATATATAAATATAGATTTCCATGTTTTAAATAGAGTATCTATTAAACCATTTTTAAATAAGACACCTAATGAACTGTTTATAGGTATTATACATAATATTGGATATTTTTGGGTATTTATATGCAAAGTATATATCATGAATATGAAAGATAATTTATAAAATTTGACTCGAAAGGTGAATAAAGAGTATCTTTTGTATATTACAATATTATAAAAGAATATATAATTTTGAATATGAGAAATTTAGTTATTGGAGAGTTTTTCCATGTTATGTTAATTAAAAATAACAATAAAAAATTTATGTTTTAAATAATGATATTGATGAATTTATGGAATTTATTTATCATGAAGATACAGACTAATAAAATGGGAATAGATTGGTTAAGGGGGAGAGTATATATTATCAAAGTGGTCATAAATATTGGAAAAAACTTAAATATCAACTAATTTAAATAGTAATTGGAAATATAGGATATGATATACAATCTAGAAAATCAGATTTATATTTATAAGAAAATAATTCTTTTATTGCTAATTCTTATTTATTAATGTTTATTGTTATTTAATTTATTCAAATTGGATAAATTATTTTAATGATGAATTAATCCAATTTTAAAGGATCAAATTGTGTAATTTATTTGAACTTCCTTAAAATAATCCAATAATAGGTACTAAATATATTTTTCATAATAAGCATGATGAAGCCAGAAACATAGTTAAAAATAAATAAATCTAGTTTCTCATGGTTATTCCATAGAATATGAATTAAAATTTGATGATTCTTATTATCATGATTCTAGGATGGATGAAATTTGAATTTTATTATCTTATACTTGTTTTCAAAATATAAAATTATTTCAATTGGATGTAAAAAGTTCATTTATAAAAGGTATAATTTCTAAGTAATTTTATGTTTTGTAAACCCATGGATTTAAAAATAACAAACTTCTAAATCATGTTTTAAAATATATGAATTATTTATTATGTATTAAGAAGGATCTGGATGTATGGTATGAAAGGGTAACTCAAATTGATTTTGTTAAAAGTATGGTTTATAGAACCATGTTTATAAAGAGTGTTCCAAATGATATATTGATTATATATATTTATCTTGATTATATAATAATTGAATCAATAAATTATTCACAATTAATTATTTTTCTATGCTAATAAATATTTAATTTTACATGAGCATTATAGGATAACTGAAATATTTTCACATTTTACAAAATTATCATCGAAAATATCATATTTTCATTAATAAGGATAATTATTCTAAAGAACTTGTTAAAATGTTTTGGAATTAATATTCTTTGTTTATGAAAAAAACCACTGATTTCAAACTCCAAATTTGACTTAAAGGATTATAGAAGGTCAATTGATAATAAACTATATGGAGGAATGGCATACAGTTTATTGTATACCACAAAATCTAGATCGGACATAATGGTCTAAGTTTGTTTATGTGCTTGATTTCATTCTGATGTTAAGAAATATTATCTTAAATAACTTAAGAAATAATTTATATATATTAAGATAACTATAAAAAATAATTTTTTATATTTAAAACATTTTTTTGGATTTATCATTCTATTCTAATTCTGACATTGCAGGTTGTAGTCTTTAATGGAAAAGTACAATATGTATGTTTCATTTTCTAGGTAATTTTTTAATTTCAAGAAGTTATAAAAATAATATATCAATAACATTGTATATAGATGAGTCTAAATATGTTTCTAGTACTAGTTATTTTCCATAAATTATATAGACAAATCACGATTTATATTATTTTAATATTATTTTCCATAGAATTCCTATTTTATATGATAACTGTTGTGTAACATAAATTTCTGAAAAACATCTACAGGACTCTAGAATAAAAGATGTAACTATTAAATTTAATTTTCAATGTAATCATGTAAATAATGTTGATATATTTTTATAATTTATTCTTACTAAAACACAATTGGGTGTAATTTTCAATAAATAATTAAATTATGTAAAATTTTAGAAAATGATATTTGAAATCGGTATGATAGAAAATTAATATTTGTGAATATGGAAAGTACTATTTATTTTAAATATAGAAACTATTTAAAATATTTTTTTATAAGTATACTAATATTATATGTTTGTAATGGTTATTATATATAACTAATTTTTAAAGAGGAAAAAAATATTATTTTTAACTTTATTAATAGAGTTAAAAAGTGGAGGATATTTTTTGGAAATTTAAATAAATGTTCAATATTGTAATTATAAAAAGGTTATATTATCATTGTTTAAACATGTATGTTGACACATTATTTATTTTTTGATTAATTAATATTTCCGCCGTTTTTAATAAAATAAAAATGTATCAAAATTATATTTTGTTAATATTAATTGATTAATATTTATTTTTTGAAAATATTTATACCAAATATATAATTTCATGTTTTAATAAATACTTTTTTTATCTTATTTTAATATAATTATTTATATATTCCAATGCATCTAAATAATTTTTTCCTGTTTTATTTTTAATTAGTTTCATTATTTTTTTAATGTTATAGTTCTAAAATTTATTTATAATCGTGTTAAATTTATATTTTTCAACAAGAATATTTATAATAATTATATAAATATATCTTATTATAAATAAATATAATAAATTTATATATACTATTATTATTCTCCCACATGATAGAGAAGTACTGAACATATATTGATGTTTATCCTTTCTTTCACCAGTATCTCTTTCATGCACGACACCTCTTCGACCATGCCCAGAACCTTCTCCTGAACATAAAAAATACACCAATGAAGATAGTAATGATTCATTTATGAAAAATAAGAGAAACTTATTTTCTCTCTAACCACTAATGCCCACTATTCATGATTCAATGACAACATCATCCCTTCACCTCATCTATTCATGATAACAATGGTCGGAATCTGCTAATAAATATACCTGGTGGTTTGAATTAATCCACACAAAACACATCTCTATATTGAGCTTATCTCATCTTCATTCCACATGGGTTGATAATGACCCTAGTAGCACACCAATGATGAAATTCGACCAATTCCCTTTTTTTTAGTTTTTATTTACCACGGGTTTGAGTAAATTGACCGTGAAGTTAGATTCAACCTACTGTTCTTGATTGATGTTAAAACTATGAGTGGGTGTTTATAATTTTTTGTGAAAGTTGTATTGTACATAAATTTAAAATGGGTTATGGTGAAGTAAATTCATATTTTTTGTGCATTAAGGTGTACCTACCGAGAAGGGGGGTTCCAACCTACCATTAGTCACCAAAACCTACTGCGAAGGTAATCTGAACTTACTATGAAGCACCCTGATAATGACCATGAGTACTAATTTTTGTTAGTTGCTTCATATATTTATTTTTTCTTAAAATATAATTTTAAACATCATAAAATATTTCTTTCACATGTTATATTTTTTATTGACAACATGTGATATTTTCTTTTATTGTAATATTTTTGTGAACTAAATGCATGTACATTTTAACTGCCTGCTTGTTAGATATTTTCACACAGTTATTATACCTGCCACATGACCATTTTGATCACATGACCAGTATATCTATTATGTTTTCATGGTAATCATACCGACCACATGTGAATACATGATTGAAAAAACCACAATAA
Organism: Viscum album; assembly: GCA_963277665.1. Classification (NCBI taxonomy): domain Eukaryota; kingdom Viridiplantae; phylum Streptophyta; class Magnoliopsida; order Santalales; family Viscaceae; genus Viscum; species Viscum album. The sequence continues at coordinate 1,788,593,495 of OY728165.1, read as the reverse complement.
GGCTTATACATCACACATGTAGTATATAACATTTGTTATTTTTTAGATAAATTTTATTTTCTTAAAACAATATTTTTTAGATTCATTTTCTCAATAATAATTAATGTAAAATTTTTTATATGTCTCCTCTTTTTTATATATTTAAAAACAAATAAATATTATAAAAACATTTTTATAATATGTTTATTTAAAATTATCATTTAAATTTTATAAAATTAATAATTTTCATTAAATTTATTTTTATGTGTTTTATTATTATTATTTAATTCTTCATTTACACTATGTTTATTAGATAATGTTTTATTATTTTAATTACTTGAAAATACCTTTTATATATTAACAAAAATATTAGAATTTTTTAAATCATATTTCTGTAGAAAGGAACGTGATTCAACAATAATATTGATCATGTGTGAGGGATTAAATGGTACTAAAAGGATTTAATATTTTAAACACTGATAACTATTATAAGGTTGTGATTAGATTAGGAAACTGTAACAAAAATTTAATATCTATGAACATTTTCAATTCATTGTTAAAAATTTATCATGGAATACAATGAAAATACACATACTTCGACTCTTAATGAGTATACGATTTATTATTAAATGAATGGTTTTATTGATACATGATGAATTTATTTCATGAAATATTTTTTTTATTATGATAATGAAGATACTTCTAGTGTATGATACTCTACTAATAATGTTTTTAATATCATAAAACACCATAATCTTCATCATCTGATCTCTGCTGGTTTAATTTATTTCTTTTTGTATTCATGCAATATTTTATGTAATGTGTTTGTAATTTTTTATTTTATGGTTTATTATTTACCCAAAAAATGTTGGTCTTTTCTATTGGGTTATTCCACCACCCAGATTGATGTTCTAGGTTGTGACTCCAGAACAAAATCTAGCTCACATACTCAGTTACGATTCCTTCGAAAACTATTAGCTTGTGAATATATGTGTTTTTAAAATGTAGAGTTTATAATAGGTTCTCACCATTATAGAATTTTTATAATTAGTGGTCACCAATCTTTTCAATGTGTACATAAGGTTGATGACTGGCCTAGGATCTTTGTGTTCTAAACCACTAAAAAATATTTTTGTCCTTTTATTTATTTCTTATGAATTACACATTTTCAACCCGAAAATTATATAGGTTTCTTTAATTAATAAAATTATGATTGATATTTTTATTTAAATGTTTACAAGAATATTTACCCCACCCCCTCTTGTATATATTTCCATCACATACTATGAAATATCTATATTTTCTGGATGAGAAGTTATAGCCTGGATCATGTTATCAGGGGGATTTTTTCCTTGTGTCGGACCCCAATTGGTTAACTAACTCATTATGTGGAGAAACCTTGATCTAGTAGAAGGACATTACATTGATACACCAAAGAGGGAGACACATGAAAAAATGGGTTGTGTCTTTGGAGAGCATGGTTGGATTAATTGAAAATGGTTAATTGACTAAGCGATATGGGTTTTCATGGATCTATAAGAGAAACAATATGGTCATTTTGAACATCGTTCTATTTTTTATGGTATCCCAAAATGAGACCCATAGTGAGCTATAAGTGGACCATTAGCTATATGAGTAGAGTAGTGATTTGGGTGTCTGTATAAGTTGTCTTAGTAGCTTCAAAAATACAATAATCCCCAATCACTCTTTTACCTATGTCATAGTTTCTATGGGAGGTTGAAATTTGTCACTCAATTAGACTTCTTTAGGGCCTAGTTTTATCTGTATGAATTGGTATGGAAACCTACAAGTGTGTTGACCTATCAATGTTAGTCCACATAAGAAAAATCCTCCTCCCTTAGCCCAAACCTTGTGTTATACTCCACAATGGTAAAGGGGTTAGTAGTGATGAAATTCTTGGTAGAAGTAGTTAATGGAGAAGAGTTATTAACATTGTTGGGAAAATAGCTTTAGTAAACAGTCACTATTTCCAGAGATTACCGAAATTCATAGTGATGTTCATCCCCTAAACATTGATTTTTAGATGGGAGAATCTCTCCTAAAAATCTAGTGAAACACTATGGGACATTCACTACACACCTGAAAAAATATATGACGATATACAAAATAGTAAAGATGCTGATTTGGTGGAGGAGCTACTAGTCATCCATTTGGATAAACTAATTGAGGTCCGAAATGTGAACAAATCATCATAAATAGGTTATTTAATGGCCCTAAAGGTATAATAATTTTGTAATCATGTTATTTTAAATGTGAACTATGTGATTATTAGTGAGAGACTATACAATGGGTATATGAATAGATTTAGGTAGCCAAACCTCGACTAGAATTCGGTCATGCAGTTGGGACTCCATGAAGTTTTTTCTTCCTCATTACCTTTCATATAGGTATGATCATCCATCGATGTGGTTAATTGGATAGACAATATAAAAGGGTGTGATATGGTATTATTGGTTTTGGATCCACGAGTGTGAGTGTAATTGGATGAGACACTCTGAACATAGATAAAATGATTTTCTTTTGAGGTGGATAATAATTTAATAGCATTCAAATATAGAATGGGAAGTCTATATCCTCATTCTATTAGAGCATGTAAAGTAAATTTGTCTTGGATAGATGTTTCTCCTCATATGAGAGATCTTGGATATATATCTATGTCTATCCTAATTCCCTTAATATAGTGGGAATAATACATATCAATGGTAGTAGAGGTGGTTGTATAGTTATAACCTATACAGAATCCCAAACATTCCATAATACATGTATATTTTGAGGTCCTTCCAGACCTTGTGCACTTCATTCTTGGGAATGGATACACTCATCTAATAGGTGTCTATCCCTATTTGTAGTGTTGTTGGTATAAAAATTTCCACAAATTTTTCCGAATAATTTAATTTTAAATGACTGGGAGTGGCCTCTCTTTTGTGCCCCTAATTCATTCTTTTGTCTTGTCATGTGACTTCACTTAGTGTGACATTCTATGATTCACTGGGATATTTTCCGTTGGAATTGTTTATGGAATCATGGGGAGGGATTCCATGATGGTTGGAAGACCCTCTACCATATGGATAATGTTTGGGGTGGAATGATTCATTAACACAGGAAGGACCTACATGATATTCAGTTGTGCTTCCAGACTATTGGGGAGTTAAGCTAGTGTTCTTATGAGGTGACCAAAACATTACATAAATAAATATTACATATAATTTGATGAATATACATTAAATATCATTATGATCCATGTCATAACTGGAAAGTATAATATATTTTTAAATTTTTATACATAAATAACTAGAACATAAATTTTATTCCTTATATCCCATTATGTTCATCATAACTAGTACCCTTATTAGACATATCATACATAAAAACATTATTTATATCATATAGAAAAGGAAACATAAAAAAGGGCCAGTTTATATGTACAATAATTGTTAATTGGAGTAATTTAAATGTTAATTTTAGAATAACATGAGTATAATGGTATGAGAACATGAGTTTACCATTTGAAAGACATACCCTGAAAATCATAGATCATAATCACAAGACATGGTATATGTCTGGGGAATTCATAATACATGAATCATAAAATTTATAGAAGAACATGAGTCAAAGAGAATAAAATTTTCATAATATTATGTCATTAATTAGTGGAATAAAGTGTTTCATAATCATAATCAGGTAAATCATATTTTATGGATATGTTCTAACACATTAATCACTTGTTAGGCTTGGGATAACCACTGATGTACACTTATTGGGCTTGGGATAACCTTCTGTGTCCCATATTTTGGGACTGGGGTAACCTCCCATGTATCATTTGATATCGTAAATCATTAATATTTACCCAATTAATTTGAGGGATATGACGAACAAGCATGTCATATAATCATAATCCATTCATATTTTTTCCACAAGATCATGAAATCAATTTGCATTTAATTATAGCTTAACCCATAGAGAAGAAAATCAGCTTAATAAATATTTCATTATCATAATCATAAACCATCTAGAAAAAAATATATAATATCATAGAATCATGTCTCCTTTTAAAAAGTAGTAACAACAAATGATGGTATCATTGAATAAAAATTCCTGTAAAATATCACCATAATATTCCTACAGGAAAAAAAATTTCTTTTTTGAAATCAATTATTTCAAATATAAAAAATTATTAAGTCTTATAAAACATTTTATTTGAAATGAACCATGAAAATTTTTAATGGGATATTTAATTTAATGAGTAATCATGACATCTTTAAATGTTTTTCATGCTGTATATATCAATAAAGGATTTTCATCACACCTTTGATAAAAAGTTCCTCATTTTGAAAATGACCCGAATATTCCTTTTAAAACATTTTATTGAATTAAAGGGTTAAAATGAATTTAAACATTAATTTAAGTTTTTAAAAAATTTAATAAATACATTTGAATGAAAATATGGATGTGGAATAAAATATTATCCGGTGAAGAAAAATGTAATGTTGGTTTTACATAAAAACATTCTCATAGAAATTTGAATACTTAAAAGGAGGAAAAAGAAACAAAAAATTTATATTTACATAGTAAAAAAAGGGGAATAATATTCATGATATTATTTATTAATATATAATATAATTTAAGAATTTAAAATTTAAGGATAAACAATAATGGTAAAAATTATTTTGTAATGTAAACCCCTTACCTCCAACCTGACTTGCCACGTATGTTCTCTAACCACCATTATATTAAATATAAATTGATTATAAATTTGTACAAGAACATTTTTCATACTTATTATATCATATATAATTAACTAATAAAATCATTTAACATGTTCCTTAACAATCCTTTATTTGATCACTATTTCTCATGATTTCTATTTCATTTTTCATGAATGTTTCATTCTACTATTTATGGTACATGTACTCTACCATCATATATAGAGTATTAGTCATGTTATAAATATCATATATATTCTTTAAATACTTATTTATAAATATCCATAAATGTTAGATATCGAAAAATGAATTACATCATTCATGGAGATGATTGTCCACAGAAACGCATGAACGTTATTTTCATTTTCTAACAAAAAGAAGAAAGGAATGATAAATAATGTTTTATCATTAAATAATCATAATTATATCATATATATCATATATATATATATATTAAATCCATGATTATATCCATCAATTTTATATGTATATGTTAAATGACTCATATCTCTACGTGGAGGTGACAATCCACATATATGCATGAGTTATACTTTCATTTCCTATTTGATGAGAATGACATGGATAATATTTGTTCCATAATCATAATAAAATCATATAGTATTTATAATAATAGATTCAAAATTTATTTTGGTTAAAATAGTTTCATATACTGTGGGAGAATAAATAAATTCAAAAATATTGGTTTAGATTTTCACCTCTCCTTTAAGAGATCTCCTTTAACTTCCATTGTAAGCCATAAAATATTAATATTAGAAGAATACAAAAAGATCTAAGATGAAGTAAATAAGATAATAATGTTTCTAGCTTAGGTATTGGACAATATATTGTACAAAAAATCATGAAAAATGGTGGATAGGTTGTCCCCTATTATAAAGGATGGACTAGAAAAATATGGATCTACATAAAATATTTAAATATAATAAATTTCCCAATAATATTAAATAAAATTAGTAAAATAATAAAATTTAAGACAATATAATTTCCAAATATATTTAAACAATAATACTTAACCATTTTTATGTGAAATTTTTTCCCTTATCTCTTACTTTAACACCCCCCATGTGGTAAATACGTTTTTACCCTAAATACTGTAACAACCATTTTAATATTATTCTAATATTTTAGACCAAAAATGAAATTGGTCTCATTTTTTAATATTTAACTTTGGGTTCAAAATAAGAAAACCATTTTATTAAATTTATTTAATATAAATTATAATAAAATCATTCTAAAAATAATGTGAAAAACGCAATGAAAAGCATTTTAAAATGCTTTTTTAAGAATAAAATTTATATTACATGCTTTCATTTCCTTGTAAAACCAGTCAAATTAATAATAAAATATTTAAATGTCTATATAAGATATTAATTTAACTAACACCATTAAAAAACATTTAATTTATTATGAAAAAAATTAGTTAAAAAAATAGTTTTATGAAAAATGACTTATTTTACATTTAAATGAATTAATCTTCATTCCTAATCATTAGATAACTATTGTATGAATGATTATTAATTTATAAATATAAATTATAAATATATTTTATTGAAATAAATTTTTAATAGTAATCAATAAAATCTATTTCGATAAAAATATATTACATTCTGAAAAATACATTTCTTGGAAAAATAGGTCTTCTAATCAATAATTGATTTTATTAAAATTGAGTTCTTATAAATGATTTTTTGAAATTTCATATATATTTAAATATTTTGTAAAAAATATTCATACATTAAAATATAATACAAGTATATAAATTTATATTGTTTCAACATTAATTTAGACTTATGGTTTTTTTAATTTATTCTATCAAATACATCATGATTATTTCAAAGGAAATACATATAAAATGTTAGGTTGATTCATTATACCCACTTTAAATGATTATTTCTCATGAAATGTTTTAACTTTGATAAAAAAATAATGATATCACTCCTTCATCACATCCTCGTATTCCCATTTAGGCACCTTTAATATTTTATTCATTTATTGAAATTTATCAACATGTGTAATCTTTTACTATATAACATTATATCTATTATCCAAGATTTATAATAATTTTTTTAATATTAAAGGTCATGCACTGGTGCTAAAACATTTTATTTTAGTACATGTGATGGATCATGTATGTACATCATAAAAATAAATACATGGAAAATATCATGAAAATTATAGATGTTTAATGGACGATACACATGATATGAAACAATCACAATCAGATTAAGAATCAAAAAATATATGATATATCTAGGACTCGTCTTTCTCTTCCTTCTAAGTCTTATAACCGTTTTCCCTGGAGAAACTCATAAGAATACCTTCCCACCAAATTTTAATTCAATATTTTTTCATTGACTATCAGTATAACACTTCTATCAACTCTCTGCTATCTATATATGTCACTGAATGTCTCCATATTCCCTATAATTTCCTCAACTAGCTCAGGTACCGTTTGTTATGTTTCTCTAACATCATACCATCACATTAGATTTAATTACATCCTTTAATAGAGGGATTCATTATGATCCATATGAATTTTCATGTGAAATATATAATTATAAAATAAATCAACATGAGAAATATAGTGATCCTTACCACTTTTGAAATTTAGAGCAAGTGATTGTATAATAAAATCTTGGGTTTCAATATTCCCATGAGACTTACCAATTGTTTGAGGATGATAAGATTTACTTAAAATCAACTATTTATCTAGAGTTTCTTGAAGTATTGTCCTGAATAAGGAGATAAACCCTTTATTTCAAAAAGATTCAATAAAATGTGGTATCCCATGGAACCATATCACTACCTTAATTTATATCCTATAAAGATGATTGAAAGGGAAATTATTTTTGATAGTAATGAAATTCTTTGATTTCATAATATGGATGAATACATCAAAACAATAATTATATCCTTTATATGTTTTGGGGTTCTGGTGAAAAAATATATGGTGATGTTTTCCCATTTCCAATTTGGTGTAGATAAAGGATGTAACAGCCCCTTATACCTTTTTTATCATACTCATCTTGATGAAAAATCACAAGGTAAGTTACATACTATACAATGTATCTCTTCACATTGTCCCACCAGAAAAACTACTTGATATCTCTGCACATCTTCATACATATAATATGAATATATAATGATGTTTTTTTAGCTTCATCAAATAGCTCCATCAATTATTATGGAACTTGGAAATAGAATGGGTTCATGGACATTATCATTCTATCCTAATCAATTATGATACCAGTAAAATGTTTCACCTTAATTTATAGATTTTCATCATCTTTATCTTCCTAATTAATCATCAGATAAATAAATGGTTGAGAACCCATTTTAGAAATATAAGTCTTATCCTCTTCGACCATTGTTTCAACATCAATCATTTTAAAATCAATAAATATTTTATATTTTTTATCCTCATCATAGATAGGCTAGATTGATATTTTTGACTCAAATCAGCATTCACATATTTGCCTTCCCATGATGTTAATGTATTGAGTATTCATAATCATTAGTTACCTCATACGATATTATCTTGTAAATATTAATCTTTTTATGAGGGAATATATAGTTCAAAATATTTTATCAGAATTTATTTTAATCCTTTATTTATAAATATAATACCGCTTTATAATTAATGAAATTATTACCACTGTTAAATCCAAGTCATTGTTCTAGAAATTAAACTAACAAATCCTTAATTGGAAAGTGAAAAAATATATCACCATTTCATTTTTTATAATAACACATCCTTGTACTTTCATGGATGCATCACTAAAAATGAAAAACTCATCTCTACCATAGAGTAGTTTGACCATAGGAACAATGATAATCCTTTTCTTTAGTTCCCTAAAATTTTCATCACATTCATCAATAAAAATGAAAATTAAATACTTCCTAGTTAAATTGTTTATTGGATTATATATCCATGCGAAATTCTAAAAAATTAATTAGAAATATATATCAAATCCAAAAAAAAACTACATATATCAGTCACTTTATTTCTAGTCCAGTGATCAATAACTTATGTCATTGATGGATCCAATGATTTGTACAATACATAAGTGATCTTCATTTTATTCATAACTATTGGAATATGTCATACTATAATCCATAAATACTACCAAAAACTAATCAAGTTTATATGTAAAGACAATATTCTTTAAATACATGAAGATAGTGGGGGAATTGATATGACCAAATGGAATCACTATAAATTTGTAGTGTCCATACCTTATTTGGAAGGATGTCTTGGGTATGTCATAACTTTTAACCTCTAATAGATAATATCTAGATAAAATATCCATCATCAAAAAATATTTTTCTCCATGTAATTTATCAAACAAACCATTAATAGAGTTCAAGGGAAACATTTTATTGATTGTAATCTTGTAAAATTTCTAATTATCAAAGTACATTTGAATTGATCCATCATTCATCATAACATAAAGAATATGTTCACCTGATGGTGACATAGATTGCTGAATGACTCAATTTTTAATATAATCTTAGAGTTTCTTATTCAATTTCTACAACTCAATCATGGAAATTCTATAAGATGTTTTTGAAATAGGTTTGGCACTAGGTATGAGTTTTATTTTTAATATCAACTTCATTCTTTGGATTAATTCAAGGAAATTATTCTAAATATACATGAAAAACTCTAATAAAATATGAATGTCTTCATTTTTGAGTTTCTTCCAAATTATATGAGATAAATAACCTATATAAATTTAAATAAAGAACTATAAAATGTAATTTATTTAAATTTTAATATTATATTCATAATTTTATTGATTAGAAATAATAGGTTTCTTTATAATATCAAATATGATTTCCCTTCCTCGACAATCATCATGAGATCTATATAAAGAAAAAAAACCAATTCCAAAAATAAAATAAAATTCAAATAAATGGTGAATAACATGATTTAAAGGAATCATATTCCAATAAAAATCAATCATAGAAGATTCATAGACTTGTGATGTGATCATTATACCATTAAAAGTATTAAATACTAATTCAACATATTGGAATAGTTATGGTAATGTGATACCCTTTGAAAATTATTGAGATATAAAAGGGTCTCTAAGTCTAGAATAAAATAATCCATTAGTATTTCTAAAGTGGATAGTATATAGTGACTATATTTTTTCATACACTAACATTACATAAATTTTTTGGACTACTTAAAACATTACAAAAATAGAAATTGAAAGATTACATTAGTCTGGATCAATTGGAGACATGAAAACATAAACACTAGTAAATAAATGTGCAATATCATCTCTTAATGGGTTCTTCATTACTATAAACATTATTATACACATCAGACATAATAAATAGATTCATAAATTGAGGGGAAGGAAACATAAGAAGGAGTGAGATTAGATGCTTTGTTGGGGTAAAAAAGATAGATATGTAAGCATAAACATGAGCATAAGGGTATGAGTACAAGATCATGAAAATATAATATCATAAACTTCATGTCAAAGTTTATATACTTGAATCATGGAATAAATCATATTAGGTAATAAGACACGAATCATAAGGAAATAAATAACATAGTCAATGAAATCATATTATATACATTAAATTATCTATTTTAGAACACAATGCACAGAGGAAAATCAATGTAAATCGCAGATCTGGGGACTTAACACCAACTCCTTCCCCTCACACCACCCAAACCCATACCACTTTACCACCAATGCTGGGGAATAGTCTATGAAATCATAAAATATGAACAAAATTTTGAATTTTGGCATTCACATAAGAAAATATAATTATTTATATAGTAGAAAATGCATTATTTTCAAGGCCATCTTAGTGGAAAAACTTCTTTACTTATTCTTGTTCACATCTCATTCCAGCCCAATATTACTGAACCGAGTTCACTCCCCATTATAGCCCTATAATACAAAACCCAATTCATTTCCCATTTCTACCATGTAATACTAATCCGAGTTCATTTCTCAATCTATACATTTATATCTCATGAGATATTAATATTTACCAAATATATTAGAGGAAGATATTGGTCTCACCCATCTTATAATGAAATAATTCATACATGCTACAAAAGATCATAGATAATAATTTCATAACCCATGAAATGAAATGATAATTATAGACATCTAATCATATAATAACCTATGAAAAAATAGGTTTCATAATCATTTTATTATAAACATAACTCATGAAAAGAATCTGATTTCTGAAGCATATATCCTATGAAAGAGAAATGTGTTTCATAAACATCATTCCATGAAAACATGATCCATTAAAATAAATAATATGAATGGAAAAATTGAATAATTTACCCATAAAGTCACAATTAACACCAATGTATTTTATCTTTGATGATAAATTGTTTTGAAAGATCATTAAAAAACCTTTCTTCAGGAAAAAATCCATTATCCATTAAAAAAACTTTTGAAAACATAATAACTTTTGGAAAACATTTTTCCTCAAAAATTGCTTTGAGAAATTGTAAATGAGGAAATAAAAACCTTTAAAAAAAATTAAAAATCGTTTTTTCTTGAAAATAAGATTCAAATATCTTTTGAAACATTTTTAAAAAAAATTTCAAAACAAGGTTTTTAAATACAATAGATTTATAACTGAAGAGGGAGATTGTAAGATTTTATATAAAAACATTATATTAAGTACCAAATAGTGAAAAAATGGTACTAATACTTGAGTATATCTTTAATAAAAAAAGTAGAAAAACATTCCTGAGTTTTCTTCATATATGGATACTAATATTTCATAAAAGAAAGCATAATCATAAACAATCTTGAAAAGTAATGATATTATTTCAAGAAACTCTTATCTCTTGGTATCTTGAGATCATACCATTCATGTAAGAAATCGAAATTAAATGATGCCTAAAATATCATTAAAATATGGTTATTCATGATAAAACATGTAAAATCTATGTATATACACCTCAGAATGTAATTTTAGTGCATAACAAAACAAGAGTCTCAAAGAAAGAATGTTGAGGTAAAAATATTTTACTGATTTGGGATCTATTGAAGCATGAACCCAATGTAAAAAAAGATCATACAATGAATATTTAAATACCCAAAAATTTAATTATAATAATCACAAAATACATCCATGATTATTTTACACACCATATAAAGGGAATGTGTTGTGAATAAAGCATGTATCTCATAGAAATAAAAACATAGGTGAAATCACCTTACCTTGTGTCTTGACTCTCATCATAATTATTCAAACAATGAAAAAATAAATATAAATTTATTATAACTATTTCTAATAATCATATTATTATATATATTACCATTAAATGTTTTTTAAGATCTTATATTACCCGCTTTTTGATTATCATATGTTAATGATTCTCTTACGATAATATTCACTTTGTTCTTCACATTGGCCTTAATTTGTTATATCTTTGGTCCTCATACATATATCATATTTCAATAATTTAAAAAACGGTAATAAATTTAATTTATATTTATTATATTTAATTTATAATAATCTATATAATATAGAATTGTGAAATGGAATACACTGTTCATGGAGACGGTAAGACATATGTATGCATGAACGTTGTTTCTGTTTTTATTGTCTTATTGATAAAAAGAATGAAAAAGAACTACATTTATATATTTATACAATTCCATTAAATAGGAATTATATTGTTATATATAGATATATCTAATAATTTAACTGAAATCAACTTTAATACATTTTATGTAGCGTGTGAACAAATCATATCGCTTTGAGGGTAAGGTAGTCTACACTTCCTCAAACAAAATTATCATCTTTAAACCAAATGGAATGTAAAAAGATATGTGATGTAAAAGGAATACATATTATTAAAGACATGATAAAGATAATATATCACATATTTTAATATATCATCCATAATAATTCTCCCCATTAGATGAGGTAAATGAAAAATGAATAATAATTGTTTAGTGAGGCAGTAGTTCTCTCTACACGTAAATAATATTTTTTTTCAACCCCTTAGATGGAGGTGTGTGTAATTATAGGTTAAAACCTAATAATTAAAATATTTCATTATATTTAGTATAATATTGTTCTTATACAATCTGGTAATAATGATAGTGGAGGGGTAGATATTAAAAATTAAAAAAGGAGCTTGAGGGAAGGTGTTGCCTCTTAATCGGTTACCACTTTTTGGTTTGATCCCAAAATCTTCATTGGAAGAAATTATTACAAAATTGTGTATTAAATAAGTAAGGTAGGGAAGTTGTTAAGTTTATTGGGTTGATAATTTCCTAACCTGAGTGGTTTGATATTTGGGATGAAGAGGGAGAGGTGGTGGCCTATTATAGGGAAAGGATATGACTCACATGGTAATTTTGAAAACAATTTATGTGTGCCCATGTTTTTACCTAAAAAGTCCATAAAAACAAAAACAAATTCAAAGATTGAAGTTTAATGGATGATTAATGGAAACAAACTGGTGTTGGGAAAGTTTATAATCCTTTTTTGGTCTTAAATTTTATGTTTACTCTTTAGTTAAGCATCTTAATCGATGTAATTAATTTTAATTACTTTCACTAAAATTTTAGGTAAAAAATAAGTTAAAATTATTATAATTTATAAATTACTCTGATTAAAAATATATAATCCATTTTTTCAAATTAAAATCACTTAAGTGGAACAAATTAATTTAAAATTAGTCCTACTGATGGGATGACACTACAGGTTTTTGATGTAAAAATGTCCAAACATTTGCTATGTTTTTATACTAAATTTCAAAGTGGAAATGATTATAATAACCTACATTATATTAATTGATAAAAATATATTCAAATTAATATTTTAATCCAATTTAAAATATAACATAACAATATAAATAAATCATATACCAATGATGTTTTGAATTAAAATCAAGTTTTCTTCTCTATTAATCAAAAATGATGATTCTCAGAAAAATACCTAAAAATCAAACTAATATAATTTTGACATTATAAAATAATATTTCAAATTTATTTTATAAAAATAAATTTCTATGTATGTACAAAATTAATTTTACTATTTTTCACAGAAAGACATTAAAATTATTTCATTTCAGAAAATAGTATTTTTAAAGAGATAAGGATTTTACCAAAAGCAATATATTTCATAATTAATATGTTTTATTTATATAAAACCACTATAAAAATATTTATTTATCACTATTAATATTAAAAATATTAATTTTTGGAAAATAATTATATCATTTAAATAATTATAATAATAATAATACATTTCCTAGAAACTCAGTATTTCATGTAACGTATTCTGAGTTGGGGAAACTATAATGAATGAAAAGTCGATGTTCTTTGTAACATACACTAAGTTGATGTTATGTGCAATGTGTACCAAGGTTTTTCCATGTGATAGTAATGTTTTTATTTGTGATTTTAAATACACAACTGAAAATTTAATTTATTCTATAAAACATATATAAAAACATGGGGTCTTAAAGTATACACACCTTAAAATGAATTCCACCCTCAATATTAGTCACTAGGGTAAAAAAATGTGGATACTTATACTTCATAAAATCCTCAAGTTCCCATATAGTATCCTCTAACAGAAAATTTCACTGCAAAATATTCACTAGGTGAATGATCTCGATTCGTAGAACTTTCTCTAATCGGTTTCGAATTTCAATTGGTTATTCTTTGCCAGAAAATTATTGCTCCAGTAGTATTACCACTGGTTTTACTATAATTGAAGGGTTATGTATATACTTAATCAGAAGTGATACATGGAACACATCAAGGACATGAGATAGATTTAGAGGATGTGCCAAGTAATAGGCTATTATCCTAATATGATGAAGAATCTCAAAGGGACTAATATACTTAGGACATAGTTTATATTTATTCCTGAATCGCATAACCTTCTTCCTAGGTGAGATTCTTAAAACAATTCACCAACATAAAATTCATGGTCACATCAATGGTTATAAATAGAAAATTCAACCAACATTGAGGTGCCTTGATACACTGTTGAATGGTTCTAACCATCTCAACCATTTATTTGGAAATATTTTGTCACAATAGAATTCTTTCTCCAAACGCATTCGAACACATTGGAGAACTACATTTCTTCCCATATAGGGATCCATATGATTCCATTTGAATAATTAAGTGATTTTTTTTTTAATAAAACTAAACTGGAGAAGGAATTGATCCCAACCACATTTGAAATCTAGAGAACAAGATCTCGATATATCTTATAGGTTATGAATTGTTCATTTAGACTGACCATATTTCTGAGGATTGTAAGAAATGACAAAAATCAATTTAATATCAAGTTATTACTGAAGAATTCACCAGAAATTTGAGGTAAACCTTAGATCCTCACATGATACAATATAATGTGGTACTCCACGCAACCTTACCACTTCCTTAATGTATATCTGGGAATGTTATTTTAGAGAGAATCCTTCTTGGATAGAGTTGTAGTGTGATGACTTTGTAAGGTGATTTACTACCAAAAATAAAAAATTAATCCTTTTAAATTTTTTGGGTAGTAAAACGACAAAATAAATAGTGATTTATCCCATTTACATTTTGTTATGGGTAATAGATGCAACATTCCTTTATACTTTTTTGTTTCAAATTTACCTTTTTGCCATACTAAGCATTGAGATAAAAACACTACGATATCCCTCTTTATGCCATCCCACTAGAAGTATTATTTCAAATCCATATATATATTTGTACTTCCATGATGAATATAGAATGAAGAAGTATGATATTCTTCTAACATCTCCTTCTTCAAATCTAGTATGGAAAGAAATCATACATGGTTCATGAACCTTATCATTACATCATTATCATTGTTAAACTAAGGAACATTTTTACTTTCTTTTAAAGCTAGTCATATTCTTTCTAGGCCTACACTAGGATAGAGGGTTGAACATTCATTTGAGAAAAATAATATTTTCCCCCTTCGGTCAAGATTTCATGATCGATGCAATGAAAATCCATAAATATTGGATCTTTTATGATCCTCATCATGGATAAGATAGTAGGATCCATCAAACATAATGCATCTCCCACCTTGTTCTCTTTCCTGTGGTGGTATGGTATTGAGAATTCGTAATCCTTTATCAACCCTACCATCTTCTATGGATCATGTTCAACTCATTATGTGTGAATATATATTTCATAATTTTATGATAATACAATATATCACACTTTTATCCATAAAAATAATTCCTCCATATCATTAATGCCATAATTTCCACTGTTAACTCCAAATCATTAGTTGGGTGATCTTTCTCATGAATATTTAAAATTAATGAGGCATAGTCTATAACTATTTTATTCTGCATAATAACACATCCCAATCCCTTATTTGATGCATATATATAGACTAAAAAACGTTATCTCCTACAATGTAATGTTATAATAGATTTATTGACTTTCCTTCCCTTCAGTTCCTAGATATTTTCCTCACATTAATATGTCGAGAGGAACATGAAACCCTTTAGAGTTAACTTGTTCAATGGATTATATATTCTTGAAAAATTATCCACAAACTGTCAATGATATCCAAATGAACCATGAAATATATGTATATTAGTTTTCATGGTTGGTCTATCCCATCATTGAATAACATATATCTTTTATGGATATACTGTTCTACCATCTCTTGAGATTATGTGACCCAAAAATGAAACTTTTGTAACCAAAATTCATAGTATGTAAATTTTTCGTATAACTTCTCTTTCCTTATGGTCTTTAGTACAATTATCAAGTATTATCCATGTTCTTCCTTTATTTTTGAATATATAATAATACAAACAATAAATACTACCAAAACCAATTGAAATAATCTTTGAATATTCCATTATTTAAATCAATGAAGATGGAAGGGGAATTAGTAAGACTAAAAGACATCACTATATATTCATAGTGTTCATACCTTATTTGGAATTCCTTCTTGGTCATATCACCTTTTGCGTCCCTCAATTGATGATATCCATAATGAAGGTCAATTGTGGAAAGTAATGAGATCGGTTAAATTGATCAATAAAGTCATAAATTTGGTGAAGATGTTACCTATTCTTGATTTTGATCTTCTTCAACACCCAATAATCAATAAAGGGTCACATTATAAATATTTCTTTTTCCTAAAATGAATCGGTTCAACCCTTATTTACAAACATGTCCGAATGAATCCCTTATCATGGTTTTCTTTTAGTTTCTTCTTCAATTCTCGAAATTAAATTAGATCCATTTTATAATGAGTCATTAAATTTGGTGTGGAACTAGATATGAGCTATATTGAAAAATAAACATTGAATTTTAGTGTGAGACATGGAAACTCCTCTAAAAATAAATACAAAAAATCTTTAACAATAGGTATATAATCTATGTAGATTCTTTCCGAAACCATTTGAGATGAAAAAACATTCTTAATGGGAATTCAGACCCATACACTGGATATAATCTCTATAGTAAGTCTATACTTATTGTCATATTAATGGATGATAATAGGAGGGTTTTAAATATCAAACATAACTTACCTTCCATGACAGTTGATGAGGGATTTATACAGAAAAATACAGTCCATTACTAAGATGAAATCAAATTCTTCTAATGGAATAATGACAATATTTATATAAAGCATATTCTCAAAAACTTTAACCGGTGAGGAATCATATTCTAAAGATGAAATCATTTTACCATTATGGGTTATCACTTCTAATTTCACATCTAATTATTTTGGTGGAATCTTAACACCCTTAGAAAATTATTTTGATATGAAAAAAGTTGGTATATCTCGAATCAAATGTGACATTAGAAGTTTTAAAGTGGATGGTAAGTGTACCTTTCATCACATCATGATCAAAACCCTCATAAAAATAGTTATTTCGTGATATTTACCATTTTCCCTTAGCTTAATAGGTTACTGATGTTGATCTTTATTGTCGTCGAGATGGTTTGGGTAATGGTTAACATAATTCAAATACTTCTTACACTTATAGCACTAAATCATGGGAGGTTTATTCTATGTATCTTTCTAACCATTATCATTGTAAGCTGACTTCTTCCCATAATTTTGAATATAAATTTCCCAGTGGTCTTTCTTTCTGAAAAAAAAATTACTAGACCTCTTAAGACAAATTCTTTCATGCTTCCTCCCACGCTTAGAGAAGAAATGGAATCTTATCTTATTCTCTTTATGGTTTTTATATTTTCCATTAAACACTATCTTCCTCTTCTTATGAAAAAGATGATATTGATATGTGACTCAAACCTCCATTTCAAACTTGAGTTTAAAATTCAAAATCTCTTCATAGATACTACAGTATCTTATAGAAAATGCCTTTATGAGACTTGGATTTATAACCCTGAAGAACCTATCAACTTTACATTCAGGGAGGATGATAATTATAGAATCATACCTTGATTTTTTTGTGAGATTCAACTTTTAGGTTCCATGATTTTCATCATCCTTTTTATTTAACTCAAGGAAGTCTTTATCCCTCATGGTATGGATAATATGAGGATAGTAATTATTGAAAAACAAGTTCTTGAACTCATTTGAATCCATGGATTCAATCATATCTTGTTTCCATGTAATATTGATTAGAGTCCACCACCATTATTCTTAACCTTCTAACTCATAGACAACAAGAATGACCTACTCATGCTCTCAACATATGATAATAATGAATATCTTTTCCATAGTACTGGTCCATTGCTCAGCAATAAGTGGATTATAAGTCCCTCTGAAAGAAGGTTGATGTTACCTCATGAAGGAATCAATATAATTTTCTTCCCTTTATTTATCATTTGTAAGTCCACCATAATTCATAGCTTGATAAATTTTTGTGAGAATATCAATGAGGGTTTTCATTAAATATCACATAGCATTAGGTTTTTTAGGAGTAAAATCATTTCATTATCTATTGGAATCACCCTTAACATGGTTCTTTCGGGTTCTATCCATTGACTAAAAACAAAAGTGCAGAGTAAGAAATATTAATCATATTAAGGAAACACATAATAATGAAAAGTAACTTATAGGATGTCTAAATTATGAAATCTTCCTTATTATATGACATATTGGGATTATCCAAGGTTATTCATAGACAAACTATGTTTAAATCCGTCATAATGGTTCCTAAAGGGTTTGTGAATTTTAAAAGAATATCCCCCAAGAGTGTTAAACTAGGTGTATAAACATGGCCTATTTTCGTTGTCCAAATTATCCTGAGTCAAGCCTAAAAATCTAGTCAATGTTGTTACCCCTAGTTATATATATACATAAGAAACATACATTTCTAGTATCCAGATAGGGATTAATTTCTAGGAAACCACACTATCAATTACCAAAATTCGTGGATTTATTTCCAATACTTTTCCTTATTCATAGATTTATCCTTATAAATATCCTTAGGGTTCAGAGTATAGTTTTCTAAATATAGATTCCAAAGTATAAATAAAACTTTTCTTCAATACTAACTATAGTAACCCTAACTTTTCGTACATTAACAATACATAAAATTTTTTAAATAACAAAAACCTTACAAAAAATGATGCCTAATGACCGTATTAGTCAAGTTACATTGGAAACATGGAATCATAATCACTGGTAAATAAATGAGAAATATCATCTCCCACTAGGTTCTTCTTGACTATAACCCTTCTTAGAAACATCATACACAATACATATTATCATACCCTGGGGAAAGAAAGATAAAAAGGGCTGAGATTAGATGCTTAGTAAGGGTAAAAAATGAGATATGTAACCATAATCACGAGAATAATAGTATGAGAACATGATTTTCAAAATATTAGATCATACCCTGAATATCAAATACCATATACTTGAATCATGGTGTAAAGCATGGAATTTAAAATGATATTAATCATAAGTAAAAAAATAAAATAGGCCATCACATCATAACATTGGTGTAAAATGTGGAATCATGGCAATAACATAAGAATATATAATTATTTCCATAGTAGTCAAGCCATTGTGGCCAGGACCATCTTAGTGGAAAGAGTCCTTTACTGACCATATTTATCATCCCATTCCAATTTTGTATTTTGGAACATAATTCACTCCCCATTCCATCCCAATAATAATTAATGAATTTCATTTCCCATTTAAGCCCTTTAATACTAAACCGAGTTTATTTTTCATTCCATCCATGTCTATCTCATGAAATTAAAATATTTATCCAATGAATTGGTGGGATATATAGTTCCCACCAATCTCATAATGAAATCATACTTACATGTGGAAAAACATCACAAAAAATTATGTCATAACACATGAAATTAAATGGGTATTGTAAACATGTACTCATATTATAGAATATAGGAAAATAATGTTTTTAATCATTTCTTTGTAAACATTACCAATGAAAGAGAAACTGGTTTTATAAACATGATTGCATCAAAACTAGGTCAATTTGGATAAATAATATGAATGAAAAAAATTGAATAATATCCTCAGAAGGCATGAAAAAAATGGATTTTATCTTATATGGGAAATAATTTTGAAATATCTTTTTAAAAATATTTCTTCAGAAAAATATCTTGTCACCATTGAAAAACATTTTTAATTATTAAACCATTTTAAAAACGTTTTTCTATGAAAATTGCCTTGAAAATTCACAAAGGAATAATTAAAAACAATAAAATATTATTTAAAATATTTTTTCCATGTTAATGGGAATCAAATAACCTTTAAAAATATTTTTTAAAACATTTTTGAAAACTTGGTTTCTGAATAAAATAGATTTCTAACCGAAGAGAGAGATAGTTAGATTTTACTTAAAAACATTATATTATGTAGAAAATAATGGAATAAGGGTACTAATACATAATGATAAATTAAATAATAAAATGAGAATAAACATCATTAGTGTTCTTAAGACATGGATAATAATATTTCATTAAATAAAGTACAAGCATAAACAATCTTTAAAAGAGAAGTGATTTTTTCAATAATCCCTTATCAAATTGTAACATGGGATCATATTATCCATGTAAGAAAAATAAATCACAAAAGAATAAAATATCATTAAAATAAATATATTCATGATTATTATGTAAAATGGAATTATATAGACCACAAAAAAGAATTTATGTGCATAAAAAACATGATTCTCAATGAAGAAAAATTGAGACAAATCATTTTTACCGATTTGGTATCTTTTGAAACTTAAACCCCATGGAATAAAGATCATAAAATTGATATGTAAATAAAAATAAATTTAATTATAAGAATCACTGAATACATCCATGTTTTGTATACACACCCAGTAAAAGTAATGGGTGGTGAATAAAGAATATATCTCACAAAAAATAAAAATAGATATTCAATCCCCTTATATTAAGTCTTGAATCTTTTCGTATTCAATCAAAAACCATTTATATTAAATATAAATTTATTATAAATATTTTATAAAACCATATTACTATATATAATTTCATATAGGTTTCTATTATGACCATATATTACTTTCCTATTAATCAAATTATGTTAAGGTTTCTCTTAGAATAATATTTGATTTGATCTTTGCATGTATCTTAAATTTATATATCTTTGGTAGTTAAACATATATAATGATTCAAGAATATAAATCATTATATAAATATATTTTATATTAATTATCTTTTTATTATAATAATCTATAGAATATAGAAGTGTGAAATAAAATACACTATTTATGGGGATGGTAAGCTGTATGTACACATGAATGATGTTTCCATTTTTTAGCATATTAAATGAAAGAAATAAAATTAACTATATGTATATCTGTATATAAATATATTTTATAATTATAATAGGAAATTAATTTTATATATATCATAATTTTTACTAATCTTATATTTAATACCTTACAAGTTGTTTGTGAATTAATTACATAACTTTCAAGGGGTGGTAGTCCACACTTCCTCAAACGAAATTATCATATTCAGGCTAAATGGAATATAAGGACGTATAATTCTTGAAAAAAATAATAAAGCTTTAAGACATAAATAATATAATATATAACATATATAAACAGATTATTCATCATAATTTCCACAATGATAGTTGGTAAATTAATAATAAACAATCCTCTGTTAGTGATATAGTTGTTCGTTTTACACATAAACAGTATGTTCATTACCCATTATATGGAGGTCTGTGTAATTTTAGGTTTAAAACCTATCATATAAATCCTATTATATTGATGAAACAGTTTTTTTTATAAAATCATGGAATAAATAGAGTAGAGTGGGTGGAGAAGGAAAATAATATAAAATCATTTGAGGGAATGTGTTACCTCTTAATCAGGTAACTCCTTTTGGTTTGTGCCAAAAGGATGACTTGCAAGACTTTATGCCTAAAATAAGGATTAAAGGATGAATGTAGGGATTTTTGGTATTGTATTGGTCTAATATTTTCTTAATCTATGTGTTTTGAGAGTTGAGAAGAATGGGGAGAGGTATCGGCCTTTTATAGGGAAGGGAAAGGAGTTACATGGTGTTTTGGAAAAAATTATTGGTGACCACACATTTTAACAGAAAACAATTCCTAGAAAACCAAAATAAATAAATAATGGAATATTAATTTATTATTAATGACTAAAAAATAAGTTTTGAAAAAATTTCTATGTCTTTATGGTTATTAAATTTAAGGTTAGTTATTAGTTAAGCTTAATTCTACCTTAATCATTGTAATTAATTTAAATTACACTAACTAATATTTGTAGTAAAAAACTATGCTTACCTTATTATACATTAAAATTTATTATTATTAAACATATTGAATAAATTTTAACAAATATATATCATTTTAGTGGCAGGATTTAATTTAAAATTAATCCCGCTGATGGGATGACACTACTGGTTTTCAAAAGACAAAACATTGAAACCTTTGCTATGATTTTTTACACAATATCAAAGTAAAAATGATTCTAATGAACTAAATTGGATTAATTCATAACAATATTATATAATTAAACATTAAAACATAATATAAATATAATTAAACCTTATAAATAAATTATTTGACAAATTAGTTTTGAATTAAAATCCATAATTCATCGATATTCAAAAAAATGAAGATTTTTAGAAAAATACCTAAACTTCTCCATAAGATAATATCCAAAAATAAATTTAAAACTCGGTTTTTTTTAAATTAAATTTATTAGTAATCTAAAATTATTTTTAATATTATTTAAAGAGGGAAATAAAATGTAGTTCATTTGAGAAAATATTATTTTTAAACATATAAGAACATTACCACAAAGTATATATTTCATCCTGAATATGTTTTATTTAAATAAAAACATTATTAAAAATATTTTAAAAGTCATTATAACTATTCATATTTCTATTTTAAATGGATGGATTATAATTATTTCATTTAAATAATAAAAAAATAAAAATACCTTTCATATAAATTCAGTGTTGTGTGTAATATATGTCAGGTTGGTGTTTCATGTAATAAAGACCAAGTCGATATTCTATGTAACATATGATAAGATGATGTTCCATTAAAGGAATGAAAATTATATTCCATGTGAGAGGGATGTTTTACTTAGTGAATTTTAAGACACAAGAAATTATAATTTATTTGATACAAGGGTCCATAAAAACTCAGGTTGTAAAATATTAAGTCCATATTAAACAACCTCATTTTAAAACACCAAATTAGAAATAGAGATCACATAGGATTTGCAATTATATCTATTATTAAGAGGTTTTTGACATAAATCATCAATAATAACCCTCATGTTAAATCTTTTGTTAACATAATGGTTGTACCCCTTTCATTTGAAAGACTAAAGTATGGGTGGTACATTATATGGAGGTCTCACTACCCTAACATAAATAATTACCTTCTTTCCATAAATTCCACATTTTTTTTCTTTTTGACCTTCCTTTCCAAGAATAAGGAATTTATATTTCCTCTTATGAAACATTCCTATAAGTATATTTCCACAAATTTGGTATTAAGTAAGACACGTCTTCTTCCCTCTATGGTTTTTATTTTTAAAATTTTCATTTCATTTTGTCTATATTTTTATATCTAAATAAATAGATTAATTGATGGAATTGTTCTTCATTTATACATTCATATAACATAGAACAATTTCTTCATATCATCTGAAGTCTCTTTAGTTTAACACCCCTTGGAGATTTGGTTTTATGTAATCAAAGAATACATCAATAATTTTTTTAGGTTAGTTGAAAATACCAATACCATGCCTCAAATGTATTGTAAAATCTTCCATATTTGTTCTAATGGATTCATCACCCTTTTGATGTAGTTCATGAAATTCCTTCACCAATTTCTTATGAATTTTTTGATGAATGAACCCAACATACAATAACTTTTTAAACTCATAGAACTTTATGAAGTTGATTTATTCTCATTACCATGTGTATTTATATGATTTCCCCATTGATATTATTCACCATCAAAATGATTATAGATAAAAAATTTCACTCAGAAGATTGGATAATGAAAAATATATTTTATATTTTACTGATCAATTTCATAATAATTATTGGATAAATGGTCCCACTAAAATTATGTTTATACTTCCTCATACAGACTCAAATAAATGCCCCCTTTTTCTAATTTTCATGCTCAACATGATTCATAAATTATAAATTTTTTTAACAATATAAATAATTTGTTTCATTCTTGATCCCATTCAACTCCTTAGGAGGACAATCAATGAATTTTATATCACATTCAGCATTAACATAGTTACTTATAGTTCTATCCATTGACCAAAACAAAAACATATAGTACGAGAAATAATATATAATCATGAAAATCAATTATTGAATGTCTAAATCATGAAACTGTTATTTTAGTATATGAAATGTTAGGTTTAACCAATGTTATCCACAATCATTACTTTTTAAACCATTTTATAATTATTTGTAAATAAAATGGGAATTAACCTAATAACATCCCTTGTAATTTCGAGCATTGTGTGGAGTATGAGGTCCACTCATCATACAACAATGATGATTGAGTAAATACCCAACATGACACTTTTAGAGTTGTTAACCATAGATGCATCTTTTACACAGTCACATCCAATTTCTAAAAATCACAAATGGATATTTTTTCTCGGAAAACCACACTACTTTATTTACCATAACTCATGGTTTTATCCCATTCTTAGGCTTATCCTAAGGCTTACCTTTATGTATCAACATCATAGTTCCCAAAAATAACTAAACCTTGTTCTAAAACCAATATATTTTCCCAAACAATAGATACATAAATAATACATCTTATTATATTAATATTCATTATCTTTAATTATGATTCATTATAGAACCCTAATGGTTAAATTTCTTTAAAATCATGGATATATCAAAAACTAGGACATAAATGTTCTTTGTAATCTTCCATTATATTCTTCACAATTAGAACCCTTATTAGACATATCATAATTAAAAACCTTACCCATATCTTGTAAAAAAGGAAACATAATAAAGGATAATCAAATATTCTCAACAAGGGTAAAAAAGGGAGATATCAATGTTTATTTAATCAAAAAGTTATCGTAAGTGTATAATAACATCAGAATAACATTTGAAAACCATACAAAAAAATCATTATATTATAAACATGAGTCATGGAATAAATATTGGTAGTTCTGAAGTCATAGATCATAAAGGATTCAAGGAACATGAGCCATTAGATCATAATACTGGCTGAAATTTAGACGTAAAATAGTGTAATAAAGTATGAAATAACAATATTATTTTTATTATTTCAAGGCTACCCAATAAGAAATTCATCACATGTTGTGGTTTGGATAACAACCCATGTACCCTTATAGGGATTGGGATAACCTACTGTGCAACCACTTCTGGGCTTAGGATAACCTCATTTGTACCTTTAAGCAGATAAATCACTAATTTTTACACAATTTATTTAAGGGATATAATATACCCACCCATAACATAATAATAATCCATTCATATATATTCCACAATATCATTGAAGGATTTATCATTTAATCATATAATAAACCATGAAAAAAATGTATTTCATCAATATTAAATTATCATAAACATAGATAATCTAGAGAAAGAATAAATATGGTATCATAGAATCATATCCCAATTTAATCATAAGTAACATAAAAGGATTTTACCATTGATAGAAAATGTCACTAAAAGACCATGGGAATTATTCATGATAAAAATACCAATTTTACTTTCAACTCACTTATTAGAAATTTAAAAATTTCACAAATATTATGAAATTAATTTTCCTTTGATAAGTAAAATGTAAAAATTTAAAACAATATTCAAGGAAAATTGTATTTGTACTGGTAGGAAGATTCATTCATGTGGTATATGTTAAAAAATATTTCATTCACGAATTTGGTAAAAATCACCTCATTCCTAATGTGACAAGAAAATTATTTTTATTCCTTTTTTAGAAATTAAAACATGGCAAAAAATAATTTTAATAAATCTTTAGAGAATAGTAAAAAATTTATTGAAAACATTTTAGGGAAAATATAGACATTGAAGAAAATATTTTCCACTAAATTCGCAAATAAATTATATTTTCCTTAAAATCAATATTTTGAAATTTTGAGCACTTCGATAGAATAAAATTTAATGAACCTATAAAATATATAAAAATAAAAATAGGATAATCAAATTAATTATATTTTTGAGAGGTATATCATATAATTTCATCATTATAAATATGAGTATTAATAATCCTAATAAAAATTAGATTGTACCGTAAAACCCTTGCATCATGTCAGACCTATATGAGACGTTCTTTAACCTCATGTATAAAAATTGTTTAATATATTTATAAATTAGAATAAAATAAATATTTTTAATATCTTATATTGTTTAAACATAAAAAATTATCCTGAATTCATCAACAATTCTTTATTATAATCACTATTTCGAGTGGACACTATTTTATTTTCCAGGAGTGTTTAATTTTGGAAGTTTGGGACCTTGTATATTGATCAACGATCAATATTATCCAATATTATAATAATGATATAAATATATAATATATTTATTATATTTTAATTAATAGCCATTCATAAAATGTTGATATTGAATTATAAATTATAGAGTTATTGGATAATATTGTATTCATTTTCTCATGAAAAGAAATAAAGAAATAGAAATAATATTTTATCATTAAATATTAATAATAATATCATAAATTAAATATATATTTATTAAATCCATCATTATATACATGAATATTTTGTATTAATTTAAAATGACTCATTTCACTACTTGGAGTTGATAGAGCATAGGTAAGGATGAGCGATACTTTTGTTCCCTAATTTATGGAATAGATGATGATAATGGTTTTTCTGAAATCAAAAGAAAATATCATTATATTTAAAATAATTGTCTAATTATTTTATTATAATATATATATTTTTATAGAGGTTGGGAGAATAAATAAAATTTAAAGGGATTAGATTAATATTTATAACTCTTCTTTGATAGGCATTATTTGACTCTAAACAAAAGGCCTGAAAGGTTGGTCTCTAAGAAATAAAAGTGATCTAGGATGAATTAAATGAATATATTAAGTTTTTTTGTTATACATTGTTTGATATATAAGTATCATAATTCATGTATAATGGTGGAAAATAGGGGCCCATTTATAGGTGAGGGAGTGGACACAGTTGGAATTACATAATATAATTATTGTATTTTTCAAGTATAATGATTCCTAAAGGACTTGTCCTATAATTTTTAATATGATTATGTGGAATTATATTTAACCAATAATAATTATACCTTTTTATGTAGAATTATTAAACATATCACTTAGTTCTCCACCCCTGTAAAAGAGAGTTTAACCTTAACCATGGTAAGAAAAATTGTAGTATTTACTATTCATTAAAACAAAAAATCAACTTATCTATTTTAAAAAATTAGGACATTGTGATTTTAAAAATTTAGATAATTTTATAAAATTAAATATTTATAAATGTAATAAATTCAATTAAAAATTGACAAGCAAAACATAACGAATTACCATTTGTTATAAATTGTTTTTTAATAATAAAACTAAATTTACTTCAATTCCATGATTAGTAAAAATTATCAAATGAATATTAGAATATTATATTTAATATATAATCTGAAAATTTCCTTGAAACTATTAATCAATATGATATAAATACACATTGAATATAAGAAAACTAATTTGATGAAAAGAAAACCTTTATCCATTAAATGATATTATCTTCTTTCCAAACCATTAGATAAATAAAACAAGATTATTATTTATTTATTCATATAAATTAACAATATATTTTATTAATCAATATTTTCAATATTGATCAATATTAATTGTTTAAATAAAAATACATAACATCTAGACAAATTAATTTCATCGAAAAATTGTTCTTTTTATAATTAAATGATTTTATTAAAATTGATTTATTCTCAATACATTTTTACCATTATGCACATATTCAAAAATTTGATAAATACAATATGTGATTTAAATCCAAAAACTATGTTATAATCGTATATTATATCACTTTTCTTTTAGATTATATTTTTTTGTGTAAATAAAGCTATCAAATAATTCATGTTTATTTCCAAATATATATATATATATATATATATATAGTATTTGATTTTAATTTTTAGGTTGTTGGTTTGTGTATCAATCCTAATTTAGAGAATATTTATCTCTTTAAATTGGCCAACAAGATAGGTGATATTATCAAATCCATAGGTGCAACTTGTCAAAAAGAAGAGTTGGTGGAATTCCCTCAACATTGGTGTCATGAAATTTGAATTGTGGAAGAAGAAGGAGTAGTATCAACCTATTAATATTTTATTTGTGTTTCCCTATACTATCAATAATTTTTAGTGGAATGTTCCCACCTCTATGACTCCCAATTTGTAGTTGAGGATGATGTATCATCGATTTATCCAACCTCCTCCTCATTGGAGAATGTTCCATAAGTTCTCTATGGGGAAAGGCTCATGAAACATTTAGTTTTGGGAATTATAAAGGTGCATTAACCCTTGTGATCTCTCAACTGATAGAAATGTCAGTGTGGTGTTTTAGCGTTTATTTTCTCTAATTTCATTACTAAATTAAGAATGAATCTCCCTTCTCATAGCAGTAGACATCTGAATTAATTTCTCTATAATATATTAGCTATTATAGGGAAATAGGGAAAGGGTTATTTGGATTAATGGGAGAAGTTGTTTTCTATTATTGGTCATTGGTGTATATAATTGTTGTGTTTGGGATCATGTGAGAGTCAACTACATCATGTGTGCTCCACCTCCCCAACAACTAGTCGTAATTGTTGGTGTACCTCATCTATCATGTATGATGGCCAGTGTTCTAAAAGAAAATTTAAATCTACAAATAAGTACATGTTGACGATTTAAGTCTGCAATATTCCCAACACTACTAATCATATCCATATCAAAGGATATAGGATTCATGTGTGTAATTCTTATCAATGGGGATGACAAATTATACAATTTTACCAATGATTCTTATATAGGAAACCCAATTTAAAGCAATAATTATATTTCTTGATTCATTATATGGTGTTCGATATGTGGTACCATTTCAACAGATGGCTTCAATATATGTCCCCCATTTTATCTTTCAAAATTTGGGTGGCCTCTCACCACCGAGTATGATTGTCTCATCACATTAATCAGAACATGATTATGAGATGTCAGATCATTCCTCTATCGATTCTTCCAAGGAGTTTCCTGCTTCATATAGGCATTTGATAAATATTTAACACACAGTTATAAATTATTTTCCCCCACACCATATGTACATGGAACTTGTTAATTATATCACTGGTGATCGTTGAAGGGGTGAAACCTTGTGGTCAAGGCTGAGTAGTGTTTTAGAATTTATTGGTATATGAATACATATTCTTTTTTAATATTGGGAGTGAATATTGTGGTTATTGAACAAGTTATCATAATATCACCACATAAGATAACATATGATCATTAACTAGGGTATCCTGTTGTTTTCATAGGAGGAATGTTTCACTCATAACATATGGAATCATATGTTTTACCCATAAGGAATCACATACTCATCACAGGAGGTATAATGTTCCCATCACACAAGGCGTCTTATTCTCATCACATAGGGTAGGGATAATATTAGTTTAGTCACATAAGGGGATAATGGAAGGATAATTTTATCATTATATAGTATTACTATAATAATAACATAAGAAATATTATTCTTTTTTACATAAGTTATTCATTTTTTAGATCATTGTGAATGATAGAATCATATGATTAACACTTAACGGAAGGGAGGAGTGATATTATTCTTATTAAATAGACACTTTTTTCTCTTCACCTATGTCATATAAGTCTTGTCACCTAATTATCCCTTTGTTTTTCACGTACATCTCACCATTCTTATCACATGATGAAGTATCGTCTTTTGATGCATCAAGGGAGTTAGATGACCCAATACTCGTCACATATCTTGTCATATTCTTGAAACATAAGGATAGGTTCCACTTATTATCCTCAAATAAGGGAGAGAATACGATAAATTCATATGAGTATATAACCACATACACACATCATATATGAGTAAATATAGTTCATCTTCTAGTGTGGACACCCTTAGTTTAAATTTTATTTGAGATTGTTACACATATTCTCTTCATAAAATGGTGATCAAGGTTTATGTTATAAAAGTTTTGGGGGTTCTTAAAAAATTTGTTGTTATTTAATTCTCTCTAAGTTAATATAATGTGAATGTATTGGTCATATTTTTATATTTAATTGTAAAAATTAAACCTAGGAGTCCTTTTGGATACATCAATAAAAACCCATAAATACCATTGATTATAACATACAATAGATGTATGTAACCCATAAAGATGAATAAATTATAATTTGAAAATAAATAAAAATTAATAATATTTTTTCCACAATGAAATCCCATTGGCCATATTCACCCATGAAAAACATTGTCAGATGAACAAAACCTATAATGTTAAAAACACATGAATGGATAAAAAACAATATAAAATCAAAAATTAAATCTATATGAATGATATGAGTTTTTTCAAAATCAATAATTGAATGAATTTATAGGATGTAATGGGGGTAATACTTTTTATATGAAAAATATTAAAGGTTATATTATTGTTGGGTATAATATAAAAAAGTATCCTATCATTTTAGAATTATATATTTGTAAATGATGAAAATAAAGTCCAATTATATTTAAAAAATATTTATTCTATTTAATTGTTTCGACCTGACTCACATCGTACAAGGGAAGACAAAATGGCCCGATGTATAGCAATCAATTTTAAATTAATTTGAAGGGTTCTTTGTTAGGATTACCATTTCTGTTTCAACCTTATTCACATCATAAATCATTTGATGGTGTAGTTTTGGGAATGTCTATGTAGAGATTGGGAATTATATCCTTATCTTATTGTGAATGAGGTTCCATAGTTGAGTGGTCTCTACGTGTGATTGCAGAGGGGATGAGTATGTATGCAATCAGTCCGCGTTGGGTATAATGTTATCAGATGATCTCCCACGAGTTTATTTATGGAGCTAGAAACACCCAATAACCCTTGTATCCAGGATTCATGTTCCATATTTACAATGTAATTCTCTCATTGGATTATGACTTGGCCAATGACACTTAAGTAATCCATTAGTCAAGAGGATGGGAGGTCGGGATCATCAGACCATTTTGTGGGGAATAAATTCCTACATCGGGACTCTCTTAAAGATTTATGAAATTTTCATTTATTGGTGAATACTTGGTTCTTTCCAAGAATGTTTCTACGAACTACCCCTTACATGAAAAAT
The DNA here is from genome assembly GCA_963277665.1 of Viscum album. NCBI lineage: Eukaryota > Viridiplantae > Streptophyta > Magnoliopsida > Santalales > Viscaceae > Viscum > Viscum album. The sequence goes on along the minus strand of OY728165.1, from coordinate 1,788,561,913 downwards.
CAATCAGGGATATGCATAGATTAAGAATTACCGAGACAATACTCATTTAAGACCTATGATGAGGCTCTCAAGATGATATCATCATCATAGGGGGATGAATGTTTCTTCAATATTGGTATCAAACCCATGATATTGGATTCATGTATTTCCTTATAATGGTAATAATAAACAATGTATTTTGTCACCACTTAACTATACATATCACCTTTTATGTTCATGTGATAGGGAACCATCCATGATGTTTAGTGTCGTGCGGTGAGGACGTTTAGGCAAGGAATTCCAATTAAATATTTCATTTGGGTCTTAGACCAAAATGGAATAGGGTTCTCAAGAGATGCATGGTCTCTTGGGAATAAGTGTCCCTATTAAGGATATGGATAGGGGATATTAGGGTGATTTTGGTGTTGGGTTTGGATCTCTGGGAGGCTTCCTACGTATCTGAGTTAGTTGGGAATGAAAGACATCATAGTTTGGTTTTTTTTTGTGCTTATACCATAAAAGAGGCCCTTCTAGAAGATTCATGTTGGGGATTATACCTAAGGATGATTCCTTAATGGTTCGGGGGGGGGGGATTTTCTTGGGACTATCTTTTAAGGGGAAATACCCATGAGTTTGGTCCTTAGGCAGGCATCCCACATATCATGATCAAAGAAGGAACCAGAGTTCTCAAAGTTCATTAGGGTGGGTCTTATGCATTGAAGCTGACCATTTTTCTATAACCATGAGGAGGATCTCGACCCATGATGATTCGAATGTTTGGTTAGGTCTAACACATTAGATTATTTCCATGTTTTCGGGTTCTATAGATGTCATGATAAAAACCAATTTCTAAGACCATATGATTCATGCTTTGTTTGAGAAACAAGTGGTGTTAGTTGATTTGAAGATCACAGGTTCTATATCATCTAATAATAGAATTTATTAGCTCCCCAAGGGAGAGGGGGGATTTTAATGTTCCCATTTTCATTCCCATGTTGATATGTAGGATAGTGATGTTCGTAAATATATTTGGATATGTCTCAGGCTGAGACAAAGAGGAGAAAGGGAAACACCTCCCTTGGAAATGTTAGGGCATACCTCAGGGACCTTAAAATATGTTTTGGGAAAGGGGAGAAGCATTACACCTCCTAAAAGGGAAAATCTTTTTGATCAATTTGAATTTACATTGTCCCTCATTGAATGGAATATCTAGTGATAACCATTGATCCCTAGAATGGGAAGGTTCATATAAGTATTCCAATGTTGGGCCTCATGTAACCATGGAAATGTAAACTTAATTTCATTTTTGGGTTCTACACCATTGTGTGGATTATCCATGTGACTCTGCATAACATGGGAATGTAAACTCAGAAGAACATGTTGATGCGATTGATGGTTTTATCGTATGGGTCTAGTGGCTTTGCAAGAGGCTTTAGAATTATGTTGATGGACTAGTAAAAAGAGGGTATTCGGAGGATGGCACAAAAACTGAAGGGCATGATCAAGACTAGAAGGTAGAAACGCGAAAAGGTACACCATTATGCATACCACTTGTTCATGCAGGGGGTACCCTCTCTGTGGTGCATTTCCATGTGGGTGGAGGGATCGTCTATGTACTGAGGTGGTATGTGGAATGGGATGTCGCCTATGTAAGGAGGTGGAATGAGGCCTCAAGTTCCATCTACATACTTTGGTCATATGCGGAGATAGAGTCCATCCATGTAGTTGGATGCTATAACGGGAAAGGTTTTGTTCTCATTGAGATATGCTATGTGGTACATCATATTGATGTAGGGGTATGGGTCCGGTAGTTTACCGGATGTTCATCCGTGAAGGGGGTATGGTTAGTAGTTCTCCAATTAGGTTCATGGTTTTCCAATATTTTTATGCTTCCTTCTTTTTATGTATTACAATAGATTTTTTCCCAACAAGAAACCATTATTCGTAACATATTTCATTGATCATTTTCCTTTAAAGTCATCTATCCATAAAATTCAATTTCTATAAATATCCAATCACCCTCTTCTCCTACTTTTTTTCTTCTCAGCTCAAGATCCTTTTATAGAGTGTTGAGGAGGTTGTATCTATGGGTCACACGACACATTTTGTGGAAGCCCAAGGGAAAATTATCAGGCCGGTGAAAGAATCGATCAACAATGATTATGGGGATATGGTTCCAGATGACACAAATTACCAACTCAATCCCATGAACGAAATAGTCTGCATGACACAACTGGCCTCACCTTGTATTCGAATGGGACGTTCAAAATATTATAGTGTGGGAAGACCCTATTCAATATAATTTAGAAAATTGAACACAAGGACAAGAAATAAGGGTTGGATAAGCTACTCCATACTCGATGGTATTATTGGAAAATGACACACACTATCCGTCATGAAACCCTATACTAATTATTATATGAGATAGAGGTAGTTTTACCCATGGAAGATCAATTATCGTCACTCTATGTCACTATCGGTGAATAACTATCTATAAAAGAGATGTCTTTGAAATGGTTCGATTAGCTAAAGTTGTTGGATGAGAAAATATTTCACACTCTCCACCATTTGAATGTTTAACAAAATCATATTCCATGAGACATCAATAAGAAGGATCATCTTTGACCATTCATTCAAGAAGAAATGGTGTTGGTACTCAGAACCCCAATGATACTCTGAATGAAACCTTCAAAGGTGGAGCCAAAATAGAAAGATCCATATTATATACACAAGTTATACTCCAGTGGATCATATTTCTTAATTCAAAGGGATAGAAACCTCACCATACATCCCCCCAATGTGAGGTTCATGAAGAATTAATTTGTGTAATCATGTCAAACTCATACTAGAATCATGATGTTAAACTTCATAGTGTTGTCTCTGTATATGTTACACAACATTAATGGATATGGAAATGGTCATGAACACAAGACATTAAACTTTCGGATGATCCCGTCTTATTTGGGAGATGTTAAACTAAATAGAGACATATGTGTCCATATTGTATGACATTAAACTGGTTAGCATTTTCATCCTTAACACAAGCCGTTAAACTAAATGGTGATCATTTTTGTCTAGAATAATTTCTTGATTCATGGAAACATGTGTGAAATGAATGAATAAGAGGAAACATATTTATCAATCCCTTCCCAATTCCATGTGTTGTTATTTGACCATACATTTCAAGCACCATTGGGGTTATGTTGTTAGGCTAGGACAACCAGGATAAGTAGGAAGACCAGACAGAAAAGAATGAATGAGAGTTGATGATTTGAATCAACTATCATGACCACTTCATCTATAATCCTTATGCTTCCCCTACCGGTACCATTTTGAACAATTATTTACAATACATTGACTACTTAGGATACCTCTTCTCATTGAGGGAAGTTATTTTGGATGCCTGTATTGATGGAGAACTTACCTGCAATGGATATATGCCTTGATGATTTTTTCATCAGTTTAACTATATTCAGATACTGTATCCCTTTTCACTCAACAACACATGTATGGAAAAATATCTTATAATAGCTAGATAATTAGGGATAATATTTTCTCGAGAGGATACTCATTATTAGGAAAGCCTTCATGATTCTGAGGGTTATGTACCCTTTATTACAAGTGGTTATGTTGAGTCCTATGCTCTATCATATCTAAATTTCCTCCTATCAGATCTAGTTCCCACTATTATGACCCATAGGATTTTGTGGATAAGATGATAGGGAAACAAAAGGATGATACTAGAGAATCTCAACTTGGAAAAATCCTTCAGAAGTATCTCAGTTTTGAACCCTTGACGAAGGTCCTAAGAGACGAGGGAGAGAATACAAAAGTTATTGAGGTTACCATTGGGAGTCAACCACCGGTCGCTTTTGATTATTCCTTTCCAATTTCATGGAGTAAATGGGATATTTTGAAGAATATCTAATATTATCAAGATCATTCCCCTCACACATTGTGGTTGTTCCTCTACAAGAGAATGGTTTCTCCCACTAACCTTTGCTTTGTGTTAGCACTGGCTGAAATTCCTTAAGATGATGAGCCTGATTGGGTAAATAATTACCTTTAGGACCTTGAGTCTCTGATCCATTCTCAGAACAATAATTATAAATTCTCTCATCAAGTATATTCCATGCTACGATCAGAGACTAATGAAGAGGATCGTGATGATGATCATTAGTCATATGGTGGATAGATTGCTGATTTAAATGTTGTGGTTGGAGAGTGATAAGATAATCTCACATTTCTAGAGCCTCATAATCATTCATCTCCTAAGGGTCCTAGGTTTTTCGGGGCACCAGGAAGTAACTGTGACTAATGAAACATGCTCCTCTTCCAAAGGATGATCCCCCAGCACTAGACATCCCCATTAATGCCTCATTTACAAGAATTAGGAGGATCTAAGATGACTTAAGGGTGAACACATATGATGAATACATTTGGAAACTACTTCAAGGAGGGTGCCTTGTTCTTCTAGGTTTTGGGGTGGCCATTTACATTAAATCTATTTCTGGTGAAGAACATCCAAATGATGTAGCCTCAATCATGATTAATATGGGGAAATGTCTCTATGCTTCCACATATAGACTTTACTATTCTTACAAAGTGGTATGGATGATGGTACTCTCAGAGTAAATTAACATTTAAAAAGATTTCATTCCATTTACTAACCCTTACTTTAATTTCCATCATTGTGATGATTCTTACATCTCCTCTTTTTCATCCACCGGGACCTTATGAGACTTAGAAGATGGTTCATTCTCGAGTATAAACCCCTAAGGGAACATCATATGGGGAACTGGTCCCTTGGGATGTGGGGATTGATAGGGAAGGTTCCCCTAGGGATTCTGAACATATCGAGGCAGTAATTGAAAATCCTATTGGGAAATTCCCTCTGACTCCAAATTATATTCCTGTTAGGGATCCATCCCCATGGCGTACTAAGGAACACTGAAAATAAACCCAACTATTGAAACATATTAGAAAGAAGATTACAAGTATGTTCCATATCATTCTATTTTGTTGTTACATAATGAACTTTTATCTTATTGACCATTTAACACTTGTATATTTTGATGTAAAACCAATAAGTAATCACGAAGAAGTTTCCCAAGAATTTTTGGCTCTTATAACATTTTTGGTAGAAGTAGGAAAACAAGATTTCATGGTTGAATGGGTAAAAGAGACATTGCCAGATAAGGATATTTGGGGTATTTTGGGCCCTTTGGACATTCCTAGCCCAAATCAGGAAACCTCAACCTCAATAGGGGAGGATCATTTAGATATTGAAATACCAACTGTGCGTGTTGATCCGGCTGCCATAGAGTAGGACCATATGAAATTGATAGTAGTATCTAAATTGGGTGAATAGATTATTAAACAATTAATGAGGATAATATTAATTGTTAATATATATAATATTCACTTTCTTTATTATTCATAAACAACATTTTAGTGAATTTTACAATTTGAACATCATTTCACATTATGATTGTATGTCATTCTTAAAATAAAATATTGCATGGTACATTTTTTAACACCATATAAAATACACAACAGTCTTGATTCTATTTTCATATTTAATTTTTAGGAATATCATTTAATGGGGAACAATTAAAACTTTTGGAGTACTTGATGATTCACATAGTAAGACCACAAATGTGGACCTTGATCTAATAACATTATGGGCAAAGTGAACTGGATAACATCCCAATAAAACTAATGTAGACGCCAGTATCCATGCCCCATAATTCTGATAATTTAACTGATGATAGAGGACATCAGTGGTAACATTAATCCAAAATTTACGAGTGCTAATTTAGACGTCTTCATAGAGGTCATGGTGGACCGATTTGAAGATGAAATTCTAGGCCAGATTCAACGGCCCAGAAAAACATTCCATCATTTTGATCATATCACGCCATCAAAAATTCCATTTGGGATAAACGTTTACATGATTTTTAGAGACATCCGGGTATCCTTTTTCTTACTCTATGACCCACTCAAATTCATCAATCTAGAAGGTCATTTAGGAACCTATTTTTGGTGGATGAAAGTTGGATTCCACTTCAGGTCATGGGTGAAAATTACACTCTCTTAATTTCCACCACCCTAGGCCTATCATTCTCAATTGGATTATTTGTAATATTTGTAGTTCTACCCATGTCTTCATAAATTCATATTTAAGGTAGTGGTGGAGAATGATTTGAGGAGGCTTTTTTATTTTCATGTGTAATGTTATGATGCCATTTTGATTTTCCATGTTTGTGCTTTGGCATGTATGTTGTTCCAAGTAACTTTAGTTTCTTACTAATATTTATTCCTATCCTTTCAATCTATACTTATTCATATAATTTTTATATTGTTGACTCAAGGTGTGAATTTCTTCACACCATTCCTTGTGATCCTTACACACAACAATGGAGTGTTAGTTTTTTTGATGTTTTTACTTTTTAAATCTCTCTGTCATGAGTATACTTCCCACTTCAATTGATATAATATCATCAATAAAGGGAAACCCATTTTATGGGTTGATCCAAGGGTGTTGGAAGGGTCTGGATGGGTTTTTATTTATCACACCATTAATTTTTAATCACTTCTATTAAATGAGTTTTTATTTAGCAATTAAAAAACTTCTTCACACTTGTTGAATATTATAATAACACACTTAAAGTGATCAAACAAACATTTACCATAGAGTTCTCATAAATATGATACTCTACGTTTTTAGGTGATTGTTATTATGGTATTTTGGTATTAAACCAGTAAGTGATTCTGTTTTTTGATCTTCTTATGAACCCATATCAAATATAAGAAATTGAAATCGTTAAAAAGGAATTCATCCAATCCACCCCCGAGTGATAACCTAGGATAAACACATTATCATAATTTGAATAAAATTATGTATCTTAGGGTTCATTTAAAACCTCCAAAAAACCATGTTTCCACATTATAGAAAAAACTTTATTTCATTAGATTGTGTGTCGATAGGTTTTTATTAGGTCCTTAAGGATTTCACAAGCTAAGATTCACTACAAGTGACTGCTAGACACTTAGAACATGGGTAAATTTGTGTGGGACCAAATTTTGGTGTTTTTTTCAGGGTGCAAGTAAGTTCTTTAGACCAAAAACCTTCTTTACTCACCCCAATTTTTTCTATTTTTGCCTAAATTCCCTTTTATTTCCCATTTCTAGGTTTTGTATTCTTTTGGAACATGTCCGCCTACACATGTTATAACTCAAATATATTAGTTAGGGTCAAAATTCTTTAGATTGGGGATTCAAGTACACAAAAATAAATCTTTCCTTTAGATACTAATATACCAAATACTCTAGATTCAAAAATTGATCCCATTTCAATAGAGGGTATTCATTGAAACCAACTAATATAACCAGGTGGGAACCAAAATGGAAATCCAAATGAGGTAGCCCCAAACATGGGGAATGTAGTGGATCAAACCCTGAATGACTACCTCATACATGCCCAGACCAATGCACCCTCATGCATTAAATCCAATTACCTAGGATATGCCAACTACATCATTAAACACCATGTCTAAAACCACCTTCCCACATTCCATGGAATGGAGTCCGACATCCCCTACCTTCAAATTAAGGAGTTCAATGACTTTGTAGAAACCATGTGTCCCCCACATCAAATAGAATCATGTAATATGAAGCTCTTTCATTTTTCATTAATGGATCAAGCTAAAAATTGTCTAAATTTTTTGAAACCATCATCCATCAACTGTAGGGGAAAAGTACAAAGATAAATCTATAAAAAATACATTCCCCACCACAAATCAATTTCACTTAATTAGAGAATCCAAATATTTTTTGAAAAAAAAAAGAGAGATTCATTCTATGAAACATTGGATAGGTTCAAAGACACCCTAAACATGGTTGTACACCAAGAGTATTCTATTCCTGAACATGTGATAATTTTATATGAAGGGTTAGGCCTAGGGAACAGACAATTTATTTATATGATGTGTAATGGGACCTTTAAAAAAAGACCCAAATGATGCATACACGTATCTTGAAATCCTTGTGGAACAAAACCAAACACAGGGAACATCACCTTTTTCTGAATATCCCCAATGAACTACTATAATTCACACACATAATGATGATAAAATCCTTTGGGCTAAACCCGCAGCACTCGCTAGGAAGGATGAATAGATAGACCTTATGATAATTCATTAAATCCAAACTGTATAAACTATTTTCATAGTCTATGTCAAACATGACCAAAAAATAAAAAATATCCCACACATTACATCCATTGAATATGTACTTATTAGAGGACCACCTGCTGAAGTCAATACCCTAAACTTCCATAATTACCAATTCCAAAACACATTCAACCGAAGGTATAATGACAACCAAGGCTTTTATTGGAAAGATAACCAATAACCTAGCCAACCACAATGACCAAACCCCCACCCAGCACAAAATTTTCAAATAAATTACAATACAAACCACAACTAGTCCAATACCAACATACTCCAATAAAATACCAACAACACATCCAGTAACCCATCTAACAACAAAAGTATCCTACTAGGATAAACCAACCTACACATGCCCCTCCCAATCATTCCCTCTCCCAATCCTTGAACAATTGCGTAAACCAGTGGAGAAAATGAAATCTGAAGTCTCTTCCCTTGAACAATACTTTCAAATCATCCAAACTAGAAAGAACCCATTCCTACACAGGCCATTCCATAACATTAATAAAGGATAGAGTCAATTTTCACTCAATCAACTCCAGAACTACTGATGGTTTTGAAAGTTCTAAGAAGTATAAATAAATTGAGAAACCTGAAAAAATAATTCAAAACCCATATGAATCTTAAAAATCCAAGGAAACATCAAATTAACGACATGATAAAACTAAAAAAATAGATAACAATAACAACTCTTAAAAAGAAAATCCCACAACCTGCACCATTTTTTCAATGCATGAGGGGGATAACCAAGCCTGGATTGAGGGAAATATTCTCATAAGTAATGTTGAACATTCACTCCTCGATGCTATTCAAATAATTCTTGAATACTCAAAATAATTAATATACCTCTACATATTTAAAAGGAAATTCTCACATAATAACCAAGTCCTTCTAGAATAAAATGATAGCACAAGAATCCAATGAACTCTTCCACCAAAGATAAAAGACCCAGGATTCCCTAACATCAATGTTCAGCTAGGAGAGAACAAATTTGTAAAATCCTTTTGTGACCTAGGTTTCAATGTCAATCTCATTTCCTATGATGTGTATGACAATTAGGCCTAAAAGATATCCAACCCACATATGTGACACTTAAACATGTTAATCATATCATTAGGGTTCCATAGTAGATTTTAATGGATGTTCTAGTTAAATTATAAAAAGTCATCTACCCTACTGACTTCACTTTCGTTGAAAATAATCCAAACTTAGTAAATAAGGAACAAACACCAATCATCCTTGTTCATCCATCCCTTGGAACAATCAACTCTATTATTCAAGTCTGAAATGGGATCATGACCATCACCTTTGGAAACATTATTCTATACATGAAAATCTATAATGCAAGATCACAAATAGAGGATGGTGAGGATATTCATGTAGTAAACATGATAGGATTTTTTTATAATGAATCCATATAACATCATTGAATATTTTCGGAATGTCTAAGTTAGGACAGGATTAAATTATTTTGTTCCCATCAAAAAATATTATCTTCGTGGCTAGAATCACTTTCAAATTTCTCCTATAATGAAATCTTAAGACCAACAATCAGTGAAATTTTGTAGGAAACCACATTCATGGAGACCACTCCAACTCGCTTCCCTAACACTGAACAGACCAATCCAGTATTTGAAACTTCTATACATGGGGAATAAATCCTACTTGAATCTGTAAAAAATGAAATTTATCTTCTGCCAATGTCACAATGTTCTATAATAATTTTTAACCAACCCAATCAGGAATTGAAAAAACCTCCTACTTCACTTATGTATGCCTTCCAATGAGAAAATAGAACACATCCTATTAGCATTTCTCATTCAATTCAATCCAATCATGATAGGATACTTCTATATGTCTTCAGTAGACACACGAAATATATTAGATAGACCATATATGATATTCTTAGGATTATCCCACATATCAGGACTCATAGTATTATTCTAGAATCTGATTCAAAGCCATGTTGTCAACATCAATGGAGAATCAATCCAAATGTCATGGAAATATTGAGAAAAGAATATCTGAAATTATTAAAAGTTGGTATCACCTATCACATACCTAAGAGTGAGTGGGTCAGCCACATCCACGTGGTTACAAAGAAGAAAGGAATCAAAGTGATAACCAATAATGATTGAGAGATTCTTCTAACAAGAATGAGTAGTGATGGGAGAGACTACATCGAATATTGGATGTTAAAATCATTTTCCAATAATGAGCATTTCCCTTTACCATTCATTGAACCAGTCCTTCAGAGAGTGTATGTTCATGTCTTATACTATTTCTTAGATGGGTACTTAGGGTACATTCAGATTGAGGTATACCTATAGGATCAAGGGAAGACTACATTCACCTATCCATTCAGTACCTTTTCCTTCAAACACATTCCTTTCAGGATACAAAATGTCCCTATAACTTTCCGAAGATTCATGATTGAAATATTCTTATAAATGGTATTGTATTTTCTAAAGGTCTTAAGGGTTGAATTATATTTGTTTGGGGATAAATTCAAGGGATTTATGAGGAATGTGGAGATATTTTAGTCAAGAAGTGAAGAAAATAACCTGGTCTTAAATAGGGAAAAATATTATTTCCTGGTTAAATAGGGACTAGTCCTTGTCAATCTAGTCTCAAGTAGGGGGATTGAATTTGATAAATACAAGGTTGAAATAATTCATCACCTTAAATAACCTAATACTATCAAGTAATATAGGTCATTCATCGGACATGATTGTTTCTATAGAATATTCATTAAGAACTTCAGTTCAATCACTCATCCCCATTGTGGTCTTCTAGTAAATGATGCACCATTTGTTTAAACAGAAAATTGTGAGGGTTCATTATCAACCCTTAAATAATCTCTCACATATCCTCCCATGATGAAATACTAAAATCAGAACCTTCCTTTCGATCTCATGTGTGATGAGAGTGACTTTAATTTAGGAGTTGTGTTAGGATAACATTTTGATAAAACTCCTTCTGTAATTTCATAGGAAAGAAAATCCTTAAATGATTCCCAAATAAACTACACCACCACTGAGAAAAAATTACATTCTGTTGTGTCTTCCTTATAAAATTTCTTGTCCTACCTCTTAGGATCCCCCATCACTACGTTCACTAACCATTCTTCTCTGAAATAAATCTGCCAAAAAACAAGATTCTAAGGCTATAATGATTATGTGGGTCTTTATCATACAATAATTTTACATCACAATCAAATAAAAAATGGTGTTGAAATTTTTTTTTTGTTGATTATCTACAGAGGATTTAATTTAATGAAAAATTATATCACCTTTATTTGTATGATTCATTCCCGGGTGAACACCTAAACTCTGTGAGTGACTACCATTGGTTTGATGACACAGCTAACTCCTAGTTACAAGAGTCTTTCAAAAAAAATTAGGGACTTAAGATAGAAGTGAATTCCTTTATAATGTAAAGAACTACGTGTCTCATGATCCATTACTCTATATGTTGTTCCCTAACTATGTCATTAGGAGGTTTTTTCCAAAATCTAAACAAGAGTCCATCCTAAAATTCTGTCATAGTGAGGTGTATAGAGGTCACATTTCCTCTAATAAAACTTCTAATAAGGTTCTTCAATGTGTTCTCTTGTATTTCACCATCTCAAGGGACTCCTACACAATCTTTCAATGTTGTCCAAGGTGTCAATAAGTAGGGTCCATCACAAAAAGGAATCAAATTCCACTCACTACCATCTTAGTGATTGAAATCTTTGACTGTTGGGGAATCGATTTCATGGGTCCCTTACCAAACTCTAGGGGATATTTGTACCTTATTTTTTATATGGATTATATATCCAAATAGGTTGAGGCCATTCCTACAAAATCCAATGATCATCAAACTATGATTATATTTCTCAAGGAAAAAATCGTATCTAGATTTGGAATTCCTAGGGATGTTATTAGTGATCATAGAACTCATTTTTGCAATCGTCCATTCTCAGCACTGATGGAAAATAATTGAATTTATAAAAACAATTCCACTTCTTTCCACCCAAAGACCAATGGTCAAGATGGGTTATCTAATCGATAAATCAAACATATTCTTGAGAATATAGTTAATCCATATAGGAAAGAATGGTTGAATAAAATCATAGATTCTCTTTGGGCCTATCAAAACACATTTAAACTATTTTACTAATATCCCCATATAGGATAGTTTATGGTAAATCATGGTATTTTATAGTGGATATTTAACATAAGGCCTTTTGGGTAATTAATAAAATTATTTACGACATCTCATTGGCCAAAACAAAAAAAAACAAATTAAATCTTAATGAACCTGTGGAACTTAGGATTGATTCTTACGAAAATTCAAGGATCAATAAAGCTAAAGTACAAGCCTACCAATCACAAAATCAAAAAACAAAAAATTGTAACAGGTAAACCAATTATTTTAGAATTTTCTAAACATCATTTAAACCTATGAATTTTGAGGACCACTTAGTTAGTTCTATACATAGTGCATATGGTATACCCCATGAAGATATAGAAATTCATGATCCCACCAATGGTCAAACATTTAATTTTATGGGTCATAGAGTGAAACCATTCATTAAACAATTCAAAAAACATGAAGTTCATGAAGACTTGTGTGGACCAACATTTAAATTGGAAAATAATTAAACAATTAAGGTTCTAAGTCAATCTAGAGATGTTAAAAAAAGTGTTTCATGGTAGTCAACCCATGGTTTTCATAATCCTAATCATTGTGAATCATTTTTATTTTTCAAATAGGATTAATGAGTCATTTTTATATTAGAAAAAATACTAAATCAATCAACTCTATATATGATAGTACCTCAGACTCTTGACCCATTCATCTATAATGAGAATAGATGTGTAGGAAAGGGGAGCACTATATTCTATCTGTGTCATGTGGTGTGATCCTTGAGTAACACCTTATACGTAAATTTAAAAAGAAGACAATGTAATATTTGTTTATTTTATTTTTATTTTTTTACAGGTTAAAAGATAAGTACAAAAAAATAATTAGAAAAATTAAAAGGACACATCATAGGTTATGGGGAAAACCTCATCACAACCGACAAAGCTATGGAGACTCGAACCCAGGACTGAATGGAGATAAGGTAATGTGCTTTCTACTAACCTACAACTTATAGTTTTTCATTCTTCTATAATTTTTTGTATATATAGTTATATGTTACTTTTTTTATTATTATATAAATAATTAATTAAATATATATATATATATTTATTTATTTATTTGTTTGTTTTTCCTTGTTTCACTATGGAACTCTGCGAGTGACCTGGATATCAAGGGATTAAATTTGAGCAACACAAACATTAACTTCAACCACTATGTGACCTCATTCCATGATTCTCATTTTTAATGTCCTCTTTGAAATCCTATCCTCTACCAACTTATATGTTTTGTTTTATTTAAACACTAGTTATAGTGTTATACTATGTTTTGGGGTGAAAAGAAAGAAAAATATAATTTTGTGTGCATAAAAAATTGTGTGGAAGTAAAAAAAATTTAACCTTGAATAGGATAATACATATTTCACACTTTGAAATTGAATATCAAATTATTTATCATTCCCTGATTCATATTTCAATCCATGTATAATTATATGATAATAGATTTTGGAATGTTTGGTTGTGTAATGTGATTTTTCCTCCTTTATATTTTCATCCTATTAAAAAAATAACAATGGAAGTCCTTTGGATAGTGGGATATTAGATTGAGTCCATGGCGTCTCCAAAATAAACATCATAGGTTTGGTGATCATTTTTGTTTTCAAATGAGTATTTAATAAAGAAACAAATAAAAAATAAAATAAAAAACTGTAAATTTGTGCGGTGAGAAATTAAATGACCTAATACGTGGCTTATGACACTTGGGGATCATGAATCCATAGTTTTCCGGCTCGGAGTTAGAAATTTTATCTTTATTTGGGGTAATTTAATTTGTATCTTACTAAGTTTACTTGATATTATTATCGAGTGTGTGGGATTCACTTGGTGCCCAAATGTAGTTGAGCCTCAAAGTCATCCTCGAATTCATGCTACATGGGTTGACTCTATTGAGTGAAATTTCAATTACCAAGGAGAATTTTCCAAAAAAACCAAAAAAATAAAAAATAAAAAATTGAATAATCATATTAATTTTGAAATTTCATTATCCCTAGTGCTTCCATCATTTCTTTGTTGAATAGAGATGAACCCCATGTCAATTGTGATTCACAACACATCATCATTCTAAATTGATATTGGATGAAATATGGAGATAAATATGAACAAAATAATGGGATTGGTATTGTGATATTCTTATGAAACAATATTGTATTCAAATATTTTGATTTGTTCATAATTTTTTGGTGTAAGTGTTTTTTGTGATCATTGTGTATTAAAATGTTTTTGGATAAGGGAATTCAGATTTCATGTTTTTGAGATAAATTATCCAAAGACTAGAAAAACTCAAGTTTGGGGGTGTGATTATCAAATAAAAGAGGTTAATATTCATTTGTAATATATATAATATTCATTTTCTTCATTATTCATAAACAATATTTTAGTGAATTTTACACTTTGAACATCATTTCACCATATGATTGTAATTCCTTAAAATTCACTATAACATGGTAAATTTTTTAACGCCATATAAAAGACCCATATATCGTGACTTGGTTTTCATATTTACTTTTATGGTTTCTAATTATATTGGGAATAATTCATACTTTTTGATTATTTGAATATTCCTTTTTTAAGACCGCCAAAGTGGGCCTTGAACAAACAACATTCTGGGAATAGTGAACTAGATTACATCCCATTAAAACTAATATATTGCCCAATATCCAATCCCAATAATTATGAAAATTTAACTAAAGATAAGGGATATCAAGGGGATCATTTCATCTAATAGTGAAAAGATCTAATTCGGATTTTTTATGCAGTTCCAGGTGGCCCAAATTGAAGATGAAATTCTTGGAAAGATTCTACAGCCCAGAAAAACATTCCACAATTTCGATCATATTTCACAAAATAAAATTCCATTTTGGCATACATTTACATGATTTTTAAAGACATCTGGGGATACATTTTCCTATTTTATGGCCTACTAACATTCGGCCATAAAAAAGGTAATTTATGTGCCTTGGTGTGGTGGATGCAAGTTAGCTTCCACTTCAGGACAAGGGTGAAGAAGTCCACTCTACATTACATTCCACTACCCAATGAATACAATACTCAAGTGGGATGCTTTGTTCTATTGTTAGTTTGACCCAAGGCTTCAAAAATTACTATTAAAGGTAGTGGTGGTGATGGAATTGAGGAGGCTTGGTTTATTTTCAAGAGTAATGTTATGTTGTCATTTCGTATTACCGTTTTTGTGCCTTCTCATGTAAGTTATTCTAAATCACCTTAGTTTCTTAATAAATGTTATAATTTTCCTTTTATTCTATTCTTCATCAAATAAAATTGATACCATTGCCTCATGGTGTTATTTATTTCACACCAATCCTTGTTAATATTATCACACAATAGTGGAGTGTTTTTTTTTAATTCTTCAATCCACCCATCATAAATCTACATGTTGCTTCCAGTGATAGAGTATATTCTATAGAGGGAAAACCATTTTATGGGTTGATAAAAGGGGTAGAAAGGTGATGTATTGGATTTTATTTATCACTCCATTAATTTTTAATCAGTTATTTTAATTGATATTTTTATTTGATGATTTTAAAACATATTCATCCTTATTGAATTGTAAGGCCACACACTTCTAGTGATAATACTAATGGATACCATAGATTACTCATAAATATGATACAAAATTTGTATAGGTGATTTGTATTATGTTCTGTTGGTATTAAACCAGTAAGTGATGAAGTTATCTAATCATCTTATGAACTAATCTTGAATATAAGAAAATAAAATTGCTAAAAGGGAATTGATCCAATCCACACCCAAGTGATAACCTATGATCCACTCATTCAATTAATTTTAATTCAATTAGGTATCTTACATTTAATTTAAACCATCTTAAACCAAACCCATGATGGCAAATTTATAGACAAAAATACATTCATTTGATTGTGAGTCTATAGGTTCTCCTTAGGTCTATGAGGATTTTACAACCCAAGATACACTTCAAGTGATTTTTTAACCATTAGAACATGGGTAAATTTGGGAAACACCAAGAGCCCTAATTATCTCAGGCTATCGAAGGGGCTCCAGGTCTTAAAGAGTTGACCACCCCAAAACAAAGGGACTTTTCCTTTATAAAGGGAACACCTTCTGGTGTTTATGGTCTGGTTGATATTATTAAACCTACTTTCCCAGAAGTTACACCCATAGGTGAAACTACTATCCCATATCCTATAAACTTAGAATGGGCCATTTTTCCTTTTTCAACAACTACATTGTGGTCATGTCATTAGTTTCTACGGGTTTTGAACTAGCAATCACGCCTTTTTCTATGCTGATTATTTTTACAAGACTAATTTCTATAATTGATATTCTATAAGATACTTTAGAGTCTACTGGTCTATTTGGTCATGACCCTAAGTCATGAGTTACCTTGGATATCCCTAAAACATGGTTGTGCATTGAAGACGCAAAAACATTTTACAGAGATGGTAATTATAGCATGGATGTCGAGGGCATCTATGTTTCAATAAGTGGAGGTTTTTTTCCCAATCCTCTTGACACAAATCTTTTGTTCCACCATTTTTTATCGATATAGGGTTTCTACTTTCATAGTTTCGGAATTTAGGATCACAACTAAAAGCAATGATAATTCTGGTAGAGAGTTCGATCACACCCTTGTTACAATTGTTAGGGGTGAGGCTACTGAGGGATCTAGTCACATTGTAGCCAGTGAATCAGGTCTATTCATAGTGATATTCGTACCTAAATATATTTATTCATCTGGGAGTGATTCTGATGCTAATCGAGAGGGCCTAGTCATCTTTCGACTGGTCCATCAAAGGGCATAGAAAATCATCTAGTGATTTATTTTTCAAACACCACTTGCTGATATTCCAATGAAGAATCCAAAGATACATATGTAGATTTTGGTCTTGTGATTTTGATAATTTTATTACCATGAAATTTATAAAATCATTATTCTGGTGATAAGGGATAGGGAAAAAGCTAGAATACTCAAGTCTGATATTTTAATTGCAGTGTCTGAGGCTCATCTTGTTGCATCTAGACAAATTCTTATGAATGAATCTACTGATCCAAATGGAGTAGCTTTGAGATTGCAAAGTAAACTCACCAAAAAATATCCTTAGTAGAGCATCTTGATTAGGAACTAGAATATTGGAGCCTAAAATTCGAGTGGTTCATATAGTAATGAACCCATATCGCATCCGTAGTCGATGAGGGAAAATTTTTATTATATGAAGGGGAAAAGGCTGGCCTTGAGGCAGCGCATGAGGCATAAGAATTTTGAGAAGGTGCATAAGCCAAGACAGTGACATTGATATATCTTTTCTAGGACATTAAAGAGTATAATTAGTCATTGATACACCTCTCTGATTCCATTGAACATCTATCATAGTGGTTGTGTCTTGACCACATAGAGAGGACCCAGGTTGTGTACACCCTCCACACCTTTTTGTAATGGAACTAAAATATCTCTCTCTCTCTAATGATTCCCTATTAATTTTTCCTGTCATATTAATCATTTATAATTGAAAAAATTAGAACAATAATTTCAAACAGATGTAAATTTAAATTATCATGTGGGATGAGTGAAATGATCAAATCATGCTCTAATTTTTTCCCAATCTGAGGGAATTAGTGGGTGTAGTTTGATTGTTTCTAGTGTAACATGGAAAACCTTACAAACATGGATCCTTTTCATTATTACCTTAATTTCTTCCTGATCTTGTTATGGTGTGGGATTAGCATGTATAATTTTCTTTCTCATTGGCCACCTTTTGAAGTTTTTTGACATAACATGATTTGCATCTCTTGATGATTTATTGATTACATGATGTTTTTTTCTAAAACATGTGTAGTTTAAATTTAAAAACATGGTACTATACTATTTTCTAGGGTTCCCATTGTGGGTTTCTACCCTAGTGAGATTTTTTTCTTTTTCATTGGTAGTTTAGATTCTTACAAACTAGACTATCAATACTGGTTTTTTAGGTCTACAATCTTTGACCATGACTTACAAGGCAAGGGGCGCAATTTATGACTCCTTAACCAAGAATGTCCCGAAAACTTTTAGACATGGATAAGGGATTATTCTTGACCCTGACATGTGATTTCTGGATATGGGACATCATATGGGGAATATAATCCATGGAAAATAAGTAAGTGGGAAAGGCCTCTCCTGATGAAGAATTTTCAGTTGGTTGATAGGCCATTTTTGTGGGAAACATATGCATAGTTGTTGATGCATTGTGCGTATAGTAAAAAATGGCATCCGTAGGACATCGAATTTCCATTTCTGAGGTCCATAAAAATTATATAAAATTATGGATTTGTTTTGATGTTGAAGGACACAATGGGTGTCCTCTTATGGGAACAATGTCGGATATTATGGGGGGATTTATATTGGAACTAGTTTATGAACCACCCCTACACAAATTTGACTTTTGAAAAGGAGGGATAGTGTATGGTGTAGTTTATTGTCAAACAAATAGGACTTTGGAGACATATGTTGTAAATATTTTTTTTACTCTAACCAATTAGGGGGAAAATTTTAATTTCCTATGACAGTTCATCCTAAATCAATTTATCACCATCATGCATGAGGGGTAAAATATATAAATTGTAATGTGGTAGTTTCTGAAACTGGGGAATGAGGTGAGTCATAAGCGTCATAGGGCCATGATGAAATTGTAAAATCCTTTATTGAGAAAGAATATTTCTTTGGTTGAATAGCCATTTTTGTTGGAAATATATGCAGAGCCATCAGGACATTGTGTGTGTAGTCAAAGAAAGGTGCGTGAAAGTCACTAGCCATCCATATCTGATGTCCAGTGATTGCTATGAGTATTCATACCTTGATAAATATAGAGTATGGTGCGTGAAGTGGGGTTATTGATCATGAAAAAATTGAATTTCTTGTTGAACATAACCAGGAATACCTGGAATCCGTGGAGGCATATTTATCCTATTCATGTGAGTTGTTTCCTTATGTAGGTTTGACCCTTGTGTGGCTGGGGATGGGACAATACTGTTTCATGGATGGATTGGACATATGAGAATCAGATGTCACTATGTATCTTGTGATCATACGAATCAAGCCGTACACAATTCATTTTAAGGGTCATTCCTATGAAGATCTGATTCACGCATATGAATGGGGCTTTTTTTTCAATATGGCTCCACCAATGAGGAGGGGAATATGTTTAACTTTCCTATGAATATTGATTTCTTTCATAGGTTCATGAGGGAAAATACCATTGGACGTGACCTAGCCTAAGGGTGAATACTATGTATTTTGTATCAGTTATTTTAAACGTCATTTGATTTTGGTATTGATATTGAATCCCCGAGTAACTAGAGGGTAATTGAGCAATGATGTTCTAACATGACTAGGATGTGGGTATGGAGGAGAGTATAAACCATTGTTTTGAGGGATCTTGGATTTGGGGAAATTATGTGGGTCTAGGAATCTGTTAGGCAAATGAAAATAGTAAAAGACTCTCTTGGGGATGAATGTACCTTTAGTAGAGAGATCATTTTTGTGGGATATATATGCAGAGCTGTCAGGGCATTATGTGCATAGTCAAATAGAGGTGCCCACTAGACATTGTCCTTTCATTCCCAATGTCCATGATGGACTATGGAGATCTAATATCACTCAGATCATAAAGTTTTATGAATGGATAGAGTTGTTTTGGACATATTATAAACACTCAGGCTATGATTATTCACAAAATCGGGAGTATCTCTTCACATATATGACTTCTTTGTGAGGTCAGACATTTTGACTCCCTTGTCAGATTAGGGCCCAATTATGAAGATCCAATTGTCCTAAGATTCAATTACCTATAAATGTTTTGGTCCATGTGCATGGATTAGGGGAATCTTAGCTATATTTGTGGGACATTGAAATTTAATGTCATTCGATAAGGACTTTAGGTTTCCCAATATAGAGTTGAAACACTAATATTATTTATGATGTCATTAATGTAGGGTCAGTCATTGCAGATTGATTTTCCCAAGCTCTATGGGGAGACCCCTACCGAAATTCCCAATACCACATGATATATGCTTAGTGTGAGAAACAAGGGGTGGAAGGGGTTTCAGTCAACAACCTAGGGATAGTAGGATGAAAAAATTCTTTATTGGGCCATGGTATTTAAGGTCACACGGTGAGGACATGGGTGACTCAATGTGAATGAGCTAGATATTATAGGTCCGTGTATTTTTAAGTCATTCAGAAAATTATGTTGAAAGAATATTTTAATTTCTTTTTTAAGGGATGAAATATCAATGGGATCGTGTGTAAATATGAGATAATCGGGTTGGGATATTCCTGGTATTCCCCATACATGAATGGGAGAATAAGGTGTAATCCATGATTTCAAGAGACCTCGAGTACAGAGGGATAATGCAAGGCATATGATCCAATGGTCATATAGATGTAGGAACAACCTCTCTAGGGAAAACATTTTCCTTTGGTTCATAGGTCATTTTTTGGGCAACATATGAAGAGTTTCTATGGTGTTATATTTCTAGTCCAATAATGGTTTTTCCAAGACACTATTCGTCCATTTCTGAAAGTCGTGGGTGATTATGGTGATCCATGATTTCTCATGGCATAGTATTTGATGGATAAAAAGAGGATAGTTGGGTACATGAGACATATACATACAATGATTAGTTCTAAGGTACGAGATATTGTACATAGATTAGATTCGTCTGTAAAGGGAAACCGGGTCATTTGACACTTTTTGGATCTAAGAGTCATCATTTGAAATCCCCACCATCTATTTTTATTTAACATGTAGGGATTGGGGGGATTTTTTTCTTTTGTTTTATTATGTGTGGATGGAACTGGTATTTTTGGCCTGAGTGTTTTTATGTATCTTGTTATTCTAAGAATCAAGACACGTGTAGTTCTTGAGAAGCCTTACAGTTTAATTTCATCTGGTTAGTTATTCTTTGTACATGGAGTTTTACGTGATGGTGTTAGGAATCATGACTTTCCCTACACAAGTTTGGATTATATTCATGGCGAGGCATTTGTTTCATGGAATCTAGACCTAGGAAGTCCCAGGTGTCAATACATTTCTCATTGATGGATGGGAATCAAGACCCATGTAGTTCTGGTATCTATAATGTTTTATATCATATGGTAAGGATGAGAGTGAACCGACTATAAAATGATGAGGTGAGTGATGTGTCATTCTTAAACCTCATGGGGGATCCCGATGCATCCTAGTTTGTTGGGAATCAAAGTCCACATAGTTCTAAAAATATGTTCCTTGTGCCGATATGACCCATTTATAAGAAATGAGATATTGTTTTAATGGCGGTTGGATGTGTATAAAGGGTCCAAGCATCACTATATATCCTATGAGGGTAGAAATCAATCCATATGTAGTAATTGAAAACTCTCTATCCATGTATGACATGTTCTCAAAGAGGGCGGAATTTGATTAATGTGGTGGCTGGACAAAGACTGAGGGTAAAGGAGAAAATATGTATCCTGTGAGGTCAGGAATCAATTTATATGTAGTACTTGAGATACCTTTCAATTTAACATCACACGGTTATGAAATTTCATGGATTATCCTATGAAACTCTAACTTGAACGCATGGAGAGGGGAATTGTTGACATTGACTTATGGCTAGACCATGATATAGAATTGAGGTGTCATTATGTATCCCATTGATGAATGGGAAATAATCCATATGTAGTTCTAATATTCGCAGTTTGTGCTAGTCTAACCAATATATATAAAGAAGGAATTTTCACCTTTCCCATTAAATATATTATTTCCATGAAACAAGACATTATACCAGACAAAAATGATCACCATTTAGTTTAATTTCTTGTGTTAAGGATAAAAATGCAAAGCAGTTTAATGTCATACAATGTGGAGAGATATGTCTCTATTTAGTTAAAAATCTCTCAACTAAGATCATATCATCCGAAAGTTTAATGTCATGTGATCATGACCATTTACATATCTATTAATGTTGTGTAACATATAGAGAGGCAACACTATGTAGTTTAACATCATGATGCTAATAAGAGCTTGACACGATTACACAAATTACTTCTTCATGAACCTCACATTGGTGGGATTTATGGTGAGGTTTATATGCCTTTAAATTAAGGCTTATGATCCATTGGAGTATAAGTTGTGTATAGAATATGGATCTTCCCATTTTGGCGCCACCTTTGGAGGTTTCATTCGGAGTAACATTGGGGTCATAGTACCTACACCATTTCTCATTAAAATAATGATCAAAGGCAAGACTTCAGATTGATGTCTCATGAAAAATGATTATGTTAAACATTCAAATGGTAGAGAGTATGAAATATTTTCTCATCCAATAACTTCATCCCATCGAACCATTTCAAAGACATTTCTTATATAGATAGTTAATCACAGATAGTGACATAGAGTGATGGTAATTGATCTTCCATGGGTAAAACTACCTCTATCTCATATAATAATGAGTATAGGGTTTTATTACTGATAGTGTGTGCCATTTTCTTATAATCCCCTCGAGTATGGAGTAGCTTCTTCGGCCCTTAATTAGTGTCCTTGTGTTCTATTTTCTGAAGTATATTGGATAGGGTCTTGTTGAAGGCCTCTATCTGTAACATCCCAGGTAAATAAAGAATAAAGAATTTTCATATTTAATAATATTTACGAATTAAATATTAATTTTACTTTAACGGGGATGCTATGTTCGATAGCGTGCCCGATACGCAACAACGAGATTCTTTGAAATCTTACATTGCACACTAGTAATAAAATAATATTATTTTAAATGGTAGTAAACAAGTAGCCGTTGTATTGGCGGGAATGAATTCAAATAACTAAAATATGATTATATATGTTTGTTAACTGTTTTTACGTTTATCCAATAAAAGATAAAGGCTTAAAATATGAAAAGAATTCAATTTTAGGCATAGTTACTCTAATATTCACTAAAAGGCTGAACTATCATCTTTTGATGGAGAACCCTCTTTAAATATAGTTCTGGTCACTCTTATATATTCTATTGGACCAAATAAAATTCTTCTTCAAAATTGGGACATCAAAATATACATTGTGTAAATTTTTGGAATTTTTCCGATAAAGTTAATTTTTTAATGAATAATGAAAAATGTTGTATTTTAATTCAAAACCACTTTTTAATATAATTTATTTATATGATTAGATTATCTTTTGAATTGGTTTTAAATTTAAATTAGAATATATTTTTACCATTTAATCCAACAGCGGTCGTTGGAATTAATTTCAACTTGAAATTGGACTTAAACTAGTGTCAATCTTTTGATACATATTGTTTCATAAAAACACGCAATTTGTTTTGACAGTGGGAATTAATTGTTAAATTAATTAATGTAACTTATATGATTTGACTTTTGTAAAATAGACATCATTTTTGAAATCATAATATCAAATATATCTTAGGGTGATGTTTTGATATTTTTCTGAAAAGCTTCAATTTTTGACGAATAGTGAATCCACTATGTGATACTTAAAAAAACTGATTTTTCATTTAAATGAAATTTTACCACCTATGTGTTTGGAATTTAAAAAATCCGACATACATGGTTGTCATTAAGAAGTAAAATGTGGTTCAATGGGATTAAAATAATTTTTTTGGTGAATAGTAACTTTTAAGTTTTAATCGCAATTAGAGGTAATTAGTGTAGTTTAAGGTAAAAATAATGTTTTAATAATATGAAATGACCTAGACACATGTCCTACCCTTATTGGATGTTTCATGGCCAACCAACACAATACATGGGTCGACTTGGGGACCCCATGGAGCCACTTTGGTAGGAAAATGACATTAATAACTTTTTATTTAAAGTTAAAATGAAAATGTCACAAACATGAGTTGTTTTACTAAAACAATTTTTAAATGGTGTTCTACAAGTCATATTTTTTACTATAAAAATTCATTATAAAGATAAATATATTTCCTACATCATGATAGTTTTTTTATAATTTTTAGATATTAAATAAATTAATTAATTTATGACACCATGATGATGCAGTGATTACCTCATTATTAGACGATTTAAATAAAATGAAAAGATAATGTAAAATATAAGACCTACACATGTAAAAAACCAATTGGATGGGTGGATTTAAAACTCCTATCACCTTATCCTCTAAATATATAATTTTGGGTCCTTTTAAATCCGAAAATAATTTTATAACAATGTAACCTTTTATAACTTTCCAAGAGTGCCCCTCCTCTCCTCTTATAAAAGGCCCCCACCTCTACCACCTTACCAACACCTCAAAATCCTTTTCCTCAGCCAAACCCTGTCCATTTTGTCTATACACATCCCTCTATTACTCATAGTATCCTCACATTGGGCAGAAGTCTTCCCAAGGAATCCTTTGAGCTCAAATCAAAAAGAGTTACCCGTTTTAAATGTAGTGTTTTCTTTTGTGTTCTTATGTTTTATTTTGATTCTCCAATCACCTAAACATTTTTTATTATTTTATTTTGTAACAACACTAGTATCTTAAATATACTAGGATGTTTTTATAATAATTATTCGAGCTACACTTACACACACCTTCATCTAATGGTTAAAGAGCATACTGTTTCCGTGGATGGCGAATTTTTGCCTCACGAAACGATGATTGTTCAATATTCTTCTAACACCTTCAAAGGTGGCCATTAAGATGACACTATATTTATATATGATATATAATATGTCTATGTTTTACTTAATCTTCTGTAATTTTCATTTATGGTATACATTAATTGTTTCCATTATGGGTAAACGTGATATCTTCATTTTAGGAAGTGCGGACTACCGCCCCCTCAAAGTGGTTTGATTCGTTAACACCATATGTGGTACGTATAAAGGATAAATTTAATGATATTATATATTATATTATACTGGAATTATGATACACCATTATATAATTATTATTTCACTCCATTAAGTATGAAATAGAAATGAATGTAGCGTTCATGCGTACGTAAGGATTATCGTCTCTATGAACGGGGCATTTCATTTCTTACCTCTAAATGATTATGTAATATTATAAATTCATGTATTTACTGGATATATATGATATATATGATATCTACATCATGAATATAATTCTTGATATAATGGATATTTTACCACATGAACAACTTTTAATTATAAAGAGTTTATTTTTGACTCATGTACCAATGATCGACAAAACGACCATTATTAACTTAAATAATTACATAGTGTTCATAACATGGTAATAAGTGATATAAAAGGAATAATTAATTTGAAAAGGTTCTTATGAAAGTATAAATTACCTCATGTTTATTATTCAGGACGTTAAAGAATGATCGAGTCAAGTCGGACCCGAGGAATGGGACTTTGTCTCAATCTCATTTCATTGAGGCATATTTTGTTTTATAGACAACCTTATTTTATACGGTGTATAAACCCCTTTGACTTTTATGTTTATCCAAAAATAATCTTTTTTATACAAAGCGTTTTACTAAATGACAAAAGGGAATGTTTTTGTCGTACGTATGCGGCGACAACAGCTTCTCCACCGCCGTGACTATTATTTGAGTTTCGGCTTCCTCTACAGGACATACCTTTTTTAAATGAAAAATAAATACCATGTTTTACTTTTCTTTTATTTTGGTATTGAAAATGGTTTTCATAATGTTTTTATTATATCAATGTTTTGTGTTGATATCTTGTGATTGAAATGTGGAAATGTTATGTTTCCTTTATGCATGTTTTATGTGATACGATTATGTTATGGTTCTTGGGCATTGTTATGAAGACGGGTGGTTCCGTGATAAACTAAGGGTGGGTGAGCCCGATATAGCTCTCCAATGCATTGGGTAATGCGAAGGATTTAAACGTTAAGGTTTCTCCAAAGAGATTTAGGGAATATACTATTATGGGTATTCCAAACGTAACCAAGAGAGTTACTCCCTTCATAAGAATGTTATGAATGCCTCAAGTTACCTTTATGTCTTATGATTTCTATGATTTATTCCTGATTTGATGAGGTATGTTAAAGTGATTATGTTTTATGAGTAATGTAAGACTTCATACATGGACTAATGTTTTCATTTCGTACTTTTATATCCGTTACTGAGCTTTTTATGCTCATCCCAAGTTTTTGAAATGTTTTTCACAGGTCAAGGGAAAGGTACATGATGTGATGATAGTGTCAAGGAAGTGTCAAGAAAAATCCATGTTTTATTTTAAATATGATTCTGTTGATTTAGAAAATGAGTACTATCTTTTATGTAACCACTTTGTTTAAATGTGGAATGTAATTCATGTTTTATGATCTAATTATCTAAAACTCTAAACCTGAAAAGATCCTCAACATGTATTCCTGAAGTAACTCAAGATTAAGTGATGTTTAAGGCTGGGGCCTTATAGTTGGTATCAGAGGTCATTTTAGATAACTTTAGGAGTTATAATTCTATTATATTATTATCTAAAAGTATTATTTTATGGTCAAATTGAAATGATATAGCATTTGAAGATTACGATGTTGCGTCATCTAAGACATGTTTGTTCAGAATGGTTTTCCGCAGAGGAAACAGGGAAGCAGTGCTAGGAAGGCATACAGAAGGAAACAAACTTCCAAATATGTAACCTGAGATGGTCAGAATTGGAACCGAACAGTTTGATGCAGAAATGGCACAGTTGAATCAAGCGATAAATGGTGGTGGTATCCATGCATGAGATCAACTAGATCAACCTCAGAGGAATATGTGAGTGGTGGAACATTTCATGAGGCAACATCCCCCATCATTAAGAGGATCATCTGACCCTGTGCTAGCTGAAGGGTGGACTAAATCACTGGAGAAGATTTTCGATGTCATGGACTGTTCAGACAATCAAAATGTTAGTCTTGCTATTTACTATTTGGAGGGTGAAGCAGATCAGTGGTGGTCGATGGTTAAAAATATCAGGGACACTGATGAAATTGATGCTCTTGACTGGGATGAATTCAAAGGTATGTTTCTTGATAAGTATTTTACTAAGACTGTTCGACTTGGGATGGAAAATCAATTCTTGGAATTGAGGCAAGAGGAATACTCAGGGGCTTCCTATGAAGAAAGGTCCACTTGATTGGAAAGGTATGCTACAAATTTTATCCGAGACCTTGATAGTAAAATCAATCGTTTTTACTCACGATTAAAGCCAAAATATCAAAGGGATTTAGCTTCTCGTGAGTTCAAGAGTTATGAAAAGCCTATTCGATGTGCTGAGAAGGTGGAAATGGAGTTTTTCAATGATCAAGTGTTCTATAACAACCAACAGAATAAGAGAATAAGGTGGAAGGAGAAAGGGAAGAATTCTTCAAAAAGGTATGATGGTAAGAAAACTAAGTTTTCAGTTTGTGATAAATGTGGGAAAAGGAATGCTGGGGAATGTCTTCTGAATTCTGGAAAGTGCTACCAATGTGGTAAGATGGTACATAAGGCTCTTGATTGCACTGAAAAAGATTAGGGTGATGGTAAGACCAAATTTGATTTACAGTTACTGAAATGTTTTATGTGAAATGAGATGGGTCATTATGCAAACGAGTGTCCGACAAAGAGCTCAAGTGATGGGAAGCAGTTAGACTACAAGCATAAAGGGGTGGTGAAATCCTTTGCAACTACTTCAGAAGATGTCGAGCCATAAAATGACATTGTATCAGGTACTTTTTTTGTTTTTTCAGATTATGCCAGTGTGTTGTTTGATTCAGGGTCTACACATTCTTTAATCTCTCAAATCTTTTCTAGTAAAATGGGATTACCATCTCAAGAAATGACTCCTGAACTTTTGGTAAAAATTCCTGGGGGGAAATGTTGAGGCAAAAAGAATTTATAATAATCTTCCTATCCTTATCTGTGTAAAGAACCTACTTTCAAACCTTATTGTTTTACCTCTAGTAGAGTTTGATGTTATCCTGGGTATGGATTTTCTCTCTATTTACCATGCTAAGATTGACTGTAGAGCTAAAGAAGTTTATTTTTAGAAATACTTTCAGTTTGTGTACAAGAATGAACCCTTACTATTGATAACATATCAAGAGGCTGAGAAACTTATAAAATATGGAAATGAATGTTACCTTGCACATATTTTTGAAAACAAGGGAACTGTTCAGATTAATGATGTACCAGTATTAAATGAGTATCTTGATGTTTTTCCTGATGAGTTTCCTGGAATAATACTAGATCGGAAAGTTGAATTTACTGTTTACTTAGTTCCTGATGCTAAGCCCATTTCAAAACCCTCTTATCGAATGGCTCAAATTGAACATTTAGAGTTGAAGGAGTAATTGAAAGATTTATTAGAGAAAGGTTTCATTCGACCTAGCACATCACTATGGGTGCTCTTATTTTATTTGTTAAAATGAAAGATGGTTCTATGAGACTTTGCATTGATTATAGAGCCTTGAATAATATCATTGTTAAGAACAAGTATCCTTTTTCTCATATCGATGATTTTTTTGATTAGCTCCAGGGAGCACAGTTTTTTTCAAAGATTGACCTATGATCGGGGAGCCTTGAATAATATCATTATCTTCAGGAACTAAAAAGAAAATTAGTGAATGCTCTTATTTTGGAACTACCTTCTAAGAATGGGGAGTTTGTTATCTACAGTGATGCTTCATTGAAAGGACTTGGTTGCTTCTTGATGTAGAATGATCAGGTAATTTCTTATGCTTCATTACAGTTGAAAACTCATGAGGTAAATTACCCTACACATGATTTGGAATTAGCTTCTGTTGTTTTCACTTTAAAAATTTGGAGGCATCATTTGTATGGAGTAAATTGTGAAATATATACCGATCAAAAAAAATTATAGTATATATTCAGTCAGAAATAATTGAACATGAGATAGAGGATATGGCTAGAATTAATCAAGGATTATGATTGTTCAATTCATTAGCATTCGGGAAAAGCAAATAAAGTGGCCGATGCTTTGAGTCGAAAAAGTAATGCTTCATTAACAATGTTGCATTTGAAACGTGATCCTTTTGTTAAGGATTTGATGAAATTGGGCATAGAAGTTGGTGGTGCATGATGTCCTTATGTTTTGTTTTAGGTATCAGTGAAATCTTATCTATCAGACATAATTAAGCAAGCACAGAAGCAAGACAGTGATTTGTAGAAAAAGGTGGAGCTGGTTCAGAAGGGTAAGTTGCCTGAATTCAACATTGATAATGATTTTGTTTTGAGATTTGGGAAGATATTGTATCTTCCTTATGATTCACAGTGGAAGAGAGAGTTATTATGTGAATCTCATAGTTCTCCGTTTTCAGTTCATCCAAGCAGTACTAAGATGTATAGAGGTCTTCGTGAGTATTACTGGTGGGACGGAATGAAAAGGGATATTGCTGATTTTACTGTGAAGTGTTTGACATGTCAATATGTTAAAGCATAGTGGCAGTTACCAAAAGGGATTATTCAGCCTTTACCTGTACCAGAATGGAAATGGGAGAATATATCCATGGAATTCATTGTGGGATTTCCGAAGACACCTCGAGGTAATAATACAATCTGGGTTATTGTTGATCTCTTGACTAAATCTGCTCATTTCATTGCTATACGAGGTACTTTTTCCATAGATCAACTTTCCCGTTTGTATCTTAAAGAGATAGTCAGGTTACATGGAGTTCCTCTTTCCATTGTATCTGATCGTGATCCCAGGTTTACTTCTATCTTTTGGAAGGGCCTTCAGAAGTCGTTGGGTACTGAATTAAATTTTAGTACAGCTTTTCATCCTCAATCAGATGGGCAGTCAGAACGAATGATTCAGACTTTGGAGGATATGCTATGTGCTTGTTCGATGGATTATCAGGGAAGTTGGGACCAACAACTTTATTTGGTTCAGTTTTCTTATAATAACAGTTTTCATTCCAGTTTACAGATGGATCCATTTGAGGCATTATATGGTAAACGGTGTCAAACTCTAGATTTTTGGGATGATGTGGGTAAAAGGAATATTATGGGACCAGAATTGGTGGAAGAGATGGCAGAAAAAGTTTAGTTTATTCAGAAACACATGAGAACAGCACAGAGCAGGTAGAAGAGTTATGCGGATAACTGGAGGAAGGATCTATCTTTCGAGGTAGGTGATCATGTTTTTCTCAAAGTTTCATCCTGGAAAAGTGTGATGTGATTTGGTAAAAAATGAAATCTGATTCCAAAGTTCATTGGACCATATGAAATTCTGGAGAGAGTTGGATCAGTTGCTTACCGAGTGGCTTTACCTCCGAGTTTATCTTAGGTACCCAATGTTTTTCATGTTTCGATGTTGAGAAAGTATATGCCAGATCCATCTCATGTTTTGAGCCCATAGGTAGTTCAGTTGGAAGAGAATCTCTTTTATAAAGAATAACCAGTCCAGATTCTTGACCATAGAGAGCAAGTGTTGCAAAATAAGGTAATTCATCAGGTAAAGGTTTTATGGGAAAACCATATGTTTGAAGATGCAACATGGGAATCTTAAAATGATATGAGGGATAAATACCCCCACTTATTTTGAAAGTGAATAAAATTGCGAGGATGCAATTCCTAAAAGGGGGGAAGGATATAACATCCTAGGTAAATAAAGAATAAAGAATTTTCGTATTTATTAATATTTACACATTAAATATTAATTTTACTTTAAAGGTGTAGCTATGTTCGATAGCGTGCCTAATACGCAACAATGAGTTTCATTGAAATCATACGTTGCACAATAGTAATAAAATAATATTATTTTAAATAGTATTTAACAAATCGCCGTTGTATTGGCGGGAATGAATAGAAATAACTAAAATATTATTATATATGTTTGTTAACTGTTTTTACGTTTATCCAATAAAGGATAAAGGCCTAAAATACGAAAAGAATTCAATTTTAGGCATAGATACTCTAATATTCACTAAAAGGTCGAACTATCACCTTTTGATGGAGAACCCTATTTAAATATAGTCTTGGTCACTCTTATACATTATATTTGACCAAATAAAATTCTTCTTTAAAATCGGGACATCAAAATTTACCTTGTGTAAATTTTTGGAATTTTTCCGATAAAGTTCATTTTTTAATAAATAGTGAAAATGTTGTATTTTAATTCAAAACTTCTTTTTAATATAATTTATTTATATGATTATATTATCATTTTAATTGGTTTTAAATTAAAATTAGAATATATTTTTACCATTTAATCCAATAGTTTTCGTTGGAATTAATTTCACCTTGAAATTGTACTTAAACTAGTGTCAATCTTTTGATACATATTGTTTCATAAAAACACGCTATTTGTTTTGACAACGGGAATTAATTATTAAATTAATTAATGTAACTTATATGTTTTGAATTTTGTAAAATAGACATCATTTTTGAATTCGGAATATCAAATATAGCTTAGGGTGAAGTTTTGGTATTTTTCTAAAAAGCTTCAATTTTTGATGAATAGTGAAACCACTAAGTGGTATTAAAAAAACAAATTTTTCGTTTAAATGAAATTTTACCACCTCTGTGTTTTGAATTTAAAAAATCCGACATACATGGTGTTCATTAAGAATTAAAATGTGGTTCAATGGGAATAAAATAATTTTTTGGTGAATAGTAACGTTTAAGTTTTAATCGCAATTAAAGGTAATTAGTGTAGTTTAAGGTAAAAATAATATCTTAATAATATGAAATGACCTAGACACATGTCCTCCCCTTATTGGATGTGTCATGGCCTACCACTACAATCCATGGGTCGACTTGGAGACCCCATGGAGCCACTTTGGTAGGAAAATGACATTAATAATTTTTTATTTAAAGTTAAAATGAAAATGTCACAAACATGAGTTGTTCTATTAAAAAAATTTAAATGGGGTTATACAAGTAATATTTTTGACTATAAATATTCATTATAAATCAAAAAATATTTCCTACATCATGATATTTTTTTTATAATTTTTAGACATTGAATAAATTAAATTATTTATGACACCATGATGATGCAGCGATTACCTCATTATTTAACGATTTAAATAAAATGAAAATATAATGTAAAATCTATAACCTAAAAATGTCAAAAACTTATTGTATGGTTGGATTTCGATCACTTATCACCTTATCCTCTAAATATATAATTTTGGGACCTTTTAAATCCAAAAATAATTTTATAATAAAGTAACCTTTTATAACTTTCCAAGAGTGCCCCTCCTCTCCTCTTATAAAAGGCCCTCACCTCTACCACCTTAACCACACATCTCAAGCCCTTGGCTCAGCCAACCCCTTCCCATTTGGTATCTCCACATCCCTCTATTATTCTTAGAAGCCTCACATTGGGCAGAAGTCTTCCCAAGGAAGCCTTTGAGCTCAAATAAAAAAGAGTTACCCGTTTTAAAAGTAGTGTTTTCTCTTGTGTTCTAATGTTTAATTTTGCTTCTCCAACCCCCTAAACTCGTTTTATTCATTTCTTTTGTAAAAAAACCAGTATATTAAATTTACTAGGATTTTTTTATAAGAATTATTCAAGCTACACTTACACACACCTTCATCTAATGGTTAAAGAGCATATTGTTTCCTTGGATAGAAAATTTCTGCCTCACGAAACGATGATTGTTCAATATTCTTCTAACACCTTCAAAGGTGGCCATTAATATGACACTATATTTATATATGATATATAATATTTTTACGTTTTACTTAAGCTTCTGTATTTTTCATTTATGGCATACCTTTATGGTTTCCATTATGGGTAAACGCGATATCTTCATTTTAGGAAGTGTGGACTACCGCCCCCTTAAAGTTATTTGATTCGTTACCACCATATGTGGTACGTATAAAGGATAAATTTAATGATATTATATATGATATTATACTGAAATTATTATATACCTTTATATCATTATGATTTTACTCCATTAAGTATGAAATAGAAATCAAAGTAGCGTTCATGCGTACGTATGGCTTACCATCTCCATGAACGGTGGATTTCATTTTTTACCTCTAAATGATTATGTAATATTATAAATGAATGTATATACTGAATATTATGATATATATGATATCTACATCCTGAATATAATTCTTGATATAATGGATATTTTACCACATGAACAACTTTTAATTATAAAGAGTTTATTTTTGACTCAAGTACCAACGATCGACAAAACGACCATTATTAACTTAAATAATTACATATTGTTCATAACATGGTAATAAGTGATATAAAAATAATAATGAACTTGATAAAGGTTCTTAATCAAGTATAAATTAACTCAAGTTGATTATTCAGGACGTTAAACAACGATCGAGTCAAGTCGGACCCGAGGTATGGGACTTCGTCTCAATATCCTTTCATTGAGGCATATTTTGTTTTAAAGACATTCTTATTTTATATGGTGTATAAACCCCTTTCACATTTACATTTATCCAAAACGAATATTTTTTATACGAAGCGTTTTACCAAATGACAAAAGGGAATGTTTTTGTCGTACGTATGCGGCGACAACAACTTCTCCACTACCGTGACTATTATTTGAGATTCGGCTTCCTCTACAATCCATACCTTTTTTAAACGTATAATAAATACCATGTTTTACTTTTCTTTTATTTTGGTATTGAAAATTGTTTTCATAATGTTTTTATTATATCAATTTGTTGTGTTGATATCTTGTGATTGAAATGTTGAAATGTTATGTTTCCATTATGCATGTTTTATGTGATACGATTATGTTATGTTTCATGGGAATTTTTATGAAGACGGGTGGTTCCGTGATAAACTAAGGGAGGGTGAGCCCGATATAGCTCTCCAATGAATTGGGTAACGCGAAGGAGTTAAATGTTAAGGTTTCTCCTAAGATATTTAGGGAATATACTGTGATGGGTATTACAAACATAACCAAGAGGGTTACTCCCTACGAAAGAATGTTATGAATGCCTCAAGTTACCTTTATGTCATATGATTTCTATGATGTATTCATGATTTGATGAGGTATGTTAAAGTGATTTTGTTTTATGAGTAAAGTATGATTTCATACATTGACTAATGTTTTCATTTCGTACTTTCATATCCCTTACTGAGCTTTTTATGCTCATCCCATGTTTTTGAAATGTTTTTCACAGGTCAAGGGAAAGGTACATGATGTGATGATAGTTTCATGGAAGTGTCAAGAAAGAATACATTGTTTTATTTTAAATATGATTCTGTTGATGGGAAAAATGTGTACTATCTTTTATGTAAACACTTTGTTTAAATGTGGAATGTAATGCATGTTTTATGATCTAATTCTCTAAAAATCTAAACCTGAAAAGATCCTCAACATGTATTCTTGAAGTAACTCAAGATTAAGTGATGTTTAAGGCTGGGGCCTTATACTATCTACCTGTTGGTCACTACATAATAGTAGGATGAATGGCTGGTATTGATTCCAGACTCATGATATAGCTTGTCCAATTCAATAGTGTAGAAATCGATGCTATTTTGTGTTAGTATTTTTTGAGGGACACCAATCTTTGTGATGATGTTGGTTCTCATAGAGCTGAGAATGCTTCCTTCCCCAACCACATTGATAGGTAAAACTTCTTCCCTTTTGGAAAAGTTGTTGGATGTTGTGACAATATATTTGAATTGTCTAGTCGTGGTGGGTGGGTATGGCCTCACAACGTCTATTCCTATATGAAAAATGGCCAGGAGTACTTGGTTGTGTGAAGTAACACTAGGGGATGGTGGATGAAAATAGCATAAACATGTAAGGGATGACACTTCTTGGTGACAATTGAAAACTCATTCATCATGTTGGGCCAATTGTACTGAATCCTTCGAATCTACTACGAGAGATTGGACACTAATTAATTTCCTCCTCAAGTTCTATCATGCACTTCATTTAAGACAATGATAGTCTCTTATCCATCAATGCACTTAAGAAGGAATCCATTAAGGAATATCTTATAAAGGACCTTATATTGTTTTTTGAAGTTTTTTATTAGGATGTTTGTTTCTCATATCTAAATTTTCTCCCTTACTACCCAATATTGTGGGAGATCTCCCCTTTGAAGGTAATTTGCAATGGGATTCATTTAGCCAGGGGTAAGCGAATATAGATTAGTGATGGGAGTGATTTCATTAATTTATTCTATTTTGGCCTGAATGAATGGTAAGACCATCTGTCGATGGTAAATATTTATAATTGTTTCATTACAATCGGGGTTTTCTATATCCATGGAAGCATTTTCCAATGTGTTGGATTGTGCATTTTTTGATTGGGGACATAATTTAATGTCATCTCTAATAGGAATTCATCCATTAGTTCTCCTACATGTTTCATCCAAGGTATGAAATCCTCTTTTTTGATAGCATAGTCACCACTAACATTCTTCATGACTAGTTCTGAATTTCCTTTACTCTTTAGGTGTTCGGCTTGTGCTTGAAGGGCCAACTCTAGGCCTGCAATGAGGTCATGTTACTATGCTTCATTATTCATGAATCCTTATGATTGTAGAAGTAATAGGGAATAACTACTTTTTTTGGGATATTATAATAACTGCAAAATCTAGATTATTGAACTTGGGGTCTTCCCTTTTTCCTATCGTGCTTCTAGGTGTGTCGTCGAATTGAATTTCCCACATTTGTGATTTATTTTGAATAGAGAACTCTTTCTCATTAGGCATCTCAGTATCTAATGGGGACTCTTCTAATGAGGGATATTCTTCGAGGAAATTTTATAATGCATAGAAATTTATGGATTTATATGGTATGAACTGTATATTGAACTATTGTAGGATGACCACCAACTATGAAAAGCATCTCGTAAACATTGGTCATCTGTGAATATACATGAGAAAGTTTCTAGATGAGGCCAAGTGGAATTTATAGTTATTTAAGTAATGAATCAGATTCTAGATTGAAAATATTAATGCAACTAATATCTTCTTGATATTCCAATAACATGTATCATCTTCATTAAAGGTTCAGCTAAGGTAAGAGAGACTATTCTTGCTACCAGTATTATTTTTCTATGTGAGGAAGGCGCCTAAGGATTTCTCCAAGGATGTTACGTATATAATGTGTATTCTTCGTTCAACAAGAAGCATTATCACATATGGAATAATTATATATATTATTGATATTTTCAAATGCCTCCTTAATGTATTCATTCCATTTATATTTTACCGCTTTCTGCATCAACGTAGTAAAGGGAAATCATTTTCTTGCATGGTTCGGTATGGAGCGTTGAATGCAGTCCATGTGTCCTTAGAGTCCCATAAACTCGCTGAGGTTTCTTGGAGGTGAAATTAAAAGGATGGCCTTTTTCTTCTTAGGGTAAAATTTGATTCCAATGTGGCATACGACAAAGCCATAAAATTTCCCTAAGGTAACACCAAAATAATTTTTATGGGGATCATTTTCAGAATGTGATGCCCGAGTTTATTGAAGATGGATTTAAGAACTTTTAAATTTTTGGATCATTTTCAGGATTTAACCATCATATCATAAATATATTATTCAAATAATATCTATAGCAAGGGTTTAAAAAGGTTGTGCATGGTTCCCTGATATGTGGCACCAACATTTTTCAAACGTAATGGAATCCCCTTATAGAAAAATAGTCCATGAGAAGACATGATAGTGGTGTATTATAAAACTTTTGGGGACATTTAGAACTAGTTATATCCTGAAAATGCATCCATTAATGAGAGATCCTCATATCCAGCAGTTTCATCAATCCGCAATTCTATTACCTGGACTTGGAAACTATCTTCCCAGCAGTGCTAGTTAAGGTCCAAGAAATCAATGTAGACCCTGATCTGTCCATTTTTCTTCTGGACAGGGACAGATTTTTCTAACTAGAATGGGTATTGGACCTCCAAAATTATGTTGGACCTAATGATCTTGTAAAATTAAGCCTCCATTTTGGATGCATGTGTCAGGTTCATCCTTCTAGAGACTTACTGGTAGCCATGATGGTCCTCTGGCAGTCCTAGGTGGTGAGTTGAAACATCTGGATTAAGACGAAGAATTTCTATATAATTCCAGATGAAAAAATATCAATTCTGCTTCAATAACGAGGCGTATAACTATATATCTTTGGAAGGAATAGATGCACTAACTAGAGTTGGTCATGGGTCTTATTCCATACCCACGTTTATTTCCTTGAGTTCATCAGTTGTGGTGGAGATACCATCCTAAAAATAATGGTGGGGTATCCCCTGTTACTTCTTCTTCCTCCCCTTCATCCCCACCATCATCCTCTTTTTCATCTAAATGATATAAAATCCTTGAAATGATTTATCCATAGATGATGGAAGAGTTTTAATAATGGTGTCCAGGAGGTGAAGCCATCTCCTCTACCTCAGCCATTGGAAGGGGCTTCTCTTGATAGATGCACTAAGGAGTAAAACAGTTCCCTTATCTTGTTTTAGTGATGAGACACTTCCTCCCATCCTTGTGGGTGAGGCTAGAATTTTCATGGACATTGAGAATTTTTTGATGTTATTTTCATCTGAATCCCCACCATTATCCTGGGAGATAGTGAGTTTTTCAACATTATTCATCTCATAATCCATATGTGAAATCATGTGGACATATCAATATGCATCCAAATTTGAATTTTTATTTCAATATGATTGTTGGGATGTACATATTCTGCCATGATCTACTTGAGGGAATCAGTATGAAACATTTTTAAACCATTTGGGTTGGTGATCCAATCAATTCCTTCAGCTAATGGTTGGTTCCCCTTCATTTCATAGAACCCTTCATCAATATAGTATGATTCAGAGAGGTAAAATGGGGCCTTATCAGTATTTAGAGTCCCACTAAATCCATTAATTCTACATTTTATGCACTGATGGTATATGGAATGGATTTATGCATCATTATACAGTTAGGGCCTCCCTAGAAAGGCATTGAAGGACATATTATTTTGGACAACCATAAATTTTGGGAATGATACAACGTCCCCAAAATGGTTTTTGAGATTGATTTAGCCTAAAATATTCTACTCACTTATGTTGTAGACAAATAGGGTCACTGTTGAGGGCATCATATCATCCTCATTTTAGCCTTACTAATGAAGCATTCTTAGTGGGAGGAGATTACCCACAAATCCATTATCGATGAAGACTTTTCGAATATAAATGCCATTTATTATTCAAGATAAATATAAGGGTTTCATTTTTCCTTGTATGATATTGTATTCATCTTGAACCATAAAGGAGATAACTATGTGGAATTATGTAGGATTGGTCTATGTCTATTAGACTTCAGCAGTAGCCACCTCGGCTTCGAACTCCTAGGGAAATAGAAAAGATTCAATGAGTTATTCCCTAAGATCTTCTAATATATTTGGTGCATCCATGATTGAGATCATAGCAAGTACTAAGTATTACTTTTTCTGGCTTGTGATTCCAATCTTGGGGATTATCTTTCACAGGTACTTTAATGGCTTGATAATTTGATGAAGATGGGTTGGCCATTAGGATTGGAGCTAGAGAAGCTTCCATCCTTCGTGGATTGGGACGAGAAGGTATGATTTCCTTCCAATGTAAATTAGTCATATGATCTCCCTTTGATGGTTATTTATGAAGTATTAGACTGGGGTGGATTTTTTTGGGGTATGGTTATTGTCTTTTCCCTATTGGATTCAATAGAGGGTCCCTCTATAGGTTTCTTCAACACTAATTGTTTGAGTATGGTTTTGGACATAAACATGATTTCTACCATGGTTGTGTCTACCTTCATATCCATGGATTCCTTAGATTATTTTTATAGACAACTAATTGGGTGTGGGGAAATCTGGTTGATAATAATATTCATCTTCAGAGAAGGGGTCCATCATGTGGATGACATTGATGGTGCCAAAAAACAACTCCTCCTCTGATGATGTATTTTCTTTATCATATTTCTTCAGTGGTTTCATTTGGAGGTATATTTCCCATGTCTTCAGATTCAGTTGAATAACATCTGATAGTGTCAAAGACAACATTGGATTTTGTTTAGGTTCATCTCCCTGTAATTTCTTTATGTCCTTATGATTGGACTGTTTTTTGGGTGGTAGGCCTTTGGAGGATTGTGGGGCAGAGGATGTTGGCTGAGATGCATCGGGAGATATTGGACACATAATTAGGTTCTTATACTATGCATGGGGATACCTTAGGATCTATTTATTTTTATCAATTCAACCAACTATCGATCTTTTTATCCTATTTGTTAACAACCTTTTTCCACTCCCCCTCTTTGTTTGGGTCAGTGGTGTTATAATATTCCCCATGCATTGGAGGTGGTCCCAACATGACTTATCCATATTCTATCATTCATTTTAGGATGTCCATGAAGAAAAATCACTTCTAAATGTATTTCCCCAATATCTGGTGGATAGGATAGTAATCTGGCCAGTCATCAATACGTATTTTATCATCCCACTTTGGCTTCTGATGCAGAAGCATGTTGGAATTCATGGTAGCTACAAAGTATCCATGAACATGATCATCTAAAAATGAGTAAACATTATTTATACATTCTTAAAATTTTCTTTTTGCCCACCTCTGCTCTTCTTCTTGGGGAGAGGGTTTTTTTTGACATCAATATAGACCTGCACGGTGTGGTGGAGGCCATGGTGCTGGAGCTTGTAGGGGTGGCTTATGTGTGATAGAAGCTGCCTATTCTCTCCATATTCTTCTTTCTTTGGCTAATGGGGCTTCTCAGGTCATCATATTAGTCCATTTCAAGGAATATTATATACTTTGAGTGATGGAAGAGATGTCCTGGGAGTCAATTGTATATTTTATCAAAATAAATGGTATTCACATTTCATTAGGGTGGTTGTTGATGAACATGGCCAACATCACATCTTGGGAAATTGGTTTGTTCTAGGAGTATGTCTACCCCTTCCATCTGGCAGTGATGTTTTTAACTCTCTTTTTCTCTCGTTGTTTGTAGTACATGATCTTACTCACTATTTATTTTATAAATGTTGATATGAACTAGAATAGGAATTAGTGTCAGAGATCCTCCCATCCTATTATTGAGTAAGCTATAAAACTAGTATTCCACATGAAGGATGAACCTTGTAGGTTGTGCACAAATCTTCTAAACATCAAATATTCTTTTTTTCCTTTGGGGTTCCCATAATGGGATAATAGTAATAAGAGTAATTCATTAAATACTACTTCGGGTCCCCTAAGAAATTAAATACTAAGAATATAGGGATCCCTAAATTTGGAAGTAGAGGGACATTGCATACCTAATCTGGGTAGGACTTATGTTTTGGTTGTATTGGAGCATGTCATCCTTCAATTACGTTCTTTAATGTTTTCAACAACTATAGGGTATTCAAAATACCAATATGCATGTCCTATTAGACCTAAGAATTAGCGGGTGTAGTGTGGGGAATGACAAGATGTGTCAAAGATGCTAGAACATAGGGGGGGATTACTAGGCATGGTAATCCATCGTCGATTCACCTAAAATTATTATGATTGATTCCCCAATTGATGTAAATGTTGATATCCTATGGTGATTGGGTTCAGGTAGAATGATGGTCCCAGAACTTACTTAAATGAGCATTAAATCCTTGCTTCATCTGTTGGGATGAGCCTTTGTGGAAGAGGTACATCTGATTCAAGTGTGTGTTGATTCTCCACTTGATGAACTTACCCAGAAGGATGACTTTCTCTTAGCATCTCAGTATTGATTCAGCTTATCTATTTCATTTCTTCCACCTATCGAGAGAATCTCTCCCTAAGAGTGGGAGAATCATTTTCATGAGGAGGATGAGGTGGTTCATAGACTGTGCTATTATTCTTCTCCTTCTTGGGGACTCACGTGGAAGGTGGTGATATATTTACATAGGGGGAATCCAAATTTTAGAAAACTCTTTGGTTTCTAGTGTGCACACCTCCTAGCTCGGTGTGTACCATCTCTATCAGGGAACCCATTTATCCAGTTTCCTTGTTATTTGTATCATTTTTAGAGTGTTATATGGCACTGATGTTCATTATGTTCACTAATTTAGACTGCATTTCGGGTGGGGTACCTGGTGCTAAATGGTAGGAGTGATTCTTGCATCCTTTTTTGGATCTTCTATGGCCATTATTTGATTCCCTTTGGGTATCTTGGTGAATATTTACATAAAGAGAGCCCTGGTATGACTATGTAGTATACCTCTATTCTATGGGATGAGAGTCATGGATTGTATGGAATAGGTTACCCTTTATCCATTCTTATCCCCAATCAGGAGAAGGGAAAAATATATTGGGTAGGTTTTTGAGGGAAAAAATCCCCCTAGCCTTGTGGGATGGGGTGGCTCACATTCTTCTGTTGATGTTCCTCAACACAGATTTGTTTTTATTAAAAGTTAATTTTTTATTAATAATTCCTCTAGTCTTATGGGTTGTATCCCATGTTGTAGCTTCTACTACTTATGTTGTCACCTTCTTGATCTCACGCATTCCCATGTGGTTATGGGACGGATATGGTGTAGGGTTTTCTAGTTAGTTTTTTGCTAGTGAGGACATGAGTAGTGATCATAGATTGGATTCCCTAATATGAGAGGAATTCTGGATGTTCTCGGTGGCATGATTTGGGATCTTATGAATGACTTGATTTCGTCAGGACTAATGCCATAGATAATTACTCAAGGATAGTTCTTGTTGAGTGTTCCTCCTATCCTGAGAAAATAATTCCTTTGACAGATATCTAGGGATGATGAAATTCTTGGATATCACTTCCCATGGACTCTCCTGGCTCAAAAGTGTGAGGATGGGTAGTGCTCCATGTTCTCCCCATCCCCAGATATGAACACCAGATGGGGCATTGCCAATAAGGAATCAAAAGTTTTGCAGTTCATGGAGGCCAACAAGCTATAGGTATTTCATTCACACCGTTAATTGTGGATTAAATGTAGATGGAAGGGATTATAGGTTGATTTGACGGTGAAGCTCTCCCAGGACATTAACATGGTCTAAATTCCTATTATAGGGAAAAAATTGATCTTAACTAGCGGAAATTTTTCCAAATATTGATGTGAATTTTATGCATACCGTCTTCTAAAAACTCTCTTTTTATGTTGAGCTAAGAATTATTTGTGGGATAATACATCACTGGTATATCATCCTTAGTTAGTTGTCTTCTACTAGGAAACATATCTTGTTGTTGATCTTCTAAGGAATCTTTTCCTTGATCTGCCTGATTTGACTGCTCCTTAAATGATTTCATTCTAAGAAGAGGGGTTAATGGGAGTCTTGAATACATGTGAATTTTACTAGGGTGGGTCAGAACATGAGCATGGACCTAGGAAATTCTATGGTTAAGAGAGGATATTTTTTTCATGGATATAGTATCCAACACGCTGCACTCTATTTTTTCCAAGCACCTCAGAATATGAGGACTTTCTCAGATTTTACTTGACAAGGGGAGGATCTTCTCACCAGCGTAAATTTGGACTTCAAAGAGGACCTTCATAGTCGGTGCCATGATGGATAATACTACCATCACGTCTTAATTTCAAGATGTAAAGAGAAATTCTGTAGTGTATATCTTAGGGAGGACCTTTAGGGTGAACAAAAGCAAGGGGAGGAAATTTTAACTTCTTAGATTCATTGAAGGAAGTGCCTTCACTATAACTAATATCATGGTGATGAATACCAGCATATCTCTAGTTACAGGTAGATTATGTGTAGTGTACATTATGAGGAGGTCCTTTAGGTTGTACTGCAATGAGGGTAGAACCTTCTTGTTTCATGATGTCCCTACAAGGAGGGCCTTCATAGCGACTGCCTTCATGTAATGGACTACCATCACAACTTTATGTCTAACTACAAGGATAAATATATCTATAGTGTGTACCATAGGGAGGACCATTCGGGTAAATGATAGAAAGGGGTGGACCTTCTACTTTTTCGGTCTTTTGGTCAAGGTTAGGGATACCATAACTCACATTATATGACAGGCTCTCATGATTGATCATTTCCATCCCACAGAGTAAGCCCCCCATGCATGCTCTAGGAGGACCTTCAGAGATAATGGTAGCGACATTATGGGGAGGACCTTCACAACTACTATTTCCACTTCCATAGTTTTGTAATGATAATGAAAACATCTTGATCCTCTATTGATATATGATTTATGACATCCATAACTATGGCTTCGAGCAGAGTAAAATCATGAATGTGCTCTTCATTTTCCTATTTCATTTGTCACCTTTCATGTTTAGGTTCTCCTTTTAAGGAAACTAGGGCCACCTATTTTTGGTGGAAGACTTCATGTATGGGGTCCTATTTGGTTGGTTCCCATGAAGTTGTCAGGATACACTGATCGTCATCTTATGTTCGAGAAGGGGTGTTTGTGTTCCATAGAGTGGCCACCACATTATACCGGTGTCCCCTAGTTGGAACAGGTTTTTATTCCAGATTCAATTGTCATTGTTTCATGGAATATGGTGATAGAACCTCCTAGAATGGAGCAGGGATACGGGTGTACTTTGGGGCGACTATCAGATTTTTGGATAAATCACCTTACCGGAGGTGATGGTATCATGGGCCTCACTCCCCAAATTTTATGATGACGTAATGACATCTTGACATTTATATCTGATATAGTATGGGATTGATGTTTAATCATCCATTATTTCCATGATGTGTTGAGATATGTATATAGATGTAATGAATATTAATACAGATTCTGATGTCAGAGTAGGAGTTTTTACCTACTCTGGTCCTCTATGTGTAACTAGTGGGTACTAGAAGTTCTCCAGTATTGGGATAGAGGATTGAGTCAGACACTATCTTCCTCCTCCATTAGCCATCATATTTGGATAGTGGGATTTATTTTCATCTTTAGGTATTCGATTCTACACATGTTTTCTTTCCATTGTATTTTATTGGTGGTCTTTATTGTGGTGGGTAGAAATTTTCATCTGCTTGTGGATTTCCAACATATTTGACTGGTGGGATTCATATGCATCGACAGTGTTATATGACTACCCAG
Organism: Viscum album; assembly: GCA_963277665.1. Taxonomy (NCBI): domain Eukaryota; kingdom Viridiplantae; phylum Streptophyta; class Magnoliopsida; order Santalales; family Viscaceae; genus Viscum; species Viscum album. The sequence goes on along the minus strand of OY728165.1, from coordinate 1,788,517,589 downwards.
GGATGACCTCACTATTTGGATGGTGGGATTGGTGTGTGTCAGTAGAGATTTTTTCCTTCTAATAGATGGGTTTCATCCTATCTGGATGGAGGTCTTCTTATGCGTTGTTAAATATTTGCACAGGCCTATAATTTTATGCTCTGTCTGTGTGGATGGACCGGAGTGAACTAGCCAGAATGTGTGTTTTCATATATTGTTCTACCCTATTTTCGTGGTGGTCATAATATGAATGGCTAGGTATATTAATACACTAATATATTGTTGATGTATTTCCATTTAGGTATTTATTAGGAGGGGAAGAATTTTTTGCATTCCCATTATATGCCACTATATTTGTGTAGCGGACCTCCTCCTCAAGAAACAGTTTGATAACTTGATCCTGAACATAAATTTTCAGCCGTCGATAGGAATCCTGAGGGTCCCATTTCCATTGTACATTAGACGGTTCCCTCAGTATGGGATCCTCTTTTGGGAAAGGATATTGGGTTGCATGCCACTACTTGCGATGTCCTACAAAAAGATCCCTTGAGCGGGGTTCCTATGCAGCTGGGATGAATTCAATGTTGTCGACATCATCTACCACCGTAAGTTAAGTGGGGTATTCATTGTCTCTTTCTAGAGACATTCACCAAAAACAAGTTGAAATGGAAAGTGGAGCAGTCTAGTGCTATATTTTTGGCCGCGTCTGAAGATGCATCTTGAAAGCATTCATTGATTTGGGGGCTTGCCATACTGCCTCCACCTTAGGGAGAGTACCATCTAAGTGGTACTCTTTGATCAATGGGTTTGAAACCCTTTATTGAATATGATGGGTAGGTGAGGGATTCATGTTCTTAATTGCAGACCCAGTATCATGTGTGTTCCATGACATATGTGTCTGAGAAAATTTCTGTGATTCCATTTGGATCGAATACAGCTCTGTGTAATGTGTTCAATATATATATGATATTTACTAGAAAAAAATGCTGTCAAAGTAGCATCTCATGATCATATACAGAATTTATGGTCTTGGTTGGACATATTCCTTTTTGGATGAAAAGGGATTATGGTGGGATAATACGTCCACCTTGGTAATAGATTCATGTTGAGTTCACTAGAATTTTATTGACCTGATTTGCATCATATGAGGGAAGATATGTTTCCTGATAGATAACAGCCCACTTTCCATTATTATGAAGGGTTTTGCATTGAGTTTACCATTTTTGTTTTAACCAAATTTGCGTCGCGCCCTGGGTGATAGGGGATTTTCGGGCCCATCCCTACGGGGACGTGGCAGTGTGTCCTTCTCGTATTATGAAGGAGGTTTTATAGTTATGGGGTCCCCATAAGTATTTTTAGGGGGTTTGAATATGTGTGAAATTAGTCCACTTCAGGTACGATGTCATTTAATGGTATCTGATGGGTTTATTCATGGAGACAGAAATACCCAACAACCCACAGATCCTTGATTCATGGACCTACATTCCAAAGTTAGGAACTTTTGGGATGATTATTTGGCCAACAACACTTAAAGACTTCATTGGATGAGAGGATGGGAGGTTCGTCTCATCACACCCTTTTAGGTTGATTTATTTCCTTCTCTGGGACTCTCTTATTGATTTATGCAATGATCATATGTTTTTGAATCAAGGGATCTTTTCCAAGAATGTGACCATGGATTACTCCTAACTTGCAAAATCATTCATGGATACACATGGATTAGGAATTATAGAGAAAACTCTAGTTTAATCCCAATGATGAGGCACTATGGATTTCATTGTGATCCTAAGAAGATGGAAGTTTTTTCGATATTTGGATTGAACCCATGAGTTGTTCTTCCTATATATCATTGTAAGAGGAATCACAAAACCACATACTTTAGTGAAAGTTTACTGCACACATAACCTTTTAAGGTCATCTTATGGGGACCCATCCCTGAATTTTAGCATTGTGCAATGAGGACATCATGGAAGAGGATTCCTATTCAAGATTTCATGAAGTACACACACTGAAGCGATACTAGACGCTCAGGAGAGGCATGGTCTCTTGAGTGGATATGGCCCTACTAGGGATATGGACCTGTGAACGCTATGGGGTTTGGGTTTGGGGTTGGACCTTAGATAGGCTTCCAATGTATCCCACTATGTTGGGAATCAAATTACTTATAGTTTGATTTATGTTGGGTCTTATACCTTAACGGTGGCTCTTTTTGAAGAGTGTGGTCGAGGATTTTACCAAAATATGATTCCATAATGAGCTGAGGTAATTTAATTTAAAATAAACTTTAAGGAGAATTTCCCTTGAGCATGAGCCTTAGGAAGGAATCCTACATATCCTAATAAAAGCAAGAATCATATTTCTCATAGTTCACTGGGATTCGGATTATGCATGGAAGCAACCAGTTTTTCTGGAAAATGTGGATGATATTGACCCATGATGATTTTAAGGTTTCATTGGGGATTACAACTAGAAGGATGCCTATGTTTTGGGGCTATGTAGATGTCATTATTTCCACCGGACTCTAAGACCACATGATTCATTCTTTTTGTGGAAAACAAGAGGAGGAAACAGATCTGAAAAATGCATGTCCCACATTATCTAAATATAGATGGTACTGTAGACAAAAGTGACTGACAGAGGGGGGATTTGAATGTTCCAATTTATTCTCCCATGTTGATATCCAGGATATTATCATTTTGTAATCAATTTGGACATATCCCCAGCTAAACCTAAGAAGATAATGGGCCCCACCTCTTGTGTAAATGTTAGGGGATTACTTAAGAGAGTGTGTCTTGAAATAAGTTCAGGTAAAGGGGAGACACATTTCTTCTCATCCAAGAGAAAATTATATTGATGTGTTTCACTTTTCATTGTACCTCATTAAATGGAACAAGATAGTGATTACCCTTGATCTATAGAATAAGGATGCTCGCTTGAATATTCCATGTTTTGGCCTTAGGTTACCATGAAAATTTAAACTCAAATACATTCCATGGTTCCTAAACCATTCAAGTATTATCGAGGTGTCTCTACATACCATGGGTATGTAATCTCCAAAGGATGAGCTGATGTGCCACATGGTTTTATCATACGTGTGCGGAGACTTTGGAAGAGGCTTTGGCCTGATGTTCATGAACTAGTTAGCAGAGGGGATTTAGAGGATGAGACAAATTTGAAGGGAAGGGTAGGGACCGTATGGCAGAAATTCCATGGTACCCCATTCCACGTACCATTTTTTCATGCAGGGTGGGTACCCTCTTCATGGCACAGTCCAAGTGAGTGGAGGGTCCGTCTGTGTACCATGGTGGTACGTAGACCTTGATGAGATCCACATACTAAGGTTGTATGTAGACCTAGATATGGTCTATTTACTATAGTGGTATATGGCCTCTGTTTCCGTCCACATACTATGGTGGTATGGGGAGATAGAGTCCATATGTGTAGAGAAACACTATGCAGGGAAAGGTTTCATCATCATAGAGATGTGTTATGCAGCCTGCCAGATTGATTAAGGGGCATGGTTCATTCAGTCCATAAGAAGTTCATCTGAAAAGGGGTTATGGTTCATGGTTCTCTAATTGGTTTTGTTTTTTCACATATATTTACTCTTCATACTTTTTATGGTTCAGAATGGATTTATACATTATAAAAACCATTCACAGTTCCATAAATATAAGATCATTTTCCTTTGATGAATTTAATTTGTTAACATTAAGATCTTAGAAAATTTGATCCCTCTCCTCTCTCATGTTTTCTTCTACCCTAATAGTTTTTTACCGAGTGATGAGGTGTCTGTATCTATGGGTCACATGAAAATTTTTTAGAAATCCCATGGGGAAATCATTCAGGTTGTCGATGAATTAGTGAATATATATTTTTGGGGTTGTGGTTTATAAAGGTAATAATTACTACCTCAATACCACGATTGACGCAGTTCATGGGATGCTGTTGACCTTGCCCCATCCGTGAACTAAATTTACAAGGATTATGCACTAGGGCATACGTCTCCATTATTTTTTGTTCAAGGATCTAGTTTCTGGGGTCGTGGTTCATGGGTGGAATTTCACGACCTCCATTCCTCTAACGATGAGGTTCACAGGGGATTGGCACCATTCCTCAATCATTCCTCAAATTACTTGGTTTGGTAGCCAACATCTCATAGGCTAGTGTTTCATAGGATACCTATTTACCATTCGATTAAAAAAATATTGTTTTCATACCATTCCTGGAAATAAGTATGTGGAAAACTTTGGTTCTTTTCCAAATTCAATTTCTCCAGTATTCATCTCAAGTTTTTAATAGAACCTACACATTATTCGTTCATCTAATTTGTGTGATAATTTCCATTTCTCTAATAGATTTTTCAGGCCCCTATAGTAATTTATGAAAAATAAGATATATTATATTGTAGTATAGTTAAAATATACTATTTCACTTTGGGATATACCACTAATTCTAAAGAAATTTTTTTTATGGATTATTTATTTTAGTTATATTTTTTAAAATAATATAATTAATAAAATATATCTTTATTTTTAATGAAAATTGTAAATAAATTAATAATATCCATGAAATAATTAAGAAACTAGATGTAATAAAAATTTAATTATTCTTGGTAAAATAAAAAAGTTATATTTACAAACATTATGTTCATTTTATATTATATGTTTTTATTTGAAAGGTAAATTTCTCACATATGTTGTATGAAATTTAATAAAATTTTCTTTTATATACAAATAGAAATAATTGAAATTTCATTAATCGAATATTAATTAGAAGGTAATATAGATATAATTAATTAATGTCAAAATCGTTATTTTAAAAATAATTTTTCTTTAAGATTTTGTATATTTTTATAAACTAAAATGATCATTATTAAATAATTATTTTCATTTTAATTATTATTTTTTTATAAAAAAAATTTGGAATCCATTAAATTAATATTTCTACTTATTTATTAATATTAAATTTCAATTTTATCTTTAAAATATATTTTTTTATAAAAAATTATTTTGTACATTATACATGCTAAAATTAAAATTATTTTTTATAAATTTTAGAAATTGAAAAATATAAATTGGTTTTCATATTTGAAAATAGAATTTAAAAATTAATTAATGTGATCAAATTTTTCTTTTCGGTATGTGAATATGTTAGTGAGTTAAATAACAAGTTATCCTGATATGAGTAAATTACATAAAACATTTAAAAGTTAGGGATGTAGTGCTAAAATATCAAAAACAAATCTATCTAAATGTATGTGTGATGGAATTCTTGACCTCTCCATATATTTTAATCATTATATTCTAAATTTGGATCTCATTTCAATGATAAATTCCAATGCATTAATATTAGCGAATGTGTATTTACAAAAATGACACCACTAATCAACTATAAAAACACCCATACACTTCCCATCTAAATCCACACCTCTAATTCAATTATTTTATTAATACCAGAAAAAAAATTATCCTTAACAATATTTTCCCTTATTTGGTAACATTTGATCACAAGAGGAATTCCAAAATCACTCATTTCCAAGAGGCACTCTTATAGATTATTCAATTATTAAATTTAACTATCATTCCCACTCCTTAATCATTATTCCTAATCTTCTATATCCATATGTTCTTAATTATGATTTAAAACTATCATAACATGTTTTTAAAATCATTAATATTTTATAAAATATAATTTACTACAATAAAATGACATGTTCTTACCCATTTTTTCATTATAAAGTGTCCTTTTTTCATTCAATTTTACAACTTACAAGAATGATGTTATAAATTCCGAATCATGAATGAATAAGAAAAATTAAAACATATAATATTATGAAATAATGTTTAATATAAAATTTTTTCATATTTTTTGTGTGGTAATATGAAAAATTATATTCACAGGTAAATGTAGTTGTTTTGTTAATTCAATATTATTAAAAAAGTATATTTTTAGGAATTTCATGTGAACTATCATTGTAACCTCCACGAAACAACAACATATATTGGGAAATGTATCCAACATATAAAATAAAAATTTCGAAACTTTATTGAGGTGATTAAACTGTGATCAATGTGAAAGGACATAAACTTCAAAATCAAAGCATGGATGAAAATATAGAACAACAAACACCCGAATATTAATTTACACTATAGAAAATAATATGTGGATAATAAAGAATTATAAATTATTGATATTGAGGAAAATAAATATGAATAAGTTTTTTACATATAATAAATGATCCAAAATTTATTATTTAAGTAGTTAAAGAAAATCTGACCAAACAAAAGTATGTGGTAAGGGTTCCTCGAGTTAATTTCCATTCAATGTTATATAATCCCTATTCCTCACATACTTTATTTTGTTTGGTGTAATAATAACCCATGGATATATTTTTTCATAATATTAATTTAATTAATTGGATTAAAAAACCCTCTTAGGGTCACTATGTTATGGTTTTACGATATAAATGTAACTGAATCTATGGGGGTTTATTTTCTAATATCTCTTCTGAATCAAGTTTATTTGTGAATAAATTAATATTATGGGACATAAAATGTTATTTATATATACATCATGATATATTTTATTCTCATTTGGTTATTTATATGATTTAAATTCCTTTTTTTCATTTTACACCCCATTGATTCACTATTCAACCAAGAGGATTCTTGTAAGAGTAGTTGGAATTTCCCCTCCTATTCAGTCAAGAATGAATCTACATGATGTATGTGTTTTACATATTATTATATTTATTTCCATACCCCCAACTCAATAAATAATTATGATAGTTTTCTACAAAATATACTTTATTTTACAAAAGATTGAATGGATTATTTTTTATAATTTTCTGAAATATCACTTTAACTAAGTGTTTGTGTCAATTTTATTTATGAAGCCTCATTTTAAGGTTCTCAAAATTCTAAATTAATTTTTATCCACTTTATAAATAAGTTAATAAAACTATTTTTTATTAAATACATTCATAAAAAAAATTCAAAAACTAAATGATACATTTCCTTATTTTTAAAATTAATTCCCAAGTACTATTATAATTTTTTTTCAATGATGAAAATATCCATTAATGTTTTTATGATATTTTGGGGATATGATATAATAATTCCATCCATATTATTTTTAATTATTTATTATATTCATTCCATAAAAATTTCTTCATGAAAATAATGTATTTCTCGTTGGCTAATTAACTTATGATAGAGTTATAAATGTTTTCATATTCATATAGCACACATATGGATGAGTTTTTAATATGTTATGTGTTTTTTGGAGTAGGAAACTCATTAGGGGGTGAATTTAGTTCCTATAAAAATTTCTGTTAAAATCATGATTTAATTTATTTCCCCAAATATAAAACTTAAAAGGCCAAATAATCAATGTAATGAAGTTATAATAGGTTGGATGTTCATGTAATTTATCAATTGATTTAATATTTCTTAGTTATAAAAATATGAGATATTGATACACCTTTTGATGTTTATCTGAAAAGAAAACATAGTTACAAACACATGCCAAGACTAACTAACAAAGTGAAATTCAGTTTTCTGATGTACATGTAAAAATAGAGAAAACTAAATTTGAAAACACAAAAGATATAAAAAAGAGGTTTATTCTCAACCCTTGACTTAGTTCTCTCCAGATGGTGATCACCTACCACCAAAAAATCTATATTGACAAATGTTTTGATCAACACCCTCGATCGGTGTTAACACAATAGTATATAGACTGTCTAGGTCACAAGACATCAACCACAGTTCATCTTGGGAAAAAATACTTCTAGGTCACACATGAACACTTCCATAGTTCATCATGGGATAAAAAAGTTCAAAAAAGAAAGTTGTTTGAGGATATATACTGTCCTCTAGTTCAGTGTAGTAGAATGTGTGTGTTTTACAGACAGATGCACACAATGCTTGAAAATGTAATAAAAAGGTACACAACTGGGCAACAAGTATTAGAAAGATTTTAGAAGGCCCAATGTGTTATGAAGTTCATCACTGGACTTTTTGATATATCAATGTTGATGGAGTCCTCCTTTGGAAGAAGACACTGAAATACTGTGTTGTGGAGCACTGTATTATGTATTCCAGGAAGATGAGATGATATTCACTTTTGTTTTAGATGGATGTGACTCATTCCTGTTGTAGGGCGTGGAAGAAAATTTTTTAAATTTCCAAAGTATAGTCTTGTGATTAACCCTAGGATGTCTCCCAAAGAGGATTGCACAACAATTATGTTTTCCACTTGAATTTAAGAAAGAAGAAAAGGTTGTTTTTGAAATTGTTTAGTTTGAAAAAAATAAAGCAAGAAATAAAAGGAAAATTCAAACACTAATAGATGAAAAGTTTGATGGGTTCAGGGTAGGATTCACTTTTTCAACGTCATCATAGTAATAAAGATCATATTGTCTCTCTTCCTTTCGAATAAAAAATGATGAACTCTTTGATTGAGTTATTAATCAGCCTTGGTTTAAGAAACAAATGAGACTCAGTCTTATGTGTGTGAAAGTTATTAAAAAATCCCTAAACAACTAAGGAAATTCCTGATCGAGAATTTTTGCTCATTTGAACTCTAGAAAAAGTTTAATACTTTTACACACATGCCATCGATAGCTAGACACTCACCACCTAACACAATCTGCTCGATCCAGACAAATTGCCCTAGGCGGAAGGAGATTAAAGGTATTTAACCAAAGCTATTAACAATGAATACATAAAAATTAAAACAAGATTGCATTAAGATAATTGGGAAATAGTGATAACATAAGTCATTCAAAAGAAAAAGTGGATTTTAAATTTAAGCACAAAACTACGGCATTACAAAAATGAAACTCCCCCTTCCCTGATCACTCAATGGATTTACCCCTCCATTGAAGGGTAATAGAGTTGAAATGGGATAAATAAGACATTAAAAACTATGAAAATGAAAATAAATAAAATAGGAAGATGAAAAGTTCTCCTTCTTGGTGTCCCGGAGGGAATGGGGTGGAGAATGGGATGCTTTGAGAGGGTGGAACTCTCCTCCTTTTATATCCTGAATTTTTTCCCCGGATGTTGGCGCATTTTAGCCCCCATAAATGACATCTTCACGCGTTGAGCCCTTCTTGAATGTTGTTCATAATTCCCTTGGACGTTTCCCCTCAAAATCCCAGAGAATTGGAACATGTATTCCAAGAGGTATGGCCATTTTACTCTGAGAATTTATTTTGTCCAGTCAGACTCTCCAAAACGAAATCCTCCGAATTAGGGTGATTTAATGACCCCATAAACGGACAATTCACTCGGTTCTTCCTTCATAAAAGATTCTTCAAAACAACTTCCACGTCCACCCACTGAATTTCACAAGATTTGGGCTTACCATGGATGAGTTATGGATCCCACACCAAAACTATGCAGAACTGAAAATAGTTTTCTTTCTCCCATTTGTGAGCTTCTTTTGAGCTTCCATATAGCCGATTCAGATTTTAGTCCACAAATAGTAAATGAATCCTGGATGTTTAGCATCTGGAAAAGATAGATTTTTTGCAATTTGGATCAGTGTAGATAATGTTATGGCCAAACTACAAGAATAAATTTAAAACTGATAAAAATCCTAAATGGCCAATTTTTACTATTCAGCTCAAAATAACACCACTATCATAAAAATGAAACAATTCATCTTACAGGAATAATTTTTGTGGGTTTAGAACAATGATATTAAATATAAATTAATTGAAAATATTTTCTCTATCAATTCCCCCACACTTTGCACATAGACTCCTGGACAAGTAAAAATCAAATCAAATCAAATCCAAAACACATATCAATGAGATCTATAAAATCAATTTCAAGAAACAAAAAGATATCATTCCTCCTCAAAAACAATTATTTCATGTTCTCCATTTTATATTTTCATATATTTCCACGTCATTTATTATCCCATGCACACTAAACACCTACCTCACATGAATTTTCTCTAATCTCAAAAATTTAAATGCTGAACAAGGATTTTCTCATCCAAACTCACACAAGAGTCACCATAGGCTTGATAAATTCATACTTCTCCACCCAATGTGAGTCAAGAACATGTGTTTCTCATGAGGACTTTTCAGGGTTGTTCTGTGGATTTCGATTGTTAGGATTTAGATGTTAAAAATTCTGAGGCCGAAAAAGGAGGTCGTGGCTCTTATTGAAGCAAACTTTCAAGATTCTAATTTTCACTCAAATGTGGTCTCCTTATCTTCCCCATTGTAGAAACTCAGCTCCATCAACATTCAATCAGCTCAGAATTTTAGTAGCAAAAATTTCAATCTTTTCACACATGATTTTTCTAGAAAGCTCCAGAAAGGCACAACTTTTAACAAAGTGAAATATTCAATAGGAACATCAACTCTTCAACATTTTATATTCCACCAAAGTTATCACCAAACGAGGTAGTACACAACAAGACATCTTACACCAAACTTAAGTTCAACTAGATCATGAAATTTCACTTCAAGAGCAGGTAGGATAGGGAAAATTTTCTTGTAATGTGGCTAACCTAACAGGCAATTCTTGGCTACTAGGGGCTACAATGAATGATAAATATAAAGGTGGGCCATAATGAAAGAGATTATTTTTAAAATGGGGTGTCAAACCAAATGAATGCCTCAATCAATTAAAACACATGTACCCCAACCCCTCAAGTTTTGAAATGAATAAATCTAATTCTAGTTAAAGCAAGCATGGTCTGGTTCTCTCAAGAAATGAGGTGAATGAAATGTATATGACAAAAATGGTTTAGAAGCCTCAAAAGAGAGTGATTTCAAAGATATAGACTGTGAAATATTGAATGGGTTTCAAAAATTTGAGTACTTTTCATGAAATTCTAAAAGATTTGAACTTGGAATGAAGTCATTTCAACATTAATTTAAGCTCGTTTTCATGAAATAGATTGGTTCACTCATTGACATGGGTTTCAAAAATGGTATTGATAATCATTTCAGCTCAAAATTTTTAGAAACACACCATAAATTGAAAAATAAACACACAAAAATTTGAAAATGCACAATTTTTTTTTGTGAAAACATACATCAAATTAAAATACTATACTACAATGGTTCCCTCCCCCACACTTAACTGATGTAGTGTCCTCTATGAATTCAAGTGGATTTAACATGTAAGTAGATTTCTGATTAAATCAAAATAGTAAGAAACTGTGAAGGAGAGGTACAACCTGATGGATCTTATTGATAAATAGGTTGGAGGATCATGATCTCCTCCATTGGCTCGGATGGCAGGGTCCCAAGGAATTTATTCAACCTATGTCCATTCACAGTGAATGGATCCTACTCTCCATCCTTCATAATCTTCACAGCACCAAAAGGATATACATGAGTAACTATAAATGGACCTTCCCATCTGGAACAATGTTTACCTGGCATCAGCTTGAGTCTTGTGTTGAATATTAACACTTTGTCTCCAGGAGAGAAGTCTTTTGGTCAGATCAACTTGTCATGGGCCACTCTTGTTCTTTCTTTGTAAATCCTTGAATTTTCAAATGCTTCCATTCTTATTTCCACTAGATCTTGCAACTTCATTCTTCTCTCCTTCCCAGCACTTTCAAGGTCCAAATTCATTTTCCTCATATCCCAATATGCCTTATGCTCCAATTCCACAGGTAGGTGGCAGCATTTCCCATAAATTAGCCTATATGGACTCATTCCAATCGGGGTTTTGTAGGCTGTCCTGTAAGCCCATAAGGTATCATCCAACCTTTGACTCTAATCCTTCCTGTTTGGATTAACGGTCCTTTCCAAAATTACCTTGACTTCCCTATTTAAAACTTCAACTTGCCCGCTAGTCTGTGGATGATAGGGAGTTGATGTTTTATGATGGACCCTATACTTCTTAAGAAAAGTCTTCATTCTCAAATTGCAGGTGTGAGTCCCTTGATCAATGATGATTGCTCTGGGCACTCCAAACATACAAAATATGTTAGACCTGACAAAATCACAAACAAATTTAGCATCATCAATTCTGGTTTCTTTTTCTTCCACCCATTTGGAAACATAATCAACTACAAGAAAGATATAATAATTTCCAAATGACATCGGGAAAGGTCCCATAAAATCTATCCTTCAAACCTCAAAAATGTCACAAAAATTCAATGTCTTTTGGGGCATTTCTTGTCTCCTTAAAATATTTCCTGAAAAATGAAATTTTTCACATATTTTTCAAAATTCATGGGAATCTTTAAAAATGGTGGGCCAATAAATTCCAGATTCTAAAACCTTCCTTGTTGTCCTCTGAGTTCCAAAGTGGCCTCCACAAGATAAAGTGTGACAAAAATCAAAGACACATTTAACTTCACATTCAGGTAAACATTTTCTTATTACTTGATCATTGCAAATCGTCCAAAGGAATGGATCATCCCAAATGTAATATCTAGATTCCACTTTTAGTTTTTGAATTTGGTAATAAATTAAATGATATGGTACCTGAGATGTTAAAAGAAAATTGACTATGTCAGCATACCAAGGCACTTATCCATCAATCAAGTACAACTGCTCTCCTAGAGTTTTATCATTCAGTGGGTCTCTTTCTCAAACATCATTTTTAGTAGTGTTTGGCAGTCTACTTAAGTGATTAGCCACTTTGTTCTCAGATCCCTTCTTATCCTTGATTTCTATATTGAATTTCTGGAGTAGTATAATCCATCTCACTAACCTTGGTTTAGCATAAGCTTTCTTCATCAAGTACCTCAAAGCTGTATGATCAGAAAACATAGTGATTTTAGTTCCAAGAAGATATGATCTAAATCTTTTTAAAGAAAAAACAACTACAAAGAACTCTTTTTCCTTGGTTGTATAATTGAATTGGTATGCATCTAAAGTTCTCGAGGCATATGAAATGACTTGTGGTCTACCCTCAATTTGCTGAGAAAGGACTACTCCAACTACTTGGTTGGAGGCATCACAATGTAGTTCAAATGGTTCTTCCCAATTTGGAGGCTACATCATGGGTGGTGAAATCAATCTCTTCTTCAAATCATCAAAGGATTCCCTAAATGATCCATTTAAATCAAAATCAGCATCTTTCAAAAGTAATCATGAGGGAGGGAGAGAAATCTTACTGAAATCATTGATAAACCTTCTGTAGAATCCTACATGTCCTAAAAATGATCTAACATGTTTCACACAAGTAGGGTAAGGAAATGAATTTATCACTTCAATTTTTGATTTATCCACTTCAATTAAATTTGGGAAATTACATGACCAAGCAAAATTCCTCTTTGAACCATGAAATTAAACATTTCCAAATTTAAAAAAATATTTTTTTCAATGAAGGTTTTAAAAAGTTTTTCCATATTTTTCAAACAATGATCAATAGAATCTCCAAAAACTGTTAAATCATCTAAGAAAACTTCCAAGAAATTTTCAATGTGATCAGAAAATATACTCACCATGCACAACTAAAATGTACCTGGAGCATTACATAATCTAAATGGCATTATTTTATATGAAAAAGTACCAAAAGGGCATGTAAATTTCATCTTCTCTTGATCCTCGGGAGCAATGGGTACCTGGAAGTAACATGAAAATCCATCCAAAAAGCAATAATGAGTTCTCCCTGCCAATCTTTCTAACATCTGGTCAATGAAGGGGATGGGGAAATGATCTTTTCGAGTGACCTGGTTCAATTTCTTAAAATCAATGCACACTCTCCAGCTGTTTTGAATTCTCATCGGGATTAACTCATTCTTTTCATTCCTCACAGTGGTCAGGCCAGTTTTTTTGGAAATACATGAATAGGACTGACCCACTGCGAATCTGAAATGGGATAGATGATCCTAGCTTCCATGATCTTCTCGATCTCCTTCTTCACAACCTCCATCATGGTGGGATTAGGTCTCCTTTGGGGCTGTCAAACAGGTTTGGAATCTCCCTCAAAAAAATTCTATGTGAGCATATTTTTGGGTTAATTTTTGGGATATCACCTAAGCTCCATCCTCTTGCCTGAACATTCTCTCTAAAATTCTCAATCAATGATTTTTCCTGGGTTTTAGAAATATTATTAGTAATTATCACTGGTAGTTTCTCTCCCTCCCTAAGGTATAAATATTTCAAATCAGTGAGGAGTGGATTGAGTTCCATATTAGGGGGATGCTCAAGGGATGAGACTAAATTGACGTTTTCCACTTCCAAATTTTGGACCTCCTACACACAAGAAACCATATCATCTTCCTCATTATTTAACAAATCATCAATGAAACCAGATTTTACCTCTTCCTACCACATGAAGTCAAAATCTCCAACATCTTCAACATCCACATGTTCAATGATATTTCCAAGGAAATAAGTCTCTCCTAAGTCTAAGAATTCATAGAGCATACCTGATTCTTCAAGTGGTTCTACACCAACTTCATCAGAAAGTGAAAAGAGGGATTTATCATATGATGGATGCCTTGTGGATTCAAAAATATTGAAGTGGACTGTGATCTCTCCAAACTCCATGGTGAGTGTCCCCTCATGGACATTGATGATGGTTTTGGCTGTATTCAATAAAGCTCTCCCCAAAATGATGGTTGAATGTGATGTGCTCCTATCTTCTTCCATATTGAGCACGTAGAAGTCAGTTGGGAATAATAGATCTTTGACTTTCACAAGGACATCTTCCAAAACTTCTGCAGGAAAAACTGTGGATCTATTTGCAAGATGGACCACCACTCTTGTGGACTTCAATTCTACCATCTACAAAGAAGTGTATATCGAGTGAGGCAATACATTAATTGATGCACCTAACTCACACAAATTAGTAGTAAAATTTAATGAACCAATGGTTCATGGAATGGAAAACATCCATGGATCTTGACATTTGGTTGGAATCTGCGGCGTGATAAGGGTGAGACACTTCTTCCCAAGTTGATTCTTTCATTCCCTTGAAGCCTTCTCTTTTTGGTGCAAATATCTTTCAAAAAAATTTCATACCTTTGAATTTTTTTAACATCTTCAAGTAGTGGGATATTGATTTCCACTTTCTGGAAGGTGTCCAAAATTTCTTTTTGAAGTTCTTCTTCATGCAATTTCATTGATTTGATCATCCTTGTTGGAAATGGTGGGGGTATTTCTTGCATCTCCCTTTGATTTCTTTGCATTGGTGTTTCTTTTTTATTATTTTGTGGCCTATCCTTCTCCTCTTCCTCTTCCTTTTCATCTTCTTGGTGTACTTTCAGAAGACATTCTGAATCATTATCCCTCAGAATAAATGGTAATATTTGAAGTTCAGGGTTGGATGGAGGTGGGATTTCATTTCCACTTCTTGTTATGATTGCACTAACATTTTCATTAGGATTTGGAACTGTTTGGGATGGAAGCTTCCCTGGATTCTTGGACATTATTTCAATAAGACATCCCACAGTGTCTTCTAGCTTGTCAACCTTATCTGATATACCCTCATACTTGGATTGTAGCTGTTCCACCGAAGGTTGTGTGCTGGTGGATGGTTTTTCATATGTCTTTCTTTGGAATGGTGGTGGATGAAAGTATTGTTCTTGTTGGAAGGGATGTTAATATGATTGTTGGAATTGTCTTGGTTGAAAGGCCACAACACAGTATTATGTCCCCTGTATCTGAGGGCTGTGGTCAGTATAATGAGTTGAAGAAAAACATAAACCACATACTTGAACTGAATCGTGTTTTCCATTTGATTATGTTACAACCAGTTGATGGACTAACCATGCAAGGTCATCAACTTTGGTTTCAATTAATGTAGATGAATCAGATGTTTTTACCTCATGTATCCCCATGGTTCCCAATCCTCTTAGTCCAAATTGTTGTGAGTTTTGAGCAATCTTCTCAATTAGTATTCTGATATCTGTAGGAGACTTGTCAATCAGGGACCCCCCTGATGAGGCATCTAGAAGATTTCGATCATTATCTATAAGTCCTTGGTATAAGAACACAAGTAATTGGTGTTCCTCTATTTCATGATGTGGGCAGCTGGAACATAGCATCTTGAAGCGCTCCGAGTACTCGTAGAGGGTTTCTCCAGTTCATTGTCGTATGATGTAAACCTCCTTCTTGATGGCAGTGCTCCTCGATGTGGGAAAAAATATTTGCATGAACCTTTTTTTAGGTCTTCCCAATCACTGATCTCCCCTGGTTGCATGTTGTACAACCATTCTTTAGTAGTTCCTTCAAGTGAGAAGGGGAATGCCCTACACAGAAATTGGTCTTTGGGTGCTCCTCTTGGCCTGAAGCTTGAGAAAGTGTATCTGAATTCTCGTATGTGCCTATTTAAATCTTCTCCAACAAGACCATGAAAATTTGGAAGCACAAGAATAATATTGACGCGTAATTCAAAATCATTTTGTTCAGTGGGTGAAATTAGTTGGTTATTTTGAATGGAAAATTGAGGTGCACATAGATCACGCAGGGTTTGGTTGGGATTTCCATCCATTATTTCAGGTTCAGAGTGAACACTAAGAGTCTCAATTGAATCTGAAAGATCTATTTCTTAAAAGATTTCTAGTAGATTTCTTTTTCTTAGTTGGGTTAATGTTCTTTCAATTTCTGTATCAAATTCAATTAATGGTTCTTTTAAGGTGCAGGTCATTCAATTATGATTTTTTTGGTTGTTACATTGCCTCCCCGGCAACGGTGCCAAGTTTGACACACGCTTGTTGTAGGGCGTGGAAAAACAATTTTTAAATTTCCTAAGTATAGTCTACTTATTGACCCTAGGATGTCTCCTGAAGAGGAGTGCATAACAATTATTATTGTCACTTGAATTTAAGAAAGAAGAAAAGGATGTTTTTGAAATTGTTTCGGTTGAAAAAAATAAAGCAAGCAATAGAAAGAAAATTCAAACACTAATGGATGAAAAGAGTGATGGGGTCAGGGTAGGACTCACTTTTTCAATGTCATCATAGTAAAAAAGATCATATTCTATCTCTTCCTTTCGAATAACAAATTAAGAACTCCTCAATCGAGTTATTAATCACCCTTGGTTTAAGAAACAAATGAGACTCACTCCTATGTGCGTGAAAGTTATTAAAAAATACCAAAACAACTAAGGAAATTCCCGATTGGGAATTTTTTCTCCTTAAAACTCTATAAAATGTTTAATAGTTTCACACACGTGCCAACGATCGTTAGACACTCACCACCTAACACAATCTTCTCGATTGAGACAAATTGCACTAGGTGGAGGGAGATTAAAGGTCTTTAACCAAAGCTATTAACAATGAATACACCAAAATCAAAATAAGATTGCATTAAGATAATTGGGAAATAGTGATAACATAAGTCATTCAAAAGAAAAGGAGTATTTTAAATTTAAGCACAAAACTCCGACATTACAAAAGTGAAACTCCCCCTTCCCCGATCACTCAAAGGATTTAACCCTCCATGTAAAGGGTAATAGAGTTGAAAGGGGAATAATAAGACATTAAAAAACTATGAAAAAGAAAATAAATAAATGAGGAAGCTGAAAATTTCTCCTTCTTGGTGTCCCGGAGGGAATGTGGTGGAGAATTTGATGCTTTGAGAGGGTGGATCTCTCCTCCATTTATAGCCATAATTTTTCTCCGAGATGTTGATGCATTGTAACCCCAATAAATGACATCTTCACGCGTTGATCCCTTCTTTAATATTGTTCATAATTCCCTTGGACGTGTCCCCTTAAAATATCAGTGGATTTGGATATGTATTCCATGAGTTATGGTCGGTTTACTCTGAGCATTTATTCTGTCCAGTCAGACACTCCAAAACGAAATCCTCTGGATTCGGGTGATTTAATGACCCCATAAACAGCCAATTCAATCGGTTCTTCCTTTATAAAAGATACTCCAAAACTCTTTTGGCATCCACCCACCGAATTTCACAAGCTTTGGGAACACCATGGATGCGTTATGGATCCAACACCAAAACTATGCAGAACTGAAAACTGTTTTCTTTTTCTCACTTGTGAGCTTTTTTTGAGCTTCCATATGGCCGATTCATCTTTTAGTACAAAAATAGAAAATGAAGCCCTGGATGTGTAGCATATGAAAAAGAAAAAAAATCAATTTTGATCAGTTTACATAATGTTATGGAAAACTACATAAATAATTTAAAACTGTTAAAAATAAAAAATGGCTAATTTTTACTATTCAGCTCAAAATAACACCATTATCATAAAAATGAAACAATTCATCTTAGAGGAACAATTTTGTGGGTTTAAAACAATGATATTCAATATAAATTAATTCAAAATATTTTTTCTATCAGGATTCAATGAAGATGATGGAACATTGAGGAACATCAGTTTCTCTGAATCACAGTAAGTTAGAATGAAGAGTTTATCACGTCTTATTCCATTCTATATGTTTTTCATGCTATTTTTCTACTATGTTTGCTCATATATTCCTATGTGCCTTTTTCATCTGATTCTTATGTGTTTTTATTTCATCCTGATTTATTTCATTTTATACTCTTACAGCCTAAAAATGTGCATGTTTTGAGGTATATGTTGTACCTCATACTTATGGCATCCTTATTTAATATGTCTTTAGAAAAAGTATTAAATTAATCAGTCGCATTAAAAAAATTATTATTTTTAGAAGTAATATAGAATAAAGGAAATTTAAACAGTCTATCAGTGAGTCCTCTATTGGCATCACCTTCTCTCGGTGACTCATTCCATTAGTGTATCCTTCTTCCAGTCTGTCTATGTGTTAGCAAGTCCATATGTTTGTAGGTCCTAGTGTCAGTAGGTCCTTGTGTCGGTAGGTCCTTTCATCAGTAGTTATTTTCATTGACATGTCCTTTCAGAAGTAGGTACATGAATCAGTAGGTCATTGAATCGGTATGTATTTTCATCTATAGGTCCTTTGAACTATCAGTGAGATAGACGATCTGTTGTCATGTTGATTTCACTTTCGGTGGGTCATCTATCAACGATTCATTTTTCACTATTAGTGACACCTATCTTTTGTCAGTGAAAACAATTCATTCATAGAATATATTTCTTCTTGGACTATTATACAAAATTAATATTATCAGAATGTATTAAGCCTATATGTGATAATAGATAATCATAATTAAACATATTAAACATAAATAAACATTATTGAAATTATTAATAATATTTGACATGATTTGTGATTATTAAAACCATTAATACTACAGATGGTGGTCAATAGTCTCATATGGGCCAACAATATCCCCTTCTTGATGAAACAAAATCATGGAATTATTCAGTACAATAATTTAATGTGGAATATAATCATTCTATATATCGTCTACACTTATTGATGAATTTTCTAAATATATAGATAAGATTTAGAGGTAAAATAAAAAGTAATTAGATCAAAAAGGAAAAAAATAATAGTATCAAAGAATAATGTCTTTTCCTCCTTATGTAATCAGTTGTAAGAAAAATAAAATTCATAAGAGTGGTACCAATGGTAAAATAAATAAGGATAATGCAAAAAATTTCTCCCCATTTTTGGATTATCAAAATGTGAAAGCGTATCTAATAATAAAACCATCAAGGAAATGGAATCAAAGAAATAAAATTATTTCGATAATAATACTTAGAACACAAATATATGAAATATAAGAATAAAAAATTTCATTAATCAAAGAAGTACAATGTGTTAAAAATATTTTATGAAAGACCAAAAAAAAGACCACCAACCTGCCCTATCATAGATTTATCCACCCTACTTCTCAGGATTAAGCGGATACTTCCATTCATTAGAGGGTTACATAGAGGGTCTTGTAGGTGGTGGATTAAAAGTTGGATGGTCTGAAGAAATTTTTAGAGGAGTTAGGATCACTAATTGAGGAACATTAGGTTCAAGGATGGTTTTGTGTTGTGACTACACAAGAGTTTTAGTCTATGCATGGATCACTTGAAGAATATGGATGATATCCTGAGAAACTGATATCTGAGGTGGAGGCACTGATCCAACATGTCCAATAGGTGTAGTAATAGGCATTAGAATGGATTCAATCAGCACAAGAAGTTATGGATTCAACAGTATGATGAAATCCTCAGTGATTTCACCACCATGATTCATATACTTCTCAAATTCATCTTTATTCTCTATAAATTTGTAAAAAAGAGGGGTGGAGTCCTTCATATTTAGTTCATGGTCTTTGATGGCTCTAGTCACTTGGGGAAATAATAGGTTTTATGTCAAATACTTAAGAAGACTGTTCAATAGATGGTTTCTAATGATCTTCATGAGATAGTAGTCCACCTTTTCTATGATCTAATCATTGGCAGTCTCAACACTTTTGGAATAGAGCCTTACCATATCATGAACATGGTCACTATTCTCCTCAATATTTTCATGTCTAGACATAACAAAATCTTCAAAAATATCTTGAAACTATTCCATAAAAACATTTCAAACTGCCTCAATTTCCACGGCCAAAGAAGACTGACCAGAGGTATAGGGAACATCAGTATCAGAGGTACGAGTCTTCAAGTATTTATAAATAGTCTACACAAAGCCTTTATACTCTGAGGTCAAATTATTTATTATAGATATAGGCCAAGTGATTTATTATCTCATCTTGGAAGTGTTTGCACAAATGTCTTTAGCAGTTGTGATAAATTTGGGTTGAATCTATACTTTCACATTCTATGAAACATTAGATGCATCAGCTTCACTCACACCCCTTATCTGACTTGGAACAGAGACATATTTTCCAAATTTCATCATTTCTACAATTGAAGATATAAGATATTGTAATTCATCACTCATATCATGTTTCCCATCAATATTGTTGAATCTCAGGGACCATATGAGATTGACCTTATACCCTTATAGGTGAAACAACTTCCTCTATAAACATTTTTGAGTCTTCTTTAGTGATAGAGTCGCTAGGAAGTGTGTCAATCACTAATTATTTAGAAATATATAAAAATAACTCATCATTTGCGTTTTTATTATCCAATACCAGTGCTGAATACCCACGATTCTTTGACCATTAATCAATAACATCATTATTCAGAGGAGTTTGAGTGTCAATTATTACTCTTATAGGTTGATGCTCCCCATCAGTTTGATCTCTAATTTTTTTATGACACCCCTAAATATGAGATCTCCCCATTGGTTTCTCACCTTCACCATGAGGTATCCTTCTTTCATATACTAACTGAGGTGCATGCACTTCCTGAGTTTACACTTTATCATGAACTTCATCATTTCCTCTTTCTTCAACAACAACTTTAAGAGTTTCTTCCAACTGTTCCGGAAGCGCAATTTCAACCATATCTACATCTCCACCTTGATCATCCTTATTATGGTCACCATTAAATTCAATTCCTTCATCAATTCCTTCATCATCATTATCATCATTTCTAGGTACATTCTATTCACATCCATTTCTTTTAGAATTTTCTTCACCTTCTTCAACTTCACTACTACTACCATTCTCATCATCTTAATTTCATTATTCTTCTTTGTTTGAGCCACTAGATCAACATACATAGTCTATAATACAAGAGATATATGCCTCATAATATTAATTGTCTTCATGTGTGGGATCATCAGAGGGAAATGAATGTAGAGGACTATGAGGTCAAACAGAAAATCCTCTTTAAGATTTAGTGGTTACCAGATAACTCATATCATCGATCGGTGAACCTTGATCTCTGATTGATTTGTCATGCTCTTCTTCTTCCTTGGAAAAGTAGAAAACATCCTAATATTGTCCCTCACCATCATAACCCATATTACTTGGCCTAGATGGATATTCCACTATATTTGACATATGTTAAATATTATCTTCATCCCCAAACCATTATATCTTACAGGGGTTCCAGTTGATCTTCATCCTTTTATAGATCTCTTTGCCATTGGAGATCCCACTGAACTCAAGAACAACTTCCTCTCCTTCACTAATACAACCTTTCTCTTTCTAAATAGCTAATATTAACCTGGGATAAAATAGGGAATTGGGTTTTAAATAAGGCTTGATCATTTCATTTATGTGAACAATAAGGTATCTACATAGATTTACCTTAATCCCACTTTTTAGCAGTCAAATCAAATAGACATCTGAACACATTAGAGTTGAAATTTCTCCTTTCATGGGATATATATAATGCTTTATAAACTTGATATAAATTATACACTCCCCATATAACTCTACAGTAATGGGTCTCATATTCTCATCATTATCTGAAATCTTCATTAAAGCTATCTCAAAGCTGAAAATATCACTCTTAAGAGGATATGTACCTTTATAATCATCAAACACACCCTCATGGGGTACCATAATACATTCAGACCACTATCGTAAGGAAAAATAAATTCTCTATCGTTTCACTATGGAATTAATTCAAAGAACATCACTTCCTTCCTGTTGGAACTCTATATTCATGTATAAGTCATGCACTATCTTCAGGTAAAAAGGTATTTCATTATATAGTAACCACTCAAGCCATCCCTGATCCTGTAACACCCGGAATAGAAAATACTTGCGCACCAAAATCCATTCTGAAGAACTATATTTTATGGTGTTGCTACACATTTTACCAGATCTGGATTCACAAGTGCAGAAGATTTTCTCAATTCCCCTATATGTTTCTTAAATGCACAAGACTCTCCCCAATCAAGAGTTCACTTCACATGTACCCTTCCAAAAGTTCTATTTTATGTTTGGATGGTGAATGTTTAGGAGGTAGAGAGAGAAACAACTGAATAAGTGTTAGGGTAAATAAGTAGAATGGAATGACTCAAATTTATATCATTTAGGAATTTTGAAATCACAAAATCGTGAAATCATAAATTGGGTTCAACAAAATTACTGAAACAATGTCATTTTGAAAAAATACATAAAATATAAAAAAAAGTTATTCATCAGCATTGGCATGATAGATTTTTCATTATAGTAATGGTGACGAAATTAAAAGGAATCAGTGACACCATGATATAGCATTGGAGTCAGCATGACAACTATGTCGGCATGACAAATTTACATAAAAATAATCGAAGGAATAACAACTTGTGGTCCGATATATTAATAATTCCAAACTCATTTCTTATGTAGTTAATTATTTTAGTTTTCAATGTCTTAGTGAAAATTTCCACAAGATGATGTTTAGTGCCAATGAACTCTAAAGGTTTATCACCTTTTTGATAATGGTATCTCAAAAAGTGATGTCTTACATCAATGTGTTTGATCATAGAATGTGAAACATGATTCTTAGAAATATTTATAGCACTTGTGTAATTAATATTTATAAGGACATGTATGAATTGTTATCCACAATCTAGTAATTTGTTTTTCATCCATAAAGCATGTTCACAACAACTTCCAGCTGCTATGTATTCAACTTTAGCAGTAGATAATGAAACAAAATATTGTTTCTTTCTAAACCATAAAACTAGAGACATTCCTAAAGAGTGACATGTGCCAGAGGAGCTCTTTATGTCTAACATACTGCCACCAAAGACATCATCTGAATAATTCACTAAATCAAAAGGATTTCCTCTAGGATAGAACAGTCCAAATTTGTTTGTATATTTTAGGTATTTAAAAATTGTTTGGATAGAATTTAACTGAGATTCTTTTGGGATTGCTTCAAAACATGCACATTTGTACACACAAAACATAATATCTAGTATACTAGAATTTAAGTAGAGTAAACTTTCAATAATTCCATTGTAAGTGGTATGATCAATAGATTTACCATATTAATCAAGTTCTAACCTACTAGTGGTACTCATTGGTGTGCCACTACTCTTAGTGATTTCAAAGATAATTATTTTTAAAATATAATTAGTATATTTACTTTTATTCAAAATAATACCTTATTTATTTTAAAATATTTTAAATCCAAGATTGAATTTGATTTCACCCATTAAAATACTTTCGAAATAACTTTGCATTCTCTTTGAAAATTAAACACATAAATAATTTTTGAAGACCCAAAAATAATATCATCTACATAAATTTGTACTACGAAGAAATCTTTTAGAAATTTGTTTTATAAAAAGAGAAGGATCATAAATACCTATATTTTAACCTTTAAAAGTATGAAGTATGATAATCCTATCATACCATGCTATTGGAACATGCTTTAAACCATATAAATCTTTTATTAAATTTAAAAACATAATATGTAAATTAGGGATTTGTAAAACTATTGGGCCGTTCTACAAAAATATACTCAATTATATAACCATTTAAGAATGTACTCCTGACATCCATTTGATAGTGTTTAAAATCTTGATGTGCCGGATAGACAAGCAGGATTCAAATGGCCTGAAGTATAGCTATAGGGGAAATAGTTTCCTCATAGTGAACCCATTATTCTTAACTATAACACTATGAAACCAATCTAGCTTTGTTCCTAACAATGTTACCATATTCATATACTTTATTCCTAAACACTCATTTAGTTATAATAGTACAAGTGTATTTGTGTCTACCTAAAAGTTACAAGATTTTTTTTCTTTCAAGTTTATTTAACTCTTCTTGCATTGAAATCACCCAAAATTCATCATTAATAGCATCATTGGTGTCCTTAGGTTCAATTTTTACAGAAAATATTATTGTTCATATTGATTTTTGAGATAAGATCTAGTTTATGCTCTTTTTCCTAAATCACTTGTAATATCTTCTAAAGGATGTTTCTTGAGAGTTCTAAAAGGTCTAGAAAAAGAATGGATAGTCACAATAGGATCTTCTACAAGTTTAGGTTAGTGACTAACTAGAGTGTGTAGAATTTATAGAGCTAGAAGTTTTAATGGATTTCTTCACTGGATGGTTAGAAGATCTAGTATTGATTTCTAGATTTGACTAATCATCCTCATTATTTTCTAGAGAGTTGTTTGACTCATGTAGATTTGTCTCATAAATCATGACATGTACAGATTCTTCCACACATTTGGTTCATATATTGAAGACTCTATATAATTTACTATAAATTGAATAAACTTGGGAAATTCAATCATTACTCTTGGAGGAAAATTTTTTAGATTATACTTACTGTAAAGAATATAGAATTTTCAACCAAAAACATTGATGTAGTTAATGTTGGGTTTTCGATTGTTCCACAACTCATAAAGAGTTATATTTAGGATAGGTATAATAAAAGATTTATCAATTATATAGCATGATGTTTTGATACATTCTTTCTAAAATTATATAGGTAGGTCATTCTCACCACGAATGGATCTATAAATTTTTTGAAGGTTACTATTTCTTCTTTCTACAACTCTATTTTCAAGGGTTTTCTGGGAGAATGGAAGTTAATTTTTTTTTAAAGGTTGGGGCCGAAGCCTCATTTTAATTAATAAAGCAAAGAAAATACCTCTTTTAACTGGGTAGAGGGAGACCCATTACATAGCCCGAAGGCCCATTGGGCTTGAAGCCCATTACATAGCCCGTAGGCCCAAATTTTTGGCCAAATTCCTATTCTATGAGTGTTGAACATGCATTATGTTGGATCATAAAGGGACACGGGATTTGGGTATTCCTAGTGTAGTAAACCGGCCATGGGTATATATGTTTTGGGTAGTGATAGTCTCTTATTTGGAGACCATGGTGAGTCGGATTTGTTAAGTAGAGGGGTGGACCATTTGGTACCTTTGGTTATGTTGTGGCTTTGTGGCTTGGGGGTATCATCTGGTAGCACGGATGTGGTTACCATGGTGGTTTGTGATTGGGCATGTTGTATTGGGTTTTGAAATGTATATCTTGGTTCATGGGATTGTTAATGATATTTGTGTAATTATGGGCTTGAAACCTAGAGTAAATGCATTATTTTTTGCATTGGAAATAGTGTTACATGATAGGGGAAAGAGGGCCACCCATGAGTTCTAACCTATTAGAAGACTGATATATAATCCCTAGAGAGAATTCATAGTGATTGTTTACCCCTAACCATAAAATGGAATGTTGGTACCATTTGACCTTAGAGGAGTCATCTATGTTGTAAGTTCTCTTAGATGCATGACGTAGAGGAGGATGTTTTGAATTTGGTTTTGGTGAGGAGTTTTTCTATAGGTATAAGTGAAAAGGTTAATGGATTTGTATATGAGACATGATTTGGGACTATGATTTGATAGTTTTGGGATAATAGATGGTGATCTAGGGGAACGTTTTCCTAATGTTGTAGGTGCATTAGAATGTGAATCATTAGGGGTGTTTTAGAGGTATAATTGGTGCATTGTGAGTATCAATATGTTCCATTATATGTTATGATTATTCCATGGTTTATTTTAAATAATCACTTGACCACATCTGGTAGGTTGTAAGGGTTGTTTTCGAAAGAACAATATTTTGAATGCCTAACACTGTGGTGTTGGAAATGAGTGACAATGGAATCAAGATGAATCGGGCTGCAAAAGTCAAGATATTTAAAGGATAGATGGATGTTATGTGTATAGAATTGACACCCAGGATTAAGGATAGTCATTTAGTTATACTTGATGTGGTAAAAGATGGGTGGTTGGAGGGGAATGTTATGAATTCCTAATTTCCAATGAGGATAACTGACTAGAGGCATAGTTAGTGTGTGGGAGGGCGTTGGGACTAGCCATGGTGTTTTATATTTCAAGGGACACTAAGTCACAATCTGTAGGTGACCAGAGGGAACCTCATGACCCCAATGGGTATTATTCCTATTGATTTTTTGAATATTCTACAAATATATGATATTTTAGAAATATGTGCCTGTGATGTTTAGGTGTAAGAGCGAGTTGTTTTATGGAACAAAAGTGGGAAATACCGAGTGAAGAAAGAGACTGAATAGTCTAGGATCGATGTGTTTCTGTTGTGGGTTTCCAGGTCTGTTTTGGAAGAACTCTATAGGTGTGGTAGTAATATTTTCATGGGAATAATTTGTTCATGGGGGCCTAGTAGAGATTCAGGATGTAGTGAAGAGTGCGGATAAGAACCCCACATGAGATGTGGTGGTCGGGTGGTGATGAGGTGTTGGAAGGAAGGGAACCCAAATAATTTTGGCTAGTCAAGGTTTCCTTGGGGTTAGAGGTGGAACTAGCGATGGATAGTGGTGGTGGTGTTCATCATAAACTTGTTTTCACACTTTTCTCCAGTAAAGAGCATTCTCAATATCTTCACATCATCTTAATTATACTGAAAAATATTTGGATTTACTCCTAGATAACTAGATTTATTCTTATTAGATGTGGGGCCATTTAGGGATTATGATAATGGAGTGGTGTATGTGGAGTTGTGCATCATTGACCATTTACGGGTGAGGTCCCCAGGATAGACTGGGTGTTGATAAATGTTGTGGGTGTCATTCACTTGAGAGGGGAAATGTTATATGGTGGTATTGTTTTGTTGTTCTACGGAATGTTAGACTACCACATCCAATATTTTGGGTTTATGAAATGATTGAAGCATGATATGTGGTGGTTGGAATACATTTTGTAATGTGTTGGTAATGAAACTACTAATATGGGGAGTGATATGTTATTCCAAGATCTGTGGAGAAGAACATGGAGTTTATCTTGTCTCATTACGATGCAATTGCGAAGTTTGTGAGGTGCATTTTTTATTCCACAAAAAGTCTAGGTGTGCCTTGGATGTGGTGGTTTAATGATACAATCATTTGATTTGTTCTCTAAGTGGTATCAAATGTAATTTTAGAAGCTTGTATTAGAATAATTGATGGGTGTGTAAAGGCCTGGAGATGGTTTTTGGAAGGGATACTATGTGATATAGCCTCATTGGCGGATGGGAATAGATTCTAGTAAGTGTGATTGGGTGACCATTGAGTTTCCTTATGTGTGAATTCATTTTGGTCATGTGAGTTACTGACATTCTAATTGAGAAGTTGATCATTTCTGTGATGAGTTAGCTAGGGACAGTTCTACTCGGCTATGAAAAATGGAACAAAAGTGGTGAGTTGTAAACCATCTTCAGTGGAGGTTTTGAAATAAAAAATTATTTTCTATATTTGAAATCGGTTTTTGGTTATAACATTGATGACTTCAGTTTATGTAGATATGAATAAGGTTTTGTGCTAGGAGTATTATTGAGTTGGGTGAAGCATGATGGTGTTTAGGAAGGAAGTGGATGCCTTGATGGTAGAGTTTATCAGATGTCATGGAATTACCCCTGTAGGTGCGCTAGATGATGGAGTTATGAATTAATGGGGTAGGTTCCTTTGGAAGGTACTGGGAATAAAATGTTAAAAATGGACAAATGGGTGTTTAATACAAGCTATCAGGAATGGTCCGGTATGATAAGAAAAGGGAATGTACATGTTAGGATTTAAGCCTCCACTATTTTGATGTTTTATGGAATGTTAATTTTTAAAATGAGGGAAAATTTAAGAGAGGTAAACTTGTTCTTGTTCTAAAATGGATGGTAGATTCATGTCCATTTTGGGTAGTTACGATGATAAGGATGGATACAACTATTTGGTAGATTCCTCCTGGAACTCTAGGCATGGTGAGTGGAGAAACACATACAATATGTTGTGATATATGAGTTGAGGTTATAGAGGACATAGTTCAATAGTGGCATGTAAAAAAACATGAGATGGTGGTGGTGAGATAAAGTTCATGTTGGGGAGAACCAGAGAGGTAAATTTGTTGGTCGATGACATGACCAGTGATTCAGATTGGATGGACTCAAATATGTACCATTCAAGTGCTTTGGCATTGATAAAGACCATTGACTTGTTTCTTGATGAGTTTAGTACCATGAGAGTTTTGGTTTTGTTTTGGATGTTCGGTTATGGATGGAACACTCCAGAATCATATTTTGGATGAATACAGGTTGGGGAATTTGGTTGGGAAATCGTGTGATTCTTCTCGTGGTGTCGATTTGGGTCGCGATTTGTTTTTTTAAAACAATAAAATAATGGAGACAAGTGATTTGGGTCATTAGTTTCATAGATGATCTGTCTAATGGTGTTCCAAATGGATCGTCCATGATGGTATAATGCTATGTGTGTTGATTCCTTGTATTGAAATTTAGGATGAAGCTTTGGAGGATTCCCTTTGTAGTTCTTGTGGTTGATGTTTGGTATGTGGTTGATGTGTCATTTTTGGAGCCTCTGGTTCGTGTTGTGGATCATAGTGAAAAAAAATTTAACACCAAGATTGTGCCTTGTGTTTTAGTTTTGTGGAAGCATGATAATGTCCAAGAATAGACTTAGGCGAGGGAGACAAATATGTCAACCTAGTGGCCCGATTTTTTTCACATATAATGATAAGTGATTCTTGGATGTTAGGGTCAAGGAAGATCCATTAAAGGGTAAGGAGGTTGTATGATCCTGGACTTTATGGAGGTATTTCCATGTATATATTTTTCTTTATAACTCCTATATTTTGGTTAATATAATTTTTATAGAATTTAAGTGGAGGACCAAAGGTTTTTTGGGGGTTCAAGAGACAAAAGAATGGGGTATTTGGCCACAATGTAAAAGTTTCATTGTTGGCACATGGTTATAGATAACCATGCACTAAAACCATTCTATAGAATAGGAGGTGGTTTAGAGTTATGGAAACCATGCAAGAGGGAAGGTAAAACCCCGAAAATAGGGATTAATTCTTTCCACATGGTTGGTGCATGGTTTGTTAAATCAGGAAAGATCCCTAGGTAACTGTTTGATCTAAACCCTCTTGGAAAAGGTATGGTACATGGTTGGTACATGGTTTGGAAATCCATGTGGACAAACTAAGAACCCCATTAAAAAGTAATAAGGTACGATTTTCCCACACCGTATCTTCTATATTTCATATGATTTTCTTTCCCATTCATCCTCCTCCAATGCTAGTGATGAACCAAACCACTAAAATAATTACAAGGGTGGATAGCCTTCAATTCTAGGACCTTGGGTGTGTTTTTGGTTACAGATTAAAGATTAGGGTAATATTAATGCTCCACCTTCAACTATTTTCCAAATTAGGTCTTGTTGTTCTGTTCTACATATTCTTCTGAATCTATAAACCCCCCTTTTTCTTGTAGATCATAGGCTGGGAATTTAAAGGGCGCTTGAATCCTAATCGGATTCAATGGTTAAGAAAGCCTTCATCTATGGATTCAAGGTAGGTGGTGTACATGTTATATCACATAGATTTGGTGTCCATTTGTGCATGTGAGACTTTATTATTGGTTCATTCTTCTTGTTCATTTGATTCATTTAGTGATATTTGGAAAAATGGTTGGCTAAATGATAAATTAAATCCCTTATGATCCATGTGGTATGTATTGAGATTTACTAGACTACTTTATGGACAGCCACAGGGTCTTTAAACATTTCCAAACATGGAATATTGTAATTTTAAGAATATAGTTGATTTTTTTGAATTAAAGACCCTGGAAAATTTGTTGGATTGTTGGTTTAATGAAAATATACACTAGAGGTGATTAAGTGTTGTTGTTAGTATGATAGAAGATATATTTTTATTTAATGTAAATGGGTCAAATGAGGTATGGATTTTGAAGGGAAATTGGTTAGTTGTCTAATCCATGAAAAGGATTAAAGGGTAAATTGGGTCATGATATCTAAATGAGTACGTCTAAATTGGTTAAGGCATGTGATTTGGTGAATTTGATAAATAGGTTAATGAATGGAAATTTTTGAATTTGTTAAATGGATTAAGGTATGAGAGAGAGAATTGGGTTAATTGGGCTATGCAATGTAAATGGTATGTATGATAATGGGTTAGATGTTGATGATGGTTTACTTGTTTAGTGACTATGAAATGTGAATGGAATTTAATTGTTCAACGTTGAAAAAAATGAAATTTTTTTAATGGAATTTGATTTATAATGTGGTGTATGGGAGTTTTTTACATAATATTAACGGGTTAATGAGAAATTAATTGCAAATTTTAAACATTTAATTGCGTTATGGAATGATAATGATTTATGTATTGAATGATTTAAAATGGGGATTTTTTTGTTTACTAATTGTAAATCATTTGTGACATCCTATATGTGGTAAATGGGTAAATTATCATTTGCACATGGATTGGTTGTTGTGGGGTATTGGACTTGCGGATATATTCCCATGGTTCAAGTTTTATTGAGGGTCCAAACCCCACCCCATAATTCCTGGGTTAAGGAAGGGAAATTCAGATCTATGCTTCTAATAGATGCATTTGATGAGACTACCTGGACTGAGGTTCTAAAGTAATTGTAATTTAGTGGTTTGTGATGTGTGTACCCATTGCGAGATAGGGAACCTGGATTATTCAATTATATATATTAACTGATCATCTTAGGCTATTTTTTAAATCATATAAATTCTTAAACTATGGAACAAGTTAAAAAAATAATTTAAGTGATAAAACTTTTAATGTAAGTATTGTAAACTAATGGAACCCATATTTTCTCTTTCTTGCCTTTAATTTTATTTAGTTTTACATGAACAATATATTTTTACTAGATACTTTTTATACACCATAAGTGGTGGCCTAATAAGTTGTACTCACACCCTGATTGGTGTGCCATTGGGTCCCCTTATAGATTTCATGGACATAGGTTATGACAAGGGCAAAGCTCCTATGATAGGGAATTGAGTGGGATTGGGTTGTGCAAGGATGAGGTTCTAGACTACATGTTAGGACCCATTTTGGGAATATGCTGTATGAATTATCTTGGGTTTTTTTCACCTTTGAAGATAAATTAAATGACATAACATATTTACTATTTGATTTTGGGTTATAAAAATTTTGGAAATTTTTTTGAAATGCATGTTTCTGGTTTTTTCATTATTGTATCTTTTATTTCCCATGTTATATATTATCTATTAATATAGTAAAGATGGTATAGTCTACCCATATGACCCATTATATTCTTTTTTTCTAGTTTTAAACCACTTGAATATGGGGAGGTTCACTCGTGTTCATGGTCTGGGTACCAATTTAGTGGCTTTTAGTTAGGGACATTACACTGGATCTTTGTACCAAACATGGGCAGGTTCTTCCAAGTGGAAACGATGCATAAGACCAAGACATTCACCTTGAATTGATATAAAACTATTACTTCCATAATTATCATGAGTCAATATACTCTTCCTAGTTATCATATTCACATTTAGTAGATATATGCCTCTTTCTTCCATCATTACCTTCAATCGATATACACCTCTTGGTTATCAATATTCACCTCAAGTCAATATACCCCCCCACACATTGTTTTTTATGCACCTAAATTTGATATAATCTGCATTATTACCTTATTTAGAACACCTAATGGTATATGATAAGGACATATATTCTGTTCATTCTCTATTACTAACATAGAGGATGAAAAAATATGCTCAACATCCTAGGTGTAAGCAAAAAAAATAGATCTTCACCAGACTCACCTACTAGGTTAAGAATCTTGGGGAAGAAAATGTGTAATCCTCACTGTGTTTTATATTGTCACCCCTTTTAAGAAACATGCATAAATATATGGTCTAACGTGTACATGTATGCCCCAATCATTCATTCCTTTCAGTGAGTAACTTGTTAGTATAGGCACCTCGAAGGGAATCTATTATTTAAGACACATTCAGATACTTATTTCATTCTTCAATGCAATAAAGATGATATTTTATCTCTTATTTCTCACAAAAAGTATGTCTCACATGGTTATAAAGATTTATATTTTAATTATATAAGTATAATTGACATTCAACATAAGAATCACATTCATGTTTGATATGCATGACTTTAATGTAAATAATGCATGTCATTACCACCAGACATTAAAATTCATTGTTTGATCCTCATACATGACTATAACCTACAACACTCAAATTTTGTGATATTTGATTCCAATTAAACATTATATAAAGTTATCATCACAAAGTTCTAGTTCAAACATTCACAATACATCCATTTTCTCTTATATGATAACCCATCACACATTGAGTTGAGATACACCTTTTGGTTCTCCTATATAAACTGTGAGTTTATAATCTCCCCTCATCATTATGAAGACACATATATTTGTATAATCATTTTGGTCTCCACATACATGGGATTACTATTTCATGTGTTCCCCAACCTAAGTTTTTTCAATTCTATTTGATGAGAATGGGACCCCCCTTGTACTGATTAGTGTATGGAGAATCATCCTTCCTTAGAGATGAGCAAGGGTTTTCCCTAGTTATGATCTAGTGATGATCCATACCTTCTCTTATTTATTTACACTTGGAGAAGAAAAACCAGAATTGTCTAATCATGTGTAATTCCATCACCAACCATTTTTAGGAATATTTCACCTTGTAGTCCCAACCACATTCTGCTAAACTACATGGATTGGTCTATGTAACATGACCTTAAATGGTATGATGTTCTTATTTAAGTGGAACCAATCTTCATGTGACCTATTTCCCTTTATAGATATATATTGTTATCCCCCTTCGGGTCTTGATCCCAATTCTGAAACACCTATACCCTCCTAGGATGAAAATAAAATCTAGAGAGCCCTATTATTCTACTTTAAATCCAAGCATCTTGAACATTTAACAAAAATATATAAAAATTAGAACATATATTGGTTTTTAAATTCCCACAAGTATTCGATCAGATCATTAGAATAGGGTGTACTAGTATAACTATGGTATTTATGAAGGATTAATGAAAATATCTTAAATCTATATGAGATTATAAGTGTACGAATGAATTCACTCAGAAAGGTGTGATGAGGTTGACCTCCCACCCTCTTAACCAATATGTGTTCTACAACATAACTGATAGAAAACCCTAAATGGTCACCTTGTTTTTGAAAAAAATATGAATTAACATTCATGTTTAACTATTGTATATGTGGGATAACATTAATGTTTCTATCAAAAATAAAAATGATAATCCTAAAATGAATCTTTAAACTATTTCATTCCTTTAACATATTAAATTAGACCAACCAAACAATGAAAATTAGGTCATTTTATTTTCTTGTGATCCAAAAAATCAATGGTGAACCAAAAATGAATCTTTTAACTATAAAAATTATTTCACTTATGAGATGGTACCAACTATATTTTTCATGATGGTCCTTTTTTTCATATGTTCCACAGAAAAAAATTGTGAACTCGATTTGAATCCTTTGACTATGAATGTGATTGATTGACCATTCACTATGATTTAAAGTGATTCATTTTATGGTTTAATTTTTTACATTATTTTTAGGATATTATTGACTACTAAAAACTAAAATTTCATTACCAAATATAACAATTAATTCTAGGATTATTAGAAACTTTGGTAGCAACGGCGGTACATCTCAATCAAATTTGAACAACTTAAGGATGCACTAAACATATGCCTTGATTTCCATAAAGATTATAACCTGACAGCCTCAATGTACATAATCCCCAACCCAAATCCTACAATTAAAGTTGGAAAACACCATTTTATAGAAATTCTATCTCAATGGATTCATCCTAAATTTAGAGGTATCTCGTGAAAGACTCTAAAGGAAGAAGTCTCTTAGTTTTTTCTATCATCGAAATACCACAAATAACAATTTATCCCCCATTGTGACACAAAAAATCATTAGGATCCCATCACAATAGTGAATATATTCATTTCTTCCCTATCATAGGGAGGAGGAGGAGGAAATTTACCAAATTTAGAAACCACTTAGGATCTTGCTAAAAGGATTCTTATCAACCATGGTAATCAACAGTAACATGTAGCCCCAATTTATTAAGAAGTGGTAGAGGAAATATTTTTTTCCTAGACATCTAGGAAAGGGCACTAATAAGGAGAGTCTATTATGTGTAGATAAATATTGAAATACCATAGTGGTTCTAAGAACCTACTACTACCATTAATTTTGATTCCCTATGGAATATCCTGAAAGTTTTCTATAACCAATTATAGATCACCACTATCTATAATATTATAGAATCATCACATCCAAACTTGGTTACTTTGGAACTCGTGGTAGTCCGCAAACCATTATGACACAGAAATTTTTATGTTTTTAACCCTATATTCATCTCTAATGTCAATAATTTAGTGGGAACATACCATAATTATAGATATTTCTCCTCCCAATAAATTTATACTTCTTTCTACAAGTTCCACATGTCAACACTATTGGCCCAACAGATATTACTAAACATGAAACCATTTAAAATGAAATAGATTAAGTTAAAATAAACACCCTCCCACTAATCAAGGATACTTATGTTATCTCAATAGTCAATAATATTTCTTATCTCAAATCCTAAATAGTAGAACATGAGAAGATCAATTCTAAATCTTTTAGGATAAAAAAATCACTTGGAATGACAATTAATCTAAATCAAGCATGATTCCTTTAGTTAATATTATTTAAACTGAGGATATTTTTGATACAAATTGGAAGAATTGATCCACCAAGTTAAATTGAGTTCAATAAATAGACCTACTTGACTACTATGATGATTGGTTATCAAGAGTTCCCATAATTGAGGAAACATCATTTTGTAGTTTAGGAAATTTGGACAAGGATAGATCATGTGGTGATATACTTGGAATTATTTGATGATATTTAGATTGTAATGGATTCTATTCATGTGATATGTGAAATCGTATAATTAGATAAAAATATGTATCCAATGTGGGTGGATTTGACTCCTACTCCATCAAGCTTTGGTAACCTCAGCTTCATGAAATTTTATGGAATGGGTGACCAAGAATAGAATCACACTTATTTCAATTCCCAATATGGCCTAGTGATTGTAATACAAAACAAAGAGTCCTCTATAATAAGATTTTTTTACTATACCATGGCCCCACAACCTTTTTCTGATACAATAACCTTACAACTGGTTCTATTTCATGTTGGAAAGATTGATATTAATAATTTCACATACAATTCATCTCTATACTAAGAAAAAAAATTCCTTGACCTGTCCAATAAAAATGATCAATAAAATATGAGAGTAATGGATTTAATAACGAGGTTAATGGTTCGTAAAAATTAAATTGAAATACTAATTTCATATGAACAATTACTAGAGATTAGTGTGGAGAACATACAAGGTGATTTTTAAAATAAACTCAACCCCTTGATGTATCCTTGTTGTTTCCATGAGTTCACAGAGAAAGAATAATGTATAGAGGATTATAAATGATGAACCAAGGAAATGAATCTTCTAACACCACAAATAATAACATGGAACTCAGGGAGAGTAGAATCAATTGCATTCACCCTCAAACAAAAAAACATGAGGTTATGTGACCTAAAAAGTACGAATGATAAATTTGATTCCTTCTTTAATGATATAGTTATTTGGTACCTCACCTTATCCCAAGAATAAAACATAACCTGGCTTCAATAAATCAATAAACTGGATGATGTAGTGAAAAGTGATAACACATTATACGTTCCTTTCAATCTCATGGTTGGTTCCACAATCCAAAAATGATTTAACATCAAATATCATAAAAAAATTCATCGATGATAATAAAATGCCATTAGAAAATTATAAAGATCATTTATAGTAAAAATAAGAATGGTTGATGACCCAACAAATGAGTGAATTGGTGTTAACCTGCCTAACCAGTGGATGGGTACTTATCCACTAGAAGTGATACTTCACTATTGCGGAGAAACTCTATACCTATGTTTCCAAAACCATGGTATCAAGCATGTCCGATGAATTTTCACATGGTAACGATGAGTTCAATCTTGATAGAGATTGTAACATCCCAGGTAAATAAAGAAATATGATATTTTCATATATATTAATATTTGAGAATTAAATTTTAATTTTACTTTAATGGGGTTGCTATGTTCGATGCATTTATTGATACACAACAACGGGTTTCTTTGAAGTCTTACGTTGCACATTAATAATATAATATTATTATTTTAAATGGTAGTTAACACCTAGCCGTTGTATTGAAGGGAATTAATAGAACTAACTAAAACAAGATTATATATGTTTTTAAATGTATTTACTTTTATACAATAAAAGTTAGAGTCTTAAAATGTGAATGAATCTAATTTTAAGCATAACTTACATTAAAAGGCCGATTTATCGCCTTTTGATGGTGAACCCTATTTAAATCTAGTTTTGGTCACTTTCATATGTTAATTTTGACAAAATAAAATTATTATTTATATTCGTATCATACAATTTTACTTTGGGTAAATTATTGCTATTTTTCTGATAAAATTTATTTTTTAATGAATAGTGAAAAATACTCTATTTTATTTCAAAACTGCTTTTTAATCTAATTTATTTATAATTTTAGATTATATTTTCAATTGGTTTTAAAGTGTAATTTAATTATGTTTTTATCATTTAATACAATTTTGGTCATTGTATGTAATTTCACTTTTCAATTAGAGGTAAAAACAAGTCAATATTTTGATAAATTCTACTTCTTAAAAACATGTCTTTAGTTTTGAAAATGAGAATTATTTTCAAATAAATTTATGCAATTTCCCTATATGTAATTTGGTAAACTTTATTCCATATATGGAATCATAAGGTCCAAATTATGTAATTAAAACTGTTTTTTTACATGATGAATAGTAATTACGGTAATTATTTTTAATTACGGCTATTAATTTGTAAATCTGGTAAAACGTGTAAAAAAATTATGTTATAATAATATAAAATTACTGATACATGTGTTTTGATTCTATTTTCTATTTCATATCCAACCATGGGATTCGTGGTGCTATCTTTGGGACCCCATGAAATCACTTTAGTGTGATAGTGACCTTTTATCATATTATTTTTAAAGAAAGGAAAATATAACCAAATTATGTAACACCTAAGTAAAACAATTTTAGTTTTGTTTTATATAAATGATATCTTTGATTATAAATAGTCATTGGAAAGATAAAAATATTTCCTAAATCATGATATTTTATTTATAATTTTTAGACCTTACATAAATAAATTTATCATTGACACAATGATGATGCCGTTATTACCTCATTAATAAAATATTTATAAAAATGATATTATAAGTGTTAAAATAATTTTTTTGAGACATTGGATGCTATCCAAGAATTTTCTATAAGATTATGATATGTCCAATTTATTTTAATACTCTTATTTAGAATGAATAAATCTCTTAAACCTTTATCAAAAGTCAACTACCAAATAGTGTCAAAATTGGCATAAATGAGTTTTTAAAACAAATTTTATTTTATTAAATTGTATAATAGTACAAAAAATCTACTATTCTTCCAAATGAAATATAATATATTACTAATATTATTATTTATGCAATTATGGGACTATTTTCATTTAAATGTAACTATTATGACCTTATAGTTTGAAAATTTAAAAAAAAGACGTAGTAAGAATTATTAATTTTAACTAAGCTTTAAAATGAAAAGATACGGTGAATTATATAACCTCAACTTGTCTAAATAATATTGGTTGAGTTTATTTATACCCCTTATCCTATTTTACTCGAAATAAATCATTTTTTAACAATTTTAATTTCAAAAACATTTTATAATAAATTAATATTTCATGACATTCCAAGAGTTCCCCTCCTCCCCCTTATAAAATTCCCTCAACTCTACCCCTTACTCACATCTCTCAATCCCTTGGATCATCCAGAATCTGATAATGTTATCTCTAAACATCCCTATATTACTCATATAAGCCTCACTTTGGTCATAAGTCTTTCCAAGGAAGCCTTTGGCTCAAATCAAAAAGAGTTGCCCGATTTAGAGGTAATGTCTTCTCTCGAGTTCCTTTCTTTTATTTTCCTTCTTCACCCACCACTAATATTCTTATTATTTGATTCCATAACAAAAAAATTATCCTCAATATACTAGGATGTTGTTATGAGATGTATTTGATTTACACTTTCACACACCTTCTTCTAATGGTTAATGAACATACTGTTGTTGTGGGTGGCGGATTACTTCCTCACAAAACGATGATTGTTCAATATTCTCTTAACACATTTCATAGTGGCCATTATGATTTCACCGTATTTATATATCATATATATTATATTTATGTCTTAACTATGATCCAATATTTTATATTTAAAAAATACCTTTATGCTTTTCATGTCGTGTAATTCCGATAATTTCATTTGAGGAAGTGTGGACTGTCGCCCCCTCAAGTGATGTGACTCGTTCATGCAATACATGGAATGTATAAAGAGTGAAATTAATGAACATATTTGACTTATATAACATATATATTATACTGTATTTATAATTTATATATGTCTCATTTATTTTTAATTCCTTTAATATGAAAAAGAAATGAAAGTAGCGTTCATGCATACGTACGGCATACCGTCTCCATGAATGGTGCATTTTATTTTCTTATATCCAAAAGTTATGGAATAGTATAAATGAATATATACATGATATATATGATATTAAAATCATTAATACTATTCTGGAGATGATGTACTTATAACTACATGAACAATTCTTTTCAAACAAGTTTATTTTTGACCCATGTACCGAACATCGACAAAACGTATGATATGAACTCACATAATTAACTAGTTATTATAACATGGTAATATTTGATATGAATTGAATAATTAACTATAAACTAAGTTCATAAGAAATTATTAATTGAACTAAGTTTATTATTCAGGAATATAAGGAATGAAAAATAACAAGTCGGACTCGAGGTAAGGGAACCAACCTCTCTCTTTCTTTTTAAGTACTCTCTTTTATGAGATTTCATTAAAGATTCTATTTCTTATGTTGGGAGATGTTATTTTATATTCCAATTACTATAATTTTATGTTCATACGATGAGAGACCCTATTTTGTCTCATCAATCTATTTCTTGGATGTTTTAAGTGGCGTATTTAGGCTGTTGATCTTTCGTTAGGGATTTTTCATCTCACTTTTATTCCCGTGAGATTCATGCTTCATTTACCACTATTTACTTCTGTGTGGTGTGTGTACTGCCCAAGATTGTATTATTTTTGTAATATAATTTAATTTATGGGTATTTACATCTTTATTTTACGATCCTTCTTTCATGGGGTGTACGTTTCGAAAGTTACCCAAATCGGTAAGGGAACCTTTCACCCTCCTCTTTTTAAAAGACTTCCTTTTGTTTTGTATTTTATTTTAAATCTTATTATGTTGGGATATGTTATTATATATAATTATTTATGTAAATTTTATTTCCATGTGATGAGATACCATTTTATGTCTCATCAACTCGTTTTCTGAATTTTAAAGTGATGTCGTTAGGCTGTCGAATTTCTAAAAGGGAACTTCTTAACCCAATTTGAATTCATTGGGTTAAACCTCTACTTCTTGACTATGTCATGCTATGAATATGTGTGGATGACCTCTGATTGTTTTACACCTAATATCCAATTATATATGCTGTATTTATATTTTTAGCACATAATTATGTAATTGATTTATCCTTAATCTAAAGATATTGTCTTTGTAAGGGACTTCATCTCAATCTCCTTTCCTTGAGGCATATTTTGATTTCTACATGACTTTATTTTATATGGTGTATAAAAATCTTTTGAATTTTTATTTCATTCAAAGGGAATATTTTATTTACAAAGAATTTTAAAAAATGACAAAAAGTAATGTTTCATTCTTTAACGTAAGCGGTGACAACATCCTTTTCTGCCACCGCGTGTGTTATTTGATCCATGGCTCCCTTAACAAGCCACAATGTTTTAAAAAGAAAAATAAATACCATATAATATTTTTATGTATTTTGGTATTGAAAATGTTTTTTATAATGGATTTATTATTTAAATATCATAAAATTTTATATTTTTATTGCAATGTAGAAATTGTATGTTTCCTTTATGCATGTTCTATGTGATACGGTTATGTTATGGTTCTTGGGAATTGTTTATGAAGTCGGTTGGTTCCGTGATAGACTAAGGGAGCGTGAGCTTGAGATAGCCCTCAAATGCATTGGGTAACATGAAGGAGTTAAATGCTTAGGTTTCTCCGAAGAGATTTAGGGAATTTACTGTGATTGATATTCCAAACGTACCCATGAGGGTTACTCCCTATGTAAGAATGTTATGAATGCATCAAGTTAACTTTATGTCTTTTGATTTCTATGAGTTATTCATAAATCTTATGATTTCATGAGGTATGTTAATGTGCTTATGTTTTATGAGTGAAGTATGATTTCATTGATTCTTACATATACATGGACTAGTGTTTTCTTTCTGTATTTTTATATCCCTTATTGTGGTTTTTATGCTCATCCCATGTTTTTGAAATGTTTTTTACAGGTCAATGGAAAGGTACATGATGTGATGATAGTGTCGAAGAACTTTCATGAAAGAAACCATGTTTTATATTAAATATGTTTCCTTTGGTTTAAAAAATGAATATTGTCTTCGATATAACCACCTTGTTTAAATGTGGAATGTAATGCACACTACGGGAAAAATGGTTAATAGCGATGGGGAAAATGCGACGAGAATAATTCCAGTCACAAATACCTTTCGCAAAGGAGCATTTGTGACGGGCAACTATTCCCGTCGCAAATGATCTGTGATTTGCGACGGGCTTTTTTAACCCGTCGCAAATAGTTTGGCGCGAAATGCGCGCCAAACCACGCGAAGTTTATTTGCAACGAGGTTCTATCCCCGTCGCAAATAACCGACGGCGGTTAAAGACTATTTCTGACGGGTCGGGAGTCCCGTCGCAAGTACCCCGGCGGTGGGGGTTATTTGCGACGGGACTCGTCGCAAATAACCTTTTTAATGCCGCCCATAATTAAATGCGGTCATGGTTAATTGCGACGGGGTTCTATCCCCGTCGCAAATAACCGGCGGCGGTTATAGACTATTTGCGACATGACTGCAGTCCCGTCGCAAATACCCCGGCGGCATGGGTTATTTGCGACGAGGCCCGTCGCAATTAACAATTTTAATGCCGACCATAATTAAATGCGGCCAGGGTTATTTGCGACGGGTTTCCCATCGCAACAAATTTAACCAATAAATACTGCCAACCATTACAATTTTTCCACTCTCAACATTCAACCCTTACAGTTTTCCCACTCTAAACCTTTTACGACTATCAATTGTAAAAAAAATTCCGACTTTGAGGATTCAGTTGGTGGTGTTCTGCAATTACAGCGGCTCGACATTGACATCAAGTATAAGGTTTTTATCTGAATTTTAATTTAATATATATTTTATTTATTTTATTTATTTATTTATTTTAAATTTTTATAATTATTTTCTGATTTCTAATTAGAAATAATTATGAATAAGTATTAATAATTAACAATAATTAGAGATAATTAAACACTAATTAATTTAAAACAGTTATCTGTAATTACAATTAATTAGCAGTAATTATGAAAAATTAAAATAAATTTGAATTAATTAATAATAATTAGAAATAATTAACATTAATTAGTAATAAATTTTAATAATAATATATAATTAGTAATAATTACTAATAATTAGTTAGAATTACTAATAATTCCCAATATTTACCAATAATACGTAATAATTAGTAATAATTAGTAATAATTACCAATAATTAGTAATAATTACTAATAATTCCCAATATTTACAAATAATTCATAATAATTACTAATAATTACTAATAATTAGTAATAATTAGAAATAATTACCAATAATTAGTAATAATTAGTAATAATTACCAATAATTCGTAATAATTCGTAATAATTAGTCATATTTGTCAATAATTCGTAAAAAGTAGTAATAATTACCAATAATTACCAATAATTCGTAATAATTATTAATAATTACTAATAATTAGTAATAATTAGAAATAATTACAAATAATTAGTAATAATTAGTAATAATTACTAATAATTACAAATAATTAGTAATAATTAGTTATAATTACTAATAATTACCAATAATTAGTAATAATTACCAATAATTACCAATAATTAGTAATAATTAGTAATACTTACCAATAATTAGTAATAATTACCAATAATTACCAATAATTACCAATAATTAGTGATAATTAGTAATAATTACCAATAATTCGTAATAATTACCAATAATTAGTAATAATTTGTAATAATTAGGAATAATTAGCAATAATTAGTAATAATTAGTAATAATTAGGAATAATTAGTGATAATTAGTAACAATTAGTAATAATTACCAATAATTAGTAATAATTACCATTAATTAGTAATAATTACCAATAATTAGAAATAATTACGAATAATTAGTAATAATTGCCAATAATTTGTAATAATTTATAATAATTAGGAATAATTACCAATAATTCGTAATAATTACCAATAATTAGTAATAATTACCAATAATTCGTAATAATTACCAATAATTCATAATAATTAGTAATAATTAGTAATAATTAGTAATAATTAGTAATAATTACTAATAATTTGTAATAATTACAAATAATTAGTAATAATTACAAATAATTAGTAATAACTACCAATAATTAGTATTAATTACCAATAATTAGTAATAATTATGAATAATTAGTAATAATTGCCAATAATTAGTAATAATTCGTAATAATTAGGAATAATTACCAATAATTCGTAATAATTACCAATAATTCGTAATAATTACCAATAATTAGTAATAAATTAGTAATAATTACAAATAATTAGTGATAATTAATTACGAATAATTAGTAATAATTACCAATAATTAGTAATAATTACGAATAATTATTAATAATTGTCAATAATTAGTAATAAATCGTAATAATTAGGAACAATTACCAATAATTCGTAATAATTACCAATAATTTGTAATAATTACCAATAATTCGTAATAATTACCGATAATTAGTAATAAATTAGTAATAATTACAAATAATTAGTAATAATTAATTACCAATAATTAGTAATAATTACCAATAATTAGTAATAATTACGAATAATTAGTAATAATTGCCAATAATTAGTAATAATTCGTAATAATTAAGAATAATTACCAATAATTTGTAATAATTACCAATAATTCTGAATAATTACCAATAATTCGTAATAATTACCAATAATTAGTAATAATTACCAATAATTAGTAATAATTACAATAAATTAGTAATAATTACCCATAATTACCGATAATTACCAATAATTACCAATAATTAGTAATAATTCGTAATAATTAGGAATAATTTCCAATAATTAGGAATAATTCGTAATAATTAGTAATAATTAGTAATAATTACCAATAATTACCAATAATTAGTAATAATTAGTAATAATTACCAATAATTAGCAATAATTTCCAATAATTAGTAATAATTAGAAATAATTATCCATAATTACCATTAGTTAGAAATAATTACCAATAGTTACCAATATTTACCAGTAATTAGTAATAATTACCAGTGATTAGTAATAATTACCAATAATTAGTAACAATTACCAATAATTAGTAATAATTACCATTAATTAGTAATAATTACCGATAATTATTAATAATTACCAATAATTAGTAATAATTACTGATAATTAGTAATAATTACTCACAATTACTAGTAATTATCAATAATTATTAATAATTACCAATAATTATTCA
Source organism: Viscum album (assembly GCA_963277665.1). Lineage (NCBI taxonomy): Eukaryota > Viridiplantae > Streptophyta > Magnoliopsida > Santalales > Viscaceae > Viscum > Viscum album. The sequence continues at coordinate 1,788,473,197 of OY728165.1, read as the reverse complement.
TAATTACCAGTAATTAATCATAATTACCAGTAATTAGTAATAATTAACAAAAATTAGTAATAATTACTCATAATTACCAGTAATTACCAGTAATTACCAATAATTATTAATAATTAGTAATAATTAGTAATAATTACCAATAATTACGAATAATTACCAATAATTACAAATAATTAGTAATAATTAGTAATAATTAGTAATAATTAGTAATAATTAGTAATAATTAGTAATAATTAGTAATAATTAGTAATAATTATCAAAAATTAGTAATAATTAACAATAATCACCTATAATTAGTAATAATTAACAATAATTACCAATAATTACCAATAATTACCAATAATTATCAAAATTATCTTTTCATCTCTGTATTGGTTTTAAGAAAACTTCTGTCTCCACATGTAATATTCACATTCTTTTTCAAAATTATCAACCTACTCACCAATAGGGAGGTGAAAGTGAATGGGAATATTACATGTGGAAACAGAATGTTAAACACACAGATGAATGAAGAATTGTATATAGTATATAAAATTATATTATTTTAATATTAATAATAAAAAATACTAATAATGTAATAATGTTATTATTATATAATTAATATTTATGAAAAAATAATATTAGTATTATTAAAATAATAATAAAAATATATAATATTAAAATTATCAATATTTGTAAAAGGTTTTGCTTTATTCTCAACATATTCAATTCTTAAAGGGTCAATTTTTAGGTCTATCCCAATAAAAATTTTGCGTCAGTCGTGTTTGATGTAAACTCTATAATTATCCTTACTTGAGTGTTTTTCTAACAAATTATTCAAAACTAGTAATGCTTTTATAATTTATAGGAAAATATGGAACAACGATGTCGTCAACAGTCATTATTAGATGACAGCATATGGATAATTCAACGTAGAAATCCAAACGGTTCTGGTTTAAATCCAGTATATATAGAGGGTGTGGAGACTTTTTTATCATTTGCGGCATCAAATACAGAATTTTTTTCAGAAGGAAAAATAAAATTCCCTTGTAGAAAATGTGCATTGAGAAAGTTTGACACATTTGACAAAGTGGGGGGACATCTCTTGCGTTTTGGTTTTCAACCAGATTATGTTTTTTGGTATCAACACAGTGAACGCAGTTCTAGAGTAGGTGATACCAACTTGATTCTGAATCTATCCCGGTTTTAAGATTTAGTACATGATGTTGCAGGTTCATCTGTTCAACGTACATAAACTCTGGGTGATATAGCTTCAAATCCTGAGTTGGCACCGTCTTAATTTTATGAGTTGTTGAGATCTGTTGAGGATGCATTATATCATGGCTGCAAGATGAGAAAATTAGAAGCAGTTGCAAAATTTATGGCTATAGAATCAGATAACGGAATGTCAAACACCTGTTTTGACCAGATATTTTCTTTTCTTAAAACACTGTTACCTGAAGGAAATGTTTTGCCAGAAAATTACTATGAGAGTAAGAGGCTGTTTCGAAATTTGGGACTTACTTGTCAGAAGATTCATGCATGTTCAAATGACTGCATTTTATATTCTGGGGAAAATGAGTTGTTGGATAGTTGTCCAACATGTGGGCAACCGAGATATAAATAAGGGAAACATGGTAAGTCTGGTTTGATTCCTGTAAAACAGTTGAGATAATTTCTGCTTACATCCATACTTCAGTGTTTATTCATGTCTAGGAATACATCGACAATGATGTCATGGCATAAAGCGAATATTTCAACCGATAAAAGCTTGAATCATCCAACCGATGGTGATTCATGAAAACATTTTGATAGAGTGCATCCAACCTTTGCTTTAGAAGCTAGAAATGTTCGACTGGGCCTTTCCACTGATGGTTTTTGTCCATTCAGATCTTATGGTAGTCAGTATTCATGTTGGCCTGTTTTTTTAACTCCGTACAATTTAACTCCATGGATGTTGATGAAGGAGCCATATATCTTTTTGAATTTACTAATTACAGGACATCCGAAGTAGAATATTGATGTTTATTTGAAACCATTGATTGATGAATTAAGTTTATTGTGGAGTACTGGTGTCAGTACATATGATTTTGTTACGAAACAGAATTTCATACTGAGAGCTGCATTGATGTGGAAAAATAGTGACTTCCCGGCTTATGGGATGTTATCTGGCTGGAGTATAGATGGTTAGAAATCATTTCCTTACTGTATGGGAGAGAACAAAGCATTTATGGTCATTCATGGAAAGAATCCTTGTTATTTTGACTGTCATCACAGATTTCATCCAGCTGATCATCCTTTTCGTAGAAACAGGTCTCATTTCAGAAAAGGAACAGTTGAAAGGGATGGACCTCCAAAAATGCTATCAGGTTTGGAGTTAAAATCAGTTGTATTTTCATTACCTCCCATCACTTTTGGTCCCACAATAAACCAACATAAAATTTCTGGTTTTGGGAAAGATCACAATTGGATTAAACGTAGCATATTTTTGGATTTTCCATATTGGTCTGATTTGTTAGTACGCCAGATGTTGGATGTCATGCATATTGATAAGAACTATTTTTATAATTTGTTTTATACAGTTTTGGATACACCAGGGAAGAGCAAAGACAATGTAAATGCATGTTTCGATCTTTCCCAAATTTTTAGGCGTCCAGAACTGGAACTGTTTGAGAATGTCAGAATAGAAAGGTTACTGAAACCAAAAGTAGCTTATACACTGTCTAAAGAAAACAGTTTATTATTTTGTCAGTGGATTGCAAATTTGAGACTTCCAGATGGCTGTGCTTCCAATTTGGGTAGATGTTTAAAGAATGATCATATTACTAGATTAAAAAGTCATGATTTTCAAGTTATAATGGGATGACTTCTACCCATTAGATTAAGAGGTCTGTTTAATTCTGTGATTTGGGATTCCATAACAGAAATGTCTCATTTTTTTCAGGACATTTGTGCGGCTACTGCAGATTATGATGCTCTATGAAAACTTGATGAAGATGTTGTTGTAATTATATGTAAACTGGAAAAAATACTTCCACCGTCTTTCTTCGACTCATTGGAACATTTGATGTTACATTTTCCATATGAAGCCAAATGTGGAGGTCCATTACAGTTTCGATGGATGTACCCATTTGAAAGATGCATGCAAAAATTGAAAAGAAAAGTACGTAACAAAGCATCTATTGAAGGATCTATTGCAGAAGCTTATTTGCAAGAGGAAATATCTTTTTTCTGCTCCCATTATTTTTAATTTGAGTATCCTTCAAAACACAACCGAATGGGATGGAACGAGAGGAATATTGATGAAATCGACAATCAATTATCTGTTTTCAACCAGCCAGAGCTTGGTTTTGGTGGAGTTCATGAATGCTGGCTTTCGGATGATGAACATCACAGAGCTCATTAGTAAGTTCTGCTCAACTGTGAAGGGATGACATCAGTTGTACTATAAGTGTTTATATCACTTATTCTATCATTTATGTTACAGTAAATAACTTTTTTTATAGGTTTTATTATAATCATATCAAGAAACAAATTCCACAAATTACAGCAGCTTCTCTCGAAGAACGCCGACAGAAAAATTTCTCTCAGTGGTTTCAAAAACTGGTAACATAAATTCTTTATCTTTTAGAAACTCATTCAATGTATAGTTTACTATATTGATAATTATTTCACAAATTTTCAGGTGTCTTGACTTGGTGATAAAATTGACAAACGGCTGTGTATATTGGGTAACCCACCTTCAAAACTTGTTAAACCTTATAATTCATATGCGGTGAATGGATTTCGATTTCACACACATGCATATGGGGAATCAAAAAAAAAACCAATGAACAATGGAGTTAACTTGAGAGGATCTCATCATTGGGAAAATGAAGTTGACTTTTATGGGATACTTGAGGAAATCATTGAACTCTGTTATCCTGGATAACATTACATAATGATGTTCAAATGTCGGTGGTTGGATACAGAGAGAGGAGTGCGTGTTAATCCGACTCATGGAATCATCGATATTAAATGTAAAAGTGTTCTCGCAGTAAATGAACCATTCCTATTGGCTCAACAGGTACATAAAGTTTATTACGCAAAGTATTGTTCTATATCAAGAGACTTGAATGATTGGTGGAGTATAATAAAAATTGAAATTTGAGACAATCAGTTTAGTCAAAGTGAATGTGCTTTCACTAATGTGCAAAGAATTGAAGTTTTTCAAGAGAGTACTCAAAATCAATCTTTTTTACAAAGAGACATGAGTATCGATGACGACACCCCACATTTAAGAGTCGGTGATGACGATGATGTTAATGATGTCACATATGAATTTGAAATGGTAAGAGATGAGCAACTGGAACTCAAATGGATATCGATGATGTTGAGGAGGAATATGAAGATGGCATTGACATATATGAAGATGATGATGAAGATGAACACTAATAGAATTCCATGGTAGTTATTTACAATCATAACTAATATATATATATATATATATATATTAGTAATTATCAATTATTTGCTAACAAAATTAACATTTTATGTTTTAGATGGACGACGACGCATTTCGTGCGTTGGCAGATGCTGACATGCCTTTCGATGCGGATGAGTTGCTGGCAGATGACCCTCAGTCTGTAGGCGCTTCAGGGAGTACGCCGAGGGGGCGCGGTCTTGCATGATTGATGATTCCTGACCCCGTCCCCGAGCGACGTCCACGTCTTGGGTTTGATACACACACACAGAGGTGTGATAACCTGTTTGATAACCTGTGGATTTGACTAATATTTCATTAATCTATTCACATAATAAATTTTTATTATTTTTACAGTTTTCCGCATATAGCAGTTGGACAGGGCAACGTTATTTTGCGCAACTATTTATCTCATCCTTGGACCACATGGGAGCATATTCCCATTGATGTGCAGCAGGCTATGTTCGGCCATTGGTTGGTACGTACGTAAATAAATTATTTTTATTTTGAAAATTATTTCATTTCTAAAATGATATTTTGATTTATTTGTAGGGTTTATGGTATCCGATCGAGGATACCATGCGTGGCGCCATCCATGAGGCATGGGAGGAGGTCATGAATGATCGCTTTCGTCAGTTTTTTCACAAATTGAGGAGAGCGGCCATGAAGAAAGAAGGAGTATCCGTTTTTGATGACTCCTGTAGAGCACACCGACCACAGTACATTTCATCCCACGTATGGGATGGATTATGTGCGCACTGGTTGAGTGATGCCTTTTAGAGGAGATCATCGATGGGGAGGCAGAATTGGGGGAGAGAGGAGGTGACTCATCGAGTTGGGAGTCCTACTTTCAGTACTCATTGACAGCATCTAGTACGTACAATATTTATAAATATTTTATATAACTATAAATATTAACAGTTTATTTTTTATTCATATAGGCTGTCGAGCACCCCGATATTACGGAGTACGACGTATATCGGAGGATGTATAGTGATCCTGCTACTGGGGAGCTCAGAGGTGATTGTCAGCGTCACATCGTGGTTAGTATTATTTGTTTTTACGTTTCAAAATTAACTGTATATAATATATTCACAATTTTCATTTTAAATTGTATGAAAATGAGTCATATGAGCCGCAGCGTCACAGACCCAGCCTGAGAGTCAGGCCAAGTCATCATATCAGACCACTGACCGTCAATTTGATGAGGCGGCATGGATGTAGGCCACCCAGTATGCCTTCGAGAAGGGCCAGGTAGTTGGTATCAGCTCTCAACTGACTCCTGGAGATTGTTATGGCAGTGCTGCGATGTCGGCGTCCAGCTTGAGAGGAGATCGTGCATCTTCTTCTGCTACACAGTATGAGGATCAGTTGCGATCTCAGACTGCACTGATAGAGATTCTCCGACAGGAGCAGGAGAAGATGCGTCAGCAGCAGTAGCAGCATGAGGAGGAGAATCGATGCCAGCAACAGCTGTACGAGGAGCAGATGAGTCAGTGGCAGCAGCAGCATGAGGAGCAAATGGAGTACATGCGCCGACTCACTCATGCTTTGGGGATGGAGTTTCCTCCACCCGCATCTGCAGATCCCCCCTCCCCCCTCCCCCCTCCTTCAGATTAGAGTTTCATTTTATGTTATAAATTTGTTAAATAAAAAAATGAATTTTTTTCTATTCATAGTTTTTGTCTCATTATCAAATATTAATAATATTATATTTTGAAATAACAATATTAATATGAATAATAATATTATTTATATTTTATAATATTAAATTATATATATATATTAAAATTTTATAATATTATAATTTAATTATATTTTTTTGTAATATTTGAATTATTTTTATATTTGAATGTAAAATAATTCTATTATTTTTATATTAATTAAAATAACTTATTAATATTTTTTTATTTATGAATTATAATTCTAATATTATTATATTATTTAAAATCATTTATTAATATTTTATTATTTTTTATTTGTGAATTATATTTATATTATTATATTAAATAAAATCATTTATTAATATTTTTTTATTTTTTTATTTTTGAATTATAATTGGATTATTATTATATTAATTAAAATAATTTTTTAATAATTTTTTTTATTTTTTTATAGTATTTGTGACGGGATACTATGCCCGTCGCAAATAGTATTATTATATTAATTAACATAATTTATTAATTTTTTTAATTTTTTTTAAAAAATAGTTATTGCGACGGGCCAGTCGCAAATTGTATTTGCGACGGGACCGTCAGAATTATTATTTTAAAAAGTTTTTATAAATATACGGACTAATATTTGCGACGGGATGTATCGCCGTCACTATAAATACTTTTAGCGACGGGCCCTTCGCAAATAATATTTTCGACAGGCCTGTCGCAATTACTGTTTTAAAATGTTTTTATAAATATACGGACTAATATTTGCGACGGTAATTATCGTCGTCGCAAATAATACCTTTAGCGACGGACCCGTCGCAAATAATTGTTGTTGCGATGTCGTTTTCCGCAACAAGCTATTTGCGACGGACCCCCGTCGCAAAAGCCTTTTAGCGACGGGATCCCGTCGCAAATACCCCATCGCTATTGACCATTTTTTCCGTAGTGGCATGATTTATGATCTAATTCTCTAAAACTATAAACCTAAAAATATCCCCAATGTGTATTCTTGAAATAACTCAAGATTATGTAATGTTTAAGGATGAGGCCTTACAGTTGGTATCAGAGGGAGGCTTATACAACTTTAGGGATTCTGAGTTTTTGTTAGACACATGGTTAGTCCCAATGTCTATTAGTTTAGTTAAATCCTTATTTTATAAATTTTTTTCAGGTCAAGTAATGTCAGTTACAAATGGAAGTAGGAGGATCTCAAACTACATTCCAATCTCTTCCTAAGGACATGCTTGCAATAATTATTGCAAAGTCATGTCCGGATGATTGTGAAACTTTGTCTAGCATAAAACTCTCTTGAAAGAAGTTGCTTCAGATATCAAACACCTCCACTATAACACGTTATCATCGTGGATCATGGGTTGTATTTTGACAAATCCTATTTTCACAATATTCTCATATTTTCAAGAATGTTAAATATTGTCAAGGCATTTTCAAATATTTTACATTATCACAAGATTTTGAAGCATATAATGATTTTAAAAAAGGTGCTAAAGAAGGAGACCCTTGTGAAACCTATTTATATTTTCTATTATAATATAGTCTCTCAACACATACCTATGGTATTTTAAAAGTAAAATTAATTTAAAGTTTCAACTAAAATTTGGTCCGACTATTTTATAAAATTCATGTTTTATCAGATGTTTTGAAATTAAATGTCATACATGATTATTTTCCAAAATTGTTTTTCTGTGAACACCCATATGACCCATGTTGTACAATGTGTATTTGGATATAGTGAAAAAATGATTTTGAAGGATCTCTAATTCATTGTTACAATTCATGGACCTTCTGCATACGTGAAAAAGATGATGATGAAACCAAATGGACAACATGAACACGGTATGATGTTATTCAGTTTAGGTATCATTTTATTTTATCTTATGGTGGTGAAATAAGACTTTAAGAATTAAGAAGTTGAGATCATAAGGAATTTGGATGAAAATGAGAGGTATAAGGAAACCATTGAGGTTAAAACATGTTTACGTTATTTGTGAGTTTTATAAAAAGGACAACACATTGGATGGGTGACAACCCGTTGAATCTGGTAAGGCCATAGAAATTGAACCCACAACCGAAGGGCGATAAGGGCGCATCGCCTACCACTGGACAACTTGAAGTCCTTGGTTAGTATGAGAGGTTATTTTAGTAAAATTATTTTATGGAACAAGAATAAGTTTATTTTGGGAATTTATGTTTTATCAAATGGATATACATAGTATAGAAAAATGATTTGGTGATTATGTGATAAAGGTTGTTATGAAAGACGTTCTATCTTTTGAAGAAACACTATATCCCTACGGAAGATAGAATACTATGGGATTTGAATTGTGGAATAATGGTTGAAATTTTAGTTTGGAAGAATCTGTGTTTTTATTTTGGATATATGATGATTTGGTTTATTTATGAAAATGATTAACCTATCAGATAGAATATTTGATTAGGTTAATTACTTTTTAATATGAGACCTTCTGAGAAACTGATGTTATTTGGAGATAAATGTTAAGATTTTTCATGGAACACTATGTGATCAAATGCTTCAGAGATTTGGGTTTCAATATTAGTTTTGATTAATTTGATGAATTTTATGGATAACTGTTTATTGAATGGTCTTTGATGAACATTGAGTTTTGTTGGACAAACTTTTGGTGATTAAGAGTAGTTTTTCTTTTTGTAAAAGATTATCTTTTTTGGGGATAATTTGATCTTTTACTAAACATTTTGGTTTTGTTTAAGGTTATAATATATGGGAAATATATAGTTCATCTTTTGTGTATTATGTGATTCTCTCTAAGTTGATTATAGTGCTCTTAATGTGAACAAGTCATCCTGAATACTCATCGTTTGGAGAAAATATGAGTTTGTGTTAGAAATCTAGTATAAGATGAATTCTACATGACAATTAAGTATGATTACTTATTTTTTAGTTAAGACCATAAATAAATTCTTCACTTAAAAGAAACTTAAAACAAAAACGTTGTCTATTAACTTTTCTTATTGGGGAATCAAATACCATTTAACCCATCGCATGTTTGTGATTTTCTGGTGGTTAACTTTCTCCTAGACATGTTTTATATCACTCTCCATCAGAACATGATGGTTTTTTTCTCCTCCATATCCATGTTTTCATGGAATCCTAGTATATTTTTTATTGGGTGACCTTTTTATATATTTTTATTTATTTTAAAGTGATAGTTTTATTGACTAGTTTTTCGAAGTGGGACTTTAAATGATGTTTCCAAGCCCAATTTTAAATTTGCGAGGACGGAATTCCCAAAAGGGGGGAAGGATGTAACATCCTATGTAAGTAAAGAAATACGATATTTTCATATTTATTAATATTTTTGAATTACATTTTAATTTTACTTTAATGGGGTTGCTATGTTCGATGGCTTACCTGATACGCAACAACAGGTTTTTTTGAAATCTTACATTGCACACTAATAATATAATATTATTATTTTAAATGGTATTTAACACCTAGAAGTTATATTGAAGAGAATGAATAGAACTAACTACAATATGATTATATATGTTCATTAAATGTATTTACTTTTATCCAATAAAATTTAAAGGCTTAAAATGTGAATGAATCTAATTTTAAGCATAGTTTACATTAAAAGGCCAATTTATCACCTTTTGAAGGTAAACCCTATTTAAATATAGTTTTTATCACTTTCATATGTTCATTTTTACAAAATAAAATTATTTTTTATATTTATATGATAAAAATTTACTTTGGGTAAATTTTTTGTATTTTTCTGATAAAATTCATTTTGAAATGAATAGTGAAAAATACTGTATTTTATTTCAAGAGTACTTTTAAATCTAATTTATTTATAAGGATATATTATCTTTTTAGTTGGATTTAAAGTGTAATTGAATTATTTTTTTATCATTTAATACCATTTTTTTTATTTTATGTAATTTCACTTTTCAATTGGATGTAAAAACAAGTCAATATTTTGATAAATTTTACTTCTTAAAAACCAGTCTTTGGTTTTGACTAGGGGAATCATTTTTAAATTAATTAGTGCAAATTATCTATTTGTAATTTGGTAATATGGATTCCATATTTTTAATCATAAAGTCCAAATTTTGTTATTATTACTCTTTTGTTTTTAACATGATGAATAGTAATTGCAGAAATTATTTTTAATTACCGTGATTATTAGTAAATCAGGTAAAAAGTGTAAACAATTAATGTTATAATAATATAAAATAACCCATCCATGTGCTTTAATTCTATTTTTTGAGTCATGGACGACCATGGGATTCCTTGTGACAACTTTGTGACCCCATGGAATCACTTTAGTGTGATAGTGACCTTTTATCATATTATTTTTAAAGAAAGGAAAATATAACCAAAGTAGGTAACACCTATGTAAAAAAAAATTTGTTTTTTATATAAATTATATCTTTGACTATAAATAGTCATTGGAAAGCTAAAAATATTTCCTACATCATGATATTTTATTTAGAAATTTTAGACATTATATAAATAAATTTATTTTTGACACAATTATGATAAAGTTTTTACCTCATTAATGAAATATTTTAATAAATGACATCATAAGTGTTAAAATAATTTTGTTTTGAGACTTTGGATTCTATCCAAGAACTTTATAGATGATTATGATATGTCAAATTTATATTAATACTCTTATTTAGATGTAATAAAGCTTGTATGCCTTTATCAAAAGTCCACTACCAAATAGTGTCAAAATTGGCATAAATGAGTTTTTAAAACAAATGTTATTTTATTAAATGGTATAATAGTCCAAAAAATCCAATATTCTGACAAATTAAATATAATATATTAAAAATATAAATATTGATACAATTATCGGACTATTTTCATTTTAAATTTACTATTATGACCTTATAGTTTGAAAATGAAAAAAAAGTGAAATTAATGAACTAATGTGACCTATATAACATATATATTATACTGGAATTATAATATATATATGTCTCAATAATTTTTAATTCCTTTAATATGACAAAGAAATGAAAGTAGAGTTCATTCTTACATATGGTCTACTGTCCCCATGAACGGCGCATTTCATTTTATTATCTCCAAATGTTATGGAATAGTATAAAATGAATATTTACTTGATATATATGATATTTATATCATTAATACTATTCTGGAGATGATGTACTTATAACTACATGGAAAATTCTTTTAAAACAAGTTTATTTTTGACTCAGGTACCAAACACCGACAAAACGTATGATATAAACTCACATAATTAACTAATGATTTAAACATGGTAATATGTGATATGAATTGAATAATGAAATTTAATGGAATTCCTTAAGAAATTATAAATTTACCTAAGTGTATTATTCAGTAATATGATGAACAAACGAGAACATGTTAGACTCGAGGTAAGGGATCCTACCTCTCTCTTTCTTTTTATGTACTCTCTTTTATGTAATTTCATTTAAACTCCAATTTATTATGTTGGTGGATGTTATTTTATATTACTCTTATTGTAATTTTTATGTTCATACAATTAGAGACCATTTTTTATCTCATAAATCCATTTTTTGAATGTTTTATGTGGCGTTGTTAGGTTGCCAAGTTTTCTTAAGGGATTTTTAATCTCACTTTTATTCCTGTCAGATTCATGATTCATTTGTCACTATTTCTTATTGTGTGGTGTATGTACTGCACATGATTGTATTATTTGGGTAATATAATTTAATTTATGGGTATTTATATCTTTATTGTGTGATTCTTCTTTCATGGAGTGTACGTTTCGAAAGTTACCCAAATCAGTAAGGGAACCTTTCACCCTCCTCTTTTTAAAAGACTTCTTTTTGTTATGTCTTTTAATTTACTTTTGATTATTTTGGGAAAGGTTATTATCTATTCTTATTGATGTAAATTTTATGTCCAAGTGATGAGATACCATTTTCTCTATCATCAACTCATTTTCTGAATTTTAAAGTGATGTCGTTAGGCTGTCGAATTTTTGTAAAGGAACTTATTACCCCAATTTCTATTCTTTGGGTTAAACCTCTACTTCCTGATTGTGTCGTGCTATAAATATTTGTGGATGAGCTCTGATTGTTTTAAAATTAATATCCACTTATTTGGTGTGTATTTAAAATTTTCACACATAATTATGTAATTGATTTATCCTTAATCTAAGGATACTGTCTTTGTATGGGACATTGTCTCAATCTCCATTCATTGAGGTATCTTTTTATTTCTACACGACTTTATTTTATAAGGTGTATAAAAACATTTTGACTTTTCATTTCATTCAAAGGGAATATTTTCTCTACGAAGTGTTTTATTAAATGACAAAAAACAATGTTTCTTTTTTTAACATAAGCGGTGAAAACAACCTTTTCTGCCGCCGTGAGTATTATTTGATTTATGGATTCCTTAACAAGCTGTAATGTTTTCAAAAGAAAAATAAAGACCATATACTCTTTTTATATATTTTCGTATTGAAAATGGTTTTTATAATGGATTTATTATTTCACTATCATAAAATTGTATATTGTTATTGCAATGTTGAAATGTTATGTTTCCTTTACTGTTTGGTCCACAAGGCTGAATACCTTATATGGGGGTGAATCAGGGTAGGACAAATTTAAAATTAAAGATGGTTATGATATTGTTTTCACTGTTAAGAAAAACACTATTGTCTCTCTTTCCTGTGGCACAAGATAAACAAAAAGTAAAGCATGTACATGACAAAACAATTTTTACTTGGTTCACCCTCACTAGGCTACGTCCAAGGAGCATACATCGAAAATGTGCTGATCTACCAAACCAACTAAAAGCACACTAATGTTTACAAGGATCAGGATAGATCACTTCTATTCCTAGGATCACTGCCTTTACAAGGTTTAGGGCCAACTCACTCTTTTCCGAAGGGTCACTACCTATTTCTCTCTCTCTAGCTCACTACGAGTGGAGAAGATTACCTTCTTCCTCTTCCATTGCCCACTGCTCTGGAAAGGATCCACTCATAGTTTATAGACCGGTAGGTCTCTTACTTATCACTAATTAATACATCCTCTATTGTATGTGGATGCTCTATTGAAGTTCAACTTTCACCTGTAGATGAATCTCACTTTGCACTGAAGTTATTGGGAAATCTTCTAGCTTCCACGTAGCCCTGAATCACTGTCTTACTTCAACCTTACTTGGCACCCTTCTCTAAGCTGGTGCATAAGTCTCAGCGTGCAAGTTATAACTGGTTCACAAGTCCTCCTCAACAACTTGCGCAACACAAGCTTTTGCAACATAAAACTTACGAGACAGACACCCTTTTATGCCCAAACCACTGTTCGTGCACAACCAACAACTTTTTCACTTCTTCAAAATCTGACACGCAAGTGTCATCAAACCACTTTCACGACAACATCTACTACAACTCAAAAATTTCATGACACACTTCCATTATTTCCCAAACCACCTTAGGCGCAGAACTATCAACTGTCGCGCAACTTATACTTGCATGACCACAGACCGCTTGCATGACCACCACACCTGTACGACGGGAGCTCTTATTTTTCAAAGTGTCGAACTCTTCACCGAATGAGGAGGGGTCGACCTGTATTTATAGGCATTTGGACACCCTACGTGATGGAATAGATGTATCCCCTCAGTGCGCACCTATCAACGTGAATGTCTCTGCCGCCCAACTCACTTGCGCGACCAACTCTAGAACTTTGGGCGCAACCTTGTATCTACTTTTTTTATACCTCCTCTAGATCATCCATTCCTTTTTCGATGTTCTTGAATCAAACATGGATCGTTAACCTAAACCATTGAACTCGACATGACACTATGAAATCCCCTTTTTCAACAAATTTTTATTTCATGGTTTGCTTTGTCAACAATCACAACACAGATGTAGACTTTTTCAACAAACACAATCACCTCAAAAATTCATTAATGATACATTGAGGGATTTTATCCCAACAATATCCCCCTTTGGGTTTGTTGAAAACTCTTCCATAAAAATATACATCGTTAATTCTTCAGCCACCATTCGCCTATTGTGATTCCGATAGTGATCAAGGATTTACTCAACACACACTCTAAGCCCACAGGAGCAATGCTCAGCATGAGAAACAAGAGTAAATGAAAAGTTCATCAATGAATAATTGTTTCTCTGACACCCACTGTTGACACCAAACTGATACCAATTTTCGGGAATATTCATATTGAAATCCAAAACCACTCTTATGCTTTTATCACAATCCTCAACAGTCGTGATATATATTCATTGATCGATCACTTCTAGCATCGCCATGTTTAATACTCTCCCCATATCTCATTGCTCCCCCTATCTCACTGCTCCAACTATCAGCTTCTTCTCATATCTTTCATGATATTTCAAATAGCCACACAGTCTCCCTCTTGAACAACCACTATTTTCTCCCACTTAGTCTATGATCCCAAAGAACACTCCTTTGCAGTCTGTAACAGAGTAGAGAACACATATAATTTCATTAGGTAAAAACACATCATACCTCTAGGAGAGGGGGTGGGGTCACATCCACACTCTTTCTAGTGCAGGGAGTTAACTAAACTCCTAGAGCTAGTCGATGTTTCTCAAAAGCTTCCTTGGGTAAGGCCTTTGTCAGAATATCTGCAACCTGTATCTCTGTAGGCACATACGCCAATTTCAAAATTCCATGATCAACCTTCTCTTTGAAAAAATGATATTTTATCTCAATGTTCTTCGTCCTTGAGAGATGGACAAGATTTTTTCTGAGATTTATAGCACTTGAGTTATCACACTGGATTTCGATCAGAGACTTAACTTCAACTCACATTTCTTCAAGATACTTCTTCATCCATAATAACTATGTGCGTGATTGAGTGGCCGATATATACTCATCTTCAGCGGTGCTCAATGAAATGCAATCCTGCTTCTTTCTTAGCCAAGAAATACACAATCCACGAAGATGGAATTCTCCTCCTGATGTTGATTTTCTGTCATCTGCTAATTCAGTCCAATCTGCATCTGTTTTATGTAATAACACTGATTGGGATTTGTCATTATAAATAAGACCAAAATCCATAGTTCCCTTGATATACTGAAGTATTCTTTTAATTGAAAGAAAGTGGATTTCCTTGGGATTACTCTGATATCTTACTTCTTGGCTTGTGGTGAATACAATGACACTCCTTATCGCAGTTAGGTATAATAGACATCCAATGATTTCCCTATATTCTATGATATTAACTGCCTTTCCATCTTCATCATTGGAATTTTCATCTGGGAAGAAACTGGAGTCTTTGTCTCCTTGAAATTTTATATTCCAAATCATTTCAAAACCTCCTTGGAATATTTGGATTTTCAATGGAATGTTCCATTGCTTTCTTATGTCACACTGTGCTTCATCTGATCCACCAATGATTATTTCATCTATATAAACTAGTACCAACATCTTTTGATTACTGTTGTGGTTGAAATAGATATTGTAATCAACTCCACCACACTGGAAACCAAGTTTCTTCAAATACTGATCAAGCCTTAAGTATCATGCAGTTGGTGCTTGTTGCATCCCATATAACCCCGTGTCCAACCAGAAAACCTAGTTCTCATCCTCATGAATGAGACAACCATATGGATGCTCAATGTACACATCTTCTTACAGAAACCCATTCAAAAATGCAGATTTGGATTCCATTTGGAACACTTTGAAATTATGTTGCACTGTAATGGCTATGAATAATATGATTGTCTTCATCCTTGCAACCAGTGCAAATGTCTCATCAAAATAAATTCCCTTTATCTGGGACTATCCTTTTCACACTAGTCGTGCTTTTTTCGAACCACTTTGACATATTCATTTAGCTTGTTCTGATAGACCCATTTAGTCCCAATGACGTTCTTATTTTTTGTCCTTGAAACAATCTCCCATGTATGATTCTTCTCAATCTGGTCTATTTCTTAATTCATAGCCTTAACCCATTACTCATCTTTAGCTGCATCGGAAAAACATTTCAGCTACACTTGAGAAAACAACGATGATTGCTGTGATGATTTCATTCTTTGAGTCTGAACTATAACTCTCTAATCACCAATGATATTTTTCCTATCAATTTCAGCACGACTCTTTGACTTCTTAGAAGATTCAGATTTTATTCCTCTTTATCATCATCAGTATCATCTTCTGAGTCAGCCTCTACTACTTTTACTCCCCCTGTGTTGTTTAACTCCTCATCACTTTTATCCAGAAACTGTTCACTGGGTCATTGAGTATTCTATTCATTTTCAACTATAGTGACATCATTTCTCTAAACATTTTTTCCAGCCTTTTGTTGAAGCGTTTATATGCTTTTATGTTCCCTGAGTAACCAAGGAATATCACCTCATCCCCTCATGACTCAAACTTCTGGAGATTTTATTTGTTGAGAATGAAGCACTTACTTTAAATGATTAGAAAGTATTTCAATGTTTTATTCCTTCCATAACACATTTCATAAGGTGTCTTCTCTTTCTTAGCACATAACATAGACCTGTTCAAAATATAGACAGATGTCAAAACCATTTCCTTCCAAAATTTCTCTGGTAGGTCCTTTTCAATAAGCATCGTTCTGGCCATATTGTTGATGATCTGATATCTACTTTAAACCACTCCATTCTATTGGGGAGTTCTCACTAATGAAACTCGATGACTTATCCCATGTTTCATGAGATAGTCTTCAACTTGACTGTTTGGGAATTCTATACTGTTTTCAGTATGAAACTTCAGAATTTTCTAGCCAAGCATCCTTTCTGATTCCCTCCTATACTGCTTTATACAACTAAACACCTATGTCTTATGGGTAATGAAAAATACCCAGTACATTTTTCTATAATCATCAATGAAAAGGACATAGTACCTTTTCCCATTTATAGCTCGTGGTGGGATAGGTCCACATACATTAGCATGCACCAATTCGATCACTCTGGTTGATTTCTGTTCCTTTGGGATATATGTATTTCTGATGATCTTCCCTTGTTGGAAAGCATCACATGTATGAGTACGATCACATGATAGTTTGGGAAGGTCTCTAGAAACATCATCCTTTACCAGATCTTCCATGGATGGTTGTCATAGATGACCAAGTCTCTTATTCCATAACCGGTTTTCTTATTCTCTGGATAAAAGGAACATATCTTATTCCCCACTTACAAGGTAAAGATTTCCCTTTTTCCTTTTTCCCTTTAGAACAACTGCTTAATCTTTTCCTTTCACAACACATATATTCTTGGTAAATTGGATAGAGTTCCCAAAGTCACATAGTTGACTAACATTGATCTAGTTATGACTAAGACCCTCTACTACCAAGACATCAGCACGTCTCATTTCTTTTCCCCCAAATTTAGCCTTTCTAAAACCAATAATCATCAGCCCTTCGTCATTCCCAAACTTGAAAACTCCTTATTTGTCATATTTTATGCCTATAATGAGATCCTTGTTTCCTGACATATGGGATGTACAACCACTGTTAAGGATCCATACTCCTGAATGATCTGAAGCTTTAAGGGCAATTTTCGCAACTAATGCCATCTTATCCATTTTCTTTTTGATCCATGTCTTCGACTTCACACTTGTTGTGGGATGGATAATTTGATCTTCCTTAGAGTGTGATTGACTATATTCTTCCTGTAGATCTACTTATCAATTTTTTGATTTCATCTAACTTGATGATTCCTTAACTTGCAGTTTATGACTGCTCCAGTTTTTCTTTGGAACATTCCTTTGTATGATTGATGTGCAATATCTACCCGTGAGCCCGAATCCTCCACACTAAAAATAATGACCTTCAAATGATGTTCTATAATATAGAGAATTGTTTGGTTGAAACTGTTGTTATTATTCCCTTCGGTATCTCTTGGCTATAAAACACAAATTTTGTGAGTGTCCTATCTTTCAACACTAATAGCACCTAATGTAAGGATAATTAATGTGTGTCACATCACTAAGAGTTTCCCCATGAGATCTCTGAATATTCTGATTTTTCTTTGTTCCCAAATAATCCTTCAATCTTAGGATTTGTTCTTGTGGTATGCCTTCAATTTTCACAGATTTTGGTTTCAAATTAATCCCTTAATCATCCTTAACAACTAAGCTCAATCGCTGCATCTTTCCTACTGAAATACTAGCCTCCTCTTTTATCTTTTCTATCTTCTGAATGACCTAATTTTCTGATATCACATTGGAGGTCAAGATTTTTTCTTAATCCTTCGTTTTTGGTCGTATATTGACCACTTCTTTTTCAATCTCTTCGATACACTTGACTTGATCTTTCACTTTTCTATTCAATCCATCGATCTCTTTTTTTGTTCATCAATATTGAGCTTATACTCACTAATTGATTCTGAGTTATCTGGTGTTGATAAATTGAGTTTCTCAGTTTCTTCCATCAACTTAGACTTCTCTTCTTCCTGCTAATTCATATAGAGTTTCGCATCACAAACAACTTTGTTAGTTTTATTTGTTTTGGCTTTACAATCATCTATCTTCTCAAGAGTAGCCTCTAACTCAGCTTGCATATCTATTCTTCCTCCAACTTCTTCTTCTACATCATCACCTTCAGTTTAGTTCTTCTCTAGAGAACTACTGAATATTTACACCATAGCATTTTCTCCATAATCTTTTCAATTTTCAATCTCCTCCACCTCTTCAACCTCAGACTAATCTGAACTGTATATTTCATGTGAAAGAAGATTCTTCTTCTTGGAGAAATTTCTCTTGAAATGCTTCTTTCCTTTCACATAGGCTGAAGATCTCTTCTTGGGAATTTCAACTTCATCTTTATCATTTTCTTCTTGAAAATATTTGGGGAACCTTGCGGCAAGATGAACAACTTTTGCACATCTAAATCAAGAAAGTAGATGTTTCCCTTTGAACATTACTTTTCCTATTTTAAAATTTGAGGATAGGAATGAAATTACCTCATCTTTTTCTTCATCCTCATGAGAATCATCAATGGTGAGGTTCTTCATGGACTTAAATGCCACATATTTGGATTTAACCTTTTCCATAATGTCGTTATCATCATTTCTCATTTCATATGCAACAATGGTGTTGTGCAGGTTATCCAATTTCAGCTCTTTCGAGTCTTTATCTTCCAAAACAAAAACATTCAGATTGAACCAAGGTGAAAGTTTTCTTAGGATACGCTTCAAAAAATTTATATCCTAAATAACTTCTCCAAGACCTCTCATGTCCTCCACTACATCATTTACCCTGTCAAAGAATGCATCAATAGATTCATTTGGGTTTATTCTCATATCTTCATACTTGTTCGACAACACTTACAGCTTTGCCTCTCTGACCATTGTATCCCCTTCATATATATTCAATAGCTTTTCCCATATGGCATGTAGTGTTTTGCGTGACATCACCTTTATATAGATACGATTTGATAGGGCTCCACCTAAGGCATTAATTTCTTTGGCATCTGCATCCAACTTTCTACGCTCAGATTCTGATAATGCACCACTATTCATATCATCTGTTATGTCATGCATTGCTGTTGTGAATACATCCATTCCCAAAGATCGGAAGTAGTGTTGCATCCAATTCCTCCATAGCTGAAAATTTTTCTCATCGAAGATCGAAATACCTTTATGATTGTTGACCTCCGTTGAGAGAAGAACTAATATAAACCTTTCCATCTGATTCCAATTTTTATGTCCACAAGGCTGAATACCCTGAGAGGCGGTGAATCAAGGTATGACAAATTTAAAATTAAAGCCTGTTCTAGTCTTATTTTCACTGTTAAGAAAAAAGATATTCTATCTCTTTCCCATGGCACAAGATAAACAGAAATTAAATCATGCACAGGACACATCAATTTTGACTAGGTTCACCCTAACTGGGTGACGTCCAAGGAGCATACACCGACAATGTTCCGATATACCAAATCCACTAAAAGCGCACTGCTGTTTACAATGTTCGGGCTAGATCACTTTTATGCCCAAGCTCACTACCTTTACAAGGTTTAGGGTCAGCTCACTGCTTTCCCAAGGGTCACTCCCTATTTCTCCCTATCCCTGGCTCACTATCAGTGGAGAGGATCACCTTCATCCTCTTCCTCTGCTCACTGCTCTGGAAAGGATCCACTCACAGTTTATATACTTGTAGGTCTCTTCATAATCACTAATGAATACATCCACTATTTTATATGGATGCTATTTTGAAGTTAAACTTTCACCTGTAGATGAATCTCACTTTGCACCGAAGGTATCAAGAAATATTCCAGCTTCCATGCAGCCCGTAATCACTGTCATACTTCAACCTTACATGGCACCCTTCTATAAGCCAGTGCGCAAGTCTCGGAGCACAAGTTATAACTGACATAGAAGTCCTCTTCAACCACTTTCACAATACAAGCATCTGCAACTTCAAACTTGCGCAACACACACCCTTTTACACCCAAAACACTATTGGGATGAAACCAACAAGTTTCTCACTTTTTCAGAATTTGGCATGCATGTGTCACCAAAACACTTGTGCGACACCTTCCTCTACAACTTAAAACTTGCGCGACTCACTTCCTTTCTTTCCCAAAGCACCTTAGGCATGCAACATTCACCTGGCGCGCAACTTATACTTTCGTGACCACACGCCACTTACGCAACCACCATACATGCATGACGGGAGCTCTTATATATCTAATTATTAAACTATTCACCAAATGAGGTGGGTTAGACCTGTATTTATAGGAATTTGGACACTGTGCATGATGATGTGCAATTCTCCCCTCAGAGCGCATGTTTCAGCATGCAAGTATCTGCTGCGCAACTCACTTGCTCGCCTAACTCTAAAAAATTTGTGCCCCTTATCCCATTGTCATATTTTGATCTATAATCTTGAAAAAAATTAGGCATGAAAGTTTCCTCTCCTTCAAGTACACGGAACACAAGTCCCTTTTCCAAAAAACCACTTTTCTTCATTTGTCGATTTTCAGGCCCAAAAATTTGGCAATCACTAGAAAACAACACCACCTTGTATCATCTTTTTTTTATACCACCTCCAGATCATCCATTCCTTTGTCGACAATCTTGAATCAAACATATATCATTAACCATATCCCTTGAACTCGAAATTCCACTATGAAATCCCCTTTGTTAACAAATTTGTATATCATGGTTTTCTTTGTCAACTATCACAACACAGATGTCCACTTTGTCAACAAACAAAATCACCTAAAAAATACCCCAATGACACATTGAGGTATTTTTACCCAACACTTATGCATGTTTTATGTGATACGATTATGTTATGGTTCTTGGGCATTGTTTATGAAGTCATGTGGTTCTTTTATAAACTAAGGGCGGTTGAGCCCGAGATATCTCTCCAATGCATTGGGTAATACAAAGGAGTTAAACGCTAAGGTTTCTCCAAATAGATTTAGGGAATATTCTGTGATGTTTATTCCAAACGTAACCATGAGGGTTACTCCCTATGTAATAATATTATGAATTCCTCAGGTTACCTTTATGTCTTATGACTTTTATGAGATATTCATAAATCTTATGATTTCTTGAGGTATGTTAAAGTGCTTATGTTTTATGAGTATAGTATGATTTCATTGATTCTTACATATACATGGACTAATGCTATCTTTCCATATTTTTATATCCCTTACTGAGTTTTTTATGCTCATCTCATGTTTTTGAAATGCTTTTCACAGGTCAAGGGAAAATTACTTGATGTGATGATAATGTCGAATAATTTTCAAGAGAGAAATCATGTTTTATTTTAAATATGTTTCCTTAGGTGGAAAAAATGAATACTGTATTCGATGTAACCACCTTGTTTAAATGTGGAATGTAATGAATGATTTGTGATCTAATTCTCTAAAACTCTAAACCTGAAATGATCCTCAATTTGTTTCTTGAAATAACTCAAGATTAAGTAATGTTTAAGGCTCGGGCCTTATAGAGATGATTACACACATCCACAATCATTAGTACCTTAATTTTATTTCCCATTCACTAATCCATGTATTGGATAAGAAGGGATTGATGATGCCACAATTGCCTTTAAAAATCCATTATCGACGATGTTTTCACTTTATAGTGAAATTTTGAAAGAGAATATACTCAGTGTAAACACTAGGTCTAGTTACTAGTATCCCCACTGGGACTCCCATTATCATCCAATTATATTTCCAGTAGGAAACATATGAGTGTTGAAATATATTTTTCCTCTCATCCACTAGATGTTGACCATGATACATTTGGAAAAGCATATTTAACTCAGTTAGAGAAGGAATATGATTATCCATTTAATGTAATTTTGATGATTCTTCATGTATATTATCATAATGTTCAAATCTCATAATCCTCTTATAGTGGTCCTCTTTGCTGTGATGTAACCCTACCCATACAGAAAATGAATTTTTATATTTTTCAACCCTCATTGAATGTGTTTCAGACATTGTTCCACCTCTTCCCCACCCATAGTGATAGGGTTATTTTTATATTTCCCACCCAATCATTGGGTGAATTCACATCCAGTGGTAGCTTACACATCTACCCCTGAATTGATCATGATTGAGGAACCACCTCCAAGACATAAAATTCCACTATGTACCCATACCAATTGAGGAATAAATTTTGGATAAGGGAAGTGGTGTTATTTTCTATATCATGATCTTAGATAAATGGAGATATATTCCTTCCAACATGATATGGTTCCTATGTGTTTTTATTTGTTCATGTAGAATTATTTGGTCGATCTCCAGAGGATCAAGACAAGGGTACCATAATAGGATAATTTTAGTGTCCATTACAATTACTTACTATTTCATTTATTGTTAGGATATATAGTTATGATTCCCTTTATCGTAGTGTAATTTCATTATAAGAAGATAGATGAGGAGATATTGGATCAAATGACACCCAATTCCCCACTTCATCCATGTAAAACCCCATAGTAGAACACTAAATTTGTATCAAATCATTCTTAAAATCAATTACTCAATAAAGGACATAGAAATGACCATTCAATTAATCCTAATAATGTTTCTTTATGTTTCAAATTTTCATTCACGTATATCCATCGTGTGATTAAAAAGACTATAACACATAAGGATGTTGTCTTGAAAGATCATCCCAATTAACTTACCTACCAATAACACCTAGAACATTCAATTATATAATAAGTTGTTGTTAATTAGTGGATCATGAAGGAGATCATTGTATTCTTAATATTGTTATAGAATCTTGAGACCCTTGTGGAATGCATGTGAGCATTCCATCTCTAACAAAAAATCATATCTCGTAATATGATATGTTTTTCATCTTTTTCCTTTCCACATAACATTAAATTTAATGAAATAATAGTATTATATTCATGAATATAAACCTCATATCCTAACAAACGTTTCACATGAAGTTAAGAATTATTATATTGTATCTCTGGATGAATGAATTTAAATAGTAGATCATAACTTCATAGTTGAATGATATTAAATTGTATAGCCACCCAATAAGTCTGAGTCACAAGACTTTATACAGTGTAGAATAATATCTTAATAGAAATACATTAAAATATATAGTTATAGTCCTCAATAGATGTTCCTAAATTTCATGATAAAACTCCCCATTAATTAATTTTAAAATTTAAGGAATGTTCACAATATCCCAACTACAATATGTTTATATATGTTTTTATGGTCGTGGTTATAATACCTTAAAAACATCACACGCATGAAAATTTTGCATGATATTAAATGACACAACATAATGTCATGTTTTATAATCTTACCACCCTTTTATATATGATTTAGATATATATATATTGTTTCTAGTGTATGTGTTTACGAGGTCATTCATATTTTTCTTCAATTAACCTACACTTGAATAAAAGTAATCTCATCTCATTTTATAACCATCACCCAATCCACATCAAGTTTCCTTCCATCTAGTTATTGGAAACTTTATTATTTTGTTCCCAATCACTATGCATAAGATAAATTTACAAGGAAAAGGATATACTGATGTCTATATATAAAAGTTTTTTCTTCATAAGGATTAGGTTATAAGAACTATGTATGGATTGTTTTTTCCCTTAAGGGATAAATTGAGTTACCCAAGTCACATACATTTGTCCCAATTACCAAAAAAATTAATACATGTTCTCTTATATCTATTGATGCAATCATATGTCCATATCACATCCTCCCTTGTTATTCAACCTTTCTTGATATGCATAGTTCTTTGATTTCCCATTGTTTCTCACACTAAGAATGAATCATGTTATTATAGGGGTTATGGTTGATTGTATCAATTAGATTGAATCTGATGAGTCTGGTTGATGTATATAGAACTAATTTTCAATTAGTGAAATGTTAAAATACATAGAATTTTTTTAAAATCCTACACCACCAAAAATAGTTTAGAGGAGTCTTATATATGTGGCTGAAAAATGAAAATTCCATCATTCCATATATATACAATCAATCTAGATAGAGTGACATATATATTTCACAATAAATCCATGGGTTATAGAAATTCTAGGAAGCCCTTATTGTAAGGTTCACTTGGCATACTAATATCTAGATTCTTATTCCAGACTCAACCACAAGTTTTGGTTTCATGTTAATGCTATCGTCCAATAAAACACCACATTAATCATTATTTATTTCGATCATCTATAAAAATAATAAAATACCTTCTACCAGTATATGATCTGGATGATTTTGGGGGATTCAAAGGAACTAAGTGTTCCTTGATTCCCATACCATGAGATATGTAATGATGTTCAAATTCTTCAACTAGATCCATCCATAAAAAAAATACCCCCACCTTATCTCAATGAATGAGCCTTAACTCATTAAAATTGGGACTTTTCCTTACATGGGATTATGATAGGATTTTACACTTCATCTGAAAATAAAATCCATGAAAAATAATGAAAATTTACTTACTGTATGATTATAAAATGTATAACATTTTCTTTATCACAATATAATGCTTAACTGAATGCTAAACGTTATTAATTAATATATAATGATATGTAATATGATTTTTTTTCTAGTCACTACTCTATATAAAATAATAATAACTCACATGAGTTTAGATGTTTTTGTTGATCACTTTTATTAGCATGCTTTAGATACATGATACCTATGTTCCTAGAGACCCATGTCTTAATTCAAAGTATATAAACTATACAATAAGTGAGGACTATCATTTAATAAATGAAACATCTTAGAGTGTCCTTTTCATCATGGAATAATTTCCTTATACAAGAGACATATCTATGTATATTCCCACATGAATAATAGTCCATCTTGTAACCCTATGGAGAAATGTAAAAATTACTTTTTTTACCTCCACATTCATGTTAGGAACCTCCTTTCATGGATAAATTATAAGCCACAACCCTTTGAACCCTCCTATGAATAATATAGATCTATGTAGGATCCATTTATAGAACAACATATGGATTGATTTCCTTATTGTGGGATAATTTTTGAAGCTCAAAATTCTTATTCTCAGACCAACTATAAACTCAGTTGATTTTACTCCAGATATATGTGCTCTTATAATTTCGATCAGGGTACATAATATTTTATTATACATGAAATTAAAATACTATGTTTATAACCCTATCATAAAAACTTAAGCTACATGGAATATTAATCCTCATAACCTGACATTAATCTTATTGAAAAAAGTCCTTATCATATGATGTTGAACTACATCACTTCTTGTCTAAGACACATGACCATTAAAACATATAGAAGCTCAATACAAAATTATTATAAACCTATTAAAGTGTTAAATAATTGATTATATTAATAAATTACCAATATTACCCCACTACATATTGAGTGAAAGCCCTATTCCGTTAGGGGTTTAAAAGACCCTTCCTTTCAATTCATGTTCATTCCTTCTTCCTAAACAACCCATCAAGCTATTGATGGTATAGCCATGAAAATTTCAAAATCCTTTTAAAAACCATTTATTACACCCATCTAGATTCATGAATTTTGATATCTGAAACATAAAATTCAATAATATGATATAATCCTCTTTTCATTCCACAATAATGATTCAATATATCCTCATATATATCTATTTCATAACAATATTGGATAAAGTGATTGATTGATCTAAAGGGACCACATTAGGTTTTTATGGTAAAGAGAATAGTTTTCCTTTTGTATAACACCCCTAGATTTTATTAAATATTTTTTTGAATAAATATAATTTTTATGATATCTTTTGTTAGACACAACACCAATTTTGAATGAAACATGACATACAATTAAAATATTTTTATTTATTATGATAGTTATAACCTAACCATTGGAATGGAGAGTATGAAAATTATTAACCAAATTATGAAAATATATGGTTTAATTAGGTATAGAAAATTACTTTTTAGAGATAATTAATTATAAATGATAATAATAGACATTACAAAAAAGGAAATCTTATTCTGAAAAACTATTTTTCTATGTAAAAACTAATTGTACCATATTAAATTAATAAAACAACTTCTGGTGAATAATTTTAGTTAAATTTATATATTATATAGTCAATTAAATGTTTTTAGTTCATATTAGGTGTTTTATAGACATTATATAATAATAAATCCAATTTTATCATCAAAAAACTACTTTTCCAAATATAGAATGTTCACATTTTTCATACTTATTTTAAAATTAATTTTTCACAATTAAAAAAATTCCAAAAATGAACTTAAAATTTGAACTATAATATAAAAATCTTCTTTGAGTACATTTTTTATAATTTTGTTAAAATATAAACATTTTATTGAATTGTGAAAAATACATGTATTTATATAAATCTACATTTTCATTAAATGAATTTATATGATATATTTTATTATAATATAGTTGAAAAAGTAAAAGGGGTTTAATTATATATATATATTTTTTAATACAATTTAGATCATTTTAATCAAATTCATATTGATTTCTTATATAAAAACTTTTAATACTTTTGACCACATTTTCTTTGGATAATATCATTCTCGTCATGTTTGTGGGTTTAATTTTAAAATAAAATTTCCCATTTATATGAATATAATTATGGAAAATTGATTAAATATTTACAAAAATGAAAATTTATATTAAATTATAATTTTAAAATAATTTTTTTCCAAATCAATATTAATAACATTAAGAATAAATTTTCTTGTTAATGTTAAAACAGATTTACCTGAGGGTTAAAATAAAATGAATTGTGATAAAATGAAATATAAATTTAACCCACAAACAATGGATAGAAATATAGAGACCTTATTACCTATAATATTTGATAATTTTCCATTCATGATCCTTTTTTCAGGTGAAAAACTTGTGTACACTTTATTCTTTTCAAAACTTCCATGTGTATCCTCTCTGCCACATATAAAAGGCCACCCCCTCCTCTCCTCTACATACTTCCAAAACCTCTCTAACAAAATTTCTTCTTTATTTACATATGCACATCCTATAGTCCATTTTTTGATCATAAATAAAAA
This sequence comes from Viscum album, assembly GCA_963277665.1. NCBI lineage: Eukaryota > Viridiplantae > Streptophyta > Magnoliopsida > Santalales > Viscaceae > Viscum > Viscum album. The sequence continues at coordinate 1,788,445,591 of OY728165.1, read as the reverse complement.
TTATAAAGTATTTTGGTTAATCATAAAGTGGTCTTCCAAAGAAGATGTAATGTTTTTTAACATACATTTTTGTTTTTATAATTCTTATAACCCCTTAAAATATTATTAAAATACAATTAAAATATAATAATAAAATATAATAATAATCCCCCATATAATTATATTTTACTATGTTAATTTAATAACTTATATCTATATCCTCTTCCATCAAATTGGAAATAAAATAATCGATCGTGCGTACGATGGACTATCACCTTGTGAACTTATGTTATTTGTTTTCTACCACCACATCTCACAGATGGAAATATTTTTGGATTTTAAATTTACATATGATATTCATGATATTATTATTCCACTAGAATTATAATACCACATCTAATATCTTACCTCTTAACCCATTAAAATATGATAAAGTCGTTCGTGTGTATGAAGGACTATCACCTCACGATGCAATGTGATTAGTTTTTAAATAACTCTTTTGTTTGGAGGGTAATTGTAATGAATGTACTGAAAATATGTCATATATAATTTTTAAAAAGTTATTTAAATTTAATATATAATATAACATTCCTTTTTCATCCATTTAGAAAACGGAAACAACGTTCATCCGTACATACGGTCTATAATCTCCATGAACGATGTATTTCATTTTCTATCACTAATTTTTATAGATTAGAATAAATACATAAATACTGAATATATATTATATTTATATCCTAGTCAAAAAAAATTATATGATGTAACCATGATCAATTAAATAAAACGAAAAATAATATATCAATGCATACAAGAAAAGCAAAGCTGTTATTTCCTGAAGCATATTATTAACAAGGAATTGTTAATAAATGGGTAATAAAAATTAATATGTAAATCATACAAGTTATTATATAAAAAAATATATTTCTATAATAGATTTATAATAAATATATATATATATTATAAAGTAGTTGTTAATGTGTACCTTGTATGTTGAGACTCATGGTAACGGATTTTTGTCTCACTTTAATCATATGTAAGTCAAATTCCATATTCACCACTTATTCATTTTATCTGGTGTATATAAAGCCAATAAATTTATTTTATGATTATTAACCTGAAAATTATAGTTATTTGTATATCCATTTTAGGTTCTCCCTTTCATGGGGGTTACAGTTCGAACATTACTAATGTGGTAAAGCATTTCTGTCTTAGATTACCTTTATTGGGGTAGAAGTAATGTTATGAACCTCTATTATTATATGAGATGTATATACTTCCCATTTTACATATTGTATCATGAATCTACTTATTTTAATGATATTAAAAGTCCCATTACATTTCATTTTATAATGGTGTCTATGATTCAAAATATACTATAGTTGTAAAGGTTTGATGTTACAATCACATTGTTTATTAGGATTATTTATGATTATGATTTAAAAGAAAAACTTATATGATATATCTATCAAGAAACTCCTAAATTATATTCTCCTATGGTTATCCCTTGAGAATACATATTTTCACTTCATTTTCCTCTCATTATGTACTCTTTATTTCAAAATAAATTTTTAATGAAAAATAACTTTATTTCTCTCTTTAGTCAGAAACATTTTCCTCTACTACTTCCACGTTATTTTTTTCGAAAAAATGTAATGATCCTATTTTATTATTTAAATCGGTTTTTACCCTTTTTTGATTTTTTATAAATTTGTTTAAAATGAATCTTCATGTTGTTTTTAAAACATAGATCCTTAGGATTTTACCAAAAATTTGAAAGGAATCTTGGATTTAATGTGTGTGAAATTATACACCAACCAAACAACTCAATAACTTAATGAATCCATTATATGATTCAAATAATATTTTATATAAAAATATTTCCAAATTTAGTTATGAGTTTTTAGTTTTAAACATTTTCTAAAATAAAGGTTTTTTTCTTCAAGAAATATTTAGGTTATCTTCAAATAAATGTTATTATACTCAATCCATTTTCCAAGTGATATTTCAAAATAAATTTCAATCTAAGTTTACATCCACACTTTTACCTTATTATTTGCTGGATCTATGATCCAATACTATCATTATTATTATTTTCATTAATATTTTATGTTTATGAAGAAAATATATTTATAAAACTTATTTCTTTCCCTTGGGTTATGCTATGATGAAATGTTTATGAAACCCATTTCTTTTTATGAGTTCTGATATGATGATTTTTTATGATCTTTTGGCACACATATGCATAATTTTAATTATATTAAGGGATGGAGTTATATCTCACTCTAATGAATTGGGTAACAATTAATATTATATGATATCAAAGGGTACACATGAGGCAATATAAATCCAAATAGAGGGTACACAGGTTGTTATCCAAAGCCTAAAAAAGGGTATACGAGAGGTTATCCTTAGCCTAAAAAGTACATTGGTGGTTATACTAATATTTAATGTGTTTTGTTTTTATATCGTTGTACTTATATTATGTTTATGTATTTACCTTGTTAAAACTTTTTGGGAATATAATCGCACACATTATTATATTTATTTTTCGGTGTTTTTGGTGATAGTTATAAGGTATGATATTTATAAAAAGGGTGATAGTTATAAAGAACTATGTGGGAGATGATTTATAACTCTTATGATACATTAGTTTATGTTTCCATGTTTCCAAAGGAACTATACCTTTACGATCCTAAGGTGTGTTTTTTTGTAATGTAATGAATACTCATATAATAATAAGTAATATATATGTTTGAAAATTATGTGACCTTATATTTGTTATTAAATGATAGATTTATTTATATTTTTTGAACTATGAAGATAAATACTTAGTGATATCACTATGGATATCACTAAGGATATTTCCTGGAATAAGAAAATATCCTACAAATTTTTGTGAAGGATAGTGCAAGTAGATTCCTAGAAATTTATCATTATATAGATACTAGAAGTGAAAGTGGTTCTTGAAAATATATACCTGGGGGTAATAAATCTGGAAAAGGTGTTTTGGTCTTGACCTAATCATTACCTATTACATGAAAATGGGACTTACTACGCATCTGTTTTGATACTCTTGGGTGATATGCTTTTGAAATTTATCAAATATTTAAAAACTATCATGGATGATTCAAATAATGACTACGAATGAATTAGGATGAACCTAAGGTGTCATATATTGAATATAATGTGTCATTATTTAAACATACTTTAAGTTGTTTTTAGAATTATGTGTCTTCCCACTATGATTAGTTTTTCTAACACTATTCATTTCTTGTTTTATTAAAGGAATGGAGCCAAAAGGAGCCATTTCAATGTTCAGTATGGTAAAATATGCAAAGAATTTCCTCTCAAGAAACAAAATGATATGGTGGTGGAGATGAAAAATGCCATATGATCCCAAAATATTCTCAATCTATAAATAAGGATGAGATTCCAAATGAGGAGACGATTGGGAAATGATCTTTTGAGTTGTTTATGAGGAAACATCCACTACCATTCAGTTTTGTGGATAATCAATATGTTGATGAGAAATGGTTAAGAAGCACTGAAAATAGTTTTCCTTTTATCCAATGTAAAACACCTAAAAATTTTATTTTGGATATCTATCATTTAGATGACCAAGTAAACCAATGATGAAATCTCATCAAGAATATGATACCACAAGATGAAATTAACTTGAAAGAGTGGGATGAGTTTATGAGAATATTTTTCAATAAGTACTTTCATTTTTTCTTTATATAAAAATGGAAAAAGAATCCCTAGATCTAAAATATAAGAATGATGAACCTATTTATACATATTAGGAAAATTTTACAAGACTTATGAGGTACACTTCATGTATTATCATCTAACTTAAAAATAATGTGGAACAATTTTTTACAGTATTAAAACCATGTCTCCTAATGGTATTAGTAATAAGATACTTTTATAACTACAAAAAAATCATTTTAGATCCTCTCATGGTGAAAAATTAGACTGATGTTACCCATAAATATCATGGTTTTGATAAGAAAATAAAGAGAGAGTTCAATGGGAACACTCAGAACCATGGAGATAAGATGTTAAGAATTCCTTTATGTTCAAAGAATTGAGGGAAACATGGAGTAAATTTTTTTAATGGGACAAGTAAAATGTTTATGTATATAAAGGAAGTTCATCAGGTTGTCTAATAAAAATATGATGGGAATAATTTAGCTAATAATTTAAATAGAGAGAAATCTCAACAAAATGCAACACCCACACTAAAGTGATTCAACTGTAATATGCTTGGTCATTATAAAAATTCATTCCCCAACATATAGGCCAGTGTGGATGATATGATACAGTAACATTTGTAGACAAGGGATATAGAAAAATGTTATTAAATCAAAATTTATTAAGTGGGTAATTATAAATAGGACACACTAACCTCTCACTCCATATTTTGGAATTTCATGTTAGATTTTGTATGAAAAATCCCTATGAAAATCTTATTGTTCATATAGTAGTGGAACTTTATGTGATTATATGAATTAATTATCTACCTTTATATGGATTTTATAGTAATGAAATCCCATTTTACATTATATAAATTAAAATATGAACCCATTCTAACAATGAAGATGTTTTTGTTTGTGATAATATCTTATTTATTGAATACAGATTAATTTGTCTTCTACATGAATACATGCCTCAATTTAAGATTTAATTATGAGTTATGGATACAAGTATGGGATTATCATTTTAAATTTGATCATATGTTAAAAGTATTTAACACCACTTTTGAGGTTATACGTGATTGGATTCATTCAAGATTAAAGATATTTTTGGAAATATTTTATGAAATAAAAACCTTTTCCTCTACTTTAGTGAAAAAAATATTTTAAGAGTAATGCCTTTAATTATATTGGACATAAAATTAAAGGTATTGGAAACCTTTAGGGTTTAACATATTTTTGACGTTGAGGTCATTTTGGGCCATTACAACGTTGTAATTATATTATTTTGGTTTTGGAATAAGGATTACTTGTACGTCAGGAATAAACCAATTTCATCTAGAAAGGCTCTGGGGCTTGAACCCACAGCTAAAGCGAGATAGGTGCATTGTCACGACCGAACCTGATGGGTTTGGGCTTCAACCCCCCAAACCCACCTCCAATATTCTAGGGACCAATGACTAGTGCCAAGTAGGCATATGACATATATGGGTAGAATTTCCTATATATATGTACGCACCCACACATCTCCAAGATCACAAAATGATGAAATATAAAAACCAAAACTAACAAATGCATGCAAAAATATATATTCCACAATTAGAGTGCAACAAATGTACTAAAATTAAAAGTAGGGAAAAACAAAACCAACCAAATAAAATGGTGAAAGTGTCTAACCTATTCAGTCCAGCTCACTCTCCTCTTCCTGCCTGGGGTCCTCTGTGGACTTCATCAAAAGTAATATGGTATGAACAATACACAAAACATGTGTGGGAAAAGCCTATGTAGGGGTGAGTATAAAAGTACTTAGTAGGAGCCCACAAACCCCCAATAGAAAAAGGGGTAAACTGAAAGGTAATAGTTCAATCAACCTAGCCAAAGAAAACCCCAATAGAGAGATAGAAACTCCATCTTGAACCATCCTTAACTGTATATAGCCATTCATCTTGGCCAATAAGGGGTGTTATCCCCAACATGTGACAACACCCCAAGGACTTCAAGAAATCACCTTGATATAATTTTATTAGGAACAAAATATCTTGATGTCATAGCCTCATATCCACCATCATGATTATCTTCACAAGATCTAGTCATAACACAAAACTAGGAGAACATGCTCCTTGAGCTCAGCCATCCCAAATGACACCCATTGAAGATATTCACTCCATCAAGAACAACTCTACCTTTCTTAATGGTACATCTGAGAGAACATCATCCATCAGTAATATAATACTAAGTCCTGCTATGGTTTCTAGAACCAGAGGTCCTATCATAATTACCTTGTTACCATGGTAATATAAAGAACCCCATGTTAAGAGCCCCACCGCTCACCACTACGCATAGTCGAGGTAGCACAACACCTGATTAAGCCCCACATGCATCCTCTCAAATAAGAAATAGAACGGATGGATTCCCCCCTCACCACTTCCCTAATTTCTAGGGAGTACTGATCCTAACTAACCCATGAAACCTATATAAATATTATATAGAGTATCCATCACCTCAAGACATCGAGGGAGAAACAACTCCTAACTTGACATCATTCACATCAAGTTTAGGGGACTTCTTCTCATAATTGTATCCCACTGCCGAGGGATCTCAAACTATAATAGAGGAACCACTCCATGATTCTACTTAGAGATGTGGGAGAACTACTTCGAAATAGAGGACACACACCTAAATCCAATAGGGGACTACTACTTAGAGATGGTAGGACCTGCATCCCAATACAACAGTGGAGTAATAATCCATAGATTCCGGACCAACACCATAAATTGATAGGTGAGTGCCACTATTTTTCTAATAGATCTGCATACTAGTACGATAAGGGAGTACAAGATCATCTATATTATTCACTATGGGGGATCGATGCCCTAACATGGAAAGGGTGTACTGACCTCTGGCTAGAGGACCTGCTCCCTGTAACAATATGGGAGTGTCGACTCTTCCAGAACAACACGTATGGAGTAATCACACCCTCGAATAATAGGATAGTACTGAATACTTGGATATATGACTCAGTCCTTAACATGGTATGGGATTAAAAAATCAATCTATATGTCATATATAGAGGACCCGCACCCTGGACCAATAGGGGAGTACTATCCGTCTACATGAACATCATGGTGAAACCTACACCCATGTCCATCTAGGGAGTAACACCCCTAAATGAAACAAACCAAAGGTAATGAATTGTTTCCAATTATGTGTGGAGTCTTGTATCAACATAAAAATATATGTAAGGGAATCCTACACCTGAAGATATAGGGGAGTACCGGTACCAACGTCTCTCTCCAAAAAGTATGTCGATCTCAAACAACATCTCAGAATAGCTCTACAAACATCTATCTCAATTTACACCAACTCTTGTCTCATAAGCTATAATGGATGCCACCATCATGCTCAACATAGAAAACCAATCTAGATAGACCCCTCAAAATCTTGAATCTGATTCCTAGAATAGAATATACAGAAGGAGAATTATCCCAAGAGAATATCCTAGGAGTACACATCATGTAATGGAGCACACATGACATGTAATACCACCTGAGAACATGGCCATGTAACCTCACTACATGGTTTATAAACCAATTTAGGGGTAAATGATGTGTAAGGTAAGTACACACTATATACCTCTTCACTCAGCACATGTCCAAGTTCCTCTTCCACACTGACCGTCCAACAACATCCCTTACACATTTTGTATCCCATAATACTCAGTGTGATCAGTCTAAACGGACACCAGCTTTTGTAGTTTTACCTTTTCTATCTACCGAATCCTACTTTTACGTATCTTGGATGTTTTTTTTCCCACAAACATGTTTTTTCACATAGATTACCCAATCCATGTCCCATGGTCACATGGTTTAAGGTACTATATAGTGTGTAATCTATATACATGGCATGTAGTACAAAAATATCATCTTCCCCACACAGGTTGATCTATAATACATATTTCATTGTACTACACACTATGTAGATAGTAAACCCATTCAATAATTACATATAACACACCCCGATTCATCCTATTTTTCACTAAAACTCAATAATATACCTAGAATGGATCAATAAAAATTGTATTTGGGATCTGGAACCTTAGAAAGTTAATAAAGAAAGGGGTCATGAAAAAAATTAATTTTTCCTACCTCATTAGTGAAACACTGAAGCATTGGATGAAGAATGATTCTTGTGTCATTCTGGTTCTCTATCTAGGGATGATCTACTTCAGAAAAGGTGATCAATGACCCCTCTCTTTGATGAATCATCTCATTTTCATCCATCATCCAAATAGAGGAGGATAGGGGAGAATGAGATGTGTGGGATTATTTGGGTTTGGACCACCCATGACAGAAGGGGGAGAGGTGATTAGATTATTTTTTTAATTAATTAAATAAATTATCATTTAATTAATTACACCCAAATTTCATGTTATGTCATCTATCCTCTGTCCAAAACTACCAGAATGGACGAGATTAGGTTATTAATAGCATAAAAACAATGTTTTGGACTCCACTAAAGTATCATAAATCTAATCCAAGACTCCTAATAGATGTTATTTATGATTCAAGAAAACATGTGTGTGTGAAAAAATAAATTTAATATTTTTAGTATCATCATACCGAGCCTCCACATGCCTCGACTTCTATCAACAATGAAGTGTTCAACATCGAATATATTCTATGAAATATTTGGAAGTCTAATAGGTCAAATTCCATGTCATTATATTTTCCAAACCATTGGAATTTTCTTCCTCAAGAAAGAAAATTCCAAAGCATATGAGAAGAAACTGAGATCCCCACTAGACTCTCATGCTAGCGAGATCACCAAGGGTCCCCGTGTTTCATACATGAACACACATAGAAGAAACACAAAGATCAAACTACTCGTATGTGTATATTATAATAGGAAAACATTTTGAAACAAATTGGAACATGTCTCCTTAGATACAATAGGTGGGAAAGCACCATGCACCATGTTCCACCTACAGTCATGGGGTCTAGCGGTACACCACCTCACTTACATGATGCAGATTCTAATGGAAACCCACAGTTCACATCCACTCCAGTATTGAATATACGACAGACTCCTCAAGCATTATTCATTCATGGTTGGAGCAGAACATGAATGGGTATTCACATATATAATATAAAAGACCAAGAGTAAACATTGGGTCTTACCAGGCCATTCGTCTACAGGACTCCAACTATAACACAACTCACCTAAATAAAAACACTTCCAAACCCACTATTGTAACCCAATCTTAGTATGTATAATAGGAAACTAATCACTACTTAAAAAACTTTATAAGGTATGACTCTACTGCTATACAATGATTCAAATCAATGATTTCCATCTCCCAGGGCTACCAAGATAAAGGGGTCGAGCAGGGAAACTCCACTAGAAAGGCTAAGGAATACTATGACACTCTATCACATAGTCTCTCCCTAAATAAAAAATTCAATGTAACTCTTCCACTATGATTCGATACTTCCCTATTTTGGTGGTACTAACATTCCCTCATAGATATTTCCATGTCACAAATATGCATCTTATTTGGTAAAGTTTCCCTCTTTATCATGAGTTAAAAGCTATGTTAAACAGCACCACATCCTCCTCGATCATGGCTCGTACAGGGGTGAAAACACACACATGAGGGTACTAATGAAAAATAAAGGGCTTCCCAAACACACACTGAGTCTTACTGGGCCCTATATCAAAAATAATAACATAATGTTCTATTGATTCCCCGTGTCACCCTAGTTTAACCTCAAGAAAGATGTAGAAAGAAATAGAGTACCTCACTACATTGTCTAATAATTTACACAATAGAAAGTAGAAAGGATACAAGGTGTACATATATTAATTCTCAGAGTTTCTAGGTTAAATGCCACAATGGCCTATATAAATCCTTGATCACATCCTCTATCTCCCTGATCATGGCACGGACCACTTGGGGGTGGTGAAGGAAACACGTAGAACTACCTGCCACTTCTTGCTAAACTTCCATATTCTCCTCCTCATTCACCACCTCACGAAACTCCATTCTCCATTCACTACCTATAATAAGGAAGCTCATTAACTATCTCTATCTCAACATCATAGCTGGTCAGATAATATCTTGTGAGATCTACCCAACCATCAAAATCATAATGTCACCTCTCCTATGGCTGACCATATCATTGACATTACTCCTACACTACAGACCCTTGTCTCTATGTCTTGGCATATGTATCCCTCATGCACTGCGATCTTGTTACCCATTATTTTATATCTCTTAGAGATGCCTCAGCCTCATGAATACAACTACGATTCACATCCACATGTTCCTCCTTGAGGAATCTTTCCACCACTAGGGATCTCTCCAACACACAAGTATAAGTGGGAATGTATAGTGGAATTACAGAGGTCTTGACCCACCGATGCAATCCCTTATTGATGTTTGATTCTCTAAATAATGGATCTCTACCCATATCTAGAGAGTATCATAACAAGTCTATCAATCTCATTGAAATATCTACCTCTATCATGCTACCTTGCCAATGCTACAGAAGCTCCTAGATACACACTCATCTCAATGTTGTTGGGTAAAACTTTTCCTGAAAGAGTTTCTCAAACTCCTCCCATGTGAGCATCACCTATTCATGAGGTTGTTTCACTAGACTCAACCATCGCTTGGTTAAACCATGTTGAAGGATCACTGTTATGACTACCTTTTGATTGAGAGGTTTCCTTACTAAGAATAAAACTCATGTGACTACCTCAAGCAAGTCATTTTCTACCTGGGGGTCTAGATCACTCTGGTACCTCTGAGGTAACTACCTTTGGAACTCATGTAGTAAACTTAACCTGTTTGCATCCTCAGCTTGAACATCTGGTAAAAAATTATGCTCAACAAGTGGTGGAACTATCAGTGAACCTCCCAAAGGTAACTCCTTAGAACCAGTGCCATGTGTTGAAGCCTCATTACAGGGAAGATCTTCATCAGAATCTATCCATAGAATCCTGTATGGATTTCATCACATAGGAATCCTAAAATAGAATCAAGACACACCACATTCAATGAGTATATCATGGGAGAAAACTCCAGAAGGATTAGAAAACCCAAAGACCCAGTCCTATATGATGAATAGACCATTTATTTCCCATCTACCAGTGCCCTAATGTACCGAGTTGAAAAGTAGGTTATGAGAGTCATGGAGAAGGGATAAGTTAGCCACTACACCAACACTAGAACCTCTCAATTGAGAGCCAAACTCAAAACAACATAACATTGTAACCATGCATCCCAAAACAATATCATGAAGTTTTGGTCCCAATGTGGAAGCAACCTGCTCTGATACCACTCTTTCACAACCTGACCCGTTGTGGCTCAGACTGAAACTCCCCAATCCCGCCTCCAATAGGCCTAGGGATGGTGACTAGTGATGAGTAGGAATATCACTAACATTGGGTGAATTGCCTATTTACTTGTATTCACACACACACACACACATCTCCATTCTAAAAAATTATGAAATGTAAAAAAAGATACCAATGCATGCATACATCTCTTTCCCACTACTAGAGTACAAAATAATTAGTAAAAGTGGAATATGTGAAAAACAACAACCGCCAAAGAAAACTGTAAAAGCATCCATCTTCTTTATATAGAGGGTATCACCAATAACTACTAGAAATCTCTTCATCCTAGCTCTGGTAAAACCCTATGTTGTTCTAGATAACTATGATCCCCCAACCTTATGTCCTTTGTGGACCCTGTTGAAAGGACTACAGTCTACACAAGATATAAAACTTAAGATGGAAAATCATATGCATGGGTGAGTGTAAAAGTACTCAGTAAGAAACCGAAAACCCTGAAAATAGAAACGAGGGAAACAAAAATGTAATATTCCACTCAACCAAGCCAGAGGGAACCCCAATCTATAGAGAGAAACTCCATATCGAACTATCCTTAACTCTACATGATATTCCTGCTCAATCTACAAGGGGACAACCTCGACATTTGACAACACTAAAAGGACTGCCACAAATCACCTAGATATACTTTTTTTAGAAATTATGCCTCTTGAGGTTCCAGATTCATATCCATTAATAGTATTCTCTTTGTAGGTTTTAACCATAACCTGAAACACAGAAAACACAATCCCTTAGATCATCCTTCCCAGATAGCACCTGTATGAGAGATTCAATCCGTGAGAGAAAACTCTATTATTACTAATGGTTCTTCCAAGAGAATATGCTCTATTAGTAACATCATACTAGGTCCCTCTATAGTGCCCGTCACTAGTGGTCCTTTCATCATTACCTTTCACCCATCATAATATAAAGATACCAAAGTGAAGAGGCCCACCCATCACACTTCACATTGTTTAGGGAGCACTTCTTCAAACTATTCTATGTATGCATTCTCTCTAACAAGAGATAGAATGGAGGAACCCATATCTCACTACATCTCTTCATTAAGGGAGTACTACTCTTAACTAATCTATGAAAATTCAATCGCTCATGTATGGATTTTCCCACACCTCAATTCGTTGAGGGAGCACTAAATTATAACTAGAAATAATTCAAATCAAGTGTAGGGGCCCAGTTCTTCTAAATGTATCCCACAACTAATGTATCTCCAACTCCAATAAAAGACATTCTACCCATTACTACTCGGAGATAGGGGAGTACAAATATAAAATTGAGAACCATCACCCTAATCCAAAAGGAGAGTACAACTCCGTATATTAAGGACCCACACCCTAATCAGATAGGGGAGTAACACACTATAGATGGAGGATCCACACCCTAGTATGATAAGGGAGTACCGACTATTTTATCTCAATCACTACTGGGGACCCACTCCCTAAACTTATTGTGGAGTACTGACACTAGGATAGAGGACCCACTCCCTTTATGGAAAGGGGTGTACCAGCTCTGCTGGAACAACATGTAAGGAAGAACCACACCTAGGAATGACCGGGGAGTACAAACTACTGGGATAGAGGAACCTCACCCTACCAAAGTAGGGGAGTACCGACTCTATATATATGGCATATATTAAGGACCCACATCTTGGTACAACATGGGAGTATTGTCCATCTTTACAAACATCCCAAGGAATCCTGCACCCTAGTACATCAGGGAGTGACACCCCCAAAGAAAATACCCAAAGGTAACAAACCCATGACCACAACATGAGGAGTCCCATACTTACCTTTGTTGTCAGGTAAGAGAAATTCTCAACCTAAAGGTATAGGGGAGTACTAGTTCCAGTGCCTCCCTTGAAAAACTGCTTCAATGTCCAACATTGTCTCAACACAACTCCACATGATTTTTTCTCGATTTATGTCATGTCATATCTCATAAGCCATAAAAAGGCCACCATTACACTCTGTATCAAAAAATAATTAAGATAGATTACTCACAAGTAAGAATCTAGTTCCTAGAGAAGAAGATTTGAAAGGAGGATGATCCCCAGCGAATTTCATTGGGGTACAAGGCATATAATTTAGCAGGAACGGGGTGTGATCGTTCCCAAGCTCCTAGATGTGTATCTTATCTACAAGGTTTACTAACCGATGTTAGGTTAAACATATTTTAAGAGAAGTACACATCATGTACCACTTCACTCATCCTCTGTCCATGTTCCTCTTCCACACTGGATGGCTAACTGTGTCCCTTACGTTCCTTGTATCCCATACTATATGGCGTGTTCAGGACAAATGACTACCTACCCTGGTAGTTTTCCCATGTCCATGTATAGGACCCTGTGTCCTTGTATCTTGGTCATGTGTTAGTATACAACCATTTTTTTCACACGGTTAACCAAATCCATGTCCCACGATCACATGATTTAATTAACTACAAAGTGTGTAATCCCAACACATGGAGTGTAGTCCTAAATGTTCATCATCCCAAAACTGAAAGAGATAAAAAGTCCATGTCAATAATCTACACACCACATAAATGGTAATTCCTGTTAGGAATTACCTGAAAAACACATTTATTCATCCTGTTCTTTCCCAAAAATCATATATCTACCTAGTAGGTATCAATAGTAATTGTATTTGGGCTCTCAAACCTTAGAAAAATCAAAACAAAAGGGATTGAGACTAAAACTAAAATCTTCCTAAGTCATTAGTGAAATGAAAATGATTTGGATGAAGAACGATGGTCGAGTCATTCTAGTTCTTGATCTGGGGACTATTAGCTTCAGAAATGAAGATCGACGACAGCTTGCTACAATAATTTTTCTCATTTTCATCTATCATCCAAAGATTGGAGGAGAGGGTAGAATAAGAGGTGTGACCTTATTTGGGTTTGGAGGACCTATGAGAGAGGGGAAGAGGTAATTAGGTTGGGGTTTTAATTAATTATTTAAATTATCATTTAATTAATTAAACCACAATTTAATTCTTGGTCATCTCACCTCCATCCAAAACACCCAATGCGGATGACCATAAGTCATGCTTAGGGTACAAACAATATTCAAAACTAAAATTTAGACATATAAACCCGATCCAAGGATCCGAACAAGAGTTATTTACATTTCAAGCATAAATATTTATGTGTGAAAAAAATAAATTTAAAATTTCTTATTATCATTGTCCCAAGGTTCCGCAGGCCCCGAAATCCCTTTCCAACTCAGTATCTGGTTCCAAAAATATTCATCGCAATTTTCTAAAGTCATATATGTCAAAACCCAAGTCATTACAGGTATAACACCTACCATTAGCCTACGTGAATGATTATTTCTGATGAGTCAACATGAAGAGATATATTTATGAGTATGTATATCAATATTTGGTGTGTCAAAAAGTTATTTGTAATAAAATAATTCTAAAATAGATTCTCCAACCATTTTTTATACCAAAATGGGAATGGGAAAACATCTCAATGGGATTAATTTTCATAATCCCTAAAACATGTAATGAGAGTAATGCTACATGGGTTGTAGTGGATTCCTTGATGATGTTAGAAAACATCATATATATCATAGAATATTTAACATTGGATCTATTTTGTATGATATGTATTAATGAAGTGCTAATTTTTTATAGAGTACCACAATCCACTATTTCTAGTCATGATATGTGGTATACATCGACATTTAGGAGTAATCTTCTGCAATATCTTGTTATATTATTGATTTTCAAAACATTTTATCCTACTAAAAAATGGTTTATCTGAGAGAATAGTTCCAACCCTAGAGGATATGTTGAGATCCTATTTAATAAATTCCAATGTTTGTTTGTATAAACAACTTCATATGGTTGAGTTTTTTTACAGCAAATGCTTTTACTCGAGTGTTCTTATGGATCCATATTAATCAATTTAATATAAAAAATGTTTAAATAAGAAATAATTGGTTGATGATTGAGAAATAAATCTATTTGGAACATAGTTGGATGATGAAATGGAAGAGATGTTTATATATATTTGGAACACATATGGATATCATAAGGTAGGTAGAAAAGTTGTACTAAAAATCAACAATTCAATCAAGAATTTGATGTTTGTGATAAGTAGTTTTTAAAAATTGATCAGTCGAAAAAAGAAGGTTAAATTATGCCCTAGGTATATCAATCCATTTTAAATTCATGATCTTGTCATGATGGTATATTAAAACTTGGATATTCCACCAATCATATCTCATGTTCACATTGTGTTCCATGTATCTCTTCTGAGGATGTACATACATGATTTATCACTTATATTGAACTCATGGGCCATACCACTAGACCATGATCTTTCTTATGAGGAAAAACTAGTGGATATAATGGATCATAAAAATAAATTTCAATGAAATTCAATCACTCACCTTGTTAATGTTTTGTGAAAAAACCACAAAATTGAGGGAGGTATGTGGTAACCTGAGGACGTAAAGAGGTATAAGTATCCTCGGTTTGTTCTACTAAAGTGATGGAATTTCTAGGGTGAAATTAATTTTTATTAGGGTTTAATATAACACCCGATGATTTTTATGAAATATTATTTTCAAATAAATTTAATTTATTTTATATCTTTCATTTCACATAACATCAAGTAATAACAAAGCGAGACATAATATTAAAATAATAACAATTAATATGATAGTCATCACCAATCCATTGGAATGATGGGTATGAGTAGGATTAACAAAAAAAATTACAAGGTATAAAAACATACATAAAATGAATTATTTGGTGACCAATTAATTAGAAATGAAAATAATAACTTTTTTGAAATAAATGAATCAATTTTATGAAAGAATATTATTCTGGGAACAAACACATTTTAATTAAATAAATTAAACAAAAAAAATTAGTGAATGATTTTAATGAAATTTTTATATTATATATCCAATAATTTTTTTCAAAATTTATTTGAAGCATTTTCCATAGATGAGATTGGAATAAATAATATTTTAACCGTAAAAACTATATTTGTCTAAAAAAATATATTTGTCATATTTTTCACACTAATTTTAAAAATAGTTTTACAAATTTTGGAAAATATTTTCCATGAAATGAATTTTATTTTTTATAAAACCATTTCAAAGTTATCTTGGAATTATTTTTTTTATATTTTTCTAAAAGGATAATTTTTTAGTGAGTAATTGAAAATACTAATTTTAATAATATTTTAAATGAACTATAAACATGTAAATATTTTTTAATATGGTTCTAAAATTAATAATAGATCAAATATATTTATATATATATATAAATCAAATTTTTGTCATTTTTATCAGTTTCATATTAAATTTTTATATAAAAACGTTTTAAATTTTGGGCATTTTATAATTGGAATGTTCTTTCTCATCGTGAGTGAGGGTTTAATTTTATATTATATTTTCCGCTTTTGTGAATAGAATTTAGAAAATTAGTTTAAATATTTAGAATATTAATATTGCATATTATATAATAATTTCTATTAAATAATAATTTCAACATAATTATTGGTGGAAATTAATAGTAATAATAGTAAAAATTAGTTACTATTGTTATGGTTAAAATGGGTTTATCATAGGGTGAAGCAAAAAAAGATAAGAAGTTAAATGTCCTATAAACATGTAAATAACATTATTTTTGGACATATATTGACCTAATCACTAATATGGTTCATTAAGGTTTATTTTTGGATACTTTTTCATGTAACAAGGATAGTTACATTTAATTATTTTCAAATATTCAATGTGTGTCGTCTACCTCACTTATAAAAGCCAACCACCTATCATCCCATATTCAAATTTCTTAAACCATTTATTTCAACAAATACCAGAAAAAATTTATTCCATAAGTTCCTCCCCAAATATTATAATTCATTTTTATATAAAAAATCATATATAGGAATGATTTAGGTAAAACTAAAAGGAATTTTTTATCAAGAAGAGCTAATAGTTTTAACTATCCAATTTTTTACATCATATAATATATACATTAAATATTATTAATCATTGATAATATAATAGAACCATTATATAAAATATAATAATATTTAATTATGTTAATTTCACAACCTATATCCATATACTCTTTAATCAAAAGGAAAAATAAACTGTTGATTGTGCTTATGGTGGTCTACCACATCACGAACCGATGTTTTTAATATTCCTTCACCACATATCATGGATAAATATAATGAAATATTTAATTTATATGTGTGATATTTTTGATATTTTTATACCTCTGGAATTATAATACCATATCATCCTTCTCACTTCCTAACAAGTTGGAATACGATAATTTCATTAACGTGTACGGCAGACTATGCCTCTCCAAGTGATGTATCTCATTTTTCACTGATAAATTCCATGGAAGATAATTGGGGTCAATTTTTTATGTTTATGTGATATATATAATATTAACATGATTCAACATAGAAAATTTATTATTTAACTATCTTTAATTTCACCCATTGAGAAAATTGAATTAGCGTTCATATATACGTACAACCTACCTCTTCATGAACTATTAATTTCATTTTATATCTATAAATTTTATGTGTTAGAATATATACATAAATGATGAATATATATTATATTTATATCATGGTTAAAATTAAATATATATTTAAACCATGATCAACTTAAAATATTCAAAAATAAAAAATGAAAACATTCACAATAAAATCAGTTATTACTTGGAACATGACATTTATGTGGAATTTTTAATAAACATGTAATAAAAAGTAATAAGTAAGTAGTTTGTAGTATGATATATATTATTTTGGTTAAATAATATATGTATAATAAAATTATATTTATTATACATTAGGTTTTATTATGTATCAAGGATGTTGAGATTTAAGGTAAGGGATTTTCGTCTTGCTTATTAATTTTTTGTGACACATGCCACATTCACCACATATTTATTTTATGTGGTGTATACACTACCCATGAATTTTATTATGATGATTATATTAAAAATTATTGGTATTTATATACCCATTTTAGTATCACTCGTTCATTTGGATTATAGTTTAATAGATACCAAAGTGGTAATTTATTTTTATCTCAAATTGCCTTCTTTGGGACATAACTTATGTTATGAACCTATCTTCTTCTATGAGGTGTATGTAATACCCATTTGACATTTTAATCATGAATCTTAACATTTTAATTATATTCAATGGTTAATTATATTTTATTCTTTATTGGGGCCTACGAATCAAAATATATTGTTGTGGTAATGGTTTAGTGTTACAATGTTATTGTTTATTGATATTATTTATGATTATGATTTTGATGATGAGATATTCTATTATATATCTCAACAAACTGATTTATTTTATGATCCTCCAATTATTTCATGTGAATACTTGTTTTCCATTCATTTTTATCTCCTTATGTTCACATGATTCCGAAATAGTTTTTTAATAGACAACTGATAATACTTTTCTATTCGTTTAAAAAATATTTTTCCTTCCATATCCATGTTTTATAAAAAAATAAATTTTTTTTAATGTTCCTATGGGATTGGTTAAAGACATAGTTATTCCTTTATAACATTTTTAAATCTACTTGTATTATTAAAAATAATCCTGATTTGTGTTTTACTAAAAATGTCAAAGGAATCATTATTTTAACGTCTATGAAATTTCCTACTATCAAAAACACAATGTTTTGTAAATATTCATTTATAAGATTAAAATTTAATTCTCATGAAATGTATAATTGAAATATTTTATAAATTTTATAATTCTAAAATTAATTTTCAAATAATGGTTATTTTCCTTAAGATATTTTTAAAATGGATTTTAAAGCTTCCTTAATATACTTTTATGGATATTTTCATACAAAATGATTTCCATATTTTTGAATTTATTTATTTCTAAAAGTTTATTTTTAGATAAATGTTATTTTTCCTAAAAAAAGTTCCAATTTTTCGTTGAAAATAATTTTTCTTGTAAGATAGAATTTTTTGATGTAACTTATGCTTTACTAGGGATATGATCCTAGGAAAACATTATTATTATTTCCCATAATGGTTTCCCTTTATAATGAAATTATGTTTATAGAACCTATTTTATTTCCAATAGTTATGATATAATATGGTTTTTACAAAACCCATTACTTTTCATGGGTTCTGATATGAGGAATGATTTATGATGTTTTGAAACACATATATAATGATCTTAATTATGTAATGGTTGGGACCTATATCTCCCATGAATGCGGTGAGTTGTGATAAATGTTATATTAGCTCAAAGAGTACATGGTAGGTTATCCCATGCATGAAAGTGGGAAAACTAGTGGTTTTCCCATGCCTAAAACTTGGTACGATAGAGGTTATCCAATCCCATTGTAGGTACATGGGTGGTTAGCTCATGCCTAGTCTATAACGAATTCCGTAGTGGGTATCATTAACATAATGATTTTTTAAAAGGTTTGGGATGAATCCTCTTTTATTATTAAAGCCGAGAAAATACCTATTTAGTTGGGTAGAGGGAGACCCATTACATTTCACGAAGGCCCTGTGGGTATTTAGCCCATTACATTCCCGTATGCCCATTTTTTGGCCCAAGTCCCATTATGAAAATAGTACTAGTATAGTACCCACACAACTACAGTACCACATAGTACCCGCCACCGCTACAGTGCCCGCCACCACTAAAGAACCCACCGCTACATAGTACTGCTATAGTACCTGCGCCCAATGGGTTTTGAACCCCCATTTTTCATGTAAAATTAAGGAGTGCTTACCACTAATCCAAAACCCAACAACATCATTGACATAATGATTTATTTTATTATGTATTTACTAAATAACTATATATTAGGATAATGTTATGATCTCATGGATTATGTTTTTTGATTTCCTTATGATTTATGTCTTATAAAATAACAATATTTATTCCATGACTAAATATTTTTATATTTTAAATATAGGGTATGGTTTTCATATGTTATTCGCATGTTCTCATATCCTTATGCTTTCATAATGATTTTTTATTTCCTTTGTTTTCCCATAATGTTCATATGAGACCACCCTTTCATTTATTTCCATTACCCGAGTTATGATAATGTGTATTATGTGTGATATTTCTCATAATGATTTTAGTAATAAGGAACTAAGTGGGAGACAATGTATAACTATTAAGAACAAATAGTTATTAATGTCTAAATGTTTCCAAATCCACTATATATTTATGAATCTCAGGTGTGTGTTTGTGTAATGTAATAATCATTCTTCTAAAAATATGTAATATACATGTATGAAAAGCTTAGTTAATTATATTTTTATAATGTTAAGTAAACTCTATGGGATGTTTTGGTCTTATATGAAAGGTCCACCTTAAACCCATTAGTTATTCCCAGATAGTGTGAAACTAGTTTATACTACTAAAAAACATCAGCATACTCCCAATAATATTAACTCTCTTATACCTAATTCAGATATTTGAATAAATTATTTACATAATATATTTTCACATGATTAAATGGATCATGAGTAATTCCATATATTATTCCCTCATACACTACAATTATAATTTAAGAATCTCTAAGTCGTAAGACCATAAACTATGCAACAATTTAGTCTAACTTGTATGATCTTAAACATTATATAATTGTATATTCCATGAGACTCACCTTTCTTATGTAAAATTAATATATACATATGAACCCCCAACATATGGTTTTTTATCCATATGAACACATAGGGATAAAATTTCCCAAACATTCAAACTCCCCCAAACAATGAAATGTTTTTCCAAATATTGTTTTCATAAAATTATTATTGGTTCACTACATCAGGGTCCCATGATTAAAATTTTTAAAACAATATTCCTAGCTATATTGTAATAAATATTATCTTATAATTTCCTAATCACATGGACCCAAGATATAGAAAATCTATGTCCTTGTCAGATGATGTTAAACTACATAGGATATGGTCAATCATGTACGACCCTATGCTCTAAAGAGTGGGAAACCATATACAACTTATTCCCAACATATTTTCTATATCCATGTATGAGTGCCTAGAACATGGTTCACATATAGGTTGTCATGGAGATATGAACCACCATTATAATGGAAACCAAGACCTATTAATTTCTTCTCATACTGATCCCATGCTAGAATAAAATAAAATAAAATCTTTTTTACTGCATATGAGCTAGATCTATGTGTGCAGGATATCTATATAAACAATGTATGTATTGATTTCCCATTTATTAGGATAAATAATTATTCCAAAAACTAATATTATGGACCTAGAAATAAAATTGGCCTATTAAATATGGCATTAAACAATTTGTGTTGCACCATGGGATAATCTTTTCTTGCACTAGTTTCTTCATTGACATTGGGGTTTTCCTCTAAATTTATATATTTTTTTCATGCATTTTTTATCCAATTTGTGTAACCTTAATCACCAAAAACAATTGGTCAAAGTCATAAAACCTTAAAAACTAACCCATCATGCTTCTAAATACATGATATTGAAAATAAAATATGAATAGAGACAAATTCTAGTCATGTAGAAACCCTATAAAGGCCATCCAGGGAAAAATTAATTTATTCACTCTCTAACATATCCCCTTTAATATTTGTGGAATGTTAGTGAAAAGGGGAAAATGGAAAATTATATTAGGATAAACTATGTGGGCATGATCTCTATATAAACTACATATGGATTGATTACTCTCCTATCATGATAAATAATTATTCCAAAACCTCCTATTATGGACTGAGAAATAAAATTGGTATATTAATTATGACATTAAACTATGTGTGTTTCACCCCGGGATAATCTATACATGCACTAGTTTCTCCATTGACATTGGGGATTTCCTCTAACTTTCTATATATTTTGTCAGGCATTTTTTGTCCAATTTGGGAAACCTTAATCCCCAAAAACAATTGGTAAATATCATAAAACCTTAAACACTAAATAATCATGTTTCTAAATTCATGATATTGAACATAGAATTTGAATTGAGACAAATTCTTTCCAAGTTGAATTGTAATAAAGTCCATCCTGAGAAAAATTAATTTATTCACTCTCAAAGATATTTCGTTTAATGTTTGTTGAAAGTTATTTAAATGGAGAAAAGGGGACAATACATGTCAGTCTCACTGTGTAGATCAAGAAAAAGTATGAATATTCTCTCAATACACCCTATTTTAGGATAAATGTATCGTGGATATTCCTTGGATGTCACATGTGAACATAATTTATGTCAATTAAACATTTCCATTACTAGAAATATTAACTCTTCACATTGACTAGATCACCCATTTATGTGATTTCATATATTATAATATCCAATCATATCCCTTGTATCCATGAACGTGTTCCTTTTTTGTTCTTAAACCCTTCTCAAATATTCCTTTTTTCCATGAAGCAACATCATATCTTTGATGTCTTATTTAGCAACAATATTCACACTTTATTTATATATACTATTCATTACACTCATGATAATAAGTCTTTTAATCATTTTGATTATCCATTTTATGTCAAAATTGTTAATCTGGAGACTAATTGATCTCAGAATACCCCACTATGATTTTATGGTGAATATTATAGTTTTATTTTGAGCCTACAATGTAACCCATTGATGATGTTTTGGTCATACCGGATAGGACCACTTAACCATATGTTCTATCTCTAGACTAGTGTAAAACTAGTTTCACCCTTAGTAATGGTAAAAAAATTTAAACAAGTATTGATTTTTAAATTAATTTTGAAACTAATGTTTTATGATTTACATATACCATAACACTACAATTCAAGAAGATTAAAAAACAATATATGTTACATACATGTGAAATGTTTTCATTTTTAAATAAAAATTATGAAATTATATTATTACGCACATTAAAATATATGAATCCCACTCACATGGAGACACCCAAGCATGAGTCAATTATCCATCATGGAATCCCGATGACTTATATTGAGTTTCTATTTATGGATTTTTTTTCCACAACACAGTCCTTGATGTGTATTAATAAACAACACAAAAACTATTGTCCAGGTTTCATGACCATATACTAAATTCCACATTTATCTACAATAATATATGAAGAATAAACCCCACATTCATATTTGGTCTTTTTCATTATCTCACTATATATACTTCCCCACTGATTAGGTTATATCTATTAGGCCATAAATTCAAACAACTTCTGGTTTAATAAATATGGCAATAAAATAAGTTCAATTATCTACGATATTGTCTATATTAGAATTCGACTCTGTATTTATGTTATGTTTCTTCATTACTGAATTGTATAGATGATCTCACCAAAATTTTACATCAAATATACTTCACATTAAACTATAAAACTACTTGGTTTACATTTTTTGACCCAAAATAACATTAAACCATTTGTCTGATTAAAAAAACCAAAATATATGCAATATTCATAATGTTTTTCTAAATCTCTGAAATTATGATCTCATTCACACTGGGTT
Source organism: Viscum album (assembly GCA_963277665.1). Taxonomy (NCBI): domain Eukaryota; kingdom Viridiplantae; phylum Streptophyta; class Magnoliopsida; order Santalales; family Viscaceae; genus Viscum; species Viscum album. Next base: position 1,788,422,019 of record OY728165.1, on the reverse strand, counting down.
TTCATTTCTAGTATATATATGTTGACTTCACCACATTATGGTAAGTATTTTCCAACCCAAAACACCAACTACAAAGGTATAGTGTGCAATATCTTAAATTACCCAAGTAAAAAAGACAATTTAGTCACCTAGTTAAAAGTCTACAAAGGGGGACTAAGGGAAATTTTGACTCTCTGTTCACTAGGTATGCACCCTACATATCCAATGAAAAACTCAGTCATTTGAAACAAAATTAAAAGGAATAATAATTATTATGTAGAAAAAATATATAGGTTTTCCTGAGAAAAATTAATTTTCCTTATGGCTATGCCTATAAATTAATGTATTAGAATGAATCATGGCTAAAAATAAAAAGATAAATATATTGTAGGGATTAACACTAAACCCTAAAAAAATCTACATATAATCTTCATGTCCAATGAACTAGGAAAAAATTAAAGAACATATCTTCTCCTCATTACTTGTATGAGTGTATAATGTCCTTATTAGATAACTAAAATTTGTATATCATATGGTCTATCCTATATTAACCATAAAATAGGGAGATTTATTTACATATATGGATATTTATTCTTACACAGAAAAAATATTCAGGTTTGAATTTAGTATTATGTAAACCCTATATATGGTTTTATACTAAAAAATTTTCCCATCCCTTCAAAAGAACTATATCAATGTAGGATCCCTCATTATAGAGTCATTCACCCATGAACATATAATTAATATTATACCCCTATATAGAATATCTTGATCTAAAAATGGGAACTTTTATAAGGATAATTGTTTCTTGATTCCTATTATCATGGGATGCATAGAGATATCCAAATCACTTATATTTGATCTATCCTCAAATTCAAATTCAGTCCACACATTTTCCCTCATATAATATATAGGATTACAAATTTTGGATTATGATTAATAATTTTGGAAACCTAATTTTGTCAATTATAATATTCCTTTTGGAACCCAAACCCATTGAGCTGCTAATCTCCTCATAGTGGTTGAAAAAACCTTTAATGAAAACAATTCTCTTGGTAAAACCTCTCACTAGTGAATTGGTAGTTTAATCCCACTAGATATTTAATAATACATCAATGTTCCATACATTTAACAGAGAAATAAATTATTTTAATTCGAAGAAAATCCAATTCTAAGTTAATTTTATAGGAAACATAGAATTTGTTTGACTCACATTTCTTTAGAATCCATGAATTGATCCTTACTCAGAAAAACACTCATCAATATTGATAGGAAAATTACCTCCATGCACAAGGAACAAGAGAATGAGATTTCCATATTTTATATGACTCCTCACAAATTGAGGGATGAAGATACATTAAAAAAATTAAAATATTTTGAAATTTTGGTCAAAACCTACCTCTAGGAGTAGGTTTCTAATTACACCCTCCACTAATAAAAATGGGTGTCACTGCCTTAAAACCCATTTTTAGAGGACTTTTTGGAACTTTTTGGCCTAAAAAACAAACCTTTTATATATATGATATACACATATGTGTGTATCTGACATCACACAATTCAAGTTGACTAGTTTTGGAGTATAAATGAAATTACGTGTCAAAATTTATGACCATTATAAGTCAAGTTTAATTTCTACAAAAAACAAAATTAAAAAGGTCCAAAAATCCCTCAAATCAATTTCCATGTTCATGAAGCACTTCAATCGCTATGTGGATCCATTATTATTTGCTATATAGAAACCGTAATGTTTTCCTATACAATTTTATTATGATCCATTCTCATAGTACTTAAAATTTAAGGTGAAATATTTATATTTTGTGCCTCTTGAGGTGATAATTTTGTTCTGACCATGTACAATTTTTCTCTGTTAGGATAGCACTTTAACAACTATAAGAAATCATTTTAATTTGAGTCTTAAAGATGGTAATTTTGTAATTACCACATAGTTGTTTACGACATCTCATAAAAAATCATTAAGTATGTAATTTTCCATTTTAGGAAGTCTATTACCTATCGATTCTGATAAAAACTAATTAGATCTTCATGAAGTAGTATTTTTGGCTGGAATCACCCTCCAAGAACCATTTTGTAAAATTTTGGAGGATTTAATCAAAGGGAGGTGAGGGGCTTCATGAAGAAAATTTTCAAGTTCCCTTTGTAAATTACTATAGTCATGTTCATTCAAAAATAATTTTTTTTTAAATTTCTCTATAGCATTCCCAATGTGAATAGCCTAATGCAGCCAATGTTATGAGACTTTCCCTAATGAAATATATCTATGTGAATAATTATATACAACAATACATGTGTGGCAAGACATATGTTGCGAATTCCATGAATCCATTATAATTAAAATATCATTATGTGGAAAATTATATATGGACAACCCAATTTGAGGATCCCTATGCGATGTTCTAGGAGGGGCTACCTCAAAAAATGACATTTCATGTTCTTATATAGGCACCTTATCCTTTGAAAATTTACCTTTTCTTCCTTACCCACTATTCCATAACACATTACGATATTCCCTCTCACCCCCAGTTGATCTCAATTAGATACATCCCTATCCCTTTTTCTTGGTCCCATCAAATATTTTATTGACCTCATGATATATCAAGAGTTGCACTTTGAACATTTTGGGCTGGATCATATATAATTCGTGTTGAAAATCCTATCACCCCAACCATATTCTTCGAGAATTCCTACATTTTACATACTCCTCATAGATTCTAAAAAAATCTTTAGTCAATATATTTCCCTAGGTTTAGTAAAACACATTGATTAAATATAATCCTCTTGTTATCCTTAGTTAGGGAAAATATTCTAGATCTAATCCCAAATATCTCTATAAATTCACCTATGTCACTAACCAAGTTCATAACTTTGGGATGAAAATGATGCATAATCTCCAAAAATTAACCAAGATTCAATATAATCTTCTGGATTATATTAATACATTGTTTTGATATACTCTACTTGGTAATAACATTCATCATTAGTTGATATACTCCTCTCAGTTCCATCGTTCTCTTGCGTTGATATACTCTTCCTAGTTATTGTTATTCCCCTCACATCGATATACTCCTTTTTGGATTCTTTATTGAACTTGAGTTGATGTAATCCTTATAAATACTATATATTTCCCTCCTTAATGTTTTATACATTTACCAGAACTTCTATTCAATATTCATTACTAAAAAATATGAAAAAACAACTTGGGCATCCTCCTAGGTGTAATCCCCAAAAACTTATCTTCTCTTGAGTCTCCCACTTGGTGAGGTATGTTAGGGAATCTCATGTGTAAGCCCCACTTAGTCTCATGTTTTCCCAGTTTATTGAATAGACAGACATATATGGGACTCATACTATGTTTAGTTCCCAATCCATCATTCCTTAACCTACATCAATTATTAGTTTAGGCCCATGAAATCATAACTCATGTGTAAGCCTTAGTTAATACACTATTGTTGTATACAATGAAATATTTATAATATTATATCTTTTTTTAACACACTAATAAAGATTCATAAGGACTTATTGTTTAATTTAATCATTATATCACAATTGTTGAGATCCATCATAGGAGTCGCCTTCATGTCTGAGATGCATGTCTATAAACTATATAATGTACACCCTTACCACACGATTTTAAATTTCATAGATAGGTCCTCATGTATGAACATTAAATATTCCACAAGAACTATATGGAATTTTATTCTTGTTATCATAGAAACATATAATGACTCTATATCATTGAATCCCAACAGCCACAAAGCATTAATCTTTTACTTATTAAATGAACATAAGATGACACATCTCACCTTGAGTCGACATAATCCTTTTGGTTCATCTATATTATATATTAGTAGATATTCTACACCTTGTTTATAAGGATAAATCATGTCATTATAATCATTTTAGTATCCCCATAAATAGGCCTCCTTTTTAGTTTCATCCCCAGCCTATGATTTCTAACTTTTGTGTTATGATCATATGACCTCATTATGATGACTAGTTAAAGGAGAATCATCCTTATTTGGTGTTAATAAGGGGTTTCTATAGTTAATAAAATATAGATGATATATTCCTTATCATATTTAGTTACCCATATATTGGAAAACTAGATAGGTTCTCTCATGTGTATGTCTTTCACCAAACATTTTTTGGAAGCTTTCACCTTGTATTCTTTAGCATGTGATGTTAAAATCGCAGGACTAGTCCCTATCACATAAACATAAAAGGTCTAATTTCCCATGATTATACTCAATGAACTATACGGGTTCTAATTCTCTTTAATGATATACATTGAAATCTATGTAATGAGACAAATCACAAATCCACCCAAAATATATCCACCCTATGTGGTGATAAAATTTGGAGGCAATAGATATTTGTCTTTAAAAAATAATCACAGACAAATAACAGAATGATAAAAACCAACTAATACATAGAGGTGTTTACATATACACATGTATTTTATCAGATCATTAAATCATGGGTAATTATTCTTGCACTAGGATTTGGTGAGGAATCATAAAAACTATTGAAACCTATACCATTTTCTAAGAGTAAGAAAGTATCCCCAAAAAGGTTAAAAGGATCTCAACATCCCACCATCTCAACTAATTCTAATTTTGAAGAATCACTGATAATATCACCTTAGTAACTTATAACCAATATAAAGGAAATCTTCACTAAAGTATGAATTGAACCACCACGGTTGTGGGATTCTACAAATATATCATTAAAAAACATTATAAGGAACGCATATAGAAATATTTGATTTTCATGTTAAAATAAAACCTCATAAGAATGTATATATTGTAGTATAATCCCTTTGTCTTGATATCTCAATTCAAGAAGATTTCACACTAGTGTTGTGAACCAATGTGTTGGATGTGTATTTCTATAACCATGGTCATGGACATAATTTGGGTGTTAATTTTCAATTAAATGGACAATGATATCAGTATCTAGAAAAAGGCTAAGGTATTCATCCTTTCTCATATTATTCATTAGTGAAATACCACCTGGGATACACAAAATATATATCCAACCACATAATGAGAATATGTCATCATGATTTTCATGAATACATCAAGGTACATAATTCATGATATCAATTAATAAGATTCATAATTTCTAATATCCATCCAAAATTTCATTAGATAGGAACATCCAAAGACATATGTAAATGTGCATTTCCATCTAGTAGGTTATGTTCTTATAACCTTCTTATATTAGAGTCTATTGAGGATGAACTTCATTATAATAAATATAAATAACATATAAATTCGCAACCACAGATCGCCTATATAATTTTTCACCATCATATGGTACAATTCAGCTATAAAACATGTATTTATGATTGTTTTCATAGAACATATTTGTTCTTCTCATAACAGGAAATTGCTATAAAATTTCAATGCTCCAAAAACCATTGTGATATTATTGTGTTCATTTTAAAATGGAATAATTATCAAGATATTATTTAATATTAATTAATACTCAACACCATAATTATTTCAATAATCATATGTAAATTTTAGTGACTTTTATGGCCCTAACTCCAACATACTCTAATATACAGTAGCTCTAACTGCTAACAACTCAATTGGTTAGGTTAACATGATTGTAATGATTATTATGAGATATGGAAGTATTTATTGATCTCACCCTGATAAATATGGATGATCTAAATAGAAAAACATCATTTTTGTGGAAAAACATACCTCAAGAGATTATATGACCTTGTTTATACATTTTTCTATTGTCTACCCTAACATATTGTATTGTATTATAATTAGAATTTAATTATAATATGATTGAACATTACTATCTTGTAAAACTCCAAAATATGAAACAAAATGATTCCAAACATGATTATTATGCTGCATTATGTGATGTAACATACTTGGACTAATTAGATATGGAAACTACTGGCATAAATATTCTTAACACTTTTATATTTCCTATTCTATACTATGATATAATATCAAAATAATCTAAATAAGATAATATTTATATCCACATAAAAATCAATATTCTCATTTCACTAGTTTCAAAAAACTCATCTAGTTTTTATTTATTAAACACTTCTAGATAGTTCAAACTATAAGCCTATACATTTCACATTGTCTCATTTGATAATTTCATTCTTTATTTGTATGTAATAATGATCAATAAGTAATGATAATTCCTTGTGAGATATATTTACAAATAACTCTTTGGCATATGTAGTCTATACATAAAAAAAATAAAAAAGTGAAACTAGAAAAATCTAGGTGTATTATTCCATATTTCATTTTTAAATACAAAGTCTGATATATATAAGGATAGATATTGAGTAAAATCCTTATCTAAGTTACTAAATTATGTTTCATAAAACATGGGTTTTATGTTAGTTAATATTGAAGATATTAACTTCTTCATTAATTGACATTATGACTAATCACATGTATTTTATATGTTTTCAAACATATATTACTAGAAAAATATAGCTCTCCCACTAACCACTTATAGATTCCTTTGTAAAAATTAAATTCAAATAAATTATCTATTATCATTATGCATATTTGATTATATAAAAAGTCCATTAATACTTATATATCAAATTGGTATTTCTTGATATAACCAAAAAAAATTGTGGTGTAACATAAACATCTAACATAAGGTTCTATTTAAGGATAATTGTCATTACATCCAATTCCAAATAAAATGATCATAATTAAGATATGTAAACTTTTAATGGAATATTGTTTAACGATTAGTGAGAAGTTATTATAACAAACTGTGGTGAATATATAATATGTCATGATACTCTTAACCATTCATTAATCACCTATTATTTATTCATATAAATATAACCATCTATTTATGTTTTCTATTAAATACCTACCAATGAATTTATATCAACTAGAAAAAATACAAAAATCTGAAACTAGATTTTGGTACATGGAATCCATATTTATTTTCAAATTGCTTCTATTTTCCACTTTTTTCTTCCAATAGGTGTCATTATTCTTATAAAATAACATATATCATCTATTGTGGTGATTATAAATCCATAAGTATGGCTTTAACTTCCCTACATGTATGACCCTGGAATAACTATTACCAATAAAACATGAAAAGTTTACTATTCTAATACCAAGCTGGATCCAAGGTTCAACTAAAACCTGTCTTACTCATAGATCTCAAAAGAGATTTAATTACCTCATATAAATTTAGTTTGAAATATTGATACATTTTTATCTAGGTATATTGATATCCAATATATCCATATAATAATTAATAATGATTCAATTGGAGTTTCCTTTGATGTAAATTTAAAGCTAAGGCCATATTAATAGTAAATTAACATCAACTAATCTACATCTATAACATAATGGACTCATATAAAATCATTTTTTATGATATCTAAAATTAATTTCGTTTTCCATATTTTTAGTTTTTACACTTCTATCATTACATGTTTAAAAAGGAGTCATGGTGGACTTTCAGTATTTATAAGACTCCTCATCAGCCAACCTTGTACTATTATCATTTATATATTCTGAATAATGAATTTTGAGTTTAAGAAATAACATTCACTATAAATTTAATGATAAATGAGTAATTGGGTATGATATACTCATACAAACTAAACCAAAAGATCCAATATCATTTACCAAGTAATTTTTTTTACTTTGATCTATCATTCTTAAAATCTCTTAAATGGATTAAATTAAGTATATTAATTTTTATTCAGCTATATATTAGAAGAGTGACCACTTAAGTATGTTAACTAAATTTTAATGTATTATGGAATTCATTAATTTAAAAAGTATTCATTCTCTAAAACATAATCAATATATTTGTCAGTATACCATGTGTTTTATCTTAATGTGGAAAAAACTCTTTATTGTTTAAAATTTTCATCAATTATCATCTATAATTGATAAGTAATTCTTTCTCCATAAATGGGTATGATTATTATATTTCATATTTCATAATTTATTTCCTATTTGAATATTTTTATTATATGAATTAGAATTTCATTTAGTTAATTATTAAAACCATAATAATTTTTATACCATAAATGAACTGATGTCTCATTTTTCAAAGATATGAATAAGATAATTATTTTTGGAATAAAAAATAATACTTTATCTTGAATAAATCTTCACAAAAATCAATCCTCTTTCCTATAACATCTGTAATAGCTCATTGTACATTCATCATACTGATACTGGTCTCATTTAATTATTACATGATAGTTGCAATCAGGTCGAAGAATAATGTTAAATACTTGTTTCATTCCTTCAATGGTGTGTATATAAATTTAATTTCAAACTATTTTTATGTAATATAGTTATCTACATTGGGATACTACTCCTAGTAAATTTTTTATATCACTTATGATTCTATAAAAAATTATTATTTCCCACCATCACCATAAAAAGATTTTATAAAATTTCTAAAAATATTTTAATTGTATCAGATCTTTTGAGTTATGTTTTTGTGTTAAAAAAATATTTTCTTCTTCATCGAATTAGTGAAAATTATTCATCCATAATATTTCCCTTCCTTTATTAGTCATTTTAATTATGTATTGAATCAATAACCATGAAAAAGTTTAGATGGCCCCCATAAAATCGTGTAAATGATAAATATATAAAATTGATTGAAAAACCCTTAACTCTTGCAATTTGGTTACTCTAAAGGCCTAATATATCATTATGTAATCTGAAATACCTCACCCTTAAGAGATGGGAACTTTTATGTAATAGTATCTCAATTTGAAACTATGTCTATAGTGATGGACTTATTAATTTAAAATGTAGTTTCATTTGGATGTTCCTTAACCAATGACTAATGTGTAAGTGATATAATAAAATTGTTAGAATAAAATTCACAATGTTTATTAAAATTAGACAAACAAACCCCCTAGGGAAATCCTCCCATGAAACGTTCATTTATAAACTAGTTTAATCTATGAAATTTGGGACTCTATTATGTAATAACTTAGAATATATCCTATTTTTTTGATATAATTTACATAATATAAATTTATATAAGGATTACCAATTTGTTTGATTTAATTAATTTAAAAAATGATGTTGGAATATGAAATTGAATGACTATCCATTCTATAGGGATTAAAGAAACCCCATATCAAACTAACCACTTAATTTATTAAACTTTAATCATGTTTATGATTATTTGGTATTATATTCTTCTAAATTTAACATATATTGATACATGGTATATAATTAAAATATGTACTTTTGAGATATTTTGATAATATGTCTAGTTTATGATTATTTTATGGATTATTGGTTTACTTTTAATGAAATTTTAGCAAGAGGAGTATATTTTGGTCATTAAAAAATATATTTGAAACATTTAACTTTTGGTTAACCATTTCTTATCTTCATTTTTTATTCTATAGAATGGATTATTTATGGATTAGAATGTGTTTAGGGTTGGATTTATAAGAATGGATGGTTGGGTGAATGTTTTATAGGTTAATGACAAGAATATTAATGTTTGGGGTATTTTTTAAGGAATATGAAGGGGTTAATGTATTGATAAGGGTTTTGGGAAGTATTAATGTAGAATTATAAAAATTAAATGGGTTTTATCATGGCTATTTTTTATGTTTTTTGTTGAGGATAAAGAATTACTTGGAATATAGGGTGAGGATTTATTTTAAAACCCTTTGGTATTCAATATTTTATTTTCATAAGTTACAAAAAAAACCATATCACATACCACTTTGTATAGTTTATGTGAGTAAAAATAATTAAAACAATAAAATCTATTCCAATTATCATTAATATTTTTCATATTACAATTTTAGGAAATGGGTTTTCTAAATAATTAATCACATTTATTGAAAAATCATTCCATTATTTTTATGAGGGCTCAGGGAAAAAAAGAATAATTATAGACCCTAAAATAGAGTGTATCATGGTTACACTTTTCATTATATATTCTTACCGGTGACTATAGGTTAAGGTTAAATGGTCAAAGTTATTTTCATGGTTATGGGTGGAATTTTCAAAACAAATGGCTGAGGTATTGTCCATATTGTGGTTTCCTACAGTTGATTTTGGTTTATATTTTTGTGAATTGTACGTCCAAAATAGATTTATAAAATTGTTATATTATTATATGATTAATATGGTTATGTGTATAAATGATATTATTTTATAATAATTGATTATTTATTTCTTTATACTCTGGTTATTTATAAAATTTAATTGTTTTCATGGAAAATGGGAACTATGAAAAATGTGAACCATGATGTGGTGTAAATAATCATTTAATTTTTCAATCAAGGTATATAAATTTCTAGGAAAAAAAGAAATAAATTAGGATTGTGTTGTATTTTTATATTTTTTAGGTTTGATGTATTATATATGTAATTCTCAATATGAAATATTCATGGGGTACTAATTATGTTTTCAGATTTGTTTGGAAATATATCATATGAAAGGCAAGGTGATACCTATTGTGGTGGGGTAACTAATTTAATGAATCCATGTATTTTTATTTGTATAATTTTCCAAAAACATTCATATCCAATAAAATTAATAATAATCCAATGATTATCCATAAAATTTATAATGATTTTTATTTATATAGTGTTTGATAATGTACCTCGGTTTCATCATAACTTTAAATTCATTTAACATCTATAGAAATATATACAAATATTCTTAAATCATACTTTAGATACTTGAAAAAACTTCTTATTATATTGGTATTTATATATTTTATCATTTTCCATTAATTTTTTTGATGTTTCATAAACCCATTGGTCTTTAATTACTCTATAAATGTGGAATGATATCACTATTCAAGGGATCTCATAAATATTCTTTAATTTACCTAGAAATAGATTTAAATATAAATTTACTAAGATTATTTTTTTGGGAGTAAATTATCTTTTTCATATTCATCATCCATTCCACATATTCATTTTATCCATATATATATTATAAATTTTATATGAATATCTACCTATATATTCAAGTTAATCAAAATATAATATCCTTGTCTTTCAGTAATTTTTTAGGTCTATATTGACTTTACTAAAACCAGGTGTCTTACTTTCATATAAATAAACAATAAATATGATTTAAAAGTTATATTTTTTTCACTTTTTTTAGATTATCCAATATGAATTTATAATATAATTTCATTAATAATATATATTTGAGATAAATATCTTACCCAATATTTTAATCATCACTATGTTGGATTACAAAACATATCCACTTTTCTATGGGGGGTGTGGTGTGTTTTCTATTTTATAGTACTACATAGAATTTAACCAATTATCATGGCATATGATCATTGGTGTAGATTAACCAATAACTAATAAGTTTCCATGTAATTTGAAACCTTTTAATAGAATCCGTCATTATGAATTTTATTATGATATTTTAATTATTTATAATGGTTCGTAATCGTTATTTTATTTAGAAACATATTATATCCATAAAAGTATTTATATTTCATTGAAAGAGTTATAAAGGGTTGGAAATATATCTTATTCCTCGTATACTGAACACTTCAATCACAATTATTGGTTATTGATTCATTTCATTCCTATTTCAAAAGTCCAATATTGATTGGTATTGACTAAATGATTTGATGTATTCTCATGCATCATTTCGTAGTTTGGGTGAAAAGTATCCCCAATGTAATTTCATGGTCATTGTTTGATGTGGTCTATGATAACCTTTGATAGTCGACTGATATAAATAAATATTTAACTATATTACCCTAATTTAAATTATGTATTCATTTAATTATTTTTTATTTTACTATATAATTATAATTTTTTAGAAAATTTATATCCTTTTCAATTGATGGGATAAATAATTTTATTCAATAAATAGTAAAGATTAATTAAATTAATGAATTTTATTGGATTTATTCAAACTCGCGTTAATATATATTTATGATGATGATATTATAATTATATAATTCTATGAATTTTAGAAATATGTTTAAATATAATCGACCATATTTATAAAAATAATACCACACAAAAATAAATTTAGGAGTCACTAGTGGTGATCAGAGTAACTAGGTATTTTTTTGAAGTGTTTCGATATCGTGGATGATAAATTTTAGAATTCTATATATTATTGGTAAAAATAAGACTTCAGAAATAGTGATAGGTCGTTGTTAGTTTCCATGTAGAAGGGTTTCTAATGAAATAGTCGGTGATATTTTAATAACATCGAACATATGAAATTATTTGAGTAAATTAAATAGGGAAGAAAATGATATAGTATGTGAAAAAACACCAACTAGGGTAATGGATTTTTTTGGAAAAGATGAAATTGTTTGTCACAAAACCCAAACCAAGGTAATGCTAGTATTGATGATTGTTAAAACTGTCTCTAATACAAACCCCCATGTCATTATATAATACCATCTTAGGGAAAGAGTAAAATTCATATTGTGACATGATCTTATACGAAGTCCATGATAGTTAGAAATTAATAATTTATCCATGACAAATTATTTTATTACTATCATAGTTTTTAATCAAATAAATGTGATGATAAATCATTATTTTCACATTCCAATGACATTACGATTTTGTTGGGTCGTGAAAATATAAATAATAGATATTATGATATGGATTTAAAATAATGTGATTTGGATATGATAGGTACAGTCCAAAATGTGTTAGTGAATACAATATTATGTGATAACATCAAATAAAAATGTATATTTGTCACAGAAGTCCAAAAAAAAGTGGTCCATCTTATAAAAATGTACGATGATTTATATTTTTATATTTGATTCCACTTTTATGAAATAGAATAGCTAAAAAATAAGTCAATTGTTCATTTTATTTCAATAATAAAATGTGATGTTTTATATCATAAAACATGTTTAATGATTGAAGTGTAGTTTAAAAGGTTGTTTTTATGAAAATATCTTGTTAAATTCCATAAGGATCTAGGTTTGGTTATACCTAAGTCAATCCAAGGTCATGGTTAAAGATAAAAGGACATCTTAATGATATAAAACATAAAAATATTATATAGGTTTTAATATCTAAAAAAATTATAACTATTAAAATAAGTGTGAAATTTTTTCTAAAACTATGAGAGCAGATTTGTTTTGATCACTGATAATTTTAAATAGAATGTGAATCATTGAATGAGTTTGAAATTTAGAGGAATAAGAATATTCACAATACATATAGAAAAATCAAAGGTTATCGACTTCATAGGGAATTATATATAATAAAAATGAATGATTTATTATTTATTATTTTCTTGAGGAAAATAATATGAAGTGAACATAGAGTTGTATATGCAGTGAACACACATTTGTATATTCATATTTTGATATTTATTCTACTAGTGGTTTTTTATTTTCTATTGGTTTTTATAAACACTAGTAATAATGATATAATCAAATAATATTTGATCTTAATATACTAAAAATATTAAAATATTATAGTACCTATTATTATTATTTTTAAAATTAATCTATTCATATTATAATTTTTATAGAATTTATATCATGGGAATCAAGTAAATTCCTTTTTTTACCTTTCTTCATTTTTATCAAATTTTGTATTGTTTAAAAATTATTATTATTATTATTATTATTATTATTATTATTATATTCAATATATTCGATGGAATAAATAAAATTTTGAAGTGAGTTATGAGGGATTGTAGTCATATATATTAGGTATAATTCTATTGTCTTTACTTATAATGGAATTATTATATTAAATGAGAGTTTAATTTAGTAAGTGAGATACATGGTATCACTGAAACATTTAGTGGTAACTATGTCAATCTTACAGTTTAAATAAAAAATATGAGGGTCAGTGTACTATTTGTATACTATATTGACTCAAAAATTCCATGTTTGTGTATGGTAATGAAAATTTGATCTTAGATTTAATATACAATGTAATAATAACATATTAAAAAATTTAAAACTTGAATATGATGAGATTGGGTTGTTAAATATCCAATTTATTTACTATAGTACCCTTAATTTAACTCTAGAATATTTTTTACTTTTTATAACTATTTATATTAACGAAACCCAGAATTATATTTTCAAATATTTCCATTTCATAGTAATAGAAAAAATAAAAAATAAGTATTCATTGTGTATGAGAAGAGCACCTTGAGTAATGACCTAGGATCGCCTTTATACTATATTCCCAGTTTAAAAACACTATTTTCCGTGTTCTTATATTTGTGAATAAAATAATCTTCTTGACTTTGATCAATTTGGTTTTTTGAATTTCATTTATTTTCATCAATGAAATGAATTTTATAAAATTATTAACATTGTAATTATGAAAACTATGAATTATATCCCATGACTGATAGAAATGTTTTGTATGGGGATAGAAAATTAAGGAGAATTGGATATTTATATGATACCTTTATTAACATTTCTCTTACTAATTAAATGGAAAATCCTACAATATCAAATTTTATTTTATTTGGAAAAAATTTATAAAAATACTATCTATATAGTTGAAATTATAAGGGATGTTATATAACATAATTCTTTGTATAAAAACAATCACCTTTTATATCTTAAATTACATTAATATATTTAACTACAACATTGTCTCGTTAATGTTTTTCCAAAATATAATGATATTTTAGCTAATGATATTGAAAATTAGCTAAATAAGATTACCAATTTTGACACTAGATTGAATCTAAGATGAGTTTCTATGGGTTAATGTAATTAATAAGAATTTATATTTTCATTTGTATAACCTTTGAAATAATGGTTACACAATCTACAATATTAATATGCTTCATGAATGGGGGATTTTTAATGAATTTTAAATTTAGGATAATTTAAATCATCCAAAAGCACTAAAAAATAAAAGGGAACTATTTAATTATGTAATAAAATAGATACACCTTGAGGGATACATGGAATGGTTTTGATAAAAATTTATAAGAAACCCAAGTCATGGGATATAAGAAGAACAATTCTTGGTATTCTTAATCCATGGGAAACATAATAATGATATGAAATTATAGGATACCTCACTAGTAGGACCACATAATTTTTATTAATTATGTGAATAAAATAATCTAATAATCAATTATTTATATAAATAACAACAATTTGGTAGAATATGAATATATAAAATAGGTGTACATCAAATGGGGACTTCTGATTCATAATAGATTGATAATATACTTAGTGAGATAACCACCATGTTAATATATATAATAGTCAACCAGATGTTGGATGTACCCACCATAGTGTAGGCAAGATGAAATTGCACATCACAAAATCTTGAAACTCGCTTTTTTCAATAATTTCATGAACCATAGGTTTTTATGGAGTTTTTTATATTTAACCATTTCAAAAATTAAATGCTAGTATTGAAGTTTTGAGGGATAAATCAACTGATAAGAATGTATTTTCCTAAAACAACAAGAAAATATTACATTTTCAAGTGGATTTTACTAATTAATCCAATCACATATTTTTCAACATAAAAATATTAATGATAAAAAATAAATAATTTATCAAATTTGATGATATTTATAAGGGATGGAATATTTTAATATTGATGTGTTTCTAAATTGAATGGTTATTTGTGTAAGAAATGATTTTATGGAAAAATAAAATATATTTAGAAATGTGATTATAGTAATAAATGGTCTTATGAATCAATAATTTTAGAATTTTCCTTCCAATACTACTAAAAACCTATATATATATATATAATTACTTTGATAATTGGGATGTATAATCTATTGTACAATAATACTCTCACATAGAAAATAATACCTAAAATAGCCTAAAAGGGTATACAATTTTAAAAAGATTAAATATAACATTATATTTACTAGTAATCCCAAATGATAATGAAAAACTATTGAGGAATACTAATAGGAATAAATATGGAAGAAAAAAATACCCAAATCATTTTCATTTCCTTCATGAATGTAATAATATAAGTACCTAGTTAAATATACTTTATAGAAATATAATATTGATAATTTAATGAAATTAGGGGTAAAAATTACACAAATTAAAAGAATTTTAAAATTTTAATGATCAAAGAATTTTATGAATAATCTGTATATAATGACTGAGTTTACTGATGAAAAAGTGACTAATCACTAATTATTTAATGAAATTCATCCAAATACTATAAATTATGAATATTAGTTATACCATTCATTAATGGGATAAAGAATTTCAATGATACATTTGGTGATTTAGATGCCACAATTAACATTATAACGCAAAAATTTTATCCTTAGTAGATTTATGAGATTTTTATATAATAAAGAATAAAAAAATCTAGTATGATCAATAAATTATTTTTTTGTTTTTTTAAAAGATTAGATTTTTCTAGGTAACATTAAAATTTAGAATGTAGAGGATTAATTTTTTACTAACATGAATCAATATATTGATCCCACTTTTCTAGTACCGCATTTATTATCAACGGTTATAAAAGAATAAATATCCTTCATTATTGATTTATGTCAATGTGGAAGAAATAATAAATTAAAGTAAGAATATATTTATGGTTTCAAGATCAATCCCATATATCTTGTGCATAATAGTTCCCAAGTATTGCCTCACTTTTTGTTAAGTAAATAAATATTTAAATTCAAAAATTAAAAGCCAATGTTTGAAGTCTATATTCATTATTTATATGTAGAGATAATATTTTATTGCATTTTGAACATTTTGAGTTTTTTTAATTACTAAAGTGACTTTTTTTAATATGGGATTTGTACAAAGAACTTATCATGGTTAGTTATATATATCAACAAAAAAAGAATTTCAATAGATTTATGCATATGTTTTAAAAAGAAATTTTTGCAAAGAGATGTTCAAAATTGACCTGGAAAATTTTATATGTTCACAAATAAAATTATATAGAAGGATGGATGTTGGTTTCAATGTTTGTAATTATAGTCTTCGATATTATGTGACGAAATTTTACTAGTTAGAGGAAACAATTTCCTATCTTAAGCCCATCTGAGCACATGAGTAGCCATTTAATCACATTGATACATCTATACATGATTGAATTCAATCCATCCTTGAGATGAATATATGGATGAAAGATCAATTTTTCACTCAACTTAGGAGAGAACACACTATGTGGATGAACATCAAATTGAAGTAGAGATTCGGTATGTGGTGTGGAATGAATGATCTATCAAATGGGGATGCCCTAATAGATTTTTATAAGGTTATATTATAATTTTTTGGATGTTAAACCATTTCACACCTGATGAAAGTATTATTTTGGGTCAGAAAATCAAGCCATTATCCATCCTTTTATGTTCATGTTGTTACATGCTGATACAATATTATTTCAATCATCTTCCTTATTAAATTGTTTTTTGATATTATATTTCATATTTCACCATGAACTGTATAAAAATATTAAGTAGATGCTTTTTGGATCATCACATATGGATTTCATGATCTCGTTAGAGGATTCATTCCTGAATTCACCTCAATGATATAATTATTAGTTAATTGGTTCTAGGGTTCATTAAAAGAAACATGAAATGGTTTAGTTATTATATACCAGAAAACAAAGGACTAATGTTATATGATGTTTATGAATGAATTCAGATATGATAAGAAGATGAATGGGGAAGCTAAAATATGTACAATATATGTGATGATTTTTTATGATACAGGTTAGTCCTCATGTTGTTTATAAAGTTGTATCATTAATATTGATCCACTCATATGGATAAATTAACCTTAGAAATGTGATAATGTAGATAAATAAATTTATGTTCTATCCATACGTCGTATTATCAGACCAATTAATAGAGTACAACTTAATGAATATCATAATGTATAGTTGTGAACATTTTTAACGTCTATATAGAGGATATGTAGGGTTCCTAAAGTTAACATTATAAGGTATAGTGATTTTGTAAGGTATGAGAAAGTTTTAAGCTCGAGGTAAATTCTACGGAGAACATTTACATTATAGTAGAAGATTATTAGTTACAGAACCAAGCATTAATAAATTGTATGGTATTGATAATTTTTAAATTTCATGAAAATGAAACATATTGTAGAGATAATTGAATTAAATTATTTTATCCAAGATAATCTGAAAAGGAAAAAATAACAAAATCTATTTATCATAATTCTAGAAAATTATTAATGAAGTGTTATTCTATGATAAAAATGATTCACCAATGAGAAAGATAAACAGTTACAAAAATAGTTGTTTTTTTTATGTTACATCACATTTTGTATCTCTCTATTGACATAGAACAAAATTTAGAAAAAAAGATGCAAAAAAAGGTGTGGAGTTGATGTAGTATTTTTTGGTAGTTATATGTTTTATTTTTAATTTAAAATTGAAATGTGTTACTATAGTCACAATGAAAAATTATTTAATAACATATTTTTCATGAAATATATGGTAATTTAATGAACTATTACAACACCACTCTATATTTAATACACTAGTTAATGAAGGAGGTATGATATCAATCACTTCATATATTTATAAGAAGTTATCTATTCCAAATTCATTGGGAAATAGAATAGTGTGTGTTAAATTGATATTGAGGAAGAAATGATCTAGTGATATGAAACCATTTTTACTTATTGTTCATTGATTCTTGAAGAAGATGAGGAGTATCTTATGATAATGTTTCAAAATAAATCTATTAATTTAGAGTAAAAATGCATGAATAGTGGTTTTTGCATAGATTTTCATAAATGAAGATGAGTTTTTCATTTATACAATAGAAAAAAATAGTAACTTTAAAGAATACTGGACTAAATAAGTGTTTCTATCTTATTTTTTTCTATGAAATTGGGGAAGAAGATGACACATGAAGCACATCAACAACATGTAGATTCTATATTGGTGAATGAATTTCTTATTGTCACATATATTGGTTGTACACTATCATAAATTTGTATAAAGACCCATCAGGATATTTTAAAGTACATGATTCACCAAATAGAGTCTGAAGACATGTGACATGAGTAAATGGACATTCCTTATCAAATGTACTAATATATTGATACTAGTGGGCCATGGGATCTCATTGATGTCCTGGTTCACACCTAGGATTAACATTTTCAATTGAATGTGGAACCGTATTAATATATTATGTGTCTTATTTGTCTAAATATTCGTGAAATTCATTTGAATATGAAGGTGAAAGTATAGATCAATAAATCTATTCACCATAACTAGTGTAGATGTGAAAGGAAGGGGATAAAATATTTTTAATTATATAGAAAGTCAGCAACACTTATTCACCCCCTCTCAATAATGAATATATCCCTAGCCATTCAACTTAATTATTATCAGATCATGGTTCATGTAATGTATCATAATTTTTGTGTAATTATTTTTATTTATATGGAATTATAATAAGACCGCGGAATTGGAAGGTATAGGATTATAATGTTTGGAGAGACCATAAATGAATTATGATCTTTTTTAAGGTACAATCAGTAAACATACAAGGTGAATTTTCTATCTTTTTAACCATCGCTCTGATAAAAAATATGAAATATTCGTTGAAATCAGAACATCGGGATTCACCTAGAAATGACGTAACTTTTTTTGGTAAGGCCTGAACGAAAATTTTATTTGTAAAACATTTCGAGGAAAATAATAAAATAATTTAAAATAATTATTTAATTTTTTTATCACTTTTGAGTGGCGGATGGTGACGCTGCGTGGTAGTGATGATGCACATTAGTTATGATCATCAATGGCTCATTAAACTCGCAGTGTAACAATGATTTAATGGAACATAACAGTGATATTGTTTCATAAATTAAATAGCATAACGACGTGGTGTCACATCATAATGGGAATGCTACGACATGATCCTATTTATAGATCGACATGATGGAGAAATATGGATTAGAAATTTGTAAGATTCTCTAGTGAACCTATAATGAACATCCACCCTAGTCCAAAATGACGAACGCTGAATGATCTTGACCACCTGCGACACCTTTAGAAGATCAAATCCAAGAAGCGACCTCAACATCTTAACACTTGGACGAAGAACGTTGCGACATAACATGTCCTAATATGTAATTGTTTTTTGTTTAACAATCTTCCCCATTCTTCATTGTTTTAAAATGAAATATGAGAAACAACCCCCGAACAGGTTGATCCACAAGTCACTCATTCATGTGGTATGGTATCTTTTTGGGATTAATGTTGGGAATGATTTATTTTGATTGAATTGCACTTCCTAAATCCTCCACAGTTTTTATCCTCTGACGTGGAGGATGTGGGCTGATGCGAAGAAGGTATGAGCCCCTCCACATGTTCACTACTTGTGATCGGCTCTTTGAAATTGATGGAAAGGTAGATCTGGATCTATCACAGCGAAGAAGGAATTTACTGGAGGCCTTCAGCGCAAACGGTGGGAAATAATGACCAATGGATTGCATCCAGTGGTGTCGGTCACATGCCCTCCGAAGAAGAGGTGGGCTGCCGGTTGGAGGAGGAGGCGTGCCTCGGTGGCGCGCATGGGCGGCGTAATCCACGGTCGCGATGGGCTACAGTACTGGAGTCTCGTGGCTCCAGCATGGAACCATGTGGAGAAAACAACCTTCTATGTGGGTCGACCTAGGGATGCATTCGGTGGGCCCGGTCGTGTGAGAGAATGCAGGATGTGGTTAAGTCACGTCTGGGGAGAATGGGGTCATCCCATAACTACAGGACGAGATGAGCCTGGTGGGCTATGTTGCCGGGTGGGCCAGACTGGGTTAGACTCGAGCTGTGTCAGACTAGGGTCGAACCTAGGTTGGATTGACCCTAATTGGGTCGGGTCGGTTCAATCCATACCCATTGTGACCCAATTACACATAAAGGCCATTATCTCCTAAACCAGTCCTTCATGTCATGAACTAGCTATGGCACCAGAACCCTTGGGATGAGGCGGTCCATTTAAGATACTCTATGTGAGTTTTGGAGAATGTTGATGTATTCCCATGTTGGATTGTACATGATTTTAACTGAGACCTCTGTACTAAAATGCCTATAACTTACCGACCGGGGCTCCGATTGATGCGTCGTCAGTTATGTTGGAACAATTATGAAATGGAGGCCCTTTAAGTAACTTCATTGTGAATCATCAAGGAAATTGAAGTTGACCGATAGCCTATGGATCAAAACCATGGTGTTTCTTATGGTAACAGTTAGGATGACTACTACCTTAACAACTCATGGAATATGGATTCCTTACTCCTCTGCTCGGGTAGAGATGGGACACCCCATGTCATGGGTGCGGGTTAGTTTTCCTTTTTATAGGTTCTTATATGTTAGGATTATGTACTCCCCTGTCAACCCAGGTGTGTGTCCTCCTTATGCAGGGCAATGAAAGATTCATTACTCCCCTATTGTCTCGGGACACGGGTCCTCTAGTCTGGGGTTGGTACTCCCCTAACGTACTACGGTGCAGGTCCCTCACAGTGGATATTATGACAGAGTCAGTTACTCCCCTACTCTACTAGGGTGAGGGTCCACTAGTCACTAAGTTGTACTCCACTAAGGGTGAAGGTCCTCTTTATAACTTGTTCCAGCAAAGTCGGTATTCCCCTACTGTGACAGGGTGTGGGTTCTCTTGCCTGGGGCCGGTACTCCCATGACATACAAGGGTGTTGGTCCCCCATAGTGCACACACTACCAGAGTTATACTCCCCTACCTGGTAGGATGCAAGTCCCGACTTATGGATTAGTACTCCCCTATTATTGAGTAGTGACAGGGAGTAGGTCCTTCATGGGAGTTGGATCTCCCTCGACTGCATGACATAGTAATAAAGACCAGGACCCTCCACTTGATGTAATCATTACCAAGGTAAAAGTTAGTGCACCCTTGAACGACTGAGGTGTGGGAAAATTCTTACTAGAGATAATGAGATATCGTGAGTTATACAGGATCTGTGCTCCCCCAACTAAACGTAGTACCAAAGAGTTAGCCTCTTCACTTTATTTCCCTTGGTCATACCTCAGGCGCAAGACCATGACAGCGAGACCTCTAGTGATGGGCACTAGAGGAATTTCTAGCAAAAATTTATTGATGGAGCACGTCCTTTCAGACTTACTATTAAGAATGGTTGATTTTTACCTAATGGAGTACATCTCTTAGAATAGTGCCATTAGGGATGGCCAACTCATGGAATGGGTACACATGATCCTTTAGTTATGCTTTGATCCTTCTTTGTAAATCCATGTACTGGATTTAAGGTTAGAGACTTATGTTTATTTGTGTATTTGATAAGTATATTTGGATAACCTATATATACGTATGTGAATATACATGAGTAGCGATTTCTATGCATAATACATTGGGATTACTTCGTGGTTTTGGCTATGTGGTTTACATTGTGGGCTTGGTTTTCTAGTTTACTTCTTGGTTGCTTTTTGGTGTTTTCCTTTGTGGATTTCTGAGAGACCATCGATGGTCATGAGGTTACCTAATGAGTATTGAGTTACTCAACACTGCATGGGCTTCACCCGTGCATATTGTGTCTGGTGCAGACATTCCATGTTTCAATAGAGGCGCTCAGGGAGACAGGACTAATGATCATTACAAGTGGACATGGTGGAGAAGGACCTGGTGGGACCCAGTTGGACCAGGAATACTTGACGTAATACTTTTGAATCATGTAGCTTCACTACTATAGTGATCATGTGGGATTTTTTACAGATAGCCTTTGGTGAATCCTTCATACCTTGATGTTTCTAGTTATTTTTTTGGGCTTGTATACTGGCCTGGTTTTACCACTCAGTTCTTTAAATGCTTTTGTACTCTAGTTTTCGATTACTTTTTGTCCACCTTTAATCTTTATGGATTTGATTTCTATGTTCATATCTATACAGGTATCAAGGAAAATGCCTCCCACTTGCAGATTGACACCTTCAACGCTAGTCACTAACCCTTGGACTTTGGGAGGTGGGCTTGGGGTATGTCACAGTATGGGACCCGGGGGATGTGTCATAACAATGTGGTATCAAAGGTGGTTGGTTCTACCATAATGACCATGGGTTTGTTGTTTTTGATCATCAAAAATTGTTCTATGTGTTTCAAGTTTTAAATTCAGGCTGGGGGATCCATTTTTGATGTGGGGGGTGATGTATTCATACACCAGGATTATGGAAACCGGTTACCCAACATGGAACACAAAAACATTGGTTGTGGGCAAACAAAGGGATTATGCAACTGGTTGAAATTGTTGTAATTTCCACTTCTTTATAGAGTCGTCTCTCGAGATATACTCTTAAATATGGTTCATCTTGAATTATTCCAGAATGCCTCCACGATGAATGCCCGATAGGAATCTACACCAGGATCATGATGATGATCTTCCCAGAGTGTAGACTTTGGTGAAGGGAACTAATACTGGAGAGTTACCTTCGAGTGGTGCACCAATGATTCCACCACCCAACAAGAAGTACTTACACAAGGTTTTTTGGGTGAGGATGCATGCAAGATAAGCACACGACACAAGTTTTAGAGGTAGAGACCTCCCAGATTATGTGGTGAGACATATCATTAGGTAGATGAGGATTGGATTTAGGAACTTATACGTGTTTCCCCCTAGTGAGGAAAGTGCCCGACCAGATGGTAGTTTTGGTTGCAAGAATTATTTATGGATCAATGAGAAGCTGGTGGAGTCTGACGATTCAGACTCACGATGAGGCGACCCTCACATGGAAAGACTTTAATCTCCTCTTCATAGAGGATTTATTTCTGGTGATGATGATCTATGTACACATACGGCAGCTTCTACAGTTATGATAGGAAATCAAGACGGTATCAAAGTACTCAGCGGGATTCAAAGATATTTCCCACTACTTCTCATATATGGTGTGTGACCCTTAATCCAGGGCTCGAACATTCGAGAAGGAACAACGCTGGGAAATCATGTCATTAGTGACACCACTCTACATTCTCATTGCATGTTGGGGTACTGGAATGAACCCAGGTAGTTGAGAGATTCCTATCCGCGGAGAAGGTGGATGTCACCTATATTAGAGGTCATGTAATAGAGTTGTTGAATGGATCTAGAATAATAGTAGAGATGAGATCATGATGTTTGAGTCATACCCATTCACAGTCACAGACATGTGGGTATGTGGAACGACTGAAGCACCAAAGAGAATATCATCCACACGTGGGGTGGTATTAAGCTTTTAACGGATGGGGGAATCTCGCAAGAGAATGATCAACCCGCCATAGAGCTGGGGGGAACTGGTATAAGAACCTCCTTTGTAGAGAAAATTCTTGGAGCATGGAGTTTTTTAAGTTGATATTCATTGTAGAGGAGCTATATGAGCTGTAGCAGGTGGTCCCCTCTAGGCTCAAGGAGCAGGAGGATGTGGGTGAGGACAACTGCACGCATTCATGGCTCATGACCAAGAAGATATAAGAGATGTTTGAGGTACAACCTATGTCTTTTCCTTTTCTTCCATTCTAAATATACATAGGTGCTAGACAATCCTTTTTAAAAAAGTCATGTTTAGGGAATTGAGGTTACTGTTGTACTATGAACTCAAACCTCATGATTAGAGACTCCTGATGGAGGATACCTACTAACCACACACAGATACTAATAGTGTGACCTAGCTCTTGGAGGTGAGAGTTAAGGTTGGGATATATTATTCATGGCATCAAGACCATGCGACATAATTATGGGTATGGACTAGTACCATTCATTCCAAGAATGAAAATATTATGAAAGAGATGTGGTATATCCACAAGGTGGAAAAGGTATTTCCATTGAGGAAAAAGGGAGGACCTTGCATCATGATTTGGACTCTCGTAAAGAGTCCCTCTTGAGTTATTATGTGGTTTCACAGTTCAACCAAAAGATATTTTTACATTATGGAATGGTTCCTAACCATCCATAATCAGTAGAGATGCTAGAAGTGGGAGTGGCCATTTTCTTGTTTCATCTTTTAGTGAGGCCGGTGGAGGTTCTTGGGAGATGGCCCAGTATGTCCTAGTGTTCACTCATGGGAAGCCCTATTTCATTCCTAATTACTTCTACAAGTTATCATCAACCTTGAATGCTTAATTCCCATGGGGGTTTTAGCATATTGCATCCGTGGGCGGATATGGACTGTGGGTTTCTTTCTGTAATCTACGTCATGTTAGCATGGAGGTGATCCACTAGACCCATGACTATAGATGAATCACAGTAATTAGTGTTTTCCCTCTTGCAGTAGCTAAAGAAACATGTTCCTGTTGTGGAACGATGTTGACCTTGTAAGAGAAGGACATGAGAGTGGTTGACCTAAGTGTTTCTTCATGGTGTGTGCTTACAAGAAGTGTATATAACTTTATTGAGCTAGTTTCCTCTTGTATGATTGGGTTTTGGTTATTTGGGGATGAAAAGTATAAAGGTGTGGAGGATATAACATCTCAAAATTTCCATGTAATTTTTTTATTTATATGCAGTTATTCTGAGACCATGAAATTCGATGACATGTGATTCTGAGATCTGGATATCCTAAAATAGAATTTTGATCTTTTTTAAGGGTATGCTTAGTAAGCGTGCGATCCAGATTTTATATCTTTAGAACTATCATTCAGATCAAAAATATGAGGGCATTGTTGAATTTGGAAGGCCAAGATTCACCTATAATTGACATAACTTTGGCCAGCTAGGGTTGATCTGAAAATTTATTTTTCATACTTTTCGAGAAAAATAATAATAAAAATT
Source organism: Viscum album (assembly GCA_963277665.1). Lineage (NCBI taxonomy): Eukaryota > Viridiplantae > Streptophyta > Magnoliopsida > Santalales > Viscaceae > Viscum > Viscum album. The sequence continues at coordinate 1,788,396,300 of OY728165.1, read as the reverse complement.
AAAAAATTTATTTTAATTTATTTCTCACTTTTGAGTGGTGGATGAAGTCGCTACAGGGAAGTGACATTATGGTGACAATGCGCATTAGTGAGGCTCATCAATGTATTGCAAAACTCAATGTGTAATGACGCTTTAATGGTGTGTAACAGTGATGTTGTTTCACAAATAAAATAGTGAAACAATGTAGCTCGCATTATAACGAGAATGATGTGATGTGATCCTATTTATTGATCATCGAGATGGGGAAATATGTATTATATTTTTAGATTATTTTGTAGAGAAACTATGAAAAACATCCACCCCAGTGAATAATGATGAACGTCGGGGGATATTCACCACCTACTATGTCTTTCAATGATCAGCACTAGGAAGCAACATCATTGTCTTAACACCTCAAGGAAAAACATTGTGACATCATACGTTGTAATAGGTAGGGGTTTGTTTTGTTTAAAGGTCTTCATCATTTTTCATTAATCTAAAATGATGGATGCGGATCTACACACGAATAGTTTGATATGCAAGTAACTCATTCATGCAGGAGGATATCCTTGGGGATTCAATGTTGGGAATGACTTATTTTGGTATGAAATGAACTCTCTAAAACATCCCTAGTTTTTATCCTCTGACATGGAGGGCGCTGGCCGACACAAATAAGCCCTTATCCCCTCCACCTATTTGTTCATTGTGATTGTCTCTTTGAAATTGATGTCATAGTGGATCTGGATCTATTGTAGTAAATAGGGCATCCCTTACAGGTGACGGGTGAAAATGGTACAAAATGCAGGCCACTGAAGTGGGTCCGGAAGCCCAACAAAGATACGACCAGTTTGGTGGTGTCGGTGGCGGCATGTGGTGTCGCAGCGACACCACACAGCGGTGTCGGCCCCGTTCTTGGTTTAAAAGAGGCTGTCCGCTAGCCCAGCCGATGGACGGAGGAGGAGACATGCCTTGGAAGCACACCTGGGTGGTGGACGTCGCAATCACGATGGGCCATGGTGCTAGAGTCCGGAAACACCAGTGTGGCACAGCATGGATAAGTCAACCCGCCATGCGGGTTGACGTGGGGGATGTATCTTGTTGTCCCAGCTGCATGAGTAGGTGTAGGATGCGTCTATGTCGCGTTAGCAGGTACTAGACATGGATATTCCACATTTGGGGAGAATGGGGAAAACCCGCAATGGTGGGATGGGCTGAGCCTGGAAGGTTGCGCTGCCAGGTGGGCCAACCAATCAAGCCTACCCAGCAGGCCAGTTCGTGCCCTGCTGGAATGATCAGGTTGGCCCAGCGGGTGTAACAGCCCGAGATTTTATGAAAAATATTCTTTTTTATTTCACTAATGTCTTGTGTAGTACGCTACACCAAAAGGAGCTTGCACAACACGCATCCTTAACTTGCCTTGCATTACACGCAATCGCAACCTTCCTCGATAGCGTGTGTGGTACGTAATACTGAGTTTCACGAAACAATGATATGCTATTAAACTATTATTAAAACTAGCCGTTATGAATAGTAATAACCACTTTTTAAATTTTAGAAATTTTAAAATGGACTTCATTTTTGGATTCGGAGTATCGAATTTAGCCTAAGGTGAAATTTTGGTACTTTTCGGATAACATTCATATTCTGATGAATAGTGAAAATTACTAAATTATAATTAAAAACAACTTTTTTTAATCGAAATAATTAATAGTGATAAATCATTAATTTGAGTGGTTTTAAAGTATATTTAGAATATATTTTTACAATTTAATACAATGTTGGTCATTGGATGTAATTTCACATTTAAACTAGACATAAACAAGTGTCAATCTTTTGATAGATATTGTTTCTTAAAAACACGCTATTTGTTTTAACAGCGGGATTTAATTATAAAATTAATTAATGCAACTTTTATGTAATGAATTTGGTAAAATAGACTTCATTTTTGAATTCGGAATATGAAATATAGCTTGGGATGAAATTTTGGCACTGTTCTGAAAAACATCAATTTTTTATGAATAGTGAAACTACTAAGTGGTAGTTAAAAAACTGAATTTTTCATAAAACTTAATTTTACCGCTTCTGTGAATGGAATTTCAAAAATCCAAGAGACACGGTTGATGTCAGTAAGTAAAATGTGGTTCAATGAGATGAAAATAATTTTTGGTGAATAGTAACTTTTTACTTTTTTTACCGCGGTTAATAGTAAATAGGGTAACTAAGTGTAAATATGATATTAATATTACCCTAACACATGTCCTAATTCTATTGGACAAGTGTATTTCGACCAAAAACAAACTTAGGAATAAAATATGACCATTTAGGCCCACTTGGATTAGATTAGGACATTTATTATTAATTTATTTAAAGAAGGGTTAAAATAGTTAAAATCAAAGTTTAATAAGTAAATAATTTTTAATATGGGGTTATACATAAGATAAATTCTATTGTAAATATTCATTAGAAATCTAAAAAGATTTACTACATGATGGTATTTTATTTGTAATTTTTAGACATCAAATAATTTAATTTATTTATGACACAATGATGATGCAGTAATTATCTTATTAATGAAATATTGACATAATTGATGTTATAAACACAAAAATAAATATAATTTGAGACTTTTTATGAATTCCAATAATTTTATAGGTTACTATGATATATTAGTGTTGATATAATCAACTTGGTTCGAACATATAATTCTGTTATGCCTTTCACAAAAATCATATATCAAATAGTGTCAAAATTGACACAAAATAGTTTTTAAATCAAATATTATATTATTAATTGTTATTTTATTCCTAAAAATCTATGGTTCGGCCAAATGACTTAGATAAGGATATATATTTTAATAATAAACAATTTGGGGTTCGTTTGGCATGTTATAGTAAGTGTATTAACCATATAGTGAAAGAAAACAAAAAGACACGGTAAAAGTTAAATTATTTAACTTAGAGTTAAATCTAATTGATAAGGTTAAAATAATAACCTAAACTTGTCTAAATCCTATTGGTTGATAGGATTTCGACCCATCCCCACATTATCATCGAAATAAGACCCTTTGGAACCATTATAAACCGATTTTGACTTTAAAATAAAATAATATTTTGAGGTATTCCTAAGGTGCCCCTCTCCTCCCTTATAAAAGGACACCTCCTCCCCCTCCTCCTCACACCAATTTGAGCACTCAAGCTCGTCCAACCCCTGCCAAAATCTCTTCTCCACTTCCCTAGAAACATCCTATAGGTTCTGGTCTTCCTCAAAGACCAATTTTAGTGCCCTAAGAGGAGGTCTCAAAGAGGCACTTCAAAAAAGAGGTAATTACCGTTACCAATTCTTTCATCTTTATTTCTTCTTCCACTTCTTCTTCTTAGGTTGTTTCATTATGAAGTAATAAAATCAGTATCACTAATATACTGATATGTTATTATAAGTATTAAACAACCCTATTTCACCATCTATCCATCCTACGGAAAAAGAAATCACCGCGCATGCGTACGTACGGAATACCGTCTCCACGCCGTGGTGTAATCTATTTTCCACCACCACCTTACATGGATGGGTATAATGGTGTAAAGGATAACTATACATAGTTATTACAACATCATATTGATTCTGATATATTGTATGATCCACTCCAATTCAATTCAATATTTGTAGAAATGATATCATCGCTCGTGCGTACGTACGGACTACCGTCTCCACGACGCGATGAGATTCATTCTCCATGTTAACCATTTAAGAATGATTATAATGTATATATAAGAAATAATAATGAAATATATGACATTATAAAGCTACTGGATTTATGTATATACATATGTATTTCATCTACTAACTTCCATTTCAAGACAATAAGGAAAGGAAAACAGCGTTCATGCGTACGTACGGACTACCGTCTCCATGAACGGTGTTTTTCATTTTATTTATCTACCTATTATATATATATATATAATGAATATATATGATATATAAATCATATTTTATTATCTGGAAGTGATTAAATCATGATATAAGTAATAATGATGTCAAGAACAACAAGTCAAAACACCTACGATAAATGAAACGATTTTACCCAAAACGCTTCTTTAACATGGAATTTACAAAAGAATGGGTAATATAATGTCATAAGTGAACCATATATGATATCATAACAATGAATATGATTCTGTAATAAGTCAATAACATGATTTAAATCATTATACAGGAGGTTTGGACACTTACAAAGCAAGTCGGACCTAAGGTAAGGGAAATATCACAATCTCATTTTTATCCGAGATTGTTTGTACTTTGGTATTTACTGGGGTGTATTTTATCATCCAAATCCATGTTTCATCAATATGTAATATTATTTCCATCCACCTACAATTGTTTAAATCCATTTTTACCCTTTGGTGAGTTTTTAGTAATATGTATGAAAGGAATCTTTTGTCGTTTTTCGTACGAGGTACTTTTTGATTTTTCCGACAAAAGTACGAAGAATGTTTTTTTTAACTTATACGGCATGAATGGATTTTTAAAACATTGTTTCCAAGAAGCTTACTTTACAAGTTTTCAAGTTTATTTTTAATCAACTTCTTTTATGAAAGGAAAAATGTTTTTGAAGAAGAAAGGATATTTTCCTCAAGAATGGAGTTCAAGTGTTTTATCAAAATTATTTCCCATCTAAGATAATAAAGGGTTCTGTTTTTATCCCTATTATTAAATTGATTTGTTCATGTTGTGATGGAGTTATTTTTATGAATTCCTTTATCTTATATGAATTGATTTATGATGTCATGATGTTTCAAGAATCCCATTTTTGTTACATGTGTTATGCGATGATGTATGTTTTATGATTATGTGGCACACATAAGAAAGGATTCATTATAAGATGGGTGGGACCTATATCTCCCTCCAATGCATTGGGTAAAGATTTTATATCTCATGAGATAGATAGGGCTGGAACGGTAGGTTATACTGGTTCAGTGAAACAGGACTGAAATGAGGGTTACTCGATTCAGAAAGGGACTTTGTCCACTAAGATAGTCTTGGCAATGAGTCTTGACTAACAAGAAATGATTTTCCATGATTATGTGTGCATGCCACAAAGTTTCAAGTCTTATGTTATGATTATGGGGATCTCATTTTCATTTCTATGATTTATCCCATGTTATGATATTATGAGCTCTTTTGCAGGTTAAGATTTCCAAAAGCTATGTTCTTATGTATATGATGTGATTGATATTTCTTTTGTTTACCCTTACTGAGCATTTGAGCTCACCCTTTTATGTTTTCTTTTCCCCATGATATAAAGAAAGGTTTTTAGGTAAAAAAAAGGGAAGATCTTTATGGGAGATATTGAAGATCTTTCACAACGATTAGAAGATTATGTTCCGAGTTTCCAAAGACACTAAACTATTACGATCTTGTGTGTGTGTTTTTGTTATGCACTAAGTATTCCGCAAAAGTAATGTAATGTCCATGTACGATAAGCTTAGGGTCTCTACAGTGGGTCAGTTCGGGCCTAGCCGGGCCGGTCTGGGCTCAGCGGGCTGGGTTGAACCGGGTGTGGTCGAACTTGGGTCTGGTCATGTTGGGTCTGTCTGGCTGGGTTGTACCAGACCCAGACTTATTTTGGCCCAATTACACTTAAAGGGCCTTATATTCTAAACCAGACGTTCATTTGACCAACTGTCTTTGGAGATGGAACCCTTTGGATGAGTTGGTCCTTTTCAGATACACCACATGAGTTTTCAAGAAACTTGAATTATGGACAGGTTGTATCAAACACATATCCAACCAGGCACTCGGTACTAAAATACCTATAACTTACAGACCGGCCGTCTGATTGATGTTCTGTTTGTCATGTTGGTACCTTTATGACATGGAGGTCCCTCGGTTCCCTTATTTGTGGAACTTCATGGAAGTTGAGTAACCACAGATATCCAGATGAGTAGAACTAGGTTGTTTCTTGTGGTGAGAGTTAGGACAGATACTCACTTGATGACTCCAGGCATGGGTACTACATACTCCTCTACTAGGGTAGAGATGGGACTCCCCACATCATGGGTGCTGGTTGATTTTGTTTTGAGCTGGATATTCTATGTTAGGAGTAGGTGCTCCATTATCGACCTAGGGTGGGGTTCCACCTTATGCATTGCTACGGCCGAGTTGGTACTCCACTGCCATTCCTAGATGTAGGTCCTCTAGACTGGGGATGGTACTCCCCTAACATACTAGGGTGTGGGTCCCCCATAGCAGATGTTGTGATATAGTCGGTTAATCCCCTAAATTACCAGGGCACATTTCCTCTAGTCACTGAGTTGTACTCCCCTGCCGATCCAGGTTTTGGGTCCTCTTTACACCGTGTTTTAGCAGAGTTTGTACTCCCCTACTATGCTAGGGTTCAGGTCCTCTAGCCTAGGGTAGGTACTCCCCTAATGTACTAGGGCACAATTCCTCCATAGTTAACAAGCTACCAAATTTTTACTCCACTACCGGGTCAGGTTTGGGTCCTCACATATGGAGTAGTACTCCCACATCTTATAGTAGCGATGGGGAGCTGGTCATTCACTGGAGTTGGAGTTCCCCCGAATACAAGACACATTAATGATGAGTAGGCCCCTCTACATGATGTAATCGATACCATTTTAGAAGATAGTTCTCCCTTTATGGAATGAGGTGTGTGCCACTTCTTACTGGAGTGACTGAGCAATCATGGGGTAGACTAGAGTAGTGCTCCCCCAACTAAATGTCGTGTCGAGGAGTGGGCCTCTTCACTTGGCCTTGCCTCCGGTGTAAGAAAGTGAAAGTTAGACCACTAGGGTTGGGCACTAGAAGATGTTATATCATAAATTTATAGATGCATCACATCCTTCCAGAAGTACCATTATGAATGGTTGAGTTATTCCCGATGTAGTACATCTCTTAGACAGGTTCCATCAGGGATGGCTAGCTCATGGTGCGCGTACTCTTGATCCCTGAGTTACGCTTTCAACCTTATTTCAAAATCCTGGTAATGGATTTGATGATGGAGCCTTATGTTTCTTTTTGGATGAGATGATTATATCATGATGACCTAGGTATATGTAAGGGAATATCCCTAAGTAGGGGTGACTATGAATAATATTTGTGGTTTACTTCATTATTTTATCTTTGTGGTTTACATTGTGGTTTTGGATTTGTTGTTTTCTTCGTGGATCTTTTCTAGTGTTTTCCTTTGTGTATTTTTGAGAGACCATCGAGGGTCTCAGGGTTCCCTACTGAGTACTGAGTTACTCACCCCTACATGGGATTCTCCCACATGTGTTGAGTATGTTACATAAATTTGACATTTTAATAGAGGCACTCCGGGAGACAGGGCCTGGGGATGTTACGACGGTAGACATGGTGGCCTAGGACCAGGTGGGGCCTAGTAGGGCTAGGTGTACTTGACATACTACTTAAACATCTAGTGGGTCCACTACTTTATCAGTAATTTGGTATTTTCTGTAGATATCCTATAGTGATCCCATTGTAACCTGATTTTTACAATTCTTTTATCGGGCTTGTATACTAGCCCAGATTTACAACTCAGTGCTTTACTTGCTGTTGTACTCTGGTTTACTATTACTTAGTGTTCACCTTTTAGATTTGTGGATTTGGTTTTTGAGTGCACATGTGTACAGGTATCAATTAAAATGCCTCCCACTTGTAGGTTGATTCCTTCAGTGCTAGTTGCGAACCCCCAGCCTTCAAGAGGTGGGCTTGGGGTATGTCATGGTATGGGCCCCGAGGTACTGGTCATGACAGTTCACTTTTGATTGTATTCTCTATTTCTTTGTTAAAATTTTTATTTTTTTTCTTTATAAATTTTCATGAAGTCAATAATTGAAATTTTTTGATAAGTTTATTTGGTTCCTCTAATGATGGATAAATGAGATTTTATTCCCATTTCTACAAATATGTAAGTCTCAAAAAGTATATTGAATGAAAGGAAAAATAAAGAGTCTATTATATTTAAAAAATATTCAAAGGACAATAATAAATTTCCACTATCTTAAAATAATCAGTGTAGTAATGTTTTGTTAAATAATTTGGGAGTAACTTCCGTTATGATTCAAAATCATGATATGAGATGTATGAGGTTCATACCTCCAAAATAGATGATGATATATACATTTATGTTAAATATTATTTGGATACTTTTACCGTTGAATTATTTAATTATTTATTTTCATATATTAATGGAATTATTTATGCTAAATCATAGCTAGTGTGTGAGACTACTGCAATATAGGATGCACTAGATGAATATGTAATCAGAAGTATCAACATCAAAAAATGTATTAAATATATGGATAATGTTTTATCACTTTAAAATGAATAAATTTCTCTAAATTAACAATAATAAAAAGTAATGTTATTTTTGATATTATTAATATATATGTTTTTTATTCAATGTATATATTACACAATGTCCCTATGAATGATAAAATATCACATTTATAAGTTAAAAGTAAGAGAATAAAGGAACCTAATAAATTTATAAAATATAAAAAAACATTAAAATTTCATTTAGAAGTGACTAAAATATTTCGAAGATACAGTGGGGTCATTTCAATACCATAAGATCTTTCTAAAACTAAAATGTCTTAAGTTGGTTGTAAAGATATGAAATTTAGAAACCACCAAAGTAGGATCCTCATAAGTTTCTAATAATTGAGATACTCTAGAAATTATTTTGATAAGATTATTTCTTTTATTAAAATGTCTATTTTTGTTAATATGTTATTTGAAAAATTTATCCCCTTCTACAGTAAAATAAATTTTCACTGAATCTATTTTGATGACTACTGCCAAAAAAACTCAAAAATATTAACAAATAGGTATCCAAACATGGATAATATGTTTATCACATAATAAAGGGTTAATTTAGTCATGTTTTAGAGAATAATTCCCACAAATTGATTTCTAAATAAAGGGGTTTTAATTTATAAATAACAAGAAGGAAAATATAGAAAAAATGAATTAACTCAAAATACAATGATATTTGTTTGGAATTTTTAGTGCATCCAATGATTTGTGTAAATGGATATAAACTGTATGAATAATATTTCAACATTTAGAAGTGATAAAATGCCGTAAGATACAGAGAGTAGAATTTAAACATAGAAGAAACCTATTAAGATATGATGAATTCAATGAACAATAAGAAAATTCTTTTAAAATAACAATTTAATTTCTATATTATTTTTCTGAATGACACAATAGAAGGGATACCAATGATTATTAATGTTTGTAAAACCCTAACATTTATAATTCATGTGATGATGGGAAATAAGGCCACAATAAACAATGAATAAAGTGTAGAAAATAGTAAAGTATCACTTAAGGCTTAATCAAATGAAAGAATCTAAATCAACTGCACCAGAGAAGAATCATAAAAATCACGTCAAATTAAAATGTATAAGATGGTTTTATTATGGATTCAATGGTGAAATCATGGATAATTTAATTATTATAATTAAAATCAATTTCCAGGAAAGAAAAATATAATCTAAAATGAAATAATCAATCTATGAAAAGGATTTTAGGATTGGTTTAGTGAAAGATATCCATGGTAAAGAATATAAATTTCTTAATGTTTCATCAGTAAATTATAACACAATTGTTATCGAAGAACTATGTGGTTGGTCTAACAAGGTAGGATTAAACTATTAATGAATTTTTAACTATGTTTCCAGCAAATGAATAATTTCTCAAGAAGATAGATGATTCACCACAGAAAACTTTTGGATTGATGATCAAATACAAGAGAGGTATCCCACCCATGGATATTAAAGAGGTGAAAATTATATTCTATTAGGATTTAATATATATTTGATATTAAGATGTAAGTGAATGATGTTTTGAATTAATATAAATACTTGGTTCATAAAATAATTTAATCCTTGGATATGAATAATTGTTGATATGTTAGTAACGCAAAATTATTCAACAAGAAATTCTATGCTGATAATAGTACAATATAATAATCTAGATTAATACAGAGGAGAATGAAAAACTCTTTTAGGAAGGGTCACCTTGTGGCAAATGATGTATCTTCCCAAACAACCTAATAGGAATGCCAAATAAAATTTCAATATAACCCATTCGTTACCCCCTAATAATTAATACCTCATTATATTACCAAGTGTCTATAACTGAATTCTATAGGATAAGATAACATTGTCCCAAAAATTTACATAATACTTACATATTATGGTTTTTAGCAAACATATATATGACAAGCCTAATCTTTATTATACATTAACTCGTGATTTATTAAATAATATTAGACATAATACAACCTAATTTGTAGAGACCCGAAGCCTGATGTACATGGACATTAAATTACTTTTGCGGAATACTTAGTACATTACAAAAACACACACACAAGGATCGTAATAGTTTAGTGTCTTTGGAAACTCGGAGTATAATCTTCTAATCCTGGTGAAAGATCTTCAACATCTCCCATAAAGATCTTCCCTTTTTTTATACCTAAAACCTTTCTTTATATCCTGGGGAAAAGTAAACATAAAAGGGTGAGCTCATATGCTCAGTAAGGGTAAACAAAAGAAATATAAATTACATTATATTCAAAAGAACATAACATTTTGGAAATCTTAACCTGCAAAAGAGAACATAATTTCATAACATGGTATAAATCATAGTAGTGAAATGAAATCCCAATAATCATAACTTAAAACATGAAACTTTGTGGCATACACACATAATCATAGAGAATCATTTCTTGTTAGTCAAGACTCATTGCCAAGACTATCTTAGTGGACAAAGTCCCTTTCTGAACCGAGTCACCCTCGTTTCAGTCCTGTTTCACTGAACCGGTATAACCTACCATTCCAGCCATGTCTATCTCATGAGATATAAAATCTTTACCCAATGCAATAGAGGGAGATATAGTTCCCACCCATCTCATAATGATACCATTCTTATGTGTGCCACAAATTCATAAATCATACATCATTGCATAACCCATGTAATAAAAATGGGATTCTTAAACAACATGACATCATAAAACAATTCATATAAGATAAAGGAATTCATAAAAATAATTCCATCACAACATAATCACATCAATGTAATAATAGGGATAAAAACATAACCCTATATTATCTTAGATGGAAAGTAATTTTGTTAAAACACTTGAACTCCATCCTTGAGGAAAATATCCTTTCTACTTCAAAAACACCTTTCATTTCTTAACATGTCATAAAATTATAACTAAAAGAATTTGATTAAAAATAAACTTGAAAACTTGTAAAGGAAGCTTCTTGTAAAAAATGTTTTAAAAATCCATTCATGCCGTATAAGTTAAAAAACCATTCTTCGTACTTTTGTTGGAAAAGTCAAAAAGTACCTCATACGAAAAACGACAAAAGATTCCTTTCATATACTTTACTAAAAACTCACCGAAGGTTAAAATTGGATTTAAAAAATTTTAGGTGGATGGAAATAATATTACATATTTGATGAAACATGGATGTGGATGATAAAATACACCCCAGTAAATACTTACGAATAAACAATCTCGGATGAAAATGAGATTGTGATATTTCCCTTACCTTAGGTCTGATTTGCTTCGTAAGTGTCCGAAACTCCTGTATAATGATTTAAATAATGTCATTGATTTATTACAGAATAATATTCATTGTTATTATATCATATATGGTTCAATTATGACTTTATATTACCCGTTCTTTTGTAAATTCTTGTTAAAGTAGCGTTTTGGGTAAAATCGTCTCATTTGTCATTCGTGTTTTAACTTGTAATTATTCATATGATTACTTAGATCATGATTACTTAATCCCAGAATATAAAAAATGATTTATATATAATATATATTCAGAATATACATATATATAATGGATCGATAAATGGAACGAAATACACCGTTCATGGAGACGGTAGGCCGTACGTACGCATGAACGCTGTTTTTGTTTCCTTATTGAATTGAGTGGAATTAATTATATGACATACATATATATATACACATAAATCCAGTAGCTTTATAATTTCATATATTTCATTATTATTGCTTATATATACTTTATAATTATTCTTAAATGGTTAACATGGATAATGAATCTCATCGCATCGTGGAGACGGTAGTCCGTACGTACGCACGAGCGATGATATCATTTCCATAATTGTTGAATTGAATTGGAGTGGATGATACAATATATCATAATAATTATGATGTTATAATAACTATGTATAGTTATTCTTTACACCATAATACCCATCCATGTAAGGTGTTGGTGGAAAAACTGATTACACCACGACGTGGAGACGGTATTCCGTACGTACGCACGGGTGGTGATTTCGTTTTCCGTAGGATGGATAGATGGTGAATTAGGATTGTTTCATACTTATAATAACATATCAGTATATGAGTGATACTAATGTTATTACTTCATAATGAAACAACCTAAGAAGAAGAAGTGGAAGAAGAAATAAAGGTGAAAGAATTGGTAACGGAAATTACCTCTTCTTTGAAACGCCTCTTTGAGACCTCCTCTTAGGGAACTAAAATTGGTCTTTGAGGAATACCAGAACCTCTATGATGTTTCTAGGGAAGTGGAGAAGAGATTTTGGCAGGGTTTTTCCGAGCTTGAAGGCTCAAAGTTGTGTGAGGAAGAGAGGGAGGAGGTGTAATTTTATAAGGGAGGAGAGGGGCACCTTTGGAATAACTAAAAATATTATTTTATTATAAAGTCAAGTTCGGTATTAAATAGCTCCAAATTGATTTATTTCGATTATAAGGTGGGGATGGGTAGAAATACTCTCATCCAATATAATTTAGAAAAGTTTAGGTTCCTATTTTAACCTTATCATTTAGATTTAACATTAAGTTAAATAACTTTACTTTGACCGTGTCTTCTTCTGTTCTTATACTATAAGGTTAATAAACTTACTATAATAAGCCAATCAAACCCCAAGTTTTTTATTATTAATATATATAACCTTATATAAGTCATTTGGCTGATCCTTAGATTTTTAGGAATAAAATAAGAATTAATAATATAATATTTGTTTTAAAAACTATTTTATGTCAATTTTGACACTATTTAGTAATTGATTTTTGGAAAAATCACAAAAGAATGATAATTTCTAAAAAAAAGTTAATTAAATCAATACTAACATGTCATATTAACCTATAAAATTAGTCTAATTCATAAAAAGTCTCAAATTATATTTATTTGGGTATTTATAACATTAATTATGTCAATATTTCATTAATAAGATAATTACTGCATCATCGTTGTGTCATAAATAAATTAAATTATTTAATGTTTAAAAATTACAAATAAATTACCATTATGTAGGAAATATTTTTATATTTCAAAGGAATATTTACAATCGAATTTATCTTATGTATTACCCTATATTAAAAATGTTTTAGTAAATAAACTTTGATTTTAACTCTTTTAACCCTTCTTTAAATAAATTAATAATAAATGTCCTAATCTAATCCAAGTGGGCCTAAATGGTCATATTTTATTCCTAAGCTTGTTTTCGGTCTAATTACACTTGTCCAATAGAATTAGGACATGTGTTAGGGTAATAATAATATCATTTCTACCTTTAATTACCCTATTTACTTTTAACCGTGGTAAATAAAAGTAAAAAGTTACTATTAACCAAAAATTATTTTCATCTCATTGAACCACATTTTACTTACTGACATCAACCGTGTCTCTCAGATTTTTGAAATTCCACTCACAGAAGCGGTAAAATTAAGTTTCATGAAAAATTCAGTTTTTTTAACTACCACTTAGTGATTTCTCTATTCATCAAAAATTGAAAGTTTTCAGAAAAATACCAAAAATTAGGCCTAAGCTATATTTGATATTATGAACTCAAAAATTATTTCTATTTTACCAAATTCAAAACATATCAGTTTCATTAATTAATTTAAAAATTAATTCCCATCGTCAAAACAAATAGCGTGTTTTTAAGAGATAATAACCATCAAAAGATTGACACTTGTTTATAACTGGTTTAAATGTGAAATTACATCCAATGACCAATATTGTATTAAATTGTAAAAATATATTCTAAATATACTTGAAAACCAATAAAATCAATAATTTATCACTATTAATTATTTTGATTAAAAAAGTTGTTTTTAATTAAAATTTAGTAATTTTCATTATTCATCAAAATATGAAAGTTATCCGAAAATCACCAAAATTTCACCCTAAGCTAATTTCGATATTACGAATCCAAAAATGAATTCTATTTTGAAAAATAAAATATACAAAATTTCAAAAAGTGGTTATTACTATTCATAACGGCTAGTTTTAATAATATTTTAATAGCATATTGTTGTTTAGTTATACTCGTTATTGCGTACTACACACACTATCGTGGAAGGTCGTGATTGCGTGTAATACAAGGCAAGTCAAGGATGCATGTTGTGCAAGCTCATTTTGGTGTAGCGTACAAGAAATTAATGAAATTAAAAAGAATATTTTTCATAAAATCTCGGGGTGTTACATAATTGATCAATAAGTCTGGTGTAATTGAAAATTAGGTACATTACATAAAAACATAAATCGGTGAATGCATCATATATATTGTAAACCTCCTAAAATGTTCATAATAATCATTCGTAGTTAAAACTACATGGGATAACCTTGGGATGTACATATGAAAGGGTGATCTATAAAGCCTAGTTGGGTCATAAACATTAAATAACCTGAATAAAATAAAACATGTTTGAAAATAATTATATCAAAGAGATGTAAGAGGTTGAGAATCATAAACAAAAACAATGAGGCATGGTATATCATGATAAAATAAAGGAGACATGAAAAATGCGGCAATAATATAAAATAATGGATCACAAATATAGGTTAAGGAAAAATGTAAATAAATCATGATGGAAAAATTACTAGGATTGATTAGGTTCTCTCTATAATACCTTTCAAAACATCTCACGATACTGAAGATCTACCCAATGCATTATAGCACTATATAATTCTAGGAACACATGTCACTTTCATTTCATTCCCTCACTTATGTGTTCCACATAGATCATACAACATGGATTCATTCATAAATATATTTTTTTTGACGATCATAGAGTGTGTAATAGATACATTTAATTCCTTAACCATGGATTATTATTTCATAATGGTGAACACCATTGATTGGATATGGAAATGGGTATTTACTATAGAATTTTTTGGCATGGAAAATAATAGTGAAAATGTTTTATCATAAAGATGTTAATTAAAAAATTAATAAAAGGTTTTTATGAGATAGAAATGGGTCTCTCATTATTTGAACAGAAAATATTTTGTAATTGGGATATGGTAAAACATATATCATCATTAAGAATTAAAAATATAAGGGATAAGAAAATAAATAATCCTTTGTAAGGAAGAGAGAGACAAGATCCCAAACCTTGATATGGTGATTCCAAATTCTTGGGTGGATCTTTTTGAGAGCTTGGGGGAACCTTGGTGGACTATAAATAGGGGATGGAAGAGTATGTATATGCTCTAGGGGTTTTATATTGAAGAGAAATGTGTGCTTGTGTGGGATTATTTATGAAATTATTAGGGAATTCTTTATTATTTCTAAGACATAGTTTTTGGGCACTGTATAAAAAATTAATCAAAACCACACATCATTCCGTGGTTTTTCCCATGGTTTTTACCAAATGGGAGTGGTTTTTATAATTTTATTTGTCCAATGGGTGAAAATATTAAAATAATACCCTTGATGATGTTTAAGCGAGTCATGTATTTTATGAAAGTATTTTAAAACCTTAAAATATATTATAGGTTTTGGGGGATTCATAATTGATTTATAATATTAATCAAATAAACATAAAATTACATTTTTATTAAAATGGGAAACATATATTTGGTCATGGATTCCATTTATAGTATTTATTACATCACTTTGGGTGAATTCTATTGTCATAATACACATCATGTATTTATAATGTATATAATATTTACCAGAAATTTTTTCTACCTTACAAAATTAGTAAATACTCAAAATTTCAAAATATTGATGTAATTATTCAAAAAATTAAATTTATTTGAACCATATAATTTTCTAAATATTTAAATTTTCAATTTAATATAGAAACAATTGTTATTTAGAAATGCATATATTTTATAATAAAATATTGTTAACACTTATAAACGATACATTTGACATTACAAAAATTATATAATCATTTATATTTAATAAAAAATATTTAATAATAATATTTTATTATTTATTTAAGAAATACACTAATAAATTAATGTAACTCCCTTAAATTAATTTAATTTAAAAATAGAATGTTTGTTTTATTATACAAAAAACAAACTAATTTTTAAGGTAACAATAATAAAATTAAAATATAATCATTATTCTATGTAATATACATATTAATATTGTTATGGTCATGATACATAGCCCTTTATTAAAAAATTAAACACCCTAATAGTATTGTTCAAGATTATTAGACTTTTATGGAGTGGTTCAAAGTACATGATTTGGGACATGATCTTGATGAGCTTGAACATCTCCCATAAACATTTTTTCTAGTGATTAATTTGATGTATCATATCTTGGTAGTGGTCAAGGAAAATTCCTAGTGATTCCATCTCCCTTGTAAGCTTTAATAAATGGTATTCATAGGGTATGATCCTAATGGTTTAGTTCATCACTTCAATTTTCTGTGCCAGTTGGATTTATTAAAATCCTATATTTATAGTAATTATATAATCACTACTCAACATCTATATTATCAATGGAAATGATGATAAATATAATTTTAAATCTAATATTATACAGCAAAACCAAGAAATTTATCAGTTTTTATATATCCATAATATATAATTATTCATATTGCTAAATTTCATGGGAAATTTTATTTATAAAACATTAGGTCATCACAATCATTTCCCCTTCAAAAATTTCACATTACAAATCTTCATTTCACACAATGAATAAGATGAGGGTAACTATTTTTTATCACCTTTTCTAGTTCCCATTTTTTTCTTTAATTTTTTTTACCCATAGAATTTTTACCAGTTGAATTATCTTATTTCATATATATTTTTCCCTATGATCTATGATCTTCACTTGATACTCCTACTAGGAAATGTGATTATACAACAATACCACCTCTATATTAAGTAAATGTGATATTTCTAGATTTTACTTCCTCCCAAAGCATACATATAATATATCATGTATTGAGATTTGTTAGGTGGGAGTTCTAGTTAATAAGACACAGTTCCAATGTGATCATGTATCCTCGATGGACCGATATACCTTGGAAAAATAATTCCTTTTTTTCAATTCTCGTGAATTTATTCAATGGAGATATGTAGATAAATATCATGTCTTCAACAGAAAACTATAGGTCTCATTGATTATTTTCATCATAGCTATTTTTCGACTCTCAGCAGCCTTGGTGTGTTTGTGAATAGTGTGGAACTTTGCAATCTTTTCTTTGACCATTCCAGGACCTAGCAGTTTGTGTTCCCCAACATCATCATAACATGCAGGTGTCTTGTACCTCTTCACATAAAGGGATTTTTAGTGGTGATTTGGATTTCTAATTTGAAACTGTTATTATATTAAACCTCAACCAGAGGAATATATTGAACTTATCCTCATTTTATGTCAATTGAGCATGCTCTTGACATGTCCTTGAGTGTCTAGATAGTCCACTCAGATTGTACATTATTATGAGGGTGATAAGTCATGTGAATTTAAACATATTATTTTTTGAAGGTTGTATACTCTTACCAAACATAGATGTATATCTTGGGTCTCAATTAGATAAAACCAAAAGATCTGTTCCATTAAGCCTGACCACCTCACTAATGTATATCCTCACATGTTGATCTAGTGATATGTCCTCTTGAATTGAAATGATGTTAGCAGTATTTGTATGAAGATCCAACATAGCCCATATAGAATTATTTTCACTTAATTTATTAAAAAGATCAGTGAAAAATTAAATGGTGATGTTTTCCCATTTCTATTGAGGTATTGGTAATGGTTTTTTCATCCCTTTTTATCTATTCCATTCCACCTTCACTTTCTGACATAAATGAAATCATGATGTATATTCCATGATATCATTCTTAATATTTTTCTACCAACAATGCTCTTAGATATGTTGATATATCTTTGTTCTTCCTAGATTGATGGAGAAATTTGAAAAATGTGCATCATCCCACAACACCTTCTTTAACACATGAATTTATAATACACATTATTGCGACACAAATATCACAACTTCTTCTTCATTAACAAGTAACTCCATGTAATTTCCATTTCTATAACATCTACATTCTCATAAATTTCCACATCATCAATTTAAGAATCCATTATCACCTCTATAAGGGATGGATGAGTCATCATTTTTCAAGGGATTGATGGCGTTCCTTACATTATGCTTCCCATGTACATCCTTTTCAAAAATAACAAGATGGGATCCTTCTCAATTATCATAAATGATAAAATTTTTGGATCCTTTATAAATATAAAATTGACCACTTTATTCTCTTTTTAATGATTATAGTGGATTTAGTATTCATAGTCCATGATTATCTCTAACCATCATCATTGGTTCATATTTAGATATTTTTGTGAGAATATATATTTTAGACTCTTTTAATTCTTATATATTTCACAGTCCCCCCCCCCTAAAGAGAAAATTCAACTATATTTTCATTGTGAAGATCACTAAATCCAACTCTATATCATGTTTTAGGTAGTTCTATTCAATAAATTTTAATTTCCTTGAAGATTATGCTATCACATTGTAATTTTTTAATAGAAAACATACCAATCCCTTCATAGAAGCATCATTGAATACAATGATAAGTTCTCAACTTATTGGTAATGTGAGTACATGTGTTTTGATAATCCTCTTTTTAAACTCCTTGAAACTATATTAACATTCATCATTTTAATAAAACATGACTCTCTTCTATGTTATATTGGATTGTGGGTATGAAAATTTTGAGAAGACTCAAAAATTTATGATAGTACCCAACTAATAAAATGAAACTATGGATGTCTATCACAGATGTTTTCCTGATTTGTCCTTCGATTAATTAAAATTTGAAAGGTCCATATATATCATATTTATTATGATAATATTCCCCAAGAATGAGACTTAATTAAAAAATAACTCACATTGGATTTACTATTCATAGAGATCCTCCTTTTGTTTGTTCTTTATCACAATTCTCATACACTTCCCATGTTCCTTATTTAAGTTGTCTTAGAGATCATATTTAAAAAAATTTATTTTTCAGGGTTAGAATAAAGATATTCATTTCTATGAAAAAAAATGACGAAGAAAATAAGGTATATTATTAGTTATATATTTGGTTCATAAATAGGATATGCAATGTTGAATTATTAGTGATTTATCTAGTGGTGAGAATTGGATACAATTTTTTTTTAATATGAACCATATTCCATTGCAATTATTTTCATAAAATTGTTTAGTTTTTCTATAAAAGGTTATAGGGCTTTAGAGATTCAAGTAATTCCATAGTTAATTAACTATATCTTGAATTTTAATTCAATATAATTACATGGTCTAAAATGGAGCATTATATATGGAATAATTATCTAGTTTTACTCTTGTACACATTATAATATTGGAAATACCATCTTTCTTAAAACTAATAAGTGACCTACATGTTTATAAATTCATATATTATATATCATTGTAAGAAAGAGGAAAAGGGAGTGACCCTTTGCATGATTTGAGATGTTCTATAAACCATTATACAAGTAGTGATCCTTGGTGAGGATTGAGTTCATAAAAAGTATTTGGGTAGTGAACCTTTTCATAGAGTAAGAAAACCAAATTTCTATCAACATGATTAATGATATATTGACATATCAACACATTAATTAATTTCGAGTTTGTAATCCTATGATATAGCTTAGTAGAGGCGATCCAAATAAATTCTTTGTGATCATTACATGGTTTAATTCCATTTAATAATTTTTTATAAGAGTATTTGAGATAATAAAAAAATTTAAGTCTATTTTCTACTGACATATGAACATTATCCTATAAATTATTTATCGAGTGAAGAAAAATTTTAATTAGGTAACACACTAATTTTCTCAACCTATCTAATGGTAAGTTGATTCATATAATATTGTATGTAAACTAAAAAGTTATACTATGCATTAAACCATACTTATTCATCTTATTTGTATTTTAGGGTTTTGTAATATATGGATTCTATAGTAAAAACTCTTTTGTTAGACGTGAGTCATATTTCATATTGGAAGAAGGAGTTAATGTTATATTTATAGGAGCATGTTAAAATCATGCATCATATATTGTTAATTGGATTTGTCTGTCATCATCTTTATAGAATTTTGTATTGTATGGATTAATTAAATTTTGAGATTAAATCAGGTGTCTATAATTTATTGAAATATTCATTGGTTAATATAGTGAAAATTAATATATCTCACTCATCGTGATCAATAGTTATTTGGATAACATTAGATAGTTTTTATTTTAAATATTATGTGTCAAGAGAATAGTTTCATGTAACATATGGGAGTTTAGAATTTCAGTCAATTGAATATAATGGTATGTGTTCTATTGAATAATAATTTCACAACATTTAAAAAAAGAAGAAAATGAACAAGAAGAACATAACAAATAATTGTGTATTCTCATTATGGTAATGAAATAGATTCCCTATAAATATTTAAATCTAAAACTATAGTGGATAATTCATGTAATTATATTGTTAAATATTATATATCACTTAAATTATTAAACAATAATGGTTAAAAGTGAAAATAAGATCTTTAGTTTGATTTATAGATAATTCATGAAAAACCCAGAGAATGATCAAGCCATATAAAGTGTATTGAAATTCATGGAATCTAAAGGTGAAAAAGGTAACTATATTCATAACAAATTAAGTGAATAAAAAAGAAATTTTATTAAGAAATGGATCAATTAAAAGGAATATATTGTAAAAATTAAAGACAAAATGTTATAAAAAAGATACATTCTTGAATAACTTATTCGTGAGTCGTTGTTAACCATTTAAAAATAGACACAACATAACATATTAATGGTTTCCCTAAAAGTATGATATAAAGAGAATGTGAATATTATACACAATAAAAAAATTATCCATTTTAAAATTTATATGGAATAATAAAGTATAGGTGATTGAGGATTAATATTTTTAATGGAGAGCTTCATGCTTTAAAGATGATTTTAAACAATAAGTATTCTAACATGGTGACTCTAACCAATGGTAAAAAACACATAAATCCAGATTCACTAGAGGAGAATAATTTTAATAAAATATTTGAAATGAAAAACATTCAAAGGATAGTGTTAAAGAAGGTATATTTTAAGGAATTATTGGAAAAACAATGGATGTACTCAAAGTAGAATTAGAGATGTGAAATCAATTGAGTCATGATGATACACTTCATTCATAGAAGATAATTAAAACGTGAGAATGTTTTAGAAGATTTTTATATGTAATAAAATAGGTAATATTTAAATGTGTTTATATATGAGGAAATAGAATAATTGAGCTTATTTAGAAATGAAGAATAAGTAGGCTTATCTCATTATTATCATAGAGGATGTTAAATAAAGAACATCATATTCTAGGCTGAAGATGGTTGTTCCGAACAACAAAAAGTAGATGGGTGTTGAAATAAAATTTCATCAATTATAATCAAAAGATAGCATCCAATTAATGTAAATCATGGATGATAAGAAATTTTTTTGTCTATGTAGTTTCACATGTACTATAAAAATTTATAAAATTTTATTGGTGAAGTGGCATGATCATAGACTGGGGAGAATGGGGATATAAATAATATTAATGGTATAAAATATGATGAATAATACATAAGTAGGATTAGTTATACATTTGAAAAGGTTTTCCAAATGAATAAATATGTTAAATATAAATAAAATTCTTATGAAGAAGATTTCAAAATAGGTTACAATTAATTTAAAATCACAATGAAGATAGTGAAGACAAATGAATGTAATGGTTTGGATTTTGTTGTATAACCACATTCTTCTATTCGAGGATGTCCAAAGGTACCCCTTTCCCTATTCACTTTATTGTATCTAAATTTTTATAGAGTTTTGTTAGATTAAGATATATATATTATCCTTAGGGTGTACTCATTTAAAGAAGATTACTTACTAGTAATAGGGATAATACATTGAGTTTTAATGATATCATTAATTATAGATGAAATGAAAAATGTTTTTTTATGAAACCACTTTGAAAAAAATAATATCTGAATATAGTTGTTAATGTTGAGATGATGATGTATTGGTTTTATAGAGTTGTGTTTCTATTGAAACATATGTCAAAACCATATATGATATTTCAAAATGGTATCAAGACTTTAGTAAGTTTGTGAATAACATAAATAAGAAGTTATAAAACATTATTAATGAGAATCTATATTCATTAAATAATAAAGGTTTTATTTTATTATGAACTGATTTGGATGTATCATTTGGATGTTTCCAAATATTATAAATATATATGAAAAATGGTTACTTATAACCAAATAACTCGTGATGGATTTTTTTTCGATATTTTGTACTAGGGGCTATAAAAATTATAGAATGTTATTGATCACAACATATAAGCTGATGAGACACTTCCATGAATGGATAATCCATATGAAGAAAGTAAGATAATAATTATCGAGTTGTATAACTAACTTATCATAAAAAATTGGCATAAATAGTTTCAAAAATTGGTATGATTTAGAAGCATTGTGCTTTATTTCAAACACAGTGATGAACTTGTATTGGTGTGACAGTGATCATTGGAAGTCTGATATCAATGAGATATAATAACTCTCTTTGTAAAATATTATGGATTTAAGAGAGGGAAATGGATACAATTGAAACAATTGACTTAGATTTTTGTTTCCTACACTATTATTTAACTTTGTGGGATTAGAGGACTTGTTGATGAAACATTTACATAGTGTTAAATTAAATAAATGCAATTCATTGAGAATAATAAAAAATATTGTGATAATTCATTTAAGGTGAGTTTTTAATGAAGGATCTTTTTGTAAAATTTCAAATTTTAATTATAATAAATAATTGGATGAAAGGGAATATATTTATATAGGAAAAATCAATTGGATAAGATATAAAATAGTGTTGGTTTATAAAGGGGGAGTTATAACAATCTAAATATAGTTTTCCTATTTAAGAGGTTAAAATATTATTATGTTCAATAATATAAAGTCTTAAAAATCATTTGTGTGGATATCCTAGGGGGTTCCTAGACTCTGTAAACCTATTATTTCAAGAGTTTATAAAAAATAGTGATATCTCTCATAAATATTATTTATGAATAAAAAAGTAAAAGGGTGATTAAAGTTGATGAAGACACCCCATTATCTTTTATAAATAAAATTTGTTGATGTAATAGTGTATTTAGTGAATTGAAACCATCTATATGTTATTGAATATGTCATAGATTTATGTATTTAAGGTGAAAGGTGGAAATATTTCCTCTATAACTTGATTGAATATGAATTTTATGGATTTATTATCCCCAAAATCAAAATGTAGTGATTATTTCAACCAGAAAGTTGGGTGTTCTATTTATTGAAAATAACTGATGGTTAAATATTATCGATTATTATGAGAGATGATTGTGGTAACCAATAGGTTGTTTTTTTCCAAGTGGTACTGATAATTATTAATTCATAATATTTCATGAAGGGATTTTTTAAATAGATATAGAATGAGTATACATTAAATACATTTTTTCATATAATTTTGAACATACAAGGGAACCATACATAGTGATGGTTATATAAGAATTTTTTACATTGATATAAATTTGATTTATTTTATGTAATTTTGATTTTTTTATTGTTATTATTGGAGTATTTTATTTCTTCGGATGTGGTGATAAATGGTTTAATGGTATTTGGAGACTATTATAATTAATTTTGGAAAATTCCTGGACCTATTTTAGATGAGATATAATTTCTATATTACTAGGTAATATTAAACCATGTTTTATTATGTGTTTTTTACTGAATAATAAATTTTCAAGAGTAAATTCAATTCAGTTATTCACAAAGGATCTATGTAATAATTAAGGCATGTTTCTGAAAATAATTTGAAATTAAAAAATAATGTGGTATTCTATATAATATAAAATTATATTTTGTAAGGTTGTGTAAGAATTAAATACATGTTTCCTAAATCTATATATTATTAAACTAAAATTATAAAAAATCATTAGATAAAATCAATAATTTCTGGACTTGTATAATAATAAACTCACTATTATGATGATGTATGAAATTAACTAATAGTGAAGTCATAGTTTGAGATTAAATTAAAATGTATTAGATTATGCATGAATTATGTGAAATTTATGATCATAATAGATTTTAATGTATCTTATATGAAATAATTTAAGACCAAGAATGTTGAAATTACATTCATACTATTTCACTATGATTTTTAAATACTATATTGGATGAATAATGAATTGAAACTTGGAGATGATGAGGAATGATCCATAGAAAAATCCGTATTGGAATTAAAAAATAAACGAGAATAAAGAGAGACACAAAATGATTTTATTGGAGGAATTTTTGAATTGTACATAAGAGTTATTTCAACAAGAAACCAGTGAATACCCATGCAATAGGGGAATCCATTATGGGTTCTGGTTTTTTTATAATTCAAGCACAAGCATGATTCAAAACATTGAGAAAACTTTTTTTATAACAACCCCAACTATAATAAACCAAATTCAATGTCTACATTATTACAATTGAATGGATATAAGGGATCTAATCCTGAATAAATTTACATTTTAGTAGTCTTATATATATACATATGTGACACCCTTTTTACATTGGTAATAAAATATAAAACACAAAAAAGAAAAAATTATTCATCCCTAAAATTCATTCAAATATTTCATCATCATAACCTAAGGAATGAAAAAAATAAGGCTGAGATCAAAAGAATAATAAGGGTTACATACAAAAAGATATTCCATTATTAAATAAAAAATAATAAATAAGGAATCATATATAATTTAACTCACATCCAATCTAATCAATAACTTTATCATACCAAGAATTTAGGGAAAATATTAATACAGTAATCTCATGCAAATGATAATTTAATTTTCAATGAATGCAATAGTTAATATTATATGTCAATATCATACAAATAATGATATATTTACTATCAAATATTTTTTTCAAAGACATTTTAATTGAGGGGTGGGTATTTTAAAAACCAATTTAATAATTTTTTCTGACTAGTTTGTTTCATGTGACTTATCAAAAAATCAAGGATCTATCTAAAACATGGATCCGCCTGTAACTACATGGCCAATGCATTCCCAATATATTTAATTCTATATTATGTTGATAAATAACATCCTTTTCAATAAATAACTTTATTTAGTAATGAATATGGATTTATCAAGACATTCCCCAGTCAATCAAATAACTTTCATAATAATTCAATATATTTAAAGAAGTTATATAGTTTTGGTATTAATTATATTCATGTTAAAAAATATATTTATATATAATGGAAATATAAGGATAAATTATCACAAGAATGTGAATGTTTCATTGTAATGTTAATGAATATAAAATTAAGAAGAGATAATTGATGGCCAACAGTTCATCAAAAATATTTGTTTTGTAATGAAATCATATCCTTTGTAAAAAACATGGAATTAAAATATTAAAATATGATCTCATTAAGGTTTTTCTTTTTAAATCAATTGAAAATGTGTAGAATAATCTAAATATCATAAAATGGATAGAGTGGTGGATACATATATTAACATTGTATCTATTAAAAACATTCAATTTGACATTTTTTAAAGAAATTTGAAACATAACCATTTATAAAAAATATATTGATTAATTTAAACACATTAAATTTAAATAATAACTTAAAATGTCCCCCATAAATTATTTTATAAAAAAATGTACTTCTTTTTTGTTTTGAAAAATATATACACTGGAAAAAAATGTATCTGATTAAAAGGGAAATAAAGATAGTTTTTATTTTAAATAATTAATTTCATAGTTCACATGCCAAAGAGTGGAAAATTTATAATAAAATATAAAATCCCCTAAAATATACAGATTATATGAAAATAAATGTATTTTTGGGAGGTTTTATTATATTATTCCTTAAATGAAAATTAAGACTATCCCAAAAATGACATTTTAAAATAAATTATTACCGCTTTGGTAACTTTTAAATTATAACTCCTTGAATGAATATATATTAATTAAAAAATTAATCAATATATAAAAATATGTATTCATGTTAAATATATTAATAGAATTTTATATATTACATATAAAATAAAATAGGTTCATAATATAAAATATGTATTAGTCGAATGGAAATTGAGACCAAATCTCTACCATCATGCTTATCCTTAGTTGAATGTTCATTATCCTCATATACAGCAGTTTTAAACATGTTATAAATTTATAATAGGACCATTATAATATTTAACATATCATATATTATCCTATTATAACATCTTATCACTTATTATCTAATAATATATCTTTATTACCATTGTTTTGATGTTGACTACTTCATTTTCTAATGCATGTTTTCCCACGGAAGATTCAATTCTTATTCATAGGATATACCTACATAATATCCAGAATTATATTAATGTTATCAATATAATTTTACTCATTATAAACATTTTTTTAATCATTATATAATTTTTTACATGTATAAGTAATCACATCACTTCACGAAGATGGTAGGTCGTACATATATTTAGACCACATTATCATTTCTTTAATGGATGAAACCGTATTGAAATATGCGATATATTAATTTTATAAAATAAATATAATTATATAATTATCACACACACACAAATATGAATATATATATATATTTATATATATTATTTCAATCATAATACCATCCATGTGAGTCAGTGATTTAAAACAAATTACATTGTTTAGCAAGGCGGTAGTCTGTTGTACACTTGACTGAAGGATTAGTTTCCCATTCGACAGAGATATAAATGGATAAATGTTATTTCATAAAAAAATAACATCCCAATATATGTTATAACTTTTCTTTATTATATTTATATTATTAATACATAATGGATGGATGAAAACCAGAAGAAAAAAAAGAATAAACTTGGTGAAGATGATTACCATATCCAAGAAAAAATTTCTTTTGATCTCTTATTAGGAATCCTAGGGATGGAATTATTGGGTTAAAAAATATATGGAACATATATTAGGATTTTAGTGAGATATTTTTGTTAGTAACGGTCAATATAAAAATATTTAGAGGTGTGAATATGTGATGGGATGTGGAGACCTGTTATAATTGAGGTAGGTGGCACACATGTAATTTTCCAATGTTTTAAAATAATGTCAATTTAATTTACTAGAAAAATGCTCTAAAAGAGATCATATTATAAAATTATATATTTAATTTCTTAATAAGACTAACCAATTTTGTTTTATATAATTTCTAGTTCATTTTAACCCTATTTTTTTTAGGTTAACCTCCCATTAAACTCGTTTAAACCACATCCATTTTGACAAATCTTTACTATTTTTCTGTTCATTAAGGCCATAAAATTAAAGTGGAAGTATTATAGAATTTGGGAATACTAGTTCCAAATATTTAATCCATTTTAAAAAATCTAATTCACTTAAGTGAATTAATTTAATTTAAAATTATTCCCACATAACCTGTTAAAAAATATTTTTAAAGAATTGTTTTTTCAAGCATAAGATGATCTTGCAATAACTATTTGAAAATTAATCCTCAATGTAGGTATTTAAATTCAAATTTTCAGATATATAATTATAAATTTTTATTAAAACAATCATAGTTAAATATTAATTTAATTAATTAAAATTCAAATACATTATTCATAAAAAAATAGTTTTTCAAAAAATATATCATTATACTTCCAAATTAAATTATCTTAATTTATATAAAATTTATAGACAATACATGGTTAATCAAAAATATTATCTAATATTATTGTAAATAAAATTCATAATAGTTAAAAATTAAATTTTCAATTATTTATAAAATCTTATTTCAATGGTAACTTTTAAAAAACTCATTCTTAGATTATTTTGACGAAGTTCAAAATTGATATTCATCCTATCAAATGTGAATTTCTGTGATATAAAATTTTAGGAACTTTAATTTATTATATTTTTATTAAAATATAATATTTTATGTATATATTTTATGTTTGGTTGTTAAATAATGTTTTCCTATAGAAATTACATCCTTACAATTTTAATGAATATTACTTTATAAAAAACTATGGTTGACTCTTCTACACAATTTCTTCCGGTTCCTAAATTTTTTAAAGAAAAAAACTATCTTAAATTGATATTAAACATTACTATATTAATATTAATTATATAAAAAAATTATCATCACTCGAAACATTAAGGTCTAGTGACTTCGGAAACATAGACACGTAAATAGCCAGTCTATAAGTGAGATAAAACATCTCCTACTAAGTTCTTCATAACATGACCCCTTATAAGAAATATCATAAAAAAATATTTCATCATTACCTAGTGAAAGTAAACACATAAAGGGTGATCTTAGATTCCCATTATTTTTTAATAAGGTATATATCAAAATATCATGATCATATGGGAGTAAGAACAAGATAAAAACATTTTAAAACCATAATATTTGTATAATAGATAGCAAAATTGAGTCATGGAATAAATAATTGTTTTTCATAAGAAATTAATCATAATAGAATAAAATAACATTATCTGTTATGACATAAAATTTTCATATTTAATGTATTTTTTTAATTAAAATAAGCTTCTAACATTATTAACATGCATAAATTAAAAAGAATTCACACACTAAGTTAAGGACTGAAATCAGTCCCTCATATAAAATTATGGACATGATACAAGGTCCATGAAAAAAAATTAAGGATATGAAATATAGGTCCATACATTGAAATAAGAACATCTAATTAGATTCATTCATTACCTTCTGAACATGCTATCAGGTTCTTGCATAACATAATGAACATATAATCAGGTTCATGAATAACATTTTGAACAAGTAATTAGGTTGAAACATATTAGATTTAATAATTATTTATCTATTTTGACCTATTTAATTAGAGGGAGATACAATCCTCACCCATCACGTAATCCATAAATCGATGTTCCACAAGATCATAAATCTTTTATCATATCATAACTCATAAAAAGTTAAATGATTTCATACACATTTCATTATATTATAACCTATAGAATAAATATGTTTCATAAATATCTTACGTTTTTTTTATAAAAAAAACATATAAATAATAAATATGGTATCATTAGATCATATCCTGAGTACATATTAAGTAAAATCAATGGATTTCATTGTAGATAGAGAGTTATTTTTAATGAAAAATCAGTTGGAGCATTTCTTGTGAAAAATATTATTTCTCTTGAAATAAACATTTTAGAAACCATAAATTCTAAAAATATTATGGAAGAAATTATCATTGAAAACATTGTTGAATATTTTTAAAGTAATATTTTTAAATAAATTAAAAAAAATTCTTTAAGGAAATAAAATTTATAATTTGAAAAAACAATTAAAATAAAACATTTCTAAAATATTTTTATTTGAAAAAAACCATGAATAATTTTAAGTATTATTTAAAAAAATTGTGGTCATGGTGGTGTCGAATGTCTTACACATTATAAGAAATATTTCATTCACATTTTTAGAAAAATCAAAACATGCCTTGTTATGAAAGGTGCATGAATATTACTATTTATTTAAAAAAATTAAATAAGGTTAAAATATATATTAAAATATCCTATCTAAAAAATATAACAAATTTTGAAACATTTTTTAAAACATGGATATCTAATAAATGATGGTTTTTTACTAAATAAAATGACAATGTTCATTTTTATTAAAATATTTATTTAGAAATAATCAGTACATAATGAGAGAAAATGAAGGGAGAAATAAATTATCATGACCTAATAAGAGGAAAATAAAATTTCACGGTTTCTTCAGAGATGTATCATAATATTTCATCAAAGAAAACATAATTGTAATCAATCTCGATGAAAAATTAAATCATAACATCAAACCCTTATCACATTTATATATTTTGAATTTTATGCCCTTTTAAAGAGTAACATTAAAAGAAAATTTTAATATTACTATTATAATTATATTCAAGATATAAAATGTAAAATGGTATATATATACACCACCTAACAGAATAAAGGTTCATAACATAACAGATTTCCCAAATCAGATAAATTGAGAAAAAATCTCTTACCTTATGTATTGACATCCTTCATACACATTTGAAACTTCTTTATAATAATTATAATTATATTATAATTATTTTAAACAACCAAAATCATATATATATATATATATATATGTATGTATATTGGGAAATATGTTTTATAATTATGACCCTTAATTATTCGTTTATTAACAATTCCATGATAGATTATCTTTCGGGCAATAACTACTTTGTTTTTCATGTATGTTATAATTTAATATTTTTTAATCATATTACATTGATCATGGTTAAATAATATATATAATTCTATAAATTACATAAAAATAATATATATTTAATATATATTTACATATCATTATCCATAAAAGTTAGAGATACAAAATGAAATACATTGTTCCTAGATGAAGTAGGTCATACAAATGCATGAAGGTTGCGTCCATTTTCTCATAGGATTGAAATAAATAATGGTAAATAATATATTACCATTATGGAATAAATTTTAACTCATATAAATCATGTAAATTTATTTAAATGTGTCCTTCTTGACTTCCATGTAAAGTATATATGAAAAAATGAGTCATATCGCTTCGTAAGGTGGTAGCCCATCGTATACACAAACGATGTTATTGTATCCCATATAGAATGGAAATTAGGATAGTATATATGATATAATAATTAAATAAATATATTTATATTAAAATTTTAATATATTTACATTATATATATCATCATACTCAACTGGGAGAGGTGTTGATAGAAAACATGTCACATCAGTTCGTGAGGTGATATTATGTTGTACAAACGAGAGACATTCTCGTTTCACATTTGAGGTACGAAGATATGGACATAGGTGATGGGAATATTATAATAAAATATTCATATAAGTAAGAAAATTATTTTATTTATTATCATGGTTTATTAATATGGATAATATGTGGGGAAATAAATAAAATTTAAAATCTTATTGAAAAATATTAACTCTTCATCAGGTAACCTTTTTATGTTTATAACAAAAGCCAACTTAGGTTGGATTTATTACCCAAAAATGATTATAGGATTTAGGTAGGGAATTAAGGAAGTAAGTTGGTTGTTGAATTTACAAACCAATGGATTTTATTAGTTTCAATTGTAGATGAGTGGGGATGACCTTTTATAAGTGAGGTTACTGGAACACTAACACTTTTTTATTGAAAAAGGTGTAACCTTGTTTTTCAATTGAAAAAGGGCCATAAAATGGGTCATTATATATCCTTATTTGGTATAAGGTACAAATATATCCAAAAAATATATTTTGAACATTTTCCTAAGTGATTTTACCCCATATAATGTGTGTTTAACTCCTGATAAACTCATTTTATCTTTATCCATTTTAATTAAATTTTAATATTTTTTCTATTCATCATTAAGAAAAATATGTTGAACATATTATAAAAAATTAATTATTCTAATTCATAATATGAAATCCATTTTTAAATATTCCATTCATAGAAGTCTAAAAGTTTTATTAAATATTATAATCATATACATGATAAGAAAATCGATTTCCAAAGATAAAAGGTTCAAAAGTATAAAAAATTATTAGATAAAAAATCAATTTGAAATTGATTCAAATGACCTAAAGTGGATTAGTAAAAATATAATTGTACTAATTTTCATGATAAAATTTGATTCTAATTTTTATTTTAAAATTTTTTTTAAATAAAAAGTAAATTTTTTTTCTTTTAATGAAAATGGCGTTTTCAACAAAAAAAAATCTTTTATTTTTCAATATTCATCAAAAAATTAATCTTTTCATAAAAATTCTATAAAATTCCCATAATCTAATTTTTATAAATTTTTTTTAAAAAGAAATTTTATTTTTTCAAATAAATTTTTTAAATGATTAAAATATTATTTTTTTTTTTTTCACAAAAAAAATGTATAAAAACATTTATGTAAGAAAATAGTATTTTCGAAACATATTAATACTTTATAGAAAATTTTGTAATTTTTATAAATATATTTCCTTATATTAAACCATTATACAAATATTTATAATGTTTTTACCCATATTCATGATTCAAATTTTAATGTCTGTGTAATAACTATCTTGTTCAAATAATAATATTAATAGTTTTTTGTGCTTCATTAAAACTCAGTGTTTTTAATAAAACTATATATCAAAGAAATATTATTTATTTGATAATACATATATATAATAAAATATCATGATGTCACATGTTTATTACTGCATTTTAGGATTTATAAAAAGTACCATTACCATTTCTGTCATCCAATTCCTTATTACATTATCTCCAGTGTCAATAATCTGGATTAGCTCTTCATAGTAAGATAGATCATGTTACAATTATATTTCATCATAGGTGATCACATGAATTAGATATTGGGTTTTACTTCCTTAATAATTATATATGTAACACATCATGTAATTTAGAGAGACTTTGAGGAATTTCCACCTAGTCATAAACAGAATAAGGTCTTTCAAGAATTTAAAAAGGTAGGATATACTTGGGGATTAGTTTTCCTTTATTACTAAACCTTATAAAAAAATTTCATTGATATATGTTTAGGAAAAAATGATATCTCACTTGAAATTACAAATCATTGTTTTTTTATCAAAATAACTAATTTACCTATTTTTATTTCATGAATATGAATATTAATAGTCTTTACATTTATTGTATTATCTACAATAATGTATGGACATATATATTTTATTTCACCAACTTCTTCCCAAAATGTAGAAAAACAACATATATTCACATATAATTATTCATACGACACCAATTTAATACTTTAATTGAACCTATTGTTATTTGGAAACTCTATCAAATGATAGTATTGATACCATATACCACCAAATCCAAGTGATCGTGATATAAACATGGCTTATAGTGTACAAATATTTTTTTTAGAATTTTGGTTTGTATCAGGATGATACATATTGCTCAAATGAAGCTCATTATTAAGATACTTTTGTAGAATTATTTATAATTTCATTGTGAATCTGAGATCCTTCTAAAATATAATTGAAATATGTGCACCCTGAAGCCTTAAAAAATAAATAACATAAAGTCCTAAAAGGGGTTCATGTGGTTAATATTCTCTTATAGTAATGAAATATGAATATTTGGTTAAGAGATGAATAATAACCCAAATTTCATTATTCTTTCTTAAATTCATTGGTAATGTAGTGAAAAATTCTATTATAATGTCTTCCCATTTCGATATAGAAATTGGTATAGGTTGTATAACTTTAATAGGGTTTTGCCTCTCAACTCTGACCTGTTGAAAAACCATGAATCTAGATACATAATCATCCATTACCCATTTCATATTTTACCACAAAAAAATTCCTTATAATTCCTATACATCTGGGTGGAATGAGGGTGTATAGAAAAATTTGAACTATACACACCACCCAATAATTTCCCTTTCAGATCAGTTATATATTGAACACATAAACCCTTTACAAATTTCAGAATGTTATCTTCAGATAAATATTCTTCCAATTTATCATCATTTGTGAATTTAATATTCTTCTGAAAATTATTATAATCAGGGAGAGAACATTTTTTCCGAATAAATATTTTTTGAAAATCATTTGAAAATAATGGATGTTTCTATTTCATTAAAAATTCCCATATCCATATTTACTAAATAAATGAACAAATGATCCCTTTTAATCCTCATTTTCGTCATGAATTTATGAACATTTATACTCAAATGCATAAAATGCCTTTTTTATATTTGTATGGTGGTAGTATATTGGGAATTTATAATCCTTGTGTAGTTCAATGAATCACATTTGGGTCATGTTATGATCTTTCTTTTAAAAATATGTATTTTATGCACCCACGATCTTTTTATATTTCACATATTTACTCATATATATAATATTAGTATATATTTAAAGAAAATATTATATTTTCCAAATCAATATCATGAGTTAGATAGTTGTATTCATGAGTCTTTATCTTATTTGATGCATATGATATAAATCTATCATTGTATATACGGATGAAAAAATTTCTCTTCAATGATGCATCACTGTATATAAAAAATACATCAATTCCTAATGATAGATTCAAAATTATATAATTTACACATCTCCTAAAAATTATTCAAAAAAATTATCCTCATTCCATTATCCATATGATTTATCCCCTATACATGTATTATTGGTTAGTATGTTAGCCAGTCCGGAAAGGTTTTGAACAAATCACTAATAGAAACATTCCAAACTATTGAAACAACATACCTCATTTTTGTTCATTGGAGTATAATATTATTTAATTTATTTTTTCTTCATAGGACCAATTATGATTACATCATTGGATACAACATGGCATGGAATAGAATCCTTCTAAAGCTACAACACATACTTTCTTAATTTCCCATAGAAATATTTTTTAATAAGAGTCTTAAGAATTATTTTTAACTGGTTTTAATAGTCTTAATTACTTTTAAAAAACACTAATATGTAATCATTAAATAACAAAAAAAATCTTCATGATGATCCTTTAATAATCTAATCATTAGATCTATAAAAAATTGGGTTTACTAGTCAATACAACTATAATTACTATAAACTCATAGTATCAACAGCTTATATGAAATGTTTTTTTCGAATATCATCTTTGTTTAGCCATAATTAATAATACACGTAAAATTTTCAATCATTAAAAAATATTTAGTTCTATGAATTTGATCATATAAGTAATCAATTTGAGGCACATAGAACTTTTTATTTATTGTAATAGAATTTATTTCACTATAATCAATTCACATCCTCATAGAAACATATTACTTATAAAAAAAGAATATGGGATCACCATGTTGAAACGTAGTGGTATATAAATACCTTATTACACAAATTCCCTAGTTGTTTCTTAAATTTGAAATTTTCATTAGCTTTCAAAAATTAGAGATTATTTTATAGTAGTATTTTATCTAGAATTAAATCAATGGAAAACTCAACTTCATTCTCTATTGTATTACCACATAATCCTTCAATAAATTAATTGATATATTCTTGTACACATTGTAGATACTTAATATCATGATTTAATTTTCAATTTGTCTTTTTTAGCTCTTATTCCCCCATAATATCACTTAGAAGAGAAACTGGATGTGGATCTAGACATGACATGGATGATTAAGTCTCCTCTCCAAATATTAGGAATGACACATTTTTATCTTGAAACATAATTTATATCTCATTGTAATAAAAATTTTCATAATATTTTGAAATCCATATTATACCATGGATTATATTCATATACACCATGGGTATAATAATAAATTATACAAAAGGGATTGTTTATGTGTCATAATGGGAAATTCTTGAAACATACTTGGTATAACAAGATTCCCACTATGAGTATTTACTGGGAACTCTCATATTAAGGTTCTAGGGAAATATATAATTTTCAAATAAAACATGGATGATATAAAATAGGGTAAGAGACTTGAATCAAATATTTCCTTACATAAATTCCATTATAAGATTAATGTACCTATCAAAAAATATTTCAAAACATCAACTTTAGCTATAGAAATCACATAATATTGGTCATCTCCATTTATCATATTCATTATAAATTTCCCTTGAATCTTAGGATATTGGATTGAATAATTACCTATTTTTTAATAGTTGAAACATTTGATATAATTTATCTCTTTCATTACCTTTTATTCAGTATGATGATGAACTATACATTCCTACCTGTAACAATCTCTCATGCCCTTCAATCATTTTCTTGGATGTTTTTACACAACTTTCCCATTATTAATGTTTCTTTCTCAAATTAAGATTCTTTGAAATAATAACATCATCTTTTTGTTAATTAGATCACATCCTATATTAATTTACCTTGAATGTATAGGATCCAGAAAATTCCTACACTATTTTGATGGTGTAAAATTTATTTCACCATGTAATGAAAATTTTTAACAAAATAGTTTCATTTAGAGACTTGTATAAATCCCATAAAATGTATGAATAATCATAAATTCCATATTATTAATGTAATTTGAAGAAAATATTACTAGTCTGGTGAAGTTGTTTTCACACCCTCCAACACATTCCTCTTCATTTTTCATTTACTATAGAACTTTCCCTTCTTTTTAGTTCATTAATCATGACGACAAAATATTTTAAAATAATTTTACTATAAAATATATCTGCTACATGTGTTATATTTTTTAATTAATTGTAGTATTCTTGATAAAAATAAACCATTAATCAAAATATCCTTTGATACCATATATTTTAAGTATATATTTTTCAATGTGATCACATCCAGTGGATGGAAATATCATTTATAGGACTTAATCCATTTCTCAACTACCACTAGATAAGTAGTTTCATTAAATTATGGGGGATTATGTCACATTAAAGGATAAAATATAGTTGTTTTATTCCATTTAACAAAATATTTCTCCATATGTGATAGTTTATTATTCATAATAGAGGTAGAATCCATTAATATGTTCATGATCTGCTCAGCTCTAGCATAAGTTGTATTGGCTTTCGTTGTAGGAAATTTAAATATTTTCCATGAGTATTGATACCATTATTTCTACCATGAACCAAATATAAATAATAGAGTACATTGAACTATTTCATAACATTATAAAATTTTAATCATAATATGAAATTATAAATATTGTGTAACATTTAACATAAAATGAAATTTTTTTCATTTTTAATATAAAAAAATCATAAAGTTTTTTCATTGATGATATCTTTAAATCATGAAAATATTTTTTAAAACATAATAATTTTTTGTAAATAAAATTTCAACTAACACAAAAATACCCCACAAGAGTGCAATAAGGAAACACTCACCATGCACTAAAATAATGGACTATATATACTCAACCAACTCTTTCCAGTGTTATTTCACCAAGATTCCTATGTGCCAAAACCACATCCAATTATACTATCTAGATAATGTTTTATATATAGTTAAAATATATATTCTACAATGTATTAATAAATTTATCATATTATCCTAAAATTATACATATCATAAAATCCTTCCATAAGTTTATCTTATCTAATATATATGTTCTCTTAAATATAGTTCTCAAGGTTTCTACAAAACATCCTCTAATAGCAACTGTAACAACCCCAAATCCAGTAACCCAGATTTGGAGCTAAGTTTATTAAATTTTCATAGTTACAGAAGTTATATTCATATGGTTCTAATAACGTATTTAGTCTTATAGAGCTATATACATCTATTTCACCCATTTTTTCTTGATAATGAAATATAAAACATAACAAAAGTAAAAAATTTGTATCCTTGAAACCCATTAAACATTCTTCTTCCTAAGATAGGGAAAAGAATCAAAATAATGGAAAGTATAAATACTCAACATGGCTTATGTACAATTCAATATAACTTGAGTAAAAAGTCATAATCAATATTGAAATATATATAATTGAAAACACATGTCATTTAATCAATATCTTGATCGTGAAATTATTCAATGGATAATATTAATGAAATAATATCTTATACAATAATAATTAAATTTTTTATGAAGGAAATGAATAATATTGGATGGCTTGATTTCATACATAATGATATATTTTTCATCAATAATTTTTTCTATGATAATATAATTTATGAATACGTAAATACCACAAACCCATTTAATAATTTTAACTAATATATTTTTCTCGTGATACCTCTTGATACATCGAGAAACTGTATATAATTTAACTACACCAGTAAATCTATGTACAATTCGTTTGAAAAATTTTAAATGATAAATTACATTCATATACAATATTCACTATCAATAAATATCAATATGGATTAAATAATATGAATTTATCCTGATTTTCCCTAGTCAGAAGAAAAACATTTATAGTAAGAATCCCTATGTATAAATGGTCTATGGGTTTCGAAATAATCATATTTAAGAATAAAAATAATATGGATATTTAAGAGAAATTTAACTTCTAGTGACAACAAGAATGTGAGTTTTTAAGAGAAATTTAATCACAAAAAATAATAAGAGATAAGAGATTACGATAAGTTAATTGAAAACAGTGATTTCGTAAAAATACCATATAATTTATAAAAATTATTAAAATGGTATTGAAATACCAAAATAAAATTTCATTGATATTTATATTTTTAAAAAAATTCAAACAATATTTAGAAAAATCTAAATATCAGAAAAAAATTACAGTGAGGGTGATTTTTTTGATTCTATATATGTTAAAATCATACATTTTTAATTTTTATAAAGAAAATAAAAAATGAATATTCCAAAAAAATTGAAATTATCTTTTAAATACTTTTTAAAATTCATAGAAAACATTAATTTTCATTAATTTATTATTGTATTATTAAAATGGACTTGTAAAAAAATTGTGAAATTTGGACATTGAAGAAATATATAATTGATTAAAAGAGAAATAAAATATGTATTTTTTTATTGATTGATTTGGGTGAAAAATAATACAAATTTTGGAATAAAATGTGAAAAATACTTAAATATATAGAGTTTAATAATATTTATTGATTTTATGAATGATGAATTATAAGTTTATTCAATAAAAATCAAGACTACCATAGAAATTGATATTGTAAACTAAATCATATCCTTTCATTTGAAAATGTCTAAATTGAAACCCCATCAAAGAATACACATAAATTAAAACATCAATAATACTAAAAAAATTATTCATGTTCTATATATCAATGCTCTATTATATACACCAAATAAAATTAAAATGTTTCAAAATATCAAATATGTCTCAATGGAATGGAAATTGAAATGAAATACCATACCTTAAGCTTAAAATTATATGAACATGATTTACCTAATTGTATAATGGTTATAAACATAATAATAATTTATACCAGTACCAGTAACATATTCATATTTATCATATCTTATATGATTTTATTCTATCATCTTATCACACATTCACTAATAATATTTCATTATTACCATTATTTTGGGTATTAACTATTTCATTTTCTCATGCATGTTTTGTTGAAGTATTTCAAGTTATTATGCATATAAAATATTTACATTATATACTGAATTATAATAATTTTATAAATATAATATTTATTCTGTAGGTATATTTTTATAAAAATTCATGAAATTTGGACATTAAAATGAATCACATTTCTTGGTGGAGATAGTGCGTCGTACATAAGAATGGGTTGAATTATAATTTCATAAATGGGGGAAAGGGTAAGGAATTGTATGATATATTTAATTTAAAGAATCACTATAATTTCATTATTATCATACATATACATTATTTATAACATTATAATTATACATATTAGTAGATGATGGAAATCAATTTACATCGGTTTGAGAGGTGGTATTCTTTTGTACACATTAATGATGGTTTTATTTCAAATTTTATGGAATATAATATGGACAAAATTATGTAATAAAAATAATATCATATTATTGTATGGTACATAATGGTGTAATTATATTGGAATTTTTTTGGACATAATTGATGGTGGTAAAAGGGGAAGTAAAAGAAAGAAAGAGCTAGGTGAAGACGATTACCATCGATTTCAAAATACACATTTTGATTTAATATTATGAACATTTAGGATGGTATTTTGGGAATAAAATGAGCTTAATAACATATCATATAAATTTGGGGACATATTTATTATTATTTTTTCAGTTAAATTTCTTAAGAGGAGTGAAGAAGTGAATGGAGGAGGTTCCATTTTATAATTGAGGTGAGTGGTTCAATGATTTAAATAATTTCAAGTTAGTGTACTAAAAAATGTATCCAAATTTGTTAATATTCGAATTTGGTAAGTTTAAGTTTTAGATAAAACCTACCAATTTTATTTTACAATGTTTTTATGTTATTTTATCAAGTATCTTTTAAGGTTAGCCCTCCGTAAAATCATTTTAACCGTAACCATGGTGATAAATTTTGAATATTTTGTTATTCATTACAAAAAAATATGAAATTGAAATTATTAAAAAAAATTGAAATAATTATTCAATATATTGAATAATTTTTTAAAAAATTCAATTTATTTTATTGGAATAATTTTAATTTATAAATAAACCCACAAGATGTGTAAAAAATTGTTTTTCATGAAATAAATTTCTCAAACATAAGATTATATTAAATTAAATACATGACATGTATTCATAATTATAAGAATATAAATTAGTGTATTTATATATATAATATTATTATCATTTAAATCATTAACCATTAATGTTTATTTCAATAAATTAAGATGGAAAGACATTATACATTTGAAAAAAAATTCATTTTCTGAAAAATATACATTTTTCCTATAAATTATATTATTTTAATTTCTTTAAAATTGATATTAAATAAATTATTGTTTATATATTTTATGTAGTATTATTGTAAATAAATTTTGAAAAATATAAATACTACCTTTTCAATTTATCATAAATTCTTATTTATAAGGGGAATTTCAAAAACAAATTCTTGGATTATTTTGACCATGTATATTCAAAATCAATATTAATCCTACAAAATTATAATTTTTATTACATGAAATATGAAAATTTTAATCTTATTTTAGTTTTATTAATATATAATGTTCACTTTCCATATTTGAAGATCGGGCGTTCTAGTTTTGAAGGTATTTTTTTGGGGAAGTGTTATGTTGTGGTATTCAATGTATTACATCATGTTTGGTTTGAAATAGATCCCAAAATAAGAATTTTAAATAGAGTACATGTTGTGGAGATTTAAAATGATGATGTTACACCTTCATTTGGTGATTTGGTTCTCCTTTAATTATTTTTACATTATATATTAAATTTAATTAGACTAAATGGTTATCAATGACAGAGATTTACTTGAAAGTAATCCAACAGTGAATTTTAAATAAAAAACTTCATGTTAGTTAATATCATGAATTTAAATTTATAATCTGTTGAAAAAAATTTAATTGTTTGTTTGGAATAATAAATATATTAATTTCCAGAAAAAAATTGAGCCCACAAATAAAAAAAAATCAGAATTCTAAGATAGAAGGAGGAAGAAAAATAAAGAAGATTAGTAACATGGGTTTCAATGATTTTTTAAATCATTGAGAAATGTGTTATTTTGGACAAGTGTTATAAATCGGAACATATCTATAAATAATAATATTTTTATATAAAATAAATAAATATAATTCTTATAAAGAGATTATGGAGGAATAATCTATGATAAATTATTACTGTGATATTGGGTTTTAATGATAAGAACATATTATGGTGACTATTAGTTATATATTGGGATATGAAAAGTGAAGAAAAATATTATTTGAAATGACTCATCTATAGGATTTATTTTTTTCATGGAGTATTTTAGTGCTTCTATGAGTCTTTTTTTGAGTTTCATCATTTAGAACTTCTCCCCAGGTGTTTATTGTATTTGGTATTGAAATTATACAACAACATGTCATTACATTGGAGGATCACATCTAGAATTATGATTAAATTTATAAATTTTATTCCTACTGATGTTAGGGAGACCTTAATGTTCATAAATATATAATTAACCCCTATTTATATAAATATATATCTTCTTAAACGGTGCATAAAAGATGATAATGGAGAAACTATTGAAAGGTAGTGAGTTGTTCATGGAATCATTGTATAGGTAACGAGCCTTTGTGAGGAGTTAACTCACCAAAATTTTATATTTGATTATCCTTGTAGGAGACTGAATATGGAATAAATTTTATACATATGATTATTCAAATAGTCAATTATTGGAAAATCAGTTCATTTATAGTGTATAATCCTTTGATGTAGCCCTGTATGGGTAAACCAAGTGAATAATTTGTTTCAATCACTTGGTTTAACTTATATTCAACCATTTTTATTGACATTATTTGTGATGAATAATTGGTTGATAAATAGTTCTTACTAAAATGGGAATAATATCTATAAAAAATCAAGAAAGAAAATGTTAAATTGTGAAACGCCCTAACTATTCTCCCCTCATGGTGTGTCTCTTAAGTTAACAAAATTAACCATATTTTTTTAAGATAAAATATTCTTATAAAATATATCAATATTAGTATAATATTAGTTAATTATAAGTGTGTATTTGATAGATCCAATAGTATTATGGTTAGTAGTAACATTTTTTGGAACATGGGAAAACTTTAATATAACATATCATAAGTAGAGATATAGGAAATTCCAAGAATGTAATATACTAATGGTGCATATATATAAGATTTCAGAATAAATTTATATGGAATATAAGATATCTTAAAAAATTAAATAAATCCACATGTATTTTAAAACTAGTTTTCAAAATGGATTGAAGTAAATATAACACTCTTAAAATATATGTTGTAATTTTATATGGGTATATATTTTATGAAATCTATAAATTTTTCTTAAGATTGAAAAATTATTAGTGTCAAGGAATTGAAAAACTAAATAAAAAGTTATTTTATACATTATCTAATGGCATATTCCTTAAATTAATATTTAATGAACTAGTAATTAATCATGTGTTTATTTTTTGTCGATATCGTGTTTAGAAAAATATTATACTTTTGGATTACTTGTAATTAAAAATATTTTTTAATCTAATTGAATATTTTTAAACCCTCATTTTCATATTTCTAGTATAATTAGCAGATAATAATAGAAGTCTAATAATTGTCTGAAAATGGATGTAATTCAAGTGTTTATAATTTTTACTCAAATATTACCAAATAAAACCTAGGGGATTACTTTTTGTTATTTTGTGTAATGAATATATTCATTGAGGTGTTTTAGGATATCATATATTAAGGAATTATTCAATTGTATTATCATATAGAATATTTATATATCAAATATAGTGAATGTGATTTCTCATTGTCAAATTAATAGTTTTTAGATAATGTAGATAGTGAAGATATTATAACATTGGAAGCATGATATTGTCTGAAATGACATAACTGTAACTAATGAATGATGTAATCCATCACACAATTTAATTTATAATAATTATATTTGTAACATGGAATATGTTATAATATATGATAATACTAACAATATTTTTAATGTGGGGTATCTGTATATGTGACACCAATTTTTAGATATGTCATGGATGAGATTAATTCTCCCATTCCTAATAATTTAGTAACATTAGTTTCTACTACGTATCAAAAGTTATACCTAAATATTCTTGTTCAATTTTAAAGGATACTTCCTTTTAAGATATAAAAATGTTTGTTCTAGGAAAATAACTTTTCAATTTTTCGTTGATCAATCACAATGGATATATGAAGATCATTGGACATGTGGACAATATAATACATACCAAATCATCTATATGAATGATTTCATAAGGAAAAAATATACTCAATTAATAAATTGGATTTATTTATATTTGATAAAATAGA
This sequence comes from Viscum album, assembly GCA_963277665.1. NCBI lineage: Eukaryota > Viridiplantae > Streptophyta > Magnoliopsida > Santalales > Viscaceae > Viscum > Viscum album. The sequence goes on along the minus strand of OY728165.1, from coordinate 1,788,352,535 downwards.
GTGGTTCTAGGGGATTAGGGAAATTATTAATAATTTTATGGATTTTTGAGTTGTATTTTATTGTTATAGGATCTAAAAGGTTATCTACTCAAGTATAAAAATCATTATTTGTTTAGTATACAAGGAATTGACACAAATGAAAAAATATTGATCTCATGATAATGATTTTTCTAAATAAAAGAGAATAAGAGCACATTGATATATATATATATATATATTATGTTGTGTATACTCATGTGTTTTATTATTTGGTCGTTTTCTATAATATCTTATAATGAATTTGTAAGTTACTAGTAGGTTCATCTCAAAAGGAGAAACCCAAAACATATTTTAGAGAAATTTTTTTTATTATAGTTCATAAATTATGTCATTTTCACTATATTTATTATATTTGAATAAAGGTTAGTCGGTTATTTCATTCATTATTAAAACATTTACAATATATATTAATTATTGGGTTATTTAATTAAAATTTAATTTCTACATCCATGTTTACTCATAATATGACGGAATGGTGTGGGGTTAGGGAATGAGTGTAATGTGATTGAAGTCAAATGGATCGGGAAGCATTCTCATGTCTTTACCCCCATGAAGAAATTTTTTTAATTGGAATATGTTTTGAGTAATTGAGATAAAATTTACCATTATAACCATTTAAAATTGATGAGTAGTTTGATCAATAGGCATAAATAATATTAGGGTCATTATTGAATGATTGAATGTATTGATAATCAACTTTAGAGAAAATTTAGGGGGATGAATTGTTTTCTTGGATTTGACTAATTGATTGTAAATAAATCTTGAACCAATAACTAGTTATACTATAATATAATTGGATTTGGATATATCTTAATTATTGATCTCCATTTATATTAATTAATACAATACTTTTTACTTCATTTTATTGTATTATTTATCACAAAAACACCAAATAATATTTTCCTATCTTTTTATTTTATTGTATTAGAAATTATAAAAAATCATAACATGAAATATAATTTGGTGTCAGTAATCCTTCTAGGGAAATATTCTTGGACAACTACTATAGATCATTCCAAGTTAAGTAATACAATTTTTGAAGGGTTTTTAATTGGAATTTCTTTCATGAATGATGAAAAACATTAATTCTCCTCACCTAATAGTGGGTCACACACTATCAAATTATTCCAACTGTATATTTTTTACAATTTTGACAACTCATTATTGTCGTATTAATTCTATTTCAAAAAATACAATTCCATTATTATTATCTAAAATAGAGATATATTATCTCATTCTTTATGTAATTGTTTTATATCTAGAAACTAGGTATGTAATTTTGTACCTTCATGAAATGTTTTCTGAGCTGATAAGTCATTAATAATTTCTATTTCCCCTATTCATACACATTTTTCATCTCATGTATTTATGGGAGATATACTACCAAATTATCTACACATTTCCGGTATTTTATAATCAATTTCAATAAAATACCCTAATCATTACTTTTAGGGTATTTTAAAAACATTATTCTTTAACCACTTCTTTACAAACCAGTTCTAAGGGAAACAACTTACCAAACCCATCATTTAGTAATTTTAAAAAAATTATTTAATCCATGAAATGATTTTTGTGATAAAATTTTCCCATATAAATAATGATTCAACATTTTAAGAAATACAAGGATTCTTTGACATTTTATAGGAAATTATTATTAAACAAAATAGCTAATCATTCATTGATACACCCAAAAAAATGGCCACCCATCCTAAAGACATCTAAATAACCCATGAGAGTCCACCCATTGGTTCTCATGAAGAATATCACACATGTAGTCCCTTTCACAATTTGTCATAAGAAACTATCTTAAGCAATCAATGGTTGTGAGTCCCTAGTTTAATATAAAATAACTAAAAACAATTATTAACATTCATTCTAGTCCAAATAGGCACAATATATTTTACCTCACAATTTAAAATTATTTTATTCCCATTTTAGGACTCTCTAACATGAATTCTCATGCATGTATACACATATTAAAAATTATAAAAAAAACATATTTCTTAATATGGGAGGTAAAACCTACCTCAATGCATTAAGAGATATTAAATTTCAATCCATTTCATGATTCACTCTCATTAAACTATAATTACTAAATCTTCTAGAGCCACTATATTAGGGATATTAATTAGAGAACTGACGATAGCGTGACAATTAGAGAATATTTAAGGTGTAATTTTAGATTTACCCTTATAATATTACCACATCATTGGGATCATGGGATTTCATAGAAAAAAATCACTAAGGAAATTGAATGGTTGATATTGAGGGTAGGGGTTTGACTATAAATGATTGGGGATGGGCAATTAAAAGGTTTAAATTTTTTAAAAACCAAAATAAAATATTAATGTTTTCTCACTTGAATATGTGTTTTGGGAGGAGACCAAAACTCTAGTGGACATTATTGGAGTTTTAGTGGACTATCGGTTCTCTACTACTCCCCCAACCACGTGGTGTTAATTATTAAAAAAAATAATGGCTATCATAACTTGTATTCCCTCCAACTAAGGTTGTAGTAATATATATAGAAGACCAATTAATTTTTCTTAATGATATATCCCAAAATATTCAATCATGTTCTTCTATATAAATCACATCACTTTAAAAATAGTATATTGACACCCTAAATCATCTCTAAATTTTCTCCCTCCCAATCCAAAAATACTAGTTAAAATTTCACCAAATCGTATTCCATTGGTGTTTGACATTATATATAATTCCAATAACCCATGATGTCATGATTTATTAAAACAATAACCACCATATTGATTCTCATCCTTGAGATTCATCATTGTGAATCACTTTACATCAATTATAACCACTATAACTCAATCACAAATCTTAATGTTGTATCCCATATTGGATAGTGTTGTACATCTATAATATATCAGACTCTTGTAACCTAAATCTTATAGAAATATTATATTATTATAAAATATAAGAGTTATCAAATGATTCAATATATTTTCATCTTTTGAAGCATATATACATAAATATAATACAATTAAAAACATAATATAGAATATGAAAACACTATGAAAACATAATTATCCCATATATCATATCCCTAAAAATTGACAGTTTTTCTCCTCTAGGTTTCCTAGGGAATGGAAAAAAATAATTTGGGTGAGCATAGATTCTTAGTAAGGGGTATCATATAGTGGAATATATCGTAACATAAACATTGAAAATATGATGTTGGGGGAATAAAAAAATATATCTATAATCAACTACATTTTGGTGAAAGATATATCCATTTATAACAATGACAAAGTAGACAACATAGATAGAAATAATTAGTTCCGGATAAATAAAACGAAAAATTCTAGAAAAATAATTCCACATCAAGATCGAAGACATCAGATCTTACCATGAAGGAAATATCTTATTTTGAGAAGACATACACCAAAATACCAAAACATGTTTTTCTCATGATACCAAGCAATACATCAAGGGGATATATAATATCATGACCACCCATCTCAAAAGTGAAATGAATTCATCATTTGAGATAATTAACAAAAAAATCATAATCCACTTTTCTGAAAATCTACTATATTGGAATAATAATATACAAAATTACAATACCTTTACTAATTTCAATAAAAGGGATAACATGATCATAACCCATCAAGAAAAATAATTTGGATAGTTAAAAAATACATAATCTACATAAATATAGTCGTCTATATTGTAATAATTACATAAAAATTATAATATTTTCCCCATGGTAATAATTGGTATAATAGGATAATAACCCATCCAGATAGATATGATGGATAGTAAAATATTTCATGGTCAACTTCTAAACAATAATATGTATTATAATGACAACATAATGAATTCCAATAATTCTATCCTTGTTAATAAAATGGATAACATGATCATAACTAAGTTGGATAAATAATATAATGACCAAATTATAATATATATAGATATTTCATCTTTTTATTAAATATCCATTATATCTCCCAAACAAATATTCATGTGAACTATAAAGGTTTTTTATACTTGGATACTGAATACATAAACATATTGTTTTATTATAATCTTCATTATCTCAAACATATATATTTGTATGAGATACCGTTCTATAATCACCATAATTGGAACCCCTATTCATAACATAGTGATAATTAAAAAATAATAATTGGTGGTATCAGATAATTAGTATATGTAAATATGTGATATATCAATCAGGGATATTATGTAATTATATTATAAAGATAATAGAATGGGAACATTTAATTATCAATATAAAATTATACCCAACAATTCAAATATCATAACCAGGATTCATGGAATACAAGAATTTGTATGTCATAAGATTTTTGGAATCATCAATAATCATTTAATATCCTAGAGAACATTACAAAAGCACGAGACAATATTTTTTGGCACACACATAATAATATAAAATCATTTCATTAGTGAAGGTTCACTCCCATTACTATTGTTATAGAAAACATCCCTAAATGAAAATTTATATCCAGTTATTTCTAAAATTATCTTGGATTACCATATATCTAGTTAAATATATTATCTATTAAGATTTTATTAACTGAGTTATCTCCTTTGAGTGTCTTAACTCTATCATCTCTTATTATTTTTTCAACTAAATCGTCATTACCCAATGCATTATAAGACTATATAATTTTGGTGCCACACATCACAAAATAATTATTATTTTTAATATATGACACAAGACAATAAATAATTAGACATATAATCATTTCATATCTCATGAGAAATAAATAGGGTTTGTAAAAATCTAATCATAATAATCATAAAAGCATTCACTATGTCTTAGTTGACCCAAGGAATGAAAATTTGTTTCTTGTCAATTCCCTCATCATCACAAACCATCAAAATAAATAATATATATAGTATCATAATAACATATCCCCATAAAATCAAAATAACCCTCACATCATACTGAAATTGACTAAAATCACTTTGAAATAACATTTAAATTTTTTTGAAAACAAAAAAAATATATTTTTCTATATTAATAAAATTAAAAAAAATCTCATAATATTGAGAAAATAATTTTCATTTATAATAAACATGAAATATTTTAATGAGTATTTGTAGAAAATAAATTTTTTGAAGGTGAGAAAATCATGTCATATCCGATACATTTAAAAAAAATCTTTTCACGATTTGATAAAAAGTCAAAAAGTGACTCATTCTGGAAACAAAATGATGATTACATTTAGAATTTTTTATAAATAAATAAATCAAAGTTAAAAATGACTTGAAAACCCCATTGGAATATTTAAATAACTTTATTTAAAAAAATATATAAAATATTGACCTAGAAGAAAATTATTCTCAACCACAAGTAGAAATAAGTTTAGTTTTCCTTAAAATAATTCTATCAGTTCTCTTTTGGTTCCAAGTAAATTAAAATGCCAATAAAACATTAAAACATTATAATTAACCATAGGATAAAAAGTAAATGGGAATTTAAAATATTTAAATCATTAAATTCCCTTAAATTAAATTTAAACATAAGATATCCCAATTAATATTGAGATTAAATAATTAACCCTTACTTCTCTGGTAACTTTTGAATCATACGCCCCATGGAAGAATAATTTCAAATGAATGTTTTAATATCCTAAAAATGAGTATATTCATGATATAACATGCCTAATGTAAAATATTTTCACCTCATGAAATACTATCGGTTCATAACATAACTGTGATATGCCATAAACATTTATGGTGGGTTACACTTTAAATAAATTTCATTTTTTCCATTTTACTTGGTTTTGGCCCATTGAGTAATCAAGTAGTTTCTATGAGAATTTTTATAAGAGTATTAGACTATAAAAACTAATATAAGTTAACTATACACCTGATATAGGTCCATGTGCTTGTCGGTGGACTATCAAGGGGTATGGTAAGCCTTTCGGGACCCACAGCCAAGACAATGGTGTCTAGCGGCTAGCATGTAGGGCTACTAGGAATAATTTTTATTAGGGACTATTTTTAATTTTCACCAAAATCCCATATTATGCATCCCACTCCTCTCCCCTAACTCATTTCTTAAATTTCCAATGGGACAGACTTCTCTTGGGTCTAAACAGATCACCTCACCTCATTTCTTCACAAAATTGAATGTCGTTTGTTGTTGTGGGTAACCCTAGGTAAATATAACAATGATCTATCTTTTGATAATGTATTATAAACTATTTATTTTTATGTAACCCTAATTATTTGAATTTTGGGATTATTTTAGGGTTTGGGTGAGTATTAATTTTTAAATACAATGATTCTTAATGGTTTAGTCTCACAACAACTAATGTAGTAAAGACCTTACCATGATATGGATTTTTCATAAAATTTGCATATATAATTTTTTATAAGGGGTGGGTAACCCATAATACTTCTATATAAGGTCAAAAAAATATATTTTTAGTCCCATATTGGAATATTGGAACCTTTAGTGGGGTCGTTGGAATAATTCTTGGTTAGAGTATAAATTCACATTTTAAATTTGAATGATGTATGAGCTATCCACTCAATAAGCCTGATCTCGGTGGAGTTTTTAGGGATTAGTTAAGGTAGGTATGCCCTATAGAAAAAATGTATGAGTTGATATTTTTTTCATTTAAATTAATAATATTATTTATTTATAATTATTATGTTATTCTCGTTCCATGGTTGACCTCTCATGAACCTTTGAGATTTGTGAGGGTGATATGTTAAACCACCTAATAACCATCCGGATAAATTGGGTTGATATGTTGGACCTCCCAAGAAACATAAATATGGTTTGGATGAAATAGTTAACCACCAATGAACTTTTTTTATGGGTTATGGTAACAAGTTTCATTTCCAAATAACCCTTGGGATGGGATGCTGTGTTTGAAATTGACCAACCTTATTCCCTCGGGATGGTTTGTGGTGCTATTTAAGTCATAACCTAAGGGGAAAGTGTGGGAAATGGGTTATTATTTTAATGGATGTTTTGATAGACTTTTTGTATGCATAGATCCAATGTGGGAGGTTTCTAGGTCCATGTATACTTGGTAACATCAAAAAGGAACAAAGGTATTGTAATTTATCTATGTATTTATTTTTTTGATGCATCCACCTTATACACATTCATTATTTATGTTATGGTATCATTGGTGTTGTCCTTATTATTATTTATTATACCATACATAGTAATATTTATTCACACATATAATTTATAATTATTAACCCATCTAAGGTTAAGGGTCGCATGATGGATTCTCAAGTAGGTGTTTGTGGTTGGGGATCAAGGTGATGCTGAGAAAAAATCTGGGAGTTGAGAAGCCACTTTTATTATTTTTCATTTTTTTACGTTATAAACTAATAAACCACACTTATGATCCCTATTTAATAATTTATGCGACTCTATATATTTTATATGATCTCATTATATCACTATATTATGGTATAATTTATAATTTTATTGGATTTGTTTTCTTTTGTTCATTAATGCTTTTATTTATTTTCACATCTATTGTATTCTCTACTCTGATATTCACCAAATATTGAGGCAATAGTGTCATCATGTGTTTCATAGTCTCCAATCACTATTAAAAAACCTCTTTCATACTAGGAGGTACACATGAAGATCCATAACACCTTAGCCCAGATCAGGCATTTCGGGTCGAGGGTTTACAAAATAATATTAGGGATTCCATTGACATACTTTTTAGGACTTTGTAAAATAGATATATGTTGGATGGGACATCAGTATGAGGTTTACCTTGTCCATGGACCGAAATTATATAGAGGATCTCTTATTTTCTTCAGAAATTGGGATTTATTCTCTTGTTTGTGAGGTTATAGTTTCATGGTGGTCTTAGTTATTTTTTTTGTTATGGTCTATGTGATTTTCCTCTTACACCATTTGAAAGAGTGAGTGAGTTCATTAATCATGATTAGGCATGTAGGTTATCATTTTATATATATGGTTTCCATTTTTTATATGGGTTTTAATTAATTATATTTCAGTAAAAAAACATTACATGTTTTAACAAATATATTTTTGATTACATATACTTAATTTATCCTCTGCATGATTATTATTTGTTTCTTATATTAAGCATGAATAAGGTGTATATTCCATGATGTGGTCTTATTCCTTAGGTACTTCTTAAGTGGCATAGGACTATTAGTTTTTGTTAGCTCTACGGTGTGTCCCATATCACTTTTGTGTGTCTATGTTCACTAGATATCTACTTAAGTGTTTTAATGTTTGAGATATTAAAGGTGTTCTAAGCATTTGTTAGTATTTAAAATCATTCCACCTTATAGAAGCCCCATGGAACCACTTAATTATAAGGGTTAGGACTCTCATGAAATAATTAATTTTCATATTATACTATAATATATTTAAGAGGTTAATTCTAAACATGTGTATGATGCCTCTCTTGTGGTTTAGGATGAAGATCCCCATCAATAGGGCATCATTTACATCATACTAGTGGTGGTGGAGGTACCAACTAGGGATAACCGATTATGGTGGATTTCAACTATTACATCCATATAAATCACCCTACAACATTATATGGAAAGGGTGGGACCCCAATATATGGAATATTTAATTCAAATAATTTATAGTATATTTAACACAGGGGAGACTCTGAATGATCACTGTGTCAAGTTTGAATACTTTATGTTACATTGGCATATCAATAGGTGGAGGAGTGTGATGAATCCAGATGAGATACATAAGGAATTGAGATTGGATAATTTCAAGGTCCTCTTTTTTATATAATTATTTTTTGAGGCTTTCTAGTTTTATAGATATCAGGGGATTATGGAACATCAAAAGGAGAAAAATGAATGAATATCCATTTAGTTTTGGGAAGTTTATTTTTTTTTCTCCCTTATCGGTGGGTATTGATTATTTTAATTCTAGGAGTTTTTATATTGTTCTTCATCTAGAAGGGAAAAATTAGGTTCAATTTTTTTATCTTTCCTTGTATTCAACAATGTTTTACATGGCTCTAACCATTGAGAATCAATTGGGTGAGGATATTGTAGTGGGGTTTCCTCCAAATGTCAGTAGTTGATTTCTGAGTGGTATAAACAATTATTATGGTGATAAAAATATAAGTTCTAATGAGATGAACCAAGTTTTAGAGATAAAATTGGGATAGGTAAGGGTTTCATCTCATCCAAAATTAGGAGGAACTACACTTAAAAGTATATAGTGTGGGAAACTAGGGAATAAATTCCAGTTTCTTTGTCTGTCAGAAGATGGAGTTTCATACATATAGTGGGGTAGGGTATCTCTAGAATTTTTCATTGAGGTATCCTAATTATAGTTTTTGTATATTTTTTGACAGGACACGGACATCAAGGTATTTTTTAGTATTACCATAGGTGGATATTTCGGATTCTTCCAGAGATTAGGCCATGGACCAAGACACAGATCACAATTGTGGGAGTTAAAAATTTTGTAGGGATAAATCAATCAAGTGATCCATTATTCATCGAGGCATAGTTATGGATATAAGGATATAATTGTGTATTCACTGGATTTCGTTCCATCTAATGATAGAGAGGGGGCATAAATAGTGATTGGTATGGTTCTGATTTCCTCATTGGTTTCAGTTACTTGATTGATATTAAGGCTACAACTTTTTATTTATTTCTCTCTAGTTGTCTCTTGTTTTTGATTACTTGTAAATCCCCATCCCAGTTATTTTTTAAAGATAAACCTTTTAAAAAGAATCTAGAACGTGTGAATAGGTTCCTCGCATGAGCCATAGTGGTCAGAGAGTGTTGTCATTTGTGGATTGTATTTTTTCTTGATATATTGAGATTCATCATCATCTTTTAGATGCACTAGTTGACATTTTTTGAGATCACATTGATTTTATTAGGTGGAGGGTGAATTGTACATCCACTAATGGTGAGGAGTATGAATTTACTAGGTAATCAACTATAGAGGTAAGTAGATCATGGGTAGATAATACCCATATTAGGTCCATTATATCATTGGTGGTAGGTTTGCTTCTCGTAAATGGCCATGTGATGGATCCAACAATCATTATTACATTGGTGGAACATTACCAATACATTTTTCTAGATGATTTCTCCAGAATTCCTCTTGATTGGGGGATTGAGTTTGATATTGATCTCATAATGAGAAGACATCTTATATCAATTCACTCATACCATATAGCACAGTGATATAAGAGAACATAAGGAAGATATTTATAACCTGGAACTAAATATATTCATTCACCTAATCACTTATCCTTAGGGTCATTCAATTTTATTCTCGAAGAAGTAAAATGGTAGTGTTTGATAATGCATATATTTGCAGAGATTGAATCATCTTACCTTGAAAATTTGATATCCACTATCTAGAATTGATAACTATTTTGATTATTTGAAGGGATTTTGATAGTTATCTAAGCTTGATCTATGATCAAGGTAATATTCAATGTGGGTTAGGGCTGAGGATATTCCATTGAAAAATTTGGAAATATATATGGGTTATATGAGTATCTCATTATTCCATTGAGTATGACGAATGCTCCAATAGTTTTCATAGATCTCTTGATCTAGATTCTCCACCCTTATATGAAATATTTCATCATGGTATTTGGTGATTAAATTATGGTCTACCCATGGTCCTCATGTTTTAATACCAATTTCTGTGATTTTTTAAGTGCATTTGAGTTGACTCAATTTTATTCCATGTTATATAAGTACCACTTATAGATTATATATGTATTTCTCCTTGGAATGACATTTATGTGGTAAGAATTTCTATTGATCCATATAAATTGGATGCCATTGTTTCTTGATATTGGCCTAGGAATGTGTTAGATCTATATTTTCCATTGGTTGGTTAGATATTATTGGTTGTTTATTCAAGAATGTTCCCATTTGGTGGAACCTATGATAACGATTTCCATGAAATGGGTCAAGTATGAGTGGACCAAAAGGTATGAGGACGCTTTCTATGAGATACAGAAGAGGTTTATGCCTACTATGATTATTATTATTCGAGGATAGGGAATTGGGTATATGGTTTACTAGGATGCTTCAAGGGTTTATGTTGGGGGGTTTTTTGATGCAAAGTGAGTGGGTAATCTTGTATGGGTCATGTCAGTTATGACCCCATGATTCAAACTACCATAATCCTGACATGGATTAAGTTATATAGGTTTATGAATTGGATTGTTGGTGTCATTATCCCTTTTTTGTGATAATTTTCATCTAAACTAAAAAAATCATATGATATATCTTTTCTCATTGAGACATAAACATTTATCAGAGATGTTGGATCGAGTACTTGACAATGCTTTGTTTTTTGTTGTCATATGTCCTAGGACAAGGGAACACAGGAAAAAATTCCTTCATTAAGAAATCATATGAACTCTGGATGTGGTAATTAGAGGAAGAGTGGATTCTCATGATCCTTTTGGTGATTTAGTATATGAATGTTTTATAAGACTAGAAAGTGATGGTCTTTTTTCTACAGTTTATTGCATCATCCTTGGTGGACTAGTTCATGGATTTATATGAATCAAATTCAAATTTCTAGGTGATATGATAGAAATTGATGGGTGATTAACCTATCCTAGATATAAATTGAATACTTCATGTGCATGGGAGTATTATAATTCCCATATCCATGAGAGTGTAATTTAGCAAAGACTATCATAGTTCGTAGTGGGTGCTTCATCCAGGGTCGAAGAAGCTGTATCAAGAAAATAAATGAAAAGTTTAGTGGAAAGGAATGAAGAAAGATGTGGATGTGCTTAATGCACATTTCTTTATCTATCAAATGTTTATGGTGAATCTCTAGAGGCTTAATGAGTTTTTTTTACCCCGTTCTAGTGCTGTTGTGGAAATTTGATGAGGGGACCATGAATGTTGTTATGGGGTTTCTTATGACTCTGAAGAGTCAATATATCATGTGGGTAGTTTTTAATTGTCTGAAAAAGGATTCACACATATTTACAAATCAATTGGCCCATTAATAAAATGAGCTGGGAAGGAATTATGATCAAGATAATGTATGGTTTCACATAATTACTAAGAGCATCATGTTGGATTGGTATACTCAATTCACCTCATGGATTTTTCATAGATAATAGAAGGTGATGGGAATGAAACTGAATCCAATCACTACATAACACCTTCATTTTGATGGAATATTAATGTGGGCAATCAATATTATAGAGGTTATGGTCAGAACATGTGTTCTTGATTTTGGTGGTGCATGGTATGATCTCTTATCCTTGGTAAAGTTCACACACAATAATTTAATTTAGGATCAGATTCATATGGAACCATTTCAGGGACTTTATTGTCAATTGTGATTCTATTTATTTTTTTTTCATGCTATGGGTGTGTTGGTAGTGATCAGAATGATCATTGTATAAGAGAATACCCTGTGGGTCTAGAAAATATTGAAGTAGTTGGTTAGCACCCAGAGAAGGAACTGTTCATATGTTTAATGAAGTTTATTAACATTGGAGTTCTTAATTATTGATAGTGTATAATTGAGGGGTTAGACTTGTATAGTAAATAAATATTTGAGGAATTAGGGGAATTTATAATCATGGTTTTTTGGAAAGGTCAAGATTCATGAATGGATTGAGAATGTGGATTACTGGTTAGATCTTTATACATAAAAACAAGTTATGGATGATGTGTCTCATGTTTCTCACCTTTGTATGTATGAGGTGAACCATACACCTGTGATTGATGTTAAGGATATTGATTTAGAGGTAGATTATTAATATGAGGAATACCCAGTGAAGATTTGGAATGAAGTGAGAATGCAATTCATGGGAAGATATTGCCACTTTGTTGAGTGTTATGGATGCATGGGAGGATTAAAGATGATATATGGGAGTGAGATTTGGATTTTTAGGAATATTTACTAGTTATATTTGACTAAGAACTAATGGAGTGATTATTATGGATGAGTAAACCTTATAGGGGGTCTTTGTAATTCCAGTCATCAATTCAAGGTTCGTTACACCATAAATTAATTTTTTTGTGGTGACTTTATGTGGGTTATATCCAACTGAGGAATCAAGGAGATGTTTTTGGATCTATAGAGGAGGCTAAGACTGAAAAAAAATGTTACCGAACCAATGGCTAGCTAGTTAAGCAATACTGGCTAGTTTATAGACAATCAAGGGGCCTATTTAGTCTTATTGGCCCCACTGGCTAGTCGGTGGGACCATTTGGAAGAATTTTTATCAGTTTCTATTTTAAATTTTTACCCAAGACCCCTATTAGGCCTTCATCACCTCTCCACTAACTCATTTCTCATGTTTCTTGTATGGATGGATTCTTTGGGAAGTAATTGGATCTCCTCTCCTAATTTCATCACCAAAGTGAATGTTATTTATTATAGTGGGTTCCTACATGTAAATTAAAAATTGTTGTAGATTATAATCATTGTTTCCCCTCTTTGTTGATTTATACAACCCTTATTTATCAAATTCTGGGATTATTTTTTGTTTTTAGTGTGTTTTAATTGTTGTGGTCAATGATTCTGGGTTGTTTTATCTTATTGTTCCTCCCCTTAATTTTAAAATTTTTATTTATGAGATCACTTTTGAGGGAAAGTGAGAATCCCAAAAATATTCAATTTCATTCACAGCTCCAACCTCATAAAAAATTAGAAAACTATTCTAGAGAAATATTAAAACTTTTTCATTAATCACCCTATGTATGCTCTAGGAGATAGATGTTACCATTGTATATCGATCAAATTTTATGAGATCTACGTAGTGGTAGGCCTACCTTTCTGTAGTCTGAATGTATTCTTCCACATTTATTTACCCCCCGATGATTCAACAAGCCAAAATTTGGTCTTTCTTGTCGATGTAATCAGATTTATATTTATTAAAACCAAGTTTAATTAATCTCTTATATATTCTACTTGCTTCTCCCTTTAAAATGATAATACCAAAATTTCTATTAGCCATCTCTTCGTCAGAATATTGAAGAATTCTCTGGTCAGCATTCTTTGTACTTGCCTTCTTATAGACACCATTAGATTCCACTAGATCAACCAACCAATTAGGATCCTCAATTGTGTCACCATTAGACTTCAAATCCTTATCACAATAAACCTCATGCTCATCTCCGTATTGAGCAGGCTAAACATGCTACCTAAATTTAATACACATGCCAACTGATCGAGTAGTCATCGATTTTGTAAGGTATCAATAATCTTTTGGAATCTTGGTATTTCCCCTATCATTCTCCATGTAGTATCCAAAATTGATGAGATTTAGATTTCCTTTTGATAGTCTATTATGTGAGATAAAAACATGATTTTATCATCCACCTCATTCTCTGAAGGAGACTGTGGGGACTCAATTAACAATTCCTCATTTTTCAAATATTGTTCAACAAGAGATAGACCTATTATCTTGTCATTCATGGGACTCACCGTTGTCCATCACCCATGACCCTCTTCCACATCCAATCCATTTTTCATACTAGGGAACATATTTTGAAGGATGATTAGTTGGATATCTATTGGAGTTGGAAGTAGAATCAGTGTCTCAAACTATTTACATACATGTCTTTGTCTTGGAGGGATTGAACCAGAGATCTAGAAACCTGATAAAATCCATAAATTCAGTGCCTTGGAAGCTAACGATCTGATCCCCAGGATGGATGATCAAGGAATACCTCAAATCCCCGAGGACCCCATCACATATTATAGATAGAAAATGTTTTTTTCTCCATCAGCATCAACCAAACCTGGTTTGTTATGAAACGGTAGAGATGCCACAACGTCATACGATTTCCCTATTTCAATACATTCTCCCTCAAATTCATGAACTAAGGCTATGGGATCAAATCCTTATATGACTACTGGACACTTACAAGTATCTTGGAGATAACCCAGATGGCTATAAGATGAGTAGAAATTGATCCAAAAATCAAAATAAACCCTCTATTTTATTTTTTAGTAATTATCAATTTCAATCAACATAAAGTCAACAAGTGGTTTTTCAACAACGAATTCCACATAGATTCATGAATAAATAGGTTTAAAAATGGATCATGATCAGTTTTAAAAACATAATAACTTTCCGACTATGTTTCCAAGCATCGATAGCACTGAGGGGTTTTCAAAATGTAGTAGATGGATGGGGAAACATACCCATATTTCTATTATTGAAGGATCATGCATAAAATGAAAGTATAAAGACTATAATATGAATAAAATAATGAAAAGTTAAAGGATATTTTGTTTTTTTTTCTAGGTAGTGATGAGGTTGTATTAAATCTAAAAAGGGATGAGAAGATGTAGGGGTAAAGTAATTGTTTTAGCCCCCACAAATCAGAGATTTAGTGGTCAAAGGAAATGAAAGATGGTCGATTCTGAATAAAAATACACTGGAGAGATCTGATAAAGGTCTAATGCATCAATGAACTCCGGACTAGATTATAATAGCTTAGGGAAACCCTCAACTGAATAGGGGTATTTGGGGGATGTACACTTTGGATTTTTTGAACTCGGTGGAGCCATTTGGGCTCATTTGGGGATTAATAGGGTAAGAAAAATGATGAATGAGATGAGAGAATGTTTCCCAATATTTTATACTTTTAAGGATTTATATTGGTGAAGTTATTATTTTTTCTCGGTTGAAGTCACAAGATCCTTCTAGATAGGCCGGGGTGATATGTTGGACCTCTCAAGAACATTACTAATGGGTTGAGGAAATTTATTAGACCTTCCATGAACCTTTGGGATGGGTTAGTGTGACATGGAGGACCTCCCAAAAATAATTTGTATGGGTCAAATTGACATGGTTGATATACCAAGAATCCATGGGATGGATCAATGTGTTTAAGATTGACCTCCCAAGTTCCCTCCGGATGGGTATGGGTGCAATTATTGTCATGACCTATGAGATTTCCATGAGTGGTTTGTTATGATTTTTATAGTGAATCCGATAGATTTTATTTTAGTATGTAGCCAAAGGATGTAGGGATATGGTTCTTAGTTCCTTAGTTAATACCTGATAACATGGTAGGATTATAAGTTATTTATGTATTTATTTTCTATTGATTCACCCTTAATCATACACATAAATCATTTAGGTTGACTCCCCGTTTTTGTTTTCCTCCTTAATTTGTTCTCACACCCTACATGATCATCTCGATTCACATTCAAAATTTATGATCAAGGAATAGAATAATGGAAATCATCTCATGACATATTTTTGAGTAGGTGCTGGTGGCTTTTGATTGAGGAAACATTAGGATATACATTGAGAGTAATGACATCTCTTTTATTAATATTTTTTTGTTTCCTTCAAAAGATTATACACCACCTCTAGGGATCCATTTTTACAAAATTATGTGAAATTATATATTTTAAATAATCTAATTATAGAATTTATTTATAATTTTATTGTTTCCAGTTTTTTATTCAATACTTATGTTCATTGATAATATTTTTTACCATTTCTTTTGTTGTATATCCTATACTAATATTCTTAAAATATGAAAGGAATATTCACCCCATGTATTTCATAGGCCATAACCTCTTATCAGAAGGCTCTAGAATATGGGGAGGAATGCATGAGGTTATATACCACCTTATCCCAAAGTAGGTGATTTGGGTTGGGGTGTTATAATGACATATTTCCCATATAATATGATTTTATCTGATAAATCATTACCTCTATGGTTAATTCCAAAAAAACCCCTTAGATTAAATAATATTAATTTTAACATTATATAGCATGAACTAATTAGGATCTATGTTATATTATCTCAATGGTGAATTATATAAAACATATAAATATAATTATGTTCATGGAATCAAATATACCTCAATTATACAATATTGAGATAAATAACCATTACAAGTTTGGTAATCTCTAAACAAGCAACTCATTATAGAGAGAAACAAATAAGGATTTCTAAATCAATAAAATTTTCATTAAAATATTCATAAAATTAATTAATGGGTAGTATGTACAATACTTAATGGAAAACAAGTCGTGAATATGGAATATGCCTCACAAAATAATGAGTTGATAAACCCTTACCCCGAGTCTCGTCCTGATTCGAACGTGTTCAAATCTATATTTATTAAGGTTTCTCCATTATATATCTTCTTAAGACACTAAGTGTTGTAATATATGAATAAAATATATCTATAATGTATTTAGGGAATTATAATAGATAATTATATATGATTTGGTAAAGCAATGTTGCTCATGAATGTTTGTAGAGGGGAAGAGTGGCAGTTTCCTTCTGTAAGTGAGGGGAGGGTAACTATTGTAATTTTTCGATATATTAAAATATTATGTAGTAACATTCAATGATAAGTGGTTAAAAATTAGATTAATTTAGACATATATATGATATAAGGTAAAGATAAACTTATTCAATAGTATCTATTCGTGTTTTTATGTCATTTTAATGCTTATGTCTTTAGTTTAGTCCCTCAATAACACTTTATATATTTAATCATAACAACTTATTTTTAAATAATCAAGGGTTATAAATTTACTTTTATATTAAAAATTGGTTAACAAACATTCCATGGATTAAATTTTGTACCCTTTCCCATTCCACATGTATTCGTTCATAATTTCTATTATTTTTATATCATTTAAAAAATATTATATTACATTAAATATCATTAATGTCATTTTGGAACTATTAATCTAATTTTTCTATAATGTTAGGAAGATAGTATTTTATTTATAATATATATGATTTAACAATAACTAAAACATTATAATTACTAATTAAATTCATGGCATGCCACAATTATCCAAAACATATATATTTTAATGCTTTTGAAATTTTATAGAATGTTTTTATACTAATTGCACAGACAGTGTGTCGATGTAGAGTATGAATTTAATGAAATTGTACTATCAGTAAAAATAAAAATAAAATATTAACATAAGAATAATTTATTTATAATAAAACTTACCATTTATAAATGACCATAACCTCTCATAATCCCCATGAAAAAATATTTTATTTAATAAAATAAAACTACCAAACAGTTTTTATTTTTCCTTACATAAAATAATATATTAGTAATTATCAATGAAAAATGGCACATAATTTACATTAATTAAAATAATCAAAGACAATAATTGAACTTCACTTACAAAATATGTCAAATATAAGTGTTAGGGTTATTTTGAAGTATTATCCTATATTTTTAACCACGTATTACTCCTTTTACACTTACCGTGATAACACCATTTTAAGTAAGGTTACTATTGATAATGAGATAAAATAAAACAGGATTTTTAAAAAAAATAACCACCTCATTCTAAATATGTAGCTAATTTTACAATATTCTATTTCTTAAATTGGAAAAAAAATTAATATTTATACTAATTCATAAATATGAGGAAAAAAATTTCTATAAATTTTTTTATTTAAGGAAACAAAGTAACATACATCAAAATCATGAATATTTTTTATTAATATAGAATTAATTATATTATTCCAAATCATTTATATCATATTTCACTTTATGTCCAAATATAATATATAATGGTAATTTAAAAATGGATGATTTAAAAAATGAAATTGTATTCCTTTATAATTATTTATTTATACCTATTCACTAAAAATTAATTCATTTCAGAAAAATAATAAATATTCACCTTATGTTCTTTTGAACCAATAATTATAAAAATGTTATTTATTTTATAAAATAATATATATTAAATTATTATAAATTATTTATAATTACAGCACAAAAAACTAAATAAATAACCTTTTTTGTAAAAAAGGAATTTTTCAAGCATTAAATTAATTTTTTAATAAATTATATACAATATTTTAATTAATAAATATTTATTAGGAAAATCCATTTTATATATTATTTATTTTAATTTTAACAATTCATACCCATCTATACAATGGATTGGTTATAACATTTATGTTTGAATAATAATATATTATAGTATATCACTGATTGTTTAATTTTGAAGATGTGTATAAAGATATGTATTGAATATTCAAATTTACTTAATGATAATATATCATAAAACCTCTGAGTGTTATACTCTACCTCCATATATAAATTTCACCCTCACAATATTAATAATTGAATAGTAGAATTGGGGGATATATATATATAGTAATAAATTCTAGTGTATATTATATCATTATAACTAAAATCAATGTTGCTTGACATAAACATTGTATTTATTAACTATGATTATCTAAAACCATGTATGTAACATTACCATACTCATGGGTTTTTAAAAACATACCAATATTATTGAACAATACCTTCTACATATGTCTCGATATATTTTCCTTCTTCTTACTTGATTTTAGGAAATCATTTACCATCAATGTAGAGAATATGAGATAACATACTTGATTTATTTATAAACCATAATCATAATTTCATCCTTTGATTATTACATGAGTAGATTTTTATACTTTATTAATATTATATTTCATATGGTAAAAAACCATGATGGAATTTTTTTATGACCGAACCACCAAAATTAACTTTTAATAGAACAAAATATCCACAAATTAATGACAAGTAATTCATATTATTTCTAGATATTTACCAAAAAATAATAATTATATGTTATCCAACATATATAAATATTCATACACCAATCTATAAAATATCCTTAAGAACGCCAAATGATTAACTATCATTTGAGAAGCCCAAAGGGATGGTTTATGAGTATGGTTTTATTTTTTTCAACATATATTATGGAGTAAAATTTTAAGAATGGTAAATTTCTACATTATTAGTGATATATCATGGAAATTGAAATATAGAAAAAATTTGACAGAAATTATCCATGATGGTGATTTAACCTGAAGAATTTTTATGTATTCAATGGATTCCTTTCTTGCGTAATTTTCCTTATAAGTCAAAATATTTATTAAATTGTCATAATTAGTAAGTTAGGTAGGTGATGATTCTTGTATAATTGTTAGGGATTCATTTAATAAAATTTCATACCATTCAATAGAAACTATCCTCATAAATGTGAATATATTTTTTTAATATATGTTATATCTTAAATACATGTGAAAATTGAATATGATTATGTTCACAATTATTTCAAAAATTTGAATAAGACCATGAAAATATTTATTTACTTGAGGATTTGAAGATTTCCATGCAAAATATAATTGCATGGAGAATTTAAAGAAGTCTGTGCAATGTATAATTTATTTCATGAGGACCACACTATGTGAAATTATATTTATTTACATGATGAATATTTGAAATTTCATGGAATTATATAAGAAATTTGAGAACACTTTTAATGAGAGTTTACAAGAAAATATGGCCAACCCCAATGTGACTAGTAGACCCACTGAACTACACATGTAGGATAATATATTACCAAGAAGTATTCATCACGTATTATATGTAGGATACTGAATGGGTGCGATATTGGGATATCATTTCACCCATAGGGACGTGCACATATAGCATGAGAGCTTATGAGAAAGTGGGCATGTGCATGTGGGTGGGTTCTGTGAAGCTGGAGTGTGTGTAATTTTTTATGTGAGGAACTACTATAAAAACTCGAAGCACTGATGGAACAATGTGGTATATATATAAGTACTTGAAATAAATCTAGAGTGATTTGGGATCACAATATTGTGTTACTATTATCATGATTTGAAATTATTCAAACATTTCAGCAGCCATCAAATCGTTTTGATGTGAGCTATTTGATCAAGTTAGAATTTTTTATTACCATCATATTTAATAGACAGACTTCTGCACATGTAATTTTTTTATTCTGAGTCATCATTATCAAAAAAATCCAGAGAAACATTTAAAAATCCCACATTTATCACCTATGATCTGGGGGTGTCTTATATACATGTTTCACACAATTTTCATATATCTGTTATGCATAAATAGATGAATCATATGATATGATAGTTTTGGATAAATAGGAGAATTCTACTGAATTTAACAGACATTAATTGATTAATTAGTATGATGTAAATGATTAATTCATGAAGACACTCCATCATAAATGAAAAATCAGTGAATAAATGAAGAAGTCATTAGTGATAACATTATCGTGTTAATAATGGATATTGAACAAGACTTTTTGAATTTTAATGAGATGAATGAATCCTAATTCCTTCATGTTTTCAAATTTAAGTACATGATTTATAATGTCTCATGATATTATGTAAATTTCATAGGGTTTATTTATTTCATTGGAACCTCTAGGGAAAAATGATATGGTTATAATATATCTGTGATTTACATCATGGATGGTTGAAAATAGATATTGTAAAGGGTTTATAGCTATATAGAGCTACATCATAATTTTTGGAAATACACCATAAGAGAAATAGCTGAGATCTATAGTTCCAGAAAATCATAAGCAGTTTTGTTGTGGAAGAATGGTTTTGACACAATTTGAGTAATAATTTTTTCAAGTGTTCTACAATTTTAGATTTTCTTATTCCATTATGAAATAATTTTCACAATATAATAGTGAACGTGAAGGATGTAGCACTATGGATATATTTACTACAATTTTTTACCATGGATAGTGATAAATGAAGTATCATTAAGATCATTTATATTCAAATACCATATGGAAGATGTATAAATTATGATTCATAATAAGAATATTATAATGATCTAGATTTGAATTTATATGAGTTTAAACTATAATTGAATGGGAAATAAATAAATAATTTCAATGACTATATACTAATAATGATAATTGTGGTATTTCCATAATTACAATATGAAGATACTATCTATGATTGGTGAAAATATTTTCAAATTCATTGAATATGTATTTAGATGAAAGAGAATAATATTTTGTTCGACATTGGGAAAAATTAGAGAAAACTCTTTTATGTTCAGAAGGGGATATGATATATTTTATCTACTGAATATTAAAATATATTGATGAAATAAGTATATTAAGGTTGAGAAAATATTTGATGTAAAGAGTATATTGCTGATCCTTTGATAATTAATGAAGAAAAAAAATATTAATTAATTGATGATCTTTTATCAGATCATTAAAAGAACATAGTGAGTTTGAGTGAAAGTTTCATCTTCATATTAGTAATGAGTATTGGGATGATGTGAATATAATATTCTTGATGAATTAGAAGTAAAAAATCATATATTTTATGAATAAGATCACTCATTATGACTAAAATACATATAATGGTGTAGAGAGATATTTTTCAGCAGTTAGATAAAAATATGTTGAATAATTGGTGGTGTCCATATAAACAATGACACTGAAGAACTGGACGTATCAGTATAAATGGTTCCAATAACCCAATAATTTTGATAATTACATCAAAAAACATGTTGTTCCAATTCTATGAATTTTTAATCACTAAAAATTTATTTTGATTTGAAAATACATGAAATAACCATGGATTGATCACATTAGAGAGTTAGTTATCACATATACACTTAACCTTGTAAAAATATTTGTGTGATACTATTTCTTTTATTTTTTAAATTTCACATGCATGGGATTTTGAGGGAGTAAAATAGATTCATTCCCTTTAAACATGGTAAATGTTTGAGAGTAATATGGGATAACTAAAAATAAAGTACAAACTCAGTAAATATTTGGTTACACTAATTCACCCTCTCCTCCCACCTCTCAATTTCACTGCACAATCCATATGGACTCTACAAGTTATATCAAAGCACAAATAAACATATGATTGGATCAATGTTTTTACAAGGTGTATATGGAGTGAATATTTTAATTTTATTCTAAAGTACCTCATATAGGAAACATATTCTCCAATCCGAATGAATTATACATAAAAGGATCTACCATGACTCTAAAAATATAAAGAATAACGATTAAAAGAGACTGAGGAATGTGTCAATAAAAGAAGATAATGGTCATTTATCTTGTATCAAATTATTTTATAATGATCCTTTTGAATAAAATATCTCAATATCTAGAGAGTATGAAAAATATTATTCTATAAAAACCGTTAAAGACATTTTTTATCAATTTAAAATATATATAAATAATTTTCTTGATAAAATGACCATATATTCACTTTGTTTTGACAATGAGATTCTTGATACGAAATCAGAGAATGTATAAGAAAATAAAAAAAAGTATTAACATTCAATGAAATTTTAAATGATCTATGTTCTAAAAAAACATTGATGAAAATGAGGAATTTGTGACTCTTTATAATAAAAATATTTCATTAACTGAATAATAATTTCAATTGCATGTTCCTCAGAGCGTTATAAGATAACATATTTTTGGTGAATTAATCCATGCACTTGAAACATTGTTCATTGTTCTCATGATTGTTAGTGATAATCCTCTTTAATATAGACTAGTAAGTTCAAAGAGCATGGAATTTCAGTATAAGGAAACACCTAGTTTCATGAAGTATATATTCAGAAGATCCTTGATCTCGAATAATGTCTTAAAGCTGTTATAAGTTTCAAAGAATCCCAATTTAATGTTAAATCCAAAAGAATAATGGTTAATGAAAAATTACTAAATAAATGAATTAGGAAACCTGAATATAATATTAATTAAATAAAAGGATGATTTGATGGAAGAATGGATTCAATTGAAAATGATAAGAATTATCTCAACATTAAATCTCTTAAACTAGAGTTTAAATAGTTAAATTTGAAGAAGATATATGCTAGCTCTTCCCAAGTTTCTCAGTAGAAGAAATTTTTTCAACCAAAAATATAAATAAAATCAGGGTATAAAAAGTAGTTTTGTTTTAAAAAGTAATTATAAGAGTCATAAAACTCATATTGACCTAAAGAACATCTCTAAATAATCTCTTTATCAAACTTCTACAAGATCATGGAAGAAAGTAACCCAAATACCAATTAATTATAATTATATCAATTCATCCTCATCTCCTAGTATAGGCTTAAATATTTTATTGAAATATGTGGGGAAATAACAATACTGATAATTAAAAAAACCCAAGAGTGGATACTATAAATATTAAAACAAATAACTACCAAATGATGCTCCAAAGAAGGAAAGTCAACTCATGAAATTGAAAAGCACAAAATATAGTTTGATTTGTATTGACCATTAAAGATGAAATGCCCCGACCCCAGTTGCCTAGAGTCAGCGCATTATTTTAATACATTGGCATGATTACAAGGAATCAAGTACAAAAGGATTGATCTGTTTAGCATTCTTGTAAAATAGATTACATACATGAATGTTACATTACACATTAGAAAATAAAACACAACATAAATGAATCTTTGTAAAAACCATTATTCCCTTTTAGCTTAACCCGGCATATCATTCACAATACACTTCTTGGAATCTTAGGAAAAATAAAATGTAGAATGGGGTGAGCTCAAACACTCAGTAAGTGTATGAAATACAGGGGAAGATAACATAAATATTAAACATGGTGAATAATTGAAACCACATGCCTTTAAAAATAATAAACATGAATATTTTCATGGAAGGAATATGATATGAGTAAATATTTCAATAATAAAATATAATCATGGGTATTCTACTAGTCAAATGACCACATGAACCATTAATATTATTTTCATAATGAGGGAATGTAAAATTCCAGAAATTCTGAAACATTTTTTCAAGGCCTAGGCCAAGATGTCTAAAACTGATTAAGGATTCTGCTAAAACCATATATCAAATTGGTAAATGCCTTAGCCAATTCCACGTCTAATTGTCTCATGAGACCTACCAATGCATCGAGGATCAATTTCAGGCTCCACCGATCACATACTATGTCCAATACATTCCTCATATTAAAAGGTTGAAACATTATGTAAAAATTCCTATTAAAACTAGCATACGAAATGTCAATACATTATCCATAAACCATTAATGGTATAAAAATAACACATCCACATTCCAACATATCACAAAACCTTCGATACAATATGGAATATTTGTATCATAATCAATCAACTTCACACATGTTTAAAATCCATCAAAGGTTGTTGATATTGATGAAAATGATTCGTAAAACTCTCTGAGAGAAATACCCCTTTGCATGAAATAATTTGTATGTATCAAAATTTATAAAGGAAGTAATCTAAAAGATATTTTTGAATAAAAGTTTCCCATACCGATTTGAAACTTTTTAAAATAGTTATCATTTCAAAACATTCATGTCCAGTTAAATAAATCATTAAATTTTTTTGAAAATATAGACATTAATTAAAAGGGTTTAGAAAGATAAATTTTTAAATCATTTAACATGAAGGTCTAGTTAAATAGACCCTCCCATAAAACCTTAAAAGATACCTTTTGAAAAAAAATTATGAAATATGGGTATCTATGATAATTATGTCCCAAAAAATACTTACACATGAACAATCTCAGATAATAATGAGATTGAGGAAATAACCCTTACCTTGGACATTCCTTTAGTCGAGGGTATGTTTAACCTCTTGTATGAAGATCTTAGTATGTTATTAAATTATAAAAGAACCATATTAATATTAATGATATCATAAATGGTTCATTAATTAATTTATACTACCCATTTAATAATAATTTCCATGTTAAATTAATATTTCAGGTAATAATCACTTTCTTTATCGTATGTGTTTTAACTGGTTACTCGTGATTGTAGCAACTAGACCAAGATTTAAATACATCCAGAATATAAAATATGATTTATATTATATATATATATATAGAATATAAATATGTATAATAGACATATATATGAAATGAAATACACCGTTTATGGAGACGGTAGTCCGTATGTATGCATAAATGATGTTTCCGCTTTCATATCGTATTGAACGAATCTAAGTGAATAAGATATATGTAAGTACACATATATATAAATATATCTCCTGTATAATTATTATTTCATATATTACATACATATTAGTAATATATATATTTATAATCATTGATGAATGGTGATCGTGGAAATGAATCTCATTGCGTCGTGGAGACGGTAATCCGTCCATATGCACGAGCGACAATATCATTTCTTTAAAGGTGTAATATTTGATTGTATATTAATTTTAAATAGACAATATCATTTTATTTTCATTATTTATACACATATTACTCATCATTATATCAATCCGAATAACATAGTTTTGAATAACAAATTACACCACGGCGTGGAGACGATAAGTCGTACGTATGCACACATGTTGACATTATCATTCTTAATATGGATGGAATAATGAATATAGTTGTTCCATATTTATAATAACATCCCATTATATATAATATAATTAATTTATTGTTTTATAATGGAACCAAAAATGAAAGAGGAAGTGGAAGAAGAAAAGAACTTGAAAGAGGAGATGAAATATTTACCTCTTCTTCTGGTTCTTCCTTTTGATTTGATCAAAAGGGTCCGTTAGGTTTGCTTTATGATCAAACTAAGGCCTCTAGGATTAATTATGGGAATTTGGAAGGATATTTGGGCCTGGTTGGCTGAGCCAAATGTCTTTGGAGATGTGATTTTGAGAGAAGTGGAAGTGCCCTTTTATAAGAGGGTGAGGGTCACTTTAGGAAAAGATAAAAGAATTAGTTTATTATACAATAATATTCAGTTTATAATGGTTCCAAATGAACTTATTTCGAGACTTAGTTGGTTATGGGTCGCAATCACTTCATCCAATAGGTTTTAGACAAGTTTAGGTTATCATTTTAACCTTATCATTTAGATTTAACTCTTAGTTAAATATTTTAACTTTTACATTGTCTTCTTGTATTCTTACTCGATAAGGTTAATAAACTTACTCTAAACATCCAATAGAACCTCTAGTGGCTCATTAATGACATATATTATATTATCTAAGAAATTTGGCTGAGCCTTACATTTTTAGGAATATTATATAAACCAATAATATAGTATTTGTTTTAAATATTAATTTATGTCAATTTTGACACTATTTGGTATTTTGTTTTTTTGAAAGTCATCACAACATTATTACATCAAAAAAGATATATTGAATCTTCCCTAACATGTCATATTCATCTAGAAAATTCGAGGATGTCATAAAAACTTTGAAATTATATTTATTTTAATATTTATAATACCATTTATTTGATTCTTTCATTAATAGGGTAATTACTGCATCATCATTGTGTCAAAAACAAATTTAGTTATTTAATTTATAAAAATTTATAATAAAATAAACTTATGTAGGAAATCCTTTTATATTTATAATGAATATTTATAATCGAATTTATCTCTTGTATAACCCTATATTAAAAATGGTTTAGTTATTAAACTTTGATTTTAACTCTTTTAACTCTTCTTTAAATTAAATAATAATAAATGTATTAATCTAATCCAAGTGGACCTAAAGGGTCATATTTTATTTCTAAGTTTGTTTTTGGTCGAATTACACTTACATAATAGAATTAGGACATGTTTTAGGGTAATAATAATATCATTTTTACCCATAATTACCCTATTTACTTTTAACCGTGGTAAATAAAAGTAAAAAGTTACTATTCACCAAAAAATATTTTTATCTTATTGAACCACATTTTACTCCATAATATTAACCATGTCTTTCGGATTTTTGAAATTCAACTCACAGAAGCTATAAAATTATGTTTTATGTGAATTTACAAAGTCTCCTAGTAAAAGGCGGTGAAAAGTTCAATAAAAATTTTATATATCTAAAATTATTATAAACTGACTCCAATGAATTAAATTAAAATTATATAGGTATTATTTATCTATTTTTACCTAAACTAAATTTAAATAAAATAAATAATTATTTAAATAAAAATTCGATTTTAAACTATAACTCGGTGTTTTCACTATTCATCAAAAAATGAAAGTTTTCAGAAAAATTCCAAAAAAAATACCCTAAGATAATATTGATATTAAAAATTAAAAAATGAAGTCTATTTTACCAAATTAAAAACATATAAGTCACATTTATTAATTTAATTATCATTCCCTTTGTCGAAACTAAAAGGCGTATTTTTAAGAAACAATAACTATCAAAAGATTGACACTTGTTTATGTCCAATCTCAATGTGAAATTACTTACAATGACCTGCATTGGATTAAATAGTAAAAATATAATCTATTTTTACTTTCAAACCATTAAAATTTATAATTTAACACTAGAAATTATTATGATTAAAAAATTTGTTTTCTATTAAAATATATTATTTTTCACTATTCACTCAAATATGAAAGTTATCAAAAAAACACCAAAAATTTATTAATACTAAATTCATATGTCTCAATTATAATGAAGATGTTTATTTAGTCAAATTGAATATATAAAAGTTTCGAATATTGGATTCAAAAATGGTCCACCATTAAAAGGTGGTAAATGTGCATTTTTTTGAAAAATACTTCTTTTATCTAAAAAATGAATTCTTTCTTAAATTATGTCTAAGAAACTAATAATATTGATTCTAAAAGTATAAGTATTATATAAAGTCCAAAATTTTGTTAATATTATTCATAACCGCTTTTGAAAGGGTAGTTGGGTGAGTCATGGTGGGCTTGAACTCGGTGTTATGTGTAGTGCAAGTTATTGAAATACTTTGAAGATATAACATACTATGAAATCTTTCGGTGTTACAAAAGCAGGATATTTATTGTCTATTATTATCAATACTATAAATTTGGACTTTAAGTCGTTGATTTTTGGAATAATTTTTCAGCATATTAAAACCACATAAGGCCAGTTTTAATGCAGATCACATTTGATGTGAAGATAGATCATGAAAAAATGATTCAGAATAAAAAAATTATGAAAAATATGTATATAAAAAATAGATCATGATTTCAAAAATACTTATGTGATTATTATAATATAAGTGGTCATAAATATGATAATTTTTTGAATATAAAAACCATTCACTATGAATAGATAGATGAGAAGAAAGATCACATAAAAAATATAAGTAATAAACAAAAGATGATAACTCTAACCTGGGGAATAACCAAAGATGTTAGTCATGAAAACTATGAAGCAAAATACTACCAAGAAATATGATTAAATTTATGATATGAATTTCATTTAAACCAATAATATATGCTTCAACTCTGGAAATAGAGGTCATATCATGGGCCATTTCCATTAAGTCTTGGAAATAAATAAGAAGAAAGTTGAAATCAAGAAGAGAATCAATCTATGAGAAAAATAGGAAGATATGATTGATTAAAACAGTCATATAGATTATTTTTATAAGTTAACATTAAATGTAACTAAAAATATTCAAGAATCCATGTGGGTGATCTAGAGAATATTATGGGAATAAAGAATTCCAAGATCATTTTTCACATCAATTGAAATCTGCTAAATAAATTAAAAAAGATGAATATGAATAAAAATAAAGAGATAAGGTTAAATAAAGATAGGTTGTTTCATGGGAAGAGTATCTTGAATTTAATTAGTGGTTTTATATAATTTATAACTCAAGTGTTTCAAAAAAGATTATGTTTATGGTGAAAGAATTGTATATATATATATATAATGAATGAAATTTTATGAATCCTCATCCTTTTGAAAGGGAGATGTTAAAAACACACAAAACAAGCATTAGTAATGTTATTACCATACATACAAAGTTTAATTTAAAAAATACATAATATATGAAGGTGAATTGAATTAAGGAGTGTATTATTTAAAGAAATATAAAATTTGGAATATAAATGAAACACAAGCATGTAGAGTACAAGAAAGTTTAGAACTGCAAGTAAAAGTGACTCTATGTTGAGATAATTTTATCATCCCTAGTAAACTTACTACGAAACTCATAAGTTTTTCAACTTATTCCATTACGTTTTTTTGGTATTTGTTTCATTCATTAGAAGGAATTTATGTTAAAGTTCATTCATTAATGGAGAACTGAGTGAACAAAGTGGAAACATTTTGGCTGGAGTAAGCATAAAGGATATTATTTTAAATTTCTTCCATGAATATCTTTATGTTCAATTAATCTCTATAGATGATGAAACATTGATGTAACCCAATTACAATTTTTATCCTTTTATTTATTATATCATATATGTACATAAAAGGTGTGTGTAGGTTGATGAGTAAGCTTAAATAACAAGGAAGAACAACAGTTTTTAATTGAAATTTATGATGCACCTATTGAGTGAAATTTAGGATATATATTTCTTAAAAGAAAATTAGGTTGTGGTTCCCCATTTTTGGGATGTTTGAAAATTATATCACCTGATAAAATATTTAGATAAAATTGATGTCTTAGTGGAGTCAATATTTTTTTCTATATCAGGTTTACCTATATAGACATAGATTTGACTAACTGAGTATGAATAGATATGGAAATTTGTGATCTAAACATCCCCATAAGAACTTTAAAAAATCAATCCTTTGCATATAGATTAAATAAGTGTAAATGAGACAATGGATTTAATTGAAGAAATGGAACTGACAATAAATCCCAAAGGAGATATTGAAAAGACCATATATATGGGTGATGTGTATTATTTACTTATTCATAAATATATTTTATGGAATCAATTTCAATGTCTGATGAATTCTACTATGATTAGTGGTTACTCATGGAGAGATAAATATTAGAATATTTTCAAGGATAAATATCTAAGTTATTGATGATTATTGGGGAATTGTTGGGGATTTATTAGATATCATTATAAAGTAATTATTATTTTAAATATGAATTTTGATGAACCATTGTTAATTCCTAAGACTAGTTGGTGATGATTCTTGGAGAATTGTTATAGATTCATTTACTGGCATTGGATTTCATGGTTTATCAATTCTCTATGAAAATATAATAATTTTTTAATTGATATTAAAGAATAAAAACCCATGATAAAAAAATTTAATTACGATCATAATGTTTAAAACAATTTGAGTAAGACCATTAAAATGTTTATTTGAATGAGGATTTGAATATTTACATGAAAAAAGGATATTATAGGTAGGATATACATATATTCATACAATGTAGATCTTATTTCATTTGGATGTGATCATAAAAAATATATATTGTTTTTCAAAAAGAACATTTGAAATGGCGTGGAATTATATTAAAATTGGATAAATCATTTGACATTTCTTTACAAAACATATTGACATCCCCATGATAATAATTAGGCAAACCAAATTTCATGTGTGGGAGTATATCTCACCATGCAATAGAAATCCACCACTCTAGGCATGACGAGTTAGGGGTGTGGGATTTGGCTATAATAGCACCTATAAGGATACCCACATGTTGCATTAATGCACATGGTCATGTGGGCCTATGCATGTGGGAATGTCCTATGAATTTGGAGTGTATGAAATTTTATAGGCGTTGAAGCCTAGTAAAACCTTCAATCACTGATTGAATGGATTGATATACATGTTTTTTTTTCGACTAAAGGCTTAAGGAATGAGGGATAAGAATAGTCTTCTAATGTTATCATTCATGAAAATGATATGGACATTTCTAAATTAGTTTGAAATATTTGATGTGATCTATTCACTCAAGATAGGATTCTCTTCTAACTCCTTTCTGGATGTAGATGGGTCAATGTATGTGATTTTTTTAGTATGATTCAATATGATCTCACAAAAGTTGTGTACTCATTTATGAATCCTTAATTTAACAAATATGATCCAGTAGAGTGTGAGATACATGTTTCACAAGGTTTTTATACATCATCCATGCATAAATAAATGAATATTGATCAATCAAATCACTAGATAAAGATAGGTTTTCAAATGAAGTTAAACATTGGATTTAATGAATAGGTATGATCAAAATGAAAAATTCATTCATGTAAACATTCATGGATTAAATTTTATAGAAAAAATGAATATGTTTTGGTTGATACAATCCCTTCATGATGAATGAATATTTCCCATTTATTTTGGGAATTTTAATGAGATGAAGGAAACATGATTTCTTCTAATATTCACAACGATTTCAATTCATGATGGGGATTAATAATGAGAAGGAAACACCATGGGGTCTGTTAAACGTGTCATATACTCCATGATAAAACATGATGGTTATTCCAAAAACATGGTTTATATTGTTGAAGGTTAAAAATTAACAGTGCAAAGAGTTTCGAGCAGTTGGGAGCTACAACGTAATGCATTGAATTTCACCACAAGGGAAACAGTTGAGTTTTTTAGATCTATAAAATTAGACGGTGTTTCCCTATAGAAGAATGGTTTCAATACAATGTGATAAAATCATATTTTCAAATTTTTCCCACTAATAGGTGGAAATACTATAGAAAAATAATTTGTGTCATAGAACTACATAATTAAAGGATATTACACCATGGATATATTATCCACAACAAAGTATCCATAGAGAGTATTAAACTAGAAATCATTGAGACTGATGATTTTCAAATACCATATGAAATAATGTATGATGTTCAAGTCTTAAGATGATTAAAATTAAGATCTATATGGGAATTATGGTGTCTTTAAAGGATAATAAATTTGGAAATAATTAACATATTTTGATTGATCGGATATTTCTTATTAGAATTATGGGATTTCTATAATTACAATATGGAGATATTATCTATGAAATAAGGAAAATATATTTAAATACAATTAATATATATTTAGTATTATTGAGAATGATATTGTGTACAGAACATTGAAAATATAGAGAAGTATTTTATATTTCAAGAAAGATATTTGAAATACATCAACTATTACATATTGTGATATAATGAATAAAAAAATATAAATGAGGCTGGGAAATTATTTTATAGAAGGAATAACTACCTGATAATTTGATAATTATTATTACATCATGAAATTCTAAAATAATATCATTGTATTATATAGTGTATTCTATACGAAACACCAAGCTTAAACAACCCACAAAATATTTATCTCTAAATTTAATCTCTTCGATAGATTATAGAACATGAAACCCAATGTCAAAGTAAAACATAAGTATAAATAGTCATTATGTTGGTGGTTATGAATAATGCTAACTATGTTCTAAAAAATTGATATTTATTTATTTTAAATAAAATAAAAATCTTTTAAATTAAAAATAAATGTTTTAAAAAACATAATATCTTATAATGGATGGTTTAGTTGTTCTTTATGCACAAAATTTAAAATTACTTTTTACCTCCTTTAGAAAATTTATTTGGAAAAAAACTAAATTTTTTAAATTATAATATTAAATTATTTTATTGTGAAATTTTTACATTTTTATGATATGTTTCATTTTCTGATGAAAAGAAAAAAATACTGAATTGTAATTGAAAACTACATTTTTAAATTTTTTTATTCAAATAAATAATATTTTTTATTAATTTTATCATAAAATTAGTTTGGTTATATATAAAATAATATATTTCTGGTCATTGGAAACATTTTCATATTGAAATTTCATGCAAAAGTATTGTAACGTTTCGAACATTTCTCTTTCAAAACTCGTTTTCTCATCATGTCTCCAGGATTGATTTTATAGTATATTCCACCACTTGTGTTAATTTAATTTAATAATATGGGTTTTATATTTTTAATAAGTATAATTAATATTGGTTAATAATTTCATCTTATTTTTTCAAAATACTTTTTTAGAGACAATAAAAATTAATTACCACGATTATGGTTTAAAATGGTTCTTTTATAAGTTATGTACACTTGTTTTAAAATTAATTTTCCACAGAAATAGGATTTTTATTTAATAAATTAATTCTTAAATTTATTATTAGTAGTTAAAAATTATCGAATACGGATAATTTTATTTTAGGCTTAATGTTTTAGTTCCCTGGGTTACAAAAGAATTACCATCGTGCAAACTAAAGTAGTAAAATAGAGTAAATTTAAATGCAATGGAATAAAATGTTTGAAACATGGATTTTTATTGGAAGTGTATCTAAAATGTAACATACCTAAAATATATTATTTACCAATTTTGTAGCCACATGAGTATTTATTGACCACCCATTACTGTAAAAAGTTTGGGTATTTACAAAAATTCCACTCCTCAATTTTAAAAGGGTTCCCACCCCTACGCTTCATCACGCCTATGAATCAATTCGATTTAGAAAATTCCTTCCCATATAAAATCAAAAAATACCTCCTCAAATATGATAATACTTAATATGGGTATCAATATAAACTAGGAAAGATTTTGGTACAACCCATTATAGGTTACCCAAAGACAAGTCATATTTCTTCAATAAGTGTTTTAACTAAATTTCTTCATCCACCTCCTACAATTTTTTAAACCATTGTTATCCAGTAATATCAATATAATCAATATAATTATATGTTTTTATAATAAGTTACTGACCAAAAACTTTACCCATTTCAATTCAATGGTTCACGAAATCAGCATTCGTGTGAATGACGGAGTACCACCTCACGAACTAATATCATTCATTTTTTCATTACCAACTCTCACAGTTGGGTATGTTGATGAATATAAAGTTTATATATGAAATTTATAACATAATTATACTTATGGAGTCATTAAATAATATATAATTTTTATTAATTACATTTTGTATTGGATACAATTATGTAACTTGTGTGTGTGGAAGACTACCGGCTAACGAAGAGATTTTATTTGTCTTTGACTAACACTTTACATGGGAGGTGATAAGGATAAAGTTAAATAATATATGTGATATAAATGAAATAATTATAATATTAATTAAATATTTATCAATATAAAAATATAATATATCATTTTATTTATTTACCCTAAAAATGATAACATCCTTTGTGTGTGTGTCGATTACAGCTTTCACAAAGCTATTTGACTCCCTTTTCTTATCCAAACCACATGGATGATTTATATAAGTATATTTCAAATAAATATTATTATATATGATATTTAAAACAAAAGTAATCAAGGGATAAGGAATTTCTTAATTCAATTTCACTTAATTGGGTTAAACGTCTACTTCATTTACTATTTCAGGATAAGATTATCTATATAATGATATTTTAGTATCTTATCTATTATCTCCACATGTTTTATTAAGATATATTGTTGATACACTTAATCTACAAATTTATTAATTATTAATAAAATTTTCTGATCATTATAAGGGTTTATATCACATTTCCATTCGAATTGATATTGTTTATTCTTGGATTTCGGTTGAAGGAAATTATTTGAGCATTCTATAACAAAAAAACATTTTATTATACTTTTTTTTATTAAGGAAACATTAATGTTATAGTTCCATATTTTCTACTTTTTAGTAGATAAATTTTTTTAAAAATATTTTGATGAAAATATGAATTTGTTTCTCTATTAATTGAGAAATATATTATCTTCAAAAACCATGTTTTAAAAAATAGAAACTGTATTTAACCATTACATAATGATTTATTAAAGATATATTTACAGATTTTTACTTTCTAATTTTTTTAAATGTATATTCTTATCATTTTAAAAACAATTTATTTTTGGATTTTTCTGAAAAATTGAAATGACACTTTGTTTTAACATATATGACATGAATCGAATTTCCAGCCATCATGACCACTCAAATTTTATGAAACTTCATTTAA
The DNA here is from genome assembly GCA_963277665.1 of Viscum album. Taxonomy (NCBI): domain Eukaryota; kingdom Viridiplantae; phylum Streptophyta; class Magnoliopsida; order Santalales; family Viscaceae; genus Viscum; species Viscum album. The sequence continues at coordinate 1,788,317,011 of OY728165.1, read as the reverse complement.
AATTTTAAAATATTATTTTCATTGAAATTTTATTAAAAAATGTTATTTGAAATTAAAGTTTTAAAAAGTTATTTTCAAAATGAAAATTTTGTTTTCAATAAGATTTTTTTAATGATCTTGTTATGGTATTTCAATAAAACAATGACAATAACCCTTATTATTACACAAATATGTATATTTTGGATTTATACCATCTTTATTTTTCAAATGGATGGTTTATAAATAATTTTCCAATGGAATTTATTGACATTCACTTCTTTGTTTTATTTTTGTACTCATTAACATTCCTTTGAATTATTCACATTCTTATGAAAATTATCTTAGGGGTAGATATATTTATTAAACTATATATTATTTCTGTATAAGGTGTTCTAAACTAAAATGTATTTGGATGATCATGGAAGTAATGATAAATATTTATTTTGTACTCACTATAGATATTTGATGATAAAGAACATTGTTCATGAATTTAATAGATTATTCAATATATGAGGAATGATTTGGGAATGCAGACATCAGTGGGGACGATTATTGATTCCCCATAGATGCATTAATAGTCTCATGACACTTTCAGTATGATATGATAAAATCAGTTGGCTAAACAAAATGAGTCCATCCCCATTAATTTGAAAATGTCTTTTGAATGGTACTAATAATAGAGGTATCATGATCTTGAGTTTACAATGTCAAATAATTATGAATTACCTTCATTTTAAATTTAGTTATTATTATCCTTTATATTTTCCCAATAATATTATTACTAGATACATTTCATTCATATTTATTGATTAAATGTCATCTGTATTCAATTATTAACATTTCTATATTGATTATACCTTATCGAACTATTATAGTATTATTATTTATTAAATGGAGTGTGTTTTTAGTTATTTAAATTTCCATATTCACAATTGTCCATGATATTTTTTCATTCATATTATATATGGATTCATTTTATTCTCATTTACTTATTAATTAGAACATGTCCCAATTATTAATGTTTCCATATTAATAATGCCTTATCCAATTTTTTTATTTAGGTTATTGATAAAATAAAATGTTTTTTTAGTTATTTACCCTTCAATATTGATTATTATCCCATAGATTTTCACATTTATAATTTATCTTAATGAACATCCTTATAAGTTTATTGATTACATGGCATTAATATTTTGTTATTTAGCATTATGTATGGATTATTCTTATTTAATCATGATATATTTTGATGTATATAACCTTTAATAGTCATTTGATATAATCCTTATTTTTTATGTCTTAACAATCCATGAAGGGTAATATATTTGATAAGAAAGCATATTCTAGTGTGAATAATGATACTCTTGAAAAAAAACAATGTTGTATTTTTTTCAAATGTAATGCTATAATCAAATATGAATCTAGTTTACCAGTACTTATAAACTATTTTGTTCATCATTATATGATTCCTTGAATCTTATACCAATGTAATAAAGTTAAAACATTCACCAGACTACTAAGTTTTGGGTTTCTATATTTAGTATCAGTGGTAGGATTGTATATACCATTGGAACTAGATTTAGGAAAATAGATATTCGGGATCATAACCCTACGATTGAATCTGGGGATAAGAATAAAATAACATCCTAAAGTTTAGTAAGTTATATATCATGTTTTTTACTTATTATGAAGCCCTTTATATATTTTGTCAGTGGACATGGTTCTGTGAAAAATATACCTCGATGAATAACTCTAAAAAGGGAACATTAGGAATGACTCAATCATCATTTAGTTCATGAGAATGTGCCTTGCTATGAAATTTGTTTGACACTCCTGGGGCATATGATCAGTATAATTCACATATTATTTTCAACCCACTGTTAATGAATTAAATAGATGATGAGATGTAATTACCTAGGGTGATCATATATTTCCATTTATTGAAAATAAAGTGTCTCAATAGAATATGATAAATATTTTTTCATAAAAAGGGAAAATAATTACTAGGGAATATAAATATTATGATGAATGGAAATAAAACTCATCCTTGGGATCCATTTATAGTTCAATTTCTTAAATGTGGTGAACCCCTGTATTATATGAGTAAATTCCATATTCTAAATATTAAAACCTAGAACAAAGAATGTACTATGTTGGAATAAAAGGAATTAATTATTTATGTATTGGGGTTTAAAAATTAAATTGTAGAAGTATTTATATTTTTTAATAGTATTTTAGTGATAAGAATTATGGAACATCTAAGGATTATTTTATATTTCAAAATCATATATTTCTTAATTTAGTTAAAAGTTATGGATACCATCATGGATTTATGTGTTTAAGAATGATCATAAATTCAATGTTATAAAAACCCATTTTTCGGTTTTCTGGGATGATATTCTACATATATTAATTATTTTTTGGGTGAAATTAATGGAATGTATATGTTTTAGTGTAAAATTTGTTTGAGAAATAATTTCATTACATTTTATACAAATAAGTTTAAATCTATTTATAATGTTTATAATTCATATGATCATTAATGGAATTGTAATAATGGTAAAATAAAATTATTATTCTTTATAAAAAAAGTTGTATTGAAAACCTAAGTAAAAAGGTTATTTAATGATTAATTTTATTTCAAGATTTTATATCATATTATTTATAATGCTATAGGAAATATATCAATATATTTTTAAACAAGTACAACATTCATGTTGGGTTCCAATACATCACATATGGAACAGCCACGAGGCTTCAACACATAATTGATGTATGATTAATGTTTAGTGAAAACCATTGTCTTACACAATTATCTAGTTAATATGAAATTGTTTTTATTTAAAAAATTGTAAAATTAATATTAATGATTTATCAATGGTGATAATTTTGATGTTTGAAGGTTAATTTATTATATAGGATAACTTATGATTTCCATATGGGTTTTGGAAAAGAGTTAGTGACATATGTAAATACATTTCACCATTTTTTCTCTTAAATTATGATAAAAGTAAATTTTAGTGATTTAGGAATAAAATTTTCATTTCAGATTTTTATTTCATAGAGTAATTTTTTAATGGTAAATTGATTGAAGAATTACCAAATGATGGAATTATTCTTATCAAATAGAAATATATAAGATAATTTTATTTCCTTATATTCATAGATAGTACAATAATTTATAAACATTACGAAATGGATCTTGTAAAAAAAATTATCCAATTACATTCATATATAATGAATAATATAGCTCGTTAAATAATCATAGATTTACAGTTTTGAGGTCATTGACTTTCCATTGAATATTCACATGCTTGTGATCAATGACCCCAATCACTCTCTATAATTATATACCCCTTTCTTCCATGTCCATATAATTAAATAAAACCAATTTTATCTTATATATTAAACTATTTATAAGTCATTTCATATGGCCTTTTACTTCCCTTTTCTTCATAGTTAATCTGACATTTTGTTAAACCATTTTTGACGTGGGTTTTTTTATAATGGTATTTACAAATGTAAAACCCTTGATTTCAATGATCATGTTTATATTTCATGATAAATATTTATTTAAGGTGGATAAAATTTGAATCCCCAAAATTATAAAAATATAAAATTGCATTTGATAGAGTATGTGATGCACAACATCGATCTTAAGAAACCTAAAAAATATATTTCATTAAATTTAAGCTCTTTGATAGTATGTGGAATATGCATCCCTGATTCGATGTTAACCATAATATTATATGTATAATAATTATAATTTTGGGTATGTATATAAATAAATAAATTAGTAAACTTTTGCTTATATACTGATTAGAAATTAAATTGTATTCCTTTAAATTACAAATTTATGTATTCTAAAAAACATTATTTTCTTCTAAAAGATGGTTTAGTCAATCTTTGAGATAATAATTTAATTTTTTTTAACAATTTTATAAAAATTATTTGAAAAATAATACTTCATTTTTGAAATCATCATTCTATATTATCATATAGTGGTTTTTTTGGATTTTTTTGAAATGTTTCATTTTTGGATGAATAGTGAAAAAGAATGAATTTCAATTGAAAAATACCTTTTCATTTAAACTTTTTACAAATATAAATTATATTATTAATTAGATTTAAAGTAAAATAAGTAAAATTATTTTTAAATTAATACAATATAGGTTATTATAATAATTTTATTATTTTAATTTTTATATAAAAATATTATAAACATTTAATAATTTTTTCATGGAAAACATGCTTCCTCATCAAGTCTGTAGGGTTCATTTTAAATTAAATTATGCCAATTTAGTGAGTTTAATTTAATAAAATTGGTTCAATATATGGATTTATTATTATTATTATTATTTAACAATGTAAACAAAATTTTTTCCCTCAATAATTAGTAAAGGCCAAAAAATCATTACAGCGATAAAGGTTAAAAGTAGTGTTTCCGCACGTTACATGTGATTGTGTTGAAATCAATTTTAAAAATGCATTATATTTTTATTTTTTAAATTTTATTTAATATTTTTAATTATAATATCTTAATTTTCTAACAATACTTGTTTTTTTAATCTTAAATATTTAATTACCTTTGTTAAAAAATTAATTACCATGGTGGAAACTTAAGTGGTAGAATGGAGAAAACATAAAGGATAAGGAATAACATATTTGAAACATGTATTTTATGGTGTAGGTTATTATTGACCATATAATACCTCTAATTCATTTTTTATAAATCTTTTAATCACTTGAGGGGAGAGTGACCACCCATTATTGAATACTTTTGGGTATTTACAAAAATATCACTCCTCCTCAATTATAAAAGAGAACTCAATCCCATCACTTCTTCACGTGAATCAAGACATTTGGTTCATAAAATACCTACCAAAATAACTTCTAATGTTCTATAATTTCATCATATAATCCTTATTCTAGGAAAAAATCCATCATATGAAGTCTATTGGTGAAAATCTATGCAGGTTACCCGAAGGAGATGTTATGTTCTTCAACGAGCATTTTTTTATTTCTTCCTCCACCTACCACAATTCAAAAATAATCCAAGATGATATTAATAAATCAGTATCATCTATATACTAAGATTTTTTAAAATAAGTATGTGATGTAAAATAATTCCCACTTCTATCAAATGGGATATTAAATCATCATTCCTGTGCATGGCGGACTACCGCCTCGGTAAGAGTTCACAATCGTTTTAACATTACCACAACTAATGGCTGGGTATTATGATTTATATTAGTTATATATATTATATTTATAATATAATTATAAATTTTTAGTCAATATATCTTATATACCTATTTACGTTCCATTCCATAGGGGATATGATAATGTCACTCATGCGTATAGTGACCTACTACCTCACTAAGCGATGTGATTCCTCTTTCACATACTCTTTTCATGGAATGTTATAAGGATAAATTTAATGAAAATATGAGATTTAAATTAAATAAATATGATATTTATTTCATATTCATCATTATTAATATATAACATCAAATTGGTTTCACTGAAAAATAATAACGTCAGTCCTGTACTTATGGAATACGACATTTACAAAGCGACGTGACATTATTTTCATCACCACACCACATGGATGATATATGTGAATATATTTAATAAATAAATATGGTATATATGCTATTATGATTATTATTTATAGATAAAATATTACTTACCTCATTTCCATAAGGATCATTAAGAAAAGGAAATGTTACTCATTTATATGTATAGCCTAGCATCTACATGATTTTAACATACGTCATCTTACATAACCATATTTCATGATAGGTTATAAATGTAATATTTATTTTAAAAGAAGATAATTATTTAATGATTATTATACTAGATATTATTAACTATATCATATGAACAATAATTATATCATTCATGATTGAACACAAATGAGAAAGCAAGGTAATTAACACCCAAGACAATGGAACTAAAAAATTATTATTAATAGAAAGATGAAAATATCTAATAAAAGGATGATATATGAAATTAAAATATTAACATGGTTCTTGTATAATTTAATAATATGTTAGAAACAAATATACATAAGGTTATAGTACATTCAACCAAAAGGAAAGGTGACTTAAGGTATTTCTTAACTCAATTTTCAATCATTATGTTAAACTTCTACTAAAATGAATATGTCATCTTAAGATTATGTGTATATTGAATTTTATGTATCATAATTTTTGTTTAAATTTTTTTATTTTGATTTATATTTAATACAAATAATATATTCATTTATAAATTATTAGTTTAATGTTATGAAAATTTTATGTTTTTATTTCACAATCTCATTCTAATCAAATTTGTTGATTCTTGAATTTATATTAAAGGAAATTATTCAATTTTTTATTATAATGCCATTTAATTTTATTCTCATCTGATTAATCATTATATTTTGATGTAAAAGTTCCATATTTCCCCTCTTTGATACTTGAAATTTTTTAGAAACATTTTTAAGAAAATTTAACATCATTTTTCTCTTCAGCTATAAATTTATTTTCTTACACAATTATGTTTTGAAAAAAAATTAAACTTTTTTAACCTCTTCAAAATGATTTACCAAACTTATTTTTATAAATTTTATTCCTTCCTAAAGAATATTTTGAAATCAATCTTAATTTATTTTCAATACAATTATTATTTTTATTTTACCAAAAAAGATAAAAGGAATATTGTTTTAACATATATGACGTGAATGGAATTTCAAGCATGATGAAAAATGAAATGTTTCAAAACATTATTTGTATGATTCAAATATTTTTTTAAATGAAATTATTTTCAAAATGTTTTATGAATAATCTTCTTTAAAAAGTGATTTTCAAAATAAAAAGGATATTTTCCCCAAGGATGTTATTAAAAATATTTTTATTTTATTTCTAAAAATAAATGAAAACAACCCTTTATTTTTACTCCAGTGGGAATATGTTGTATTGATACCATCCAAATTATTTCTTTGTATATTTTATGATTATTTTGACCTAGTAAAGTATTTACATTCAGTTTTTTTTCATTTACATAGTAATTATATATCCCTTAAATTATTCCTTTTTCTATGGAAATTAAATTTCCCCAAAATATCTATATTATTTATCAAGGATTTTTTTTTCATAAACCAAAAATCAGTTCTACATATGGTGTTCAAAATTGAATGTTATTTTTTTATCTATGGAAAAATTGAAAAATCTATATTCCGTAACCAATATGGATATTTGATGATAGAAAAACAATTTCTAGAATTAAATTATTAATATGATATATGAGGAATGATTTGGACATGTATACATAGGTGAATCCCAATTATAGGTAGCACCTCAATGCATCGGTTGTCTCATGAGGTGAATTAGTAAGCTATCATGAAATAAGATGGTCAACCCAAATGAGTTTGAACCTTGCAGTTTTAAACTGTATTTTGAATGGTATTGGTGGTTGTGGTATAATGATCATGAGTTCATGACATTCAATAATTTATTATTTCCTTTATAATTCAATAATTGTTACCCATGCGATTTTCACAATGATATTATCTATGGATGCATTTCGTTGTCAGTTATTGATTAAATCATAAGCGTTTTTAGTTATTTTCCATAGAATATTGATTAATTTTTTTTTCCAATCACGATAGCCATGATATTGATTATATTTAATGTGTTTTAAATTATTCAAAATTTCATATTGATTATTATACCTGAAAATTTCACATTTATATTATCTATAGATTCATTTAACTCTAAATTATTAATTAAATGGAATTTGTATTAAGTTTTTTATCATTACACATTGATCATGACTTATCTAATTATAGTAGTAATATTATTGAATTTATAGAATGTGTTTTTAGTTATTTTAATTTCCATATTTATTATTATTTTTGATATTTTCACATTGATATTATCTCTCAATGCACTTCCTTATTATTTAATCGATTACATGGAAAATGTGTTTAGTTATTTTCCAATCCATGTTAATTATTCTTATTGATTCATGATAGCTTATATTGTAATTAACCCTTAGATAGAAATTTAGAGCTCCCTTATTTTTGATAGTCTGAAGAACCCTTGAAGTTTACTATGATTGATAAGAAAGGATATGCTAGAGGGAATAATGATATACTTTATAAAAACATATTTTAATTTTAATTTTGAAATATAATTCAAGATGCTAGTTTTTATCTAGATTATCAAATATATTAATCATTTTTGTCATTATGATGTGATAAGTTGTATCTTATTCAAATGTAATAAAGAATACATCAGCTTCAGGTTATAGGGGATGGGGTCTCTAAAATTAAGGAAGAATTGCATTTCATCATTATGAGAATGTAATGATTAGAATTTTAAGTTTTATATTCAACTTATTATAGAATACTAAGATGATGTTCATATAAAATTATTGATATATTATCATTAAATATCCTATTGTTTAGGAACAAAATTATTAATTATGATACAAATACATCCAATGTAGTAGATAAATATTGTTGTGTAGTTTGTTAAAAATATATATAAGAACTCAGGGTTCCGATATAAACAATTCCATTACAAAAATGGTAGTTCTAGTATAAAGACTTCCACTCACTACAGAATATTGTTAATTTACTTACCAAACATTTTATGTCATTTCTAGGTATTTATAATCACCACAATGTTATAGTGAAAATAAAATATTAGAAATAACCACAGCTTGATCACATCTTTGATGAGGATATAAATTTGAGAATGAAACTTGTAAAAATATATTTGTTCTAATATTTATTTTATTATTGGAATTTTATGTGTATTTAATTGTTGATAACACATAATAGATTCATTCTTATTAACTGGTGAAGAGGTTTAAGTACAGTTGGGGAAATTATGAATGAAATTATAAATGTGGTAAAAATTTTGGTGTACTAATTCACCCCCCTAAATGTCCCAATATGATCCATATGTGATCTACATGTGGTATCATACCATGAGTCTTCCTCTGATTGGGTCAAAAAATACAATCTATTTATAAAGTTCATATATAAAGATGATTCAGAAGTACTTCAAGTGGTTGACATAGTCTCAACTCCAATTTAAGAATAAAAAATTTTATATGAAAATAATATAAAAATAGTTTAAATATGGACGAAATGATATTTATGAAAATGTCAAGTAAAAAAGAGAAGATTCACTGTTCTCTTATCAAATTTTTTGGAAATAATCCTTTCAAATAAATTAACTCGGGGCATGGAGAGTATGAGAAAGATGAGAATATCAAAATTGTTGAACTTTTTTTCTCTCAATTAGCAAGATACATAAATAATTTTCTTAATGAAGTGGTTAAATTTATACATTTTTTAAGGATAATTTTTATTAAAATAAACATATTGATGTGATCATTATTAAATTGGAGGATGTCGTTATTAAGAAATCCAAAAGGTGAAATATTTTCAAGAACTGATTATTGAAAGATAAGAATTTATGATTATTTCCAATGAAAATACTTCAGTTATTGAAGAATAATTTCAATGAAATTTTTATATGAGTATCATGATAAAATATATTTTTAGTGAATTAATCCATGCACCTAAAACATTGAGAAATGTTTACATTAAATTCATAGATACCTAGATCAAAGAAAAAATTTGTAAGTTCCAAGAGAATCACATTTTATTAGATGTAAAAACCATGTTTCATAAAGAGTATATTTAGAATATAAATTCTCTAAAATAATATTATAAAGCTAATATTAGTGTCAAGGAAGCCCAGTTGGATGTAAAATCTAGAAGAATAAATGACCTCGAAAACTCCTCGAATGATGTAAGTTGATATCATGAAGATCAGATTAATAAAATAAAAGGTGAATGGGAATGTGGGATAATAACAATTTAAAATGATTAGTTTTCTCTAGACATGAAATTCCTTGAACTATTGGTAAGAACAATAAATTTAAAGGGAACACTTGTTGAAGATCTCTCTTAGGTGCTCTTATTTGGTGCGCTCGTTGTGTGATCATCCTCTAGTGGCGGAGTCATGTGTTCTTTTCACTTTCGAAAGAATCCACCACTTGCTTTGTTTCATGGAGCCCTGATTTTGGTTTGAAGATCGAGCTCCAGATGCTACAGACTGAGGTTTCTGTCGCGTTTCGGGTTGGGTGTGCTTGTGTTGGGAGGATCTGCTCTCTCTACGTGGGATTGAAGGCGGCGGCAGGATCTGTGACCCCGGCCCTCTGTGAGTTCTTCTTCCATCAAGGATTGGAAGGTTCCCTTTTTCTTTCTCTTAATCTACTCTTGTTCCTAGCGGTGGCTTTATTGGTCGAGGTTGGTGGTTCCAGGCATGGTCGTGTTTCTTCGTGAGACCATTCCATTTCAAACTCTGCTCTGGCGTCTTACTCCTTCGTCTCTCTCCAAGTTGGTCTATTGGGGTGGCTTCAAGAGGATTTGGGAGGTTTGGTTTGACCAGTCTTCAGTGTTCTAGGAGGCGCGTCCATCATTGACATAGTTCTGTGCAGTGTTGTGTCGGATGTTTCATTGCAACTTCATCGATGTTAAGGGTTTGTTTGCGCTGGTTTTTTTACTGTTTGATTCACTAAAGGTTTTTTAGTCTGCGTTGGGCATGGATGTTTTGAAATTTTTGTTTTGATTTGATGGTGAAATTGTGTTCCATTATTAGCGATGGTTTGATGCTTTAGTGGTATGATTTACGGTTTGTTTTGGAATTTGGAAATGAGTCCTTCCCAAGGGCTTCGGACATCCGGTGATGGGATGATGACGAGGAGGGGATTCGATTCCGGTAGTGTGCCTCAAGGATGATCACAGATCGAGGCGACGTCGTGTTGGTTTTGGAAGGTTGGATCCTGTTTCTTTTTGAATTTGAAATCTAAATTTGTGGTTTGATGTATTGGGGTGGATTTTGGAACCTATTTGTGATGTTTGAAATTTGGTTTCATTGTGTTTGAAATTTGGAATTTTGTGAGGTTCCCACTCACCCTTAAATTGGACTTATTAGAAAATGAAAAAAAGGATTTGAGGAGAAGAATAATTCAACCAAGAAACCATATGAAGATAGTCTAGTCTTAAAAATTTATATTATTGTACCAAATATAGAGTTTAGTCATTAGAATCTTATTGGTGGAAACCAGATCTCTAAATCATCTATTTCGTTACTTTATACAAGCCAATTGAAGAAGATAACCCATAACCCATCTAATTTTGTTTCAACTAATACTACAATTGTAGAGACCCGTATCTTGATGTACATGTACATTACATTACTTTTGCGGAATACTTAGTACATAACAAAAACACACACACAAGGATCGTAATAGTTTTGTGTCTTTGGAAACTCGGAATGTAATCTTCTAATCGTGGTGAAAGATCTTCAATATCTCCCATAAAGATCTTCCCCTTTTTTTACCTAATACATTTCTTTATATCCTGGGGAAAAGAAAACATAAAAGGGTGAGCTCAAATGCTCAGTAAGGGTAAAAAAAGAAATAACAGTCACATCATATTCAAAAGAACATAATATTTTGGAAATCTTAACCTGCAAAAGAGAGCATAATTTCATAACATGGGATAAATCATGGAAGTGAAATGTAATCACAATAATCATAACTTAAAACATGAAACTTTGTGGCATTCACACATAATCATAGAGAATCATTTCTTGTTAGTCAAGACTCATTTCCAAGACTATCTTAGTGGACAAAGTCCCTTTCGGAATCGAGTAACCCTCGTTTCAGTCCTGTTTCACTGAACCGGTATAACCTACCGTTCCAGCCCTGTCTATCTCATGAGATATAAAATCTTTACCCAATGCATTGGAGGGAGATATAGGTCCCACCCATCTCATAATGAAACCATTCTTATGTGTGCCACAAAATCATAAGTCATACATCATTGCATAACCCATGTAATAAAAATGGGATTCTTAAACAACATGACATCATAAAACAATTTATATAGAATAAAAGAATTCATAAAAATGTTTCCATCACAACATAATCAAATCCATGTAATAATAGGGATAAAAATAGAACCCTTTTATTATCTTAGATGGAAAATAATTTTGATAAAATACTTGAACTCCATTCTTGAGGAAAATATCCTTTCTTTTTTTTAAATCATTTTCTTTTCACAAAATTCAATGAAATTTTAAAAGATAAGGGTTTTTGTTGAAAATAATCATGCAATCTTGTAGAGGAATCTTCTTGAAAATGAGGCGTTATGAAACCGTAAAAATCCGTTCACGCCGTATACGTTAAAAAACATTCTTCGTACTTTTGTCGAAAAAGTCAAAAAGTACCTCGTACGAAAAACGACAAAAGATTCCTTTCATATCTATTACTAAAAACTCACCAAAGGGTAAAATTGGATTTAAAAAATTTTAGGTGGATGGAAATAACATTACATATTGAGGAAACATATATGTGGATGATAAAATACACCCCAGTAAATACCAACATATAAACAATCTCGGATAAAAATGAGATTGTGATATTTCCCTTACCTTAGGTCCGATTTTCTTCGTAAGTGTCCGAACCTCCTGTATAATGATTTAAATCATGTTATTGACTTATTCCAGAATAATATTCATTGTTATTATATCATATATGGTCCACTTATGACTTTATATTACCCGTTCTTTTGTAAATTCATGTTAAAGTAGCGTTTTGGGTAAAATCGTCTCATTTGTCGTTTGTGTTTTTAACTTGTAATTATTCATATGATTACTTAGATCATGATTACTTAATTCCAGAATATAAAACATGATTTATATATATATATTCAGAATATAAATATATAATAAATCAGTAAATGGAAAGAAATACACCGTTCATGGAGACGGTAGTCCGTACGTACACATGAACGCTGTTTTCGTTTCCTTATTGAATTGAATGGAATTAAGTCGATGACATACATATAAATATAAATAATTAAAGTATCATTATTAGGTAATATATTTCATTATTACTTATTATATATACTTTATAATCATTCATTAATGGTTAATCATTGAGAATGAATCTCATCGCGTCGTGGAGACGGTAGTCTGTACGTACGCACGAGCGATGATATCATTCCCATGGTCGTGGAATTGCGTTGAAGTGTATTTATACTATTTCAGTATCAATATCACTTTATAATAATCATATATAGTTACTCATTAAACCATTATACCCATCCTTGTAAGGTGGTGGTGGAAAATAGATTACACCACAGCGTGGAGACGGTATTCCGTACGTACGCATGCGCGGTGATTTCATTTTTCCGTAGGATGGATAGAAGGTGGATTAGGTTTGTTTCATATTTATAATAACATATCAGTATGTAAGTAATACTGATGTTATTACTTTATCATGAAACAACTAAAGAAGAAGAAGTTGAAGAAGAAAGAAATTGAAAAGATCGGTAATGTATATTACCTCTTCTTTGGAACGCCTCTTTGAATCCTCCACATAGGGAACTAAGATTGGTCTTTGAAGAATACCAGGACCTCTAGGATTATTCTAGGGAATTGGAGAAGGGATTTTGGCAGAGGTTGGCCGAGCTTGAGTGCTCAAATTGGTGTGAGGAGGAAGGGGGAGGAGGTACCCTTTTATAAGGGAGGAGAGGGGCACCTTAGGAATATCTCAAAATATTATTTTATATTAAAGTCAAAATCGGTTTATAATGGTTTCAAAGGGTCTTATTTAGAAGATAAAGTGGGGATGGGTCGAAATCCTATCATCCAATAGGATTTAGACAAGTTTAGGGTATTATTTTAACCTTATCAATTAGATTTAACCCTAAGTTAAATAATTTATCTTTTACCGTGTCTTTTTGTTTTCTTACACTATATGGTTAATACATTTACTATAACATGCCAAACGAACCCCAAATTGTTTATTATTAATATATATATCCTTATCTAAGTCATTTTGCCGAACCATAGATTTTTAGGAATAAAATAACAATTAATAATATAATATTTGATTTAAAAACTATTTTGTGTCAATTTTGACACTATTTGATACATGATTTTTGTGAAAGTCATAACAGAATTATATGTTCGGACCAAGTTTCTTAAATCAACACTAATATATCATATTAACCTAGAAAATTAGTGGAATTCATAAAAAGTCTAAAATTACATTTATTTTGGTGTTTATAACATCAATTATGTCAATATTTCATTAATAAGATAATTACTGCATCATCTTTGTGTCATAAATAAATTAAATTATTTGATGTCTAAAAATTACAAATAAAATACCATTATTTAGGAAATCTTTTTATCTTTCTAATGAATATTTACAATATAATTTATCTTATGTATAACCCTATATTAAAAATGTTTTAGTAAATAAACCTTGATTTTAACTCTTTTAACTCTTCTTTGAATTAAATAATAATAAATGTCCTAATCTAATCCAAGTGGGCCTAAATGGTCATATTTTATTCATAAGGTTGTTTTTGGTCGAATTACACTTATCCAATAGAATTAGGACATGTGTTAGGGTAATAGTAATATCATATTTACCCTTAGTTACCCTATTTACTATTCACCGCGGTAAAAAAAGTAAAAAGTTGCTATTCACCAAAAAATTATTTTTATCTCATTGAACCACATTTTACTTACTGATATCAACCGTGTCTGTCGGATTTTCGAAATTTCATTCACAGAAGCGGTAAAATTAAGTTTTATGCAAAATTCAGTTTTTAAACTACCACTTAGTGGTTTCACTATTCATCAAAAATTGAAAGTTTTCAGAAAAATACCAAAATTTCACCCTAGGCTAATTTCGATATTCTGAGTCCAAAAATGAAGTCCATTTTGAAAAATAAAATTTCTAAAATTTTAAAAGGTGGTTATTACTGTTCATAACGGCTAGTTATAATAATATTTTAATAGCATATTGTTGTTTAGTGAAACTCGGTATTGCGTACTACACACGCTATCGAGGAAGGTTGTGATTGTGTGTAATGCAAGGCAAGTCAAAGATGCGTGTTGTGCAAGCTCCTTTTTGTGTTGCGTACAACACAAGACATTAGTGAAATTAAAATGAATATTTTTCATAAAATCTTGGGCTGTTACATTCTACCCCCCTTAAAATGAATTTCGCCCTCGAAATTCATCGGGGTTATAAATAGTTTACTATTCGAAAGTTTCTTTAATAGAAACCCACATCGTAAAAAGGAATACCAAAACTTGTCTTTAAAAACTAAAGTATGAAATGTAACAATTACCCAAATAAACTAATCATTGGGTTTCCACATAGGTGAAAATATGGATATGGAAGAAAAATCTAACTATCATGTTCTGATGGAGAGTGGTAGAGAACATGGCTATGGAAAAGCCAACAATCACAAATCCATAAATTTGTGACGATCTAAGGTACCATCCGATTCATCAGGTATAAGATCACTAGGACATCATTTTTTGTTTTCAAGATCATTTCCCTAAAGTTGAAAATTTTAATTAGAATAAATACTTTCTTTATTTTGGTACAATATCACTGTTGTTCATGCCTTGAACAATTTCCACTTCATCTCTTAAATAAATGAAGTTGAATTTGTTATTCGTGAAGTGTTAGCAGATCATGTGATAGAATGATGGGTCATTCCATAAGTTGATCTATAGTGAGATTAATCATATATGGTTCCTAAAATGGACTTATACTTCATATATCATACTGCTTAATATAATAAAACTAGTTTCTACTAAACAGGGACTTCCTGTAGGCCAGTGGTAGGCGATAAAGGCCAGTCGTACTTCGGTTGTGGGTTCGATTCCCACAGCCTTGTCCGAAGCGATGGGCTGTCGCCCATCCTGCAGGTTGTCCTTTTTCTAAAACTATATTACTATAACATCCCATCAATAATATCAAAAAAAACGTATATCCTTAAACAATACTCACTTATGTCCAACATAATCCATTTCAATCTTTAGGCTTATCCATAATACTCTCATAACATAGTGAAAACGATTACCAGATATTTAATACCATAGTTGATCCCCATATATCATAAGATATGTTTTGTTGGTCACATCCCAAACATTCAAAGTCCTTAATCATGTATTCTTTTGAATACCCATTGAACCTTAGTGAAAACATGAATGCAGTTAAAAGTTAACACTTTCCACATACCGAAATCCTCAAAATTCTATATTCTCAAACCATGATATCACTTAGTCCTTATATCAATCATGAGCTCATGAATACTATTAAACATTTCATTTTCTCATTTTCCCTTCATTATGCGCATATCATCTTATTTCCAAAATATATCAATCACTTTGAATACCACATCAATAAATATTGCATTACTCAATAATACAACATTATTTCGAAATCCCATTACATAAACACTTAATCATTCCACCACATCGTTGTCATATTCAACATTGCCAATAGTGATCGCATGTGACTTCCCTTTGTCCTTTGCCTTCTGTGGTTGCTCATGTTGATCATCACTAACCCTTGGATTAGGGCATTTATTAGCATAATGCCCCATTTCCTTGCACTTGAAGCATTGAAGTGTTGGTGGTGCGTTCTCTGCAGTGTTTGCTTTATTCACATCATTAGAAACCCTTTTTCCATTACTTCGACACTCAGCTGCTCGATGACCTTCTTTTCCACACTTAAATCATTTTCTAGTCCCTTTAAGACAATCTCCACCATGCTTCTTTCCACACTTTGTGCATAAGGAAACATTCATCTTCTTTTCACCATTATTCTGAGATTTCTCCTTGAACTCCATCTTTCGTTTTCTGTCAAAACCATGAGATGGATATGTAACACCAACTTCCATTTCTACCTTGATAGCACAACGCAAAATTTCTTCATAGCTACTGAAGTCTCTTATAGCTAATGCCCTTCGAAGACTTGGTTTTAAGCCACTGAAAAATCGATCAACTTTACTTTCAGGTTGGATGATAATGCCAGATGCATACCTTTCAAGTCTTGTAAAATTCGCTTCGTATATACCAACAGATTCATCATCCTTTTGCTTTAGTTCAAGAAACTCCTTCTCCATCTTTGTTCGAAGAATACGAGGGAAGTACTTATTGAAAAATAAGTTCTTGAACTCGTCCCATTCCATGGACTCAATTTCATCTCTTGGCCTCGTATTCTTGATAAGATTCCACCATTGATCAGCTTCACCTTCCAAACGATATACTGCTAAGATGAATTTATCATGTTCAGAACATTGAAGAACTGAAAATATCTTTTCAGTGGTACTGATCCATTGTTCAGCAACAATTGGATCAGAAGACCCACTGAAAGAAGGTGGACGTTGCCTCATGAAGGACTCAATAGAATATTGTTCCCTTCTCTGCACATTTGGAAGTCCAGAATGATTTATAGCTTGTGTAAGTTTAGCAATAATATTTTGCACTCCATCTCCCATAACATTTGTTTGTTCAGGAGGACAATCATTGCATTGTCCATTGCATTTATTAACACGGTTCCTTCGGGTTCCAGCCATCGTCTAAAACCCAAAAAGAATAGTGTGAGAGGCAAAAATCATGCTAGGGAAAACAACATAATAAAGGGGGAGTACCTTCAATATCTAACATCTTAGGTTTAATTCTATGATCGTTAACGTAATTCTAGTACTATAACCTATACGTATACTTAACCTTAGGGACATCCCTAGACATACCTTAGAAATATCTCTAGGGATCTCACTAACGTTTTCGCATCCTAGTTTCCAAAGGTTGACTAAATCTCCCTTTGATACCAACTATAGAGACCCGTATCTTGACGTACATGTACATTACATTACTTTTGCGGAATACTTAGTACATAACAAAAACACACACACATAAGGATCGTAATAGTTTAGTGTCTTTGGAAACTCGGAACGTAATCTTCTAATCGTGGTGAAAGATCTTCAATATCTCCCATAAAGATCTTCCCCTTTTTTTTACCTAAAACCTTTCTTTATATCCTGGGGAAAAGAAAACATAAAAGGGTGAGCTCAAATGCTCATTAAGGGTAAAAAAAGAAATAACAGTCACATCATATTCAAAAGAACATAATATTTTGGAAATCTTAACCTGCAAAAGAGAGCATAATTTCATAACATGGGATAAATCATGGAAGTGAAATGTAATCACAATAATCATAACTTAAAACATGAAACTTTGTGGCATTCACACATAATCATAGAGAATCATTTCTTGTTAGTCAAGACTCATTTCCATGACTATCTTAGTGGACAAAGTCCCTTTCTGAATCGAGTAACCCTCATTTCAGTCCTGTTTCACTGAACCGGTATAACCTACCGTTCCAGCCCTGTCTATCTCATGAGATATAAAATCTTTACCCAATGCATTTGAGGGAGATATAGGTCCCACCCATCTCATAATGAAACCATTCTTATGTGGGCCACAAAATCATAAGTCATACATCATTGCATAACCCATGTAATAAAAATGGGATTCTTAAACAACATGACATCATAAAACAATTTATATAGAATAAAGGAATTCATAAAAATGTTTCCATCACAACATAATCAAATCCATGTAATAATAGGGATAAAAACATAACCCTTTTATTGTCTTAGATGGAAAATAATTTTGATAAAATACTTGAACTCTATTCTTGAGGAAAATATCCTTTCTTTTTTTTAAATCATTTTCTTTTCACAAAATTCAACGCAATTTTAAAAGATAAGAGTTTTTGTTGAAAATAATCATGTAATCTTGTAGAGGAAGCTTCTTGAAAATGAGGTGTTATGACACCGTAAAAATCCGTTCACGCCGTATACGTTAAAAAAACATTCTTCGTACTTTTGTCGAAAAAGTCAAAAAGTACCTCGTACGAAAAACGACAAAAGATTCCTTTCATATCTATTACTAAAAACTCACCAAAGGGTAAAATTGGATTTAAACAATTGTAGGTGGATGGAAATAACATTAAATATTGAGGAAACATATATGTGGATGATAAAATACACCCCAGTAAATACCAACATATAAACAATCTCGGATAAAAATGATATTGTGATATTTCCCTTACCTTAGGTCCGATTTGCTTCGTAAGTGTCCGAACCTCCTGTATAATGATTTAAATCATGTTATTGACTTATTCCAGAATCATATTCATTGTTATTATATCATATATGGTCCACTTATGACTTCATATTACCCTTTCTTTTGTAAATTCATGTTAAAGTAGCGTTTTGGGTAAAATCGTCTCATTTGTCGTTTGTGTTTTTAACTTGTAATTATTCATATGATTACTTAGATCATGATTACTTAATTCCAGAATATAAAACATGATTTATATATATATATTCAGAATATACATATATAATAAATCAGTAAATGGAAAGAAATACACCGTTCATGGAGACGGTAGTCCGTACGTACACATGAACGCTGTTTTCGTTTCCTTATTGAATTGAATGGAATTAAGTAGATGACATACATATAAATATAAATAATTACAGTATCATTATTATGTAATATATTTCATTATTACTTATTATATATACTTTATAATCATTCATTAATGGTTAATCATTGAGAATGAATCTCATCGCGTCGTGGAGACGGTAGTCCGTACGTACGCACGAGCGATGATATCGTTCCCATGGTCGTGGAATTGCGTTGAAGTGTATTTATACTATTTCAGTATCAATATCACTTTATAATAATCATATATAGTTACTCATTAAACCATTATACCCATCCTTGTAAGGTGGTGGTGGAAAATAGATTACACCACAGCGTGGAGACGGTATTCCGTACGTACGCACGCGCGGTGATTTCATTTTTCCATAGGATGGATAGAAGGTGGATTAGGGTTGTTTCATATTTATAATAACATATCAGTATGTAAGTAATACTGATGTTATTACATTATCATGAAACAACTAAAGAAGAAGAAGTTGAAGAAGAAAGAAATTGAAAAGATCGGTAATGGATATTACCTCTTCTTTGGAACTCCTCTTTGAATCCTCCACATAGGGAACTAAGATTGGTCTTTGAAGAAGACCAGGACCTCTAGGATTATTCTAGGAAAGTGGAGAAGGGATTTTGGCAGAGGTTGGCCGAGCTTGAGTGCTCAAATTGGTGTGAGGAGGAAGGGGGAGGAGGTACCCTTTTATAAGGGAGGAGAGGGGCACCTTAGGAATATCTCAAAATATTATTTTATATTAAAGTCAAAATCGGTTTATAATGGTTCCAAAGGGTCTTATTTAGAAGCTAAAGTGGGGATGGGTCTAAATCCTATCATCCAATAGGATTTAGACAAGTTTAGGGTATTATTTTAGCCTTATCAATTAGATTTAACCCTAAGTTAAATAATTTAACTTTTACCGTGTCTTTTTGTTTTCTTACACTATATGGTTAATACACTTACTATAACATGCCAAACGAACCCCAAATTGTTTATTATTAATATATATATCATTATCTAAGTCATTTTGCCGAACCTTAGATTTTTAGGAATAAAATAACAATTAATAATATAATATTTGATTTAAAAACTATTTTGTGTCAATTTTGACACTATTTGATACATGATTTTTGTGAAAGTCATAACCGAATTATATGTTCGAACCAAGTTGATTAAATCAACACTTATATATCATAGTAACCTAGAAAATTAGTGGAATTCATAAAAAGTCTAAAATTACATTTATTTTGGTGTTTATAACATCAATTATGTCAATATTTCATTAATAAGATAATTACTGCATCATCTTTGTGTCATAAATAAATTAAATTATTTGATGTCTAAAAATTACAAATAAAATACCATTATGTAGGAAATATTTTTATCTTTCTAATTAATATTTACAATCTAATTTATATTATGTATAACCCTATATTAAAAATGTTTTAGTAAATAAACTTTGATTTTAACTCTTTTAACTCTTCTTTGAATTAAATAATAATAAATGTCCTAATCTAATCCAAGTGGGCCTAAATGGTCATATTTTATTCATAATGTCGTTTTTGGTCGAATTCAACTTATCCAATAGAATTAGGACATGTGTTAGGGTAATAGTAATATCATATTTACCCTTAGTTACCCTATTTACTATTAACCGCGGTAAAAAAAGTAAAAAGTTACTATTCACCAAAAAAAAATTTATCTCATTGAACCACATTTTACTTACTGATATCAACTGTGTCTGTCGGATTTTCGAAATTCCATTCACAGAAGCGGTAAAATTATGTTTTATGCAAAATTCAGTTTTTAACCTACCACTTAGTGGTTTCACTATTCATCAAAAATTGAAAGTTTTCAGAAAAATACCAAAATTTCACCCTAGGCTAATTTCGATATTCTGAGTCCAAAAATGAAGTCCATTTTGAAAAATAAAATTTCTAAAATTTTAAAATGTGGTTATTACTGTTCATAACGGCTAGTTATAGTAATATTTTAATAGCATATTGTTGTTTATTGAAACTCGGTATTGCGTACTACACACGCTATCGAGGAAGGTTACGATTTTGTGTAATGCAAGGCAAGTCAAAGATGCATGTTGTGCAAGCTCCTTTTTGTGTTGCGTACAACACAAGACATTACTGAAATTAAAAAGAATATTTTTCATAAAATATTGGGCTGTTACAACAATATCTTCTAGTTCAAGTTCAAAGATAAAATATTAAAAGAGTATAATAGATAAAAATAATAATAAATCCATAAAAACCCATGAGTGCATATTGGAATGATAAATAAAAATAACTCATAGAATTATTCTCTAAAGAAATAAAGTCAAATTAAAAAACCATAAATAAAAGAATATAGTCAGACTTATACTAAAAGAAAAAAAGTAGAATTATTGGATATTGTTAGTGATGCTTGAAATTTTAAAATTGGGCCATTGATTCTTCACATAATTAGTATTAATATTGAAACTATAGTAGTACAGTTCTATGGGGAATAGATTTTCTGTTATGATTGATAAAAAAACTAATTTGGAATGAACAAATGAAGAATAATATGTCCATCAATAATATATTTAGATGTCTTGAAGAATTTTGTTATTATTAAAAGATAAGTGGTCATAGTTATAATGATTTATATTATATACCAACCAAGAAATGAGAATAATATGATGAGAATGAAAGGCCAGAAAAAAATTCTAAACCAAGGAACAAAAAATGAAAATGTATAACAAGTGGAAAAAGAAGAAGAAGATATAAAAGAAAACAATGAAGAATGATCCTCCCTGAAAGAATTATAAAACGGATGGTAATAATTTCATTTTAACCAAAAAAATATTCTTCTACTACAGCAAGATATTTCATACCATGAACAACAATAAGTATTCCCAATAAATAAATCTTTGAGAGAAACAAGAAGAATTGATTTATTGAAGTCTTTCATAAAGAAGATTTTAATATGTTAACTAAGAAAGGTAGCTCAAAAATATTTTAGAATCCTTATGGAATATCTAAATAAGAATATTTTAAGAAGTAATTCCAAATAATTTTTTATAAACAATTGAATCATGTAATAAAATATCTAAAAATTAGATGAACAATAAGTTGTAGTTATGGAAAAAAAGGAAAATAATTTTTTACACATAAATAAGATCTCAAATTTCCTGAGAGGATATCAATATTTGAAAACTCAAGTGATTAAAAAATATTTTTGAATGGCTCAAGATGTTTTCGCTTAGTGTAGAAAACTATATTACACTATCACCTACTTAAAGAGAGATTCTATATATTGAAAAAATAACATCATGGGAAGTTATTAAACTATTTTTAGATGTGAATATAAATAATTCCCACAAGATTAAAGATAATTGATTTTAAGAGTCAATGATTTCATATAAATATTGGAATTTGAAATTTAAAGGATACATAAGTTTGAAGAATGCAAGAAAGTTGAGATCTATATAAAAAAGAGTCTCTAGGTTGAGTGAGAATATCAACCCTAGTGCACTTAATAAAAACTCATATGTGTTCCACCTTATTCACTTACTTATTTTTAGGTATTTGTGAGATTGCATTGCAGGTAATTGAATGAGAATGTCATTAAAAATATAAGGCTAAAGTGAAAAAATGAACCATTGAGGGGGTAGAAAACATAAAGGAGATTCAGTCAAAGCTATTCCATGAATATCAATAAGTTCAATTAGTCCTTAAATAAGCCTAAAAATGGGGTTAACCCAATTACAAACCTTATACTTAGCATTATTATATCTAATATTTTCATGAATTGGTCTGTTGGAAGATATATAATCTCGTAATAATGGGAGGATTATTTTTTCAATAGAAATTTATGACTTTTCTTTAGACAGAAGTCTAAGATATATATTTCATGATATATAATTAGTTTTTTGTCCCAAAAGGATGAAAAATTTCTAAATTGATTCACATGCTAAAATAGTTGTAAAGTAATGATATCTTGTTTAAATCACTCTTATATTCTACATTTTTATTACCCATATATACATAGAGTTTATTTGCTAAAGATTAATTTTTATTTTAGACGTGATCTCATCCACCTCATTACAAGTTTAATAGATGAATCATTTTCATTTATTTTCAATAATGATGAGATGTGACATTGAATTTAATTAAGGAAATTTTATTGAATAGAATCCAAAGGGAGATATCTAAAATCCGATATGAATGTTTAATGAATATGGTTGTATTTTTTGTCAACATATATTAAGGAATAAATGTCGATGAATGATGAATTTTTATTAGATTAATGAATAATTAAGGGAAAAGAAATACGGCATGAATTTTGAGAGATAATTATCCATGTTGGTGATGATTAATGGTGAATTATTATGGATTCAATTGATATCAAGATTAATTAATTATCATTTTAAATATAAATTTTTATGAATTTAACTTAATATCTATGTATTTTTGGTGAAGATTCTTAGAGAATTGATATAGATTTATTTGATGCTATTGGATGTCATTATTTTTTAATTATTTTCATAAATTTTTTGATTTATTGAACTAATCATAAAGCCAAAATACATGTGTAAAAGGAATTTTATAATGTGTATAGTGTTTACTATAAGGTTAATAAGACCAAAAAATATATTCATTTTTATGAGGATTTAATAAACTCCATGCAATGTAGACAGTTTTACATGAGAAGACCAGGATAAAATATATTATTATTTACGAATAATATTTTTAATGGAATAGTATTATATGAGAAATTGGATAACTCTTTTGATGATACTTTTAAAAAATGTGTCCAACCTCAAGCTAAATAGAAGGTTGTCTAAAGAGTAGATGTGGAATCATATCTCACCATGTTAGAGCTAGACTGTAAAGACCCAGACCAAATTTTCCAAAAGTTGGTGGTTACTTTTCTATATTGGCATTGATACAACAAATCACAAATCTAATGACTAGATAATTTATTAGTCTTGGTAAACTAGATACATTCATGATTCAAATATTATATTTGAGAACACAAATTAAAATATTTATTTTGAATAACATAATTCCCTCTAGAATATCCTATCATAAAAATAATAATACTCATCATGGATTCCAAGGGAATAGGAAAAATGTGGGGTATCTTAAACACATATTAGGGGTTAAGTGCAATGGAAGCTATCATAAAAAAATTAATAATTATGGAAAGATAAACAACTAAACCAACAATCCATTTAATCAACAAACTGAGAATAAAATAAATCCATAGATAATATCATAGTAAAATGGCATGGATAATAACAACTGAAATCCATGATCTCTTGAATCACATTACCTCTAAGAAAATAATTTTCATAATATAATTTTAAACTAATGGTTACAAAAATATTAGGTTTGGCCAATATTATCACTATTTTCAATACCTTTCACAAGGCAGTTTAAAATGACTAGGTACAATCCAATTAGGTTTGGCCCGTCAATATTTATCATGGGACTATCGATGCATTGTGGGGATTTTATACACATGGTCCCCACCCTTTCTTCCATTTTAAAAGAATTCATAAAATATTTAATAATCAATTTAATTTATAAACATTATTCCTTTTCATCAAATATATATTGAGTAAAAAATATGGAATTATCAATATTTTCTCTAGTAAAATAATCACAAACCATCTAAAAATTTTTATGAAAGGTATAATTATTGTTCATATTAGATTTAAAAGTCAACCATGGATGTTTCCATAGATAATAATAAATTAAAGAGATTATAGGAATATTTCATGATGAAAATTCCCTTTTTATTTTGAAAATAATTTTAAAAATCTAAAATACTATGAACATAATTATGAAATATTTTTGGGGAATTTTACCATATAATCATAAAAAGTAAAATTTAAATTATTAAAACTTATTGAATGATAGAATCTCTTTTTATGTCGTATAAGTTAAAAAATTAATTTTAATGTTATGAAAAAAATCATAAAATACACTTTTAGAAAACAAAAAGAATATTCAATTTAAATAATTTTGTAAAAATTTAAAAAGGTGTAAAAATTACATTAAAATTATTAGAGTAGTAATTTTTTAAAAAAAACTTTTAGAAATTATTGTAATGGAAAATTAATATTTCTCATAAGAGATTTAAACATAAATAATCTCTAATAATGATAGGATTATGTAAAAATACCTTACCACTTTATAATATGTTGAATTTTATTCCTTATAAAATAAAATGAAACTCCAAATACCATGAATATTGTAACATTCATGATATTATATTAATGTTACATTATATAAACTGCCCAAAAGAAATGAGTTTCCACATAAATAAAAGCGAGACAAATGTCCCTTACCTTACACATTCCTTTAGTTGAAAATTTATTAACCACCTATATAATCATTTAAATAATATTATTAATTTATACTAAAACAATATTAATATTTATGATATTATATATTATCCTCTAATATCACCTTACCACCCATTGGTTAATAATATTACATTATTACCCATGCTTCGGGTGAAAACTACTTTATCTTCCTATAAATGTTTTGTCTTGTATGTCAACGTTATTGTGAATATGATATAGCTTCATAATACACAGGTAAATTTTAATGCCATAAATATCATATTTATTAATTATATACATTTTTAATCATTATTGAAAGTTGAATATGGAATGTGAGTCACATCACTTCGTGGAGACGATAGACAGTATGTACGCATGAGCGACAATCTCAATTCATTAATGGTTGAAATGGTAAATAAGTGGGTGCTTTATTAATTTTTAATAATTCATATCTTTTAATTAGTAATATATAAATTTACTATTTCCACCATTATATCCATTCTTTTAATGTTGTGGTGAAAAATAATTACACCACTCGGTCGAGACGGTAAGATGTACGTACACACGCATGGTGATTTTTTCATAGGATGGATAAAATGTGGTATATGTTTTTCCCATAATAATAATTACATCTCATAATATATATTATATTTTATTTATTAATTTATCAGGGAAACAACACAGGAAGAGGAAATATAATAAGAAATAAACATGAAGGAGTCGATAATGACAGTTATATATTCTTCGGGGGACTTTCTTTATATCTATTATTAATGGATATAGGGTAGTTATTTTAGAATTAAATAACTATAGAACATAACTAAATATGTTTATAAGAAAAATGGGTTTATTTTAGTACAAATAGATGGCTCGAAGTGGTGTAAATAAGTGAAGTAATAAGTTCCCTTTTATAATTCAGGTGAGCGGTACATTTCAAAATTATCAAAAATGGGTTATTTCAAAGATAATATGAGTATGGTTAAATTTTTCCTAATATAATATTTTTAGAAAATTTTATATTACAATATTTCCCTTACCTTTTAGTTTTTACCCTTATTTAATTCAATTAACTCTTATCGTGGGAAGATGAATTTTTATTCTTTAAGGGCTAATATAGTTACTATAAAGTGAAAAAAGCCACATAAATGGATAACTAATAAAATTTTAAAACATATCCAAATATTATTTAAAAATAATGTATTTATAAAAATTTATTTCATTTAATAAAATATTAATTATTTTAAAATACTGAAAATGTCAATTTTGAGACTATTTATTACTTCAACTTTCAAAAATACCAATACAACAAGTTATCTTTGAACCAACTTTTTATTACATCATTAAAATGAATGATTAATCTTGAACATTCATGGATAACATTATGTACCTAAAATAATATTTGTTTTATGATTTTAATATAATTTATTTCATATTTTCATTAAAAATTTAATTACTTATTTAGTGTTGTGCAAGAATTTAAGATAACTATATATACATAAAAAATTTAAAATAAATTACTAAAATAAATATAATTACTTAATATATAAAAATAATATTTAAAGTGAACTATACCTTCTGTATAATAGAATATTAAAAATGTTATAGTTATTAAAGATATGGATGTGATATCATTGATTTTTCATTAAATTAATTATTATAAATATCATATTCTCATCCAAATGGACATAACTAGTCATATAATTGAGAATTAATTGATTTTGGATGAAATAAAATCATACATTAAAAATTATATAATAATTATTGTCATTTTCTAGTCCTTATAATATTATTTGTAACATAAATTACCCAATTTATCCAAAACTATGATTACACAATTTTCCATTGTTACTATTCATATTATCTGAAAAAAAAATGTTCCTATTTACTAAAATTAGATAACCTAATGAAAAATATCTATTCCATTTTTCAGGTTTAAAAACATATAAGATTCGTAATTTAATTTAAAAGTAATCCCTGAAAACTTAGGGAAAAAAATTTCTTGAAAAGAAATTTTTAAGCCCAATAATGTACTTATACCAATATAAGGTAAAATAATGATTAAAATGAAAATAATTATATTAAAAATATAAAAATTTTACCAATATTATATTTATATTAAAATCAAAGAATAAAGTCCTTATTTATATAATGATATTGACAGTTTTATAACAATCGGTATTTTTCACTATAAACTTGAAAATCATTTTTCTCGTTAAATTAGAAAAAATTCTCCATAAAATAATATTAATATTCTTATTTAAAAATTTATATTTTTTTATGAAATAAAATTTCTTAACATTCTGTGAATGTATTATAATATGTACCAATAAATTGATTGAAAACCTTTTTCAAAGAAAACATACATGTAAAGTTTAAATTGACTTTAATAAAAATCAAGTGTTTATTCACAATAAATTAATTTATATATTAACAATTAATTTTATAATTATATATTTTGTAAGATGGTTAACACTATTCATTCTTTCTAATTTAACAGCTTTATTATAATGATCACATTTAAATAATAATATTTCATTGTTCTCTTACACTCGATGTGGTGTATCTTATACACTATCGAACATAGTTTTTCTTTTTTTAAATAAGGATGATACACATCCCATAGGACAATAATTATGTTTTAGGTGTATAAGAGTGATCTATTATAGTAACTTTAGTGATACCCATGTGTAGCATTCATACAGATGGGCACATGGGCCTACAGATATAGGGGTTGTTTGTGAAGATCGAGTGTGTGCACGATTGCGGGTGTCGAAACCCACTGTTGACATGAAGAGATAATGTAATATAGTGATATAAATATATATATGTTTTTGAATTAATTATGTAGTGATGTGGGATGAGAGTAGAACATTAATATTCCCATGATTTGAAATGATACCGACATTTTTACAATAGTCTGATCGATTCATAGTGATCCATTCGATTAATAAAGGATAAATTTATACCTCCTTTCCTAATGGATAGGATTTTTCAAATGGAATTTTTTCAGTCTGAATCAAAATGGTAAAAAAATCCATGTACACATTTGATAATCCAATATAGAAAAACTCATATCCAGGTGATGCTAAGATACATATTACTCATGGATTTTATACGTCTTCCATTCATAAACAGATGAATATCTAGTCGTGATCTCATCAAATGAAGATGAGTATTCCTAAGAATTTAATTCTCATATTTAATGCATAGGTATGATCAAAATTAAACATTCATCCATTTATAGTTTTAATTATGAAATTTGAATAAATAAATGAAGATCCCATGCGTAATGAAATTGTAACATGAAGAATGGATATTTTCCAAGTCATTCATTCATTTTAATGAAAATAAAGACACTTGATTCCTTTAGGTGTTCAAAATAAAGGTCATTCATGATGAGGCCACAATATTATAAGACAATTCTAGTGGTTTTTTTAACTCACAATAATCTATATGTCCAAACAATATGGTTATGCCACTTCCTTGATTTATATCATGCAATCTTTGAAGTTGATAGTGGAGGGTTTCTAACTATAGGGATCTATGGTGTAATGCCTGGCATTAACCCACAAAAAATTAATTGAAATTTTTAATTCAATAAAATTGTAAGGTTTTTCACCATGGAAGAATGGTTGTTCCATAATGTGATTAAATCTCATTATCTTGGTTTTTTCTATTTGAGAGGTGTCTAATCTGTAGATAAATAAGTTTCACCACATAACTATGAACATGGAAGATGATTAACCACAGATATATAGGTTACAATATAGTATCCATGGGTAACGGTAAATATAGAATCACTAAGATCATAGAAATTGAAATAATGTTTGAAATAATTTCTTAAAACTAAGTCTTCAATATATTAAAATTATGATCTGGATGGGAAATAAAATGTGATTAAAGGATAATTAAATTGGAAAAAAATAACAAATTTGAATGACCAGATACTATAGGTGATAATATTAGGATCTCTATAATGAAAATATGTATATATTATCTATGATAGAAGTAAAATATATTCACATATAATGAATATATATTTTTTATGAATGAGAATGAAATTCCGTTCAACACTGTGAAATAAGAGTAAAATTTTTATTATACTGGGAATGATATTTGATATAATGCATCAACTTTATATTCTTATATATCGAGGAAATAAGTATATTGAAGTTTGGAACTTATTTTAAAGAATGATTATCTTCATAATAAATATATAATTAAAGAATAATATAATTTTCATGGTAATTGACGATCTTTTAGTTAATAATTATAAAAAATCATCAAGTTGGAGTATAGGATGTATCTTCAAATTATTGAAGAGTAATGAGTCAGTGTGTATATAATATTATTTATACGGTAGGAGTAAAAGTCCTATAGTTGAGTAATATGTTTATTAATTATGATTCAAATAAATATAGTTTAGTAGAGATATATTTTTTTCAAACATTTTTTTAAAATATAGAGAAGAAATGATGGTTCTTATATAAACAATTCCATTTATGAATTGGTGTTACTAGTATAAATAGTGTCTCTCACATTGGCATATTCAAAATTTCATACAAATAAATTAATTTCCAACTTCTAGAATTTGAAATCACTATAGGGTTATAGGAATAAATAAATTAAGTAAATAATCATGGGTTGATCATGGTAGGGAGTAGGTTCTCACTTTGATGATGAACCTTGTAAAAACATCTATGCAATATTATTTTTTTATTCTCATTTCATGTGCATATTATTATTAAGATTGCACAATAGACTCATTCCCCCTAATCAGGGTAGTATTTTGGGAGTATTAGGATCTATTTTAAAAGAAATTATAATTTCAGTAAATAATTTGGGTACACTGATTCCCCCACCCCCAGTGTCCCTGTATGATCCATCTAGGCTCTACATACTAAAAAATATTCAAAAAATGTAAGAAGAAAAAATAAAATCCAAATGTTAGATTTATTTTGTTGAATATACTTAGATGATCAACTAAAAAATTATCTGTTAGATATATAACCTAATAATATACTCCCCAAAATATGGAAATCATTCCCATTAATATATTTATTCACCATAAACCAAAACAAAATATTATATGCTTCCAAAAATTAACTCTAGAAAAACAGCCCAATTTAATATATCAATATTAATCATCCCATTATCCTAAATAAACACTATTATCACCATATCATACAAATATTATTGTTTATTTATCCCTCAATCATGTTTTTCAAAAAATATAACCTTACCACTATTTAATTTCTCTATGTTATCAATACCATTCAATATATTCTAGTTAATCCTTGAATAGAAACTACCTTTTGACAATACATCCATGTTTCATGATTTATATAATTATAATATCATTCCCAAAATACTTGTATAACATAATTATTTAATCCCAATACATAAACTCTTTAATCATTCCACTTTCATGGTTGACAAACATAGACCCTTCCTTGGTCTTGGAGTTAACACTCAGATTAGGGAATCAAATTTGTTAATTCCTATATTCCCTATGAATAAAACATTGAGATATAAATATCAACAAGGTATGAAGATTAATTACAACCATTTAACATTTCATTCTGCCTCAATAATTACATTCTTAGTATATTTGGTTTCCACACATAAAACATCATATCATTCCTTTATGTCATTTCCCATGGAATTTCTCCCCACATACTTAAAATGTAGGACAATGAATATTATTCCCTCCATGGTCATCATGAAACTCCATTTAACTCTTATTTGGTTCATTTTGAAACTCAACTATGTTCATGTTGTTAATTATGAATCAATTTATCTTCTTATGGGTTATCACAAGGATTCTAATTCTAGCACCTTTTAAATTTGGTGAATCATGGGGAAAAATATAGTGTCTATCACATTTATTGTTAACGTGATTACTCATATTTACAAGTATTAACTATAACAAAAAAATATAGCGTGATAAATTATAAACATAGGAGAGGAAATATAATCATAAAAAATCATTTATAGAATTTCTAAATCACAACACATTCATTTCACTCTATGATACCGTAGGTTTATTATAAGTCATCCATGTTTATTATCTATTCAAAACCCCCTTAATGTCTTATAAAGTAAATATTAATTAACCTAGGAATAAACATTGGGAGTGTTAAACCAAGTGTTCATTCTTAGAAAAACACATCGTGCACCAGGGAAGATTGAGTTAATAGAAAATACACCCCATTCAGATTGGTAACCCCTAGATGCCATTTTTCCATAGCTGTATCCACATTATAGTATCTAGACTACAACGTGATTCTAAGAAAACCATGCTTCTTTCATTTACATTAAATTTTACATTCCCATATACTAAAAATTATCCTAAGGCATCTCAATAAATTATCTTCAAACTAGTTTTCAAAAATAACAAAACCATCATTTGATACCAATTTCAATGACCCAATCATAATATACATATATATTACAAAATTTTATTGAATATTCCATGTATCTCCCAATAAACACCTCAGAACTATAATGGTTTGGTGTAATTGGAGAAAATAAACATTAATATATAATTTAATAACAATCTTCATCAATTGTAACATCATTCTTTACATATGATACTCTACTAGATACATAAAACATAGTAGCATTCACCATAACCAAGGGAAAAATTAAAACATAAAAAATGGGTGAGATTTTATATTAACTAAGGGTAAACATGGGGAATATCATTTGATGATCATATATAATCATATGATACAAATAAGGGTATGTGAACAAGTGATTAACAACAAAACATCTTACCCAAAAAATTCATATATCATAATTAGGAGTCATGGAATAAAAAAAATTATGTCACAAGATTTTTAAATAATAAACAATCATTAGTTAAACATAAGAATGTATCATAAGCATAAGACATAAGTTTTTGTCTCACACATAAGATTAGAAAATTATTTCTTTAGTAAAGTTTCACTCCTAGGACTTTCATTATAGAAAATGTCTCTTAATAAAAATGCATACCCTTTTATTTCCAAAATTATCTATGGTTTATGTTCTATCCAATTAAATCCATTATCTACAAAAAGATTATTAAATCCATAATCTCTTATGACTTTCTCAAACCCATCATCTCTTAGGAGTTTTTCAAATCGTTCATAACTACCGAATGCATTTAAGTGATCTAAAATTATGGGCCCATCCATCATATAATCATAATTAATTCATATTTACGCAACATAGTCATTAAAATTTCAGAATATGATCACATAAATACCGATTAAAAATAACATGTTTTTGTAACATCTCATCATCTTAATCATAAAATATTTCATCATGGATTAACAGACCCATGAAAAGAAAAATGGTTTTACATTAATTCCCACATTATCATAATCCATCTAGAGAAATAATATGGACGGTATCATAAGAAAATATCCCCAATAGAGAATAAGAAACATCAAAATATCTTGATTTAGATGAAAATTTTATTTATAATATTATTTAGAACATTTTTAAAAAAATGTGAAATATTATTTTCATTTTCTGTATTTAAAGCTGAAAAATCCATGAATATTAAAAAAATTATTTTCACTAAAAATAAGAATTTATTTTTATAACTTATGCTTCCAAAAAAATCAAGTCCTTTATAAAATAGATCATTTAGTGTATGTTAAAATACCTTCTTTTGAATATTTTGTAAAAAGTGAAATAGTATTTTACTCTTGAAATGTAAGAAATGTTCCTTTTGTTTATTTTGTAAAAATTATAAATTTAAGAAGACTTAATTGAAACAATAATTTTATTATATAAAATATATTTCATTAAACTTCTTTGCAAAAAAATTGTCATGGAAGAAAAATATTTCCAACCATATGTAGAAATAAGATCAGTTATTCTTAAAAACATTATTTCTATTCTCTTTGAGTACCAAAGATAGAAAGATGAGGAGAAAACCAAAAAACAAGAAAAAATTAAACATTTCGGAAAAAAATAAAAGTTATTTTATAATAGTGAAAGTATAAAATTTCAAAAAGAAAATTAGACATAAACGGTCCAAATTAAAAGTGAGATAAAAAAACTAAACTGAACCACTTTGGTGGAATTTGAATCATAATCTCTATGAAAGAATAAATTCTAATGAAACATTTAATATAATTAACATGAAATGACTCATGATATAACATGATAAATTTTAATTATCTAAACCTCATAAAATAATAGAGGTTAATGAAAAAATATATATCCCAAAGAAGGTGGTTCGATATGATAATTCAATACCATTTAGGAAACATCTAAATTAGAACACATGGATATAGTATTATCATTTATAACATTAAATAAAAAAATTAATAATGATTGTCACAACCCATCCCCTGAGGCCGATGTCATGACTACTCCATGCCCGCCTTCCATATGCCAGGGACTCGCGAATAGCACCTGAAAGGCATATCCCTAAAACTGGGAAGGCATTGTCTTTTCAGCCTGAAAACCACACAGTCCAAGCACACAGCAAGATAAAATCACAAGGTAAATAATATAGTAAAAGGGTGGCTATAGTAAGTAAAGGGGGTTGAAATACAATCTCAAATGGAAAGTGCATGTAAAACTAAAAACAGCTCATGTGAACACCGTCCATGGATCCTACCTGATGGGTAAGTACATCTCCCGAATAGTCGAATATGTGGTACGTCTCATTTAATAGTCCACCTCTAAGCAACCTCTGGTCCTGGTACCCTCGTCCTCAGTTAGCATTTTCCATCATATGCCCAAGACACGAAAAGGTGTTGGCATAACTCATGTAGGGGTGAGTATAACGATACTCTGTAGGGACCCTAAGACCCCTGAAGGTATCTCAAACTTCACAAAGGATAATCCAAAAAGCATGAAATCAACAGTAAACCCTACTTAGTTAAAATCCCATAAAAATACCTAAGTTATCAAGTATACCCATCTCATTTATGAAGAAATATAAGTCCCACCTCATTAGATCAAAGAACAATTGTTCCATGATGGAACGAATACCAAGAATGTAACAACATGAAGGTAAGTACCCCAAAGGTAATTATGCATCGAATATTACTACAAAGGTACCACCAAACAAAAGAATACCACAAATTTATAGAATCAGCTCAATCCAGGTATATCTTAAGTATGGAAGTATGGATGACTAGCTGTATTTCGAGATCATCTTACTTTGTCAAGAAGCTTTGCTGCTGACCCACTCAAGACCAAAGATGTCCCTCACAGGATCTCGATACAACCCACACATGATTGAAGAAGACCCACATAGGATCTGAATATGACACACACATGATCGGTATGCGCTGACCCACACACAATCATTTAGTTCTGACCCACAGAAAATCAGAAGATGGCCCACACCGGATCTAAAGACTCCTCAAGTATAGCTAGCCATAGGGTTCCCACACTAATCATGCTTGATTTCAGGAGGATCCTCTCCTCAAGCCATCGGTCAATATTTCAACTTCCATGAAGTCCCACGAAGATGTATCCCAAGGGTCTGCCACGTCATATGCAACCTAACTCAAGAGACAGTGCATCAATCGGACGCTCGATCTGTATGTTATTAACCTTTTAGTTCTGAGGGCCCAGTTGGATTCAGGTTCGATCCAACCCAGCCATACATCAACATTATCCAAAACTCATTTGTAGTTTACCAAAATTACCATCTTTATCCAAGGATTCTGGAACCGTAGATGGTTGGTCCAATAGACATTGTTTTCTAAAGATATGAACAAAAAGGCATATTTGGGCCTAGATGGGCTTGGGTCTGGGTCGACCTAGTCGAACCCACCCAACCTGGGCCAAACCGAGTCTGGCCTGGATGGTCTAGGCTGAGGTGGGCCCATCCCTTTGGGCCGCGGCCCGGGCCACCAAGCATGGTCCGCAGTGCAGCTTGAGGCTGTGGGGTCCTTGTGGTGGGATACGCCCTTGCCGCCACCCGATAGGGGAGGCGCTCTGCCCGCGTCACCTGAACGGCCCATTGGTTGTTTGGTTTTTTCCAACCAGGCAGTGCTATGTGTCACCTCGAGCTATCACACAGGACCCGCCGGAGGGGTTACGCTCGGCATTATGTGGTAGGCCGAAATAGTCGGCCATTTCTCTAGTGGCACGGCCGCACGCCACTGCTCCACCGTGTGCAACAAGATGTCAAATTCCCTCTGACCTCTTCCACGGCTAAGCGGCCATAGTCCCCAGCTTCGGGGGCAGTAATGCCCACCTCCTCTTTATTATGCGACCAGCTAGATGTCGGCCGCCACCCTACTCCACCACAGATGATGGGTCATGACCTCCTACTCAATCGGTGGCATGGACGCGCGCTGCCCTACATCCACGCGGTTGGCCTGCGTGCCGACCGATATCCTCCCACCATCGTGGCCGACGGGCCATGGCCTCCTTCACTTCCTGTGGCGCGGATGTTCATCGCCTAGGTTCCACACATTCGTCCGGGTGCTGGCCTCCACCTTCCTCTACCATAGCCAACGGGCTATGGTCTCATTCAGTGGAGCGGTTGTGACTCTGCCATCAGCCCGTCATGCGAAGAACACAATAATAAAAAAAGGATTGCAGAGGGATTAGGCCATGTTCATTTGTCCCACACCCTCCACATTATGTTGGTAGAAGGTGGTTCCGGAGAATTGAATCAACGTGAAACCATGAATACAATAATAAACAAACCATCCCTTGATCGTTCTTTGGAGGTGGCTCATGGAAGAAGATGATGTCGATGAAGGGGACGTCGGCACCTGTTTCTCCTACTACACGTTTCCGATCCAGGCTCAGGAGACATCCTAATTCCTGATCCAGAGAAAGTTATTTGTTAGAGAACATTCTTCATTGGAGGATTCTCTAGAAAAGGCCTCCTCTCCCATCCGCCATTAGAAAAAACAACCCTCCATTCCACCAAGAAGAGTTAATAAAATAACTCTTAATTAACAATTTTTTTCATTAATTTTGTTTTAAATAACCCTATTAATTATAGAGGGTTGTGGTTACATAATTTATATAACCAAGCATTTAATGACCAACCTTAAATGCCCAACCACCCTCATGTGGTCCCCACGTCAAAAATTTAAAAAGGAGGTTCAAAAAAAATACAATTTTATTTATTCTATTTTTCTTCTCCCATGAAAAATTAAAAACCTAACTTCCACCCTCGACCTACTGTGGTCTAGGTGCAGGTCTCCTTAAGAGAATATTTGCATTGTGAGTTCAACATTGTCCTCCGATTTTAATTCTGTGCACCGATTAAAAAGTTACAAAATGTATCTCATTTGTTTGCTAAACATAGCTAAAAAGTTCAAATATTCATTCTGGACACAGAAGGCCTCAGAATCATGCGCTGTAAATTTTCAAAAACTCATAATATTTCCATATAATTAAAAAAATTACATGCAAAAATCAGTGTGTTTACATTCTCCCCACCTCAAGGCTTTGCATCCCTAAAATCCACAATACAAACTAGAGAAACAAGTGGTGTTACTATGAAAGAATATCGACCTCTCACTTCTATGTACTCTCCATGAGGTTCTCGTGCTGTCAACAAACGTGAACCAGAGGTATCGACCTCCAACGAAGGACCCGCTCCTGTCGATCCCCAATATCCACTGGATCCTCTAAAAATGTAACCTCATCTTTAATTTCCAACTCACTCTAGTCAATGATTTTCAAAGGATCATGTGCTTATCTCTTCAGCTAAGATACTTGGAAATCCTCGTGCACTCAGTTCAACTGAGGCGGATGTGCTAATTGGTATGCCACCTCGCTAACTCTGCTGAGGACCTGAAAGGGTCCGATGAACCTTAGAGATAACTTGCCACCCTGGCCAAATATCTGTAAACCTCATCGAGGTGAGACTCATAGAAATACATGGTCACCATCCTCAAATTCTAGAGGTCTCTATTTCATGTCATCATAAGACTTCTGTCTGCTCTGTGTAGTCTTCATCCACTCTTGGATGATCTTCATTTTCTCTGTGGTAGTCCATACCATCTCTGGTCCGATGAGGGAAGACCCCCCTGGGTAATCCCAGCACAGAGGTGATCTTCAATGTTGTTTGTATAATGAGTCAAACGGTGTCATAATAATAGTTGAGTGATAACTATATTTGTAAGCAAACTCTACCAAAGGATCGTGATCCTCCCAGCTGTGGACGAAATCAATTATGCAAGCACGACGTATGTCCTCAAATGAATAAATGGTTCACTCTATCTAGCCATCCATCTGAGGGTGGAAGTGGTGGTCAATCGAAGCTAAGTCCCAAATGCCTCCTACAACCCCTTCCATAACCGGGAAGTAAAATGTGTCTCACGATAAGATACAATAGTAGATGGCACCCCATGAATCCATACAATTTTCTACATGTAGAGGCGTCCCAAGACCTCTACATATCCCTGATCTCTGATATGTATGAAGTGGGCCGACTTGGAGAGTCGGTAAATGATCACCTAGATGAAATCATACCCCTTGGACATGCGTGTATGTCCTGTCATGAAGTCCATGGAAATTCCATCCCACTTCCACTCTCGCACCTCTAGTGTTTGAACTAAGCCCGATGGAACCTTATTTTCTACCTTCACTTGCTGGAAAGTGAGGCACCGTGAGACAAACTCTGCCACTAATTTCTTCATTCCCAGCCACCAGTGCTAACGTCGTAGGTCCTGGTATAACGTTTCCACTTCTGCATGTAACTCTAGAGGGGATGTATGGAACTCCCTCAACACTTCCTCCCATATCTCCACTTTTACAATAGTATTCCCTCTGAAGAGGATGACATGCTCTCCACCTTCAAAAAATCCATCAGGTTTCTGTCCTGTGGATATCTGAGCATGTCAAGCCTTGTATTCAGTACTTCTAAGATACGCCTCCTTGAATCACTGATGGAGTGTGGGTGACTATCAGAGATTTAAGATAAGTTTCTCTATCACGATCCACATAGGATATCTGCAAAGCGGCTAGCTGCTCCATCACCTCACTCAAAAACTATATAATACATCTGTTACTAAGTGCATCAGCTACTACGTTCCCCTTTCTAGGAGTGTAAACTATATCGAAGTTGTAGAACTAGAAGAACTCAAGCCAACACTATTGTATCAAGTTCAAGACCTTCTGAAAGAAAATATACTTGAGACTCTTCTGATCAGAGTAGTCTGTAAAATGTTATCCCATCATGTAATGTCACCACATCGTCAAGGTTGAGACCACTGATGTGAACTCCACATCATGGGAATAATAGTTCTTCTCAGGTTTTCTTAGCTATCAAGAACCATACGCGATCACCACTCACTCGTACATCAGGAAACATCTAAGCTCGGACCCTTACGTGTCATAGTAGACCACATACCCAATGCCCTCCTCTGGTAGCCTCAAGATGGGGGCACTCATCTATCTCTGCCTCTGCTCCTAGAAACTCCACTGGAATATCTCTGACCACATGAAGTGTTTCCACTTCTTCATCAATGCTGATAAGGGTCCCACAACTCTGGAAAAGTTAAGCACAAACCTCTAGAAGTAACCAACCAAACCCAGGAAACTCTACACCACCATCACACTTCTATGTGGCTCCCAAGAAAGCACATCCTCAATATTCTCTAGAACCAACAATACTCTAGCCTTCGAGATGATGTGTCCCATAAAGTGGGTCTCTCATATCCAGAACTAGAACTTTGAGAGCTTACCATAAAAGTGGTGCTCTCGGAGTGTGTCCATAACTATCTGTAGATGATAGGCATGATCCTCTTCTCTAGCAGAGTATATAAGAATGATATTGAGGATGGTTACCACAAATTGATTGAGGAATGGCTGGAATATCATGTTCATGAGTCCCATGAACATTGTTGGTGCATTGGTCATGCCAAATGGCATACCCAAGAACTCATAATGGCTATATCGACATCTGAAGGTCGTCTTCTGCACATCCTCATCTCATACCCTGACATGGTGATATCCTGATCTAAGGTCTCCCTTACAAAACAAATGGGATCCCTTCAACTGATCAATGATATTGTCAGTCCTTGGAAGTGGGTACTTATTTTTCCTGGTCACCTGGTTTAGGCACATGTAGTCCACATAGAGTCTCACACTCTCATTTTCCTTCTTGGATAAAAAAATCGGGGCTGCCTAAGGGGAAGAATTGGGCCTAATGAACCCCTTGCTCTGTAAGTCCTCCATTTTTACTTGCATCTCTCATAGCTCCACAGGATCCATATGATATGCTGGTGTAGATATTGATGATGTCCTAGGGTGCAAGTCAATGTAAAATTCCACCTCTCAATAAGAAGTTAGACCCGAAACATCATCAAGGAATGCATCAGCGTACCGGTCCACCACAACATGATAGCTCAGACACTCAACATCAAATTATCTAAGGGTAACAATAGCCAAATGATGTGTGATTGGATAAAACCTATTCTAGGTAAGTAAATCATGTGATGCAAAGGTTCCCTTCTCGCTAGTGAAGGAAAACCTTGTCCCATCCATGTGGACACACCACAAATTGCACCTAATACAGTCGATCTGAGCATGGACTGTAGATAACCTATCCATACCCAAGATGACATTATAAGTCCTCGATGCCACTAATAAAAGATCCCTATCAAAGCTCTCACCTCTTAGAGTAAGCTCACACTACCATCATCAGTCTGTAATCATTGAATCCTATCAAATATGTGTCTTTAGCCGTAAGGATCGAGCGAATGGCTCTACCGGTATCTTTGAGCTCCAAACGAGGGCCATGAAAATAAAGGAGTGACTGGAAACCTATTTCTATAAAAAATGTAGCTAGGGTAGACTAGACACAGATCATACCTCTAATCATCTCAAGAGCATCGTGGTTGTAGGCCTTAGATGCCTGAAGCTGAGATCATCCATGTCCACCTGCTCCCTATGGTCGGGGTGGACCACCTGGAGGTGGTGGAATTAGAACCTAAAATCGCCTCCCACCGCCTACTGTATGGATAGATCCTCTTACATATCTGCCTCCTGTACATAGACCTCCTCGATCTAATATTCACCTTTTCCCAGGCAATGCCTCGACCATCAGTTGTTCGTCCATACGTCGAGTTGGGCATTCGCGAGCCATGTGACCCTACCCACCGCATTAGTAACACTATATGATCCTCGCCTGTCCTACTCTATCTCGAGATCCCCACACAACTGACCATGTATCTTGTGGTCGTCCACCTGTAGGTCTGGTCCTCTCATACCTCTGCGTCATCTGTCTGCTTCCAATGGCAGATGAATCTGCTACATGATGTCCAGTGGTGGCTCTCTGTGCCGGTGACTATTCAGCAAGGAATCTCTCTACTAATAGTGCTCGCTCTAACACCCCATCCTATGTTGGGATGTTGAGAGAAATCATAGAAGCTCTCAATTTCCATCTGAGCCCCCGCTCAAAGGTTTGGGCCTTGAAGAAAGGGTCTCACAC
The DNA here is from genome assembly GCA_963277665.1 of Viscum album. Taxonomy (NCBI): domain Eukaryota; kingdom Viridiplantae; phylum Streptophyta; class Magnoliopsida; order Santalales; family Viscaceae; genus Viscum; species Viscum album. Next base: position 1,788,275,888 of record OY728165.1, on the reverse strand, counting down.
CATGTCAGTGGATTAGCATGAGATGTCGGTGAACCTCACTAAATACTAGGCCACAATCATGATACCCTGCTGAAAGTATAGAAGCTCATGTATACACATAGAGCATAAGCTTTCTAGGACAAACTCTACTCTGAAAAGGCTCTCAATGTCTGCACATATGGGAGTGGCCTCATCGTGAACATAGATCATCAAGCTCCACCATCTGCCCATTGATTCTGGAAGAAGACTGGCAGCAAGAATCACCATGAGATCAGTTGGTGTCCCTACTAGTCGAAATACTCTAACCATAGCCTCCATCTAGTCCTTACCTGCCTATGGATTGGTCTCTCACTGGATCCTCGGTGTCCTCTGGTTCCCAAAATCATGGGACACGCTCATGAGGTGTGCACCCTCTCCTATTGGGGATGGTGGCATCGGCTACCCAATGGGTAGTGCTGCCGCTGGTACACCACCATATGGTACAACTGCAATAAGGGGGACCTACATCAAAGCCTCATCCCTCAGCGGTATATCATCACGTACTCTACCTGGAACCCTAGATGGCTGTCTGCGTATAGGCATCCTGAAAGATACAGATGTGCCACAGTCTTTATGTTATAACTAGTGTGGTAACTCAAAGAGATCACAATGAAAACTTTTCAAAACCACACACACAATCAGTGTTTTCGTGCACTGAGTTGGAAATCAGAAGTTAGAGTCCTGGTGTATGGGTACGTCGGCTGCCGCACCAACACTAGATTACCCAAACTAATAACCACACATATAACACTCAACAATATTTCTGATTAAAATATTATATTCCAAGTTCTTCGGGAGAACCAACTCCTTTGATACAAATTTTTTATGACCCATCCCTCGAGGCCCATGTTGTAACTCCCCCAAGACCACCTTCCATTGGCTAGTGGCTGGAAACTAGCACTGAAGAGGCATACCTCTAAAACTGGGAAGGCAATGCCTTTTTAACACGAAACCACACAGTTAAGCACACAACAAGATACATGCACAAGATAAACTATATAGTTATAGGGTTTGTACAGAACGTTAAGGGGGTTGGAATACAAGACCAACTAGAAAGTATTAGTAAAACTAAAAACAACTCCTCTGAACACCCACCAAGGATACTACCTGAAGGGTAGGTAAAACTCCTGAACAATCGACTCTGTGGTATGTCTCGTTTAGCGGTCCACCTCCGAGCAGCCTCTGGTCCTAGTACCCTCATCCACAGTCACTGTTGTTCATCATATTCACAAGACATGAAAAGGTGTGGGCATATCCCATGCAGTGGTGAGTATAACGTTACTCAGTAGGGACCCTAAGACCCCTGAAGGTCTCTCAAAATCCACAAAGGATAATCCAAAATTCATGAAACAACATTCAACCCTACTAGGGTAAATGCCCAAGAATATACCTTAGTTATCATGTATACCCATATCATTTATGAGGAAACACAAGGCCTAACTCATTAGCCCAATGAAAATTTGTTCCAATAAGGAAAGAATACCACGAAGGTAACACCACGAAGGTAAGGACCAAAAAGGTAACGCCACACAAAATATTACCACAAAGTTTCCACCACACAAATGAATACCATAAAGGTATAGACTCATCTTACACCAGGTATAACATAAGTATGGAAGTATGGATGATTAGTTGTATTGCTGGATCATCTTATTTCGTTGAGAAGCTTTGATGCTGACTCACATAGGATCAATGATGACCCACACATGATCTGCATATGACCCACACAGGATCAAAGATGACACACACTGGATCTAGAGATAACCCACAAAGAATCTAGAGATAACCCACACAGTATTTGTATGTGTTGAACCACAAAGGATTGCTTAGCGCTGACCCACACAGGATCCGAAGATGACACACATTGGATCTGAAGAATCCTCAAGCACAACCATCCATAGGGTTCCTGCAGTAATCACACTTGATTCTGGGAGGTTTATCTCCTCAATCCATCGGTCAATACCTCAACTACCACAAAGTTCCATAAAAAGTATCCCAAAGGTCTACTATATCATATGAAACCAAACGCAACAAACGATGTGTCAATCATACACCTGTTCTGAAAGTTTTTATCATTTTAGTTCTGAGGTCCCAGTTGGATACCGGTTTGATCCAACCCAGCAATAATCGAAGTTTATCTAAAACTCACGTAGAGGAAACCAAAATGACCTTGTTGATCCAAATATTCAGGTGTCAGAGATAGTCTGTCCAAATGATGTTTGGTTCTAAAGATATGACCAAAAAGGTGTATTTGGGTCTAGATGGGCCTGGGTCCAGTCCAACCCGGTCAGACTGGCCCGGCCCGATCCGGCTTGTGCCAAACTGAGTCTGGCCCAGATGAGTTGGGCCATGGTCTGGCCCAGATGGGTTGGGTCGCGGTCCGACCCAGCCCGTGAAGGGTCGGACCACGGTGCAGCCCACTGCTAGGATGGCCCCTTGTGGTGGGGTCTGCCCTAGTCGCCACCCGAGAGGGGAGGTGCTCCCCCCAGGTCACTTGAACGACCCATTGGCTATTTAGTTTTGGACAACCAGGTGGCACCACGTGACAACATAGGCTAGCACGCAGGACTAGCTGGAGGGGTCCCGCACGACGTGATGTGGTCGGCCGAAACGGTCGGCCCTCCTTCCAGTGGCGTGGCCGCAAGCTGTTTCCCCATCATGGCTGGTCGGACGCCGGCCACCCTCAAACCTCCACCGCGGCCAAGCGGTCACAATGTTCAGCTTTGGCGGCGCAAATGCATGACACCGCTTCACAAAGTGGCTAGCAAGATGCTGGTAGCCACCCAACTCCACCACAGTGGACGAGCCGCGGCCACTTGCTCAACCGATGGCATGAACGCATGCCACCCTCCCTTCACGCGACCAGCTAGTGTGCTGGCCGCTGTCCTCCCACCGCCGTGGCCTATGGGCCATAAACTCATTCGCTACTGGTAGCGCGGATGCGTGCTTCCTGAGTTCCATGAAGCTTGTCGGGTGTTGGCTACCACCTTCCACTACCATAACTAATGGGCCGTGGTCGCCTTCGGTGGCGCGGTTGCACCACCACCTTCATCACAACCCATGAAGAACACGATCATACAGAAGGATTCCGGAGGGATCGAGCCGTGTTCGTTTGGCCCGCACCTTCTGCGTTAAGTTGGTAGTAGGTGTTTAAAGAGCATTGAATCAACATGTAACCATGATGACAACAATAAACAAACCCCACCTTGATAATTCATTAGAGGCGGCGCAATTAATAAGATGAAGTCAATAAAGGGGACGTCGGTGCCCGTTTCTCCTGTAATACATTTCTGATCTGGGATCGGGTGTCGTTCTCATTCTTGATCGAGAGAATGTTCTTTGTTGGAGAACTTCCTTCGTTGGCGGATTATCCAGAAAGGGCCTCCTCTCCCTTACATCAATAGAAAAACCAACCCTCCATTCCCCCAAAAAGTATTCCTAAAATAACTCTTAATTAAAAAGGTGTTTCATTAATTTAATTTTAATGAACCCTATTAACTAATGAGAGTTGTGGTTACATAATTTTTGTTACCATGAATTTAATTCCCAACCTTAAATGCCCGACCATGCTCATGTGGTACCCACATCCACAATTCAAAAAGGAGGTTTCAAAAATAAAAAAAAAATGTTATTTATTTTATTTTTCTTCTCCCACAAAAAAACCAAAACACTAACTTCCACGCTCAACCTACTATGATCAAGGTGAATGTCTACATAACCAAATATCGGCGCTACGAGTTCGACGGTGTCCTTGTATTTCAATTCCATGCACCGATTCAAAAGTTACAAAATGCTACTCATGTGTTTACTGAACGTACCTAAAAAAAGTGCAGAAGTACATTCCAAGTACACCATGCCTCGGAATCATGCGCCATCAATTTTCGTGAACTCGTAATATTTCCATATAATTAAAAAATACATGGAAAAATCCAGGTCTTTACAAAGATCCATGATATAAAATTTCAAAGGGTATGTTCATACCCTTCATTAATATAAATAGTTTCATGATATAATACATGTATTAATGAAACAATTTAAATAATAATAGACCTTACATCTTTGGTAGTATTTGAATCATAAAATAATGAAAGAGATAACCTTATATGAATTTATAAATATCAATAATATTCATTAAAATTTTAATAATCATCATTAATGTAAAGTATAAACACCATAAAAAGGAAACAACTGTTGAATATGGAATATGTCTCACAAAAATAATAGTGAGAATAGAAATGCTTACCTCAAGTCTCATAATTTTTGGTACGTTTAAACACATCCTCTTCTATGAGTGTCTCATTTATATATCTTATTAATAACATTATGTCTGGTATTTGATGAATAAAAATACCTTCATAATTTTTATGTGGAATTTTGGGAGAAATTTAGTTGGATTTGGCCAGGTAAAGTGGCTCAAGAATGTGTATAGATGAAGGGAGATTTGTTTTTCTTCTGTATAGGTGAGGGGAGGGGCACTCATCAAATTTTACAAAACTATAAAATATAATAAATCCATATCCATGTTCAATTGGTTCCCAATTAAATTAACATTTTATTAAATATGATATTGTGTCCAAATCAACTCATTCAATTTAATTTATATAGCATTTTATATAATTTTATCCCTTATCCCTTTAGTTTAGCCCCATGTTAAACCTTTTTATCCTTAACCACAGTTACATATTATTCAATCATTAATGGTTATAAATTATCTTATGAGGTAAAAATTGGTCCACAAATAGTAAAAATTTGAAATTTTATATCATTTCCAATTACATTTATCCCCTTCTAAAAATTTTATGATTTTGAAATCATATAATAAAATATTATATAACATAAAATATCATTTACCTAATTTCTTAGATGATTCAATTAATCTGAATTTTGGTTTAGGAACATAATAGTTTATTTCTATATGATAACCATTAAACACGACTTATAAGTATTAATTACCATTAAAATTCTGTTCACAGCACAATTCATCCATAAAATCTTTATTTAAATATTTTCAAATTTTTGTAAATTATTCTACTATTTCATAAATAATGTTATACTATTGTCTAAGTATTTGAGGTAATTATTTCACATATATGAATTAAAAATAAATAAAAGTTATAATGATAATTTATTAATATTAAAAAATTTATAAGTGGTGAATATTTATTTTTATCCCCATGAAATAACTATTAGAGTCTTTAAAAAAATATATGGAGATTTTAAAAAATATATATATGTCCTTATTAATTATTAATGGCCTAAAATTACCATAAAATTGAATCTCATATAAGGATGGTTGAATTAAACCAATAACATATATTATATTTAAGGTTTAGAGTTATTTTAATGCCTTATCAAATAGTTTAATCCTTATTTTACTCATTTTATTATTACTGTGGTGACAACATTTCTATGAGGGTAACTATTCCCAATACCCAAAAATAAAAATTTCTAATTTTAAAAAAACCTCATTATTAAAAAAAATTTAGGAATTTCTTTAGAACAAATTTCAAGATGTTTTAAAAATTAATTTTTATTTAAATTCATAAATTTCAATAATTTTTTTATGTGCATTTTTAAGCTGAAAAATTATCTTATATAAAAATAATAAATAATGATCATTCAAATGGAATTTATTGTATTATTATAAATAAAATAAATTTTAAGTTACTTTAATAAAAAAATAAAAATTTTAATGGTTCTTTTCAATCACTTGATTTAATTAAAATAGATGAAACCATTTGAAAAATTGTTATTTTGCATTATTCATTAAAAAATTTATCATTTCAAAATAATCCATAAATTTCACCCTAAGGTAATGTTTAGTATATGATGTCAAAAATTACGATCATTCTATTAAATATAATTTCTAAAATTCCTAGAAATTAATTGTAATTTCCACATATAAAATTTAGTAAATATGATTTTTGAAACAAATGAACTTTTGAAGCATAAAGTAACATTTCTAAAAATTGAGTGTCTCTTTCCCATTAATCAATTAATAAAATTATATTACGGAAACACCTATAAATATATTTCATAATTTTATTAGAACTATTCACTCCCACAAATACAAAATCTAGGATATAATGGTTATGTTCAAATAATAATATATTTTTCTATATCATGGATTTTTTTAAGTTTGATGTTTCATATAAAAAAATATTGAACACTTACATTTTTTTAAAGATAATATGTTCCAAATTATATTGGTGTTTAAAATAATGTGCATCATTAAATAATACATATTAAGATTACCATTAAATATCTGTATTGGAATAATGATATATAAAAATCCAGTACTTTTCCCCATGATATTAATGGGGATAACATGATCATAAACAATCAAAAAAATAAGCTAGATGGTTAAAAAACACATAGTAAACATTAAAATAATTATCTATATTGGAATAATGACATGGAATGTCAAACATTTTCCCAATATCAATAATTTGTATAAAATGATCATAAATATTCTAGAAAATTTGGATGATTAAATGATACATAATCAAAATAGACCACATTTGTATTATAAATTCTAAAAAGGAAGTATTATTATCAATTAAATAAAGATAAGATAGTGGTAAAGGTTACTTTGAAAGGGTTGGGTTTTCAATAAAATATTGTAATTGATTTCAATAGTTTATTTCTATATGAGACCATAGTAATGGTATGAAAAATCATTTATCATGGTTAATAAATAGCTTGTGTATATCCCAAATCATAACCCCTAGGAGTTTCACAACTAGTGTGTAGTCTATATCCTTCTATTACATAATCAATGTGATGGTTGATTCAATTCTTTGACCTACCCTTTTTAATGTGATTACCCCTAGGTAAATTTGTTCCATAGTTGCATCCACTTACAGTAATGATTATATTAGTTTCATTGCTAGAAAAACAATAATCTCTTTGCATTATCACCATTTCGGGCCCCCATAATTCTTGGCCTTTTATTGCTTTCTTGCTCCATTGTACCTTGAGGAAATTAATAAAAAACTATTTTTCAGTCAGTCATTGAATTAAAATCATGATGAAATTAAAAAAATGGGTTATAATTGTAAATGGAAGGCGTAAAATGAGGTCCCTTATGTTGACATAATGTCGTTTTTTGAAAATGGATATAAGGAGAGTTGTTAAGTAATATGTCATTAAAAACATATAGAATGGGATATAATAACCTGAAATTAAAATCTCCTAATATTTAGAAATTTTAATATATTATAATAATTTTAATTTAATAGGGGATGAAAAATATTAGAAACCCACACAATGTTATGTATCTTCATAAATCTTACGAGGAGTATTTTGAACCTTAAAGCTCCTTGGGAGGTATTTATAGAAGGAGAGTGAGGATAAATTTCTATTCAATTCCTTTGGTGTGGATTGGGATGAGAGAATGTTTAGGAGTGATATTCTTTTATAGGTGGGAAGGAGGGAATTTTTAATACAAACTGAAGTTAGTTATCTGGTCGAAATAAAATCACTTAGGTTTTACATGTGATTGGTGAGTTAGGTGAATCAGGTGGGTAAATGGTTTGTGAGACATGTGGGTAATACTTCTATACCTAAAAACGTCTTTTAGAAGATGTATGTGGCCTTTTAATTATTTAAATTTCATGATACTTTATTTACCCATTTTACCCTTGTTACTCTTGATTAAAAATTATCCTTGGTAATCATTTTATGACTAAAAATATAATATGACCATTATTATAAAATTTTGACTTGTTGAAACTAAATTTTGGATCCATTTATCATAATTTAAATTTTAAATGTGAGAAAATTAATTTTTAAGTCAAAATATCTTATATAGGGAAAAAAATTAATGAAAAATGAATTTTTATATATTAAGAGTTTTGTTATTATTATCGATTAAATATTACATGAATGATTTTATATATATATATTTTTTATATCATTCACTGTAATATTATTTTCATATTTTAATTCCTATTAATCCAAATTACTTATATAAAAATTCTATAACTCCTCTAAAATATATTCTTCGAAAAAAAACCATTCTACATTTAACATTGTAATTAATATTTAACCAAATTAATTTACTTTAAATGGGTAAAAATAATATAGGTGTAGTCAATTAATGTTATACCACTCTTTTTAAATATTAATTATATTTTTTAAAATAAAATAATTATGTGAATGAAAAATAGTTTTAATTTTTTTGATAATATAACCTGTTGTTTTAAACAAAATGTGTATTTTTAAGCCTAAAAATATATTTTGGATAAAATTATAAATTATTTTAATTTTCATTAAATAAAAATAGTTTTTAAATAATTTTGTGACATTAAATTAAATCTAATTCATAATTTTTCTAATATAATAATCAATTAAAATATATTACCCAAAACATTTTCTTTTATAGAAAATAATACTTAACATTATAAAAAGTTAAAATAAATTATAATTTAATAATAGTATTTTTAAAATGTATATTTTTACTCCTTATAAACATTTTTTACTATTTTATATATTTTATAAACGTCTAGGATTTTCTTATATAATGGTATGGTTATAAAAGTATTGTTTTTGTAAAAATTGTTTTTTCACTAATCACATAAAAATCATCTATTTTGGGAGAATAAAAAAAATTCATCTTATGCTAAAATATTAACAATGAATTAAAATATTAGGTTTTTTAAATAAATTAATAACATATAAAAATTAATCTCTAAAATATACTATTGAATAATGTCTCTTTAGAGTGTGCATTGTGTGAGTGTTTAGGGTATTGTGTTTTTCTGCTATGGTAGGGTCTCAAGTATTACGTTCTACACTTTTAAATAATATCATCCATTAAATAAGGGTATATGTAAACTATTAAATAAATGTTGATATTATTTGATTATAAATTCCTCAGGTTCCAATATTGAATCTTCTAGTTAGTGATTTCTCTAAAGGACTTTCACTTATATAGTTATTCAATTCCACAATAATTTCTCCCTAGTGTTAAAAATCTAGACGGGTTCCTTATTATAAGAGATGTTTGCCTCCAAATCTATTCCTGTATATGAGAGAACATTTCTTGGATATGGAATGTGTTTCCTAAGTAATAAAACATAAAAGGCATCATGTAATTCATAAATGTTTTTCAGGATAAACAATCAGTAAGCTTTGACTCCAATTATTTTTAATATTTCCAAAGTCTCAATGTACATAGGGATTAGCTTCAAATTTTTAAAAATAACAATACACCCTTCCATTGTGAAACATTTATTAATACATAACACCAAACATAAAATTTTAAGTATTTCATTTGATTATCATCATAGCTATTTAATTTTCATTTAGATTCTTTAATATGATTTTAAATTGTCCTTAATTTAACAGCTTTATCATCTGTAAGATTTTTTCCAACTATATGTATTTCTCAATGTTCATCCCATCATGTTGGAGTACGATGCCTCTTTATAGAAAATATATTATAATGTTCCATCTATATTCTCCAATGAAATCTATTACTGTATGAAAATTGAACCCAAGTTAGAATTTATCCCAAAAACCATAGAAGACAAGAGAACTTGATATCATAATGAATTTTAATGTATAGATCGTCCTTTTATAATATCTAATACTTTGGGGATGATAATATGTTCTTAAATGTATCGCATTGTAGATATCCCATTGAATACTCTACTAAAATTATGATGTGAACTAAGGGTCATCATCACATAAAATTGATAGAAGATCCCCATAAAGCCATAGGAATTCATTGATATAGAATTAGGAAAGGTTCTCAAGGTGAATATCTTTTCTTACCACTATTAAATGATTATCCCTAGTAAGGTGATTGATGATGAACTATATACCATCCTTCTTACATGGAGACTTTGAGAGTCCAGTGACAAAGTATAATGTAATATTTTACCACTTCCATATTGGTAATGGAAATGGTTGCAGCGATTCCTTAGGATGTTGTCTCTAAACCCTTACCTACTAGAATTAGAGGCATCTGGATAGATAGTATACAATTTAACACTTCATTCCATCCCACAAAAATTTTCCTCCTAAATACATATACTTATATGTGATACCATGGTGTGTATAGAAATTTAATCTATGTACTTCATCAAGTAGTTATATTTTCAAATCTAGTGTAGATGGAATAGATAACCTCTTCCCAAAATTAACACTCCATATCTATAGATGATGTATATAAATTTATCACCATATACTATGTTAATAATCATTTTTTTTCTCTTTGGACTTCTATATATTTTCAGGTAAGGATGGATTATAAATTTCCTAGAAAATAAAAGATGGAATCCCTAACTAAAAATTACCATATCCATATTTACTAAATCTTTGTATATAGGATCCTTATTAATCATCATTGTGTTAAGTAATCCATGAACCAACCCACTAAATCTATCATCCATAATTCACTACCAAAAATGACTTTTACCAATATAAAATTACTAATAAGTAATATATCTATTGGTAAAAATGATTAATTCACATAGATATTTATTTTAGTTGATACTAAATATTGGAACCAATAGTTTTTACCAATAGATATATCTATTTATATTAGTATTTAAATACAAAAAAAATCCTTTATTAATAATTAAATCTATTTCAACATCATAAAAATAACAAACATTGATTTACTAATAAATAAATATTTTGTTATTAATTATTATTACCCAAAATATTTTTCCATTATAAAAATTGGTTTCAATAAAATATTTAATAATATCACATATTTTTTAAAAAAAATTATTATATATATTTATATATTTGATCCATTACAAACATATCATCTAGATAATAAAAATATAGGAATAATTAAAATATCTATAATTTAATAATATTTACTATTTATATATATATATAAACAATTATTATACAATATAATTTTTTTATATAAATTATTTATAATTTTATAATTTTTTTCACTATACCAAATCGCCATAGGACTCCCCCAACCAAATGTCATAGGCCACCCCTAACCATATGCCTCCCCTCACCACATCTATATTACCCACCTTCACCACTACCTCCATATTCCCGCCGCACCCACCCCACTCCCCATCACTCACTGAAGCTCTGCCCCATCCCTCACCGCAGCCCCGCCCCATCCCTCACTACAGCGCCTCCCAATCCCTCACCGCAACACCTCATCAGACCACTCTCCCTCACCCCAATCCCCCAATCTATTCAGGATTGAGATCGAACCAAGCCAGAGAAACCTGAATACCTTGCTCCATCGTTTTTTCTCACCCCTTCCCCTCACACCATCACTCTCCCTTCCCGTTCAAAATAAATACAATCCTTCTTCCTAGACATTGAGGTTCTTTCATCCATTTCCATCTCTCATCATCATCATTCTCCTCCTCCTCCTCATCCCAGTGTTGTGTTTTGTCGACCACTATCTGTTTCACATTCTATTGAGTATATTATTCTTCTTATATTCATCCCTCGTTTTCTTTTATTCTCAATTTTGCATCACAAATAAAAACCTAATTGAGTTATTTATTTTGTGTTGGTAAGATATGGAATCTAGTATTCAAAATGATTGTCTAAAATAGAATCAGGGATGGTGGAAAACTCTTCATTTATGTTCTAATATTTAGAATGTTTACTAAATTCTCTAGAGAATGCATTTATTTTTTCATTAGAGAATATATTTATTTAATTCAATCTAACTCATTGCATTAATTAAACTACCATATTCATGTTTTTTTTAAATACAGTAAAAATGAAAGTGCTTCTACTAAAAAAAATTAACAAGGAACATATTTCAAATCTATTGTCTCCACACTGTAATTATTTTATTTAACATAAAAAAATAAATACCTATATTTTGATTCCATACACACATTCATTTAACCAGATATTCATTGATAATTCATGTCATTTTGGAAATAACCTTTACAAATAATGAAATTTTTGGAATCATTTTATTTTGAAAATATAATGCTATCCATGGTCATTAATAGATAATGAAAAACAAAGAACACAATAAATCATTGTTCATGATGAGTGCTCAGAGTCTAAATGATTGAATACAGTCAATGTTTTAATTCCAAGGTGGTGGAAAACTGAGAAATACAGGTTATTGTCTGTGACTGTGAAGAAAAATGGTTATGCCAAGTGATCACAACATTGTTTTTTCAACATTCCCAGAGTTTAGATGATGTTTTGAAATATTTTAGAGCTTCTAAGATGATTAATATATGTTTTATATTTCTAATTACATGGTTAGTGAATGATATGTTATATTGGTGTGGCCCGATTTGGTTTGGATGATTTTTGGGACGAATGCTTCCAACCCACACTATGCAACAAGCTGCAACTCTCATTGATTAGACATTTGATTCAACACCACTGTAGCAGAGCAGACTGAAAAAAATCGATAGAGCACAGTAGTTGGTCAGAAATTCAATTTAACAATTCTGTAACTCATTGTACATCTAGCCACTATCCACTATATCACTTTGACTTGGGTGGAAACCTTTCAATATAACGATATGGAATTCCGACCACCTTTTACTATAGCACATCGAAATTTCTGGCGGTTGGTGGAATAATGATTCTTTCTCCATACTAGTGCATTCTTGGATAGGGTTACATTATTAGAAACTTTAATTCTATTGTTTTAATTATTCTCCAAAAATATATTGAAAGTCTACCTCTCTATAGACATAGGGATTACTCCTGAACCACATAAATCTATGTGTTCTCATTCTTCAATTTTTATTCACTTTTACTCTTTTATGATCTGTTTTTTTCTTCGTTGCTCCCAACATTTTCCACAACATAATATATGTATTTTAGATCACTATATTTTCACACTCCAATGCCATGTTCAGTTAAAAAATTTAGATTTTTTTATTTTAGAATATATCTCCTACAATATTGGTTACATATTTATTGTTTTAGAAACATTTTTGACATAATTAGGGGTTTATGGTTTTAGATACATATTCATTTCTTTTGTTATACATATTGAATGTTTCATGAGTAAATAAAAAATGAAAATTTATTATGGTTTATGGTAAATCAATTCATTGAACTATTTGAATATTTGAATTTTGGTTGGTATTATTTTGGCTGAATATTTAGTTTAAATTTTTCATTAGTAAATATCTAATGACTTTTGGGCTACTAATTGATAGATTTAGAGATTCAATTTCTTTGATAAGTTTTTGGTATTAAATTTGGATGCATATTCAATTATTTTGTTTAAATGAATTTTTATTTATTTGGACATATTTTTTTGATTTGCAGGTGATTTTAGGGGTGTGTGTTTGTCATGATACCTGATTCACAGGTGACACGAGGAATCTTTAATCATTCCTTTGTCTGGGTTTATGATTGTGGTGTGTTCCATTAACTTGTTTTTATTTTTCTATTTGGATGACTTTCCTCTATTGTAAAATGTAAAATTAATAATTTATATTTTTCGTATTATTCATTGAATCTTATGGTGGGGTGTGTAATTTTCAAGGAGTTGTATTTTTTATGAGATTTTGAATTAATGTCTCCAAATAACATTTTTTATGTACCTACATATCATTTACATAACCCATTTGAGTTCATGGATCTGTATTTCTTTTACATGAGTTTTAATTCATGGTTCTATATTCCTTAATTTTTTCTCTTCACTTACAGATATTTCATTATCATGTTCTGTATTTTTGTATTGTGTATGGTCTACTATTTGGTCATGTTTTCTTGTTTTTTTCCTAGTTTTTTGTTCATGGATATTCACATATAATCATCTATTTCAAGAGTTTCTTCAGATTCATTATTTCAAGGGGAATGGGATGACGGTTAACAACAAAATATTGAATATAGATCGCACAAGTTTGTGAAGTGATGAGTTTTTATTAGTAGATATTCTCTTCACACATCATATTATATCCAGGTAAATTCATTTTAAATATATTTACTGTTTTTTAGTGTCATTAAGATGAATAAATGGATTTTTCTTCCTTTGATTTTATTGTGACATAAAATGCATGTAATTTGATTATTAAAATTTGAAATATATTTATGATTTTATTTCAATATTTTTATATTTTTATATTATATGCTAAAAATACATGTCATTACAATTGGAGTAAAATCATGCAGAATTGTATATATTTTTCCAAAAAATTATCATTCTGTGATAAAAATATAGAAAAAATGTTTTTTCCTCAAAAAGACATTGAGGTTTCTTATAATTCATACTTAATCACCTATATATCAATTAATGTGATATTTATTTATGTTTAAATAACATGAGTATGAATCCAATAATAGATTAATAATTATTTTAAAATATTATCAATGCTTATCAATTTTATTTTAACAAATCAAAAACAAACCTCTTTCAGTGAATGATATTTTTATTATAAATAAAATCTATCCATAATACTTTATTCCAAAATTTTTGGTGCTAACTACAATCTAAATCTTTTCATGTAGAATTATCTTTATTTTTTTTACTACATTAATTACTTTGATTCAAATTCCCATATAATTCATATCAAAATTAGGAATTGTTTTGTTCAGTTTTATTTTTCAAATTGATTCAATCCAATGGATTAAATATAAAATGTTTTATGGATTTAGGAATAAAAATATATTGGTATTTAATATTAAGACATTCTTTATTTGAATATTTAAAAATATTCTATGGCCAAATTAAAATTATATTTTGTTCGGGAAATTAATATGTTCTTCCTTCAAAGAATTTGAACCGTTATGTTCTGTATGTTCAACTAATAAGTCATGAATTATTTTCCATTAAAGAAACTAATTTGAATTTATGATTTCTAATTATGATTTGGTCTCTAATGTTATATCTTAGGTCCAATATTGAGTGCATTTTACAATTTTTTAAGAGGTGATAGTGGGTTTTGTTTACTATGTGTGTTTTTATGACCTATAGCATGTGACCCCCATGCCACTATAATGTCTCTAACACTTTCATAATTTATCTATTTGATTTTTATCCATTACATGTTTCCATTTCTGTGGAACTCTTTTCTTTACCTATGAAGGAAAATATATTAATTAAATTATTTTTCTTTTGAAGACAATCCATGAAAGTATTATGTTAAATATGTTAGTTTATCTTAAATCACTGTAGGAGATCTATCATAATGTTATATCATAATTAATGATATATTGTACTATACGTGAGAACTATACCAATTCAACCCTAGAGTTTGCAACTTATCACTTGGGGTCTTTTTTTCTCCATTTTGGCAATCATTTACTCAGTTGATGATTCATGTGATGATATGTATAAGGATTTAATAACATACTTTAATTTAATTTTAAATGCTTTTAGAGATTATGTGATTTTAGATAATGCAACTAATTTTCAATGTTCATAAAGATTTAATGTACTTCAATAACTCGATAAGCTTTCAAAAACATCTATTTCTGTAGAACTCTATCATTTCATACAATTTTTATTTTTTTTACATTGTGATGTTCTAGCACATTGAGGGTTCAGAGATCCTATGAATTTCATTTGTGATCCATTAGATATGTGATTGATTAAGGAGGCCTAACCCACTTGATTGATACATGATATTAATATTTTTCATATGATTGATCTAAAAAATTTTACAAACCAAACACATTTTTATAATTAACATTAGATTTATGCCTAAATGGACCAAAAATTTTGAGGCTCAATCATTGCAGTATTAACCTGCTTTATCCTGTTCTAACCCATTAAACACCCCAATAAATTTATCTTTTGAATCACATAGGATAGAAATATGAAGTTAACCATATTATATCACCATGATGTTGTTTTCTATGATAAATAAAAAAATTTGGATTTTAGAGTTATTATACCGATCAATTTTTTTTAAATTATTAGAGGGAGATCATATCTCTCTAAGAAACTCTTTATTTCAGTGTATAAAGATAATTTTTTTCATTTATTCTTTGATTTAATTTATTCAACTGAGTCCCCCCCTCATTTTCTCTTTTATAATGTGTCATTATATTCATGTAAAGGACCCATCACTTATACTAGTTATTCCCTCCTATTTAGGTATGGTTAATGTGATCGATTAACATGGATAATATCTTAGTGGGATTGATACACTTCTATATACTTTTTTTAATCGGTCCTAAGGTGAAGGGGAATTTTTTTTGAATTATGCTATAAAAGTTATAACCTATTATTTTTGACTTTGGTGATAAAAAAATTTCTATTCTATGTGTGTATATTCCTACTCATGTTAGGGCTAAACATTTAGAATCCATAAAAGGGACACATGTTCTTACAGCAATAAATTTTGTCCCTCTACGTAGAATTAAATATTTTATTGATAGAAAAACATAGGTTTTTAAGAAATTAAATTGTATTATGACTTATTTTTATGACTATAGTAATATAAAACATCATACTCCCTGTGTTTCTATACCCAATGAAGTCATGACTGATCACTTTTAATCTAAGGTAGTGGACCTATTTTTCTTACAAACAATGATTATTCCCAATCATTGATGGGTATGGTAAATTGGAGTGTGAGTACACATAATTCCTTTGATTTAATTACATATTATAATAGTGATGTTGATCAAAAAAAATAGATGATGTTCTTAGAGATTAAGTGGAGAATGTTAATGTTATTGAAGAACATTCTGATGAAAATGATGGTCCATTGATGCATGTCAAGACTTAGAGGATTGGGTGACATCCCCATGATATGGGTGGATGTACCAACCACCATAGTTTGAGCACCCACTCTAGAATAGTTTAATGACATATCTTTAATTTTAAACCTTGTTGTCTTGTATGATTCTATGACTTCTTCACTTTCCTTATTTTTATTCAACAAGTAGGAATTCTTGCCTCATCCTTTAAAGAAAATATTACCTAGTCCTCACTATGCAAATCATTTTTTATACTTTCATTTTTTCTATTTTTTTCAATTCATGCAAGTATTTTTATTTTTGGGTATTCTATTTGGTCATTTGTGATGTATGTATTGGATTTAAAAGTGTGGAATAGCATTGACTTTAGTTTTCCCCCAGGTATTGGAGGTTTCTCAATGTTTCTGAAGATAACTTGCACTAGAGCTGACTCGCGAGCATGGATAGGTCACTAGTGGTAAAGTTGGCTCACTGCAATGGACGGTCTAGTTATAGGGAAAGCTCTTTGGAATGGATAGGTTGTTGGTGGTCACTAGAGCTAGCATGGATATGCTAGAGTGTGAGTTAACTCACCAGTATGTATGGGTCATCACTAGAGTTAGGGTTGGGGGAGTTACTGGTGTTGGAGCTTGGGATGGGGGAGTCACTGGTGCTCGAGTTTGGGTTGGGGAGTCATTGGTGCTGGGATCAGGGGGGTTTGATGGATCTAGTGGGGTTTGTATTAAATTTGATTATTAAAAATTTTAAATTTTTATTCAATTGTAATTTATAGATAGATATTTCATTTTACTAAACTTATTTCTAATATAAAAAAAATTCTTAATAACTAATTTCTAAAAACATTAACCAACATTTATATTATCTATTAATATTATTATAATTGTAACAAAACAATTTTATCTATTGAAAAAAATAGTGATAGAGTTATTGAGAAAATTCTAGTGACAGGAAAATATATGTTGGTGAAACGTTTTACCAACAAAAAAATATATTTTTACGGATAGATATGCTCCCATTGGAAAAATTGAAATATTTTTTAGTGTTTTATGCCTTCTAGGGTGGTTGCATATCATGTAATCATAGTTCTTTAGTAGTTCCAACAATCGTTTTCCCTCATGTTGAGATACCTCAGAGAAAAGATGTAATTAAAACTCTTATTGGTCATATATATATCATATATTTAAATATAAAGGTAGTGTCTCCATATTTTCAAAAAAATACTACATCTTATATCTCATGGTCATTTTTTAGAGTGTTTTATTCATGGATTTTCAATTTCAATGATTCATAAGTGATCACTCTGTTATTCTTCATAAAGAAACAACCAAGTCCTTTCTTTGATGAATCACTGTATATTAAAAATCCTTCCATACATGATGGTAAATTTAATATTTATGCATTAATTAGTATCACATATATATCTTCAAAGAATTCCTTATACTCACTTTACTATTTGAATTTAACAACTTTATATGTTTACCAATTTAAAGTGTTGTTCAACAAGGTACAATTTTGAATAAAATATTGATAGTAACCTACCATGGCATGTAATATTTGGATATCAGTTCTGTTCATCCTAATAGAACATTAATTGATAAAAATTTTATTTGAAGGTTCAAAAGTTATTCCATCTGTGGAGATTATATGACAAAATAAATGGAAATGAACCAAAATTCACACTTATTATCATTCCAATATAATTATTTTTTTAAACACTATAGAAGTATATACAGAAGAATATCATGCTTTAAATATCCCTTATAATATTACAAGATATCCTCAATTAAGACCACTGAAAATTTATCAAGATAATCCTTAATAAACTTTTAATTAGATCCACAATGTTAGAAGATAAATTGTTCAATCTGAATGGAATTACTCTAAACTCATAATGTAAATACATTTTTTGAAATGTGAACATAGTATATCATCATTATTCACAATTAAATAACGATAATGAGAGTATAGATTGACCTTTGAGAAGTATTAGGATCCTTGAATATTATCAAATAATCCATCAATGTATGGTGGAGGATATTTTTTCTTTATAGTAATGGCATTTATCTCCTTAGAATCAATTCAAGGACTCATAGAATCATCCTTCCCTTTCACGAATAAAATAAACGATCCTCATTGTGAAACATTGGGGAATATAAATCCATTATCATGAAACTCCTATAGCTGTTTATTTAAAACCAATAACTCCATTGGATCAATCCCATGAGGATTTTTAGATATAATTCTTGCATCAACAATGAGTTCAATATAGAACTCATTTTTCCATCATAATGGCACTTGAGACTATATCATCATATGATGAATATGTATGAGAGACCAATAGACTTTGAATGATTATATTTAACCCATCAATGAAATGATAAATCTTTCTTTAATTTTATGTATATAGGTGAAAACATGTCTTGATAACATTGTAATGTCAGCCTCATACTCTAAAACAGTTTTCTCCACCATTTTCTAATATTGAGAAACTATATTTCCATTTCATTTCTTTACACGCGAGAAAAAAGAATATTTCATAGAATGCCACCTTTAATTTTCCCCATTCCATTCACATTATCTAATATCCCTATTTTCTATTTTTAATTTGTGACCAATACTTGTTTGAATCTTCCTTTATATGATAGATCACTATAAAGAGTTTTTCCTTTTCATTACTTCCTAATGTAATAGTGTTCTTCTTCAGGGGCATTATCAATATTTTTTTAAGAATGGATTTTTAGTTACACTAAATTATGGTGGTTTTTCACATGATGATATCTAACATATTTTCACCATATTGTGGATCAGTATGTTGCTCTATGTAAGAATGATTATTTTTCATAAACGGGTTTATCTCTCTTAATATCATTATGAACTAGTTTGCCTCATCAGCAGCTTCATTACATTTTTCATGGGGAATATACTTATATAGACTATAAGTGTTGATACATTTCCCATTCATTATCTTATTATTCATATATTAACAATGGAATAGAAATAATTATCATATTAAATTGATTTTCATAATAAAATGGATATTTATTTTAATAGAGTGTTCCCTAGAAATGTTAATGTTTTTATCGTACTTGTGTTATTAAACTAGGTTGCAATATATATTATCCTCCCAGGATCATACTAAACATCCACTGATGACAACTATAATATCCCAAACATTGGAGACCCATATCCATTTTTTATATTGCAATAATGGTATATAATACAAGATTTATTGAATAATACCATAGTTTAGTATACATAGTAGACTATATACATTTACAAATTTCACTTAAAAACCAAAGTTACAACATGATCACATTTTGAAAACATAATTACACGTATTTTTCCTCTATTTTTCTTCAAGAAGGTAAAAAAAATAAAGGTGGGATTATATTCTTATTATGTCGTAACATACAATAGAATCTCCCATAATATAAATTGAGCACTTGTGATATGGAATGAATAAATAATCAACATAAATCCATTATCAAGTGAAACTTAGAGCATAATATATCCATGGATAGAAATGATAATAAAAATATCACATGGATAACAATAATGGGTTCCTTATTAATGAAATTCATACTATTGGATAGAAAATTCATTTCCAAAATCAAAGACATCATGATCTTAGACATCCTGATCTTCTATCATGGAATATCTTATTCTCGGTGAGCATACACCAAAATACAAAAACATGTCTCTCTTATGATACATCCCAATGAATCAAAGGGATATATATTTTTAAACCCCATCCATCACTTATTTACATCCAATTCAACATTATAAGTGAAAATTAATAAATAATTCATAATCTACTTTTATAATAATCATTCCTATTGAAATAAAAACATATAGAATGAAAATACATTTCCTAAATTCAATTAAAGGAATAACATGATCATAACCAACTTGGAGAATGTGGATGGTTAAATAATATATATTCAAATTTTCTATAATCAACTGTACTGAAATAAGGATAAACAAAAAGTAAATACTTTTTCTTGTGTCAATGAAAGGGATAAAATGACAATAATGTATCCAAATAACTAAGTTGGAGGTTAAATAGTATATAGTAAACTTGTCAAAAATCATCTATATAGGAATAATGAAATATAAAATTATTGTATTATTCCCCATTTAAATAAAATAGAGATCATGATCATAACCTATCCCATTAAATAATGTGTATGATTAAACAATACATTGTAAACATTCCAATAATCATCTGTATTGGAATAATGACATATGAAACACCAATACTTTTCCCCAAGTAAATAAAAGAGATTTCATTATCATAACCCATCCATTGAAATGATAGGGATAGTTAAACAATACACTGTAAACGTATCAATAAAAATATATATTTTAATAATGAATTTGGAGTTACAATACATTTCCATGTGTAAATAAGAGGGAATACATGATCATAACCCATACAAAAAAGGGAGTTGGAAAAAAAATACATGATCAATATAGAAACAACTAGGTATTGTCAATGTAAAATAAAGTACCATAATCAAATAAATAATGATAATTAGTGGTGAAGGGTTCCTTAAAGGTTTGATTTATCAATAGGATATGGTAATTTAGTTTAATAGTTTTCACTAACAGAAGACCACAATAGTTTTAGAGAAAATCTATCATCATGGTTCATAATTGTTGTGTAAATATTCCAAAGAATATCCCTTAGGAGTGTCTATCCTGTTGTGTTATCTTAATCTCACACATCATAAATATATTTTATGGTTGATTAAATTATTTTACCAACCCTTTGTGGTATTATTACTCCTAGGTTCACCTATTCCACTCGACATCCTCTTATTAGTGTCTATACTAGGAATTCATTGTTAAAAAAATCCTAAACAGTTTACTTTCTCAAAAGTTATAATTTTTAAGAATTATGATGGTTGAGGAAGTCACTTTAATGAGAGTAAATTTCAATTTTAATATAACAAATTAGTTATAATTTCATTTAATTACAAATATTATGACATTACAACAATGGTTTGTAATTGAAAATGTAATGGGTGGAATGGGATCCCCTATGCCGACATAATGACAACATAGAGAAAAATATATAATGAGAAAATATAATTTAGAAGTAATTAAAAAAATATTAAATGGGGAATAATACCATGGAATGAAAATTAATTAAAAATATGTAAATGGTATTATAACAAAATTATTTTTAATTAAAAAAGAAGGATAAGGATTGGAAACCCTTGAATTTTTTTGTAGCTTCTTAATGATTTGGAGGATTACTTTTACCCATAGGAACTTTGAGGGAGGGATTTAGAGAGAGATATTGAAGATAAATTCATGATAAATTCATTTGGGTGGAGTGGGATTAGATAATGGGTGGGTATGATCTCCTTTTATATGTGAAAAAGATGGTATTTTCATAGTAACTAAAGCTTGGTAAGGGGTAAGAATAGAATCACATTTGTGACATGTGGGAATGGTGAGTTAAGTGAATCTTACATGGAAATGGTAGGTGAGACATGTTTTCTTGATTTTCATACCAAAAAAGTATTTCTAAAAGTCTTTTGTGGCCTTTTAATTATTAATATTAGATATACCGTATTTACTCATTTTACCCTTATTAATCTTTATTCTAAATTAACCATCATAATTATTTTATTACGAAAAATGTAATATGGCCCTTATTAAAAAAATATAATTCAATAAATATAAATTTGGGATACATTTAATCTAATTCAATTTAAAAATCTGAGAATATAATTTTTTTTAAATTAAGAGATGAGATATATGAAATGGGGTTTTTATAGAAAAAATTATATTTTTTATATTTTAAGTGTTTTCTATTCTTATTTCGAATTAATTTTTCGCTGAATTTGTTTTTTTATATATTTTTTATATTATTTACATAATATAAAAGAAATATATTATGTTATATTAAAGTTATATATTTTTATAAGAGTTATATAACTCTTCTAAAATTAATTCCTTGAAAATAACTATTTTACTTTTACTATGGTAATTAATCTCCAACATTAGTAATTTAGTTCAAGAGAATAAAATTAATATTATCATTGTTACATAACTTCGATATAATATTTCTAAATAAAAATTCTAATTTTTAAAATATAAGTAATATGTTTATAAATGTTTAATTTTAATATTTTCACCTATATAACCCATTTTTTAGAAAAAACTTATTTTTATGTATACAAATTATGTTTCGGATAAAATTATCAATTCCTTTGATTTTCATGAAATATTTTTTTTATTATAAAAAAAATAAATCCTATTCAGATTCTCTTGAAATCATAAATTTAATTTTACCAAAATAATATTTTATTAAAATAAATAACCAAAAACTATTTCTGTTATTGTAAAATATTAATTATGTTCATAAAATGATAAAAATAGGTTTTATAATTTGATAATATAATCTACAAAATATATAGTATTACTGATAAAACTAATCTTTTACTATTCTAAATGTTTTATAAACTCTTAGGCCATTACTATATAATGATAAGTTTATTTAATTTTCATTTTTGGTAATAAGTGTATTTTTCACTAACCACTTAAAAATCAACTATTTTTGAAAAAACTGAAAATTTCATCTTCAGGTAAAATATTTTAGATATATTAAAAAATTGTAGTTTATTTTAAAAAAATTATAAAATTTATAAATTAAACTTCTAAAAGTACTCATTAATGTAGGGTCTTTAGAGTGTCTATTGTGTGATAGTCCAAGATATATTGTTTACCCACAACCGCCGGGTCTCCGGTATTACAACATCCACCATATCATGTATATTTAATATCACTTATCTCTAAAATCATTAAATCTAATTCCACAAACACATATATATTTCCCAAAAAGTTCTTTAAATAGAAAATTCAACCTTTCTATAAGCCATTCTAGCATAAAAATCATGTTGTAGAACTTTAATATACTAATTTATTTCAAAATCAATTTATCCTACACAATACGGAATCAATTCCAAATCAAGATCATGAATTTATTATCTTATATGTATCATGAAATTACTTCACTACAGATTTATAATATTGATTCCAGACATGTCTAATTAACAAAGGAAAATTATCATGATCATGATAAATGTTCACATAATTCAACCTTCTATACCCAATTCCTAATATCCATATTAAGAGATGGTGTGCTAGGTTACTTTTCAAGATAACTATACCATCCTAAAAATATTACTATATTCTCTGAAATCTTTTATCTTAAAATTTATAATATAATTTATGAATTTCCACATATTCTAGTCAATAATGTTAAAAAATATCAAAAAAAATGGAAATGCTCCAAACTATTCATTTAATCTTCCCTAGATAGTAATCACAATATCCAAACATATGAAAATTATTTATCAATACCGAAATCATGTAATTATATATAGATAGTTTGAAACTCACCCACCCTCCTCGACTAACAATGTGTAACCTTAGCCACCATCAGTCGATGTTCATCCAAAAAACCATTCGTAATGTCTACCAAAATTCTCCCAAAATGATCCTCAATCAATCAATGGAATGAAACACACAATATAATTTTAATAATAATCTCTCCCTAAGAATCTATATTCCCAAATACTATCACTATCTGTGAAATATCATCCACTATACATAATAATTTCATCACCAAATTATTCCATTCTTCATGTTATGGCCCAAATATATTGTGGGGCTTCACAATATCATTTTTAAATAACATAGAAAATACTCCACTATACCACTCTATTTATAATGGAATTATCTCAAATAATTAATTTAATCAATGTTGTGTGTATTTCTCAATCCTATACATTTCATAATCTATGATTTCCTATAAAATCCACAACATACTCCTTGGCGGTCTGATCTCTATACGTTAAAACCCTTTCCATTTATCACTCACTTTTTTGTGTGAACCCTCCTATTGATGTTTCTCACATAACTAACCTTAGATCAAACATTATCATTTATTTTCACGTAATAACACCAAAATAAAAACCATATCACCCATTTATTTTCCAAAACAATATTTCACATCCCCTTATAGAAATATATTACCTTATATCACCCCATATAAAACTAATCATTTAATCTCACATTGTCTTATGAATTAGCTCTTAACATTCAGGGTACAAAATATTTCTAGACTCCACCCTATCCACAAGTCCATCATTATTGGTTCATACTACATTATGATTCCCAAATAACATAACATATAATCCATCCTAATGTAACTAACAAACATGAAATTTATCACACATAGTCAATATGCACTGCCACTCTCCCTCATGAACTCACTATAAAATTCACATAAATACTTACTATATGTATCAAAGGTAATTATAAAATTTTTAAAATCTCTATAAATTTGGTTTTAGACAATTTATTATCTATAAAAATGTCTTCTATGAGAAGGTATACTCATTGATACTTCGCTATCATAAATCCCACCTTATACCATCATGCGTATATATGTATCAGTCCTTGAATTTCTAGACTAGAAAAATCTACGAATTCCAAGAATATCAATTTAAACTTCCAAAAATGACATTGTATACATTAATTTTTAATGAACATAAGGAAATATACATATTAAACATAAATAAATTACCAAAAAACATTCATGTTTCAAATTAGTAATTAAATCATAAACCGAGACTCTATGAATCATAGGTCTTAGAATCATGTATACTTCTTTTATATCATTATACTGACTATATTTTCATACTAACATAAAATAATTATTCAATAATATTACCAAACAACTCACTAATATCCCCCTATCAGTGTACACTCTAACATCACTGAACTAGAAAATCCTGACCCATGCTATGATTTGTCTCTAAATTTTTTGTTTCCCTTGCCACTACAATAAGTAGTCTTGTTGATCCCACTATCTATTCAAGATCCTAGAATAAATATATATTCATTACATTAAACATAACCAAAATAATATTTTATTAGTTTCCCAATATATGGAATATTTTGAGACCAAAAAGGCAACCCATACCAATATAAAACTATTTTAACGGAATTTGATGCTAATAATGCTCCATACACATGATAGTATTGTCCATTATAATTTACAGAAGTGTTGTTATCCCACCACATATTCATAACAATTATTCCATAATAATAAATTAAAGACCAAAAAACCTTTAATATTGGTCTTAAATACTTAATTCACCCTCAGAAATTTAATTAACCACACACCAAAAAATTAAAATGATAATTTAAATTTTTTGAAGATATTTTCTAAAACATAATTCTTAAACATTTCACTCGTAAGAATATTTTCACAAACAAATTACGAATATTTTTTTCTAGTCATAAGTAGCCATATGCCTTTGAAGAAAACCTTTATTCCTAGTATAATTTATGTACACATTCCAATTTCTACCTCAGGATAATAATGAAATGATGAATCTTAACACATTACTTAACACGTTTTCAAATAAACATAATTTTAATGGAAAATAATAAATAATGACAATCCCAAAATCCATGGTAATATACCCATAAATAGTTTTTTTATAGCTAGGAACTATTCTAGTGTTATCAATTTGTTCCAACTAGTTCTATATCACTTAACCAAGTCTAGAAATATTGATACAAAAAACAATGATTTGATACCGTTTCAAATTTCTTCATCATATTCACAAACTAACGTGAAACTATTTTTGAGGACCCCACTAAGGATAATAATGGGATTAGTGTGATACACTAATATCACCTCTAATAGAAATACATTGTTAAAAATTATTTGAAGAATTGTCCCATAAATTAGATATCTTTTCCAAATCAACCTATATACAACCTCATGTATTTTGGAAAATATTCAATAATACAAACCTTTTATATATCCAATTATAACATAAAATGAATGGAATTCAAGCTAATAATATCTATAATATTCCAATTCAACAAAATAATGAGAAAAAACTAGATCCCAGTAATATAAAATCTAGAATATAAATTGAATAACTATTCAAGGGGAACTCCATGTTTCAATATCTTCCACAATTAATAATAAAACGTTTCACCTCTAATAAAAAATAGTCCCTTTCTCCACTGGTACTATATCAAATAAAATCACATATGTACTATGAATTATTTGAATTGACACAAATATTTTTGGACATATTCCCTTGTAGGGTGATTATAAATATTCTCACAAGGGTGACTTGAAAACATACATGAGATATGGTGAAACAAGTCTGATTAAAAGTGTATAAACTAAAACATGCTTAATTATTATATGCTTATGAATAGAGGGGAAACCAATTATTTGTAGATAAAAATATTTCCAAAACCCATGAGCATTAAACCCTTATAAATCAATACATTATGGTTACCACTTTATGAAAATAGTGGGCAACCCCTTCCTCATCGAGGATTATAAAAATTTCAATGGGGTGTCAATCCCAATAGTGGACCTACACCATGTTTAAGGTAGATGGTTTTATTAAATAGATTATTGAATCTATGGAGGTATAAATAAAACACTATCTCATAGGGGACTTCTAACATTGTGTATCATATTGGGGGCATCTTCTTTATGGGGATCATGAGAGCACTAACCCCTTTGGTCGGCCCCAAACATCTCTCCAACAGTTTTTCATTATCACTATAAAATGAACTAAATTAATCTAATCAAATCATATTGAAAATAAATCCAATATATTAATATATTGGTTTCATCATGTTCCATGTGTAAAAAAACTAATAATGGAATATTCATGTTTCCAAATCTGACACTAGGTTGAGATGATATGGAAAAAACCCAAAAAACACATACTATATGGAATATAATAATCTATATGTGGAATGGGGGACTTTGATTATGGTAAAAAATGTACTTCCACCATCCAGTAGTATAAGGTAAACTAATAAATAATGTTTTAGTATTGTAAATAATATGTGGGATCTACAAGTCATCCATTCATATACTACCAGTGAAAACACATCTTGTGGACATAGATCAGGGGGTGTCCATTGTCCCATATGATGTGTTGGGTCAATGGATTATCTTGGTGTGTGTCTAAGTACACCATATGTCATGGGATTTCATACAGCTGATGTGTTTTTTAGGATCTAAAATTTTATTTTATTTATAATTTGGGTGATACCCTAGATTCCAAAAACATTGTGACATGATGTGTTCTATATAGTAACACACTATGTGATAATTAACATATATGTGTGAAACTATCACCATAGGGAGGGATAAAAACATAAAATTTGAAAATTTTACATCAAGTGATCAAGGATTATAAAACCAAATTTTTTATCATATATTCTTCATGACACTATTTTCACCATTCCAAAAATACTTGGCTATTACACATCTAATAACCATGCCCAGTTGTCCATTGAGTCATCATTATACCACGCTGAAGTGATGTTCCAGTCATCTATCACCACCATCACTCTCTGGATTAAATGTCACACATTATTCAATGATTCCCTTATAAAACAATTCCAATAATATCATATAGATCCTATGTTATAAGGACACATCCTTAAGTATTACACAGTCTTGAGTTTTAAGTCAAGAATTCATTCTTTAACATTTTACGATCTCTTCAGGTTTAGAATTTTTTGGGAACGAGGCCATAACTCATTCATTAAAACCATAAAATAAATAGTTGATTTTTTTATAATCCATTGTTACACTATAGAACAATTTCAAAATAATTCATGATTTCTTCTAATGTAAAACATCCATGATATTAAACTTGAATTCTTCCTTTCCCTTACCCATCCTTAAATGCTGTGAAAAAAATCCATTTCAAAACATGGTATGAACACAAAATACTCAGTAAGGGACATAAAAAATAAAAAAAAACTACTCTGGTGAAAATAATAAATCACATATAATATTTACCATTATCTTAAATGTTCTTTTACTGTATAAAATAAAACATTTTCACAATAAAACATACATGTTTTCTCAAAGAAATCCTTTTAAACCAATAACAATAAGTCGAAACATCTATTTGGTCACCTAGATAATCATATTCAGAAAACCATTTTCACTGGAATGGCCACATATCTAAATTAAAATATAATCATTACCCATTACATTGGATATCAATAATGGGGATAACTAATTTCATATACTATATTGAGATCTCCTTTTTTATAAGCTATAATGGGGCTCAAACCTTCGTTTAATCTATATCAGGCCCACCCATGACCTATAATAGGGATGAAAACTTTGTATATGTTTTATCAATATAACTTGTGTCAAATAATTATCAAGTACCATATCATTAATTAAACACATTAATAATAAAAAACAATTTAAAAAATCTTTTAAAACATATGAAAAACTCTTTCGAATAAAAATACACTCTTCTTTTGAAAAAACATTTTTAATAATGAAATGACCAAAAAAAGATAATGATGGTTTTTCATTGAAGAAAAAATGAATGTATATAATGTAATATAAGAATGAAATAATTTACATGGTGTTAGAAAAGTCATTGTCTCTATGTATTTTAACAATACAATATTCTTTTTCTTCATTTTTCAAAACACTCCACATAAAACACATAATTCAATTCATTTTTAAATACTTGAAAAATAAAGTAAAAAGAGACATAAAATGTAATTTATAAATATTTCATGTCCATATAAAAACATTCATAAAATAATTTTAAAAATATGGAAATTGAAACTAATGAGTCATAGGAAAACCATAAAGAGTCTTTTTTAAAGAAAATTCCCTTATCTCTTTGTAAAAATTAGAATCATAAACCCCATGAGAGAATGAAATTAATCAAATATCTAAATTCCTATAGAAAAGATAAATTCTTGAAATAACATTTAAAAGAAGATATATCTATATATATTCAAACCTTGTAAAATATTATAGGTTTATAAGATCTAATATTCCTTAATGGATTTACATTTATATGAAATTCCATACCTTGAGATTAACTTGTCACATGTTTCTTTATCTTCCGCTTCTTTGGATATCCTTTTTAGGTTTTCAAAAAATCCTTCATAGGATTAAATTATGAAAACAATGAGGCTTATATAAAGGGATTAGTGAGGTTTTCAAGTGATTTGGATATGAATTTTATGAATCAAATTGGTTTGATAGTGCGATAAATATACGAGAGGGTGTCCATTCAGAACTGTGGTGAGCGACACACTTATAATTTTTTGAAACTATTTAGTCATACCCAAGACTTTAATTATGATAAGATATTTAAAAATGGGTCATTATCAAACCTATAAAACATACGGAGAAAATATTTTCATATAATGAGTATTGTACAAGTTAATAGTTCATTTTTATCCCTTATCCTCTTAGTTTAACCCCCAGTAAATCTATCTTTACCTTAATCATAGTAATTATTTTTTATAATTTTCAATATTCATTTTGGTAAAAAGATATGTTGAAATTAGTATACAATGTAAATTATATTTATTTCAAATAAGTAATCCATGTTTCCAAATTCACCACACCATGTTGGAAAATTTTTATTTTATAATTAATCCCATGGATTCAATTATAATGTGGGCTTTAAAGAAACAAGTTCAAATATTTAAAATGTTTTTATATTGAAATTAAATACAAAAATGATTCCAATTTCCTAAACTAAATTAATAGATATTTAATTTAACTAATTTTACTTTAAAACCAATTCAAAATTTAATTTCACGTTTTAAATAATTTAATCATAAAAGAGGTTTTCAAATATAATTTAGTATTTTTCACAATTCATCAAAAAAATAAAAAATTCAAAACAATCCAGAAAATGTACCCCAGGATAATTTTGATATTATGATTTCAAAAAATAATTTTACTTTTTGAAATAAATTATCTAAAAGTTGTAAAAAAGTAATTTTAAATTATGTACAGAAAACATGGCTAAATAGTTTTTTAGAAAATAAATACAGTTTCAGAAAACATTTCCTTTTCATTAAAAAGGTTCTAAATTTATCTCTAATAAATAAATTAAAAATGAATGTGTGTAAATTATATATTTCTAAAACATATTTAATCCAATTCCTACATAAAATTATAATCACTAGGTGATTACTATCACATTAAGTAATAATATTTTATTAATATGTCATGTTTCATTTAATCTTCGTGTTGTATGTAGTGCAAGATAAATTCATTACTGCATGTAATGAATGTTATTGAAGCGATTGAATTTCTTTAAAAAAATATTTATCATAATATTGTATGTGGGTACATTTAATTCTATGCTTGATATATCATGTCGCATATGCTATTGAACATAATTATCTTCTTTTTAAAATCATGGGATGGTACATTCCCCCCTTTAGTAAATTTTATGCTTGAAATTTCAATTTTATCTCGATAATCAAATAATCGAAACATTAAAATTATTTTTTTAAAACCACATATTTAAAATTTATTATAAAACATCCACATAATAAGAGATAAATTGACGTACATGGGTCATATGTAATAACACATAACTGGGTTTCTATTTAAGAGATCATTGGTAGAATGGGAAGATATGGACTTGGAAAAAAATCATAAATAATTATAGATATTTATTTAGGTTAGTCATGGAAAGAAATTGAATTACCATTGAAAATTTAAGGGCATATAAACCATAAATATGTGAGTATTTAAAAGATAAAATTATTCCCCATATATTAATGTAGTAAGATAACATTTTTGTTTTAAGATACTATTTTTATAGTTGAGGAATTATCTTCCTATCTAAAAATATTATGAAATACACTTGATCAATTTCTATATCATATGAAAAATTTCATCCATTAGTTTTTCATTGATAAATTTCCAATTTAGCCCTTTCAGTTGGAAATTAATGTCAAAAAATAATTTTTTATACTAATACACTAAAATTTACTTTTAATTGATTATAAGATCCATAAAAGACTGAAAAGTATTTATGTCATTCTATAAATATTTTCCAAAAAAATATGGTTAAAAAAAAATTTCCAATATAATAGTGTAATATATAAACCAAAAAAGTTATACCACCAGTTCATCATTAATATTTATTTTTTAAATTGTAAAAATAAAAGCAATTTCAAATCAACTTCGACGTCACATAGGCTGGTGGTAGGAGCAAAACTCTTATCACCATACTATCATGGGTTCAAGGCCTACAGTTATTCTTGATACAATAGGTTTACACCAAACATTTGGGATGTAATTTCTCTAAAATATGTTAATATAATTCATAAAACATTCCTAAAAAAAATTGGAAATCCATCAAATAAAAATAATCATTTAATAAAAATTTTACAAAATTTTTCAATTCAACCCTTTTTAGAAAGTCTAATCATATTGTTTTACTATTATTTAATGGTACTTAATGATCATGTTAACCCTAAAGTTTATCAATAACATACAAATTATATCCAAAAATCTAATGGAATCATTACTCTAATAAATTTTCCAATAACAAATATAATTCAGATGTCTATAAACACTCAATAAATGCATTGCAGAGTATTTCTATTACATAAAACATAAAAAGGGGGAATAATATAATGAACTTATGATTATCCATAAAATAAATACCATGATCCCTAGAGATATCACAACTTTACTAATGGACCAACCTAAACAGTAGAAGAAGAAAATGATTCCCCCTTTCTTTTGATCATTATAATTTCCACCCTGATTAAGTTACTTTAGAAAAATATTATCTTAATGTGAAAAATCATTGAAGATAAAACATTTTGATGTTGAAAATATATATATGATCTCATTAATGGGTAATTCATGACTCTTTTCATCATAGTCTCAAAACTTGTGACCAAACATGTCACAAAAGTAACACATTCTAGATCCTGAAATACATTCCCCGAAATCATGTTTACCACACCTAGAAAATGTTTTGGGTTTACCTAAAGGATTCACTATAAGTTAATTATCAATTTACTACCACATTGAATGTGTCTAACTTTATTCATCTCCTGGTACATAACGGTTAGGAAAAACCATCTGAAACTTCTTAGTACGAAATTCTAATTTCTCATAAATATTCAATTCTCATTCATCCAAATCTATTCCCATGATTCGTTTTCATCCCAAGTAAAATGTATTAATTTTATTAAAAATTTACTAAAAAATTTTTTTATGTACCCACACAACCTTGTAAAAATTTATTCATATGCAGACACTCAATATTCATCCTTTATCCTCAATTCCAATACCTGTTTCACTATCCTAAGCGGAAAAAACACATGGAAATAATTCTCAAGTGAAACATTCATAAATGAGTCCCCTTCCATAGAATTATGATCATATTTATTCATTATATTCTTAACCATATCCCAATATAGACCAACTTCACCTTAAAAATACTAAATGGAAAATGTTACCTCTCGATCTTCTGAAAATCCCATTACCTCAAATATATTTTTCATTGAATTGATCTATAACTTAGTATCCAAAAGGATAGATGATATAGGGAATTAATGGGTAAGTTTCCTTATAAAATCTTCCACTACACACATATTCATCCATGGTAGATTGGGTTCCTCACTACCATGTAATCCACCACTATTTATAACTTTTTTCAATTGATCTATCACTACATCAAACTATTCTCTTCAAATTCCAACAATATTAGGATTCTAATTTGGAATAATATTTTCCTCTCAATTCTTTCCCACTATAGATACCATGTTTCCTCTATGGAAAACCATTCTGAACAGGCATTTTTTATATGAAGAAATATGGTAATCCTAAAATTCAATATCATTTAAACTTAGCCATAAGTCATAATCATTCAAGGGTAGGATATAAAAATTCTCCCAAAATCTAAGGTTTTACAAACCTTCCCATGTTACCAAATATAAGGACTTGACTTTAAACATTACAAAATATTTATTCTCATGTCCATAATTAATTATCTTACCATTGATGATATTTTTATATTTAGAGTTTTAGAAAATTAGTTTATAATTCATACATAAAAAACCTAAAATATTAACATGATACTTCTAATTAGAATCCATTCTTCCCATAATATAACTTTTTTTAAGATAAATAAATTTATATTTTCATGGAAAATATCCTATAATTTAGAATTGAAATATTAATTTCCATTACCCATCCTTAAACTATATGAAAAAAAATTTAAAATGTTGAAGGATAGGAAAAATATTCGTAGGGGACTTAAAAATGAAGAAAACCATTAGTCCAATGAAAAATAAAAAAATCATTTTATGTTTAACTTTACATTAAATATTCTTTGATTATAGGAAATAAACTATTTTCACATGAAATACACACAAAATTTTTCTAAAATAAATCCTTTTAAACACATAGAAATAAATTAAAATCTTCTTTTGGTTCCTTAGAGAATAATATTCATAAAACCCTTTCAAACCCATTTTAATTGGAATAACAATTTGGAAAACTTCTAGTATAATTATTACCAAATTAATTGGAGAGATATAAATCGGTGCACCCATTGTATAAGATATATTTAGATCACCCATTTTAATGATCTATAATAGGGATAAACCCTTCATATAAACTATATTGGGCTAACTCAGGTGATTTAATGGTTCCCAACCCTTCGTATAAGTTGTATCAAGCACACCCATTTCGTATAATTCTCAATTACTACATCATTAATAAAAAAATTTAATTAGAGAACCCTTTTAAAAAAAATTTAAACCCATATGAAAAACACTTTCACATAAAAATAACATTTTCATTTAAAACCCCATTTTCAATAACGAAACTCCAAACGTAAGAAAAGGTGGGGTTTTCATTTAAGAAATCTTGAAATATTCTAATGCAATTAAAAAATAATTGATGTGGTAGTAGAAATTCTATTTTTTACACATACATTAATAATAAAAAATTCATTTATTCATTTTTCAAAATTTACTCTATAAAAAATATAATACAATTCTGTTTGAAAACATTAAAAAACAAAGTAAAAAAGCACATAAAATGTAATTTATAAAAAATATCTGACCGTATAAAAATTTTCATAAAATCATTTAAAAAGCATGGACATGGGAACAATGGAGTTTTAAGGAAAACTTAAAGATAATTTTTTAAGGAAGGGTACCTTATCACTATGGAAATAGAAGAAACATTGGCCCTATGAAGAAATAAAATTAAACAAACAATAAATACCATAATAATAGATAAATTCATGGTATTAAATTTAAATGTGAATTATATAAATCTATTTAAATTATATATGTGTATAATATAAAAATATTACTCAATAAATGGAAATTGAGATGATGTACCTTACCTTGATTCTAACTTGTCATGTGTCTATAGATTCTTCTTCTTTTGGTATCCATCTTATGTTTTTACCAAAGCCCTCATAGGTTATATTAATACTAAAGATAATTCTCATAGGATGGGAGGAGTTATTTGGAAATGGATTTTATAATATATGTAGGTTTTATGGTGTGAAGAAGATAAGAGAGGGTATGGCCTTTTATAAGTGACGTGTGTGGCACTATTATAAGTTTTTTAGAATATTAAATCATAACCATGTTTTTTCATACCAAAATCTTAAAAAATGGTCCATTAAAAAACCTATAATAGATAAGGTGTACATATTTCCATAAAATTGTTGTTTGACACATTGGAATGTCATTTTTACCCTTATCTTCTTAGTTTAACACCCCAATAAAACCACGGTTACCTTAACCGTGATAATTAAGTTTTACTATTTTCACTATTCATTTAGGTCAAAGAATAATTATACCTTATTATAAAATAAAAATTAATTTTATTACAAATATGGAAAATATTTTCCCAAATTTGAATCATATAATTTAAAATTTAAAATTTAAAATTAATCCTTCCGGCATAGTAAGAAAGAGGGTTTTCTATGTGAAAGTTCAAAATTTTACAATGTTTTAATATAAAAATCAATATGAAAATGATTCCAATGACCTAAAATTGATTAATAGATATATATTTTGACTAATTTTACAATAAAATGTATTAAAATTATAATTTAATATTATAAATAATTTAATAAAAAGGATGTATTAAATTAAAAAAAATTATTTTTGACTATTCAGGAAGAAATGAACCTTTTATAAAAATACTGATAATTCTCCCAAGGAAAATTTTGATAATATGATAAAAATGATGATTATTTTTCAAATAAATTTTTAAAAAGTGGAAAAAATTATTTTTATATTAGGTGTTTAAAGCATGACTAAACCATCTTTTAGAAAAAAGAAGCATTTTTTAAAATACATTTATTTTTCCATCAAAGGGTTCTAATTTTTTCTCTAATTAAAAAATGAAAAATAAAAATGAATTAGTTATATATTTTCATAATTTAATAAATCTTATTAATACCCATGATTCTAATTTCTAGTTGAAAACTATAACATTAAATAATAACATTTTAATAATGCAACATGTTTCATTTAAACTCAGTGTTACGTGTAGCATATGCTAAACATAGTTTGTTGTGTAATGAAAGCAACTAATGAGATTTAATTTTTTAAAATTAAATACATAATAAAATTATAGGGTGTTATATTTTCTTCTAATATTTGTGTTTCATATTGCATTCTCTATTGAACATAATTTTCTTCTTTTAAAATCTCGAGGTGTAACCTTTATATTGAACTATTTTCCATCAATCGTGTTCTCATCATTCATTTGATTATCGAGGGTTTTTTATAGAATCTTGTTTATTATAATGGAGGATAGGGTAAAATAATGGTGTTTATTAAGAAATATTATTACATAAATTCTAATTTAAAACCAAATTCATCGATGAACATAGTCTATGTAATTTTTCTTAAATAGAATCATAATGATGATTGAGAGGTATCGTTTATGATAACATGGAATAATAATACTAATTAGTGGATAAATTGTAATAAAAAATATAGTAGAATGGTCCATAAGTAACCAATAACTTGTAATCAAAATTACTCATGAATTTACCAAAGTAATTAGCATAAAAATTTCTTCCAGTGAATCTGTTTTTTTCGAAAAAAAATAATGAAAAAGAAGTTGGAATTTTCACTATAAAATTTGAGAATTATAATCATGAACTATTACCATGAGAGTTATATTAAATAAATCCTAAAAATCATAGACTGTTTCAAATAAAGAAAGACGTTGTAGAATATATGAAAATTCCCTATCTTATGGTGAAATTCAATAAATCTCAGTTCACATCAATATTTTAATATCATTAATTCATCTATAAGTAATGATCATTATAATAACTTAGAGGATTTTAAATTCATAACATCCTCCTTGAATAAGAGATAAAACAAATTTTTAATAAAAAATATCGTGTTGTCTCATATTTAAAATAATATCCATTAATTATTCGTTCATACCCATGAGCCCAATATTTATGATTATACAATTCTTAAGTAAAATCATACATTATAAACACAACTGTCATGTCATAATTTTAATTCAAGTATTCATTATAGAGTTATTAATTATTTTCATAATCATGGATAAAAATAATAATTTTAAAATATGAAATATTTTCCAATGACTCAGGATTGTTATAAAAATTAACTAACCTTTTTAGCATGATTATAAATGTTATTGAAAATATTTAAGAGGATTTATTGTAAATAATTTTGTTCTTATGTCCTTAATAATATCAAAATTATCCTTTCCAAGAAACTATCCCGTATTGGATATTAAAAAACTCCTCTTTTTTATTTTCACACTCGCACTAGGTATATTAATGATTACCTTACTTCTTAAAGATGAACAAAAAATAATCTCTCATCCATGAATGATCATCTCCTATTATTCATAAAATTCCTCTTTAAACTCAATAATGTTGTTTCATCCTAAATATACCACTCAACTTAGTTGATAAAATGTAATTGAACCAGAATATATTTTTATAGAAACAACATATGGATGACATTATGCACCTACTCTATCTATGGGAGTAAAGTTAGGAAAAAAGTAACCTCACATAACCTATTTATAATTTTTAATGACGTAATTAATCATAGAGGTAACTTTCTTCCATGACCAAGTCTCATTATGTCATTTCTTGGGGATACTTTCAAGAACATAATGTCTCAATCCCTAAACTCTAATCGCCATCATATTTGGTTTATATATGATGTATGATAGATATAGGATCACCTCATATGTTATAGGATCACATTAAACTTCTCCATCATCAAACACAAAAACTAAACCCTTATGAGGGATGTATCAATAATAACTATCAAAAAATAGTTGACTTATAATGTCTCTCATACTTGGGCTTAAAAGGATTCAAAATGATATTGGAGTGGTAATTTTTTTGAATTAAAACATCACCTAGTTTATGTGATCTACCAAGGTATTATGAAAATTCAACATGAAATTCCATAATATATCCTAGAAAACCAGGATATTTCTCAATGTCAGACCATCTATATAAGGTGGAATTTCTGCACAATAAAAAATGGTTCAAATGAACCTCATCGAAATCTTTATACAATAATATTTTAAATATATTTTTATGTTTATAAACATTCATTAAGGGAACAAGATCCAACCACATTGTACCCTCTATGTTCTTGAATAGTAAACTATCTACTAACATTACTCATAGATAGGGAGGATATGATGTTACTTGGTTAGTCAATCATTGACCACCCATATACTTTCCTAAAATCCATCGATCATGGAAGTCAAATAAAGAAATCAATCAATATAATATCCCATATACACTAAAAATCTAAATGGATTGGTTATAACCAATTACAACCTGGTTCTAAATCCTTATATACTAATTGGTGAGGCACCATGATATGAACTCAACAAAACTTTTCTCTATACCATGCCACCATAATCAATAATTTTGATATTTAAAAATATTTATTGTAAATATATTTACTATGTGTATAGGGGTTTAGAACTCCCTCACCAACCCCACATTTATCTTGACTTGAAAATAATTATAACCTTATAATGTGGTGATATTCTCCCCATGTTTAGGCGATTCTTTGTGTGTATTACCTAATATTATATACTCGTATAATATCTCATAATGTATGTATCCAATATGGGCCTCCCCCACCCAATATATAATTATGGGGATCACCATCATTGATCAAAAATTTGTTGTGCCACTATTATTCAAGATTGTCCATACCGAGGATTATTACTCATACACCTCATTCAACACCTAGCATAAAATTTATTATTAATGGAATCATATACCAAATATCCAATCAAAACAAATTAGATGAAAATGTATCCATATTTAAAAGGTAAAAACTCAATCTATTACTTAAATTTCATGGGTTTCATAATTTTAATCAAGAGGCCCCAACTTAATATACACATAAGAAATCAAATTTCACCTCAAAAAAAACATGAAACAATTCTCGGACTTAGTTAAATTACAGAATTCCTTGTACTTGACTCCTTACATAGCTGACTGAAAAACTAGGGAACTAGTAAACCTCTTCTTTAGCTTCTAAAAATAATTATAGAAGTTATTAGATAAAATATAATCATTCCCTTTTCGGGGATGATTTTTCATGTGACCGACATTATTATAAATATTTTCCATGAATCATATATAATATCTCACTAAACTATGAGATATGTGAACCTCAAAAACAGAAATCAGTGGCTCACATGCTATTATAAATTCAATATTTGTTGGATCAATATTAAAAATTGTTTAGAAAAAATCCATCAAGGCATCATTGGAGAATTATTGTGGTGATTGTGTTTGTTGACAAAGGGGACATCTGTGTTGTGATTGTGGACAAGGCAAATTATGACATACAAATATGTTGACAAAGGGGATTTCATAGTGGCATGTCGATTTCAAGAGATGTGGTTAACAATCAATGTTTTATTCAAGAAACTTTGACAAAGGAATGGATGATCTGATGTGGTACAAAAAGAACAGATACAAGTTGGCACCGTTTTCCAATGTTTGCAAATTTTTGGGCCTAAAAATTTTCAAATGAAGAAAAGTGGTTTTTGGCAAGGTTACTTGCACTCCGTGTACTTAAAGGCTTGGAAACTTGTGCGCCATATGTTTTTCAATATCAGGACATCAAAATATGGAAAAGGAAAGAGGGTCGCGCAAGTATTGGGTTAGTCTCACAAGTGACTTGCGCGCCGTGAAGAAACATGTGTGTCGTCACGCAGGTTGTTCAAACACCTATAAATATAGGATCACCCCTCCATATTTTCAAATGAGTTAAACACTTTGAAAAATCAGAGCTCCTGTCGTGCAGGTGTGGAAGTCGCGCAAGTGGTTTTTGGTTGCGCAGGTGGACTTGCGCGCCAGTTGTTGAACTTGCGCGCCAGTTGGTAATTGCACGCCAACATTGGTTTGGGCATAAAAGGGAATTGATTCACGCAGGTTTGGAAATTAAGAAGGTTGTGTCACGCAGGTGGTTGAGGTGGGCATGTGCGCAAGTTTTGACCTACACGCCAATACATGTGCGCCGGGTTAGACTTGTGCACCAAGTAAGGGTTGATTCACGACAGTTATTCAGGGCTGCAAGAAAGTTGGAAGATTGCCTGATACCTTCAGTGTAAAGTGATATTCATCTACGAGAGAAAGTTGGACTTCAACAGATCATCTATATAGAGAGGAAGATGAATTCTTTCATGGAAATTAAGAGACTTAGAGGTCTATAAACTGTGAGTGGATCCTTTCCGGAGCAGTGATCAAAGGAAGAGGAAGAAGGTGATCCTCTCTACCGGCAGTGAGCTAGAGAGAGAGAAACAGGGAGTGACCCTTGGGAAAACAGTGAGTTGACCCTAAACTTTTTAAAGGTAGTGAGCCTAGTAAAGAGTGAATGTTCCCGAACCATGTAATCCACAACTAGTGAAGTTTTGTGGAACATGGTATCACCAACAACCTATCACCGTATGCTCCTTGGACGTATCCCTTAGTGATGAACCAAGTGAAAATTGGTATGTCCTGTGCTTGCTTTACTTTCTGTTTATATTGTGCAACAGGAGAGAGAGAGAAGAGTGTTTTTCTTAACAGCGAAACAAGATCAGAAAGGGCATCAATATTAAATTATTCATACCCTGATTCACCCCCCTCTCAATGTATTCAGCCTTTTGGACCTAACAAAAATTACATATAATATTACATTTACATACATATATACTTCATGAATCTAGAATATTCACTTTGAGAGATTTTAAAATAACTAGTTCTTATATATTATGTTTGGGAAAATCCTTAAATACCTTTCATAATCAATCTCCATCTAATATTAAATTATGATTTTATCAATGGATACTATAATTAAATACTCTATGAATGGATAAATAATTTTTCTCATGATTCCCATGAACACAATTGGGTAATTTTTTGCATCGACTAATATCACAAGGAACTCATTTTGACTATTGTAAGATATAAACATCATCTTTATCATGTCCTTATCATCAACATTAAGTTAATGATATCCTAGCCTGAGTTCAATATTAGTGGAAAAATTTTATCCTTTTAGCTGGTTGGATAGATCATCAATATACAAAATAGGTAATATTTCTTGTTTTTATCCTAGTTTAGGTAGATATAGTTAGTAAAAAAGATAAAAATTACATGCATGTTGTTGGAAAAAGAAAAAAGATCTACATAAAGGGAGAGACTAGATCTAATTAAACCTTCCTCTACAAATTTCTTCTAACAAAAACTTCGACCCCCTAATCGCAATCAAGAACATGTACTAAAAATTATATTAAATTATTGTGATTATAGTGTGTAAATTGACTTTAAAATCAACCATTCCATGAAGGGGAAGCCATGTAATTTCCTTAGGAAATGACTCTATGTACTCCTATAAAACTACTTAAAAGTTATCCTATACAATATTTTTGTGTCCAAAAGGCTATGATTTTCAATTAATGTTTAATATTCTATATTCTCTTTTGGGTTATCCATGATCTTTCTATTTAACCATACTACCAACTAATAGGGTGATTATTGACCCATCTGCTTAATGGATTAGCACCATACATTAATAGAAAAAATCATGGACTATACTATAAATAACTAGTATATTTCAATGATAACATAATAGGTTATCATCTACCCTGAGATATGATCCCAGGAAAACACCTCCCTTCTGAGGGAAATCTCACACTAATGTTAGGTTTGGTTGATATAGTGATCACAACCAATAGAATCTCTATCTGAATACATTAAGTTAGTCGGTCAACTAAAAATTCTATATTCCAACTAAATTGAGTTTTATAAAATGAGTGTCTCCAACTAGTTTCTATGATAATATGTCTTAAAGTATAGAAGACACAAATCATACATTGATCCAATTAAAATGTCTCCATATCAAATCCCTTTTCATCAATATTTAACCATTTCGTTAACTTATAGCACCTTGTGCCTAGAATTCACTACCAATATATATTGATTATTAGTGTGGATTGATGTTTTTTCTATCCCTATATAATCCCATTCAATTATTTTTTCTATTATATCCAGAATCAAGGGGCTAAATTATTTAAATGAGGTAGGGTAACTACTCCAAATGATTTATCATTTTGGGTTTTCCAACCACAATTTCATCCTAGATACCCTATTCTACTTATTGGGTGTGGTAAATGCATTCCATGTTTCCTAATCAACCAGAAGAATAACTCTGTTGGTACCCCTAATGGTTAGAATTAATATAAGATATCTTCAATACTAAGAGATTTAGGTGGCCCTATTCGTGGTTACGCTTTTGATTATATGATCCTGATGAATAACATTGACTATAACATGTAATCATCCAAGAACTATAGATTAATAGACTTATCCAATTATTGAATAAAAATATTTTTTTTAAATTATTTTGAAGAATCATATGAATTTATTTTGATTTCCTTTATATGTTGTGAATATTTCTAAGAATCATATAATTGGGAATAGAGATGTTCTGATTTTATTAGACATGTTCTATATTTATAAGTTATGTTCTATATTTTCCTGATATTATTATGTGTTTATTCGATAAAATGTGGAAAATATTCATGTTGTTGTATATTTTTATAATCTTCATGTTAAGTATTTGAATGATAGAGTGGTGAAAATTCTCAAATTCTTTAAGGCATCTTATAAACAAATGGTTCATCTAGAATATATGGCTTGAATAATTAAAATATAATGAAAATTTAGAAAGGTACATTTTAGATTTATATCAAAGATTTAATAAAGGGTTAAAATTAAAATTATAGTGAATAAGGGTCATTTGTAACTTCATAAGGGTTATTTTCCATCGCATAATTGTTATCACACATTGTGTAAGGGTAATTTGGATTTGTGTAAGAGTTACATCACATTACGTAAGAGTAATTTTGATTTATGTATGGTTCATACCAATGTTTTTATGGGTTATTATATTTTTTATAAGGCATATATAATCTTGTATAGGGTTAATCCCACATTAGATAAGGGATATATCTAAAATTTCATAAGGTGTATAAGTGTTATTTCTAAGTTTTTATAATGGTCGTTGTTAACATCATAATGGTCATAGAAATTTTTACTTATGGTTATCTAACCTTACAAAAAATATTGATAGATTGAAAATAAAAAAAATGGAATCTTCTATATTTCATAAGGTTGGCCATAACACTTTATAAGGGTCACCTTGATCCTTATAGTTAAGAAAATTTATGGGAATGAATAACTTCTGGAAGATAATTCAAAAAGATAATAGGCATGTCCCTATTCTAATAATAAGATAAAAATAACAGTTTATTGACTATTCTAGGATTATAAATGGGTTTTCAAAAGATTAAAAGTGGATTTAAGTGCTTTAATATTTGGTAATACTAAAATTCCATTATTTTATGATTATAAATGGTGATCGTAGTTGGAAATGTCTGAATCATTTTTATTACTAAATTAAAATGAGATATAATGTTATGTAGAGTATTTATGCAACATGATTGTGGAATGTAGTTAAATGGTAATGGGATAATCATATATCATGGTATTATTCCCATAAAAATGGTCGAATGAGTAAATTCTTCGAAGATCATACTGTAAAATATAGTTTTGAGATAATTCTAGAAGATGAGATGGTGCATTATTTCATCAATTTATTTTATTATACATTGTTGATACATTCTTGATTGAGGGGAAAATATGAGAATATGAATAAAATATATAAAAATTTTAAAAAATAGTGGAATGTTGGAAAACATAGTGGATAAAAATGAGATTTATTGAAAATGAATAAAAAATTCTAGAGCACAAGTATTTAGGGATCGGAAACTAACAAGAAGAATGGTGACATTTGGAAGAAGTGAGTAAGTGATGAATAATATGGGTTTATAATTAATGATCAATAGTTAATGATCCATCAGTGGTGATCATATTCAATTTAAATGATCATTATGGTTCTAAGAGGAATATCTATGTCTATAGTTATAGATGTAACCTGGAATCTCTTTGGAAAATTCTCACCTAGTTATGAATCACATATAATGGGAATAAAGATACTATGAAAATAGTTTGATCATATTAATTAGTGGAATTATATTGATATAGTGGGAATATATATAATTGTGTTGTGATTTTTGGGGTTTATATGATACCCATTGTAACCACTTTTATTATATAGTGGAAAATATATGATTCAGACCCATCAATATAAATGAATGGATTTGATACCTAACAGGGGATCGACCCCTCTAAAAATTTTGTTTCCATTTTTTTAATGTTATTTTATTTAGGTAATGTTGATATTAACATTTTTAGTTGATTGGTTCCTAATATATAATAGAGGTTAATTTCAAGTGAATTAATTTATAATTTAAAATACCACTAATTCATCCCATCTCTTAGTGGTGTAATCCACTCTTGGGTCATTTTAAATAGTATCAAAGTGTACAAAATTTCCATATATAAGATCCTCAAGTTATGGTGATGTATGACATTAATTCAAAAAATAATAAG
Source organism: Viscum album (assembly GCA_963277665.1). Taxonomy (NCBI): domain Eukaryota; kingdom Viridiplantae; phylum Streptophyta; class Magnoliopsida; order Santalales; family Viscaceae; genus Viscum; species Viscum album. Next base: position 1,788,231,327 of record OY728165.1, on the reverse strand, counting down.
GGAATACCAAACATTGATGAAAAAACAATCATTGTTAAATGAATATGATATTATACAATCTTCTATCTTTTGGTCTAGATGATAAAGATATTGAAATAGTGGTATTTTATAAAATTTGAAAAATTTATCAATGATTTTTAATGATGATATAAATTTTTGTTGGTGGAAACTCCCAATGTTACATTATTATATCTTTATCACACACATTTCACTCAAATTTTATGAGACTAAAAATCTATAAATAAATCTGAGATAAACTAAAAGGTTGTTTTAAAATTTATTTTAATGTTAAATAATTGAAGAAATAAACAATGATAATATTATTGGATGAATAAAATATAAATTATATAGAAAATAATGAAATATAATTTTAAGATTCAATGTTATTTTTAGAAATATTTGATGTTATAGAAAAATGTCGGATGAATCACAATTATTAAAAAGTTTATGAGACATTATATAGATATATTTGATCCAAAAATCATATATTAGATGATAAAGAGGTTATTTCCATGGATTAAATGCATAAAATTATCATTTTTTGTGAAATGAGAAAGATTATTGCTTTAGAAAATATGATCAAGGAGGAAATGGATTTTAAGGCCATGTGATTAATAAAAAACAAATCTAAAGAAGTTTTAGATTCAATTAAAGATTAAGATAAAGAAGTAGATAAAAATTTAATGGAATTATGGAATATATTTTAAATAAGTTCATAATTTGAAAGAGAGAGTATAACAGAAAATCCCTAGCAATATTTTAAAGGTGTAGTTAAATTGGGTACTTTAGAGTTATATTCCCAAATAATAAAATTTATGATAATATGGATGATGAAAAAGATGAAAAATATTATACTAATAAGTTGGGTGAATGAACAAATGGATTTATTAAACATAGATAAAGAAATAAAATTTTTTCAAGATCTAAAAGAAGAATTTCAAATATAAAAAAGTTAAAGAATAATAATCTTCTTGAATTCTCCAATAATAAGAATAATCAGTTGAAAATGTTTCAATATATGTGTTATATGATGTATAAAATGAACAATCACCATGTTGTAAAGGATATAAAGGTGAGACACAAAATATAGATCATGTTCTAGTGAAAAAACATAAAGATTACCCCTAATAGAGCAATAAACATATGTACAAAATTATGAGGTTAATGAAATAAAATGATAAGAAGAATTATGGAAGGTAGGAGCTTATCAAAATGGAAGATGAGAATAGTGATGAAATAAATAAAGGTTGAGATTTTCTAAGGATGTGAAAATAGTGAATTATCGTTAATGAAATTTTAATTTTAACAATAAAGAGATAAATATGTTAGAGTCAAAATGTATTAATGTCTAGAATTATTTAAAAAATATGATAGGATATTTCATTTAAAATATAATAGTCAAACATGAATCATATCAATATAGAGAAAAATTGATCTAATAGTGGAAATATTACACTTATCTTACTATATATTAAAATGATCATTTTTCCTTTAATTTTGAAAGTTCAAATTCTAATTTTGGTGAAGTTTCTTATTAGAAGAAAATTGAAAATCCAATCGGATCAAAAGATAAGGAAAGTGATATTAAAAAAGACCATACCCCCTAGAAGTTAAAAGAAATCATATTACATGGAATGAAAGTATAAATAATATTCGTGAAAAATCTTATTATCAATTTAAGAGAGAAAATTAAATTGCTACTGCTAGTGTTTTGGAATTTTAGGTAATAAAGAAAACTCTTGATAGATTAACATTTTACTAAAAATAATATGTCATGGATCAATGGTTGTTCTATAGAATAGAAAATGAGAAATTATGAGAATATAGGAAGATATTGAAAAAGGAATTTTTTTGAAAAAATGTTTTGAATATATTCACCAAGTTTTTCTATAAAAAAGTGTTTGATTTATTGGCATAAATAAATAGAATACAAAAAAATGCAATCATTATCTCGATGAACACATGAGTATAATTTTTGGATGATTTCCTAATAATGAAAATTTAATAGTAATTTAGAAAATAAAATTTGATTATAATCGACTTATTAATAATGTTTATTTTAAGGCTTGTATGTCAAATAATTTATGGATTATTAGTAGTGGATGTACCACACATATGACTAGTGACATAAAAATATTGAAAAACATTTATGGTTTGAAGGTGGGTTAGTAACTTATAAGAATAATTGTTCTATAAATATTAGATGATTTGGTTATATATACATTGATGACCAAAATCTAAAATAAAAAATTATGCTCAATGTTGAATATACAAAACACAATTTTTTGAGTGTCGACTAACTCAGTGATGTTGGCACTAAGGTTATTATCAATATATACTCACGTTTTACCCAATATAAAAATTATTATGTGATTATAACTAAGACATAAGGAACTAATGGAAGTGTATTTCAAATTAGTGACCCTTATATATCCAACTATCTGAGTTCCCATGATAAAAATAAACTATAAAATGAAGGATTAAATATCTTGGTCTATAAATTGTGTTTAAAATATTAGATTATTATAGGGTGAGATACCAAACCCAATTTAAAATAGGGAGATAAAGATTTTATATATGAATCATTTTAGAAGGGGAAAATAGTTTAGGAAACCAAAAAATGTGAATATTCAATTCCCTAGTCAACATGAGTAAATGATTACGTAATTATATGGTCCAAAAATACAAAAGTATTATATTTTTGATTAATCTTTATCACATTCATTAATGAATTCACATAAATGGATTATGTTATGATAAAGAATAACAAGTGTGAATGAATATATATATTTAAATTTTGTAGAAGGCGTGTTGAGAATTTTCTGGTATCCTATGTTAAAAAGATAATATCTAATAATTTAATGGTGTATACTTATAATTTTATAGAACATTATGTTGTAATGCATGTAATTAAAAACCAACATGGAGAACCCAACACTCATGGTAGAAAATAGTGTCCATGAGAGATTTGTATGGGGGCTTATGTGATGGTATCTCTTCCTTTGTAATGGAGACGGCAGATGAATCATTACCTCATCCCTTAATGTGGGAGAGACCTCCCCCTTTTACCACCCCGATTCCCTTCCCTCATTCCCAAAAATCATGATTTTTCCTAAAGTCCTAGATATGTTTTATGGATTACCACAAATCATGATTTCTACTCATAGATCAATGAGTCCCAAACTCCTTTGGATATGACGTTGATTTCTCAATTAAAATATTGAAACCCTTTGGGGGATTATATCAATAGGTTTATTTTGGTATCTTGGGGTTTTCACAACTGAACAATGTTGGGAATTCTTGAAAAAAAATCATATTATGGTATGTTTCACATCAGAGAGTGACTTGGTCAGGGCATGGTCCAGTTCTAGACGCATCTGTAATGGATCTAGGTACTATCTCTTTATGTGGTCGTATGACTTCCACATGATGCATGATTATCCATCCTCACTGATTTGGGTTACTTTTCATGAACTCCATTTACAATTTTAAAATCCCTCAGTTATTTTAATTATTGGGAATATAGTTAGTATATATCTATGTTTCTACTATAAAACCCAATTGGTTTTACATGTAGTTGAATCCCACGTATGTGTGGACGTGGATTCTTATATAAGGATAGAAGAGTATGTTTTTATTTTAGTGGGGGAAGAGTTCTCAAGTAACCAGCATGTTTTTTTTTTGCCATGAATCAATTTTTTAACTTCAAGTAAGACTTTAGGGAACTCTTTGTCCATCTATAGGTGTATGAAAATGGACCATGTTTAGAAAAAATTGTTTTTCATTAGAAATTTTGAAGATCATGATTCTTGCTGTTGTAGAATAATAATCAGGATATATTCCATTCTGTGTTCCTTTGGAACCAGGTATGGAAAAGGTCATACAATTTTTGGTTAAGGGGAATGAACCAAAGGTAGATTGTGCTTTCAATCAACTTAAGGACAATCTGGGTGATCCCAATCCTACTGTGAAAGTATATTTTAAGGAAGGTCCATCGGCTCACAGGGTTGTATCCAATGCAGAAGCCTTGAATTGAGGAAATGGAATCATTGAAAGATGGATTTCATATGAGACTAAGCCTATATCTATTGGACATAAACATGTCTCTCATGCTGCTAAGTAGTGAATAGGAAGTAAGGTTCAGAAGAAGGATTTAAGGGGTGTGGTGTTGATCAGTTGTATCCCAAGGAGAGACAATGTAGAAATTAACTAGGGAAATTACTTTGATGGATTAAATATTCATGGGATATACCAAATTCATCAAGAATATCAAGAAGAGTACTCAAATGAATATCATGATATCCTTGGGAAAGATCTCATTGATGGTTCTTCCTGAAATTTTTCAGGTGACATTGCAGATGGTATCCAAGGTAGAGGGCTACACAGTCTAAGGAAGTGGAAGAGCCAGAGAGGAATCCAGGATCTGGGGAGGTTCATCATGATAAAAAAAGGTAAAAATGACTAGTCTCATTTACCACCCCAGTTGAGAAAATATCTACCAATGGGAAATAATACTAGGAAATGGATAGTGTTCCCTAGGATTTTTAGAGAATTTATTCAGTATCTACGAACTCTATGGGGACTAAATAAGAATCAAGATCATTAGATTTTGATAATATAAATATGGAAGTCCCTACAGTGGAGATCCCCTCCCATAGTGTGGTCACCTTTTACTGGGAGGAGTCCATAGATCATGTGGTCTCTCCCCCAAATGGAACAATAACTAGAAAGTAGATAGATGTAGATACAAAGGGTGAAGTTGATATAGATATTCAAATCCATTCAAATAAAAAAATTGAGGTGGAGTTTCCTCTGATAAATTACACACAAGAATAATTTGATAGGATGATATAGTGAATTATTTTGGTGGATACCAATTGTGATTAGATAACATGGATTAATAAAAATGATCTAATATTGATAATAGGATTCAATTAAGGGAAGATCAATAGAGGAGAGTACATTCAAACTTGGAACAATTTTTATTCTCATTTTGAACACTTCATAAAGGATGACCTAAAAACTTAGGTAACCACTATATCCTGGAAGTTATATTACGGAGCATATTTCTAATAGGCGTTAGATGTATTTTAATGATTATGTGGTTTTATTTAACGTAAGTTTTTTTAACCTTGTCATTTCCCACATTTCCCTTAAAAGTATTATGATAATAAAAATATAATTTTCAATATAGTGAACCCAACCCTTAACAATAAAATGGTGTTGAAAAAATCAAATAGGTGAGTCTGGTTGATATGGGTGGACTAATGAAAGCTAAATAAAAATTCTATAAATTATTCTAAAGGGAGGATATATATACAATATAACGTATCAGAAAACATGGTTTTTTAAGGTTTTGGCCACACATGACTCCATATGAAATGCAGTACCATAAAATTACAATAACATATCTCTTCAAATTATTTTGGTTTTTTTATTAAATGATGATCAAAAATAATAATATGGGAAAGTTTATAGTGAATGTTGAAGAAGGAATCTTAAAGGGATACTTATAAAATTGAATTCGATGCTTATTATGGTATAAAATATTCTATAAACTTGTTAATTATTATAATTTTAATTTTATTGAGAATATTTGTAAAGAACTTGGGAAAAATGGATCATAATTGAAAAATATTGAAGCCAAAAAACATTGAACTTTTTTAATCTGATTATAGATTAAGCTAAAAAAACAAAACAAATTATACTATTATATATTATTAACAAACTAATGACATATTAGAAGAAATAAACATTCATAAATCAAAGAAATAATTATAAATAAATCATGTTGATTCTGAAAATAACATTGAAAATCAAGAAGAACCAATGAATGGGAAAAGAATATTTGTAATTTAAAATTAGATAGCTCATATTTCACTATCTTATCCATAAACAGCGGTAGAAGTAGTTTATCATTAGGAGTGGATAAGAAATATGAATGATGTGCTGGATATAATTGAGAAAACTTCTACTTTGGAGTATGTCCAATGACCTGAAAGAATACAATTATATACACCAATTGGTTAATTTAAAACAAACTAAATGATAATGGTGAGGTCACAGTGATCAAGTCTATATTTTTATTAATGGTTTAGTAATAATTTTAAGAAATAGATTCTAAAGAGACATTTTCACCAAGAGAAAGACTAAAATCTATCAGAATATTTCTAGTTATGGTATGTCATAGGAACAATAAATTATATTAGATGGATGTAAAGTGTGATTTATAAAATAAAGACTTAAAAGGAAAAGAATTTACTAGGAGAAATAAAGGTTTCATAATTTATATTAATGGAAACATGGTGTGTAAATTGAAGATATGCATTTTTAATTTAGATCCATGGATCCTATTTCTCAAAATTTGATAGTTTTTTAAATATACAGATATTTACTAAATGAAAAAAACACATTAACATTTATGTGAAAGTGTCATGACCCACCTTCACCAAAAGGAGGGAAGGGACATTAGATTGTTAGGCCCTTCCTTCTTTAAGTTGAAGGAGAAATAAAGACCCCCGAAACTCTCCATCAATAAGTCCCAGAGTGGTGACCATCACCAAGGGTATATAATCTCACACAAAATAGAAGGAATTACCCTTTTTTATTTTTTTATAGGATCAATAGATAAGATAGCAACCCCAACAATACTAAAGAAGTAAGTAAAGGTAAAGAAAAAAATAACCTGTTCCCATATGAATGTTCAAAGTGAATGATAGAAGACACAAAAACTCCACAGGTAAAGTACCAATAAAATAAAAATGACAACAGCAACTGCCCCAAGGTCCGAGCTAGTACGGTCTCATGCAATCCTTGAAGTCCTCCTAGAAACTTGAAATCAGTTTTATATATGTAGGGGGAGCATACAAGTATAATCATTAGGGAAAACCAAAATCTCTCGTGCACAAGTGGAGATGCATTCTGATGCCCTGTGAGAAAATAGATAACCAAAACATCTTGAAATGTAAACTATCCACCCAAGACTCACCAAGGCACACTCCCCAAATAATTCATGTCAAGTAAAGTATAGTAATAGCACATAGATATTTGGGTACCCCACACCAATTTCCCACTAGTTATTGAAGACATCCTACGCATCGAACCAATCCCACCATTCTCACTATAGTCCCATTGCCAAACCCCGCCCGCACACACCTGGTCCATTACCTCAACGTAGTCCCACTGTCAAACCCCTCTCGTAGACACCTAGGCCATAACATCATGCATAACCACACCCAAAGACACTTGGTCTAGGACAACTACTGCCATGCTTGAAGACACCTGGGCCTCATCCCGAAGAAACATGGGAAACAACCATCCCACAAACACCTGGTCCAACCACCAGAACTACCCTGCCTGATGATTCTTGGGAAAATAATGGACTTCAGGCCATCACAGCCTGCCCAAAGAGTCTTGGGATATTCGGGAAAGGGAGCATAAAAGGAGCTAATAATTAGCCACTCCTAGGTTTGTTGGGAAAAACACCATCCCCTATGAAATGGGGGTGTTCAACACTAGTGCTCAACTTGGGAGAGGTGATAATAAGAAACATAAAAGTTACATATATATGTATAGGCAACAAACACTCATCCCAACCTAGGGGTTCCAAAACCTAATCACAAACACCCTTATTACTATTCATTCACAAAAGAAGCCACGACACTCACAGACAAGTCACAAATCCTCCCAAAACCCAATTCCACATTTAAACAATTCTTGTTTTCATGTTCAAGTGATCCTATTTAGGTTAATTCTACACTACCGGGAAACTAACAGGAATAAACACAAGCCAGGAAAAGAGAAACAACCAAACAGAAATTTAATCATTCACAATTGATTTTCTTATAAACATAGAACAACAAGAAGGAGATTAGTGAGATCCCTCAAAGTACTGGAACCAAATAATACCTCACAAAAGGGATAAGAGATATCCCTCAAAGTACTAGAAACAAAGTAATCCCTGAGACATAGCCCCATGTCCCCAAAACTAGGAACCAATGATTTCTCCACAATAGAGGATTCCACCCCAAATTCGTTTCACAGTAGAGAAACCACACATCTTTAGATTCACAACCAACATATGTACCACAATAGAGGATCCCATCCTCACCCACATAACCCCATAGTAAACAAAACAGAAAAATATGCCTACTACCAAAACAGATTAGGGAAACATATAGCTTCAACACATCATTTATTATTTTCATCTTTCTGTTGGTTAGCCGGGGTGTCCACACATGGTTTTATGTTCACTGGGCATCCATTTAATCCACCGAGTTTACATTATTAACCAATTTCCATGTTACCACCATTTAATATTCATAGAATACAAGAGTTTATTACTTCATAGAGATATACCACCAACGACAATGATTTTCAGTAGGCATAAACCCGCACAATTTACAAAATAGTGATCAAGGAAGAGGAGAAAACAGAACAGTAGCATATTGATCACACCCCCCCCCCTTTATTCTTTAAAGGTTCATTTATTATATTCATTAAGTTTGGTTTCATCCATTCCCACAGAGAAAAAGCATACCCACCCCGTATGATACACAGAAAGGAGAGGCGATGGAAAAATCCCTACTTGATTGATCAAGGATCAACATTTTTCTCCATGCACCAAGAACAGGGGATGTGCGGATTGCAAGGGAGGAATTCTGTGGACTCCAAGGGGTGTAGAAAGCTCCAGCAGAGGTGAACCACAAGCCATGAAAAGAAGGAACTCTAGGCGCACCATGGGGAAGAACGAAGCCGTCCAAAGGAAGAAGAGGTAAAATAACTTCCCGTGTGATATATATATAAGATCCTGTTGTTACGGGATATGGGAATTTTGTACACCTGGAAAGTCAGATTGTGGTTTCCCATGTGGTTTGGTAATTATGCATGATGGAATTAAGTTTTTGTTTAATATCCCCCATCAGGGAGGGTTCTTAGGATTTTTAGGAACTAATTATGGGCTTTAAATGGCCTTTAAAGTGTAAAATAATTAATTTATGTCAAAAAACTTAAGTTGCAGGAGAGGGATTGGAAAAAGAAAAAAGAGGGCTGGGTGAGGACACGGTGTCACCGTCACAGTGCCACTATTTTGGTGGATACTTATTTTGGAAATTTAATGGTCCAGGAGGGTCTGCGTCATTATATTAGATACCTCTCAAACTATTCTTCCCCTTGAGAATCAAAAACAAACCATAAGAAAAGAGAGGGTCCAAAAACCACCTCAAAAGATACCTCTCAGGAGTGAACCTCATCATCATCTAGAAACACCTATCCCTCAAGTAGCTCAGCAACATACAAGGTTCAAACTGCCCAGTCATATGGGTTGGGGAGTTTCTTCTTCCATGTCAAGAAACTATCTACTTTGAGTAGCACTGACTCGCCTGCAAGGGTTTAATCATATCCACCATAATGCATCTTAATTAGGGATCGGGTACTCCCCTCCCCATAGCCAGGACTTTTAACACACATTCACATAATATGGAAAATCACATATTTCATAGCCAACAAGGTAAAGCGTTTCATTACAACCAAGTACGAAATAGAATAGCAAAAAACTCAAAAAAAAACTCTGGGTAATGGGAGTGCATCTGTGCTTCCCGTTCCCAGGTACTTTCCTCGAGCCCACCATGCCTCCACAACACAAGAACCAGAGGAATGGTCCATACACGGAGTACCTTCTCCCCATGACCCTCGACCCTCACTGGTCTTTCCACAAGGGTCACGTCATCCTTGATATCTAGCTCTCCCTAGTCGATGATGTGTGAATCTTTGTGCAGATACCGACAGAGATGGGACACATAGAAGAAATAATGTTTCCTCAGTAGTGGTTGTGGTAACCCTAGCTGATAATCCACTTCTCCGAACCATCGCAACACATCGAAGGGTCCGATGAATCTGGGAGAGAGCTTGCTCCCCCTACCGAACCTTTGTTTTCCACGCCGAGGGGATACCTTCAAGAACATGTGGTCCCCGACCCTAAACTCCAAGGGTCTCCTCATATTATAGGAATATGATTTCTTTCTGTCCTGTGTCACCTTCATCCTTTCTCGTATAAGCTGAACCTTCTCTGTCGTGCTTTGTACATATTCCGGTCCATGAAACACTCGCTTCCCCAACCTCGGTCCAGCACACGGGTGAGCGACATGGACTCCAGTACAAGGCATTGAACGGAGCCATGTTAATGGTATATTGATAGTTATTATTGTAGGCAAAATCTACCAGAGGCATGTGTCACACCCAAAATCTTCCTGAGTCCAGAACACATGCCCGCAACATATCCTCCATGGTCTGGATGGTGCCCTCTATCTGTCCATCTGTTTGGGGATGGAAAGCAGTGCTAAGACATAGCTGGGTGCCAAAATCATGCTTCAATCCTCTCCAGTTTTGTGAGGTAAACCATGCATCCCTATCTAATACTATGGATCTTAGAACTCCATGAAACCGCACCACCTCATCCACGTACCTTTTTGTTAAAGTATCCATTGCACCTGACTCCTTGATCGCCAGAAAGTGAGCTAATTTCATCAACTGATCCACCACTACCTAGATAGCATCACAACCCCCTTGAACCTTGGGTAGTCCTAAGAAAAAATCCATCAATATGTACTCCCACTTCCACTTGGGGACATCTAGTGACTATAGCATACCGCTTGGAACACGGTGTTCAGCCTTCACCTGCTGACACACGAGGCACTTTTCTACGAACTCTGCTACTAACTGTTTCATCCTTTTCCACCAAAACACTCTCCTCAAACCTTGGTACATATTGGAAACTCCCAGGTTCATAGCTATGGGTGAGTTGTGGAACTCAATATGATTTTTGTCGTGCATCGCCTCTGGAACAAACAACTTTCCTTGGAAAAGCATCTGGTTCTGACCATCCTCCGTCCACCCTTCCGAAGCATTGCCATGGTCAAATCGGTAACGCATCACTTCGCTTTTTGAGTCTTCCCATTTGGACTCATCTACCTGCCGCAACAGAGAATATTTCACTATCGTCTGATACAGGCATCCTCTACCACCTTTCATCCTAGCATCCAGGTGCAGGGCAGCCAACTCCCCCATCGCCTTCCAAGTATCAGCCGACTCTCGAACTGAATCCCTCTGTGACTTCCTGCTCAGGGCATCGTCCACCACATTCCCTTTTCCTAAGGTGTAGGAAATCTCTAATTCATAGTCTTGAAGGAACTCCATCCACCTTCGCTGTCGTAAGTTCAGGTCCTGCTGGGAGAAGATGTACTTCATGCTTTTGTGATCCATGAAGACCACAAACCACTTCCCAATAAGGTATTGCCACCGTAACTTTATTGAAAACAAGACCACCGCAAGCTCCAGATCATGGGTTGAATAGTTACACTCATGGGGGAATAACTGGCTATACCCATAAGAGATCACCCCTTTCCGCCGCATCAACACACATCTGAGGCCTTTCCCTGATGCATCATAGAACACCTCATATGCTTCCCCTTCTTTTGGAAACCTCAGCACAGGGGCACTAACTAACATCTCCTTCAGATAGCTGAAGGTTGCCTCGCACTGCTCATCCCACATTAAAGCCTGGTCCTTCTTGGTCAAGGTTGTTATGGGTGCCGCAACTTCGGAGAAGTTGGGCATGAACCTCTGATAGTAACCGGCCAGACGAAGGAAACTACGAACCTATGCCACGTTCTTGGGTGCTGCCCAAGAAACAACCGCCTAGAACTTCGATGGGTCCACTGCTATCCCCTGGTCGGACACCACGTTCCCAAGGAAGTGCACTTATTGCATCCAGAACATTCACTTGGACAACTTCCCATAGAGTTGGTGTCGTCGGAGGACCTGTAAAACCGTCCTCAAGTGCTCATTGTGATCCTCCTTTGATCTTGAGTAGATTACAATGTCGTCAATAAACAGGACTACGAACCAGTCCAGATATTCCTCAAAGATGGAGTTCATGAGACCCATGAACACATCTGGAGCGTTCGTGACGCCGATACACATGACTACAAACTCAAAGTTCCCATATCTGCACCTGAAGGCTATCTTCAAGATGCCACCCTCCTTCACCCTCAAATGGTGATATCCTAACCACAGGTAAATCGTATAGAACCATCCAGCCCCCTTCAGCTGGTCAAAGAGATCGTTTATCCCTGGAAGAGGGTATCTATAGCATCCTGTCTTTTTATCACATAAACTTTCATTTCATTTTACAAAACCGAGGATCTTTAAGGTTTAGTGTCTTGGAAACCAGGAACTTAAAACATGAAAACATAAAAAATTATTCTTAAACACTTGAAAGTCTTATCCCCATGTTCATCCTAGTTTCATTACTGCATCACATAACCTAGGGACATACATCAAAAGAAAGGGTGAGCAGAAGGCCCAGTAAGGGAAACAAGAGAAACATTTTACATGTGAACTTGAGATATTTCAATAAGGTCATGAAAAGAACTTTAAGGCATGAGAAAGAAATCATGAGGCATATCATAATAAAAATATCATTTTTCATAACTTTAAGATGTGGCTATAACATTTAATATTGACAATCATTTCATTTCACCAAGGTACATCCCCAAGGTGTCATTAAAAATTACCAAGGTTATTCACCAAGGTATCAGTCTAAATGGTCATCTCTAAATATTAATTCTTTACCCAATGCATTGGAGCGCTATCTGGGTGCACCCTTGAAATATCTTTATTATCATGTGAGACACATATATCATCATCAATAATTTCATAAACAACCCATATAGCATAAAAGAAATGGGTTTCATTTCATAATCATAACATTTTAAAAACTGCTTTAAAGACATGATCTTTATGTCACTTTAAACCCACAGAAAGGGAAAGTGGGTTTCATGTATGTAAATCCCAGAATTTAAAATAGAAAATTTATATATATATGTGGATACACCTGTAGAATAAATAGATTTGAGTATTCACTTAATAACATAAAATAATTTTTAGAAACAGAGAGGCATTTTGAGACGAAAATTCTGCAACATAACGGCTATGTTACAGGGTTTTATAAAACATTGAAAAGAGAGGGGAAATGGGTCACCCACTCATAAATGGTCCATAAAAATAGTATAGGGACATAATATAAAGGATATGATTCATGGTAATGAAATTTGAAGGAAATACCATTTGAAATGAAAAACATGGAAGTAAGACAAAATAAGATTTCTCTTATGAAATTTTGGCAGCCTAACGGCGTCACTTAACCTTCAATAAAAATGAATTGACGAGATTAAATAGGGTCTCTCATAATATGAACATAAAAGTTAAGTATGATATATATAGAGATCATACCCCAACATAATAAAAATGAACTTGAAAGACTTGACATGAAAGTAGAACTTTGAAAAATGAGAAAGGTGAACGAATCCCTTAAAAATTCGGCAGCCTAACGGCGCCACTTAAACTTCAACAAAAATGAATTGACGAGATCTAAAAGGGTCTCTCATCATATGAACATAAATGATAAGTATTATATATATAGAGATAATACCCCAAAAAAATTAACTTGAAATACTTGACAAGAAAATAGAACTTGAAAATGAGAAGGGTCAAAGAATCCCTTAAAAATTCAACAGCCTAACGGCGTCACTTAAAATTCAACAAAAATGAATTGATGAGATCAAATAGGGTCTCTCATAATATGATCATAAAATATCAGTATGATAGATATAGAGATCATACCACAACATAATAAAAAAGCACTTGAAAGACTTGACATAAAAGTAGAACTTTTGAAAAATGAGAAAGGTGAAAGAACCACTTAAAAAATCGGCAGCCTAACGGCGCCACTTAAAACATCAAAATACTGAATTGAAGAGATAAAATGGGGTCTCACATCATATGATAATAAAATATCGGTATGATAGATATATATATCATACCCCAACATATTAAAAAAAGAACTTTAAAGACATGACATTAAAGTAGAACTTGAAAATGAGAAGGGTGAAAGAACCACTTAAAAATTCGGCAGCCTAACAGTGCCACTTAAACATTCTTAAAACGAAATGATGATAGTAAGAGGGGGTATCTCATTATATGAACATGAAAATTGGAATTAAGAGGAGTATAAAATAACATACTTTAACATAGGAACATGGAGTATAAAAGAAATGACTAAAAAAGATTACTTGAAAAGAAAGAGAGAGGTCGGATCCCTTACCTTAAAATGTAACTCTTAAATCTGAAAGTTTGGGGCTTTGAGGGCTTGGGGCACCTTGGGAGGACTCCATGGGAGGTAATGAGACCGAAACATCATTGGTGGAGTGTTGGGAGTCGAATGGATGAGAGGATGGATTGGTATTTATTGGGAAAGTGAGGGGACATGGCATTAATTGCCAAGGGACACCTCATTGGTGGTTTTGGCAAAACCATGGGCTTGACCATTGTATTTGCCCATGGTATTGGCCACAAGGGTCCCCCATACAATAATTCATCACATTTGGTTGGACAACACTTAAAATGTCTCATTACATCATCCTGACATAGTTATGATGTCGTTAAACATACTGAAACCCTAAAACTATATTTTCACTACTCATCGAAAATTCAACTTTCTCATAAAAAACCCAAAATTTCACCTTAACCAAATATCAATGCTCTGATTTCAAAAATGAACTCCATTTTATAAAAATAATTTTCTAAATATTTTTAATTTATTTTTTAAATAAATACACTATTCACCAAAAATTCATTTTTTTCAGAAAAATCCCCAAAAATTACATTAACATAATATCGATGCTCTGAGTTCAAAAATGAAATCCATTTTATAAAAATAATTTTCTAAATATTTTTAATTTATTTTTTAATTAAAAAACACAATTCACTTGAAAAAACTAATACTTGAATAATACTTTATGAAACCGTTATTTAACCATTTTATTGAATCACATTACTTAATCAAGGTGCCTAGATTATATTAATACTTTCATTAAGTGAGATTAACAATCCATTTGGACACATTACTAATCCTAATCATAAAATCACTATTCATAATTTATTATTCATCAAAAATTAAGTTCATCTTATTAGACTCTAAATTTCGTACTGAACAGAATTGTAGAAGACCATTTTTTGAAAATCATTACACATTTTTAATTATTTAAGGTTTACAGAAATATTTTATAAATTATCATTTATCTAAAATTCACCAAAAATATGCATACTATATTTATCCGGACATTTGAAAATTCATAAACATCATCATAAGAAGAAATACCAATTTTTTATTTAAAACAAAGGATTACACAAGGCAGTTACAGTATCCTTACATAGCCCCTTATCACACCAGCATAGGACCTAAGTGTAAGGTGTGCTAAGGTGAGAGAATCTGAGGGAGGCTCGTCCAACATCGCACGAGTAGTAATTTCTATCAGTTTGAACTTCTCGTGAAGTCGATTCCGTTCAAGCTTCACACGATGAAGTTCGGCTTGGTTTTGGTCTAGAGCAAAGCCCAGTGGTGCTACCTCCTTCCCAAGCTCTGTTAGATGGGCTTCGATCGGTCCAAGACTACTGGGTGAGGCCATCAAATCTTCTTTATATAATAATTAACCAAGATTACTTGTATTTAGAGACAATAATCAAAAAGTTTAGTTTCCAGTGATCATATTGACCAATATTCATATAATAGTCAAAACCCAACGGTCTCATTTTGATTATACTCATGTTATCAAATGAAACATTTTTTTGAGTATAAAAATAAAATAAAATAACACATAAAATTAGGAAACAAGATTTATTCAAAATTTTTGGTCGTTACAGTATCGATTCTTGATAGTTTCCTGATTCAGTCTCTGGTAGTATACGCACAACCTAAGACAACCATCTGACTTCCTCGTGAACAAGACTAGAGCACCCCATGGTTACGCACTTGGACGAACAAAACCCTTATTCATCAAGTCGTCAATCTGAATCTGCAAACCTCGTATCTCCGAAGGTGCCATCCGATAGGGGGCCATCGAAATCAGATGAACACCATGTTGTAAGTCTATCCCAAACTCGATGTCACGTCAAGGGGGTAGAGTTGTCACCTCTTCAGGGAAGACGTCCATAAACTCATTGAAGACCCCTCGATCTTCTACCATCTCTGCATCCACCGACTCCACTGATAGCTCAGCAAACAAGGATAGGAGGTGTTCCCCTCGCTTGATGCTCCCATGGAAACTCCCCTCACCGATGAAAGTCACCTGTCGGCCGCCCACGTATGAAAACACAACCCTTCCTCAGAAGTATTAAATGACGTTACATACAGAGAACAACCAATCAATGCCTAGGATGACATCGTATGGTTGTATCTGCAACAGTAGAAGATCCCTAACTAACTGATGTGGCCCTATCATCAGTCTGCATCCTTGACAAACATACTACAAGTTGGTATGACCTCCGACTTGTGTTCTCAGCACCAGGGGCACTGGAAGTCTCTCAACGTCTAAACCCAGAGCATGGGCTAGACTGGGTGTAACAAAGGAGTGAGAAGCTCATGTATCGAACAAGGAATTCAGAAGGGTACTAAACAAGATGATCGTACCTTGAATGACCTCTGGCCTGCTGGAACTGCTCTCTCCACGGTGTGCAACTTCCCACACCCAACTCCTCTGCCTCTTGGCTATCAGCCACCTCCCCAACCACACCCCGTTCAAGGTCCCTGAAGAGTGCCATGAGGTCAGCCTCCTCCTTCAACGTCTGCCCTCGGTGGAGCGAGAGCCTACTGCCCCTGTTGCTGCTATTGAAAGGGACTAGCTGGGAACTGCTACTGCTGAGGTGGGTGATGGACCTTCCCACCCCCACCAACTATACCTTGTCTGGGCACTGGTTCCGAAGGTCCCCATGGCTACCACAGATGAAGCACCTCGGTCCTGGGCCCAAAGGGAAAGGGCGGGGACCGGGAGGTCGGAACTGGAACTGCAGAGGCCTACTCCATGTTAGTCAAAACCTAGAGGGTCCTGATACTAGACGCATGTTGTTAATGGCCTTCCCCTTTGATGAGCCCAACTAGATTCCCTCTCATGACACACCTCCCAGTGTGTGCATCCTCACCACCACTTCAGCCTTCTTCTGCACCTCTAAGTATGTCGGTAGGGTGAATGGAGTAACAGCGTACCGAAGAGAAGCTCGGAGTGCCTCCTCTAAACGTCTCGCCCGAGACTCCTGATCCGGAAAGATGTCTGGAGCGAAAAAAAGGAGATCCATAAACTTGATCCCCAACTATCTCATTAACATACTCCCCTATTGGAGGGAGAGTATCTCCTGTCTCTTCTCAACCTTCATCATGGAAGAGAGAAATTCCGTCCAGAACTCATTCTCAAAGTCATTCCATGTCACATCAGCCTCCATCTTCTCCCCAAGATAAAGCGTCCACCTCTGACACGCTTCTCCACACATCTGGCTGACGGCCAGAGGAACCCAGTACTCTGTCGTAGCCCGAATCATGCCAAAATCTATTACTAGTTTCTTGAGCCTACTCTCCATCTCCATATCTGAGTTGTGTCACTCGTAATTACCGAGGGGCTGTCGCTGAAAGGCTTGAAGAATCTTCTACCACTGATCATCCTCCTCTTCTCAGTCAGTCCTATGATAATCTTCCAAGTCAACCTCCTGGGCCTTGACTGCCCGCACTACTCGTGGTCACCTCCCAGGTTCCATAGTTGCAAGGTAAACAAGGAATAACTAAACCCGAGTAGTGTAGAATATTGTTCTTAAATTTTCTTAGACTTCTTTATTTATTTTGAATCCCCAAGACACCCATGAAACATAATAACACAATTCATTATCATGAATGTACCTTTCCTAGGGTCTCTACGCTGCAATTAGTGTAGCCTCACTTGGTCATTCTATATGTCCAAAGTCCTGGCATCGGATCACGGGGGGCCCAAAAATCATGTGTCATAACCGGTCTTCCATGGCCTAATTCATGCACCAAGGTCACCCAACATTGTTTCCCTACCACCCCATGCAATCCTCACTATACCTAACTCTAGACTCTATCCTACCTCTCAACCTCTACTCTGATACCATTCTGTAATGACTCACCTTCACCAAAAGGAGGGAAGGGACAATAGATTTCCAGGCCCATCCCTCTTTAAGATGAAGGAGAGATAATGACCCCTAAAACCTGCCTTCAATAGCTCCCGGAGTGGCAACCATCACCAAGGGTATAGAATCTCTCACAAAATGGAAGGCATTACCCTTTTTAATTTTTTTTATAGGATCGAGAGATAAGATAGCAACCCCAAAAATACCAAAGTGGGAAGTAAAGGTAAAGAAAAAAATAACCCATTCCCATATGCATGTTCAACAGTTAATGATACAAGCCACAAAAACTCCACAGGTAAAGTACAAAGAAAAGTAAAATGACAATAGCAAATACCCCAAGGTCCGAGATAGTACGGTCCCGCACAATTCCTGAAGTCCTCCTGGAAACCTGAAATATGTTTTATATACGTAGGGTGATAATAAAAGTATACTTATTAGGGAAAACCAAAATCTCTCGTGCACAAGTGGAGAGGCATTCTAATGCCCTGTGAGAAAAGAGATAACCAAAATATCTAGCATGGTAAACTATCTATCAAAGCCTCACCAAGGCACACTCCCCAAATAATTCATGTCAAGTAAAGTATAGTAATATCACATCTATATTTGGGTACCCCGCGCCACTTTCCCACTGGTTATTGTAGAAATCCTACGCATCGAACCAATCCCACCATTCTCACTGCAGTCCCAGTGCCAAACCCCGCCCGCACACACCTGGGACATAACCTCAATGCAGTTCCACTACCAAACCCGCCCAGAGACACATGGTCCATAACCTCATTCATAACCACACTCGAAGACACCTGGGCCAGAACAACTAATGCCACGTCCGCAGACACCTGGGCCTCATCCCAAAGCCACTTGGGAAACAAGCTACCCGCAAACACCTGGGCCAACCACCAGAACTACCCTAACTGAAGATTTTTGAGCAAATAATGGAATCCAGGCCATCAAAGCTTCTCCGAAGAGTCTTGGGATATTTGGGAAAGTGGGAAAAAAGGAGATAAAAACCATCTACTCCTAGGAGTGTTGGGAAAAACACCCTCCCCCATGAAATGGGGGTGTTCAGCACTAATGTGATTAACTTGGATGGGGCACAAATAAGAAACATAAAAGCTACAGATATATGTATTGGTTACAAACACTCATCCCAACCTAGGGGTTCCAAAACCTAAGTACAAACACCCTTATTACTATTCATTCACAAAAGAATCCACGACACTCCCGACAAAGTCACAACTCATCCCAAAAACCAATTACACATTTAAACCATTCTTGTTTTCATGTTCAAGTGATCCCATTTAGGTGAATTCTTCACTACCGGGAAACTAACAGGAATAAACACAAGCCAGGAAAATAGAAACAACCAAACATAAATTTAAGCATTAACACCCAGTTTTCTTGTAAAGTTACAACAACAAGAAGGGGATTAGTGAGATCCCTCAAAGTACTGGAACCAAAGAAAACCTCAAAAAGGGATAAGAGAGATCCCTCAAAGTACTGGAAACAAAGGAAACCCCGAGACATAGACCCATGTCCCCAAAACCAGGAACCAACGATTTCTCCACAATAGAGGATTCCACCCCAAATTTGTGTCACAGCAGAGCAACCACACAGCTTCAGATTCACAACCAACATCTGTACCACAACCGAGAATCTCATCCTCAACCACATCACCCCATAGTAAACGAAATAGAACAACATGCCTACTACCAAAACAGAGTAGGGAATCATCCAGGATCAAGCACATCAATTATTATTTTCTTTTTTTTGTAGGTTAGTCGGGGTGTCCACACAAGGTTTTATGTTCACTGGGCATCCATTTAATCCATCGAGTTTACATGATTAACCAATTTCCATGTTACCGCCATTTAATCATCAGAGAAGACAAGATTTTATTAGTTCATAGATAAAGAACACCTACGAAAATGATTTTCAGTAGGAATAAACCTGCACATTTTACAAAAATACTGATCAATGAAGAGGAGAAAACAGAAAAATAGAATATCGATCACACCCCCTCCCCCCTTCATTATTTAAAGTTTCATTCATTATCCGCATTAAGTATGTTTTCATCAATTCACGTAGAGAAAAAATCGAACCCACCTCGCATCATATATAAAAAAGAGAGGCGAAGGAAAAAATCCCTACTTGATTGATCAAGGATTGACGTTTTTCTCCACGCGCCAAAAACAGGGGATGTGCGGCTTGCAGGGGTGGAATTACATGGTCTCCAAGGGGTGTAGAAAACTCTAGCAGAGGCACACCACAAGCCATGGAATGAAGGGACTCTAGGCGCACCAGGGGGAAGAACGAATCCAGACAAAGGAAGAAGAGGAAAAAGAACTTCCCGTGCGATATGCACATAATATCCCGTTATTACGGGATATGTGAATTCTGAACGCCTGGAAAGTCAGATCGTGGTTTCCCAAGTGGTTTGGAAGTTATGAAAGATGGAATTATGTTGTTATTTAATATCCCCCATCAGGGATGTTTCTTAGGATTTTTAAGAATTAATTATGGGCTTTAAATGTCCTTGAAATGGTAAAATAATTAATTTACGTCAAAAAAATTACGTTTCGGGAGCCAGGCTGAAAAAAGAAAACAGAGGGCTGGGTGATGACACGGTGCCACCGTCACGGTGTCACCTTCATGGTTCCACTATGACCGGTTCCATCGTCATTATGTCACTGTGACCGGTGCCACTGTCACGGTGCCACTGTTTTGGTGGAACCTTATTTTCACAAAGTAATGGGCTAGGAGGGTCTGGGCCATTACAGATAGAGATTACAATATGTACTCTAATTTAATATATTTTATTAATAGAATAGTATTTTTTGAAAAAAAAATCATATTTTATTTTAGGATTTTAAAAAATATAGGAATATGTACTTTGAAATGACTTTTAGGGGTAAAATGAATTGTTTACGATATTATAAGTTATACAGAAAGATAACCACATTTTACTATCGCATGATAAATTTTCCAAATAACCTTTGATGAAATTTTCCATGGAATAATCCAAGGATTATTCAATACCCATTGTTATTGGAATGATATTGTGTATGGATAAATATTGAAATTTTTTAATCAGAGAGATTTAAGGAATATCATTAGAAGTCAGTTTTATATAATAACATGTAGACTAGATATTGATTATTTATTGATTCTATGTTAATGATATTGAAGGTATCCTAAAGTGTTACATATTATTGAAATAAATAAAGGAATTTTGGGATATGTTAAGGGAATAATAGTCCTAAATTGATACTTCTTGGTTTCACATATAAAAACTAGGTAGGGAACTTCTCTAACATAATATCTAAATTATGAAACTATTTCTTTCTTAGTTAATTCGATTTAATATAGTATAATAATAAGTATAAGTAAAAAACTCTTAAAATAGTATAGGAATAATACATACCAAAAACATATTCTCATATCAAAATGTTTTGGATAAAATTACAGATAAAAGATATTATGGTAGAAGTTGAGAGGCAACTGAGATATTCAAGTAACAATCATAGTGTTGTTGATATTTATAAAAATCAGATCCAACTCTCGTGATCAAAACCCATTAACATAAAATATTATTTTATCAATGAAATATTGTAAAATTGGTAGGTATTATTATCATACATCCATTTAAACTAAATGGGTTTGAATTAATTTAAATGGGGATATTATTAAATAAATTAGGTACTTCATCTTTTAGGAATCCAATTTTTCAGTTATTATATAAAAGGGGGGAAAAATTGTAACGTAAATGAGTATGGATTAATTTTACAGGAGCATAAATAATATAGTGATGTTATTTTATTATGATTTACTAAAAATGATAAGAATTATTGATATTTTTAATGATTTATTGCAGTTAGAAAAAAATCTAAATGGAGATTAATTGGCCTAATTAAATTTTTTGAGACATTTACTTATTGATGTGTATGACTGAGAATAATTTGAATCAATTTATCTTTTCGTTGATGTGTTGAAAATGGTTTTGAGGATATAATAAGATTTAATAGTGATGTGTTATGTATATTAGATATATTCTATGTTTAATATTAATGCTCTTAATTTTTCAGGAATGGAGTTTGAATTGATTTGAGAAAGTGATAAAATTATTCTGAAAAATACCTATTTTTTATGTTTAGAATTTAAATTTCTAGAAGATATAATTTTTAAAACTATCATAGTCCTTTAGGAACACTATAATAATATGGTTTATATATAATAACTAATTGAAAAAATGAAAAAAGTATTAAAATTTTATAAGGTTTATCTTATATAAAGAAAAATATAAACTAATGGATGTTCCATACACTATGGAGCATAAATTTTATTTGACACTTCTTAAGGGAAACATGGAATTTCTTAAGGTTCATTTCACTTTATGTGTGGTTAATTTTTATTTGTGTAATATTAAACTCAATTGGTGTAAAGGTTTTTATTAGTGTAATAACAGTTTTTTTGAGGTTCATATCCATTTTCATAACATCAATTTGTAGTAGTTCATAAGAATCATCTACAAAAATTTATTCGGGATATTTATAGGTTTTTAATGGTTTCTTCATTGACTTTGTAAGGGTCATGGAATTTTTTTTATAATGATCATTTAACCTTTAGTAACATATTTACTGATAAAAAAAAGAAATTCATTGACTCTTTGGTAATGGACACCTTTGGGGCCAACAATTTAATGAAATTTTTATGATAGATGAAATTATAGAAGATACTTCTCAAAGAAAACTAAGAAGATTTTATAATAATATAAATTTCATAAATCACTATTCATTGATTATGAAGTGATTAAACTGGGTTTTTTTATTATTAAAAAATATTGGGCACTATATTAATATTTTTGGAATTCTCATTTGAAAATATTTATCAATTATAAATGGTGATCATAGTTGGGTATTTTTTGTATTTTTATTAATTATATGAAATAAGATTAATGTATATGAATTGTGTCTGTATAAAATCAATTGATAAAATTATTAAAATAACAATTTAATAACAGTATATCAAAGGGTAATTCTCACATGAACACCTGATTGAGGAAACACATAGATTTTCATGTTTTATAATTCAGTTGTGATATTATAGATGAATGGGAGATGACACTAGATTTTCTGAATTGTTTTATTCTAGAATATTTATAAATGATCAATTAATGGAATAGAATCTTCTCATAACAAAAATATATAAAACTATGAAAAATATTGAAATAAGTTGAAAAACATAGTCTAAAGCTGTAATTTTAGAAATAAAAGAAGAAAAACTTATTGAGCTTGGGTATTTAAAGATCTGACCCTAGGAAACTAAACTATGAAAATATAGAAGAAATTAGATATGGATAATTAATATATTTTTACTGCTAATTATTATAGGTAAAAGGTCTTTAAGAGGTCAACATATTCTATTTTAATTCTCTTGAATGCTAAAATAGGAATTCCATCATCATCATTTAGTGAATCAACTAATATTTTAGTGTTATATTTCTCAACATTGTATTATTCACTTATAATTTGTAGTGAGCTATTGTGAACATAGCGATATGATATGAATACAGTGAGTTACTATGAATAATGTGGCATTATATATGAGTATTTAATAGATTATGTAGCCACTATGATACCCATTTTAATAATATGAGTTATATAATGAAAAATATTTGACATGGTTGTAACCTAATCATAGTAAGAAGTAGGTACCACACATGTAACTCAAGCATATAAATTTTTTTTCATTTATTATAT
This sequence comes from Viscum album, assembly GCA_963277665.1. Classification (NCBI taxonomy): domain Eukaryota; kingdom Viridiplantae; phylum Streptophyta; class Magnoliopsida; order Santalales; family Viscaceae; genus Viscum; species Viscum album. Next base: position 1,788,207,541 of record OY728165.1, on the reverse strand, counting down.
TCATTTAATTTTCATTCATGAATTGATTATTTTTATATTTTATGTGAATCTAGTCCAAATAGGTCACAAAGGTTATTTTAAATATAAATAAATTTTTATTTTAGAAAACAATATTCTCCCCTTTAAGAAGTGAGAATCACTCCTAGGAAAAATATTTGGAAACCTAGTCCTATGACAATGTTATGATATGAATCCTCAAGAAAAATATCAATCAATAAATTATACTCCAAAACTAAAAAATTGGTGGTAATACACCAGAGAATAATCTAAGTTCAAATATTCCTCCAAATAGGGAACTTCAACTTTTGAATGAAAATAAAATTTTCAAGGTCATATCTAGTGATTAAATGATGAAACCCAAAAGACCAGAAGTGTGCCCATATACAACCATTCTAACTTTCTAAAAATATTTAATCTTCTAATATTTCATTACCTATACCATCACTATAAAATAATCTTCTTGGAACTAATGATCAAACTCTGTCAAGCGTAGAGTGGCTTCATCATGAATTAGGGAAAATAGTGTTCCCTGAGTACTAGTTTCACCATAAAGAATACTTTTTACAAGAATAAAAATCTAGTCACTAGGTATCCAAATGTGGTTAAATATGAAAGTAATCAACTCTATCCAATAATCTACTTATTGAGGATATGAATCTCCTTAGACTATGAGTATCTTGTTTCACTAAAAGACGTGATGAAAATCAAACAGTGGATAGTCTCATCATACACTATAATGACTACCATTCACCCTTTGGGTGGGTCTACTCACTTTCCAATCCATTTGGGATATACCTTCTATTCATATGGTAATAATACTAAAAAGTTGGGCCCCTATATGGATTCATTGTTTCTCAATTGATTAGTTATTGGTGACTAAAATTCAATTCTGGGATAATTGAAACCATGTATCTATAACTTGGATAGTTAAATTCAAGTTGGTATAATCTATTTTGAGAATATGAAATCATGGATACAGAAGAATATCTATGTATGATGGAAGATAATGTTCATTAAATAACATGACTAACTAAAATATGATGCATGTATCATCCCATTAGTCTCAATAATTATTTCCTTGGAGTTCTTGGTTGATTGACTAATTTAATAAATATTGGTGAAAGAATATTACAACCACCCACACTAATAACTTGGTCTCTTAGGAAAAAAATAAAACTCAAAACAATATTTTCCTAACATTCCTAATCTAATACATAGGATAAAAATATATCTCAATCACATTCATAGGAATCAAATCTACACTAATACTATTATGACATGATAAATCTCACATAGATATCACTCAATTAGGTAGTAGACTGAGTGCGCCACCCCAAGACCATCTCGAATTGATCAAGGGCTCATGAATATCACCATGAATGAAAATAATGAAACCTGGAAGGCCATATCATAATAAACCAACTTACAACAACATTTCATTGAAATAAAAAAAATTCATATAAATAATTCATATAAGATACAAAAATATGAAATTTATATAATACACAATGTGTATCTCAATAATATAATGTAGCACCCTAAAAGGTGAGACACAATATCCAAACAACATGAAATAAAAATATACCTTGAACAACTTTTGAATGGGAACTCCACATCAAACTAGAACCTCACATTAACTATATAGCCTTTTACATACAATCACCACTAGGCTTTGAAAAATAGTAGAAATAAATCCACCAGAATCACCAATATACCATGCATATCTTGAATGAAACATAACATGTGTTGACCAGGTTGATTCGTGGATTAATATAGACATACATAGTAGGAATATGTAAAAATAAAAATGGGTGTTGGAATAAAGAGTCATCCAAAAAAGGATAAAAATAAAAATTATTAAATATAAGAACATTTTATTTAGGGGAACTGAATTAGTCATAGAAGATATTATCTTAAACCTCCATGCACATTAATTACTCTACTACAATTACTTATATTTTATCGCTTTAGGTTGGTACTTTGGGAACCACCCCTAATTTTTTTATGATACTCTATAGATGGAGTTACAACCCCTATGGAGAACCCAACCTTCATCACGTGTGAAGGGTGTCAATCAAGGGAGTATCAAATCTATGTATGGAGGAACCAAACCCTATCTAATGGGGTAGTACAAACTATAGAATTCTTATGGGGTACCTAGTCATTATAGAAATATGGGGATCACCTACCCCATTTTCCTACTATGAACATCTCATCCATAATTATATCTCTAGAAGATTATGGAACTCAATATTCCCAATTATCCTTAGAAACAAAACCCATCAAAAAATAGATGTACACCATAATGACCTACATAAAAATTATTTAAATATATTATTCTAGTGACCAATTTTGAATCTGGAGTAATAAGATATGGAAAGAATCCAAAAACTCTTAGAACACAACATGTAATCAATTAGACACAATGTGTGGGCCTTAGACAATAATAGAACATGTGCATCCAGGGGATAACTGTCTGTATTATTCTAGAACGACTGATTTATGTCATTTAAGAACACAACATTTCTAATATTCAATATGGAATATAGGATTAGCTATTTGTTCCGGAATATACCCTATAATTACCTGAGTCGTGTGGTCTATATATATGATGTGTGTTATAGGATCAGACACCATGTTGTGTGAATCCACATTTTAATATAATTAAAAATATTTTTATCAATTAATTTAAACAATAAATTATGGAAACCATGGGTAATCATTATATTTTATATTAATAAAATCTATAATTTAATTTTAAATTGGATCAAATCAATGTTTTCATGTTCTTTTAATTTTAAAAAAATGGGGGTATACTGATCATGATTTCTACATGGTTAGTTGATGGGAAGGGTCATCGTGTGTTATATATCATGCCTAAAAACCCCATTCCCCCAACAATATTAGTTCATAAAGTGTTCTAAAATTGGAATAGTACTTCTAATATTTAACTTAGACATTAAAACTATAGCATGGATTGGAGTGATACATTGTGTATGTTTCTTTCAATTATTTGTCATGTGATTATAATTTCCAAATAATGAATCTTTTTCATATGAAATTCACATCATTACCATCATTATTTTAACCACCATCAACCATAATTTGTTTATCTACTGATCTTGATTCCACAAGGATTCCACACCACTTATCATTGGAGTTTTATTCAATCATCCATTACAGGAATCATTATCCGACTATACCATCATACTTGAGCCAATGTATCACTCCTAAATTTATTCCTAAACAGTCATTGAGATCCTCTACCATGCAGTTTTTCTATTCAAACCCACTTTATTATTCATGTCTCTATCAAATTACATATCCATCTAATCTTGTTGAGAATAATGATGGATATATGGAAGATAGATAACTATTCTTAGTAAGATATCCTACCACCCAAATTCTAATTTGAATGTAAATTCATTAAATATCATTTGTGAAAGAATTTTCCTTGAAATATATCATGGCACTGATCGAGGTGTATCAATATTGAGACTTTTGAAGAAGATAATTATTGGATGAAAAATATAAATCCATAATAATACAAAAATAAGTATATTAATCCACAATCCTCAAAAAAAATAATTTTAATAATTAATCATGAATTTGTAAATGTAATTCCAATAAAACTTCATGCCAAGGAAACTAAAATCATTTTAAACACTATATCCATGACATGGGAATTTATGATAGAAATATTTTAGAATTATAATCATGAAATATTCCATGAAATGTTTAATAAAACTAATAATATAATCATGGATTTATTTATATAAAGAATAATGTGATATAAAAAATAAAAATTCCAAAAACATTACTGAAATTCATCAATGATTCAAGTTTACTTATTAATCCAAATATTTTGATATTTCTTCCACATAAAATGGTCATGTAAATATCATATAGTATTTGAACTTTATAAGATATAGTTCTCCCTAAATAAGATGATATAAAATAATTTTTATAATAAAAAATGTACTTCAATTGTTGTTTCAGATAATAATAATGTAATTTTCGAGCAAGTGCCCATATTATAAATATTATACCCCTCCTTTCAAAAAATACCCACTCAAAACCCAACTATAGTGTTTAAATTTTCATTGGGGAATCTATTTATGAGATATTAATTATATACATTACCATGATTAAAAAATATTTTAAAAATATTAAAATATTTTCAAATACCCACAATTATTATAAAAATGAACCATACATGCGACCTATTATATAAATATTATTAAAATAAATCAAATTGATTTATTATAAAAATGGGTCATTAAATAAAAAATTTCATAAATAGGGAGATGATGTGTGACCTTAGGTGCACCTATCATAATGTTAGAGGTTGTCTACTAATGAAATGGTTAAGGAAAAAATGTTGAGGTGGATATACCATTCATATAATATGCATTTAAAATAAGGTATATAAAAGATATGACATTCATATAATGAATATCATAGTGTGTATATGGAACATTGCAGTGATAATATAACTATTATAAATAAATTATACATGCAATGAAATATAAAAATCAACCCATGCTAGTCAAGTGAAACATACATCAGGAAAATAGATCATCCACTAGGTCAATCATATATAACCCTACAATAGAAAAAATATGAAAAAAAAGATATACTATAAGTATCCATGATACACTTCAATACCATATCCCCCCCCCCATATAACCACTCTCCCTAGACCACCTATACATAATCTGTGACCTAACCTTTATGCTAGACATATAGTTAAAAAATCCACCAATGTTCATGTCTAGGGTGTAAAAATATATATCATTGGCTCCCTAACAATGTGGCCCCTAATATATTACACAACATATTATTTCAAGGAATGATAAATAACAAATAATTAATACATAATATATAAAAAATCAATTTGTGCCATCATATTCTTACCTAGAAACCATTACACACAGCCTTATATACATAGACACTTCATGAAAATCATGTTATTCATTCCACTAATGAAAATAATGTTCCTCGGTCACTAAATTTGTCTAACCATGAAAATAAAAATGAAAATAGTACCTAGATTGTTTCTAGGAAAATATTAAGATAATCAATTAGGTATACTCAAATTTTACCCAGATAGTGTCTCCAATTGTAGCTAGTTTAGAATCTTGGTGAAATAGAACTACACAAATAGGATCTCTAAGCTCCTAATGATCTAGCTACTCTTTGAAAAAAGAGAGCACATAGATGGTTTTTCAGGATTGGAATAGTATATCTATTTTAAAAAATAAGAGGAAATCGAGATAATATTCCAAGCTCTAATCAGTTGGGCTATAGGGAGAAATATTAGAATACATTAATGTGTCCAATGATTTAGGGAGTCTTCCATTTAAAGTAACAAAAAAATGTATATCAAAAAAACATTGAATCATTAAGTATATGAACCACAATTGGAGTAAATCATCCACATAAAATTATCCTAAATCATGTTTTAGTAATGTTAAATAAAAAATGATCATGAAATATATAATCTATATAGAGCTCTCAACTAGGGTCTAACGTATACCTAGTGCTCAGCAAGTGACCAACACATCTTATGTTTCCTATATCCAGAGTTATTTCATCCTAGTTTTATAAACTATTCAAATCCCACTACACCTATTATCATCACATAATCATCATAGAAAATAGTATATAACTTGTAATATCATCTCTAAATCACATGTTCAAACGAGATGAACTAATAAGCTAATTATAGTCACAAAGATAGAATTAATCCCCTTTCTCCCCTGAGACCATACCTAAATCCTAAATATCATTAATAACCATCAATAATAACCCCATGGTTATATAAAAACCGTTTCCCTTTTTCAACAACAAACAATTCATTGAACATGTATTAAAACTAGTCATTAGAAAAACTCATCACCCTACCCTTATATATGAGACTTTTCTAACCTTCTGAATTCATAAAATGATTCCTCCATAAGATCATGAATTAATTACCACCATATATCTCGTCAAGATAGACCAATATAATTAGATGTTATTTTCCCCATCCCTAGTGGATAAATAAGGAAAAACCATCATCATGAATTACTCATTCTTTTCCTATAGGAATATCTAACTGCCAGGATATAACAAGACTAATGTTTCATGTCTGATTAAACCAAAAATAGATCCACAATCATCCATTAAAGGGTATTTCTAAATCCATAGGTTTTACCTACTTTATAAATATTCAACCATAAGGGAAAACATTTAGTTACAAAATTACTAAGTTTTTCCCAACTAATTCCTTATTCAATATAATGATTTTGTATATCATCTATAACATTTAATCATTAAGTTTCTCCCTTAAATTAAATATCATAGTTATTAAACCTTGTTCATCCCATTTCAAAGGCATCCAAAAATGAATCAACCATCAAGACACCTATTAAAAGGTCAACTACCATTGAACCCTCTCAAAAATCATAAGGTTCTGCCTGATTCCTCTTATAAAGTTTCTCATTACCAGAGAAACTTTTAGGTTCGGTCAAACAATAATTTATTACACACCCCAAGGAGACAATGTCATATATTGATCTTAAAATAATTATAAAAATTCCAAAACATATGTTTTAATGCTGATATATGAACCCTCTTGTCAACTATAATATTATACCTCGCTAGAATTATCATGCATATATAGATAAATAAAAATAATAAAAAATTATGTTGTTTAATTTGTTATAGACTACCTACCACAATGTATGAGTAGTTATACCCTTTAAAACCATATTTTTATTTTACATTGTTCACATAAAATTAATGAATAATTCAACCCCCCCCCCACCCTCCACACACACACATTAGGGTAATTAGAGTATAGAAATTATAGAAATTATAGAAACAACAAAATTATTGTTACTTAAAGTTATCATTACCCAAAAGAGATCACTATTGTATATTTATCGGGAATTTTCCCAGATAAAAACACCCAAAACCTTTGATAAGGATGAGTTAGGGAAGGGTGAATAAGCATAAAACATTAGATGGAAAAAGGGAAGATTCTAAATTTCATAAAAATATGTACCCTAAAAGAATAAAGTTTCCTCCATATGAAGTGTGGTCTCTGGTTTACCACAATAACCCTTATATCCCTAAATAATGGTCTAATAGTACTATGATTTTTTAATTACCATAACCTATTGCCTCTATTGGATGACTATATCCTCTATATTTCCATTGAAACCCTTGTGCATACTCACCAGGGGTTTAGTGGCTTCTATAATATCCTAATTAATGATGTAACTAAATTAATTTGTTAATTTTAATTAAAGTGATTCATTAGTGAGATATTTTGAGAAATTTAAATTATTTTTATTAATTTAATTATAAAAATTGATGATTGTTATTTGTTTTAAGTTCATTATTTTTTAATTTTACAAAATAAAAAATTATTGTATTTTATAATATAACATAAATTATTTATAGATAATTGATCAAAATGAAACCAAATGTTAAAAATTTTATCTATAATGGATTGATGATTGAATTTGATTGGGTCTTAGAATTTATTATTTCTTTACTCTTATACATGGATTCATGAGATACCACATTATCAATTATTTCTGACATACAGAAAAAATTATTTTGAGTATTTGATTAATATAATCTCCAAGAGTGGGAATAGATCAATGTTATATATTTATTTTTGTAGGATATTGGGTATGGAAGGGTTTGAAAACGGTTCTCTCCATCACCAATATATTTCATACCATGTGATGAAGAAATCTTCTTGGGGGGAATCCCTGATGGGGAGGAGTCGTAACTATACATTGTAGTTTATATTATAATTTTTATTAAGTTTTTCTTATTTACATGATTAATTGGGAAATTAAAATATGTAAATGTGTATATATTATTTTATATTATTGTTGGTAGGTGATATATAGGGATATGTTAGTGTTAAAAAATTCTTATTGGGTATGTGGGTATCATTGGTTACTTGGTGTCCTCCAATAGGGTGGGTGGGAGCTACTACCCCACAAAAAAAACTATATGGTGGTGACGTGTTGAGTACCCATTCTTCACTAGATGAATTATTTAACACTAATAGAAATATGTAAATGTAATGAGATTTTTAAATTTTATTTTAAAATGTATTTTTGTTTATAAACTTATGATTCAAGGGTAGAATTTTGGATTCTTTTATCAAAAGTATATAAAGAATATCGTTCTTCAAATATTATTCCTCTTATACTTATTATGCGATGATTTTTTATTTTATTTTTTATTTTATCCTTGTATTGTGGTTACCATGGTTTTTGTTTCAATAAGGCTATGGTAAGGTCATTTCATTCTCTCCTTTCTACAACAACCACAATTCAATGGTATGACAATCATTAATCTTTTATATACATTATGATTTCACTAATTCTTGGTTATATGTTGAATTACATCCTTAGAATAATATTTTATGGACATCATATTCATAATTTTAAGGTTAAATTTCTTCTATAACATATTTTCAAAGTGTTATGATGGGGGATGACTGAGATGGTGTGAAATATATTAAAATGTGTTTTTTCATAAACAAAAACATATTTGAACTTTTTTATTTTTTAATTATATTAGGATGTTTTAGTTATGAAGGTATAACTTATTTGTAATAACATTTGAAATGCTATTTTATTATCATATTAATTGGTCTATATATATTTCACCATTTTAGGGTTATAAATTAGAAATAATGAGTTTTGGAAGATAAGAATGTGGTAGGTGCTTATGTATTTCACACTCATCGGTTCTCTATGATTTTCAGTTTACTATAATAAATATATTGATGATAAAATATATTTAATATTGGTATATATGTTAGTATATTTCTTGTTATATGTGATTTTTTATGGATTGAGGATATCCATATTGTAAATTTCACTCTTAGTGGGTAAGTTCAATTGATTTCATTTCCTTTTATTATGGATTTAGAATAAATTATTCCCCATAAATAATTTTTATTATGGATGCATAGTCCTTTATATCAAGATTCAGAGTAAAATTCGATATTGGTGAGGTTGGTTTTTGTGGTGGTAAGAATAGAATATGGGAACCAACATTAAAGGTAAATGTGTTTATTATTCTTTCTAATATTAAATTTTATAACTATAATTGAATTTTCCCTCCTTCCTGGCCATATAATGTTATTTTTTATAGAATTAAATGTATTATAGTGTGGATGGGTTCTTCTGTTAACCATCTATAGGGTATTATATAATCACACTATTCATATATCATTTATGGTATGTGAATACTTTATTACTCATGATTTAGTTAATGGAATGACTCAAAACATGATTGTTGATGTAATTAAGGATATGAGTAGCTTATAAGACGTTGGGAGTAGGATTAGAGTTATCATCTATGAAGATATATAAAATAATATTGAATATTATTTATGTTTATTATACTTTGATTTTATTCTAGAATCATGTTGTCTGTGTTTTTGTGTCATGCAATTTTTGAAGTTACGGAATATATATTTTGAAATTCATTAAATATTTCTTGGATCTTGTCTATGCTATCAAATATTTCATCATGTCTTATTTATTTGGGTATTATTTAAATATTAAATATATTCTTAAATGTTTAACATTATATCTATGAAATATTTATAGCCACATTAGTCTATAAAACACACCTGAATGCTTTCAATAATTTGAGTTGGATTGTATGATCCAATCCATGTTGTTCTAGTCCCTAATTTTCTTAAGTCAAAACATCAAAATATGATGGAAAATAAAAATGAAATGTTTCTAAAAGACATTAATTATATTTAAATAATTATCCTTTCATTGATGAGATTTCACAAATATTAAATAATGAATATTTTTAAATGTGTCATAATTTTGAAGACAAATATATTTTCCCATTTAGAAATAAGTTCACATTAGTCTCTAAAAATTTTTCCCCTGAAACATTAGATTAAAATTGTTTTTCATTCAATTAGTATTTTTATTTTTCACTTTTTCGAAGGATTCTACTCCTTATAGGAATTTTTAGACTTGTTTTACATAATTTATTTAATGTTTCAAGTGAATCAACAAATTAGTATACTTTTTTTACATAATAAACTAGATCCAAAATTATGTATAAAAAATTCCACACTTATAGTGATTAAAACCCTTATTAAAAAATAATATTAAAAATCTAATTGAAAGATTGAATTTTTTTCTATAAATTTTTTAAAAAAATATAAAAATTGGGATGAATAAATATGTTTCAATGTATAAGGATAAAAATAACAATTATAATTATGATATACTAAACTCACATTCAATATATAACATGATGTGAATGTATAAACATTCCCCAAAATAGATTTGAAATAATCCATTTTAGAAAATTTGTTCTTAATAGATGTATGATTCTCATTAACAACTAGATGTTTCCCTTATTCTTTAAAGGAAGGAAGAAGATAAAATAGATTTTACCAAATAAACAAAATATAGGATCCCTAACCAACTCCTTCAGGAAAAAAATAATGTTGTTTCAAACCATATTTCTTTTCCATTAAATTGTTAGTTAAATATTCATGTTGATAAGATAAATAAAAACTGTATGAATAATAATTAGGGAATAATTAGGGAACCACCCTAAAAAATACCAATGGATCATAATAAATACATAATATTGAACATCCCTTAACTCAATGGATGGATTCAAATATAGTTGATGAAATTCACTGATTTTAGTAGTTTTAAGTAAAGAGAGGAGTATGAACAACTTTAATAGGCCCTTCAAATATATATTAACATATTAAAATAAATCTACTCCATTATTCCAAAGACTATACTTTAGTGTTCTAGATGTATATACAAAAGTTAGAATACCAAAATATTCATTAGTCCATAAATAAATAATTCAATATTTTGACAAGACATTCTATTTTTTTATATGACACTCAATACCTATAATTTTTTAATGTTATCGAGAATACAATCTTGAAATTGATGGCTCTATTAGAATCCTAATTAAGTGTCTTGTTCCACTATTTTAAAAAATGTTTATTTAGTTACAATAATAAATTTATATCATATAAAGAAACATTCATTATTTTCACTACCATGTATAGAAAGGGGTATATGGTATCCTTTAATTTTTTTGGTTCAATAATTAGGGAGGTGAAATTTATAAACATGTTAACCAATCACCTTAAGAATTTTTATTTTCTTGAAAGGTAATGAAATTCCTGGAAGATGAATCCATGTTGTCGTAAAATTTGAATATAGATTATTTTTATAATTAATCATCGTACACATAGAAACAAATTTATTTTAAAAAAATCAATATTTACATAACTAAGACAATTTAAAATACCATGTTGGTTTAAGATAAAGGATAAGGTGTAGAATGTCTAGTATAACAATGACTGGTGTGAATGATAATCCCAAATTAAAGTTGATTTTTCAATCAAGGATATAAATAGGAAGAGGTTCTCCAAAATAATATCTCATATGAATATGAGAGTAAAAATAATCTACTGGAATAAATTTACCTTTACGAGTAATTAGTATTCCATCGTATATTAAAATAGGTTTTAGGATGAATGAAATTAGTGGAATGGTATTCTAGAAATTGGATAAGGAACCATTTTCAAAAAACAACACTCCCATTTAGTTATTTATTGGAATGAGTTTAGCCTAAAAAAATTTATTCTCCTATAGGAATATTAAATTCCACTAGAGGAATTTAAAATTCCCAATCTATGTTACCACTATATTGAGGATCCCCAACATTATTGGAATTGAATCAATTTTTCATTATTATAAAATTGGGAAAATAAATATTATTAATATAAATATAACATATATTAGAAAGGTATCATTGACTATATAGGTTTCCCTCCATATATTATTTAAATATTCCATATTTTTTAAAACATATGCTAGTAAAGATAGAGAAATTTAGGTGTGGTAATTGGCATATTATAACTTGTTTCTTGACACTATAAAATCTATTTATAGTGGGTTTGGGTATGTTAAATATTATTTTTAATTGTTTTAGGATGATAAATCTATTTCCCTATGTGGGAAGGTTTGGTCTAACTATGATTGGATACCCTAAACCCTACCCCATTAATATTTGGGACACCTTAAGCTAGCGACCACTCAACATTGTCCCATCCTGTGTGTTATATATCCTATGTCGCACCTCCACATATGTAAGAGGATGTTAAATAATGGTGAGGGCCTTATTAATATATTGGGGAGACTATGTCCACAATATCATGATAATAAATAAAAAATAAATATCAAAACAACATATACACACCAATAATCATTCTACATAGAATCCAATAAACAAAAATCAAGTTATAATTAATGAACTAATGTTATATAAGAAAAAAATAAATGATTTATCATTGGTCTGAGTACATATAAAAAAATTTAAAAAAATTGAGTCTTTACTATAATCCTCAAGCCTTATCTCCTTAATATGTCCACACATTCAAGCTTAACCATGAAACATTAGGAATCTACCATACATGAACATGTTGTAATTAAGACTTCCTAGGAATTAGAGTGTCATTACAACCCAATAAATGTGTGAGTAAAACTTATTATTCCACCCCTAATGGTGTCCCTAACAAAACCAGTATATATAATATTTTTCTAAGTGTAAAACTCATTAGTTGGTGAATTGAGTTCCCAAATAAAATTTCACTTTAAAAATACATAAAACTAAATAAATAAATTTGATAATTATAAAAGATTACTAGTACTATAGGTATATCTAATTTAAGGGTTTTATGTAACCCCTAATAAGTTTTATCAAAACATAGCTTTAACAATTGTAGATTCATTCCTAGATTTTGATATTACTCTACTTGTACTAAAAATTAAATAACCTCACATGTAAATTCTAACTATTGAAGTAATGTTATAACAAATTTATTTCAATACAAATTTTAAAAAATATGTAAGAAAACATGAAATACAGAATGAAATAAAAATAGGTTCAATATCAAGATTAGAGATACTTTTTTCTACTTAGTGGCAGCCACTACTAAGAATGTTTATCAATAAATAATCCAATCCATATCCTTAAGTTGGTTTTTACAATAAAAAAATTGATGGGATGTCTTGGTTATATTAAACCTCTTCCATATTTCCTATAGGTGTAAAAATATGAATAAATAATAATCGTGAGTAATAAATACTCTACAATATAGTGTAGGTGATTGTTCTTTAGAAATAAAACAATTTAGAAAGGATATCTAAAATGTAATAAAAAATAGATAGATAAGAGAAAATAATATTGGTTCCACAAACATTGAAGTTATAATTCAATACAAATTATTATCCTCCTCTTGAGGAATTATCTTGGGTCAAAATAACATGTGAATATTTGAATATGTTCTAAAATTTTTGGATGATGTTATAGAGAAAATAGAGTATCATAAACTTATAATAGAGTACTATTTCATCACAAAACATTTTGATATCTGTAGACGTTAAAATAGAGTACTTGTTAATCATGAAACTTTTTGATATGCACATATCCTAGGATTATTTTTATTTGTCCATAGTATCAAATAAAAGATACATTTTCCCTAAAAATAGGTAATAAAAATAATCATTGGAAATCCTCATACTCAGAATGAAATCTAAGTTCATTGAATTATTTTATCCAATATTTAATTCTATTTAAAAATTTTGGTTAGATTATTATAAGTAGTAAATATATTACTCACTTTAGATATGAATTCTCTAACGTGTTTCACATTAGATTCCAATGTAGCTTCAACACTTTGTAATAATTATTATTTAATACCTTGAAGTCATATGTTTAACCATCATGAACATATGGTTGGTCCAATAAATGATCAAAAACTAAGTATTTACCATTATCACTTAACTTAGCCATGCGGTTTCGTCATCTCTGACAAAATTAAACTTTCCTATACAATAGATTCCCATCATTGTGTGGTTGATTAGAAAATTATAAAACCATGGTCAGTTTTTTACATCTATCAATGTGACATGGTTTATCTATCATCTTTATGTGTTTGATTTAAATTAAATGTTTAGTTAATTCAAGGATTTGTATAATTTTTTACGGACACCCAGTCACAAAAAATTAGAATTGTGGTTTCATGTTTTACTATGTGGTTTATTAAAGAGTTGGGGAGAAAATAAAAATTATTTACCATGATGGTTTGTGGAAAATCTACTATCTATATGGTCTCTCCAGGCCTTTTAGAATAACCTGATTATCTATGGTCTATTAAGATACAACATGTTCTCACATGGTTTATCTTGCAGTCTCTTAAGTCCATTGAGATGTTTTCCACAATTGATACACCTTTTGTGTAGTCCCTCTAATAATTTTTCAAATCCAAATTATCTAGTGTTATGTATATGGTTGATGGTCTCTTCATGATTTTGATTAAGTAATTTCTATCTTTTTAGAATCATGGTAGATAATCTATATTTTTGTGTTTTATGGCCACTTCAAGACTTAAGAAAATATCTAGTATAATCTATAGAAATATTAAACTTTTAAAAAAATGAAATTTTTTAGAAATAACATAAACATGATTTTTTTTATTATTAAATTAATAATTTTTTTGTACTAAGATGATAATATAAACCTTTTTTAATATTTTATATCATGGTATCAATATCAATAATCAATAAACATAGAAACCAACTAAGAACAACATGTTATATAATTCTATACTTTTAATCCCATATAAAGACAAATTCATACATTCACCCCATTTTGGTATTATCAAAAATAAATAACAAAAAGGGTGACATAGAAAAAATAAAATTAACAATGAAAATAAAATTCTGATAATTAAGAGGCAATATGATGAATAATGATATATTTCATTGATGTTAAAAAAATACATTAGACCTAACTTAATATCAAATAAGAATCAAAATCCTAAATGGAGGAAGGATCAATTATATTTTTACTATAATAAAAATTATATCAGAAGGAAGTGAAGGCCTGGTAGTAGCAACATCTCCTTACTTTATTGGATACATGGAAACTAGTTGGATTTGGTGCAAGTCATGATAAAGAGTGAGACTGAATTGTCTTATTAAAGGTATAATTGGAGAGGTAGTGGGTGGGGTAGAATTACCCAGGAAAATTGAAGAGAAAATGGGTTTAGTAACTGGGAAAAGAGAAGGGTGAGGTACTGATAAAGTTGGATGTATCCAGACTCAATCATTATTCATATATATATAAGGATCCAACAGTGAGGTAATATTTTTTCATAGCCCTAGACCCATGTCCTATAATATTAAGAAATTTATCATTCACTAAGATGAACTGGCCAAGAAGGGGTTCAATAACCCATAATTTCTTTACAATCCCTTTGAATATGGATATTAGAGGAGGCATTTTAAGATTGATATCCAATGTATGAAATGTGGTGTTTAGGTATAGTTTGATGTAAAAAGTTTTGACATAGTACATTATATATCCATTGATTACACTTTTTTTTGGTATCCTTGACTAATTTATCTTTAATCATATCGTATATCTTCTATTTAGGTCAAATAATATACATTTCCACCAGATTCTGAACATCCTTTATAATTTCATTAATAATATTTACTTCATCATGTATGATTTTTTTAATAAATTCATCATCAATAGATACTGAGGTTGTAGGAACTGATGTAGATGTAGAGGGTCTACAAGGATTGGAAATTATATATAGGTACCTTCTTTCCAAAGTTTCGAACATGTCAATTAACAAATCCTGAAGACCTCAAATCTAACCTATAAAATCCTCTATATGATTTCAAAAACTCATAACCTTAATAAACATGTGATCTATCTTGGGAAATAGATTCTATTATATATGAGAAACAATCCTCTCAATATTGAAGGCTGTATATTATTTTCTTTAATAGTTATTAGCCCTATGAATAATGAGAAAAATCCTTTTAATACTTATATAATATTATTCCTAAATTGAAAAAAATTAAATAAGTGATTAAATATGGTGGAGTATAAGAAGTAACAGGTTATCGAGAAGATGGTTCATGGGGATCATGAGTTGACTGAGGTAAAGAGTGAGATTTAGTGTCACTAAAATCATATTAAAAATGTCTCTTCCAGGATATTTTATTACCTAAAGATATACTAGGGGTATTTCAACATCTTTAATTGAAGAATATTAATATTCCCTTGATTATTATATAATTGCAACCTCTATTCATGGTGAAAAATCATAAATTGGTTCTCCTTGAAATATATTTTTCGAGCTAGGTTTAGGTTAATAAAGAGTCTCCAAGAGTCACTAGAGATCATCAAAGCGCTAATGTAAAATATGATCTTTTGAAATTTGATAAGAGGGATTTAACACATCAGACTCTATAAATGAAGATATGAATAGAATTGAATCTCCCTCTAGACTAGCTGGAATATCATTATCATATTCATCATTATCACCCTCATTATCTACAGGATAAGATAGATCCATTTTAGAGATATGATTATCTTGAGGTTAATCATCGACAAGAGGTGTAGAATCAAATATGGGGCCTCCTCTCATTTAATACATGGGGGGACACTCTCCATTAGGATCATCTCCCTTATCAGTCAATGAATCTATGATAATGGGAAAAAACAAAGATTTATGAGTTCTCTCCCCCTTAAGAGATATTCTTACCCTTAGAGGATATTCTATAAGAGGAACTTCTGATTCCTTTGAATCTTCCTAAACAAAAGAGCCCCATATGTAATATTTATAATATATTCTTTCTTTTCCAGCTACATAAACTATATATTGATATCAATTTTCATGTGAAGAGTATTTTTCATCAATAATTTGATATGGGTTCATGGTTAGATCAATGAAATCTTTTGGTCTAGTGGAATTCGGAATTGGATTAAAATTATCATATACACATTATTCCTAATATACCCATATACTCTTACATGGAATCCAAATAATATTTATTCCCTTAATTGTAGGTTGGATTAAATAGATACCACCCGAATACACTAATATCTAAATTATTATAAGAAACATTGGTTTCTATTCTAGAAAAATAGAAATTAACATAGGGTATAGAAGAGTATTGAATCAAGAATATGGTATAATTAACTCTTCCATGTGCCTCATCAAAAATCTATGAATAATTATCAATATTTCATGAACCATAATGTATAGAATGAAAACATATTAGTGTTATATTGTGTTTAAATCTCACTTTTTAGGGGAGTTGTTATGTCGTAAAAAAATTATAAGTATGCTAAGTTCTCCAATTAACTCAAAGTAATTGTGCCTCTGATGGGTCCTTTCAAAAATAATTTATTCTAAGTAACTTAAAATATAAAATTTTGTATGGTTCAGTAGATAAAAACTCTGATAGTAGTCATATTTATACAAATAATAAACCACTAAATAGTCTGCCCAAATGTTAAAGAGAACTCACAATCGTGGCCATCAAAAAAAATTTGAATCGGATCTTCATGATCTGTAACATAAAATTCCATGTTTGGGTTAAATTTTTTTACCAAAAATGGATATAAAGGATAACCATTATCCAAAAACCAACTCATCCAAACTTGAAAATTCAAATATCTCCAAACTAATGAAATTCTTGTCCTAAATTACTTCTGTAATATCTCGACCTTTTTTAGATATTTTTCAATATCCTTTATAGGTAATATTTTTCCTTTTTTTGAGTATATCTTGTTTCTGTTTCACCATTGAATGTTTTTTGGGTAAAATTACAGAATTGTTGAAAGGTATTTCAGAAGTTCATAGTTGGTGCACAGTTTTCCCAAATTATGCACCCTTCCACAAAAACCGATGCTACCCCAAACAAATGGGGATCACATGGTCAACAAATTTTTTTAGAAACTATGGGAGCTAATAAGAGTAACCTTTAACCCCAATAAGAGAGGAACATTATTAGGATATACAGTTTGGAAAAACTTTTTTTCCTTTATAAGAAACTATGGGTGTGGAAAATTAAACCACATAAAAATATACTAAAATTTTCATGAACCCCCGGACTTCACCCTATGTCACCCAAAATGACCTTAACTATTTCCCCTTATCAAAATAGGATTCTAGATGAATTCCAAGGGCTATTGAAAACAATTATTTATGTGTAGAATCTTGTACTGAAGAATCATAACATTTCCTAGTATGTGGTTTATTCTTGATTAGATTTCTTTCTCATCCTACCCTCTTTCAGAATAAAGAGGAATGTTTTATCTATAGTTGGTGTGGGTTTGGATCAATGATTTGATGATTTTTTTTCTATTTCCTATTGTTTCTAGGAATTTATTCTATATAACATTCTTTATTATGGTATTGACTATTCTCTTTCAATTGAGGAATTTCTATTGAGTGATCACTCATGAAAAGTTTTTAGGTAAGTGGTATAAATCACAAATAATATAGTCTTGATTAAATTATGTCTATGTAATTGTGAAATTAAAATTTCTATTATTTCTATATTTCATCAAAAATTTAATTGATTCATTTAAATTTCCATGTTATGATGATTTGGGTTATATTTTGGAATTGAAATTGGTTTACATGTGAATATTAAATTGATGGGACATTGGGGTTATTGAATTGATTAATTGATGGGAATATAAAATTGATTGATTAATTGAATATTTAATTGGTTTACTAATGGGAATAAATGTGTTTTTAGATTAACCATTAATGGTTAATTAATTATTTGATTAATGGTTGATAATTGGTTTAATTTTTAATTGACTGTATTGTCCTTATGATTAATTTATTGAACCATGTTTTTTGTATAATTGAATTGGTATACCATGATGTGAAATGTTGATGAGTGGATTAATGTTGATTAACATTGTTAAATGTGGTGTCTGTGATATATGTGATATATGTGATACAAGTGATTGTTTGATAAAAAAGTTGTGGGATAAGGACTAAGGCTCTAAATACCCATGGGGTTCTAGACATGGAATTCTTGACCTAAATGCATGTATGTGATAAATGAGTGTGGGACAAGGACCTAAGATCTAAATACCCATATCTAATATCATGTGTGGGGTAGGGGATGAGGCTCCAAATAACCATGTACCATTGAGGTGTGGGACAAGGACTAAGGATCCAAATACCCATGAGGTGTTATAAACAACATTCTATAAAATGATATTGGAAATAGTCTATAGTTAAAATTATTCATGATAGGAATTAAAATGAAATGATATATGATAACCTTTGAATTTTGATATGTGACATCCCTTGGGAATAGTTTACACTCCATCAAGGGAAAAACTATGTATTGATGGGTTGGGTTTCGTCATAATCCTATGGGAATTATGTGGTAAATTAAAAAATTACGAAATGTGATAATTTTTTACACTAGGAATGCAATATATTCATTATAAAACTACATATACTTTTATTAACTAGATATTGTTTTAGTCATCATTGGAGGTGGCCTACGAAGTTATAATCACACCCTACTCGGGCTACCTGATCAATACCCGAATAGAATTCATGTTTTCTGGAGAGGATAAGGGAAAGAGTTCTATATTAGATGGATGAGTTGGGATGGATCATGGATGAATCAATTAGACATGATTTTAGGACATTTTTAGAGTATTTAGTGTCTTTATGTTATGGTTTTCATTAGGCACACTTATTATGGTGTAGAATATATACTGTTTAGTTATGGATTTTTTATTCAGGATTGGTTATCATGGGATACTGGTTGTATCAGGTTATTAGTTCTATAATTTGGTTATTATCTTTTTATTTCTTCTATTTTGTTACTCTGATAAAGGGGAAATAATATCCCCATATTTTATATTATAATATCACTTCTATTTAGAAATCACAGGCATATGCGGAGTAGTGATTGAGGTCATTTAATTTCCCGGTTTAGGATACTAATATGTAGAACCTTGGTCGGGAAATTACAAAGTGGTATCAGAGCCAAATTTATTATTTTATTTTGGCATAATATTTGGGAAACTTAGATAGGAAACTTGGAATATTAGAGACTTGGTTATGATATTTTTCAAGGGAGTAGTTAACCCATGTACGATGGAATCCCAAGTACCCCTAGTGGGATTGTTGTTGTTGGTGTTTTCTGCTATAGTTGGATAATATTCTACCATGGTTGAATCACATATTGTGTGACGTGATATAGTTTCTGATATTTTATGATATTTAACCCATGGATCAGTATATAATAAGAGTTAATTATGCATTAATCATTCTGGGAACTCAATAATTATTCTCACATAAATCATTTATAAGCATGTATCGAAAAGAATATCTTGGGTCATGTTGAAATTGATTTTTTTTTCCATTCTAGTGTATTTGAACTGAAAATGGTGCCTAGTATAGAATTGAATGTCATAAAATGAGGAAAAATACGAATAATTGGTTTTCTATGGAGACAACAGAGGATGTGAATTTTTTTAACCTTTCTTAACACCAACCTAGATGTAGGATGGTTAAGGGTAGTGTTACATCCTCTGTTTTCATTGTGTAGTGAGAAATGGGGAAGAACCAATTACATATTTATGTGAATCTCTATTGTTAATTGTGTTAATGTGGTGGAATTTGTAATAAGATGTGTGTTTGGAATTATAGAGAAATTCCTCTATGAGGAAATTTGTTGATTAGAAAGCAGTAGGATATTTCTGAAAATGGTCCTCTAATAGTGGAGTCAAAGGCTCTGATATTTCTAAATAAGGGAGATAGAGAGTAGTTAGATGAGTAATTTTCTCACTTCATGCAGTTTATGGAGAGAGACCCGGATCGGGTAGTGAAGAGTGTGTCTAACCTCTCAAGAGAACTTCAATTATATAACCCCCCAACATTCATTATATAGGGTTGACTTGAAGGCTCATATTTATATATTTAATCCATCCAAACTATATTTTACCAATTAGAGACTCCACCATAGAAGATGGTCAAGTTGTATGTCTATAGGTTGTCAGGATCAGCGAAGCACTAGTGTGATGTTCGAGCTCGGATGTGGAAGGGGATGAGAAAGATATGGATATATATTTATGTGATGGACTTAAATGTTATATTAAGACATATTTTAACATGTCTTTGTTAAATATGTTTGATGGGGTGGTGGATCATGCTCTCTTATCTATGGGGAACCTGAAGGAGTCTTCCAATGGAGGACAAGTGGATTCTTTTGGATGATTAGGAGTTATGTCTTCCAAGAGTTTGTAGTGTCACTATGATAATGTTGACCAAACCAATGGGAATAATAGTGTACAAGGGGAAGGATCAATTGCTCAGGATCTTACCCAAGTTATTTTCCAGAAACATTTTACCCACCACTGGTAGACTGTTGAGCTTATATTAGAATGGGATATCTACAACGATTCTTCATGAACCTGAGATATATAGTTAGTGATGGAGTAGCAAGACAAAACCAGAGTACAGAAAGTGGATATTATACACTATCTCAATATTGTAGTTGGGATTCTAATTGTCATGGATGTCAGGGTGATTAGTGTGGTAATTATGGGAAAGAGTGCCCATATAAGTAGAGTGGGGCTGCTCTAGATACCCATATAGCATCATTTGGAAGTGGGTTAGGATAATTACATTTATTTCATCATACACATCTGGATAGAAAAGATGGACCATAAAAATTATAGGTACTATTAATATAGCTTCTATGCTTTTTAGTTTATTATTTGATACGGGTGTCTCTCATTCCTTTATATCATCACAACTTATCAATGGGTTGAAACTGATAGTGTAGTGTGTGAGTATGGTGATGATCATTGATACACCACTAGGAGTAGGTTGAGGGACATTTGTTTATTTAATGGTTGTTCTCTCAATGTTGGGGAGTTTCATTTTCAATAGGATATTTACATTCTAGATATTATAGGTTTTATCATAATTATAGTTTTGGACTAGTTAGTGGTGTACCATTACCACATAGATTATTACCTTAGGAGAGAGAATTTTACATCTACTGAGAATGAAAATTATATTCACCATGGATAATGGGATATATGAGAGATCCATGAAAGTCTTTTTTATCAGAAAATGGGGGAGCTGACCACCCAGGTTGCTATCCTATTACTAGAATATGGTGGTGTAAATAATGATGTATTTCCACCCATATAAAATTGATTACATGATGTGTTTCCTAAATAATTATCATGGTTTTCACCTAAGAGAGATAGGTAATTTACTATTTATATCATGTTAGGAAATACTCTAGTTTGAATCGTGCTATACAGAATGGATCCAATAGAGCTTCAAGAGATCAGGACTCATCTGCAAGAGCTGATGGAGAAGGGTTTTATCCATTCGATTACATCACCTTAGGGTTCACTGGTATTTTTTTAAAATAAGGATGACTATACATTGGGATTTTGTATTGATTTCAAAAAGTTGAAATAGTTGACTATGAATAATTTGTATCCTCTTCAATGTATCGATGATCTCTTTGTTCAGTTCTTCATATCTTGTTCTTTTTCTATGATTTACATGAGATTGGGGTATCATCATCTAATGGTTTACCCTTATTACATAATTTGAACTACTTTTAGAAGTAGGTATATCCTATATGAGTTATTTGGGATGTTTTTTGGGTTGATGAATGCACAAGCAAATTTTTTGTCCTAGAAGAAAATAATCTTCTATTCATACCTCTATATGTTTTTTTATTGTTTTGTGGATGACATCTTGGTGTTCTCTAGGACTCGATAATATCATTCCCAATATCTTAACATCACCTTGAGTACATTCAGAGAGAATCAACTATATTCCATCGTATATAAATTTCAGTTCTGGATTGACCATGGATATTTCTTAGGTCACATCAACTTGGGGGAAGGTGTTTCATTTGTGCTAGATAAGGTTAAGGAAGTTGTATCTTGGAAGAGATATAATATCATTTATGATATCAATATATTTTTAGGGATAATGGAATATTATTAGAGGTTCATATAACACTTTTCTTGTTTGGTAGCACCAATTTTAGTCTTGACCAATAAGGGGATTAATTTTGAACAATTTGGATCATATGGGAATGACTTTTAGGAGTTAAATAAGAACTTCACAATGACACCAATCATGATCTTACGTGATCCAAGTGAGAAATACATGGTTTTTTTATGATTATGGGATTTTTAATAGAGTAATGTTATTATAGGGGTCAATTTTTGGTATAAAGTTCATAGAATTGGAGTTCTAGTTCATATATCTATCATATTCACTACCTTGAGTCAGCTTTAGTTTTTTATTCATTGAATTGTTCGTGGAATTTACTATTGGGTAAAAATTTTACTATATATACATATCACAAAAAATTGAAATAAATATTTTTCAAATAGATTAGAATCTTTTGAATTTGAGATGGTATGCATATATTTAATCATTTGACTTTGATCTATTATATATGCATGGGAAAGGAAATAGTGTTTTTGACACTCTAAGAAATAAAACATAGAATCTGGAAGTTTGGGATTTCAGTTCTGACTGGATGATGATGCCTTTACTAGGTGAGATGCATGTTATGGCTTAGGAGCGTCCAGTGAAGATAATTATCATATTAGTTTCTGTGGATTCTACACTTTTTAGTGGGATTATAAAAAGAAAAATTTCGGTTCAGAAATGTTTTTCCTTGAGGGAAATCATTTAAGGCAGGCCATCACCTTTAGATTAGGACATATATGAGGATGTTATCATCAATGTTTGAAATTGGGTTCTTGATCATAATTTTATATAGGATTATCTGATTCATGAGTTGCATACTTCAAAGTGGGTGGTACATCTAGTTTTGACCAAAATATATCATGACCTATATAGGAAATATTGGTAGTGGGGAATGAAAAAGGAGATAGCAAGGTTTGTGACATGATGCTACACCTGTCAATAGGTGAAAGATTAGAATCAATGACCTAGTGTATTACTACAGTCATTGCCCATTCTGTAATGGAAGTGGAATGATGTTTCCATAGATTTTTCATTGGGTCTCCCAAGGATTCCTCAGAAGAATGACACTATTTGTGTAATTGTGGATCGTCTGACAAAGGGTGTGGATTTCTTACATATACAAGAGACTTTATTAGTGGATGAGGGGGTATTCATGTATGTTCGGGAGATTGGACATCTATTTTCAATTTCACATATTATAGTTCTAAATCATGACTCATGTTTTACTTCATTCTTTTGGAATGTCTTGCACAAGGCACATGGTACATAGGTTTTACTGTGTATGGAATTCCACTGACAAATATATGGACACTAATATTGTACTATATTGGTGATTGAGGATATGCTATAGGTATGTGTCCTAGTCTTTTTTTGGTCTTGAGAGAACCACCTAGTAGGGGTGGATTTTTATTATAACTAAAATTATTAGGAAACTATATAGATGGAACCATACAGGGATCATTATGGTAGTCCATGCATATCACCTCTATGTTGGATAAAGGCTGGAAAGTCAGAGTTATTGGGACTAATTCTCATGAAGTAGACATCAGAGAAAGTGAATTTGATTTAAAAAAGGACGGATATAGCTCAGAGTAAAATGAAGTCATATGATGATATATGTTGATGAAACCATGAGATTGTAGTGAATGATTTTTTGTTCCTTTGAGTGTAACCCATATTGGGTAACAATAGTATTTAGAGATAGGGAAAGTTGGTTCCCAGGTTTGTTGGACTATTTGAGGTTATGGAGTGAATTTGGAAGGTTGTGTACCGATTGGCTCTTCTATATTGGTAAAATTCTATGCATGATGAGTTTCTTGTGTCATGACTTCAACAGTACCACCACAATCCTTCTCATGTAGTTGATGTGGATGATTTTGATCTTGAGGATAATGTGTCCTTTGAGTAGAATCTAATACATGTATTGTAGAAACATGGTCGGTTTCAAGAGGAAACATGAGAGAGAGAGAAGCAAATATGTGGGCTCTTTTGGATGACCTATTTACATCTATATCTTAATGTTTATTGATATTACAGATCAGGGATGATATTTTATAAGGTTGGTAGATTATAAGTTCTTGATAGTTTCTAGAGATGTGTTACTCTCATTTAAAAGTATCCTTTTTTCTTTTATTTCAATATATCTAATTTGGTTCATAACTTGGGGAGTTTTTTTGGAGAAATTGGATATTTTTGAAGGGTTTTTGGTATTTCATGGTTGGCGCATGGTTTTTCCAAACTGTACATGCTTCCCCAGAAAATTGGGAAACCCCAAACAGAGAGGGATTGCATGGTCATTTTAAATTTTCTAAAAAAAAATTTCCCGCTTAAGAGTAACTATCAACCCCCACTAGAGATATGTATAGTTACTGTGTATGGTTTGGATAACCATGCATGCAGAAGATTTAACCCTCAAATATTAGAATAAATGTTTCTTGAACCAATAAACATTACCCTAAGTCACCCTAACTTGACCCTAGCTCATTAATCTGATTTTTGAGAATTATGTATAAATTAATAGGGATCTTCAACACCATCCTTGAGGAATTGATGTTCAGATTGAATGGTCTTCACCTCACTCGGTATGTGGTTTCTTCCCTATTATTTTCCCCCTATTCCACCCCTATTTATTAATAATGAAGATTGTTTCTTGAATATGGTGTGGATATAGGATTTCATTATTTTTGTTCCATTTGATATTGTTTCTAGGAATTTATTATAGATCTTGTTCTTCATTGTGTGTTTGTCCATTCCATTTCAATTTGGGGAATTTCCGTTGGGTGATCGCTCATCGTTAGTTTTGAGGTTGGTGGTCTAAATCACAAATTTTATAATATTGATTAATTTACATATATTTAATTGAGAAATTATAATTGTAGTTATTGTTAAATTTCATTTGAAATTTAATTGATTGATTAAAATTTCAATGTGATGATGATTTGGGTAGAATTATAGAAATTGAAATTGGATAAAACATGATTTTAAAATTTATGGGGTAATGGGGTTATGGAATTGGTCAATTAATGGGATTATAGAATTGAGTAATTAATTTTATATTTAATTGGTTGACTAATGTGAATAATATTCTGTTTATATTAACCATGAAGGGTTAATAAATTATTGTATTAAAGGATGATAATTTGTTTAATGGTGAATTTTTCATATCATTCCATATGATTATAGTATTGGACAATGTTTTTATTATAATTGAATTATTTTACAATGATTTGGAATTTTGGTGAGATGTTTGTTGTTGATTAACCCTATTAAATGTGATATATGTGATATATGTGATATATGTGATATATGTGATTGTTTGATAAATTTGTTGTGGGACATGGACTGAGGATCCAAATATCCATGTGGTTCTAGACCTGGAATTATACACCAAAATTCAAATATGGGATAAATGTGTGTGGGATAGTGAGTGAGTCTACAAATACCCATGTGTTATATTAGTAGGTGTGGGACATGGACTGAGGCTCAAAAACCCCATGAGGTGTTAGAAATGAGGTTATGCCCCATGAGATCATCTTTGGACTGTGGTTCAAATTTTACATGTTATGAATTAAAATGAAATGACATGTGATTATCTTGGTATTGTGAAATGTGAAATCATTTTGGGATAGTTTAGACCCTAACATGCGTCGAAGATGGTATTTATGGGTTGGGTATTTTCATGACCTAGGTAAATTATATGATTAATTAATGAATAATGAATTGTGATAGTTGTTTACATTATGAATTTTAATTTATAATTTATTCAACTACATACACTATTTTTGGCATGATATTGATTTATCCATCATTGGCGGTGGACTAGGGAGTTGTTCTCACACCATAATTGGCCTTCCAAATCGGTACCCGAATATAAATCATGTTTATAGTACAGGATAAGGGAAAGGCCCATATGTTAGATGGATGAATTGGAATGGAACATGGATGAGGGAACCCAACACGGTGTTGGGATCCACATGGGGTTTTTAGTGTCTTTATTTTTGGGTTTTTTTAAACATTGTTATTATGGAGGGAAATGTCTAGTATTTAGTTTTTTATTTGGTATTCCTATTTTTGTTATCATGTTATACTAGTTTTTTATAGTTGTTAGTTATATAATTTAATAGTTCCAATTTTATTTATACTATTTTTTTAATATAATAAAGAGGGTATAGTCTCACCATGTTTTATAGTAAACCCTCACTACTTTTCTGCAAAATCTATCATATGTGGATGAATACTTTATGTCATGTAACAGATCGGCTTGGGGCACTAGTATATGGCCCCCAGGTCAGTTCATTACAACATCCCATCCATGTTCTTTTCTGCGATGACTTTGCAGGATAAAATATGGGGATTCGGAAGATTTCTAGTTCCACTCATAGATTCCCTTTCTCTCTTCAACACATTAGAGGATTTTGAAATATCCACCTCAAAGGATCATCTCAACATAACTATTCACAACTATGATTTTTGGATCAAAATGATACAATTTTTGTGAAGGACATATCAAAATGGGGTTTGGGTTGAGTAATGCAATGATTGTGATTCTAAATTGAGATATTAAATCATTTAGGGATTTAATAAAAAGTAACTCATGTGAAATAGCTAAAATAACACTTAAACCCCAGATAGAAAATCTTTTTATTACATGTTAATTGAGAAATATTATTAATAAACTAAAATTTTATATGTAATATAATTAAATGTAATATTAAATGTATATATATAAAAAATTGATCATACTAAATTCATACCTAATATAATTTAATCTTTCATAATTAATAGGATTTATAAAAATGTCAACAACATGATTTTATATGCCTATGACTTCAAGATTAATATTTTTCTTTTGAAAATGGTCTCTCAAAACATGATCTCTTATATCTATATGTTTTTTTCTATAAGTAGATACAATATATTTATAAATATTAATAGAAATTGTTTTCCAAATTTATAGGGAAATGTCAAAATCGACAACCATAGTCTATTAAATTTTTTTTCATCCATATAATTTATGCACAAAAATTACCTTTAGCTCTGTACATAGATTTAATAGTTTATAATGCAATAGAGGTCTATTTTTTACTGCACCATGAAACCAAAGACTCTGCCAAAAAGTGACATGTTTCAAATGTTATTTTTATGTATGAATTTCAGCCACCAAAATTTTTATATGAATAATTAACCAAGTAAAATTATTTTACTCTAGAATAAAACAATAATAAATTTGTATTACTTCTGAGGTATTATAAAATTATTTTTATTAAATTCTAATTTGATTGCATTGTATTTTCTTAAAAACAATCCCAATTGCACACACACAAAAATATGTCTATATAGTTATCTGTTTTGTAAATTGAACTCTATATCATACATCTATATATGGTTTGATATACTGGTTTCCCAGTTTCATCAATATCCAATTAATAGGTAGAACTCTATAGAGTATCACTTCATTTAGAGTTATCCAATCCAAAATGTTTTAGAAGATCATTAGTGTATTAGATTTGATTTAAAATTATTCCTTCCCAATTTTGATAAATCCAAACACCAAATATGTATTTTAAGGTACCCATTAAACTCATTTAAATTTCATTTTGAATCACATTTTATAATTTTGTACCTAAATAATTTTTTGAAGTATAAAAAAATATAATCAAAATAAATTTTAAATCCAAAAAGTTCTTTGGAAATTAATTTTATAAACTTTTTTGGGTTAGCTATTCCATTTCAATAAACATTAAAAATCAAAAAAGGGTTGAGTATATCATACCAAGATTTAGAATCTTGTTTGAAACCATAAGGATAGTTGTTTAATTTGAAAACAAGATTAGGAAAATGAGGGTTTTGAAATCCAGGAGTTGTTTAATAAAATATCCATAATAAATTAATGATTAAGAGAGGGTTATAAAATCCAAGGGTTCTCCAAAAAATATCCTTAATAATATATCCTTTAATAAAATAACTCTTTTATACTCATTTTATATATTAGGAATTTCAAATGTGTTTCACATGCAAGTAGTTTTATAATATCTTAATGTATTCATATTGGTGAAAACATTTCTTCATAGAAATTTCCTTCTTCATGACTATATCCTTTTACAACTAGTCTTGCTTTATTTCTTATTATGGTTCCATATTTTTCAAATTTGTTCCTAATAATCCATTTATATCCAATGGTTATGAAGTAATTGGGTATTTCTACTTATTTATAAACATTTTTTATTTTAATATGATTCAACACTTCTTGAATAGGTATTACCTAAAATTCATCATCTATATCTTCAAGGATGTTTTTGGGTTCATGTTATGACAAAAAGGCTATATTTTCACCCTAGTTTTGAATAAAATATTTGGTTTTATTTAATCTATCTAGATCTCATATAAAAGCGTCTAAAAGACAGTCTCTATGAGTTCTAATGGATTTGGGGATAGAAATACTTTTTACTACATTTTTTCATCATGTTCTAGTTTAAAATTTTCATTGGTGGTGGGTAATTTTTCTAAAGATGGTTTTATAAAACAACCACTAGGATTGATTTAGATATTTATATTCATGATATAAATATCATAATGGTTTTATAAATAGTAATTTGTTTCATGTGGGTCCTTTTCATAAAATTTTACATTTAAAGATTGTTCTATAATATTGGTTGTTCTATTTAACTCCATATAATATTTACTATATGATGAAAAGTTACGGGCGATTCCTTTATAAATTTGGGTGAAAATTTTTCTAGGAATTCCTTTGGATTAAGAATAATGAAATTTCATCCAAAAAAACTAATGTAGTTAACCTTTTGTTTTCACCCATTCCATAACTCATATGAATTTTTCTTTAAAATAGTTCTGATAATAAATCTATTTATAATATAGAGATTTATATTGATAGCCTCTATCAAAAAATAAACAGGTAGTTCATACTCATTGATCATGGTCCAATAAATCTATTAAATATTCTTATTTCTTATTTATAAAACCCCATTAATCTAGGGAGTCGTAAGGGTAGAGAATTTGTGAATTTTTCTATGTTGTTATCAAAAATTTTCAAAGGCCTAATTTTGAAACTCAAGGACAAGATTAGTCATTAATATCATAATAATAACTCATCTAAGATTTTTTATAGATTTTTTATATTTTTCATAATAGAAACATGCTTCATTATTGTGACCTAAATGGATTACCCATGTGTATCTAGAATTGTCATCTATAATAACATAGTCATAATGATTCTAATTTAACATAGAAACTCTTGATGGTCCAAAAAAATCTATGTGATCCAACATTATGGTTTAGAATATGAATATTATTTATTTGGCTTCAATGTGGTCTTATATTGTTTCCCTTTTTTATATGGGTTGAAAAAATTATATTGGGAGAATTCTAGTTTAGGAAGGCCCATAACTAAAACATTAATAGTTAGCTTTCTAAGAGAGTGAAGATTACAGTGACCAAGTCTCTTATTCCATAGTTAAGATTATTTGTGAAAAGAACATAAGTAAAAAAAATTAGGAATATAGAGAATAGAAATCATAAAATTATCATTACATATGGCAGTAATGACTAAATCATTCTTAGAATCATTACTTTTTTATCACAATTCTCAAACATGACTTGTTAACTAACATCACATAATTGTGAAAATCTAAGTGTAATATAGTTTAAATAATATAAAATATTACTTTTGAAATTAAAATAGAATTATAATTATTGATTTTACCATGTACTTGTATTTTTTCATTTTCATTACCACCAAAAGCGACATATTAACCATCCACCTTTATAGGGGTATTAAATTTGGATTATTCTCAATTTATGTGTCTAGAAATTACATTATCTAGATAACATAAATGTATATTGGTACCCTTCAAAAAAATTCTATAGATATTTTTGAAACAAAATGATTTTTATACCCACAATTTCATGGAAATAGACAAGTTATCAAAAAGTTATTTTTGAATCCAAATCTATTCAACAGATTTACCATAAATAGATTTAATAATTTTAGAATTAAAAACATTATTATTTACACAAGAATATGAATTTATTACAAATTTGGAAGCGATTTAAATGAGAACAGACAAATTATTATAGCTTCTACTCTAGTCAAGCTAGTATACAATCCCAATTGTGTACTGGGGTGTGGTCAATTTACCACGAATCATGGATGTTTCATAGGGTTTTTGAGGCATGAAATAGGCATCCCTTTTCAGGATACCATGTTCACATTTCCCAAAAATACTCCATGATCCCCTATTTTGTAGCTGGGTGCAGGCCTGATTTTAAAAGGCTAGTGGTCATCATAGGTTTTCTAGCCTATAGACTCTTGGTGAATCACATTGGTTGAGAGGATGTGAGTTCGAGTTCATCACACCCTTTTGGGGGAATTTTTACATACTCTAGGAATATCTTATAGATCTAATATATGTTCTTAAATTTATTTCTAATCTTGATACAAGATTGGTTACCCAAAAATAATGATTAATTGGTTAATAATCTCATTAAACAAAGAAACAGAGTCTCATTGATGGTCCAATGGAAGTGCGGTCTCATTAGTGGATCTGACTGTATGTATTTCAGGACCTTCATCCATTTCATTAATGATGAATGACTACATTATTTGACGAATCCATTTTGTCAAATTCTTCAAAATTTGATGCAATGTGAGGTGGTAGTTAATATTTAGAGGACTGGTTTGATCCATTATGAGGTTTCATGTATATAGTTGTTATTGTATGAATAAAAATACACATATTTCATTAATCTTGTGCAGTTTAACGCCATACAAAGAGGAAATATTTGTGGGTAAAGAGACACTAAATGTTTGAGCTCAACTATCAAATATATGTCCTATATATCTTGGTTGTTTAAGTAATAAAATTCATCATAGTTCAGTTTATTTATCATTTCGCTGATAGATGATTTTGGGTAATCATCCAACTGGAATGATCAGGTCCTAATGGTTGAAATACCATAGATATGTTACTTACATTGAAGTGGATATTTATCAAAGCTTGGGATATAGAAATAAATCCTATGTATCCTGGTTATTGTAGTAATTAGAGTTCTCATAGTTCATTTATCCCTTAACCCATTGATAGACTATGGTAGATGATCACACATAGAGACATTATGACCATCCTTGAGGTTTTAGGAATGTTAGGGGCTTATACCAAGATGGATTCCCATTTCATCAAGGAAATACTATATGATGACATTAATTGGGGCCTACAAAATGAGGCCTCCCTTGTAACCTAGGGGTGTATAGTGAATATGAAATGATCAGTGCAATTCACTAAGCCCATGTGAGCCATACTCATTATGAGAAACATGGGTTAGCAAGTGATTGATATCATTGCTTTGTAAAATTTTCTCTTATACCGAGATAACCTTGGATGTTTAGTATGGAACTTTAACCTTGAAAATGTGGCATATGTTTCTTGAATATGGTTGGAATCAGAGACATCATAGTTCCCTTTATTGGGGATTACACTCTAAGGTTTCCCTATTATTTGAGTAATATACACTGAGGATATATGAGGATTTCAAATCTTGGGATGCAATTGTGAACTCCCATCATGTGTATAGCATGTTGCGTAACCTATTTGACTTTTTTAAGGTACATAACAAGATCCATATGTTTTCTTCTATATGAAATCACCTATCCTAAATGATGTGTCCAGAGGGTGTTAATTATCTTGGCTGACATGTCCAGAGGGTCTCTCTTGTCTAGACTGACATGTCCAGAACGGAATAATGAGCTCTGATTAATATGATTGGAGGGATGGTGAGTCTTGGATGATATACACAATTATTGTAATGAGATCCCATTGATATGCCTTGATTCTCTCGTGATACATGGATGACATTTCCAATGGATGTTACATGTCTTGGCGGACATACCAGGAGGGAATCATGATTCCAATCTAATATGTCTAGAGGATGTCACGAGATTCCACTTATATGCCCAGGAACATTCAGAGGACTTGGATGACATGATCAGGCACTATTATATGATTAAAAAAATGAATTATAAGGATGTCTCAAATATTGAGAGACAAATCCATGGGGACATTCATGAGACTAAGGCGACACACACAGAGGGACCACATGACTTCCCTTAACATGTACAAAGTGCTTCATCTAACACAAATATAATGTTTAAGGAGTGTCACAAGATTTGGGTGATGCTCATGGTGTTTTCGTGCATCTTAAAGGAGGTTATGAAAAGTGTGTGATGGTTAAAATACATGTTATGGTTTAATTCTTCCAAATTTATTATTTTTTTTGTCCTTTACCATCCGTATTGTTTAGTTTTATTCATTGTTAGTTTATTTGGAGTCTCGGGGGATCTAGAATTCCTTTTGTATGTTCTTTTAATATCCTAACAAAGATCTGTCATGTGATCTATGAATGATCATGTGAAGTATTTTATTCTTAGTTCATGACTACTATTGCTCCTATCTGTATATTTCCTGAGGGAAGACTAGTTGTTCTCATGATCGATTTCTCTGAGAAGTCTGCTCTGATGATTGAGACCTCTGTTCTAAGGAGTTTCCTCAATATAGTTTCCATCTCTCAGTGGTAGAAAATAATTTTATATTCTAGGGTGTGGGATTAATATGCCTCACCACCCCAATCATTTACAGGTTTTCATAGTATATCTAGTGCGGATCCAGGATGGAGTCAGCGAAGTGTGCAAAACCCATGCGGCTTCATGAGTATTTTTTGTGGGTCCCATCGAGTGTGCCACCTCATTTTTAGTGATCTCAAGTATTTTTTTTAAATTCTTATTTTATTTCATTATTTCTTATTGATGAAGACTTGTTTGATCTTTCAGTCATGTAAAAGGACATTTCATTTTGTCCCATGGACATGCCCAAGGTCCTTCATGAGATATCGATGCCATGCCAATACTTTTTGTGTGGAATGTGTGGCTTTTCTAAGTATCTTTGTGATGTTTAGTTGACTTTCCATGAGGTCTCACGGGGATATGCTATGGATTTAATGGGTGAATCACATTTAATTCAGTGATAGAAAGAGCTCTCATGTCCCCCTTTATCACCCCCTTTGTATTATTTTACCAAGGAATGGGATTATGAAAGTCTTTATGAGTAATTTATATGATATTAACTCAATTTTTTGATGATGCATCACTTGACCAATATCGGTCATATGAGGGTTTGTGATCATGTCATAGACAAATCTCTCATTTTTCCTTAGATAACTGAAGGGGAAGCACATAGTTTCTTCAACATACCCAAGGATTTCCATGTGGTGAGGATCAAAATCCATAGGGATTTTGCGAGATGAGTCATACATGTTGTCGAGGTCTTGCGGTGTCTTTTGGATCACTAGGGGTGTGTCGCATGTCATTTAGGGACTACAATTACCCTATCACCTCCTCCCCTTTATCTCCATTATTTTATTCTTCAAAGTTTCAGGGGTATCATGATTTTACTTTCTTATCATCACAGAAATTTATTCTTGGAATGATGATATGGAAAACGATATTTGTGACCACTAGAGGTATCTCTATTTGGATATTATTCCTCCTTATGCTCAGAGTGTTTTTAGATGTTTTCTCTAGAACATGATAATGAAAAACCATGTGTCCCAATGTCACGCATTCAGTTTTCATCACATGGCCATTGGATGTCTGGAGATCCTTTTTAGGAGTAGGAAATTTCAATAGAGGGGTCCATGTGGAATTTATCATGGACTATATGCTATGAGTGGAGTCTTTTCTTGACCATGAAATGGTCATGCAATTACAAATCTCATAGAGTATCATCTGATCGATAATACTTGGTTACTTTATTCTTTTAGGAATGTAATACCCATATTCTAGTATTTAATCCTTTTTCACTTTTCTAATGTACATTTGGTGGCTATCAACAAATACACCCCCCCCCTCCCTTAGGAGCAACGTCTGCAGGGACAAGGGATCGGTTATGAAGGAAATCGATTGCTCGCTGAAATCTTTGGTGGTGTCCAAACTATATCTTAGGTGACGTTTGGTCTACCTGGAAGAGTTTGAAATTCCCAAAAACAAATATATGGGGTTAGATGATAATTCCTTCCTCCAGTCACCCCTTATCTATTTCTCTCTTTCCTTTGACTCCATCATGTACCCATGTCATAAGACAGTGTCGTGAACCCTGATCGCGGGACTCCTTGATGAGTTTTCTATATGGGTATTTTTTTCAATGCTCTCCTGAAATACTGTCTATTGATCGGATTATTTTCTGATCCAATAATTAATTTTACTTCGATAATTTCTCAAACATTGTCTATGAGTGAGGTGGTCATCTTGTGGACTTCACAAGATCTACTGGTTTGATCATTCAATCACTTGTGACTCATGTGACCATGTTCTGGTCACGTGATTGCATGTCTCCAAGGGGGTCATGTGGTTCGCATGACACCTTTCAAGGGTAATGCAACCCGTGAATCCTCTGAACTTCAGGTGATCTAAAAACTCCTTATGTAGTTTGTGAACCCATTGTTGAGTCATGTGATTCCCCTAATGTTGATGTTATGTCTCATTCTTTTACAATATTTAGTTTTATCTATATAATATCGGCCACTAAATTATTTTAAGATGTCTTATGTTTCTCAACAATGTCCCTTGGTTTTTTCTATTCATAGGGCCATGATTGCTAAAAATCCTAATGTTGATCCTAACTACTGTTTGTATATTTCTCATTAATGTCCAAAGAGATTCCTCTCACTCGGACTTCGGGACTACCCCTTGTCTCATCAACTCCCTCTATATTATTTTGGCATGCTAGATGATGCCTATATACATCTCCTAGACTATAATATATCATCTCACTAGGTGACTAGTTCTCTTAACTGTGTTCTAACAATAATTTTTTAGGAGAATCATCTGGTTACAACTCAATGTTAGGGTTTGAATGTTCTATTGTCAAACTATTACATGGTTCTGAATGGTCGTGAATTACATCAACAACCTATTTCTCAATTTTATTTGAGTATACTGACCTCTCTCTAGATACTTCTTGTGGTGAATGGTACTTGAAATGGGATCTCCACCCTAAAAAAATTCAAATGAATGGGAATGGCCATTTTGTGTAATAAAAAGTTGTCTGGTGTTTTCTGATGACATGTATAGGTTTTGCCTTTACAAATTCATGTGGATATCTTAATTCATCATTTACCACCATCTCTAACACCTTTGGGAAATGTTTAGAAGTTGGTGTTCTGGGGTCGTCACATTCCATCTTCCATATGGTGTGGTGGGTATCAGATTATGGGATGCTCATAAACTCGACAGTAGCCCCCCTCTTGGAGAGATTCATGATGAATTACTTCCTGCTATGGATGTCTGGGATAATCCCCTATAGACATTGATTTCATTAAATTGGGATTCTTGTTATCATGAAAGGTAAATTTAAGAAAGAGTTTATGGTGTACACAATTATTTATTTCATATACTCGATCAATATTTTTCAGTTTGGAACTATGGCTAGACCAACTGTTATTCATACCCTTTGGTTATTTTCTCAGTAAGTCCACGATAGGGCTGGATCATATTGGGTTATTGTAGAAGTTTTTAACTATACCTCATGGAGATATCGGGTGAACCCATAGGTCTTTTCAAACCAAATGAGGGATGGTTTTCTAGCTATGTTTCTGAATGGGTTTCTTCTCTGCTATAAACACATGCAAATGGATCCATGTTAGCATGTTGGTGATAGTGGCATGACTTGCGTAAGGGGGGAACCTTTACTATTAAGTACTAGTCCTTTCATGCCTCTACCAAAAAATGTTTCATATTCAACAAGGTAGTACTCCTTAGAGGATCAATGGTCCCTTATAGTTCATATTTGGATAGATAGTGGAGTACTTCCATTGTTATGAGTACTATAATTCTTCTATGATCTCGAACACCCCATCTTGTCCTAGATTTCTGAACATTTATGTGATTGGGACTATGTCTCTTTGCCTTTATAAGGTCAAAGGTGCAGTGTGTCAACCTAATAGTTTTGAATTTTTTACTTTTTGTTCACCGGGTTTTCCAATTATTGAAGATGGCAGTGGTTCTCTTATTGAAATATCATATATGATATCCCTTTGAGATGGAGTTCTTGCTGCCAGGTTGGATGATCTAATCGTCTTTGAGTCATACACAATATATTGTTTTGCTTTATAGTTTGGCTTCATTTAAGGATTTTCTCTCATTCCTTTGGCCAGCATATGAGGGGAACAACATCCTGGAGTCATTCATCAATTATGGAAGATACTTCCATGTGAAGATACTGATGCTGATATCATACATCCACCTATTGATGATTCTTATTTCCTTACCCAGGATTATTCGTAGTCATGGGTAACAGCATATCCCAATAGTGTGTTAGGTTATCTAGTCTATCATCTGGGCATGCCTTTTGCATCACCAACTCCTTTATATATGGTATTGATTTAATTTATTTAAGACATAAGAGAGGTGTCAAGGAAGAGAACATGATCCAATGATGGTCATTTTGATATAGGATCAAGTTTTCTAGAGGCTATCAATCATCCGGTATAATCTATGGATGATACACCTACTTAGGGTATATTTTATGGGGACCCCTCTATTGATTTTTCATTGGTTAGGATAATTATACCACCATTCATCCTACCTAATCCTTTGGTTGTAGGGGATCAAATGTGATATATGCTGATCTAGAAACAAATCCATGCCTTAACCACTAAAACCCCCTTTTTTGTATTCTATGATGAAGGGAAATTCCTTCATCAATTATTTAATGACTTGGGGGTGGATAGTTTTTACCATCAGCCTCTATATGAAATTATGAACAATATTGTTTTGATATGGTGAAATATAGCTTCGAGTGAATAGGATATTCATGTCATTATGGATGAGTCTCCCCTAACTAGGATTATAAGGGAGACGTTAGTGGCATTGGAGCAGGGTCATTAGATGATATATAAAGTGAAAACATAGGAGGACATCTGGACACTACAAACATGGAGGTATGAAGAGATTATTACTTGATTCAAGTATAATATTTAGATATCTTCATCCTCGTTGGATTCTTCACACAATATGATTAAAGTGTTGACAACTTTTTTTTAACATTCTTCATCTTGGAGTGGAAGCAGAAGATGCAAATAGACCAACACATCTGTTCTCAGTCAATACTTCTCATCAGAGTCTTCCCGACCTTTCTGGTGTATCTGATCCAATTTTATCATAGTATAACCTTTTTAGTG
Organism: Viscum album; assembly: GCA_963277665.1. Lineage (NCBI taxonomy): Eukaryota > Viridiplantae > Streptophyta > Magnoliopsida > Santalales > Viscaceae > Viscum > Viscum album. The sequence goes on along the minus strand of OY728165.1, from coordinate 1,788,169,374 downwards.
AATCGTATTTTGGATGAATCTTCAGAGAGACTCTATAATTATGAGATTTCCCCTTTCACAATACCAATAGACCTTCTGAAATTTTCTTTTTCCTATCCATATTCTCTTTGTCTATGATATTCCTATCATCCCTTTATTCTGATATTATGGGAATTAATCCCGATACCCATATTTTTCATAAAATCAACAAAACCAAAATGCCTGGATTTAGAGATTTTTTCAGGGAATGCTCATGAATTCCCACCAGCATGGTGTCCATTACCGATGAATATATTCTAGTTATCTTAATGGTTATAATATATGTTATAGAGGTTGATTTCTCTATTATTTACCAATTTATGAATGTCTTGATGAAAAATGATTTATTTTTAAGGCCATATGGCGATCGTTTCAAGATTTTACAAACATAATTACTTTAATGTTTTAGTTTAGGGTATTTTATCCAGACCTAAAATTGATTTAGTTTAATGTATTTTAGCTAGAAAGTAATGTTACCTTAGTTCAGTGACTTTTAGCTCAGACCTGATGCGGCTTTAGATTAGTTTATTTTTTCTTGGACCTAATATCTATTTAGTTTGGGTATTTTAGTTTGGTCGTAATGTTTTTTTAAGGGATTCTAGCTGAGACCTAATGTATCATAATGGGATATGGTGATGACAAGTCAGGAATGACCTAAAACACACAGATATATTGGGTCTGCTCCTTGGTGTTGGTGATTCCCAAAAGGATCATAAATCCCTTTGTCAAAGAGACACATCTGGTTGATAGTCATGCACATACATGAACCATGGGAATGTATTCATATTCATGAAAAGGTTCTTTGAAACTGTGTATCTATTCCAAGGGCTATGGAAGATTTATGGAGGTGATATCAACTAAGGGAAAAATACTAGGGAAGATAGTCCCTCCTAGGTAGTTGGAATGTGGTGATGTAAGTCATAATGAAAAAATTTAAACCATTTAATATAGAATGGTGTAGAAATTAATGTTATGTACCTTAAAACTACAAGGTGTTAGGTTCTTCCACAGTGGTTCTAAAGAACACAATGATTAGGAAGCCCTTCATACTATGCCAATATGTCTCTTGTCAGTGGGTATGATACCTTCTGTGTTACTAGCATGAAAAAACTAAAAGCTCTGTTTTCCTTTATAGGGGTTATGAAATATTTTTGGAGACTCAAAAATCTAGATGATGAAGTTGGGTATAGATGGAAGTCTATCTAGGAAGGGTTCTGGAACACTAGGGTATCTTAGCTCTAATTAAATATCTCTAACCCTAGGCCTTGTGGTATTGAATAATGAGGTGTATGGCGTCAAAAATTTTAATAATGGAGGGTCAAATTTCGGTCATGAGAATGGTTGAAAAACATGTAGATGCAACATCATGGATATCAGATCTTCTTGAATAGTATGATACGGAGATTGAAAATCATAGTCCAAAATGCCCATGTCATGAGGAAGGTTTTTGACAGTCACATCTAGGATATCACACAACATAATGGGATTCAAAGTTCTTTCATGATGATGCTAGGATCATAAGAATTATAAATCCCTTCATATTGGACAATGATGTCTTTGGTCGATGGGTCTAACCCATTCTGTATCAGCAGCATGATCAAACAAATTGATCTCTTTTCTTCATTAAGGAAATGAATGGTTTATGACAACTTGAGATGCTTTAGATCATTAAGTGTGATTTACGGAAAACATAAGATCCAAGAAGGTTTCAATTACCCTAAAAGTTGTTCCACCACCTGTTAAACATATTCTTGAGGAATGAAAATGTAAAAAAAATCATTTCCATTATTTTTTCCTCGACTAGGGGTTCAAATGAGCCTATATATGAATTCACTTGTGATATAGTGTTTAGCATATGAGATTTATGTCTTATTTATTTGCACCTTAATTTATACCAAAACTATGTAGAAAAGGAGTTTATCAAGTTAATACTTCACTTTATCTTAGGCTTACCTTAATCGGTTTTCACCTTGAAATGTTTCGTGTCTTTTTCATTAGTATTTTAAACTCATAATATTTGGAATACTACATGCTATAGATTTATTCTCTTAAATAATTAACCAATGTGCGAGAAGTGTATGGTCATGATGCAGACTGATATAATATGGGATTCATTACACAAGATCCTAATTAGGATGCTTAGGGTAAAGAGTACTTCTACATTCTTATGATTGAGAGGTGAAAGTGTTTGAAATCATGGATCAAGGTTCTCAGGTCATGAGTGATTATATGGGACAATCATTATGGGGATAACATAAAGAACAACGGGGTTCTAGGTTCTGTTGTGGTGACTCCACGCTCACAAGAATCAAAAAATCCATTTATACTAGTCCAAGATGTCTCTTGTTGATGGGTATGAGCACTTCTCCATTAGTAGCAAGGTCAAATAGAGATATCCATTTTCTTTTTGAAGACAAATAAAATGTTGGTGATGGATTAAGATACTTGATACATGAAGTGTTTCATATATATTCATGTTCTTAAAAATATGATGGAAGCACCTTGTTCTCTGGTTTACTGGGGAAAGGCTATTATTTTTCTTTTACAAGGAAGGATAATTAATGATGGTTTTCCTAGTATGATTCCATGTAGTGGGGATGTACTTGCCAATGTGTTTTTTAGAATCATGCGGTAAGTATGTACTTGAATGTAGTTTAACATCATGCAGTAAGGATATACTTCCATGTATTTTAATGTCATATATTAAGGACATAAAAATCATTCAAATTTTTTGGATAGACCCAAATATGGAGACATGGGAATCATTATGTATCTCATGAGGAAGAGAATCAAGCCACACATAGTTCAAAAAGAAGTATCATGTTCAGGTCTGGCCCATACGATTGGAGTGGATGTTTTTATATTTTTCGTTTTGACTAGGCTCAGAGTTGAAAATTGTGGAATTACTATGTATCATGTATGGGATGGAATAAAGTAACACATTGTTATTTAACAGTAAATACTGTAAATATGTCCTTTATATATGTGGAGGTGGGCATTATGTTCATTTACAATTGTAGTTGATCCTAGGATTAGAGATCTAGGAATCACTATTTATACTATGATGATAGGAATCATGCTACATGTAGTATCAGATGATCCATGTATTTTAATATCATGTAGTAAAGAAGAAGGTGGACCAATGTGAATAAATGGAAATTTTGCGGTTGGGCCCAAAGATTGAGTCTTGGGAATCACAATGTATCTCCTGACAATGAGAATCAAACCTCACATGGTTCTTGATGAACCATGTTGTTTAACATGATGCGACAAGGACATTGATCGTGAAATTTACAATCATGCAGTGAGGAATCAGGTTATACCATTTATGGTCTAGAATTTGGAATATAATGGTCATGTTTTGTACCTTTATAACATGCTTGTTAGGGTAAATCCCTTCCATAATTCGTAAGCTCCCATGAGTTATGCTCAGTGTGAGTAACAAGGAATGACATGGGTTTACCTATGATGAAGATATAGTTGAGGGTACAATAAGGGATGTTTGTATCATGTAGTGGTTAGAATAAGATATAGGATTGAGCTATCCCAACATATCTCCTTTGAAATAAGAATTGATCCATACGTAGTTCTAGAATAACATTGTAGTTTAAAGTCGTGAGGTAAGGATGTATGTGAATCAATGTGAATAGGGATGGAAATCATGTATCCATGTAGTTTTACATTATGTGGTAAGGATATTGTCCATGAAGTTTAATGCCTTGTGGTAAGAAGGAGTGATGTCATGATGTTTTACATATATCTTCCTGGATGAAAGATGTCGTGTAGTTTAACGTCATTCAACCATTATGAATTTGTATAGATTAACTTCATGTAACAAAGATGAGAGATTTCGTGTATTTTAATTTCATTCTTCTAGTAAAAAACATTCCATGTAGTTTAATGTCTTTGTGCCAGGATGAATGTTTATAGTTTAAGGTCATCTTTCTAGGATGATTGATGGTAATTATACCAATTAGACTCCCTTGTGCTGACATCTATACAAATTATTTCTTAAGAAATATTGCATTGGTGGTATACCTTATGCTTGATGTATGGTCCCTCCCATTTGGGTTCCATATTTGGTGGATTCTTACCTCATATCATTGGGGTTTTGAGGACCAACACCATTTCCCCTTGGAGGAATGAGAGCAGGCGAATCCTTTTATTAAAGGCTCATGCAATCAAATTTTGGTGGACCTAAAAGTTGTTCTATGTGTGAAACTTATTCTAATCAATCCATTCCAATCGATTTAATCATTTTTTTAATTTCTCACTATCTGAGAGTTTCTCGAAAATCACTACTCAGAGTGAGGGAAGATGGACTTCCATGGGGAACACTACCTCTATCTTGTACACTAGTGAATAAGGTGTTGCTTGTATAGTAGTATTTGTGGTAGTATGGTAGGCCCATAAATCATGGAGGAGTTAGTATATCCAAGGCTTCTTATCCCTTTTAACCATCATATGGATCATATTTGATATTATATTATTGAAGACCAATATCTATACATTCTCTACTACATGGTAGTGATATGAGTGGTTGGACTCGATATCACACTCCTTGTACTACTACTTCGGTTCCTTAAAATAGAAATGGGTTTCATTGTCCATTAATTTTGTGTGAGGGACCCTAAACCTAGTAATGATATGTAAATTTACAAAGTTGATGATGTTATTCATCATGAATTTATTTATGGGTATCTCCTCAACCCATTTGTAAAATAATTCTGTGGTAGTAAGGATGTACCTGAACTACGTAACTATGGATGGGGGGATATGGACCCATGACAACCATCCCCCAAAAAAAATGACTCGGAATATTTCATTGTGAGTAGAAATTATGGAGTTTGATGGATGAAGTTTTCATGGATTTTTCATGCTTGAAATTTCATAGTGAATTCCATGCATACCTATGTCATGGTTTGCTTGTAATATCATACCTGGTTGATATTGTGGGAGATCCTAGTCCTATATTGATAGGCACCACAGTATCCTACATGGACCTCTTCCATGATGGAGAACATATCTTCTTATGGTATGAATATATGGAGAATATCATTTAAACCACACTTATATAGGGTTTTCTTCTCATTTAAGACATCTTGTAGGGTCAATTTCTCTACAAGACACCAAATCTATTCCCTTTTAGGTCAATCCATTGGGAGAGTCCAATTTTTCAGATATATGACTATGGGATCCATAGATATATGGGTTATTATTGGTGCATCAAACTCTTGGGTGTTTTTGACCTGATTGGTCACTTTTATATCACAGATGAAAATTACTGAGACCATTCTCCAATGTGAAATAAAGATGATTTATTCTTCTTTACTAGGATCAGCCAAGATGGTGGAGGCCTTGGACAATGAATTAGTATGACAATTTTGTGATTGGGGAACATGATAAAATATGGTATTTAAAGGGAACTCTACCATTAGTCTCCTTTAGTATCCTTTGAGAGGGAATACTTCCTCCTTTTTATTATCTTATTCTCCATTGACCTACTTTATCACTAACTTTGAATCCCATTTGATGTTCATCAAGAATATATTCAATTATAGGGATTTTTATAAGCCAGCGATCAGTGATTGGTATTCTTCCTTGTTATTTTTTCATCCTTCAGAAGTTGAGAAAGTGTAGGGAAAAAACTATTTATCATGGGATACAAATACAATCCCCAGACCAACCTGGTTGAGATTTGGGTTTTCCAGACTTGTTTCGATAAGAATTTGTGAAGTGACACCAAAATATATCTCCCACGTCTGGGGTGTTTCATAGACATGGAATACCTCTTCATCTGGAATCTTAGTGTCTTCTAACATATTTTCTGGGGCAAGGTGTGCTGCAAGGATATCAGCTAGGGATATTCCTTTCACTAACTTTTGTAACAGAAACTGAATGTCATATTTCTGAAGAATGACCACCCATCGGGGCAAGCACCCAGTCTACATCAGATGACTAATTATGTACTTGAGATGATTGATAAAAGATACCAACTGGACTTTGTGGGGCTGCATGTAATTACTCATATTTTCACTAAAAAGATGTGTACAAGGCAGATCTTCTCGAAATACATGTATTGTGTATCAGTAACTAGCATAGTCTGGTAGAGGTAATGGAGACTATTTTCACTTCCTGCTTCTTTCTTTTGTGTGAAAAGGGTTCCCAATGAATGTTCCATGGTGGCCACATATTAGATTAGTGCCCTCTCCTACACCAGATGTAGTAGTATTAGTGGGTGAGGTAGGTACTTTTTCATACTTCTAAATGATTTTTGGAAATCATTATCTTATTGATAAGAGATTCCCTTCTTCATTGGATTGGTGTAGCGGAGAGCTTTTCTGACTATGTTGTCAATGAACTGCCAAATGTATTCAAGGTGCCCTTGGTGATCCATTGGTTCTTTGAGATTTTTTTTTGGGGGGGGGGTGACATTGCGTTGATAGCATTATATTCTCTAAATAAAACTCAATTTCATGGTGTCATACCAAAATGACGAATTATTTCAATGATGTTACCCCAAAAGTACATTTCAGTAGATTTATCTTTGGGATCTAATGTCTTATCTTATCGAAAATTGTGTGAAGGTCTGTGAATATATCACATTGCTATAGGAATTTAAACATCAGGTTATCAACACAACATTCTGTTATCTTTCCCATGAATGGATAATGATATGGTGCATGACATGTTTATTTGTGGCACTAGCATTATTCAACTAAATGGGCATGGTTGGATTGATAAAGATCCCCTAAGGGGCTCGGAGGCATTAAATTCTTCATCTTCAGGGAAAATAATCATTTGATTATACACTGAGTACCCATCCATGAAATAAAGGGATTAGAAACTTGTACATTCATCGATCAAGAGATTTGATATTGGCATTGAGAAATCATCCTTTTAAAAATACCGATTAAGATATCTGAAAACATTGAAGACCCTAATATGCCCATTCTTCTTCTTGAAATGAATGATGTTGGAAATCTATCTCAGGTATTTCACTTGTTGGACATATATGTATTTGATCAACATGTCAATCCACCCCCCCCCCCCCCTATATTGGTGGTATGAGAGGGGTGCCTTCTTCTAGATGCTTTCTTGATGCCTCGATGCTCATCTGGTAGCCTAGAATGGTGAATCGGTGCATCTGAATTCATTCCGAGCATTTCTATGTAGTTCCATGTGAACACATATTTATCCTTATTCAGAAACATAATGTGAATCTATTTTCTTTGAGGGTAATGGAGGAATTAATCAATTTAGGCAATGTGACTTCTTATTTTACTAGATTTATCCATCTGGGTTCATCGATGGTGGTTGAGGGACCTTCCTCGAATGTTGGAGGACTTTTCTAATTGTTAGCCTCATAATCTTCTATATCTAAATCTGTGGAGGAATTTTCAGGTGGAGATAGAAATATTGGGGTTTCAATATCAATATTAGAGAAAGAGAGGCTATAAAAAGTGTCATTATCATCCCATGTAGACTGAGTCATTATAGAGTTATTTCAGAGATGATAATCTTTTATGCTTTCATTGGGGATAAGAAAGGCTTGAACCTTTGAGATTATATAAGTGACCTCAACTAGTTTTAAGGGGAGAACATAGTCTATGTTGATCATACTCTAGAGAATAACAAGGGTGCTCCCTAATCCATTGTGATTGGAAACTAGTGTATCATCATCCTCCATTGTTTCTTTCTCCCTTTTTATAGAAGTCTTTTCCAGTATATGTAGCCCCACAAGTCATGAAGGGAGCACTGTCACCATTTAGTATGATGAATTTTTATTTAATGAGAAACTTCAGAAACTGATGTAATGTTGAATGTATCACCTCATGGATATAGAGATAGCACATTCTGAGTAAGATGTTATATGTAGTGGCTTTTTTTATTATCATAAACTCAGCATCTGATGTGAGATCCCAAAACTAGGATTCAAGATTAATGTTTCTGATATATCTTTCCTCACCCTTATCATACCCTTGGATGGTTAGCTTAGTGGGAGAAAAATCCCCTTCAACATATTATAAATTTCAAAGGTTTCAAACATATATGAGATTGATCCCAGAACCATTATCAATCAGGGACCTCTGGAAGATAACATTATTGAGTCTGCCTGAGATATATAGGGGGATGATGTTCCCTTAAAGGTCCTTCTTTTGATCTTGAGCAGTGAATTATATGGTGATGTGAAATTCTGATACCATGGTCTTGACTCGATAGACCTCAATAACAGTTAATTCTATCTCAAACTCATATGGGCTTCGTAAGGCTTCAACATGTGCATTACTATATTCATTTGAAATATGGATCCATTACAGGACTTAGAGCTTAATTGGGAGTGTCACTACCTATTTTAGAATGTCATAATTTTCTCTTAGATGTTGTCCTTTCCTGATATGGGGTTTTTCCCGGATATGCAGATGAGGAGTTGAGTCGGTTGGGTTGGATGAACATGGATCTTATTAAGGGGTCATGGGTGCATCTACTACTAGTTTTGTGGGTAATTCTGGCCTTCCACTTGGTTTGGTCTGATCGAGTTGAACCCCTACTATGTGGTCACACTAGAAAATCATGTGTAGATTGCTACTAGAGGGTTCTGAGATGCCTCCTTAACCTTTTCGGGATCACTGGACCAATTTCCCATGAGTCTAAGAGGCATATATGTTTTTCATATGGACATGGCAAGAATATTGGTTCTGACTATGCCCAAAAAATTCTTTGTACCCTCGATCCATGCACATGTGGCCCCCCATTCGCCGATTATGTGCGAGAAACTCATGCACTAGGGAAAACTCATCATTAAAGAAAGGTTCTGACAACTGTATCATGTTTACAAAATCAAATATGATGTCTTCATTTGATAATAGTTCAATTTTTTGGGGGCAGTGCCTATTCTATATGTGTTTTAAGGAAGAAATTTTTGAGAGTTAATGAATGCTTTAGATGAGAATGTAATTGTTACTATACTATTTATTATGTCTTATGATGGTGAAACCCACATTTGGGAGGTATATTGGATGTTCCCAATTTGGGTGGTGGAGCTATTGTGGGCATCTACAACTATTCTCGCAGAGTTTCATGGGCTCAATAAACAACCTATTGATTCATCTAGTTGTCAAAAAAATTGCACATCTGGATGGGACATATTTTAAATAACCTTATTCTCATGGTTTGGTCATGGTTATGCAATCCACCTACTCTGGGGAGTTATGTAGCACCACTTTTCCATAATCGATAATGCCTTGAAGGACGTATTTGAATATGAAGAAGCTATAGATATTATGACCTGGACTTCTGTTGAAAGGGAAGTAATTGGGATGGACGCAGAGGTTATCCTCATTGGGATTCCTAGGTTATGGGAGCATGAGAGGGTTATTATCCATGGATGCAAATAAATAATTAGGTAATTGTTCATTTCAGATGGTGTATGCCTCTTTCATCCATTTTTTAAATCTCGGATGACCCTTATTTATCTAAGGTTCTAGATGAGGGATTTTTGTGGTTTTTTCCACTCAACATGAGGTGTTGGGTAGTTTGATTCCTACCTAGTTATTTGGAAAGGCACTGTTACTCTCTTGAAAGTGATAACTTCAACTTATTCTTTATCAGACCTTTTTCTCTATGTTACAGCCATGAGTTGAGTTTTGGATTGGGTTCACTATACACTTTCTTCTAAACATGGGCACATTTCAGAAAAATCACGAAATCCACCAAGATAATTCATTGGAATCAGGTGATTCGACAACTCATCCCTATTATTTTCATAATAGATTTCCATAAATTTCTCTTATGAGAGAGGGATGCTAAGTGGTTAGGCCAAACCTTTACACCTTTCTATGAATTAATACACCATCTTATTCTCACATATCTTATAGTATTTCCAGTCAATGATCATTGTTGTTCTCTGTGTATAACATAATTGATAATGGAATTTAAGATGAAGCTCTTCCCATCATGACATGAATCCTTTTTTCTTGCTTCTATACCAAAAAATGGATGTCCCTATCAAAGTATGTACAAAACACATCATATTTGTTTCATTCTATTGATCTTGAGGGCCAATTATCGGCCCAAATAAGGATACAAATTGTGTGAGATGTTTTTTGGGGATCCCCTCACCATCAAAGGTATATAAGTTAGGATTTCCAAAATTTTGTGGCGGAAAATTGTCATCCACCCAATCTGGTTATTATTTCGTTTCAAGTTGTATAGGTGCACATCACCCTTCCATGGATTTCATTCGAGTATCTAGGGACTCAATAACATTAAATAGATTCTGGGGAACCATGTTCTAAGTCATCTCCCATCCACAGATAGTGAGTGGGGTTTGATGAGTTGGACCCACATTCATCTCCTATTGATTTTTTATTTTTCCTTAGAATTAATGCTTATTCTAGTGAGGGAGAAGCTATTTCCACAACAAGGGGAAGTCACAATCATTTTCAACTTTCTCATGTATATAGACTGGATGTTTGGATCTAGATCTTGTCTGTTTCATGGATACCGGACTAATTGGTGGATCAGACATGGGAGGGAGAACATTCATCTCTACCAGAAGATGATTACCATTGGTAGTATTTCCTCTGAGTATCAACTCAATGAGTTCTTAGAGTGTTGGTATTTTTCTCTCATATTGTTACAATAATTCCACTGAGGAAGGAACCCTAATTCTTGTGGGAGGTGATCAGGTTGTGGTTTTACCCTCCCCTTTGGTAATATTCCATCATGGAGGTGGAATCTATATTAAGGTGCCTTGTTTTGAACCCATCTTTGGTTCCGGGTGTGTGCAATCTCATTTGGTTCATCCAAGTCACCCTCCTATGGTAGGTTTTTAATGTAGTGACCTTTTTCATTTTAGACTTGATCAATATATTCCAGGTAGATATTCACGACATTTAAAAATTCGTATTATGAAATGGTAGTTGTGCCATTACTTTGGATGTAACAGGATGATTTTGCACTATCTTCTTTATTATCATTATTCAAACGCTTATCCATCTTGGATCATTTTTTCTTGTGGTCCTCATGAGGTATGATTTCATTCATAGTACATTCCTACCATTTTGGTCTATGAATAGTGACTCTAATGAAGTTTCTAGTAATGGTTTCTGAACATGCCCTGACCAACAGGGGATTGTCTTGTGGTAAGAGGATATGGTGGAATTTTCATTGTTGATTGATTTCTCCAAACCTATAGAAGAATGATTCCCTATGTGTTCATAATGCTGATGAAAATGAACCCATCCATGTAGGGTGGGGGTCATTCTGGGCCATAATTGGAATTGATTGTTTTAGTTTTTGAGAATCCAATGTCACTTTTTAGGGATTTGATGAATCCTAGGATGGATATTTAGTTATAAATTCCCTCATCCCAATGGAGTGGGGTTGTTCTGGGATCACCATTGATGTCTCCAGGGCCCTATCTAGGGATGATGGGCTTCATGATGGTGATTGAGATATAAATTCCTCTAACCCATTGGACTAGGTTTTTCTTGTAGCTTCCATTTATGTGTCCCAAATCCTGTCAAGAATTGAAAATTCAAGAGGTGGAGGTGGTGGTAGATATTCCCCCATTTAAATGGGATGGGTCTTCTATTTTATTTCTAATAAGGAATATAAAATCCCAAACATTTGATGTGTTGCAGTTGTGATCTCATGGGAGTTTGGTGTGATGGAAACCCGTGATGAGACAAATTTCTTACAGGATATTTTTTGGGTGATTGAAACTCCGGTATCCCTATTTGAAACACATTATTATTTATTTCAGAGTCTTAGTTTTGAAATCCTATTGTCTTTCCTCTCTCTCCTTCCATAATGATTGGGAATTTTTGGTGAGAAGGCATTTTGTTGTAGTGAAAAATTGGCCCAAGATTTGCCAGGTCCAATGATTTCACTGGAGGATATAACATTGTAGGATGTCTCATCTAGGGGGATTTGATGTACAATGGGAGTGGTAATGTGTAACGTCCCATACTGTCTACATTCCTGAATATATATGCATGACATTGCTTCAAAGGTCATCTATTGAAGAGTTCTGATGCAATGTATTCAATCATTTTCTAGATTTGCACAATGCGTTTCTGGTTTTGGATCTTGGATAATAGAGATAGCAGCCACATCTTACTGAAAAATTTTATATTGATTGTCCATAGGTGAAAATCATATCTTGGATAAAGGAGTTTTTGAGCCTACAGTTGCTAGTAATTACCCAGCAAATTCTATCATATATAATGAATAAATTCATTTTCTATCACTTCTTGGATCTCATAGTCAGTATTAGTGAGGGGCCATTGGAAGGTTGATTCAATCTAACTCTCTCAATATGTCACTCTCATCTTCCTCCTCATCAGACTTACATACCTGCATCCACTCAGACCATAGAATATAGATCTGATGGTCTCTTGCTGACTAGAGTGGGGTGAAACTAGAATTCTATAGGGAACCATATACAGTTGTACCTGATGATTCAAGAACATCTCTATATGAAGGTGTCAGAGTTTTGAACACCTCTCTATATGAAGTTGTTAGGGTATTTGGAATATTTCATTTTACATGAGATATATCACTGAGCGGATGTTCAAAATGGTGGATGTCAGGAGAAAATAATTTGTGATCCATATCCACACTACCATGATCAGGAATATAATGGTAATGAATGTCTTATTCATTTTCATTGATTGAAGAGTCTATGGACCATTGTGATGTTGTGAATGTGTCTCAAAAAACTAAAGGACATAGGCATTGAGAAGATTAGGAACAAAAAAAATGTTTTGCATCATGGCCTGAATATTACGACCTGCCTTTTGGGATTGTGAAGGGGTATGAGCCTACTATATGACCGTTTATAGAGCTTGTATATAGCCATATGGTGTTGTAGGATTATGAGGCTACTGCTGGGAAGCTGCAGAAATATGAATATGAGCTCTCTCATTATTAACATGAATGTGAGCCTATCCTGAGGAATGTTCAATTCTCACTTAGTGAACCTCAGCCAGAATGAGGATATGATCCTGATCCTAATCCTATGGGATATGTTGTTCATCTTTCATGGAAGGAATATGTGCCTACCATGAGCCATGTGGCACTCTCACTTGGTTTCCCTCAATTGGATCAAGAATATGACCCTTGTTTAAACATTAATTCCCCATCATAATATACCGATGGACCTATAAAATGGTTGAAATAATATAATCTTCTCATATATTTCCTTGTAATGATGCTGGAACAATCGTTTGTTGGTAAAATAGGAATATTTTTTTGGATTCTATGACCTTCTAGAATATTCCATGTATATTCAGTAATAGGAAAGTGAGTCTATCACAATGATTTTTCCGCTCCCACATGGTGATATATATCTAGGATAGGGATATGTGTTTGATCCTAGGATTTTATAGCATGCCACCAGACTTCTTCGACATAAATATGATCTTTTCCTGAGGCATGTTCCCCTCTCATGTGGTGAGCCACAGACAGAATGGGGATATGAGCTCAATCTTGAGACTTTTGAATATACCAATAGACTTATAAGGTAGGAATGTGCCACTATCCCAAGGCATGTTCCACTATCATCTAGTGAAACCTAGTTGGAATGAGGATATGAGCCCTATATGATGCCTTTACCTTCATCGGAATATATTGATAATCCTATTGGGTGGGAGCAAGAATGTGACCTTATTCTGGTATAACCACTTGTTTACCGTGATCAAAGTGTTGAGATATCCTGGATATAGGGATAGAGTATTTTTCTTTTCTCTCTACCTAAAATATTTTCATAATATGCTAGAAATGTTCGTCAGTTGTTGAAAAAATATATTGACATTTCAGAAATGTGTGTGTAGGGACATGAGCCTGCAGATTTTCTGTATCCATGCTAAAATGGAAAATTTTATAGATTTAATCAAAGTTAATTACCCACATCTATCCTAATTGTGAAACTAAAATATGCTGATGGGATTCACCCATAGTTTTATGAATATGACCCTCCCCCATGCCTTTTTTGGGAATATTCCCACAGACTTGTTCGAAACGAGTAGAGATATAAGCCTATTTTTTGGTTCCTAGTTGAGTAAGATGGTAGTCATCATGGTTTGGAGTGAGATTATGAACTTTATCCAAGATATCAAACACCTTACTTCTTCAATGGGTCTTCCTTGTAGCCTATGTATGGTTATAAGAGGCGGTTATGTGTTAGATGGTACCCTTATTAGGTGATTGATTGGTACTGGTGGGATGGTGTTGGTGACGACAATTGACAGGTGCCCTCTGATAAAACACTATTATATTGAATATTTTATTGATAATAAATGATATAATTTCATCACATTGTGTTATATATGATCAATTATGGAATATTTGGGATTAGATCACTCAATTGAAAATTTGATGAAAATTCCAGTTTTACCCTTTTAAAGTAAAATGTGGTATATTATGGATAAATATTTTTATTTCCAGAATTGGAACATAATATTTTGTGATCGAATTCCTCACTAAATGTTCTAAAACATTCATTCAGGCCATTGGAGCTAGATCGTGGGTTTACTTGGAGTAAATGGGCCATGAAGACAAAGCTGGACTGGACTCTCTAGGATGGATAGTGCTTCTGTATTTGGGCCATAACATTCTTATCCGTGCTTGGATGTGGCCCCAATTTGGAGAGAATCTAGAAGACAAAAATTCTCGCAAATCATTCCTCTGGAATAGCAGCTGGATCGCGCGTTTTGGAGGTCAAACAGGCGGTGCAACTGGGATTAAAATATTTTCTTGAATTTCCACATTCACCCTTGAAACCATTTGTAACCCTAGCCCTTCCTGACTCTATTTAAAGGACATTTTCACTCATTGGGAGGCTGGTTCGGATCTTGGGCAAGGTGTAGCAGAGAGTTGGTTTCCTAGGAACTCCTCTAACCCCTTGGAATATGTGAGCCTTTGTGCAAGGATCTCTTCCAAGAAGGCTCTCCTCTACCACCTCCACTTGTGTTTCATTGTTTTAATGCTTGTAACATGTCATTTTCTTCAATAAATCTTATTTTTTATTCTTTTACTATCTTCTTTTTTTTTCTTCTTGGTTCTGGAATCTTAGAGTGGAGACAAGATTGGGTATTTCCCTTTCAATCCGTTGCTTATGCAAAACGTCTCCGCAATGAAAATTCCAAACATGGAAGAGTAGTTTTTTTCATAGTAGATCTAATCCCTACCCCCTTCATTTATTCATTTTGAATCCATGAACATACTATAATTCATAATTTGTGATCAATTAATTGAGATTTAAGTTGTAAGGAACTTACTCGACTTGCATCTGACCGCGAGGTCAGTCCTGTGTGAATCGAGAGAGACAAACTTCAATTGTAAAATCTAATCAACTTGGGATAGAATTGTAGGGTTAAACACTCATCCCTAAAATTAATTAATTCTCAACTCAAGAGAGGAGGTTCTCCCCTAATTTACCATTGATCATAAGTTGGATTTGGACCACAATCAAAGTAGCGTACTGCGATTGGAAGTCTCAAAGACAACCTAGTGCTCATTTCTTCAAATACATGTGGTTGTGTCAAATTCCGTAGGGTTCGGGGGTTGACAAGGTTAGGGGGTCATATTTTAATGAATTATAATCATATGGGATAATGATTAAAGAATGGTGAAGGGGTAGATTAGATTGGATACGACTTCTCATAGTAGTGCTTTTAAAGAAGCAGTGTTCGTGATTGTCTTTTACTCCTTGACTGCCTTGATTGTTTTGTTTCGTGTTCTACAAGTCTTTCAATCAAACCACCCCCATCTTTTATCATTTTGTTTCTTTTTTTTTTTTGGTTTCTTCAAGCCTTCTAAGGGTTGTTAAACTAATTCCTCCTCAATAGAACGACCTACGTCAGCCACTGTGCTTCACTTAGTAAAGAAACAATATCATTTGAAAGCGCCCACGACAACGCCTTTCAAATTTGGCGTCGTTTCTAGGGAGGAAATAGTTTTCTCAATAAATTAGAGGTATTTGTTTTTTATTTCATTCTCTTCTTCCTCCTCTCAATTTCTTCTTTCACCTTTCTCAATGTTGGTTCATTTTTCTCTTCTTCTTCTTCTTAATTTTTTTAGACCACCAATTGAACTCCATTCTCATGATATTGTGGTCTATTCTTCTTCTCCATTTCTCTATTTTTATATGATTTATGACACGGTCCCAACCTGAGGATCTCTTTGATCTAGACCTCAAGATTGAACGCAGCCTTAGGGCTCGAATCAGGCAATCTCGATCCACGGGAAGTGTCGACATTTACCCAACAGGAGAACTCCTCCATTTTGGAAACACTGAAATTGGAAACACATCTAAATCCAAACTAAAACAAGAACCAATGGCTAAGAATAATGGAAATGAACTTAATAGAACCATTTGAGAAGTGGCCGCACCAGATATTAACTATCAACCAAATTGCATTGCATACCCAACTCTTGAATCAGACTTTGAACTTAAATCTGGACTAATTCACCTTCTTCCAAAGTTTCATGGATTATTTGGTGAGGATCCCAATAAACATTTGAAAGAATTTATTGTGGTTTGCTCAACCCTTAAACCAAGAAATGTTTATGAAGATCAAATCAAATTAAGAGCATTCCCATTCTCACTTGATGGAGCTGAAAAAGACTGGGAGTATTATTTACAACCCGAAGATGTAACTTGTTGGAACGATTTGAAACGTCTTTTCTTGCAGAGATTTTTTCCAGCATCAAGGACTACATCCATTCGAAAGGAGATATCAGGGATCAAGCAGGCACAAGGGGAGTCGATGTATGAGTACTGGGAGCGCTTCAAGAAGTTATGTGCAAGCTATCCGCATCACCAAATCAGTGAGCAACTCCTCATCCAATACTTCTACGAAGGCCTCACACATATGGAGAGGATCATGGTTTATGCTGCAGCTGGAGGAGCATTGGTGGACAAGACACCAGTAGTCGCACGTGCATTGATCAACAAGATGGCCCAAAACTCCCAACAATTTGGTGATCGAGGTACACCACATATCATGGAAGTACATCAGGTAAGTCCTTCTTCTCTTGAGAGTCATTTGATTGATACCAAGTTAGAAGAATTGACAACTATGGTGAGGCAAATTGCTTTGGCACAAAAGACATCTCTACCGCCTACTTCAAGGCCTTGTGGTATTTGCACTGAGACAAGCCACCCAACTAACTGTTGCCTACAACTAAAAGAGACAGAGGATTGTGCAGCAGTATTCCCAGGGAGACCATTTCAGAAACAACAACAACCATATACCCAAAATAAGTTTGATTCATTTTCTCCAACATACAACCATGGGTGTAAAGATCAACCGGACATGAGGTATGGCTCTGGACATCAGCAAAGGCCCCCCTTTCAACAAAACTTTCAGTAGCCTCCACCTTACCAACAAGGTTTCCAACAACCCCAAAGGAGATTTGAGGCCCAAGCATCAACAAGTCAGCAACATGGGAGTTCTCAACCAAATGTAGATTCTAATACTAGTGATCTTTTGAAACAAATTGTTCCAAATCAACAGAATGAGCTGAAGAGTCAAGGTTCTGAGTTGAGGGAGTTGAAGACACAAATGAGCCAGATTGCCACCGCCCTCCATGAACTGGTAAGTAAGAACTATGGAGCCCTTCCTTCCCAACCTACTCCCAATCCCAAGGGGAATTTCAGTGCCATCACATTGAGAAGTGGGAAGAAAACAGTTGATACATATGTACCTACAATACCACCGAGATTCACCTCAACTCCGGAGAAGCCCCATCCCATACTAAATGATGAGAAACCCAAGGAGAAAGATAAAGGTAAGAAAAAGGTTGATGATATTTCTCCTAAACCCCTTCCATTCCCAAATAGAGTTGTACAAACTAAGAAGATGGCTGAACAGGTAATGAAAAAAGAGGTTTTGGATACATTCAAGCGTGTCAAGATCAACATCCCTCTACTTGAAGCCATCAAGAAAATACCGAGGTATGCGAAATTCATAAAAGAAATGTGTACAAATAGAAGAGGGCTAAAGGGAAAAGAGCGGATCAACCTTGGAAGGAATGTCTCAGCACTCATTACACCAACTCTAGCAATTCCAACAAAGTGCAAGGATCCCGGGACATTCACTATCCCATGTACCATAGGGGAGTTTCACTTCTCTGATGCTCTTTGTGATTTAGGAGCTTCAATAAATGTGATGCCTCACTCTGTATTCTCTTCCTTGTAGGTTGGTGAGTTGAATCCAACAAGAGTAGTGGTGAAATTGGCGAATAGATCTACGACATATCCAGCGGGAGTCCTTGAGGATGTACTTTTCCGGGTAAGATACATGATCTTTCCAGTGGATTTCTATGTTCTTAACATGGAGGATGATCAGGTAAGTTCTCATGACCCCATTATCTTAGGTAGGCCCTTCCTCAAAACTGCAAAAACTATCATAAATGTCAATGAGGGTACACTTTCCATGGAATTTGGGGATGAAGTTGTGATATTTAATGTTATGGATTCCATGAAGTACCCCTCTGAGGACCATTCTGCTTTTGTTATCTGCCATTTTGAACCACCAAGTAAAAACTCCATTGATTTTGATTGTCCTATGCTTAGGGAGATTATGAGTATTGGTTCTGGTTTAATGTCTAAGAGAACTTTCACACCTGTTTCTAATGAACAAGACTCTCTAATATTTGATTTTGAAATGGATTAATATTCTGATCTTTTTCATGTGAACTCTGATTATGACATGGATATAGAGTATGATGATGGATTTGATGCTTTATTCTCTGATTTTGATGATGTATATTCTGATACCGATTCTCTTTGTGCACATATTTTGGTTCCTTCAATGTCTCCATCCATACTACACCCTCCTTCATTAGAACTCAAGCCATTGCCACCAAATCTAAAATACTCATAGTTGTTGAGTGTTGAGAGACTACCTGTTATCATTGCTAACAATCTCCCTTTTGAACATGAAGAAAATATTTTGAATATTTTGAGGGAGAACATCAGGGCGATTGGGTGGACCTTGGCTGACATATCAGGTATTAGCCCCTCCATTTTCATGCATAGGATTCTCTTGGAGGATGGGGCTAAACTGGTGAGACAGCCACAAAGGAGACTCAATCCCACCCTCCTAGAAGTTGTTAAAAAAGTAGTTGAGAAATTTCTCGAGGTAGGTATAATCTTTCCCATTTCAAATTCTCAGTGGGTAAGGCCAATTCAGGTTGTGCCTAAGAAAATTGGTTTTATTGTTGTTAAAAATGAGAAAGATGATTTAGTCCCAATGAGGGTGCAAAACAATTGGCGTGTGTGTATTGATTATAGGAAACTAAATCAGACCACTCGCAAGGACCATTTCCCCCTCCCATTTATTGATCAAATGCTTGAGAGACTAGTTGGGAAAACACACTATTGTTTCTTGGATGGATTTTCTGGATATTTTCAGGTTCCTATAGCTCTATAGGATCAGGAGAAGACTACATTCACCTGTCCCTTTGGCACATTTGCCTACAAGAGGATGCCATTTGGACTTTGCAAGGCCCCAGGTACCTTCTAGAGATGTATGGTGAGTATTTTTTCTGATTTTATTGAGACCTGTATGGAGGTATTTATGGATGATTTTACAGTGTATGGGTCTTCATTTGATGAATGTCGTAGTAGATTGGGAAAGGTGTTGAATCGTTGTATTGAGAAGAATCTGGTCCTGAACTTTGAAAAGTTTCATTTTATGGTAGAGCATGGCATTGTCTTAGGGAATGTAGTGTCAAAACATGGGATAGAGGTTGATAGATCAAAGGTAGACATTATTTCATCCTTACCCTATCCTTCATGTGTGCGTGATGTTAGATCTTTCCTAGGGCATGCAGGATTTTATCGGCGCTTCATCAAATATTTTAGTAAGATCGCTCTTCCTATGTCACGATTACTTCAAAAAGATACTGATTTTGTGTTTGATGATTCTTGTAGGACTTCCTTTGATGAGCTAAAGAAGTTTCTGACCACTCCACCTATCATACAGCCCCCACGGAGGGACCTTCCATTTGAGCTTATGTGTGACGCCTCCAACATCGCGGTTGGAGCTGTCTTATCTCAGAGGGTGGAAGGACGTTCACATGTGATTGCCTATGCATCAAGGACATTGGATTCAGCCCAATCAAACTACACAACCATGGAAAAGGAGTTGCTTGCTGTCATATTTTCTTTAGATAAATTTCGTTCATATTTATTGGTCTCTAAAGTAGTTGTTTTTTATGACCATGCAGCTTTGAGGTACCTCCTGAAGAAGCCAGATGCAAAACCACGACTTATCCGTTGGATGCTCCTTCATCAAGAGTTTGACATCGAGATAAAGTACAAAAAGGGGTCAGAAAACATGGTGGCGGACTACATGAGTAGGCTTACTCACACACTAGAGGATGACACCTTGGATCAGGTACCACTTCAAGACACTTTCCCCGATGAGCATCTCTATACCATCTCAGGTACGCATCCTTGGTATGCTGATTTAGTTAACTACCTTGTTGCTTCTGAAATCCCTGCAAATTTAAAGAAACATCAAGTCCAAAAATTAAAGAGTGAGTCAAGATTTTATGTTTGGGATGATCCATACTTATGGCGCATGTGTAGTGACCAAGTAATTAAGAGGTGTGTTCTTGATCATGAGTTTGAGTCTATCCTACATTTCTGTCATACACTTTCCTATGGTGGACACTTTGGACCCCAACGGACAGCTAGGAAAGTCTTAGACTCTAGATTGTATTGGCATAGTTTATTCCATGATGCCCATGTGTTTTGTAAGTCATGCTCTCGTTGCCAACACAGTGGGAACATTTCTAGGAGACATGAGATTCCACAACAACCCATACTATTTTGTGAGATTTTTGATGTATGGGGCATCGACTTTATGGGTCCTTTTCCTAGTTCATTTGGATTTTTGTATATTTTGGTTTTTGTTGATTATGTGAGTAAATGGGTGGAGGCTAAGGCCATCAGGACTGACGATTCTCATGTTGTTGTGGAATTTCTCAAAGCACAGCTTTTTTGCAGGTTTGGAGTACCAAAGGCCATCATCAGTGACCAAGGGACACACTTTTTCAATAGGAATTTTGCTTCCATCCTTCGAAAATATGGGGTGACACACAAAACATCAACACCATACCACCCCCAAACAAATGGCCAGGCTGAGGTTTCAAATCGTGAGTTGAAACAAATCTTGGAGAAAATCGTGCAGCCAAATAGGAAGGATTGGATCAAGCGCTTGGATGATGCATTGTGGGCTTATAGGATAGCATACAAGACCCCCATTGGTATGTCCCCATTTCGGATTGTTTTTGGGAAAGCGTGTCATCTCCCCATGGAAGTCGAGCATCGGGCATATTGGGCTATAAAGAAATGCAACATGGATTTGGCCCAAGCTGGAATTCAAAGGAAGTTGCAAATTCAAGAGCTTGAGGAGATTCGACTATCATCATATGAGAACTCAAGGCTCTACAAGGAAATATCAAAAGCAGCTCATGAAAAAATGATCCAACAAAGGGAGTTTCATGTTGGAGAGAAAGTCCTTCTCTATAGTTCACGACTGAAGTTGATGCCTGGTAAGTTGCATTCCAGATGGTTAGGTCCTTATATTGTGTCTAATGATTTTCCTTATGGTGCAGTGGAGATCACACAAGAGGACACTGTAAGGAGATTTATAGTCAATGGGAAACGTTTGAAGAGATACATTGAGGGACTTCCTACTGATGTAGTGGATTTTATCACACTTCATAACCTCATCATCACTTGAGCACATCAGGATGTTCCTAACCCTTTAACTTTTATATTATTTGTCCTATTTAAAAATTATGAATTTCATGTGCATATATCATCTCATAGGTTCACATTGAGGACAATGCAATATTTTAATTGTGGGGGAGGGAACCTTTTAGTTTAGTAATTTCAATTGCTTTCCTGTTCAAAAAAACCAAAAAAAAAAATTGTGTGTTTTTCAAATTTTGTATGTTTATTTTACAATTTTCTATTTGTTTTTGAATCTTTTGAGCTGAAATGATTCTCATCACCATTTTTAAATCCATATCAATAAGTGAAACAATTTAACCCTTGAAACTAAGCTTAAATGAATGCTGAAATGACTTTGTTTCAAGTTCAAATATTTAGTAATTTCATGGAATGTACACCGAATTTTGAATCCCATGCCACATCTCAGTGTCTTTATATTTGAAATCACTTTCCTGTGGGCTTCTGAACCATTATTTTCATATTCTTTACATTCACCTCACTTCTTGAGAGAACCAAACCATGCTTGATTTAACCAGAATTTGATTTATTACTGTCAAAACTTGAGGGTTTGAGGTACTTATGTTTAAATGATTGAGGCATTTGTTTGGTATTAAAGCCCCTATTTCAAAGAATACTTTTTTATAATGGCCTAACTTGAATATTTAATCCTTTTAGCCCTTATAATCCATGCACAGCCTGTTAAGTTAGCCACATTACAAGCTAATTTTTCCTCTCCAACCAACTCTTGAAGTAAAATTGCATAATATAGTTAAGCTTAAGTGTGGGGGAAGTTGTCTTGTGTTTTTACACCACATTCTGTGATAATTTGGGTGGAAAATTAAATTCTGAAGAGATGTGTTTGCTGCTGAAGAAATTCATTATATTGAAAGTTGTGCCTTTTCTGGAGCTTCTAATTGAGGTGGAAAGCTGTGAGCATCTGGAGCTTTCAAGAAAATCATGTTTGAGAAGATTGAAATTTTTTATACTGAAATGATGAATGGTGTAAACCTTTCATGACTTTTCATGATGATGGAGCTGAATTGATACTATGGGGATTGAGGAGAAGACCATATTTAAGTGAAAATTAGATTAATGCAATTTTTCTTCAAAAGAGTCAAGCCCTCCTCATTCAGCCTCAGAGTTTTTCACATCTTAATCCTACCAACCGAAAGCCAAAGAATAACCCTGAAAAGTCCTCATGATAAACATATGTCCTTGACTCACATCGGGTAGCGATGTAGGAATCTATCAAGCCTATGGTGACCCTTGTATGAGTTTGGATGAGAAAGACATTGCAAAAAAAATTGATATTTGAGTGATGAGAGAAAATTCAAGAGAGGTAAGTGTTTTGTTCATGGGAGGATAAATTAAGTGGAAATATATTGAATAATATAAATAGATAACTTGAAATAATTTTTTTATGAGGCAATATATCTTTTGATTTTTGGTGGGAAATTGATTGATCTCAAGGATATATGTTTTAAAATTGCTTTTGATTTGATATTGATGTTTACTTGACATGAGGTTTTGCCCCGGAGTGCAAAAGGGTAAGTGTGGGGGAGTTGATAAAACACTATTTTATTGAATATTTTATTGATAATAAATGATATAATTTCCTCACATTGTGTTATATATTATCAATTATACAATATTTGGGATTAGATCACTCAATTGAAAATTTGATGAAATTTCCAGTTTTACCCTTTTAAAGTGCACTGTGGTATATTATGGATAAATATTTTTATTTCCCGAATTGGAAATTATTATTTTTTGACCGAATTCCTCACTAAATTTTCTACAACTTTCACTCAGGCCATTGGAGCTAGATCGTGGGTTTACTTGGAGTAACTGGGCCATGAAGACAAAGCTGGACTGGACTCGTTGGGCTGGACAATGCTTCTATATTTGGGACATAACATTCTTATCCACTTTTGGATGTGGGCCAAATTTTGAGAGAATCTAGAAGATAAATATTCACTCAAATCATTCTTCTAGAATAGCAGCTGGATCGCGCGTTTTGGAGGTCAAACAGGCGGTGCAACTGGGATTAAAATATTTTCCCGAATTTCCACATTCACACATGAAACCATTTGTAACCCTAGCCCTCCCCACCTCTATTTAAAGGAAATTTTCACTCTTTGGGAGGATGGTTCAGATCTTGGTCAAGGTGTAGCCGAGAGTTGGTTTCCTAGGAACTCCTCTAACCCCTTGGAAGAAGTGAGGTTTTGTGCAAGGATCACTTCCAAGAAGGCTCTCCACTCCCACCTTCACTTGTGTTTCATTGTTTTCAAGCTTGTAACTTGTCCTTTTCTTCAATAAATCTTATTTGTTATTCTTTTACTATCTTTTTTTTTATTCTTGGTTTTGGAATCTTAGAGTGGAGACAAGATTGGGTATTTCCCTTTCAATCCGTTGCTTATGAAAAACGTCTCCACAATGAAAATTCCAACCATGGAAGAGTAGTTTCGTTCATAGTCGATCTAATCCCTAACCCCTTCATTTATTAATTTTTAATCCATGAACATATTTTAATTCATACTTTGTGATCAATTAATTGTGATTTAGGTTGTACGGAACTCACTCGACTTGCATCTGACCGCGAGGTCGGTCCTGTGTGAATCGAGAGAGAGAAACTTCAATTGTAAAATCTAATCAACTTGGGATAGAATTGTAGGGTTCAACTCTCATCCCTAAACTTAATTAATTCTCAACTCTAGAGAGGAGGTTCTGCCCTAATTTACCATTGATCATAGGTTGGATTTGGACCACAATCAAAGTAGGGTACTACGATTGGAAGTCTCAAAGACAACCTAGTGCTCATTTCTTCAAATACATGTGGTTGTGTCAAATTCTGTAGGGTTCGGGGGTTGACAAGGTTAGGGGGTCACATTTTAATGAATTATAATCATATGGGATAATGATTAAATAATGGTGAAGGGGTAGATTATATTGGCTATGACTTCTCATAGTAGTGCTTTTAAAGAAATAGTGTTCGTGATTGTCTTTTACTCCTTGACTGCCTTGATTGTTTTGTTTCGTGTTCTAAAAGTCTTTCAATCAAACCACCCCCATATTTTATCATTTTGTTTCTTTTTTTTGGTTTCTTCAAGCCTCCTAAGGGTTTTTAAACTAATTATTCCTCAAGATAACGACCTAGGTTAGCCACTGTTCTGCACTTAGTAAAGAAACAATATCATTTGAAAGCGCCCACGACAGCGCCTTTCACCCTCCTCGGAGGAAGCTAAATCAGAAGGGATCTGTATTTGGACTCCTGGTCCACCTTTATAAGATTTGGAAGATGGAAGTTGATTCAATAAGGGGATAATCTCCTGAAGTTGTTGTCCATGTAGAAGACAACCACTAGGTTAATAGCAGCCTTTCCCGGGTGCTGCAGACTCGCCAGTCATCATACTTGGATAAAATCATGAGATTATTCCATGGATGGGATTGTACCATATCAGTGGTACTCCCAAACCAATGTATTTTACACCTTTAATTGGATTTGTTGAGGATGTGAAGTCGTTTTGTGAACCATGAGGGGTGAAGTTGCGAATGATATATTGGATACAATATTCGATGATGAAGACATTATCTTGAATTGGGCTGCTGAGGGTATTATCTACAATTATTTAGATGGAAAAGAAGAAGGTTACTAATTATTTCAGAATCATATGAATAATATTCTCAATCGAATATGCATGGATAACTCATTTTCTCTTTTACTCCCCATTTGGTCATTTTTTTCATTTGAACTAGTCAAAAATTGGATGGACATATGATAACCCTGGTTATAGACGATCATTTTTTCAGATTCTTCCAATATTACTACTTCTTTTAAATAGGGTTTTCCAAAAAAAAAGTTTCTTAATGCATTATAACATAATTGTTCAATTTTTACAGATATTCAGGTCTATTTTACCATTTTGTTTACCAATAAGGGAAAAAATGACCCAATGGATAATAACCATCCATTTTTTTCATTGGTCGGATTTCACATCTGGTTCACCATTCTTGTTTCATTGGGGTATTGAGGCATGAAATGGGTTTCACTTTTTGGGATATCATTGTAAATTTTCCGAGAAACACTCAATGGTTCCCCCATATGTAACTTGGTATAGACTTACTTTCCATTGGTCAGTGGTCATCTAGGTTTTAAGACTAGAAACTACTGGGGACATGCAATGTCTAAGAGGATGGGATGTCAGGATCATAAAACCCTTTTAGGGGGAATTTTTACTTACTCTGAGTCTCTATTAAAAATTTACGATATGTTCATGAATCTCTTTCTAATAGTGAAACAAGGCCGGTTACCCTAAAAATGATTCATTTGTTAATTATCTCATTAAAAAAAATAAATGGTATCTCATTTATAGATTGAGGAAAGTGTGGATTAATTAGTGGATCCATCTATACGTATATTAGTTT
The DNA here is from genome assembly GCA_963277665.1 of Viscum album. Lineage (NCBI taxonomy): Eukaryota > Viridiplantae > Streptophyta > Magnoliopsida > Santalales > Viscaceae > Viscum > Viscum album. The sequence continues at coordinate 1,788,143,168 of OY728165.1, read as the reverse complement.
CATTATCCATTTAGATAATGGTGAATAACTATTTTTTGTGATGAAGTTGTATAACTCAATGCTTCAAAATGTGCTTCTACACAAGGAGGAATTTAATATTTTGAGGTGGGTGTTTGAACCATTATGATGCATCCTACGTGTCCTGGATATTATAGGAATAAAAATCCATGTAGTTCATTAAAATTATGCAGTTTATACTCATTTTGTGAGGACATATGTGTGGGAACTAAGAAACAAAATGTTTGATCTCGGGTCTTAAGAAGACATCCTACGTGTCCTAGTTTTGAAAGTAATTAGATTCATCGTAGTTCAGTTTATTTCTCAGTCCTATAGTTGATTTGGTAGGATAATTTTCCCTTGGTAATGTTCTTTCACTAATGGTTTAAATCTAATAGATATGACGGTTACATTGAAGAAGATGTTTATCAGAGCTCGGGCCATATAAAGGCATCCTTTGTATCCTAGTTATGGCAGGAATTAGTGTTCTCATAGTTCATTTATCCCTTAACTAACAGATAAGATAAATTGGATGATCGCATTCCTGGACATTATGAATGTCCTCAAGGATTAAATAATTCTTTGGGCTTATACCAAGATGCATTCCCTGTTTAACAGGGACATACTATATGATCTCGTCAAGAAGGGATTTTTCACTAAGGCTACCCTTGTAATCCGAAGGTATATAGTACATATGACATGATCATTGCATTCCCTAATCCCACATGATCAATCCCTATTGTGAGAAACAAAGTTTAGAAAGTGATCGATAACATTACCTTGGATTAGGGTCTTGGATACTATGATCACCAAGGATTATCAATGTGGAACTTGATCCTCAAAGTGGTGGCCTACATATTCTAAATATAGTAGAAGTCAGATTCATTATAGTTCCCTTTATCAAGGACTACACATTGAGTTCACCCTATTATTTAGGTCATACACATCAACAATGGATGAGGTTATCAAATCCTGGGATGCCCTTTTGACCTAGCCTTCTTGTCTAGAGGGAGTCGTACGATCCAGTCGACTTATCAGAGGGACATCACAAGATCCAAATGGTTTCCTCTGTAGGACATTGCATATACTACCTAAAATGTATATAGGATGTTTCCTATAATTGCATTCATATAAAAAAGTGTGTCTCCACTATTGGATGATATGTCCTGAAGGGCATCAGGAGCTCCAAAAAATATAAGTAGAGTGTGTTGTGAGTCTTTGATGATATGCCCAGAGAGCATTGCGATAGACCATTGATATTCCCTTATGAACTTATTAGACTTGGATGAAATGTATAGATCAGGTCAAATGTCTTGTATTACATCTTTGGAAGGCACTGATAATCCAATCTAATATTTCTAGAGGATGTCATGAGATCCCATTGATATGCCCAGGCACATTCATGAAACTTGTCTTACATAGTCTGGATACATTATATGAGTCAGGAAATGAATTCAAATGATTTCTCAAGGATCAAGCGACAAGTCTATGGGGACATTCATTAGACTAAGGTGACATAGCCAAATGGATAGCATGACTTCCCTTAACATGTCTAGTGGGCTTTGTATGACCCAAATAGAATGTTGACTGAGCCTTGTGAGATCTAAGTGATGTATCCTAGTGTTGTCACGAATATTTATGGAGGTTATGTGAAGCACATGATGGTCATCAGGCATGTTCTGGTTTAATTCTTCCACCTTGATTCATTTTTGTGGCCTTCACTTTGCAGATTCATTAGTTTTTTTTTAATGTATGTTTATTCAAATTCTTTTTTGATCTAGCCAACGTGCAAGATGATATTTTCATAGCCTACCTAAGATCATTCATTTGATCTATTAATGATCATGATCAGTATTTTATGCCTTGTTCATGACTACTACAGATACACTATGGTATATTTCATGATGTAAAATTGAATGGTCACGTGATCGATTACTATGACAAGTCAAATACGAGACTTAGGACCTTGGTGATTGAGAACTTTTTATACCTAGTCATAATCACATAGTGGTAACTATACATTTCTCATTCTGGGGTGGGGGATTTATAGTCCTTTATTCCCAGGTCGTTCAACTATTTTTTTTGTGTACCTAGTGTGGATCCAGGATGGATTCGGTGAAGTGTGATGGCATAATATAGTAACATAATTCTTTGTTGTGGGTCATTCTGAGTGTGTCGCCTGAATTTAGCGGTCACAATTATCTTTCTCCAATGCCTTTTTTATCAGATTATTTCATATTAATGAAGACTTATTTGATCATGAGTGATTATCAAATAATTTTTTATATATTACCATGGACATTCCTAAGGGAAATTGTGAGATCTTGATTCATTGCATGGAATATTTCATGGGGCAAGGGTGGCCTATCCAGGCATCTTCACAAGGTCTAGTTGACTTTTTTGGAGGTCTCATAAGGCCATGTTGTGGACATCCTAGGTACATCACATGTCTTTCAGAAACTGTGATAGCTCTCACATCCTCCCTTTTCATCATTTTCTACATTTTTACATTTTTGCGTGTTTGTATGAGTAATGTATCAGATATATACTTTATTTTTTTATGATTCCATTCATGACCAATATGGTACATATGACGGTGTGTGACTATGTTGTGGAAAAATATATCTATTTTTACTTAGAGCACCGAATGGGAAGCATGTTTTTTCTAGACATACCTAAGGTCTTCTGTGTGGTGAGGATGAAAAGACAAAGGTATTTCACAAGATGAGGTTGACAAATCATCGATTTATTGTGGTGTCTTGTAGATCTCCAAGGGTGCATCACCTGTCTTTTAGTGACCATTAGTATATCTCACCTCCTCCACTTTATATTCTTTATTTTATTCTACAATGTTTAGGGGGTCTCACGAGTTTACCTGAATTTCATCACGAAAGTATATTATTTTGAATGACGATATAGAGAATGATCATTATGAACAATGGGGGTCTATCCCATTGGATATTATTTCTCGTTATTCTCAAAGTAATTTCAAATGGTTTTTCAGAAAACATCCAATGTTAAAACATGTGTCCTAGGGTGCTCATTCGGTTTTCATCACATGACCATTGGTTTTCTAAAGATCAATCATAAGAGTAGGATGGTTAATTGGAGGGGGTTCGATGGGATTCACTATAGGTTCTGTGCTATGCGTGGAGTCTTTTTGTGACCTCGAAATGGTCATGCAATCATGAATCCGTTAGAGTCTCATGCAATCTGAAACTCTTGTTTACATTCATTTTCAGGGAAGGTAATACCCATATTCTTGAATTTATTCCTTTGTGATTTTTTTCTAATTTGTATTTGGTGTGAATCAATAATGTAAATGGTTTTTATCACATTTTTAATCGTTCAAAGATCCTTTTTATGTTTATCATTTGAAATTTTATACTTATTTTTCACTTTTAATAACTTGTAATTATTTTTTAATATACACTAATATCATATTTAATATTAACAAATGATTCATGTTGTTTTATGAAATTTTTTTACTTATATTTATGTTCATTAAAATATTCTTATAGAATATTAAAACATTGAAATAATATTTATATTTTCATATTTTCAACAATATTTTCATTTTAATTGATATTAAAAATATTATTAAGAGACGTAGAGAAGGTATTTATTACATCATATGTATTTTTCATAAGGCACGTGTTTTCTTTGTCATTCTTTTCTTCTCTTCTAGAATCATACTCACAAGAACATTCCTTAATGGGGTTTTAGGTTTCTTCCATAGATTTATTTGCTATTTTTAACATTATCTTTATACCATTTATTAAAATTTAATTTTTCACATTAATCCTTGTTATTTCCTTTCCTCTTTCATTAAAAACAATTAACTTCTGATTTTTTTTCTTTTTTCCATATTCCTCATTTTTCAGAATTTCCTCCAATTTATTATTTCTTATATAATTTTTTCTTTCTATATAACTTCTTAAATATCATTTCTATATGATCCATCATATCATCACTATTGTATGTTGAACCTTACTCACTTGAAAAATATTCTTTGAATTAATCCTTAATTATTGAGTCATACTATTTGAAAGATTCAAAATTTCTCTTTGTTTCATCATCTTTTTTGTTAACATACAATTGTTTTTCATACATCATGAATTTTCCAATCATCTGATTTTTTGGAAGTTTTCTTAAATCATAAGATTCTTGAATGGAGATAGATTCTCCACTCCATTGATTTGGTAAGAACTGCCGGAATCTTGTCACTTAATCATTGTCTTTAATTTTTTCCAATTGCATGCATTGAATTTAAAATTTCATTGAACCTAAGATACATGTTAAGAATTAATTAGTCATTTTTTTTATTAAAAGTATCTTATTTATTAGTACACATTTTCATGGAAATTTCTTTAACATTGGAGGTTCCTTCATGACACACAATAATTGTATCCAAGATTCAATATGTAATACAACCTATAAAAATTATGTTAAACTCATCTTATCCTAATGAATAATGTAATTCCTTCATAGAATTGTATTTTTAGTCATCATAGACTTAGTGGAATCAATCTAATATTCTCTATATCAGCTCTGGGTTCTTGATATTTTCCTTCCATTAAATTAAAAAGATCAAATCCCATGATCTCAATATGTATTTTCATTTTATTCTTCTATTGAGCATAATTATTGCCATCAAAATAATAAGGCATGTTAAAAGTAGTCCTGAAAAGTTTTTAATTATATATAAAGTTATAAATTTATAATAAATAGATATTTTGATATTTTGGGTAAAAAATTTATCATATTTAAAAGACTAGATAAATAAATAAAATCCCTCTGATACCAAATGTTGGTTGGAGTGGACAACTGAATAGGGGGTGAATTGTGTTTCCAATTAAAATTTATGTTTAAAAATAATTAAAACTATACCCCTCCCCAATTTGAAAAATAGTTCATTTAACTATTAATATATGTATATATAATATTTTTCTATTAATAAACCCAATGAAATTATTCTCAAAAATCAAATAGAATAATCTTATAATTATTCCAAACTATTGTGATTACACTAATTTCACTAAATAATAAAAATATTACATGTAAAATATAACTATCAAATTAATGTTTTCCCTAAAAAAATTCAAAAACAATTATAAAACATAGTTAACAAATCATAAAATACCCAAGGGATTAAAAATGAGAGTTTTAGTTTCAATTTGATACCTATTCCTCTCCACTTAACAATCACCCACTACTAAGAACATTTATTAAAAAATAATCAGTTATACAACATGGATTGGGTTTTTATAAATGATATCATGTAGGGATTTCAAGGTTACACTAAGCCTCTTCCATAATTTCTATGGGTGTATGGATTTGAAGAAATAATAATATATTATCCCATAATCTACCATATAGTGCAAGATATTATTTCTAGAGATAAACCAATTAAAACAAGCCCAACTCAAATGTAATAAAATCAAATATAAATAAGAGAACAAGAATATTAGTGCAATAATGAATGGAGGTCTATGTTATGAATATGATTATTATCATATCGATGTATTATTTTAGTTTGGAAATGATGCATGAAGACAAGAAGTGGTTTTATGGCGTTTCTATGAAGTTCTAGATAAAATATTGTAACACAGATGTTAAAAAAATCATTTGTTAATCATGAACCTTTATGATATTCATATGTCATGTGTATCTATTTCTCTATCGTTTGTCTACATTAAAAGGAGAACTTTCTCAAAAAAGTTCTATTCAAAACTCATCATTAAAATTACTATTACTTTAAATTAAATCTATGTACATTAAATGTTTCTATCTATAATTTAATACAACACAGAAAAATTGGTTTGAATAATATATATAATAAACATAATACCCACTATAGATATGGTTACATTAAAGTGTTATACGTAATCATACACGGTAGCTTAAAAACATATCAATAATTCTAATTAGGTCCCTATAAAATCCATATGGTTTATCCTCTTAAACTTATTGTTGATCCAGTAATATATCAAAAACTAACTACTTTCCACGGTCTATTCACTTAGGCATGTGGTCGCTTCAATACTTCGAAAATTTAAATTTTATAAATGTTCAATTCCATTTAATATGCTGTAAACTGAAAACTTATGGTATGTTAGTCATTTTATCACATTTTTAATTTTTACACGGTTTAATTGACATCATCATGTGGTCTATTTGAAATAATTGTGTGATAAATTGAATATTTTGTGAAATTTATGACTAACACATGGCCTCTTTAAATTGTCTTGGTAGTCGTAAGGTTTATCGTGTAGTTGATTGAAAAGTGAGTGAGAAAGTATCCATGGTTTATTTGACAGGTGTGCAACTGATCCAATGGTAATGTGGTTGATAAAATCCTCTATAACTAATATGATATATCTCATCTGCTGAGTTATAACGTGTGGTCACTTAGTTTTTCTAACAATTGTTTGATAACATTGAGATGTGTACCATGGTTTATGCAGCTATCATGTGGTCATTCTGATATTATTTCAAATATTTATTCTCTAGTTTTCATCATATTTTTTATGGACTCTTCATGTGGTCAATTTATTGCTTTTTAGCTTTTCAGACTCATGATCGATAGTTTGTCTTGCTACTATTTACAATCGCATTAGGGTTATCATGATTTCTAGTATATTCCAAAGAAATATTTATCTTTCATAAAAAAATATATATTTGATTATAAATAACATAAATATATTTTTTGTTTTAAAAATGAGGATGTTATAGACTAATCCAACATATATTACAATCATGACAAGATTTTCTCAGGATAATAAATAAATTGAACACCAAAAAATTAACATTGTCACGCCCAAGATCTATGGTGAAATTCTTGATTGACCATACCATATTTATTTATTGTTGAATTTTGATGATCATAAACATAACCATATAAGAGGATGAATTCCCACACTAGCATGTACATATGATCACTCAAGGGGAGGATCCCATCCTATATTATCACATTTATATAACACTTTGGGGAGAGGAAGCCCCACCTAGATCTCATATCAAATATATAATGGAGGGATGTAACCCCTCTCATAAATCCCATATACATATCAGAGGTAATGCATCTCATCCAAAAAATATCATGTATTAAATATTGGTGGAATGGAACCCCACCCATATATTAAATTTAATATTATATTGGAGGAATGACACATTTACCATATTATCTATTTGTCATTCTAGAGGGAATAAACCTCCACCTATTAATACTCATCATCTGTTTAGCCGGAATGGAACCATTCTTGGTAATACTCATTATTTGTATAGTGTAAATTACACCCCATACTATACTACTCATCATATATCATTTTTGGGGGAATGTCACCCCTCTTGTAATATCTCATTATATAACATGTCAAAGATAATGGTTCCCCTCTAGTAGATCTCAAAATATGTAACAAGGGTAATGGTTCACCACTAATACATATCATGTATAATATACCATAGGTAAGGGTATCCCTCTAGTAAATTTCATGTCCTCCCAACCATACTCTCTCCCTGGTCATGTAACATGAAATACATGATTTTTGGTATCATAGCATATGAAACAATATTACCAACTTATCAGAATGCATCGTGAATCTTGGACTTAACACCACATCATAAGGCATTCCATATAATCCCTCTATCCAGAAACAAAATTCTCAAGATCATTTTTGAGACCTTAAAAATCAAGGTGAACCCATCGACATCCTAATATCAACCTTATGGTAATCCTCTAGGGTTATCCTAACATTTCTATGTATCTTTTCACAAGAACAAGCGACATCCAATTTATTATATTGGTATCTTATCTTGTATTCCCTATTAGAGACTAGCCATAAGAGGTTTGGGGTAGATCATTATCTTATCTTTTCATAAAATTTTCCAATAAACTAGGGATCATCTCGTCTATCTCATAATATTTTTTTTGGGTATCCTCATGTTAATACCTATATGTAATACACTTGACCCACACATGTGTCCCATACCACATCTCCCTTCTAGAGATCTTATCCACCCACAAGATGGTGTTTTCAATCATATGTGAGAGAATGAACATCACACTTATCTCCACATATATTAATCATTCAATATTTACATGAATAGAACTAAAACCCAATCAAGGATATACACAAATCACCCTCACTCTTAGACTAGGCTGGATCCACTCGTAACCAACTCAATATCATCACTCCTTGGTGACCTAGTTGTTTGGGGATTTTTTTATTTATGACATCATGGGAGTATTTACACTTAACATAGGAGTATTATATCCATAATATCTATTGTTCCATTGTAACTATTATATTGACATAATTTATACCCTTATGGTCCAATGTCTCACATAAAAAACTTTAATAGCTAATCCCTCAACCACCAATGGTGTTCGTATCACACTAGTAGAAATGATATAATATGACCCTTAGCACATTTATTTTAATTGTGTATATTGATGGGAAGTAATTCATTTTTCATCCTAAACATATTTTTGATCACAAAAGTTGATAAAATACATATCAAATTCACATAAAAAATTTATATGCCATAGGAAGATGTTTTGGGACCACTTGCATCATTTATAGATTTAGTCCCTTTTAACTATCTTGACCACCACTATTTAAGCTCTCACATTCTCTTTTATAATTTTATACCATCTCCCAACCTCATTTATTTCACTAAAACATTCAGATAATTACTTATAAACATTTATATTTAATTATGTTATTTAATTGAACTTGTAATGTTCACATAAAAACTCACTAGGTTGGTCCATGTCACATCATCATCACTATATTTCTCAAAGGTATTATCAATTATCAAATGATTAATTTCTAATTTCTCCTTATTTAATCAAAATAACTGAAAAATTCATATGGGTATATAACTCTAAAAAAATGGTGAGTAATAATAAGAAATAATCCTCCTAGGAAGTTCTAAATTTACAATGATAAAAATCCCTATCAAAAATGATGATTACACCATGATTTAGTGGAATCATCTCTCCAAAACCCACACCATCCAAAACAAATTTTAGTGGACCAAGGATAAGGGACATAAAGGATAAATGTAGAGATATTTCCTTGAATAAGTGTGATGAAACTCTCTCAAAACATCCATATTTAATGAATATGAAAGAGGTTGGTGGAGATTCACAGTTGTATCATCACCAAAATCTGTAAAATTGGAACTAATTGTTATATGGGGGTTCCAAATTAGGAACCCATACAATATTACCAAAGGTTCCTAAAATAAATAAGACTACTAATGTGTCACAACATAACCATCATGGGTTGTGGCATGACTACCCCCCCCCCCCCTGAGTAGAGGGCTCTACACCTTTTTCTAGCCCCATTATCAATCGACCAATATGGGTAACAACATGAAAACCCCTAGGTAGAAGGATAAATCCTCATCCATCCCCATAAAAATAAAAAAACCTATGGGTCATGGAAATACACAAACATCTCTATTTGAGGAAAATATCCTAAATTCTGGCCATTTCTCAACCAATTACACTATGCTTCATGCTCTCTCGGATATGAAAACTGTGAAATTTTCCATCATGGGATGGCTAGGCTTTGATACCAAAAAGAGTCTAAGTAAAAACATTTTGTTTCTTAAGCCCCTTGAATAATATCCATATTCATGGAACGATGACCCACACTATAGAGTAACCACAATGTGTACGTTTTTTCCTTATCCAAAACCCAAATGAAACCTCATCATGAGGTTATTCCAATTGGTATAAGTGTCATCACCACCTACTCAACAATCCATGTTGTGTAACCCTCACCTATCATTGGTAAATATGTTATATATAGTTATAATCATCCAAATGGGTCACCAAGAACTCACTATGATGCTCACTGGATAACTCGAAACACCTCTTGAGGATTAAAAAAAATTTAAAAACATATACTTATGATTATTTATCTATAAAAATTATAATCTAAGTCCCAATTATCAATACAACTCTTGATCAGTGACAAAAAATTCCAATTTCTCATAAATATCACAACCTATAATGACATGGGTCATTATAAACTTCACACTATAATTATTATCATTCTAAATAAGCTTCAGTGGTCCTTAATATCAATATCAACCTACCATGGTCATAAATTCACTATTAAATCCTCATATTCCATTGTCAAACTCCAAAGGAACTCTAATTACATCACTTTAGCACAAGTTCATACTAATCATAAAAAACTAAGTAACTCCCTGATCAATAATTTCAATAGAAATATGATAAAAAACTACACCCATCAATCTAGAGATATCATGATGTCACTGGCCAATTAATCTCTAATAATACTGTTCTCCTCACTATAAGGATCTTCTAATAATGTATAGTTTTGAGTCATGGTTATTGACATGCTCAATGTGGCCTCTACATCAACATATCCAATTTCATATAAAAAATAAAAATTGACCCTTATCTAGAAAACATTTGATAAAATCACTCAAATGCACCAAAAAGAAGTTTCCACATCTATAATCTTGATTCCTTGACTCTCAAAGGGAACACCAAATTATATAAAACCCAATACAAATTAAAAAACATGACACTCATTGTAATTCTATTAATGGACCACTGACCACCATACCAACCATTATAAATTCACCCCAAGTATTGGAACAACAATTACCTATTCCCCATAGGAACAAATAAATTATAACCTAAGCCTATGGTCGATTTTTATTCTTCATTAAATATGCTATTGAAATCCCAACCTTGTATTTACATGTAACCAAACCAAATCTGACACTCCAGCTCAATGGTGTCATACTTCCATATCATGTATCTCCCAAATAGTCTCACAGTATCTAGTACATTTCCAACTTGAGGTTCATACCTCTACAAGCAATATGATTCTCTCTACCATGGTAGTATCCCCATTAGAACAATATAATAAATATTTATCACTGCCAACTTTTTACTCATCAAGAACATCATCATTAACATATATCATAAGTCTCATGGAATCTGGTCTACACCCTATAATGGAAAATGATAAATTTTACACTATATTAATTCCATTATATTACTATTTGATTACTATACCTATCGAGTCCCTTCAATACACAAATGTTTCTACTCCTAGTTCGTACTCATAATTACTCACCTTCTCAAGGTAGAGTGTCATCATTGATCCCTCTCATAGGTTCTCATCCATCACCTATCATTCTCTCATACAACCAAATGACTGTTCACTATGAAAATACCCAATCATGTACCATTAACCATGATACATTGGGTAACAGTTCATAAAACCTAATCTCATACACCTAACCTCCTTACCAGGATCCAGACATAGTTAAATCCCATATAACCTAAAGTACATTAATGATTCTTTTCTAATTAGATTGAGATATCCCACATATGTTATGTACATCATCAAAATCACCCACCACATGAGTGTCATTCCAAAAATATATGACTCTATGAATTATCTACCCAACCAATATACAACTATATAGTTTTAAGATTCATATGGAAAGATATTTAATTAATCCATCCATCCAAAATCAGACCTCGTACCAAACTAACTAATCATAAGTGTTATTTAAATCATGATATCCAAGGAATCTCACATGCCATTTCTCTTCCCTCAAAAGGGTATCCAAATATTAGGGTAGCTATTGTAACAAAAAATACACTCTAAGTTTATAATGTTTATACCTTGGTCATGTCATGCTAAGACCATTGTTGAATATAAAGAATAGACCCTTTCCATGCATCCATATACTTGAATACCCCCAAAAGGATCTTGTCCAATACATGTATATATTATGAAATAATCCCTAAATAATTTATGTTAAATAGACATTAGTCATATGGATTAGTTAAATTAAACTCTTCCAATTAACTATATGGGAAGATTTCATATTTGTTTTTGTTGTCAGTTTAATTAAAAAGGAATTTTTTCCTTTATCTAGAAATAGTACCAATGTATCCAATTCCTATAACGACCCATAAGGATCACTATAAGTCCCTCACAAAAAGGGAAAATATTGTATTTATAAAGAATAATCCCTCCCTGACAGTGAAAAGGCATGGTATCAGATAAAATATTATGTTTCAAATAAGTGGAATTCTATAGAAATGTTATATGAGAAAAAATTAAATAATTTATTTTTAACACTTTAAATAAATAAACCCTATGTAATTAGATCAATGAATCACATAAAATCACTTGAATTTACTATCAATCCTACATTACAAATATGATTCATGTATGGATTCTTCTTTCCACTATGGTCTATAATCCAAATACTAGATATAATATTAAAAACATGCAAAATACTTAACTAAATATATCAATTATAAAATCAAACTCCAATAATTAGAGTCCCATAATCCTATTAAACTAGACATACAACCATAAATGTATTCATTAAAAACTAATATGGGGTCTATCACAAGCCCTGACACATTCCTTGTTCATGGGTACCATAACCTAAACAGTAAGATATAGAAAAATAAACTGTTATGACACTTCATGAATCTCTAATCCTATTATCACAAAATAATATCCTAACTATAATTTCATATGACCTATGTCATACCCCACCATACAGTGGAGGCTGCCGACTAGTGGTGATGGCTTGAATCATACGATGTGGTGAAAATGACATTAATATTATAATCATCAAAAACAAATAAATAAATGAGAATTATATAAATATATACAATCAAGGTATATTGAATATAATAAAAAAGAATCATTCTACAAAAAATAAATTATTGTCATACAAGTATATGTCAACGGATTCCTCATAGGGCTGATCAAAAGAAAAAATATAACTAAAAAATGAAAATAATATTTAAGGAAACTCTACTACCATCCCCAAGCCTCACAACCTATCTCCATCCAATCTACCCAAAAAAACTAAGAAACATGAGGCTGTTAACACATAGAACCTATTATAATGTTTTTTTTCTTATGTATCAGTGTTCTGTGGCCATATGAGCATGCTATGAGTAAAACTTAGTAGCCACTACCAATTGTGTCCCTAAAATGTCCAGTACATAAAGTGAAACAATGACTTTTTCATATAGATATAATAAATGAACAAATGAACACACAAAAAATAAATACCATCAATATTCATGTTTTAAAGTGACACATCATATCAACTATACCTACTTATTCTAATTCCATATATCTTTCAACATAAACTTAACCATCATGGGGAAAACTTCTCACACTAGATTACCTTAAAATAATTTCCAAAAAAACTTGATAACATAAGGCGGTGAGGGTATGAAACCCCACCTATATCATCTCATATATATATAACACTCAAGGTGTGAGGGGAGGTGACCCCACTCAGATCTCATATTATTTGTGTATTTTTTGTAATATCACCCCTGTAATAAATCTAATATACATAACATGGTGAATGGAATCCCTTCTAAAAATATCCTTTATAATGTATATGGAGGTTTAACACCCCTCCTATAGAACTTATTTAATAAAATATTTTAGGATTGTCACCATGTCTATAATATTTCATTATCTTTTCAGGGTGAATGTTTCCCTACCCATTAATACTTATCATTTATCATGGGGTATGTTTTGGCAAATGGAAATACTCAACATCTATCAAAGGGAAATATAATCTCACATACTAATACTAATAATATATATAGGGGAATAGATCCACATCAAGTAATACTCCTTATATATCATATCATATGAAACATTACCTCTCTCATAAAATGTCATTATATAATATATCAATAGGAAAGGTTCACCTCCCATGGATCTCATAATAAATATCAGGGGAATTGATCCCCTAACATAATTTCATGTATCATATATTAGGTGGAATGTATCCCCTCCTATAAATCTCATGTCCACCTGAGCATAATATGTCACTGGGTATATCACAATGAATACATACAATAGTGTATCATATCCCATCCCATAAGCTCACCGTATTTTAACATGGTAACTATCCACTCTGTTTTATCCCCACATATCAATGAACACCCATGCACCCATCTAACTACTCATGCTCATAACCTAAGAACATCTCAATCTCCCAAAACATATCACACCAAACCCATTATCATTCTCACTTCACTCATATGGGAATCTTCCATGGTTATCATAACCTATCTCAACCTCTTTTCAGAACTCAGTCCTATAAACTGATAGCCATAAAAGAAATCTCACACTATGCCTCATGTCAGACCCATTCCATGTTGTTTTCGAAATGCACATTACCATATATGGGTATTTTACATCAGATCCTTCAGAAATATCTCATCCACCCTCAAGAAGTTGTTGAGATATTCATGACCATCCCACCTATATCCACTAGTCAAAATCCTTCGATATTTACCTGACCATATCGAGAACCTAATTTAATCCATAAACATCTCATTCTAGTTAGAAGTCCTACCTAGAGAACCTTGTAACCCAATCAATATCCTTTTAGCTTCATTTTATAGTCTGTATGATGTTTTCTTTCCCATGACAACACTAGATAACCATCACCTTATTTAGGAGGCTCAGTACCCTCATATATTAGGGTCCACTTTGTACATTCTTGTTATTTAATTTAAAAACCCCATGGTTCATGTCAATAAAAATAAACATTGATATTCAATACCTTATTCATTAGATGTAAAGACATAAAACTACTATCAAGAGTCGAACGTGGCCCTTTATGATTTCATTCCATTCATTGGTGTTAAAGGAAAATAATTAATTTTCAATTTAAATAAAATCTATATAACACACAGTTTATAGAATTCATATATAATATAGATGTAAAAGTTAATAAACCATAAGGATATATCTCGATACCACTATCATGACCCTTTTAAATAAATATTGAGTTGTAACTTTACCATTCTTGCCACCATAGGCTAGGGGCTAGAAACAAGTGCAGAAAGGAATAACTCATATGGGAGACCTCTTCTTAATGTACATTTTCACAAAAACTCGACTATCTCAATTTTGAAGTGCATATGAATAAATAAAAAGACGAAACACATAGCGTAATAACCATTCCTAAGAAACCACTATGAAATACAATTATTACAGCAGTTTAAACTATAAATTAAAAGAAAAAATACATGCCCAATTAGAAAGATGTCTCAACAAAACAAAACTAGATATGTAAAATACTGAGAGATCCTCGCTACAGACGTCCAAACTTCAACTACCATACATGGTCAAATCTACCAGGTATCTATATGCTCCTACAATCACAATCGACTAGTCTATCATCTACCTAAGACACAACACATGTGGGAAATATATTATAGGAGTGGTGTATATAAATTCACAATGGGATGCCCTGAAAGCTAAGGGGGAGTAGTAAGAGACATGATAGGAATATAAAGATCAACGCAAAGAAAAATAGTAACAAAATCTAATGATATATATATATATATATTCTAAATAAAAGAATCCCAAAAGAGAGAGAAAGGGGATCTATATCTCCTAGCCCAACCTAGGAAATATTACCAATAGTTCCAATAGTCGATCAATGATTCCCAAAATTCCATGTGTATATCTAGAATAAATATCCATGTCAAGAAAAAAATCATCATGGTGCCACAAATTCAAGGTCACAATATCTAGGTAGAGGACCCATGCTCGGGTAAAACAGGATATTACAACTGAATAGATAGAAGACTCATATCTTAACTACATAGGAGGGTTCCACTCAGTAGATAGCTAGAGGACCAATTCCCTATCCTTGTAGGAGGATTTCACTCTTTGGTTGAGTAACCATGCCTCGAATCTGTAAGAGGGTTCCACCGAATAGTCAATAGAGGACTCATGTATTGTCATAGTAAGAGGGTTATACTCTAGTCATTAGTAGAGGACCCATGCCCACTCCTATTGGATGGTTCTAGTAAAGTGGTTAAAAGCCCATGCCATGATACAATAGGAGGGTGTCACTCTGATAGAAGATAGATGACCCATTATATGTATAGTAGGAGGGTTCTACTATAATGGTTGTGGATTGAAGATCATTTTCAAGGGCGGCCTCAAATGAATAGAAATTTTTTGGGTACTTAGGTGTATCAGAGTGGCTGACCAAGGTCATCTCTCAAAGGAGGAAGTAAATTTGACAACTTATTAAATGTATTTTTAAAGTAACATAAAATTGAATAATAACACTAAATGAAATAATGGGAGGTTTTTTATAATTTATAAAAGTAGAATAATGTTTCTGGAGGAAGATTGAATTTTTTTTGTTTTTAATTTTTAAATGAAGTTCGATTAAAAAACACGCAACAGGAAGATGTTTTTCATAGAAAATATTTTAAAAGGCATAATCGATATAACTATACCACTTCATTTACATATTAATCATTATAATTTTAATTAACATCCACTTAATTATTATCCCCTAACATTTTAACCCCCATACCTTATGATAATTAACCTTACCATAAAGATGAAGTGTATTAAACCGTAGGTTATCTTTAGAACATGTGATCGCAGAACCCTACTTTGATTGATGTTATAAGGATAGATTATGGTCAGCGGTAAATTAAGGCACATATTAATTCTGTAAATGAGGACTAATTGTTTTAGGTATTATTTTTGAACTCTATAAATTAATCCCGTGTGGTTTTGAATTACGGGTTAAGGTTGCGCTCTCACAGTTGACGCAATTCCTGACCTTGCGTGTTTTGTGTTAACTATTCAAATGCATGATTAGTTTAATTTAAATTAAAAAGTAAATCAATTAATCGTAATATTTTAATTAAAGTATCTCAATGATATAAAATAAATAAATGAATAAGGTTATAGGTCAATCTATTACTAAAACAAACTACTCTTCCATGGGTGGCATAGTCATCGTAGAAACATTTTGCATGTGCAAAGGTTTAGAAAGGGTAAAACCCAATATCATTTATAATCGTGAGTCAAACCCAATTAGGAATATTAAGGAAGAATAAAAAAAGGAAAAAAGTGGAATAAATAATAAAATATAAGAATTAGAAGTGAAATAATGAAGTTTATTATGAAAACATAAATATTCCAAAGCAAGAAAGAGAGAAAGGTTGCAATGAAGGGATCCTTGCTTCAAGACCTCACCCTGTGAGAATTTTGAGTTCCAAAACCTCTAAGGTGGTGAGAGTGATCCTCTATAACTCCAAAATAGTATCACTTCACTCCTTGTCTGAACTTCTAAATGGGGTGCCCAAGGTGTCAATTTATAGCCAAAATGGGGAGTGATTTTGGGCACCAAGTTTTCAAGATACCACTTGTGTATCGGTTTGGAGTTGGTAAATGGAATTGTCTCGAGTTGGAAAAAATTTAAAAGTTGTAGGAAAGTATCGTGAATATAACCATGTCAAATGTATTGTCCAATGAAGTGCGACAGTGTGAGATATGGCCAAAATACATAACCAAATCATTGACTTCATGTAGATTCTGTCCCCTAGACAGATTGGCTCGGATGGACCCCTTACCGAACAACATGGGCATCGGATCCTTGAGATGAGTTGTATACCATGAATTTTTGGATTGGCACATGAAATTTCATCCTATTGGAGGCACAGGTTTTGAGTAATGAGTAAAACAATGTACAGATGTCCTTGGGCTTCCATGCAGTTTGGCCCACTTCTATTTTGGATCATCTCCGACCCTCCTAGTCACCACATCCTATAAAGAAATCACCAAAACAGGAATAATTGACGTTTTTTAAAGTGATAAATATTTAATAATTGAATAAAATTGGATGTGAAATTTTAGATAATATTTTTAGTTTTAAATACAAAACTAGTTTAGAACAGTGATGTAGAGGTGAAATAAAGTAGTGAATTGTGATGAAATCATGGATCAATTCCTTGAATCAACAAGAGGGATCCACTTGGGGTATATGTATAAGAACTATGCCTAGAAACAACCAATGTTTTTCACTCTAGTTGAAAATAATGTACCTAGTTTCTACCTAGTGGAAGGGTACCACATTTATATCTCTGATGATCCTTTTTTATCACTAACCTTATCGAGCATCGCCTAAATAAGAACCATGCTTGTACTCCAGGAGTACAAACCGGGTCACCATCACTGAGTCATATGATGTGTGGTTTTAACACGTGGAATGTGATATTTAACTCACTGAAACCCCTATTCATAATAGCCAAGGGATACACATTGGGTGTTCTTTGGACTACACGGCATGAAGACGTGTTTCATTACAGAATCCTATATAATAATTTAGTGTTGAAGATCCACGGCCTATGTATATAATCCCTCCTCTAGGACACCTAAAATAGAAGAGTAAGACTCCATTCATCATTTTCTTCCATTCATCATCTGGAAAATGGATCTATGGTTCATTCGTATGAAGCCTCATGAAGACGCCGTTGCTTGGGGAACCTCCCTTATTACACCAAATCCCACTTCAGATACCTAATCCATTAATAAATCATATAAACCCATCAAATCCTTTTGATCCATCCCTGATTCTCTAATACATTAATCAAATTAAAATGTTCCATGAATCTAAGGATTTAATTAAGCACGGTCCAACCCAGTAATGTAAAAATGACAACTTGTAGTATAATCAGTGAAAAAAATGAAGAATCTTTGGTAGAAATGCATAAGAAAAAAAGGTTAGGTGATAATTTCCCAATAGTTACTAGATAAAAAAATACAAATTGGGTCACCCAAGGGTCGGGGAAATAAATAATCAGTTTAAAATTGATACGTGATCATATTGAACTTATTGAAATTGATGTAGATCAAAGAAAAATGATGATCATGCTCAGTCTATTTTATAAATTGGGGAACAATACCAGAATTGATGGTTTCAACCTCAATTTTTTCATTATTAGATGGATAATTTCTCACCAACAAACGAGATAAGTCATTTCATTTTTTTCACCTTGATTCGCATGGATCTAGAGTTTCATCATCATCTGATTCATATCCACCAATTAGATGTGGAAGAAGCTGCCTTTGAATAATCTTAGTGTTATGTGGATAACCCTAGTAATCCTACATAATGGTGTTTAAATATGGAACTTCATTTTAGGTAAATTAATAAATTTATTTAATTAATTATATAATTAACCAACTGAACATACCACTAAAAAACTTTTTATCCAAACATCATGCATGATCTATTTTAGGTTCTTGATAGTATAAACCTTGCATTTAAGATTTTAATTTGGCCCATATTTTCAATATGATAATTTGATTAATATTTTTTTCATTTTAATTAATAAATAATTTTATGTGTTATAAAATATAAATAATATTTTTATAAAATTAATTCCTGGAACACCAGGCTTCAAAATCGTATATTTTTTCAATACGTGGCTCTAAAAACATTTCTAGATATATTAAAAAGTATTAAAAATGAAAAAAGATTATCTAAATTATTCCCCCATAAATATTTTCATCCAAAAAAAGAAAAAATTAAAAATCTCTCAGGATACTATGCTTGTATTTCAATCTCCCACTCCCATGAGATCCCCTACATGCTTTCGTAATGCCACTGCACAAGAACCAAGGGGATGGTTCATCCACTTAAGGTCCTCTTCTAATGATCCTCATTCACTACATTGTGCTCCACAAAAGCATCTCCATCCTCGATATCCATCTCACCGGATTCAATAACATACATAGGTTCATTCATGTTTCTCCACATCTGTGGAATATAGAAGAAATCGTTCACCTGATCAAACTATGGGGATTGGTTGATATAGTATACAACCTCACTATCCCTCCACAATATCATAAATTGACCAATAAACCTCAAGGATCACTTGTCCAATTGGATGAATCTACAAAATTCACATCAGGGTAAGACCCCAAATAATATATGGTCTATCGGATTGAACTCCAATGGTATAATATCGATTTGTATAAGATTTATACCTGCTAGGGGATACTCTTATATATTCATAGATAACCTTCACTTTCTCCATCATTGTATGAACCCTCTCTGGCCTAATAAGATATTCCTCACTGATCTACCCCCAGCATAAGGGTGACCTATAAGGTCTCCCATACAAGGACTCAAAATAAACTATATTGATAGTAGAGTTTTACCAGTTCTTGTATGAAAACTCTACTAAGGTAAATTGATCCTCTCAGCTTTGGTCATAGTCTAACATGCAATCCATCAGTATATCCACCAACACCTCAATAGTGTTCTCAGTTTAACCAATTTTAGAGAGGTAAAAGGTTAAAATAATCATAATCCAGGTCTCAGATTCCTCATGAAGGCCTCTCAAAATACATGATGTGAACCACACATCCTAATTGAATACAATAATCAAGGACATCCCATGAAGTCAAAAAATCTCCCACATGTAAAACTGCCCCAAACTCCCCATTGAATTCTTCTACATGATATTAAGGGAGTGTTCTCCCATCATGAGTTAGTCAATTATAACCTAGATGATTTTAGGGCCTCTTGCAATTGATGGAAGCCCAATCAAAAAGTCCATGGATATTCTATCCCAATTTCACTCTAGAATCTCAAGGAGATGCAACAAACCAACCAGGACCTGGTCCTCATCCTTCACCAATGGGCAGCTGAGGCACTAAGGGATGAACTCATCTACAATCCATCTCATTTCATCCCACCAAAACATCCAACAAATGTATCATTACATATTCATCACATTAGGATGTATGGCCAAAGTATATGTGGGAATTTCCATCATTACCTCCTCCCTCTTCATGATCGGGACCATTGTCAGTCCCTACCAAAGGAGGATATGATTCCATCCTTTATAAAATCTATCTACTGAATCTCTTAAGGATATCTAGTCTTGTAAGACCCCATTGTCGACGTATCCCAATTGTGACCCCCTAATAGGCTTGAGAAGTGTAGGAGTCAACACCATTGATTGAAGAAACATTGAACCCTCCCACTCAACCATGGTTAGAAATAAGTAAGGTAGCTACTCTAACGACTCCTCCACTAATCCATCTAATGACTTACTACTAAGGGAATCATCCACCATGTTTCCCTTCGATAGAGTATAGATTATTTCAAAGTTATAGTACTAAGGGATCTCCAACCACCACCTTTGTCTTATGTTCTAGTCTTTATGTTGGAAGATATAGCTGAGAATATGATGAATTGAGAAAGTTAAAAATATCTATCTAAGAAGATAGTGCCTCCACATCCTCAGATAAAAGACTACCACTAAAATCTATAGTTCTTGATTAACATTGTTCTTCCTATACGGTCTCAAATTTTGTGACCCATATGTGATAAATTCTTATCTCTACATCAACACATAATAGAGCTCATCTCATAAGGCATTTTAATACACAACATACTCCATGCCCTCCTTCAGTAGTCTCAAAAAATGTTCACTCATCAACCTCAACCTCAACTACTCTAAGGCCCTCTATCACTATTCATCCCAAGTAAAAACCTACCCTTTTGACATCATGGAGGTCAAAGGGGTAGCAGTCTCAAAGATGTTTACTATGAAACTCTTTTAGTATCCCACCAAGCCCTGAAAACTTTGAACCTCTAACATTCTCTCGGGTGGACCCCAATAAATCACTACATAAATCATATCCAGGTCAATCATTAATCCATGTTCAAAAATTAAATTTCCCATAAATTGAACCTCAAGGTTCCAGAATTGGAACTTTAAAAACTTACCATAAATCTAGTTCTCTTGAAGAAAATCTAAGACCACCCTCAGGTTCTCTTCATGCTCCTACTCTAACATGGAGTATATGAGTATTCCATCAATGAATATAACCAAAATTCATTCTAGTTATGGTTTTAATAACTAATTCATCAAATA
Source organism: Viscum album (assembly GCA_963277665.1). Taxonomy (NCBI): domain Eukaryota; kingdom Viridiplantae; phylum Streptophyta; class Magnoliopsida; order Santalales; family Viscaceae; genus Viscum; species Viscum album. The sequence goes on along the minus strand of OY728165.1, from coordinate 1,788,121,390 downwards.
CATAAACACAACTGGTGAATTTATCAAATTTAATGGTAGCACCAAGAACTTATAGTGTCTATAGAGACATTAGAATACTAGATTTAGAATATAATCCTCGTGAACTCTCAACTGGTGGTAATCATGCCTCAGATCAATCTTTGATAACCATATCATGTCTCACAACTGATAAAATAGGTCATCAATTTCTAGGAATGGGTACATATCATTTATCGTTCTTAGTTCATGCAATGATAATCTACAAAAATAAGTAGGATCTCATACACCTTCTTTAAAAACAATACTAGATCTGCCCATGGGGACACACTAAGTCTAATAAAACCATTCTCTCAATGGTCTTATTACTGCAACCACTACTCTCATTTCTCAATAGGGGACATATAATATTCTGTATAAGACATTAATGTGATCCTAATATTAAATTTAATGTAAAACTTCATATCCTGACACATATGTAGTCCCAAAACATCCTCATGGGTGATTTCCATAACATCATTCATGACTAAAGGAATCAAAATTCATGAATAGCCTATTTCATCTAGGGTGAAAAAATTTGAATCACCAGTGGTGAAATTCAATCTGGGCTCAAAACATTGAAAACCAATCTATACCAAGAATGATGTCATAGGGTTTCATTAGGATGACCAAAATGTCTCAATAGATCCTCTCTTCACTCACCAATATCTTACACTACTTTTAGATAAAATATATAGAATAAGTGTTCCTTGTAGGAACCTCAAGATAAAGATATTGGAAAAACACCTCAATTGGGAGCTCCATTTTATCACACTATGAGTAAAAACATAAATAAATGAATCACACTTGTGTCTAATAATGTTCATGAAAGAGTATAATAAAAAAATTATCTCTAATCATCTCATGTGTCTATTGGTTATACGCATCCATAGCCAGCAGTTGTCTGCATCCCCAACCACCAACTCCATGATCCTAAAGTGGTCCGCCTTGTGGTGGTCATGAAAGAATATCACAGTGTCTTCCACTAACAGGAACTCATCCTCATAGAGACCCACCTTCTCCTATGTCATCTCAACCTATATGTGGCCATCATTCCCATGCCATGGAGACCCAAAATCATGGTCCTACTACAACTTTGGTGGTACATCCGTTATCCACCTTCACTCCACAACATGTGGATTCTGGATCCCATTTAATAAATAGAAACACCCCTCTCTAGGTTTCCCTATTTCTCAATGTTTTCCCTAACCATGTTCCTATGTTTGATTCTAGGAACATCTATGCCACTGTGATCCTTTTGACTTGAGACTACTAGATGTTGTAGATGATGCTATACTATAACACCCACTACCATCTCTAGAAACCAATTTCTCTACTGATAGGAATCTCCACATCACTAGTTCCCACTCTACCACCCAAACATAAGTGGTAATTCATAAGGGTTCCACACTGGCATAGATATATCTGTAGAGACCCTTCTCAAACTTCCATGCATGGAATGAGCCATCTTGTATCCTATCAAGGGAGTACCACCTAAGGACAATGAACCTCATAGAATAATCATCCACTATCATCCAACCCTTTTATATCTCCATAAGATCCTAAATCTATACTAATCACAATCATGAGGGGTAGTACCCCTCATGAAACAGATGCTGGAAGTCGGGCCATGAGGGTGTTAACTCATCATGCATATTTGTAACTAGACTCTACTTACATCAGACTACTCTATTAAAAAAGATAGCTACCAATGCAATAAGTTGATTAGTAGGTGTCTGAACAAAACTAAAAACACTATTCAGTGTCTCTATCCTATTCTACACCACCTAGGGATTTGTCTCACTGCATAACCTCAGTGGAATCTTGTGATCAAACATGCCGAGTGTACAAACTCGTTGTGCTTTCTAATCCTACTATGTTGGAATGATATTCTACTAAATATGTTGGGTTGTTGTTAAATATCCACATGGGGGAAGAATACTGCAGGATAGATCCTGAACTAAGGAATCAACAATCATTTGATTGTCCTCCTGATAAAAAATATATAACCTTCCTAGTTGTGTTTGTGGAGGCACTGTAAAAATTTAATCAAGATGCAACATTGTAATTTTAGCCTATATAAATAATGGGGATCTATCTCAAGAAGTACATTAAAAAGAATCAATATTATTTGATGTATGTGCAATTGATTCATGTAACTGATGTCTTAGTATATCGATTCAATAATCTAGTAGTAATATTTCTATTGAATGGATACATCAGCCGCAGCACTAAAAATGGGTTCCCTACACCGAAATCCACCCTTTAAACACTTTGACATTGTCTACCAAAATTACAAAAAAAATCCTCATAAGGGGAATACTGCAAAAACCATCCCAAGGAAAGAAACGCCGCTAATACCAATCTATCATGACCCAGACCATTGATCAATGAGATGTAACTACCCTAATCCCACCTCGATAGGAAATGGGTTGATGACATGTGATGAAAGGCATAACTAGTATGGGAGGCCTTCCCCTAATATACCTTTACACACAAACACATCCATATAAATGTATAAGTATAGATGATTAATGAAAAATGTGTAACATCTTGAGCATTAAACAAGCATGAAAAACCTATAGGGAATAAAAATATTAAGATAGTATCATATGAAAAGTAAAAGAGAAACATACACACCAAACCAGAAAGATGTCCCAACCTAAAAAAATTGGAATGGTAAAATGATAATAATTCCTAGTTCCAAAAACCCACTCCATAAAAACCATACACAATAAAATCAACCATGTGTTCCTAAACTTATCTGTAATTATCTCCGACCTATATTTCATCTGCCTATGACAAAACACATTCAAGTGAATCCCATGCAGTGGTGAGTATATACATACCCAGTCGGATGCCCTGAATTCTATGTGGGTAAATAATAAGTGAAATTATATTAATTGAAAGCTCAAACCAAAGTAACATATTAACAAAACCCCATCACATGGATACACACATATATATTATCAATAAAATAATACCAAATGAATGATTAATGGGGTCTCTATCTCATAAGAAAAACCAAGAAAGGGTTAAAATAGTTCCATGAGTCCATAAATGTTGTCTAGCACCTCAAACGTTGGTCAACAAGAAACATCCAATTCAATACACACCTCGTCATTGTGCCTCACATGAAAGGGGAACAATATATAGATAGAGGAACCAGGTCTGGTATAATAAGATGATTCTACTCTATAGATAGAGGACCCATAACCTAACATTGTAAGAGAGTTCCACATAGTATATATATAGAGTACCCATTCCCTATCCTGGCATAAGGGTTCCACTCTAATGTTTGAGGACCCATGCCCTAACTCTGTAGGAGGGTTCCACTCAATAGTCGATAGCACATCCATACCCTATATCAGTACGAGGGTGAAACACTAGTAATTGGATGATAAACCATGCTTCGTCCAACTAGTGGGTTCCACTAAAGTGGGCAAGGACTCATGCCATGATACAACATGAGGGTGCCACTCATATTTTAGAAAGAGGAACCATGCCTAGCCTAACAGGAGGGTTCCACTCTGTTGATTAAGGACCCATGCTTGTGATCTACTTAAGGGTTCTAATCGGTGGATAGGGAGAATACTGATGCCATATTTTGGAAGGAGTGTTCCACTCTACTAGTAGATTAAGTTCCCATACCTTTTTTAGTGAGAGGGTGTCACTCTGATCTTCTAGATTCTCCTGCTCAATCATTATCATCATTGAGAGTCTCCTAAGTAAGTGTCATACTTAGAGAATCTTGAAACCTTTCCCAAAATTCACCTTGACGGTTACCATATTCTATGTGAAAAAATGGATATTATATGCTACTCATAGGCCGAAATCCAAGTCCAAAAAAAGGAGATAAGAAAGGTATAATTTTGAAATAAAATTGAAATTAGGGTATAAGTCATATAAGGGGACCCACATAGCATGGGGTAATACTCTGATATCTATTCATGTCTCTTATGGTACACAAATCATTGATTGTGTAGCCCTACACGATGTATAAGGTCACTTCACGTCCTACCTCATCCACCCAAGGAACTTCTCATGCTCAAAGTAATGTCTATTTATACTTTCTTGTGTTCATATACTTCATTGCATGGTATATGCCTCGATGTTTCATTGTCTATGTACTCCTGCAGTACATACTGGGTCACTGTCACTAAGTCACATGGTGTGTGTGTTCCCAACATAGTTTTTGATATTTAACTCACATGAAACCATAACCACCATAGAAAGGGGGCCACACACCAAGTGTTCTTCAAAAAACATGGAATGTAGTTAGATTTTATTAAAATCCTTTTCATCCATTATTATATATCCACACTCGTGGAATAAAATCCCACCTCTATCCCATCTTAAATTGAAGTGGAATATATTATTCATTGTTTCTGGTCATCTATTGTCCTGTAAATGGATATATGGTTCCTTCATATGAAATCGAATGGACCACTGCTACTCAGAGAACCTCTCATGCCACACCAAATATCACTTTAGATCCATGATCCATGAAGAAATCGTCCTCAACCTAAAATTACACTAAATCCATCCCAGATTTTCCAATCCACTCATCATATGCAAATTCACCATTAATCCAGGGGTCCAATCAAGCTTTTCCACACCCAATAGTGTCAAACTGGGACCACATAGTCCAGTCAATGAAGAATAAAATGAATCATTAGAATAAATACTTAATAAAAACTCTAAATCATTCATTAACCAAGAATTCTTATCCCATAAATACAATTTTTCATTCCAAAGAGTGAGAAACCAGAATAGGTAATTTATAATAGGTACATCAGCACATGAAATTTATTTCAATTGAAATAGATCAAAGAAATAGGATAATAATACACAATATATTAAATAAATTGGGTCATAGTCAACAAATGTATGATTCATGCCTTGATTTGGGTCATTCGTCTCTTAATAAAAAACTCACCAATGAATGAGAGAATTTTTTTTTGTTTCTTATGCCTCAATTTTCATGCATTTGGAGTTTCATCATTGTCTGATTCTGATCCTCTAATGAGTGGTGGAATAAGTCTCCTCTAAAAAATCCTAGGATTATGTATCTAACCCTGGTGATCTACCATAACAATTTTTAAATAGGGTATTTTTATATAGTTCAATTAAAAAAATTATTAAATCTTTAATTAACCCACTAAGCATACCACTAATGTCTTTATTATTGAAATAACCCACACCAAAAACAATTAGTTTGCATCTATAGTAAGCCTCGTGTTTCATATTAAACCATGATATCATATTTCTTATCTAAGAATCTATTTAATATCTATTCCATTTTCTTTAGGAAATCTTGTGTGAGTTCTAGAAAATATATTTAATATTTTAATAAAATTAATTCTAGGCACACTAGGAAATGAAATCATGTGTTGTCTTATTACCTGTCTATAAATAAATTCATGATATATTAATATGTTTTACTTGGGAAAAAAGGGTCTCTACCACCACCTACCTCATTCATAAAGCCACTCCCTTTATACAAACATGAGCACCATAACCTAATCTTGTCCAGGCCTCATCTAATATCAATATATCTCCCAATATCCTATATAAAGTTGCTACATTTTGAAAATTATTTTTTAACATTTATAATTAATTATAAAATTTATTTAAACTAGGTATATTCTTATTAAAAAAAAGAAGGTCATCTCATTACACTGAAACCATGACCAACCAACCATATAATTTCCATAGAAAATCGTTTAAATTATCCATATAAAAATACATAGCAATCAACACCAATTCAAATTACATATTTATCCAGTTTAATCAAAATTCAATGAAGTACATAGGGAAGCCTTCCTCTAGAAAAATTATGAGAGAATTTGTATGATCAAACTTTTGGGAAGTCCTCTATACACACATTGAAAATCCCCATCAAGTAAGAAAATTCCAACATGCTCTACTGGAATCATATCTCTAAACCACTAACTAGGAAAACCAAAATCAGAGTAGATAAATCAGAAGGATAAAAGGGGGAAAGGGAGACATCATATGTTGAATCCACAGATTGAAACTCTCCCAATTAATTTTGGTCATATGAATACAAAGGGAAGGATTTGGAAATTGATATAGGGGTATTTTGCCCTATTTTATGTGATTACAAACAAAATCACTCTGGTGATTTACAAAATAGGACCCCTATATTAATTACTAAAGGCCCATAAAATAGACCTTTTACACTATCAAAGCATGAACCTCCATGTACATGGTGTTACTAATCTCAGGTATTGGTAATCACCCTTGATTATCACTATCATGTGAGTACCCCTATTGTTCGTGGCTTGAATCTTCCGTTTCTATATGAGGCTAAGTCCCTTTAAAATGACATCCCTTCTCCCCATGGATAAATTTCACAATATCACCCACCCATGACACACCCATGACAATCCATCGTGGTGTGACCTATGTGTCTCATTATTACAATGATTATATTACCAAAATTCAAAAAAACACAAGATTTTCTAAAACTCATTCATAATATATCCCTTCACAAACTGATTCCCCATTCCATGGTGTGAAATCAATGTGTAATATTTTTTTCATTACCCATATACATGCACAAAACCATCAAATTTCATGACACAAACTTGTCCTCACACAACCTTAATCTTCTCAATGTTTATAACAATATGACCCTCACATGCCATGGTGTGAAGTGCCATTTGTAGCCAAAATTATCAAAGAAGTCACCACAACCCCACCTTAATATTCACTCACACTCCCAAAACACTTATCTAGCATTAATATATATCCAAAATAATATTCTTGAGATGCTCTAACACCCAAAATAATTATCTGAGGTACAATTATACAAACATCACCTTCTCTAAGACTAAAAATTTAAATTACCCATTAGTTTCACAACATGTAAAGATATGGGTTCTTATAATATTAATAATGATTTGTAGAAAAATAATAAAAATTAAAATATTGGGATGTGTTTGTAGGTTTTAAGGTAAATAAATATCATTAATTAATATAATATTACATAAGTTAATTTCCCCATATCTATCACCCACCATCCTACCTCATATCATTCATTATGATGACCCTAACAAATCCATACTACCCTCCATGATTACCTAAGCCAATAAATTTGAATTTCCATATAGTTTAATAAATATTATTTAAATTTATATTATATTTCACTAAATATAATATGGATCATATAAATGAATTAATAATTCTTTGTGTAAGATTATTTATATTAAAAATATAACAAAAAGTAGGTTAATAAATGGGTTCAAGTATAAAATGGTTATTATATGTGTTGTCCTAGATTATTTTTGAATATTGATTTTAAATATTATATAGTATTGGTATTTAATAAACTATAAATTTAATAAATATATCTTGGTTTTTGTACCATGGTTTTAGGGGCTTCTCGTCTAGTTTTGATTATTCAGTAGATTCATTACACATTGTGAACATTATCTTATTAATATAGAAGTGAATTATTACATCTCGATCTATATAACATATCTTTTTCCAAGAAAAAAATTCCATGACCTCGGGTTTCCCTCCATTTCTGCTAAAAATATCTATGTAGTGGAAAAACTAAGATTAAAATGATTTAAAATTGATATATGTCCATTTGAAACCTATTTATCATCGATAATCTATTAATCTTTTATAACGTGTGTAATGATACACAGATCACATTCTCAATGTTGGTACTGTTCTTTTAATATCTTATTTTTGTTCATCTTTAAAACATGGGTGGGGTTTTTTTAGAATAAATGATTTAATTGATAATTGATTATTATTTAAACTTTTTGATCTGGATTGGGATTAAGTCAATATTAGGAAATTAGTTCTTATGATATCCTCCAACATTACATATTATTTTATAAATTTAATAAATATATCATAATATTATTTATTTTTGAATCCATAAGATTGAATATTTTTTTGAGTATAATGTTAAGAATATTCCCCCACACAATGTACTAGGAAAACTGAATTAAAAAAAGTTTCTTCTGATTAAATGAAATCATGTTCAATAAAAATACAACTATATAAGTAGAAGTTAACATGGCTATTCAAGAAACATATAAATTAAAAAGTAAAAAATTAAAAAATATGAAGGCATGGGTTTGATTCATCCTAGTATTCTTTTATGTGAATGAAAAGAACACCACCCTACTATCAAATCTTATTTTTATCAATCAAAATAAAACAATATAGTAGATACATAACTAATATTATGTAATATAGAGAAACCCAAAATTAGTAGGAACTATAAGAACCAAAATTAATAATATTAGAAAACCTAAAAAACCAATCGGATAAAGCACATACTAGAACTCCTCACGTGTGGGAGTCTTCTATGAGGTTCTTCCAACTAATATAAGTATTTGGTTCCTTATAAACAAAGAAAACAAGAATATCCATTTAATGTTAGAGGAAATGATCTATACTAAACATGTTCGTTGTCGATATCTATATATAATGATTATGTTGAAAGAAAAAGATTAACTTATAATGATAATGGTGTAGTGAGCCTCTGGCTCTATGGGGAAAGGACCACTCACTTATTTCTCTTGTTTTTTTACTTTATAATGAATGTGCATGGTTGTGAATAGATGTAGAATGATATAATACCATGAAGGAATTACATCATAACATAATTATTGTGTCACAAGGATCAATGCGGATATGTAAGTATTTGTGAATGAGGTGGCATATGTTGATGGATGCAATCAAGAAAACCATGACGGCTTTCAACAAATAAACAATATAAAGAGATAAACAGAATCTAAAATTATATTTGGTATTGTGGTGTGGGTTGATCCCTAAAATAAATAGACAAAAGTGAATGTAGATTCAGATGATGAAGTGTTATAACCTGCTCAAATTAAGTCACTAAATAAAAATGTTGATCAGGTCGAACTAACAAATCCCAATGAAACTATCATATAAGAAATTCAACCCTCAAGAATAATGAATCATAGCTTCAAACATATATATTTTTAGATTATAAAATAAAGATGAACTAATATTACTAGGAGATCTTAAATACACATGATAAGCATGTAAATAATAATTTTTACATTGTAAATAATGTAAAAAATCCTAAAAATTAATAAATCCACAAAATTTACTAAGAAAACGATGGGGGATTTTCATACACCAGTTATAAATGAATTAGAACCATATTATTTAAATCTAAATAATGTCTATATTTTGGAAAATTCCATAAAAGTATCCAAACTATCAACATGGTTGTCATTGGGGTGAAGCTTATTCATTCACACAATTCAATATTTAATGACCTCTCAAACATAATATAATATAATTTCACTATTCTTAGACCCACTAAGGATAATTTTTTTTATATAAATGTATGGATAATTGATAGTCACAATATACTTCAATACCAGAATTACATAATGATATTTAAAAAAACCATGAGAGAAATTGATTCTAAAAGAGATTCAATGAATAAAATATAGTTTTCCACAGTGGTTGATAGGGACAGAATAAATTAAATATTAAATTTCTAGGATATTGGTCCCCCATAGTAATTAAAAAAATATCCAACAAGTTTCATTCTAGTGTCAATGTTTCAAACGTATCTTGAATCCACAAACCCTATAACAAGTTCACTGACATTAAAATATCTACTATAGATAATTGATTATTGATTATTATTATAATATAGCATGGATACAATTTTTGGTTATTATAATTCATATTACAAATATGTTCATGAAACTACTCAAAATAAAAAAAATAGAAGGTGACATCCATTCTACGACAATTTCAGAATGATAAGAGGCTACCAAATACATTTTCATAAAGTATTCTACCCATATAATCAATGTAAAGAAGTAATAAAGGTTTACTGTGATTGTAAAATCATAAAATAAGGAGATTAATACACACTAATAGGTTTCAAATAATCAAATAAGTATCACATAAACGCCGTGAAAATATTTTGATAAAAATAATGGTAAAAAATACTATTCTATTTTTAACATTTTTATTCGGTAATAAAAAAATCATATCAAAACCTATATTATTTGTTTCAAATGTTTTCTACAATTGAGTATTAATGTAGGTGAACAATAGTATATCAATATATATGACTAGTGTATCAAATGTGAATAAGATAAAATATCGAATTTATTTCTTAAAATATTTGAAATAAATACATTCATCAAATATAATCCAACTAATATTAGTTTACCACATTAATGAATAGAATTATTTATACCACTGTCGTGATACATTTTCAAAATTATTTAATTATTTATTAAGAAACCAAATTTGATTTTATTTTAATTCGTTTATATAAATAAGAGGAGGATACATGTATAGTGATTCATCAACATCACTTTGTTATAATGTTGTTTTGACATAAATTAGTTAATATAAATAACTATGAAAGATAAATAGGAAATACATACATTAATTCATGAATTTATTACTGTTAGGAAGAATATTTTAGAAGAGGAAAAATATTTTCTTTGATAGAAACCCTTGGCTATGAACACGACCTCATATTGGATATTATTTTCTCAAGTTTTGTCTTCTTTTATTTTAAAAATACCTTTATATCCAATGTTATTAGAACCCGGTGGACAATTCATAATGAATCAAGTATGGTTCATATTTAATGTTTTTATATATTCCTTAATGTTATGGATCCAAGGTTTGGAATCACTATGATTAATATTCTTCTAATAGGTTTGGTGATCCTCAACACTCAAATCCAAGGAAATTAAATAGGCAAAGCATCTATATCAGCATGTATGAATTATGATGAAATTCTAATGCCCCTCGTAACTCAATATATTATAATTATGTAATATATATTTTTATCAAGAGCTTTACTATCTATCATAGTGTCTAATATTGTCATAGAATGAGCATTATGTGAAGAAATATCTATTATATATACATGAAATGTATTTCCATGTGTTGTATATATCATTGGAATACATTTCTTGAAGTATTTTTTTTAATCCCATTCATAAGGATAAGAACAAACCAACATAGTCTAGTGTGAATGTGATGTAACCTTATAATATTTATCACCTCACATATGGGTTCTTTCATATGGCATTATCGGAACATTATAGTATGGTTCCATTAGTACCAACACATTATATTGTTTTGTTTGTGGCTTGGAAATCTACTTGAAATTTATAAATGAAAATGTTATATTAATGGAAACTAATTTTTGATATATGGTCCAATGCACTTTAATAAATTATGAGTCTTAGGAAAATACCATGTATAAGGAAAGGATTTCCCTTAATTGGGAGATATATGTTACATGTAATCAGTTAAAACACTCTCTTTTTAATGGTTCCTCTACTATATTCTATAAAGAATGTTGTAGAATCCCTTTGGAAGATTTAGGATCTTCTTTTGTAATGTAAAAACTTAATGGCATGTGTAAATCACTTTAAGGAAGAAAAAATTTCTCATATTCATTAGTGATATCCAACAATCATACCATGTTAAATAGTAAAACATCGAAATCTTGGATATATTGGTACGTTATTTTTGTATTACTCATTATATTTATATTTTAATTATTTAATTGATATATTAGACACAAATATAATTTATTCCATTACTAAAGTTAATATAATGAACACCCAAAACACATCAATGGTATCAGATCCATATTTTTTTACAGATAAATATGTTTCTTTTACTTTCTAATAAAGAACATGTTTTTTGTTATATATACTTTGATCCCCCACATGATATTATATTATTAGATAACATAATGTTATGTCAAAAACATGAGGTTATGTTTTCTGATAATGTAATATGAGGAGCTCCACCCAAACATTACATTAATTGTTAATGTAATCCCAAGAAGGACCTAAAGATATGTTTGTGAAACAAAATAACATCTACTATCACTCGATTTTTAATTATTTGGATAACATGGCCGATTTAAACATGACATTAACTAATGTATTAATGTAATTTGGTTTGATTCCAATCACACCTACCTTTATAATTTTCCCCTTGGAATTATAAATGAGAAATTAAAAGACTCCATAGATATGGATTGTTATAAACATTTGATAATTAAATTTTTGATGCATGTGAGTCTTATTTATTGGCAACAATGACCAAGAATCCTTTTAAGGGAAAGATGAAAGGGATACAGGATTTTTGGATCTCGTTAAAAAAGATGTATGTAGACCAATGAGAACATAAGATAAATGTTGTTTTATATACTTTGTTAATTTTATTAATGACTTTTGTTTGTATGCTTTTGTGTGTCCTATGAGACACAAGTTTGAAACCTTGGTAAATTTCAAAAAAAGTGAAAATGACTTTTAAAATTGACTATGAATGAGTATTAAGATTCACCAATCAAATAAAGGTGGTTAATATTTGAGCTAGTAATTCATTGGTCATCTAATATATTATTGAATTGTTCCACAACTCACTCCACCTGGAACACTATAATGGAATAGTATGTTCGATAAAATGAATTGTACACTGTTGGACATAATTTAATCAATGATGATTCGATGTGACCTTCCTATTTAATTCAAGGGTTATTTTATAAAGAGTAATACATTCATACTAATCCAAGTTCGATATATACTAGTTTTAAAGACAATATATGATATGTAGAATAAAAATCATTCTGATATGTTTTTATGGATATATGGGGTTGTGATATATAAATATGATGTTAAATTACTAAAAAATGAACTTTAATTTGAAAAATACTTAATTATTGATATCCTAATGATTCTAAGGGATATTACTACTATATTCCTACTAATAATTATGTAATACCTAAGACTCTACTATAGAAAGTAAAAACCATATTCTGAATTATCACACAATGTGAACTCTAAAGAGACTTTACTCATGAGTATATTTTGATGTTTAATTTCAGAATTTCATTATATGGTTTTTAAAAAATTAAATTTTTGAATTCTTCCTAAATATATTGATTGAAGTTGAAAATTTGGGATTTTTCCAAACTTTTTATTTTTAAGTGATTAGTGAAAGAAATGTTTTTCCCAAATCTATTGTTTTATAATATTATCAACATATAAGAAGAACTAGATGTTTATAAAAGAATTACAGTAGTAAAAATGTGATTAAAGAGTAAAAATATAAATTTTTTAAAATAAATTCCTTAAATTATAAAACCTATGTTTAACATTTTATAAACATAATTACTATTTTCTAATAATAGAAAATGTTATTTGTCATTCATTTTAATTAAATCTAATTTTGTTGAAATTTAATTTTTGCTTGATTTAGAAACCACATAAAATTTATTTTTTTTATAATAAACTAATTTTTTCCATTAAAATTAAAATATTTGATAATATTATCTAGAAAATATAATTTTATGCCTAACAATATACCTTTTCTATAAATTAGGATTTATGCGCCCAAATGTTAAAATTAATTTTCCATGATTTTATAAATTTTAAATGAAAAACTAGAATTTTTATTTAGAAATAATAATAAAAAATTATGTAACCATTAGAATAATATTTTAATTCATTTAAAGTAAATTACTTAATGTTGAAAAATAATTACCATATTAAAAATATAATTTTTGTTCTCAAAGAATTAATTTTTATTAGAGTTATATAATTTTTATCTAAATAAATTCAATTAATATAATTTTAAATATATATTTAATATAATTTCAAAAATTCTAAAAAGTATATAAACACTCATTAAATTAATAATTAATTGGAAAAAATAATAAAAAATACATGATATTTAAAAAGATACGTTTCTGAACAAATTTTTTTCTTTATACATTTGGTTTTAATTTAGAAGTTACTTTTATTGTGTTTAGAAATTGAAGCATGATAAATTGTTCCCAAATTCAAATTCATCATGTTGAAATTTTTTTGAAAGTGGAATCTTATATTTTTAGTAATTAAATAATTTCCATGGTTAGTTTTTAATCAATATTAATAAGCGTAAAAAGTGTAAATAAGGTATATCTAATTTTTAATAATTGAAAGGCCAATTAAAATTTATAGAAATACATTTTACAAATGAAATTATTACCCACATTTCTTATATAAAATTTCTCCACCTAATTCACATAACTCACCGAACCCACTTGATACCCATGTGATATCTTTCTAAACGATTACCTAATATTAGTTTCCATGAAAAAACCCAGACTTTTTCACCTATAAAAGGATCTCAATCCCACCCATTCTCTCATCCTAATCTACAAAAAAATATTTGATCATGATGTTCCCTTCCATATATATCTATAATGGCCACATAATGTCATCAAAATGTTATAATTAGTTATAAAATTATTGAAGAAACAACTTATTAAGGTTAGGGTTTTCAATCCTTCTCTTTGATTTCAATTGAGATCATTTTATTACAATACCATTTATACATATTTTCATCATTATAATTTCATGGTATTATCGCCCATTTTATATGTTGTTAATTAGAGACTAATTATCCCATATCGTTGTAGATTGTTTCATATGAATTTATTATTCCAATGTAATGGATCTCATTCCACCCATATTATTTTCCATTAGAAAACATTATTATAATGTCGTCAAGATTATAGTTTCAATGGAAGCATCACGAATTTTATATATCATTAGTTTTTTTCCTCTCATTAAGTCCTTTTTCCTAATACATCATAATTCCCAAAAATCCTAAACTTTTCGAATGTAAAGAGATTGTGGTTTTACTATCAATTGATTGCCTATATAGAAACTAGAATGTGGATTTGGTTGTCAAAGAGATGTACCTAGGGGTAATGACGCCATAAATGGTTGGTCAAATAGTTGAATCAACCTAATCCATGATGAGTGTTCCTAATACTAAACACCTATCTAGAACCTCCTTGGTGATCTACTTTAGAATATTCGCATTCCATTAATGAACCTTGATGATAATTTTTTCATACTATTTATATGATTTCTTACAAGTGAAAACTATTGGACTCAGTTACCATATTATATTGATATCCCAACACTTTAAATGTACATATTAACACAACCTTATCTTTATTTATTTTATAAGGTTACTTATTTTAACATTGAGAATACTCTATAGTTTATATGTTGATTATGTATTGTTTAACCATCCACCTTATCTGGATGATTTATGATCATGTTATCCTACTTATTGACAAAGGGTGAATTATTAGAATTCTCAAAGTTTTTTATTCCAAAATGGATGATTATTGGTAACTTAACTATGAATTAGTTAACCATAAACCTTATTTCTCTCGATGGGTTATGATCATTTCATCCCTTTTTTATATGTAGAGAATTACTGGAATTTTGTATATTATTATCCCAAATAGGATTATTTTTATCAAGTTAACTATATATTATTTAACCATATTATTTATTATTATAAATTGTTATGATCATGTTATCTCTTTTATTGAAATAGGAAAAATTATTGGAATATTTTTTTATTCAAATACAAATGATTATTGTTATGTTGGATATTTTTTTATCCATCCAACATATTTCTCCATATGGGTTAGGATAAAGTTGTCTCTTTTTGAATAGAAGAACATATCTGTGTTTTGTGTATTTATATTCCAATACAGATGATTATTGGGAAAGTTAATTATGAATTGTTTATTCATTTCCTCATATGACGAATACATTGGATGTAAAAGAACATATGGGTGAGCACCATAATTAAATATATCCTTGATTTATTAGTAAGTCTAATGTGACAGACATGATAGTGTATTTTGGTGTATTTATACCCAAATAGGTTATTTCATTAATAGGTTGATTATGCTGACAATGATTATGATTTATTGGATTTTGATATGGAATTATCTGATGTTATTATTCATTTAATCACTAAGGAACCATTTATCATTATTCATGTGATTTATTTATTTACATTTCTATTCATGGATACATTATGCTCTCTATTTTAGTTGATTATGTCCTTAAGTAATTTATTTTTTATTTTCATATCACATGTTCCAATTTTATCTTATGATAGATTTCATTATATGTTACACCTTACTTAAATAATGATCTCACCTTTGTTTTTTCTCTTTCCCTAATAAATCTAGAGGACAAAAATGTGTAATGTTTACGGATATGATAGGAGGGATAATTATTTTCTTCTATGTGTCCTTGTGGTATCATACATTTTCGAATGTAATTTATATGTGTATCTAGTCTTCAAACACTAGTAAACTATTGGATTAATTGGGAAAACTTATATTATGTATTAATAATATAATATAACTACTGTATTTGGGTTTTCTGATTCTTGGATGTCATAATTACGGTCAGAGTAAGTTTAGTAGGAGCCTTAGGGACTAGATTTTGGGAAACATAGTCAGATATCAAATTTAATATGAAAACCCAAATAATTTCTTGGGAAAACTCTAGATATATTAATAGGAATTGTATTTTACAGTTTTATATCATTATATAAGTATTTTTATGCCATTTTTAAGATATAGTGACTAATTGAAGGAATGTGAACCATGATAACCCCTAAAATATATGTAAAGATGTTACCCCTAAGAGACTTAATGAAACCAATGTTGTGGAAAATGTGATCATAACCATTTTAAGGGTGTTGACCTAGGTTATGAAAAATAATATCACCCATATAGGGTAATATATTTATCATTGACATGATGTAACTATTTTGTAACACTTCATGGAATAGTAACATCTAGTATTCAGTGGAACTACCAATCTGTTGGTAGTTGGACAATAGATCAAGTCTTTAGAAAAGATCATTCTCACATTGGGAAGTAGTGAAAAGTAAAAATTCATCATGGCAGTCTATCAAATGATAGGATAAGTGGACCAATGGTGGTCATTAATTCAAATCAATATAGAGGAATAAATCTCATGGAATAGTAACTTTAAAGAAGGTATTATTTGAAAATTATTTTACTCGTGAGAAAAGAAAATAAATGGAAAAGTGGTTTCTCAATCTTAGAAAAAGAGTATAAGAAAATGTTGTTAACTATGTGGAAAACCATACAAGGTTATGTATACATGGTTTTGACTATGTATATATACCAAAAAATCAATATTTACCTTTTATATGATGGGTTAAAGTTGAACATTCAAAGGGAAATGGTCTCTCAGACTGTTTCATCGTATGAAGATACTGTCTCAATTTTTATTTAGAAAAAAAAAATATTTCTCTATTGAAATCATTACTGATGAAAGGCCAAATCCTAAAACTACATATAAGATGGAACTAGTAGAGTAATTGGAGTTAAATAAATAAATATAAGAGTTATTTGAAAAGTAATTTGTACAACCTATTATTTCACAATGGGGTCGTTAGTTTTATTCGTGAAGAAGAAATATGGGTTTATTATAATTTTCATCGATTATAAGGAGATCAATTCCATTAATAAAAGTAATAAGTTTCATATTACATGTAATGATAAATTATTTGATGATCTTCAAGGATACCAATATTTTTCAAGGGTTAATATCCACTCTAGTTATCATCAACTAAGGGTAATGAATTATGATTTACCAAAAATGACAATTTGAACAATGTATGAACATTATGAGTTTACAATAATTAATTTGGATTTACTAATGCACCTTCTATAATTATAAATATAAACAATATTGTTTTCAATTATTATTTGGATATTTTTTTTGGAATTAATTAACTATACTATTATACACTCTATGAGATATGAAGAGAATTAGTGTCATCTATAATAATTATAGATAACATTAAAAAAATATTTATATTGAAAATAAAGGAATTGTGAATTTTTTATCAATTAATTTTCATTTCTTGGCCATATTATCTCCAAGGGTAGAATAGATGAAAACCAGTAAAATAAAATTGTATAAAAATAATGGTTCAAACCAATAAACATAACCAAGATCTGAAGTTTCTTGGGCTTATCAGGTCACTATCAATGGTTTTTTCAAGATTTCTCCCAGTTAAATAACCCATTATCCAAGTTAAAACATAAAATTGTTTAATTCACATGGTCAAGGGAATGTGATGAATGTTTTGAAGAGATTAGGAGGATACTGATTAATATATTAATATGAACTTTTCCATTATATGAGGAAGGATTTGTAATATATAGTTATGTTTTAATGAGTATCCATTAGTTGTGTCCTTAGAGAGAATTATAGGTTGGTTTTTTATGAATTAATTTAATTGAAAGTCCATCAATAGAACTATCCTACTCATTTACTTCAGAATGAATCTATAATCATTTCTTTCAAAATATGGATTCACTACCTCTATGTTTAGTGATGTGATATATATATATATATATATCTCTGTGTGTGTGCTTTTGTGTTCATAAAAATGATTTAAGTAAATATTATATTACAAGGAGATACTAAATAAGATGGATGGAACTACTCAAGGAATATGATTGCTTGAAATAACATTGCCCTAGGAAGAAAATAAGGTGGTTGGTGAATTGAGTAGTAGGGACTATAGAGTTATGACAATGAAGTGGATTAACAAGGAACCAATATACAAGGATCTAGTTAATATGGATATGGTGATTTTTAGGAATATTAACCCGTCATTCCTTTTCAAATAATTTTTTAAATAATTATTACTAGAAAACATATAGAATTCCCAATAAGAATATGCGGGCCTACAAGGAAGATTAAAATATTAAATGATTAGAGATTGGTATACTTAATTTATAGAGATGGATTGTTGAGGTATGGTATTAGGTTATATATTTCATACATACCGTAGTTTAAAAGGTAACTTCTAGATAAAAAACATTTCTCAAATTTCATTAGACACCCAAATATCAAAAATATGTATAGGGATTTGAGAGAATATTTGTAGTGGGATGTATAAAGAAGGAAATTTTAGACTATGTTTCCAGATATATAGTAATCCAGTGGGTAGAGGCTGAGAGACAACAACCTATGGGAGTTATGAAATCTCTTTTTATGCCTATGTTTAAATGGGTAAATATTAAAATGGACTTTTTCACTAGCCTCCCAAAGACTATAAGGAACCATGATGATATATGGTTCATCATTGATCATCTAACTAATTCTAATAATTTCATAGAAATAAATAAAGATATAAACCTTGAACTAATTATGTGTATCTATATAAAAGAAATTATAAGGCTTCATGAGGAACCATTACCGATTATATTTGATTGTGAACCTCTATTCAAATCAAAACTCTAATGTGAATTCAATGTTATGGTGAAACTAAGATAAATTTAGGAACCTCCTATTATCCCCGAACTAATGGGTAGTCTAAAATGACAATCTAAAATTTTTAATACATATTTAGATCATGTTTTCATGAATTCCAAGGTATGTGGGATCAATATCTGACTTTGGTGGTACTTTTAGATAATAACAACTTCCATTTGAGAATCCATATAGAACCTTATGAAGTGTCGTATGGGAATAGGTTTTATAAACCAACATGATGGGAAGAAGTTTAAGAAATAAATCTATTCTTCCAAGAGCTTGTGAAGGATATAACTTTTAATGTATAGACTATTCATGATCAGATTGACACATCCTAGATTAGAAAAAAGAGTAATCCTAATAGTTGACCGAAATAAAATGAATTTAATTTGGGGAATCATATATTATTAAATCTATAATCATGGAAGGGAGTTTTTTTGTTTGGTAAAAAGGTGAATTTAATCCCTAGAAGAATATGGCCTTTTGAAATATTAGATTTAATTGGAGTAGTAACTTACAAATTGGAAATGCCACCCAACCTTTATAAAGTACACATAATCTTCAGAGTTTCATTACAAATGAAATACAAAGAAGATCTAGTGTATTTTATCCTTGTTGTGTTAATAGGGTTGTATCATGACTTCTGTTATAATGAGGATCCAATATGGATTCTTGACACCAAATAAAATGTATTATAGAATTTAACAAATTGATTATTGAAAGTAATTTTCATAAATCATAAACTAGAAGTGGAAATATTGGATCCTAAAGATAAAATAAGGAAGAAATATCTACATTATTTTAATAGTTTATATATATCCCAATATTAAGGAAAAGTTTATTTAATGTGTGATAATGTATGACCCGAGACCATATCATAGTAAGTAAATACAGTATCCTGAACTATCACACAATGTGCACTTAAAGAGCCTTTATTCAATAGTATATTTACATGTTTAATTTATGAATGTTATAATTTCATTTTACTCAAATAAACATCATTATTGAATTATTAATAATTATAGTAGTTTAAGATGAATTTTTTTGATTTTTCCTAGGTATATGATTTTTATGTGATTAATGAAAAATACGGTTTTTACTAAAACTAAAACTTTTATAACTTTATAATTATATAATAAAGACCTAGAATTTTATAAAAAATTTCAAATAGTAAAAAAATTGTTTGAGGACTAAAACTATAGATTATTGAAATAATATTGTTTAATTGTAAAACCTATGTTTATAATTTTATGAAATTAAGGGTAATTTTCCAATAAAATAAAAAAACATGGTCATTTTATATAATTAAATATTATTTTATTAAAATTCCTATTTGGGTTTATTTGGAAGATATATAATTTTTTTTATAATAAACCAATTTATGTCTCAAAAATAAAAATCATTGAAAATTTTATCCAAAACATAATCATTATGCATAAAAATATTTTTTTCCCTAAAAATTGGTTTCATGAGCTCAAATGTTAAATTTAATTTTCTATACACATTTTAATTTTTTTGGATAAATAAACTTCTTCTTTAGAAATAGTTGGCCTAACTTATGTAACTATTCCAATCATATTTTTAGATATTTAAAGTAAATTAATTATTTTAAATATGTATTATCATAGTAAAAGTGAAATGAATATTTTAAAATATTAAATGTTATAAATGTTATATAATTTCAACCTAGATAAATTAGACTAATATATATTGAAATATTACCCTAATATTTTGTTTAAAAATATAAAATTATATATAAGAAATCATTAAATTATTAATTAATATTAATTAATAATTAATAATAGTTAATATATAGAAAGATATTTTTCAATACAAATAGTTTCCCCTATATCTTATGTTTTAATTTCAGAGTGAATTTCATCATATTTAAAAAAATTATTAGGTTAAATATATTATGAAGTCATATTATTCACATTGAAATTTGGTATAAAGGATCATCTTATATTTTAAGTAATAAAATAATTACCATGTTTAATTTGTAATCAATATTAATAAGGTAAATTGGGTTAAAGGGGTATCTAAAATTTTTAACAATTAAAATGCCACATACAAATTCTATAAAGACTTATTAGGAATTGAATTCATCCCACATGTGTTGTTATCCATTTATCCAACTAATTCACCTAACTCGTAAAAACTATCTAACACCTATGTGATTTATCCTTTACCTAACATTAGTTTCCATGAAAAATCCCCACTTTTTCACCAATAAAAGGATCTCTCCCCCACCCATTCTCTCATCCCACTTAACCCCAAATAAATTTATCATGCAGTTCCCCTCACTCTCCCTCTCTAAATCCCTATTAAAGAGTTACTAAGGTTCTATAGAATCCTCCTAATCTTTCAAAAGCTACTTTACATGGTATGGGTTTCCAATCTTACTCTTTAATTTTTAATATATACTATTTTTTATAATACCATTTGAAAAAATTTCCTAGATTGAAATTTCATGAAATTATCTCCCATTTTATATGTATTTAATGAGATAATACTTATACCATCCCATTATAAAATTTTCATATATTGTTATTATACGGACATAATGGAACTAATCACACCCCTTTCATTTTAAATTACAAACCATTATTATAATGTCATAAAAATTATAATTCAGTGGAATTATAAATAATTTAATATACCTGTAATGATATTTACTGCCATTAAAACCTTTTCCTAAGCCATAAAAATGCCTAAAAATTAAAAATTTAGGGAAAGTAAAGAGTTTATGGTTTTTCTAGTCATGAATTCCTTGTCTATATAGTTGAAAGTGGATGTGTGTATTGAATATATGCACTTTGAGGTAATCACCCAAAATGGTTGGTTGAAAAATTGACTCAACCATCACACTGGTTTCTGATGAGTCGGACTAATACTACACACCTAGATAGACACTC
Source organism: Viscum album (assembly GCA_963277665.1). Taxonomy (NCBI): domain Eukaryota; kingdom Viridiplantae; phylum Streptophyta; class Magnoliopsida; order Santalales; family Viscaceae; genus Viscum; species Viscum album. Next base: position 1,788,099,261 of record OY728165.1, on the reverse strand, counting down.
TCAGGGTATATGATTTTAAATGTTCACACAAACTTTAAGAATCTTGATAAAGGATTTCCCTTACCATTGGTATGGTCTCCTATAAGTGAAAAATATTGAAATAAATTATAGTATACAATTGATAACTGAACACTTTGAAAGTACCCTTCACCACTACATTATATGTATTTCTTTAATAAGGTTAATTTCTTTTAGATTGATGATACCTCAAAGATTAAATTTTTATTATGTCTTTTTTATCAATCAACCTTCTCTAGATGGTTTATGATTAGGTTATCCTTGGTAAAATTATTGGAATTCTATATATCATTTTTACAATCTTGATTGTTTTTGGAAAGTTTACTATACATTTTTTAACCATCGACCTTATATCTTTTGATGGATTATGATGATTTTATTAGTTTCAATGACATTGTAGAATTTATTGGTGCTACATATGTTTTTATTCCAATAGATAAGATTATTGAAAATTTTACTTTTTATGTTTAACAATAAAGCTTATTTATATGAATGGGTTATCATCATGTAATGCCTTTTATTAACAAGGGGAATCATATAGGCGTTTCTTATGTTGTTATTTCAATATGGATGATTATTGGAAAGTTGACTGAGTATTTTTTTAACTATCCACCTTATTTCTCTATATGGGTTATGATCTTGTTATCTTTTTCATTAACAAGGGGAAAATTATGGATTTTCCATGTATTTTTTGCCAATACGGATGATTATTTCCAAGGTTGATTGTGATGTTTTTATTCATTTTCTCATATGATGTATGTATTGGACATAAACAAGTGATGGGTGGGCCTACATTATATATCCCCTCAATGCATTGATAGGTCTCAAGACACAAACATGTTTGAGATTTTTCGTGTATTCCTACAACGAAAAAGATATTTAATTGATGTTGAGATCGTGATTTATATGATCATTATGTCTTTGATTATGGTTCCACACCCTAATTTCTTTCTTATCTGGTTTTGTTTTATCTTTTTTTCATTATTTCTCTTTATATTTTCTGGAGTTTTGGATTTAAACTTTGTGTTTTGGCCAATTTTTCTATAGTTTCATGGTTTAGGTGCACGGTTAATGTTAAACTGTGAGACCTCTTGTGGATAAGTCTCTTTCTAGTTGATTTTTAACATTATTGGTTTGAGTTTCATGGGTTGTGTATGGTTTGTTCAAAAGTCTGCATCTCCAAGGAGAAACTATGTGGGTCTATATACATCTTTGGTTAGGGGTGAATGTCCTAATAATAGTTTTGAAACTCATTCGGAAGGCATTAACATGGTTTTATGATTTTGTAAAGAACTATGTCACGTAGATTTCACATGTTTTACTAATACATGAATCCAAACTGCATGAGTTCTCAGTGATTCTAGTAAAAGGTTTCATGGTTGGCACACATTTTGGGATATTGTGTGGACTAACTATGCATGGTTCTGAGGTCATTAAAATTGTGGAATTGGCTTCTTTACCTCTTGAGATTTTACTAGAAAACACCCCCTTTATCCCTATCGTAGATTGTACAGCCCTATAAGATCCCCTACATTCTTCTCCAAGATTTCTTTCTTATCCCCTGGTGTGGATATAGCGTATTCTTCATGTTTTGAGTGTTAATCGTCAAGGTAATCCTATCCACTCTTCTTCCCCTTCCTAATTCTTTGATTTTCTCTTGATTTATTCATATTCCTTGGACTAGTGGATCTATAGCTCATGTTTCGGTGGTATTTAATTCTCTTTTTTTTATTTATGGTTACTCTTAAATATTCTTGGTTTCTAGAACCCATAATGAGTTGTTTGAGGTCAGCATTGTTGATGTGCTTGTGGTTTGAGGAAGGATTCCCTATTTACTTTTCCATTAAATTTAATAATAATTGTATTCATATTAATGACATACTCTTTGTATATTAATTAATGATGTATGATTTTTGGAATAATTGTTTGATGTTAAAAGAAATTATTTTTCCTATTTTTATGTAAATGGTAATTTTTTTATGCTACATGGACCAACTGTTTGATAAAATTCCAAGTTGGATTTTGTAAGTGATTTGTGATTTCTAATTCATGTTTTTGGCATGGTAATTTTATTTGGATTGTAAAATGATGTTTTTTCCTTAAATGGGTTTCAAAGTGGTTTTGGGTTTTAAAATGATGTTTTGGATCTCTTGTTTTGAAAGTGGTGTGTGTTGGGATATTTAAGAAATGTTTGACATGTAAAGGTTATGTGAGGAGAATTTTTTTACTTTTGAGGGATTGGGTTCCATATAAAACTGTAATTGGATGATACTCTTTCCTTGGTTATGTTGAATGTGATTCAAGGTCCTTATTTGGACTAAATTTTGATATTTTGGTAGAAAGGAAAATTATTGTTCCTTGGGGTGGTTCAGGGTGATTCGTGTGAGTGATGCTTAAGTTTTTGATATATGTATATTTGGTTGTTTACAAGATTTTCATTATAATATCACCCCACTAAGATCATGACATTGGAACTTGGAATATCTGGATAATATTTTCTGAATTGCTGTTGCACTACCTTAGGATTTTGCTCTGGCTAGTGGTCCATATTGTGCACCTTAATCTTCTTTGGAATAGTGACCCTCAGTTATGCTGGGTAAAGAGAGAACTACTCATATGTATGAATTGATGTCCTCAGTTTAGGCATGCCTACTGGATGGGTTAGATGAATAGTATTTTCTATAGTATTCATTGAGATCCTTGGTTTGCCCATTTTCTTCATCACTTAGTTATTTGTGGTGGATGATTGAGATTTATTAGTAGTTAGTTTCTCATATGTTTTATATTATATTTCCCTTGTTATGTGATCATTGTTGTGACTCTCTCTAATGTGGTGTAATTCATTGTTTAAAGTCATGTGTTGGTTTTCCACATTTTTTCGATTTTTTTAAATGTATTACACTCCCTCTCTCACTCATTTTGACTAAAAATATCATCTTTAAATTCTAATGTATACTTTTTGGAATAGAATATAGTTTTTAATGAAAAAGGAAATGGAAAATGTTTGTATTTTAAATGAAAAAGTGCGGAAAATCTATGTTTTATATAATTAAATTCAAAAATAAGTTTGATGTTTCTATTATTTAAAGGAAAAACATTCGGAATAAATTTATTTTGTCATGACTAATGAGTTTTAATAATAACACATATAGTTTCTTTTTGTTTTTAGCTTCTGTTGGAGGATCCAATTTTCTCTCAATCACCGAGGGTGATATTGAGTTTTGGGATTAGAGAGTGGCTTATGGGGTTACATAGAGTCTTAGAATTTGTCTTTTTTTTTGGTTTGTTAATTCATCATTTATTTTATATTTAGTTTATTTGTAAATGATGTTCAGTTTTGAAAGTTAACTTACTAATTTTTGGATTCCCTATTTATTTCCACTTTTTGGTTTTTTATATTGGGAGAAATCATTCCAATTCATACTCATTTATTCCCCCAATGCTTTTTTTCCAGCCTAGGAGGATTTGGAGTGCCTCTCGGTCCTTATCTCATACATGCTTGGTTGAATGAGTTTGGCTCGTCCTAGGTCAGTTCATGACCAAATGGTATAAGTGCCCAAGTTATTTATAAGATCAATCTTTCAAAGAACCCTTTGTTATTTGGGATGTCAAGGTAGATGGTGTGTGACTATCGAAACATGGGATGTAGGTATAAGGGAGTGTATGTCTAACACTTTTTTGTTGAACCTTGGTTTTTTTGGAAAATTCATGTTTAGTTTTCTCTATTTGGATTATGTGGGGTTTTTTGTGTTTTTAAAATGAAACCAATGTTTGGTTAGTGGTATCAGTAAGATTATTGGGCCTGGAAAGCCATTTCAATACAGGGAAAATTTCCTAGAAGATTCTCAATGATGTTGCCATGATTTATATGGTTGCCAACCATATGGCCTAATCACCCATCAACACTAGTTTCTCCACCTTTATGATCTTTCGTTGAGTATCCCTAATTTTGAGTTTTTAATGAATGAAATTTTTTGGATTTTCAAATTTTGATTCTAAACGATGGTGTTTTGGTTTTTGAAAATGATGAATGAGTTTTTAAATTTATTTCAACAAACTTTTTTGGTTCATGGAAGATTGATATTGTGTTTTTATATTTATATTAAAATATGGATTGTAAAATTTGATTTTAAAAAAGAAAAAAGTTTTGATAAAATATGTTTTTAATCAAATGAGTTTTAATGGGATTTTTTTAATTTATCGATTATTTTTAATGTGATGAATAATATTTTTTAACGAAACTCGTGGGATTAAATTTTTAATAGAATAAAATTTATTAAAGCGTAGAGTTTTAAAATTATTTTTATGATGGCTGTTAAAGGATTTTTGAAATGTTTTGTGAAATTTGAAGAGGTAAATTAATTGAGAATTTTTTGTTTAGTTTTAAAACTTTTTTTGAGAATAGAAATGTTTTTTACCTTTGATACTTCCATGGGTACTCAGATTCATGGATATGTGTGATAAAGTAGATGGATGATGAGATGGGTGGATAAGTTCTTGTAATGGAATGGGAATGAATGCGTGTGGGGGTCCATAGAATACAATTAGTGAGTGTGTAACACTTAAGTTTTTTTATTAAAATGTTTTTTAGAGGAAAATTGTGTGGTTTTGAAAACTGATGGTTGTGTAGGTTTTTTTATTGTGATTTTGGGAAAACAATTATGTGGTGTTTCATGTTTGAGTTTTTACATTGTATTGGTTTTGAAGAAGTGTTTATCAGGTTTTTAGAAAAACAATTTTGGGAAACTTTTATGTTGGTAAACATTTATTGTATGGTGTTTGTTTTAGGTGACTTTTGGATGAAGAATTGGGTTTTATTGATTTTTTTACTAGTTTCTTAGTGTTATCCCCCACTAAAGGCTTGATGGATATTAGAGTTGTATCTAGAAGGGTTTTATCATTAGTAGACCCTCCATTTTATTAACCAATGTAATTCCTTCTCATGTTTAGGAAGCTGAACCCTTTACTCTTTTTTGATCTAGCAGATCCTTTAGAAGAAAAAGAGTATATACAAAAAATTGAAAGGATCTTCAATTTCATTGATTTTTTAAAGTCTATAAAGGTGATTTTTGTTACATTTATTCTTGAAGGTATGTGTTGGAAGTGGTGGAAGTTGGTTATTCAAACCAATCCTAAAAATGGCATCTTTTGGAAATTCATTAAGGATTAATTCATTCAGACTTTTTTCTCTAAAAATGTGAAGGTAATGAATGATATTGAGATGTGATGTCTTCAGTAGCATGATGTATTAGTGTTGGAGTTCTTTCACAATTTCTAGGAACCATTTCCCTATATTATAGAATGGTAAGAGAATGATTTCATAAAGGCTCTAAATTTAGAGAATGGTATTTTACCTGATATACAGTTGAAGGTGTCAATTTTCAGTTTATCCACCTGTGACAGTGTGGTGAGGAAAGATATCCATGGTGAGGCTTCATTAGAATGAGTTCTTGAAGGGAATGACCTTCCTATATCCCCTGTGAGTATTTAATGGAATTATATTAAGACATTGGGAAAGTATCTTAAAGATGGTGGTTCTGGTCATGTAATTAAGAAAACTCTGAATTTTTCATGGGCTTATTCTGGGTACAGGAACATAGTGTGTCATTAGTGTGTGATGCCTATTTGTAATAAACTACCATGTCTGAGAGCTCCAATGTCCTTTCATACATGTGTATTCCTAGGTTAATTACAATGGTTTTGTTGAGGTATTTCTAGGATGGGTAATAGAGCCAAATCCACCCCTTTATAAGACATCCCATCTAATTTTTTGTGTGAGTTGTGGGCTTTGGTTCAGTTTGATGGCTCCATTCGATTTAAGTGTTTCTTCAATTTTAGATGAGTTTGGTAGTTTTTCCCATTCTTGTAGCAGTGGAGGGTGTTGTAAACTATTTTGAAACCTCTATGTTAATGGAATAATTTATTTTGTAGTTTATATGTTTTATCATTATGATTGGATGTGTGTTCTATTGTATGACTTAATTTCCTAACATATTATTTGAAGAAAAAATGATGATTTGTATGTATCTTATAAATCCTTCTTCTGGTATATTTATTCACTGTTGGGGTGAATAATTTCTCATAGTTTGTTGAGTTTTTTTTGGTTCTTCTAGATTTTTTTGTGTGGTCATTCAAGTTTAAAGTGTTGGTGTTTAAAAGGTAATAATGTTTCTAAATCGGAATGAAATTCTAAAATAGAAGGGATTATATTCAGCCCTCCTATATTGGTAATCAGGTTCATTTTCTGATGTTTTCCTGGTATGAGGTTGTTTATTTTTTAAATTGTTTCATTCTAGGAAATGTATTTAGTGTGAATGTAGGGATTTGGGGAGTATTCCCATTGTTTTTGTTTGTGGTCAGGTTGTGGGGTTGTTAGCCCAAATATTTCTATTATTTCTTGAGAATAAGTTTGGTTTCCTTGATTCATTTCAATTATGAGGTCTGATTTCTTATTGGATATAGTTGAGGTGATTCAAAATTTAGGGGATCATATTATGTAAGTATGATAAACATTGACTTTGATCCATCAATTGGAGATATTATGGCTTTTTAGGGGAGAAAAGTGTGATGGCGGGGAGAATTGTCACACCCTAATTTTTTTCTTTTTTTGAGTTATAAATTGTTATTAGTTTCCCACTCGAGTTTCAGGTTTTTTGGATTTAAAAATTGATTATCAATATGTTTTTATATTGTGTCATTGTTTGGGTACATTGTAAAAGGGAAATCATATATCCTCTTGTGGTTGGGTCTCATTTTGGTTCATTGTGAACATTCATGGTTTTAGTTGAACGGGATATGATCGGTTTGGTCCAAACCATGTGGCTCCTTTAAAAACTATATGGGTCATTGGGTGTCTCTGGTCGAGTTTCCATGACTAAATAATGATTTTGAAATTCATTTAGAATGTGTATATAGGGTTCTACTATATTAGACAAAACCATGTCACATAGTTGGCACTTGGTTTACCTGACTATAAAGCTAGAACATCTGAGTACCCAGTTTTTCTAGTAAAGGGGAACATGATAGGTGCATGGTTTGGGATATTGTGCGGCCTAACTGTGAATAGTTCCTAGGTCATTAAAATTTTTGAATTTTCATTCCTACCCTCTCATGAATTTACCCAAAAACACCCCCTCTGTCCCTGTTTTGGTTCATACCGACCAATGGGCCCCCCTCCCTAATTCTCTAAGAATCTTCTTTTCTCCCATGGTGTGGATCTATGGATTTCTTCAACTTTTTAGGTTGAATCGTCAAGGTAATCCTCTCCTCTATTGTTTCTCTTCCTCCTTATTCTATTTATTTGATGTGGGATTTTTTGAAGCAATTATGGTTTTTGGTAGGTTTCACTTTGCACTTATTCTTCAAATTTATGAACCATCAATTTCTTACATTTCACACCTTATTTGGATATTATTTTCTGATTAAATATTCTTTTTAATGATTTTTTGATGTCAAAATTAGTTATTTCTTTCCTTTTTTAAGTAAATTGAAATTTATTGTTAAGCTATGCGAAACAAGTGTTTAATAAAATTCCATTTTGGATTTTGTAAGTTATTTGTGATTTATAAGGCCTAGTTTTGACTTGGTAAATGTAATTGGATTCTAAAATGATGGTTTGGGTTTCTTATATGGTTTTCTGAGTGGTTTATGATTTTAAAATGATGTGTTGGATCTCTATTTTTTGAAAGTGGTCTATTTTGGGTTCTTTATGAAATTTTTTGACCTGAAAAGTTTATGTGTGGCCATTTAGAACTTGTGAAAAAATTAGTTCATTGGAAAAAACTCCTTGGATGATCCTATTTCCATGTTTATATTGAATGCGATGGAATATCCTTGGTGTGGACTCCTTTATTATCTTTTTTTAAAGGAAATGGATTTTTCCTTGGGGGGATTTGGGGTGATTCTTTTGTGTGTGATTTATGTATATTTGGTTGTTTTCTTGTCTGGATTGATTGGATCACTCCAATTTGATCTTAACATAGGAACCTAGAATAAGTAGAAAATTATCAGTGAATGGTTTCTACACAAGCATAGTATTTCACTCTATCTAGTGGCCTTTACTATGGACCTTGATATTATTTGGGATAGTGCTCCTTGGTTAGTATAGGTAGGTAAAGAACTGAGTATATAGAAGAATTGATGTCATTAGTGGAGGCATGACAATGATATGAGTAAGATGTATAGTTTGTTCTAGACTATTCACTAAGTTCCTAGGTTCTCCCATGTTCTACATCACTTAGTTATCTATGTCGGATGATTGAGATGCATTATTGTTTGCTTATTCATATGTGTTGTATTCAATTTATGTTGTTATGTGATCATTAGTGGGGATCTCTCTCTCTCTCTCGTGAGGTGTAATTTTTTGTTTAATGTGATGTGTTGGTTTTCAAAGGTTTGTGGAAAATGTTTCTGAAATGTATTACACTCCCACTACCCCTATTTTTGAGTAAAAATATCATCTTTAAATGAAAATGTATCCTTATTGGAAAGAAATTTGGTTTTGAATGAAAAGGGGAAATGGACCGTGACTGTATTTGAAGTAATAATTTATCGAAAAACTATGTTTTATATATTTTTGTTCAGACCTGAGTTTGATGTTTATTTTATTTAATGTAAATACTTTAGGAATTGATTTTTTCGGGTACACCAACTGATTTTTAATACTCGCGGATATAGTTTCTTCTTATTCTTATATTACGGTGTAGGTTATAGTTTGGTATCGATCTCCATGGGTGATATTGGATTTTTATATTAGAGAGTGACTCTTAGGATCACATAGAGGCTTACTGTCTATCTGGTTTGTTTCAGTTATGTTGTTCAGCTTTTTTATTTTAATTTCATATGTAAATGATGTTTATATTGTAAAGTCATTTTAATTATGTCTGTTACACTCTAATTATTTCCACAGATTGTTTTCTATGTATTAGTTTAAATTGTTCCTTTTGGTACTCATTGATTCCCTTAGCATTTATCTCTAGCTTGGGAATAACAGGAACACCTCTCAGGCCTTATCTTGGGATGACATGGATGACGGGGTTGAGGTTGACCCGGGCCGATTTGTGAAATATGATATAGAATTAGTTTTCTAGTATTAATCATTTCATTACAAAAGAATCAATTTTTTTATCCATGTGATTTATTCATTATCATTATTATCCATGAATATATTTTAATCTCAATTTTAGTTGATCATGCCTTCAGGTTTTTCATTTATTCATTCTGTATCATATTTACTAAGCTTAATTTATGAGAGAATCCATTTTATGTTACCCCTTAATAAGCATTTTTGGTCATCTTTATTTTCTTACGTTCCCTATGAAACCTTGAGGAGAACTATCTATATGTTTCAAGGATATGATGAAATGGATAATTATGTTCTTTCAATTTTTTCATGATATATGTTATGTTTTCAAATGTAATTTATTTTTTTATCTAGTCTTCCATGAATATTAAACTATTCAATCTTTCAGAAATTCTTGTATGTATTTACCAATAATTTAATATAACTATTGGATCTATCTTTATAGGTTATGGGTTGTTATGCACAGTGTGTTTGTAGCACAAATTAATACATTACATGAAAATAAATATATCAATTACATTGTGAGTGGGGGGGATATACATAGAGATGTTCAAGACCAAGAAATTGGTAGTATGCCTAATATGGATGTTGATCTATTTATTTTAAGGGTTGTGGAAGATGAACTGACTCATGATACACAATAATATTGATAATATTATTGTATTCATCAAAAAATCAATAGATACATATTTCATATGGAAATTGATGATGAAGTAAATTCATAATAGATGAACATTTTACCTACCATGAAACCATTCAATGTTCTAATTCTAATAAATTTTTAGAACCATGTAATCTGAAATGGACTCCATGTACAAAAACCATGATAAGAACATGGTAGGTTCACCTAAAGGGGTAATTACCCATTGTGTGAAAGTGGTTTTTCCATAAAAAATAACATGTATAATAAGGGGTATAATGATAAATATCTCCTAGGGGAAAATGGTTTCATGAAAATTCAGGTTATTTAATAAGAATAAATATTTTCTCCTTTAGTGATGATAATTTATATTCATATTTTTTCCATAAAAATTTATTTTGATTTTGAGATATAATAGATATATGTAAAAACCACTTTATACAATAATAATTGTTTTAAGGAGCTATATATGATATATACCAAAAAAAATTGATGTTAAAAATGAGTCTTCTAAGGAATAAAAATTTAAATAGTCCATATATGGACTAAGGAAATATTCAATGAATTGGAATTTATTGATTGATGGTGCAGTCAAAGATTTTAGTTTCCTCATGGATTTGGATGATATTGATGTATATAAGAAAATTAGTTATAGTATAATAGTGTTTATGATATTGAATGTATAATACTTACATGTTATCATAAATGAAATCATGGATCTTCTCTCGATGAATATATGGATCAGTAAACACTTTTCAATTAAAAAAACGAATCAAGTTACCTAAATAATGGGTATTAATATCTATGAATATATATCTAATCTGTTTCTTGGACTCATACATGACACATACATTCATAAATTAGTAAATTTTTTTATCATAGAGAACCTCAAGATGGGTTATTTACCCATATTACATGGTATAAATCATTGTAAGAATACTTATAAGAAGTTAGAAAGGATGTAGGGAATTCCCTATGCATCTACCGTAGTTTTTTTCAAATATTACACATTGTGTTCTTGACCTTGTGTTACCTATTATATTTTAATAACAATTAGATTATTTTCCAATAATATTGATATTCACTAGATGAACTTCAAGAATAACATGAATTACATAAGAATAACTAAGGATATGTTCTATGTATTTAAAGAATATGATGATATTTGGGTAAAGGGTTACACATATGAAAGTTTTTAGTCCAATTAAGATGATATGAAATATCAATATTGTTTTTTATTATACCTAAATAGTGTAGCTATTTGCTGGATGAGTTCCAAACAAGACACTATAGTGGATTTGACAATAGAGGCAGAGTCTATTACTACACTAGATGTAATGAAAGGGTTTTTTTAATCAAGAATTTCATTTATGTACATATAGTAGTTATTAGAATTTAATTACTTATTGAGATTTAATATTATGATAGTGAAGTTATATATTAGGTAAAGGAACTATTTCTTCCCCAAAGGAACAAACATATCCATTGAAAGTACTATTTCATTTGAGAAATTATTGAGAATGATTATATTAGGATCTATTTGGTTGATAATGTGAATACTTTTTCAGATATATTGATGAGTCCATTACCAAAATAATAGCATGAGGTTATTATTACATATCTTGGTGTTTTATACTTTATATATTGATTTTGATGGATGAATAATATATCTTGATTTAAAAAAATTGTAATCTCAATTTGGCATTCATTTATGTGTGTTGTAATTTACATTACATAAATAATGGTATTATAATATCCCCTAAAAGTAAAACATTTAATTATCCTTAGTCAATGATCATAATATATAGTTATGGGTTAGGATGATATGTTAAGATTTACCTATGTAGGATCTTATACTTATTATAAATGGTTCCATATGATATATAAAGTCTAAAGTCATATGTTAGTATGTTAATATTTATTACATGGAAAAATCATCCAAAATATATCTCATAGAATATCTTATAATAATCAATAAGAATTGGTTCATATGTTGATAGTCAATCCTTATAACATGAGGTTGTTTAGATACATTACATGATAAAATGCATACTTAGATACCTTTCTTATGAAATTTATTATGACTTAGTTAATCTGGGGTGTTAGGGTATATTGTGGATCTTGTCTTCTGTTGGATCATAAGTAATATGGTATTTCCCTCTTTTTTGATGAATTAATACATTAGAAACCATGATTGAATTAGACTATAGAAATGTATTGGTAAAAAATTTTAATTCACATATTATTTACTCAACTACTTAGATTAGGTACATGTGATGTAATCATCTTTTAGATGAATGAAAAATGATGTATTCATCAACCTATTTAGTCTATTTCAAAGAATCAAGAAGAGATGAGTTCTCTTATACTATATTGAAATGTTCTATGTCTAGTGGTCACATTCTATCATGTTAAAAATGTACTATGTAGGTATAAATATGGTCTATATGATATATTTTTTGTACATGTTCATATAGATATGTGATTATGGAAAATTGAGATTACACCAAACATTTAGTAGCATGATTATCCCAAATACATTGATTGAGGATACTCTTTACTTACATAAATTAATTAGATATTTCATATTTATTTTTAGAACACTTAAAGCAAGTATAGTCAAACAGTTGGGCCTCAAGAAAGGATATCATTTTTGAAAAAAGTGTTTGTTCAAAATTAGGGAGTGTTTGATAAAATAATTTCCATAATGTGTTTTGGATAGATTCAAAAAGAGTTACGAAATTTGGATCAAAGTGTTTATAAATGCTATTGAACGTGGATGATTATTGGATATATACTAAAATTTATATCCATGTGATGAATATAGAATAAGGATATATTGATTATAATGTACCATTAAGCTCAAACCAAAGCATACGTTGGTTCTAATCTAGTCTGGTGTTCATGTTATTCAACTTGAATTTATGTTTTACCATGCATAGTGTGAGATTTTAGCTATAACTTCCACGACACATGCACACAGTTTCATAAGCTATGAATTTTTTTTTATTAATTTATCAAAAAAAATTTCCATTTGAAACATTAGAATTCTAATATTATCCCAAAAATAAGTAACATATATAATATGGGTTGAGAGTATTCCCTAAATGATTAGCATAAAATAAATTCTATATAAAAGAAATTGATTTCCATTCATTGGGAGATATTGTTTTCATTTTATTCCAAAAAATCTATTTTTTCTATATGTATCCATTAATTTTTAAAAAATATTGGGTAATGAACCCTTTTATTGTATCATTATCCTCTTATTACGAACAATGATCCAAAGGCCTATATAAATTCCTAGAAGAAAAAAATAATTTTACAACTAATTTACTGATTTCCATAAATCTTGCTACATAAAATATTATAATATAGAAATCAAACCTATATAGGTATGACTTTTATGTTTGACATAATTTTTCTTGTAGATTTTGGGATAGATACATTAGGGAAAAAATGAGTTTTCTTCCACAATATTTGTTCAAATGAAGAAACCCAAAATCCCATCATTCCCAATAAGAAGCTCAAATTAAACTAGTGTTTAAATATCAACATCTACATTTTGAGGTGTGTTAGTATGATAATCACTAGGTTTATTTGACAGTGTAGTAGATAATTATTAAAGTAAATGATCCCCTATAATTAAGAATTTTTGAAATATGTTTTTTGAAAACCAAATTTTGTATCTATTTACCTCTTTATATGTCCTATAAAAATATAATTAATAGATCCAGATTTTTTGTTTTCAGTCTTATTCCATGCATTGGTAGTTCACTTAAAGAAACTCAAGTGTCTAAAAGTTGTAGGATAATTGCTATAGGATTCCCCTATGGTATTATTTTGATTCTCTATGGAAGTAAAATGGTTAAAAGGGTAAAAAAATTTAGTGTTAATGTTACGTAAAATGGATTTGGAAAATGATAGAGATAGTATTTACACTATTTTTAATGTCTATTTATGTTATTTAAACCTCCCAAATTTACCAATTTGATCTTATTTGTAACAATTTATGATTTACAGTGTGTTTTGGGATAAAAAGTTTAAATTGCATAATTCTTGATTTTTAACAAATTTTTATCATAGGGGTATTTTGGTCATTAATCTTAAACTATATTTCCAGATTTTGTGATTCTAATTTTTTTTGAACCCTTATTTTATTTTTGTCAACTTTTTCTTTAGGGTCAGCGTTTGATTAATGCATCTAGAGGCTCAAACAAATCAACGAAGTTGACAAATTTTTCTGGGCAGACTGCGTGGACCCCACCATCGTAATGGAAACATAATTCAGACTAAACTCCACCAAATGATGGTATTCAACTTGGATATGAAAAAGGACTCCCATGATCATTAACACAATTAATATCAAGCCGTTTGGGATCCATTTTTGTTGCAATTTAATGATAGAGGTTTGAAGGAAGCTTCAAATAAGCTTCATCCAGAGAAAGTGATTGATAATAAAAAAATCATAACTCCTTCTAGATGCGTCCAATGAATCCTAAATTTTGAGGGAGGATGGAAAAAATATTTATGAACAACATTAATTAGGGGTTACATGTGTTAAGCATCCAATTAATTGGTCCAAAACGTGGAAAATTCTGGAGGATGCAATATGCCTATAAAAAGAGAGGAGCTCATACATCTCAAACAATTCCATTCATCACCACACCATCTGTCACAAAGGGATTTGTCTTGAGAGAGAAAAGGGGAAGGTGGATATTGAGAACCTTAAGAATATTCCATCTATTGAGGATTCAATAGAGAATATGAAGGCCTCTCAAGTGATGCAAGGCTAAGCGGCAAGTGGTTGCGGACGACGACACCCGATGGACAGTCTCTTCTGAATTTTGATTTTAATGTGTATTATATTTTTTAAATTTATCTTGAACCGATATTTTTGAATGAATTTGGTCGATTTCTTTCATAAATATATTTTTAACAAATTTTTTTGATCATTGTTCCATCTATTAAGTAGAACAATTGATTTTTCTATTTAAAATTCATTGGTGAGATCTTTCCATTGAACATAGGAAATTCAATTAGGTTCAATTACTTGGATATCTTTAAGTAATTGAGACACTTATATATGTGTTTCCACAATCATATTGAAGTCTTAATATTATGTATATTCAAATTTTAGTGTATACTTGGGGGTCCTTTGGGGTACATTTAGGAATTTAAATTAAGAGATATTTTTCTATATACAAGGATGAGGGGAGTGTCTGAGAGGGTGAGGCTTGTCTGCGACCACTGTTTCTAATCCCGGTTTCAAACTCACTTTATCATTCCTTTAAAATTATTTCACATTATTATTTAACTCAAATTTTGTTTTCATATTGTTAATAAAATCCCCATTTTCATTTCTGCAAAAATAAAAAAAGTAACAGTTCTGAAACTTGATCTGAAACCTCCTTAAGAGATAACCTTGTGGTCATCACTATGCTAAATTAAAAGGGAAAATATTGACTGAGATTTTTAGGACACAAAAATACTCACATCAACTGGCTCCGTTGCTGGGGAGGTTGTAAGAGTTGATTTTATTTTGTTTATTTTTTTCTTGCATGAACCGAACTTCTTACCCAAACTTGTTAACTTTAGATTCTGAAATTGATAAAACTTTTCACACTAGTGTTAGAGGTACTAATCCCCAAGTTGAATGTTGTGAATATTCCACCAACATACCTAGGAAGGACTTCATTGAAACTGAAATCGAAATGGGTAAAAATAGAACTTTGAAAGAACTGGCATCGCCCTATGACGAAAATCATTAGAATCCTTTACAGTACCCTGATGCCCCATCTGGATTTGAAATCAAGTCTGGTTTCATCTATCAGCTTCCCAAATTCAATGGGTTTCCTGGTGAATACCCACCTAAACACCATCAATAATTCAGTTACCTTTATGTCAACATTTAACATCATATATTTGATTCCGATCAAATTATGTTGAGGTTGTTTCCTTTTTCTTTGGATGGAGTTCCTAAGGAATAGTTTTTCAATTCTCGCTCGTCCTTGATTAGAAATTGGAATGATTTAAAAAATATTTTTCTTCAAAAAAATTTCCCTGCGTCTAGAACTGCCTCCATTCGAAAGGAGATTTGTGGAATTAGGTAGACACAAGGAGAAACTCTTCATGAATACTAGGAAATGTTCAAACGTCTTTTTTTAGTTGCCCCCATCATCAAATCAATGACCAGATTCTCATTCAATACTTCTATGAAGTATTGTGTCTCACTGATAGAAGTATGATCGATGCTGCTCCAGAAGGAGCTTTAGTTTATTAAAAAACAACTACCACTAGGATTCTAATTGAAAACATGGCCCATAATACCCAACAATTTGGAGAAATAGGCCTTCTTCATGTCAAATCTTCACAAGAATTCCCTACTACTCTTCCCGAAAATAACACAATTGCAGGTCAACTATCTGATCTTACCACTATGGTAAGGTCAATAATATTGTCTAACACCACACCAACCCAACCCAAACCTAAAGAAGCTTTCCAACTACATTTCCACTGTGGTATTTGTTCTTCTAATGAACTTTTTAGTGACCAATTACCGCAAATGCAGGAGCCTCTTGAGAACTTCAATGTATTTTTTATTGCACGACCATTTCAATCAAACCAACAAATACCATTTCAAAACAACCAAAATTTTCATCAGGGATGGAACAACAACTCAAATGAATGATTTCGTTAGCCTGAACAACCAAGAGAATTCTTCCAAGGACAATTAATTAATTATCAACCAAGATATTTCAATGAGAAAGCCAATGCTCATTCTGGAAGCAACTTTCAGCATACCCATCCCACTCTAAAGTCTGATAGGAACCTTTTAGAATCAATGAGGAAACAACAATAGGAAATGAAGAAACAACAAGAGAAAATGAGGGAACTAATAGAATACTCAAAACAATAAGATAACAAAATGAATACCTTGATGACTCAAGTGGATCAACTTGGCTCGGGTATTAATTGAATAAAAAATCAAATGAGTTGTGGTTTACCCTCATATCCACAAGTAAATCTGATGAATAATGGGAAAGAAAATGTGCGTGCAATTGAACTTAGGAGTGGAAGAAAATTGAACAACCCTCAAATTGAGAACATCAAGCATGTTGTCGACACTGTTGATGAAAATCCTACCCTTGATAAAAATTCTGAAAAATATGAAGTTGATAGAAACACAAAGTCAAGAGAGGAAATAATGTTTGAAAGAACAAAGAATGATTGGAAGAGGATGTCTGGTCCTTATGTTCCTCCAAAACTAACTCAGAATACCCCAAAAACATTCAAACCTCCCCTGCCTTATCCAAGGTGTGTACCACCACCGAATTCAAGTGATGAAAAAGAATTGGATAAGGAGGTTTTGGGAACATTCAAGAAAGTCCAAGTCAATATTCCATTGCTTGATGCTATGAAACAAATTCCAAGGTATGATACATTTTTGAAATACATATGTACCAACAAGATAATGTTCAAAGGAGGTGAAAAAGTAAACTTAGGAAGGAATGTTTCATCGTTGATTCAACATTACCTTCCTGTTAAGTGTAAAGACCCTGAAACATTTACAATTCCCTATACCATTGGGAAATGTGAATTCAAAGATGCGATGCTTGATCTCGGTGCCTCCATCAATTTCATGCCACATTCTGTCTACTCATCTCTTCAGGTTGAAGACTTAAAACCCTCTGGAATTGTCATCCAACTTTCCAACTGAAGTACCGCCAAACCTATTGGATTTATAGAGGATGTTCTCATTTAAGTGAGAGACATTATTTTTCTTACTGACTTCTATGTTTTGGATATGAAAGATGATCGGTTCAGCACACATGCTCCCCTCATCCAGGGGAGTCCATTTCTAAAAATGGATAAAGAAATCATTAATGTTCACAAGGGAACACTTTCACTGAAATTTGGAGGAGATGTTGTTAATTTCAACATTTTTCATTCAATGAAACGCCCAGTTGAGGATCGTTCAACTCCACATGTAAACATGATTTATTTGTTTTCCTCTTCCATGTTACCTGTTTTTTTCTGGGATGAAAAAAATGGAAATTTTTTTGATACTGAATCAAATCAACATGAGGATGAAATTGGAAATTGTGAAGAGTCTTGGGATATTGAGACTGAATATCTGAGCATTGATGAAGATGAATTTTTAGAAACCATTTAACCTATTAGTGGTATCCTGAGAGAAGTTTCTAAATTTCCACCTGAAACAAGTCTTGAGATCATTGAAAGAGATCATCATGATTAACATGGGGCTTCACTAAAAAATCTAACCTTTGAGTAGTTCCATGTTATCAGTGAAACCAACCCACCTGAGATTGAATTGAAACACCTTCCGGATAACCTCAAGTATGCATTCTTAGGCCATAATAAACAATAGCATGTAAATAACTCAAAGGGTTTGTCAGAATTCCCGGAAAACCAATTGTTGGAAGTCCTCAAGTCCCACAAGGAAGCCATAGAATAGACTCTCTCTGATCTAATAGGAATCAGACCCTCATTTTTCATGCACAAAATTTTACTGGAGGAGAATGCTAGACCAGTAAGAAAATTTCAAAGAAGACTTAACCCAACACTTATGAAGGTTTTGAAGAAAGAAGTCACAACCCTGGTGGTAGCTGGAATTATTTTTCCATATCTGATAGTCAATGTGTAAGTACAGTCCATGTTGTTCCTAAAAAAGTGGATTTACAATATCAAATAATGTATTTGGTGATCTTGTCCCCATAAGGCTTCCAAATAAATGTAGAATGTGCATTGATTACAGGAAACTCAACTTTGTTACAAGGAAAGACCACTTACCATTACCATTCCCTGATCAAGGCCATGAAAGACTAGATTGGAAAACCCACTATTGTTTTCTTCATGGATCCTCTGGATGTTTTCAAATTCACATTTTACCATAGTACCATGAGAGAACCACCTTCACATTCCCTTTTGGAAATTTTTCATACAGAAGGATGCCCTTCAGTTTATGTAATGCCCTGGAAAATTTTCAAAGGTGTATGCTAAGAATCTTCTATGAATTTTTGTAAACTTGCATGGAAGTTTTTATGGATGACTTCACTGTGTATGGATCATCTTTTGAGAGTTGTTTGAAAATATTGGCACGTGTCCTTGAAACATGAATTGAAAAGAACCTTGTTATAAATTATGAAAAAATCCATTTTATGGTTGGTAAAGGGATCGTTCTTGGACATGTTGTGTCCCATGATAGAATTAAAGTTGAAAAATCCAATGTTGAGATCATTTCTTCATTACCATCCCCAAAAACAATGAGAGATTTGAGATCCTTCCATGGGTATGCTAGATTTTATAGGAGAGCCATTAATGATTTTAGTATGATTGCACTTCCTTTGTCCATATTACTCAAAAAAGATGCCCCATTTATCTTTGATGAGAATTGAAAAAATGCATTTAATGAGCTGAAACAAATACTGATAACCCCTCCCAATCTTCAACCTCCTAAATGGGACATTCTCTTTGAAATCATAAATGATGCATCTGAATTTTCTCTTGGGGGAGTATTGAGTCAACGGACAGAAAAAAAATCTCAAGTGATTTCCTATTCCTCCCAGACTCTAGATCAAGCCCAATCAAACTACACAACAACTGAGAAAGAATTTCTAGCTATTGCCTTTGCTCTAGACAAATTTAGATTTTATCTACTGAGCTCCAAGGTGATTGTTTTCATCGATCATTCTGCAATCAGATTCTTGATGAAGAAACATGATGAAAAACAAAGGCTTATGAGATGGATTTTGCTTTTACAGGAGTTTGATGTCGAAATAAAAGATAATAAAGAATGTGAGAACCTTGTTTCTGGTCATCTTAGTAGGATACCATCTATTGAGAATAGAAAAATTCAGATGAGTCCATCGATTAAGCAAACCATTCCAGATGAGGATTTATTTACTGATCAAAGTGAAGGATCATGGTTTGCTAATCTTGTGACCTATTTGGCTTCTGACGAAAATCCCCATCGGTTTTCTAAACAATATATTAATAAAATTGTGAGTGATTCAATGAAATACATTTGGGCTGATCCTTACTTATGGAACATTGGTAGTGATCAAATGATACGAAGATTCATTCAGAACTCTGAATTTCAATCTATCCTACATTTCTGCCACACATTAAATTATGGAGGAAACTTTGGGCCATAGAGGACGGCAAGAAAATTTCTTGGTTCTAAATTTTATTGGCCCATTATTTTTAGAGATACTTTTGAATTCTTCAAAACCTGTAAAAATTGTCGATTTCAAGGAAACATTTCCAAGCATAATGAGATGCCCCAAAAACCACTTATGTTTGTGATGTTTTTGGTGTATGGGGAATGGAATTTATGGGGTATTTTTCCCATTATTTTGGATATATCTACATATTATTGGCTATTGATTATGTGCCCAAGTGTGTAGAGGATATCCCCTCCTGAACTGATTATGCAAATATTGTGCCCAAATTTGTGAAAGGAAAATTGTTTTAAAAGTTTGGATTTCCAAAGATTCTGATTACAGATCAAGGTACCCTTTTTTTGTAATAGGACTTTGGAATCTCTTTTAAAGAAATATGGTGTTAATCATATGGTCTCTACGCCCTATCATCCTCAATCTAATGTCATGGTTGAGTTGTCCAATAGAGAGATCAAATAGATTCTAGAAAAATAGTGAACCCAAATAAATGGGATTGGATTTTGAGACATGATGATGATCTATGGGCCCACAGAACTACTTTCAAAACCCCAATTTGAATGTCACCATTTATATTAGTCTATGGAAAAGATTTTCATCTACCAGTTGTGTTAGAACACAAATACTTTTGGGATTTAAAAACATGTAAAATGAACCAATTTTCTGCTTGGAATGAAAGAAAATATTGTTTGTAGGAGCTAGAGGAGAAAAGAAAAAATGCATATGAAAGCTCCAAGTTAAACAAAGAGAGAACCAAAGACTTTCATGATCGGATTATTCTAAACAAAAACTTCAAGGAGGGAGACAAATTTCTTCTATTCGATGCCAAGGGAGGAGATTCAACGTCATGACGCAGAATATAATTGATGCCAAGTTGCGTCTTTCCTTATCGTTTAATTTTTATATGTATTTAATTTCTTTAATTTCATGCTAAAAAATACTACACAATGAGGACATTTCATAGAATAAGTGTGGGGGGACACAATGCTGGGTAGATTAGGTTTTTACGAGCTTTTGTTTTAAATTTTTTATTTTCAAATTCTCTTTCCATTTTGGTCATGTTTCCTTTTCAAATTTTATGTGTTTTCTTTTCAATTTTTTTTAAAAAAAAAGAAAAAAATGTTTTGTAATTTCTTGAAATTAATTTGAAACTCATTATAAGAGGTGAACTAATTGATCATTTGAAACTGAACATAAATGAATGCAGAAAAGGGCATTGTTTCAAGTTCAAAAATTTGGAAAATTCTTGAAATGACCACTGATTTTTAAATCTCATAGCACATATCACTGACATTGTAATTGAAATTATCATTATTTTAAGGCTTTTGGACCCATTTTTACATCTTCTTCACATTCACCTATATCTTGATAGAACCAATTCATGTTTGTTTAAACCGGAACTTGATTTATTTCTATCAAGACATGAGGGCTGAGATACTTGTGATTAAAATGAGTGTGGTATTTGTTTGGATATTGGAGCCCCCTTTTCATGATTTTCCTTTCTATTTCAGCCTTCCTTTAACATTTTATCTTTCTTGAGCCCTTAGTATCCATGTATAGCCTGTTAGTTAAGCCACATTACAAGCCAAATTTCCCTTTCCAACCTACTCTGGAAGTATAAATGCATGATCTAGTTGAACTTATGTTGGGGGGAAGATGACTCGTGATGTGATACCTCATTTAGTATTTATTTGGGAAGAAATTCAAACATTTAAGACATATTTGTGATGCTGGAATATATTTTTCTGAGAGATGTGCCTATCCGGAACTCTCAAATGAAATGGAGATGTGCTTGTATAGAGCTCTCAATGGAAATAAGATGTGCCCTATCTAGAGCTTTCAGAAAAAAATTCATATTTTCTGCTAAAATATTGATGGAATAGGATAGAAAATAGATGATTGGAGTTGATTATCTTTCATAAGAGAATATTGAGGAGACCATACTTGAGTGAAAATTAGAATCATGCATTTCTGCTTCAAAAATATCCAAACCCTCCTTATTCAGCCACAAAATTTTTCATATATGAATCCTACCAACCCTAAGACTAGGAAAAACCTTGTAAATTCCTCATGATAATCACATGTTCATAGCTCACATTAGGTGTAGATGTAGAAATTTATCATTCCTATGGTACTTCTAGCATGAGTTGGATGAGAAAATCCTTGTTACAAATTATATTGTGTACTGAGAGACAATGAATGTAAGGTAAGTGTGTTGTGTGCATGAGAAGACCAGAGAAGTGGAAATGGATTGAATTATTTGAATTGATAATTTTTAATATTTTTCTTTAACGAGGCATGATATCATTTAATTATTTATGGTAAATTGGTAAACTCTATTGGTATGTGTTTTATTTTCCTTGATTTTGTGCTAACTTGTCAAGTATTCCATGAGCCAGGTGTGGGGGAATTGATAGATATAATATTTCCACTATTTTTAATGTCTATTTATGATAAACCTCACCAATTTACCAATTTGATCTTATTTGTAACAATTTTAAATTTACAGTGTGTTTTGGGATAAAAAGTTAAATTTTCCTAATTCTTGATTTTTAACAGATTTTTATCACATAGAGATTTTTGTCATTTCTCTTAAAATATATGTCCAAATTTTGTGATTCTAATTTTTTTGGAACCCTTATTTTATTTTCGTCAACTTTTTATTTAGGACCAAGGTCTAATTAATGCATCTAGAGGCCCAAACAAATCAATGAAGTTGACAATTTTGTCAGGTGGACTGTGTGGACCCCACCATCGTAATGGAAAAATAATTCAGCCTAAACTCCTCCAAATGATGGGATGCGAATTTGATATGAAAGAGGGATCCCAGGATCATTCACACAATTAATATCAAGCCATTGGGAATCCGTTCTGGTTTCCATTGAATGATTGAGTTTTGAAGGAAGCTTCATCCACAGAAAGTGATTGATAATAAAAAAATCATAACGCCTTCTAGACATGTCCAATGAATCCGAAATTTGGAGGGAGGATGAGCAACATATTTATGAACAACATTTTTTAAGGGGTCCATGCGTTAATCGTCTAATTAATGGGTCCAAAATGCGTAAAATTTGGGATGATAAAATATGCCTATAAAAAGTGAGGAGCTCATACCTCTCAAACAAGTGCATTCATCACCACATCATCCATTACAAAGGGAGTTGGATTGAGAGAACAAAGGGGGAGGTGGAGATTGAGAACCATAAGAATATTCCATCCATTGAGGATTAAATAGAGAATATTAAGGCTTATCAAGTGATGCAAGGCTAAGCGGCAAGTGGTTACGGACGATGACACCTGATAGAAACTCTCTTCTGAGTTTTGATTTTAATGTTTAATCTCTTTTTTTTTAGTTTCTCTTGAACCTATATTTCTGAATGAATATGGAGGCTTTCTTTCTTAAATATATTTTCATCAAAAAAAATTTGATCATTTTTTCTTCTATAATGTAGAACAATTGATTTCGCTATTTATAATTCTTTGGTCTGGTCTTCCCATTGGGCATAGAAAATTCAATTAGGTTCAATTACTTGGAAGTATTTATGTAATTGAGTAACTTATATAAGCGGGACCACAATCATATTGAAGTATTAATGTGATTTATCTTCAAATTTGAGTATACACCTGGGGGTCCTTGGGGGTACATTTAGGAATTTAAATTCGGAGATTTTTTGTATACAAGGAAGGGGGAGTGTCCGAGAGGGTGAAGCTTGTATGCGACCGATATTTTTAATCCTAATTTCAAACCCACTTTATCTTTCCTTTAAAATTATTTCCATTATTATTTAACTCAAAATTTATTTTCATATTGTTAATCAAATCCCCATTTTCATTTCTGCAAAAATAACAAAAGTGACAGTTTTGGAACTCGATCTACAACCTCCTTGAGAGACAACCATGTGGTCACCATTGTGATATATTAAAAGAGAAAAAATTTATTGAAATTTTTATGACACAAAAAGGCTCACATCAGGATGCTATAGAATTCAAACATACTTAAATACAGCCCTCAAATGGTTTGTATAATGCATTAATATAGACTATTTTTCTATGTAGTATCTATTATAGAATGGATCACAGTTAAACCCTAATCAGCATATAATTCATGTAATTTGGATTAAAAATATTCAAAATTGTTATCAGATCTCATTTCACTGAGTTTTCACCTAGTTTGATTCTCCATGGATTCTTTCAGAGTTTTAAACACTTTGAAGACCTCAAATTTATTTCTCAAAATATAGATTCCAAATTTCTAAGTTAATTAATCTATAAAGGTGAAAAATATGATTCTCCATTATTAGAGTAAGTAATTTAAGGAACTAAAATAATATAGTAAATAAACACTATTACACGACTAGCCTTAAAGTTGTATTAATTAAATTTTTCTTTTTTTCATCTCTAAGGAAATAGTTCTCACAAAATGGTATATTATTTGGGGTAACATGTATTAGATTTCCCTTTTTAAATAATTTATTTAGTCTCTTTTCACTAACCACACCTAATCCCATATACTATAGTATTGTATAATCTATTTTGGAGATATACATGTTGCTCAACTACCTATAGTTAAACATTCAATCTAATAAAACCATCCCAATATTTAAACGATGCTTAATAAAATTTATAATAACTTTTAGAGATATTAAGAAAACCATAATTGGACCTAAATTTAAATACCATATGATCATGAATTCCTAATTAAATGAGGATACTTTATAGAGAAGGGATCCATCTCACATTATGCTAAGTGAAAAAAGAAGAAGATTCTGCTTTAATAAAATAGAGGATATGCCTATAACCCAACACATTATATTTTTTCCTAAAACTACCAATCACTTAACACACTCATTTATATAATAAAATGAATGTATATAACGTAATATTTTAAATTATTAACATAATTCTATTCCTCACTAATCATTTAATGTATGCTTGGAGAAATTTAACAAAATGGTATTATAATAGCTTGCATCAACAAAAAATAAATGAACACCATTCATATTATATATTTCTATTGACTCCAATTCTGGGAAATCTATTCTAATGATTCTATATTTTCTATAGTAGTATCACTTAACCTCTTTTGATTTATATTTATATCTACTACACCTATACTTGTTTTAAAAATTTCTATTTCCTTTCCCATTATCATTATTCTTCACTTTGAATTCATACATACCTCTACCATGAATACCCTTTACCTCAACCATAAATTTAGGTATATTATATAATTATTTTTAATTATGGATATATTTATTGCCTTCAAATGTTAAAGATAAATTCCCCCAAATGGAATGACCTTCCCTAAGCTAGCTCCTCAATCCTTGGAATATCTTAATCTTGGAAGGACAAAGGGGGTTATAACTTCACCTATATAAAGTGTAAAGATGGTAATACTGAAGGTTCAGATGGAATGAATAATCCACACTCATGTTGAAATAATGGAAAATCCAAATCCTCTAAAAACGAATTTACACTTTTGGGATTATTAGGGACTAGCTAACACATCCACTACACGTATCCACAAAATTATTATGCATTAATGATACATATTTGTGAATGAGATTTATGAACATGGGGATTATTTTAATTCATATATGACTATAACTAGGTCTCTTGGTTATGAAACTATGTGTACTAAAAAATATAGTTTATCAAAGGAAATATTGTATGTGATTTTTTAAAATAAGATGACTGGTATGGATATAATAAATATTAGTTAGTAGGTTATTTCCTATAAATTAATCTTTGAAGGTTTTACTCTATTTTCCAATTTCATTTGTGCCTTGGACAACTATAAACTTAAGATAACATTTTGGTCTGAAATAGATTTTCCCAAACACCATATCTATAGACCCTAGATTTTTACTGGGGATTTTAATTTAGTAATGGGAATGAATAAAATGATTTTTTAACCTTCATCTATCATTAAAAGAATATAATTCATGGGGTGTATTTATCAAAATGATTAGATTTATGTTTCATTACATCAGGATCAATACATCTAGTATATGATGTTTGATAATATAATTTTCAATAGAAACATTGATAGATGTTTTTTAACATATTTTTATATATTAATAGTAAGAATTTTTTTCAACACAAATATTAAAAAATGTAATATTACCATAAAATTTTATCCACAATCATAAATAAAATTGAAATTGGTCCACTCACTTTTAGATTCAATAATTCTTGTATCAAACACACTGAATATAGAAGGATTGTTCAGGATACATAAAAAAACACTCCATTCACCAATTATCATTATTATTTTTTCTCCAAATGGAAGATACTTATGTCTATGTGTTTCACCTATATTAAAAAGACATGTAATAATCATGATATAGACACTACATCTATAGAATGGGAGAAGGATAAAATTCAAAATTGTCATCATGATAAGTGTAATATTTTTATTTTAAATATTTACGTTGAACTATCTTTCCAAATAAATTCCATGATGATAACTATAAAGGAAATTATTAAATAATTTTTTTGAGAAAAGTTCCTCAAGATAGGGTATCATAACACATATTTCATCAATGGCCTTAAAATGGCATATAAATACTACAAACCCATCAACTAATTAAAGGATGGTAGTGATTTTTTCTTATGAAAGATTAAAAGTAATGAGAACATTGTGCTTTATTATAATGATATCATAAATAGTCATTTCATTGGAAATGTTTTCAATATGATGTATGTTATTCCATTGGTCATTAAGGATATAGATAACTAATTTTTATTAATTACTTAATTTAGAGGTGGTAAAACATGTTATCTTTTCTCAAAAATCCATCATGTTGTTTTAGACCCAATTTAATCACCCATATGGTTTTTAAGAATATTGGGATACTGGTCATAATGACCTATTTATTATGGTAAAAATATTTCTCTAGAATTGAATTCTTCCCTAAAGAATAACTTTAAAATTCATTACCGTTCTTTATAAAATATATTTTTCATATTATTTTCATTTTTCAGGTTGATTACTCCAGCCAATACCAATTACAGGATTATTAGTCAAATTTTGGTTACCATTATTTCATTCCATATAAATAAATTTGTTTCATATGGTAAATAGTGTTTTTATCATGGAGGAAAATATAAGAATTTTTCATCACTACTTCTGATGAATCAACATCTTAAAATGGCCCCTAAAATGGGATACATTAATCTGAAACTGTGTTTGGTGAATTCTTTTGACATTATTAATTGTTACTTCATCATTGAATTTTTGAAAATATTTGGCATCAACACCAAATTATTTTGTTTTTTTAGGATCATATTTACTTATGAAATAATTTATATTCTAGTCAATGTATCACCGGAAGGATGCTTTCCATGCAGCAATGGAGCCAGGGAAGGGAACACATCATCTTCCATTTTATTCAACATATCTAAAGACTACCTTTGGATATCTCTTTATAAGTTCATGTATCAAGGAATAATCACTCTCATTAAAGAATGGTGAAATCATAAGGATCCATCCCTCCTCTTCTATACAGATGACAAGATTATCTTCTTCCATTGAATCTTGAGAAATATTGAAAGCATCAAAGACCCATTGGGTTATTATGGTGAGATCTTTGGGAAGAACATTAACTTGAATAAATATCATATAATTTTTAGTATAAACTTCAATACTCAAAGAAATAATCTCAGAAAAATGAATCTCAATATCAAAAAGGGTAGATAACCATTCACCTAATTTGGAATTCCTATCTTTTGGCATATAACCATGGATAATTTATTTATTGTAATTGATAACAAAACCAGGGAACAATTGAATAGTTAGAATGGTAAATCTCTATATTTTATCAGTAGTATCTACCATATAAAATGTATTATTTTATCTAAATTCATCTACACTTTAATGGTTAACAAATTTATTTTTACACTTTTTAAGAGTATTAGAAGGATCACAAAAAATTTCATCTAGAGTGTAAATATTTTATATAAAAAAATCCATCAATATTTAATGTAATATTATTTAAAAATCCCACTTGAATTTTTTCCATGGTATAAATTACCTAATAAAATTTAAGGAAACACTCCTAGCCCACTATTTGTACATAATTATCTCAGATGATTATAAATATAGAAATTATCTTATATATAGGTACATTAGATGGCTTAAAACATGTTTTTTTCAATACCTATGCTCTATTTTTCCAATTCCTGATAATTACTTATTCTACATAAGAATATCTCTAAATGGTTCGATTATATGAACACATTTTTTTTTGTTTTAATAATTGGCTTTATGAACCGATTTAAGAGTATTTAAAGGGATGGATCTCTAACCCTTTTACATATATTCACGATAAAACCTTCTCATATCGGGATGACATTCCCTCCTCATATTGGTCATCTGTTTACAAGTACTATTTTAGATATAATAATGACATATAGTATTGGGAGAATGTTATAAATTTATCCCTCACCTACTAGATGTTCTATAATAACTCCATGGGTTGTCCCACTCTCCTCTCAAAAGGGCTTTAAAATTTCAATCAATCTTGGATTTCTACCTCCAAAAATTACCTTCTCTAGAAATACAATTATGGAATTATTCCCTAATAAATACTACTGATGAAAAAAAGGTTCTTGAATTAGATCAATGTTTATTTTATAAGAAATGGGGGGATTATTTTTATCATAATTTCTTTTAATGAACCTTTTCAAAAGAAAAATTTTATATTACCATTGATTCCTTTGATATTAATGGCATTGATTTTTTAGCTTTCCTGGCCATTCCTATTTCAACTAAAAACAACCCATATAGTTGCATTTCAAAAATCATTTCAAGTTGTTTATGATAGAAATATACTATCTAATTTATCTCAATATAAATATCACATTTTCTAAAATAAAAATATAAACCTTAATCTTTCTATGGTTGATTTATACTCATCATTATGAATGGTGAAGTCTATGAAATATCATGTGATTGGGAACTCCATTCATGGTCTTTATTTTAAAAATAGGCTTTTTTATCTTGAGGAATTTCTAGAATTTTAATTGGTACATTTCTATGGTTAAGAATACACCAAGTTTAGGTTGTATCAATATCAATATGGAAGGTGAAACCAATGCGAACCCAGGACTAAACAAATGTGGTGGACTATTTTTTTACACTATGTGAAGATACTCTTATGTTTCTTTAATAATTATGGAAATGCCTCTTCTTTTGATGATGACATTTTAGAGGTTGACAAGAATATTCAAATTTATCATTTAATTTAATTTTAAAAACATTATCTTGAGGTGGATTATAGTTTTACCATGAATGATATCAAAATTCACATTTTCCCACCCTCTTGGAGACTAGTGGTGACTTGGGGGACTTCTAGGGATTATGAAATTACAATGGTTTTTGGTGACACACACCTTTTATGAGTATAATAGGATGGATAAAATTTTAGATAACATGGGTGTTTTCTTGGGTAATTATACTTGGTATCTTCCCTCTATTTATGAAATCTAAGTATCTTTTTTCTTGAAATTTATAAAACATTGATATTTAATTTTATTTAATTTTAATTTCTAAACCATATGGAGTCTTTACTAAGGTGTCCATTTCTCTATAAGAGTTATCATTAGAGATAACCTTTACAGATTTTTGGTCTTTACCATTAACTATATAATTAAGTTTCTCTAAATTAATTAAAATTTTATTAAAATTATAAATATTTTATTATGTTGACATTAAAGAATACATAAAACATTTGTATAATAATTTTTATATAAAATATCAACCAAATAAGTGATCAGGAATAATTTATTTTATTCAATAAAATTAATAGCATAATAAGTTTAATAATTAACCACATACAAAATTTTATCACCTAAATATAATATAATAGAACTATAAACGTTCTATAATACATTGTTAGATACATATACATTGGTGGTCCTAGTCTTTACATTGTGAAACTAATATACACTCATTTTATTATGTTCATAATGATAATAAAAAATTCCTTATTAGACAAAGTGGACACACATATTTATTCAACATATTTTGAAATACGTTTCACCATCAGACATTTAAATTTCATGACTTCTTAAAAATATTAAATATCTATTTTTAAGAGGCTTTCACAAAACAAATTTGATGGAAATTTTAACCGCAGGACCTTATCTAATGACCTAGGAGCACTGAATGTGATATTTATCTTCTAAGTCAAAGAATGAAGAATTATGTTAGAGGAAATCTACAAACTCAAAAGTGATGATAGATATTTAATAATCAAGAAATAGAAAATAATGAAAGTAGAAAATAAAATGGCATATGATAATATTCTATAGAATTGTTTGGTCCTATATACATGATAAAACAAATAACCAAATAGTTTATGTAATTATAATCAAAAAAAAGAAACCTATAAAATTTATGTTTCCCTAAGACTAATAAAATCAATGAAAACTAAAAGGCTCACTTTCAGTACTAAAATTAAAATTCATAATACCAGAAAACAAAAAAAACATTAATATTTTCATAAACCAATATTATTTTATTTTATAAGTCTTCAATGAGGTTCTTCCCTCCACTATGGTTGTCTATTTCATCATAAGGGGAGAAAACATGAATCTATTATAAATTTATAGGAAAAAAATCTCCACCAAAAAGATTCAATAAGGAAAACAATGTACAGTGAAAATGATAAAACATTATATAGATCTTCAAAGGATGATGACGTAGCAAGACTCTAACTTTAGGGAATATGAATCACTCTCCATATTCTCTAAATTTTTATAAAGAATTAAAATTAGAATATAATGAATGATTGAATATCTGAACTAAATTCCTTAGGGAATAATGATAGTGGAATGAGGACTAAGATAGAAATATAATATGTCATAGATTATGTGGAATATGTTGATGAAATTTATCAACTAAGAAGTAATAGCCTTAATCCAATGGAAAAAATAGTGGGAAATTCAAAATCCATAGAGATAAATGGTGGAAATGGTACATATTAATCTCAAGAAGAATCAAATAGAGGTTCTGGGAAAGAACCCAATGATGCTTTATCAATAGCTTTTAATAAACTACATGATAAAAAATATGATTATGGAAAACTTAAAATGCCTAATGCATATCCCACATAAATAAAATTCACCCTTTAAGCATAACTAATACTACAAAAAACATAATTATTTCATAAATATAAAATTAATGTGAACTAAAATTCCAAGAAGAATTAAAATACATGTAACATGAACACGGTGAATTAGTTTTACATTTAAAATCACATAATAAAGATGATAAATTAAAAAATTATAATACATTTACAATAAAACTAAGGGTGATTTTCAAGGACCAATTTTCATTAAATTGGAACTATATTATTTAAAAATAAAACACTTAAAAATTTAAAAATTTATATAGTCTTAAAAAAAGTATCAACTAATGCTTCATGGGTTTGTATCTTATAGATACACATTGTTTTGAATTTAAAAACCTCTCAAAAAAATGTAATCTAATATAAATGTTCTTAGACCAAATAATGAAAATAATGTTTTTAGACAACTTTAAATATTATCGATTATCACAGTATACAATTATACTATAATTACATAAGTATTGTAAATAAAGAAAACATTCTATTTGAATTTCTTTTTTAATAGAACCAATTACTGTTTGGTTTTCTTAACTGGTGTTTGAGTGTGACACATCCAATTATATATCTCATTTTTATGATATAGGTTCACCATGGGTATTAAAAATAATGTAGGTGAGTGATTTTCTAATGTGGAAACTATTTTTTCGTTAGCCAAAAAAATAGTTTGAATAGTAATTTGAGCTTAACCAAACCTTATTTATGGTGTATCATCACTATCATCACAAGGAGGCTTTGACTTAGGAGAAACTGATTCAAGAAAAAAATTATTCGAGATGATTGTATATTTTTAAAGGAATGATTTATAAAACCAAATTTTATTCCCCTTCGACCCCTATAAAACGTATAAAAATTCTCTTTATAGCTCTAGGCTTAAGCATATTGGTCTTAATGTGTTTATTGGCAGTGCACCCAATTACACTAAAGTGTTAAAAATAAGGAGGCCAATTATTCCAATGTTCTTATAAGTTTTTGTATTGATTGTATATATATAGGAACCATTTAATAATATAGATTTTCATAGTGGAACATAAAACCCAAAAGGATTTGTGAAAAAACTAAACATGAAATAAATATTCAAAAACTCTCCAGAATAGTGTGGTTCATACATTCCACCATCCAATTTGTTTTTGGTGTATCCCTTATAATATACTTCCTTATGACACCCTAAACTTCAAAGAAGTCAGTAAACTTAATATAAAATATTCTAATCCATTATCAGTTCACATGGATTTTATTTTCCCCACAGATTTATTTTCAAAAAATATTTTTCTAGTTAGAGATTCCCTAAAAAAATAAAAATATTTCAAATAATATAGATCCAAACATTCATTGACAATTCATACATAAAGGTGACAAAATAAGAGCCTTCAAGATCTGAGTAATACCTAGAATTACCCCTTAAATCATAGTGAATGTATTCTAGTGAGTGACTAGAATTAAATTTTGATATGCTGAAGTTGATTGAATTAGTTATGACAAGAATAGAGTGCTCAAAACCCAAGGCTCTAAATTTTAAAATATTTAAGAAAATAAGAATGAAATTATAAGAACCTTTATACACCTTAATGAAACTAGTATTAAACAAAATTTTAAATAAATGTTTATTAAAAACTCTTAATTAAATGATTTTTTTATGTAGGATAAGTTCCATATTACATTACACAAGGTGAAAACAAAATTTTTATCTTGATCTAACATATCATTTACCCATGACCCTACTTCTTCTATCATTGATTAAAATAACATTTTCAACACCCTTAGACAATTAATAAAATGAATATTTATTATAGAATATATAAAGTGAAAAGGCAAATCCTATGACCCACTAAACATGTTTCGTAATCCTAT
The DNA here is from genome assembly GCA_963277665.1 of Viscum album. Taxonomy (NCBI): domain Eukaryota; kingdom Viridiplantae; phylum Streptophyta; class Magnoliopsida; order Santalales; family Viscaceae; genus Viscum; species Viscum album. Next base: position 1,788,066,336 of record OY728165.1, on the reverse strand, counting down.
AAAAAGTTAACACATCATCATTATCACTTTATTTATTAAAAATATAATTACTGATACTAATTCTCACTAGATTTTTCTTTTTCATTCAATTTATGAAAACATGGTCTATTATGTCTTGGTTTTCTATAATTTAAACACTAATACTATTTGAATTTATACTTATACCTAAAACTACTTGATGGGTTTTATTTTATTTTATTTTTTCCCATTATCTTTCTTCATCACTAAGAATTCAGACCTACCTTTATCACATAGAACCTCTATCAACTTCTTAATTCTATTATTATCTTTTATGCTTTCTTGTTCTCTCATTATTTCATGTATTTACTCTTTTGTGTTAGTTCTTCTACTTTTGGTTTTGGGTTAGTTTCTTTTTTGTGATTTATGGTTGGATTTTTCAGATATAAGGTTCTCATTCTCCTCACGCCTTATTTTACCATCTCACAAATTATTCCAAATCCAATCATCAGTCTAGTAAACTAGATATTTTGATAGTTTATTATTGTGGAGATCCAGTGAGTTTGTAGGTTCTTCGTTTTTCTTCAGTTTTGATGCTTTATTTTATTTATTTTTTCTTTCATAGTTGTGTCTCTATATTATGGACCATGTTTCTTCATATTTCCATTACTACCAATTCTACCTCAATATACCATATTTTGGTCTGATGCGATGGTTTTCATTGAAACTATAGTATGATAGATCCTCTTATACATAAATAAAGTATTGGCACTCGATATATCTTATCATAGACTAGTTATGTTGTAACATATGTTAGGAAATTAGGAACATCCATTTATAGTCAATCTAGTTGGTTCGTTACCCTTCAAAACTATCCACCATGTCAACTTGACAATATCCCTCTATAAATAGCCTTATCTAGAAATATTATTTTAAATGTTTTTAATATAGATATTGAATTTCCACCATAAAAAGTCATGGAAATTATGTAGTAAATATTCCCAAATGACATTACTCATAGGATGTGTTCTCGATTATATCATTAGTTATGATATATTCATGTCATATGGAATTAAATGATTATAAAATGGAACTACATGGATTATTAATGAATCATTGGGAGGAGGGTAAATTATTAATTTAATTATGTTTAAGTTTCCTTGATTAGAAACCATTCATCACTAGTTAAGGTGAAACATAATCACTATCCAAAACACATATAAAATGGGAAAATTATATTTACAAGATTCACCTCTCAAAATGAGAAGTTTAGTCCTTGGTGTGATATATATTTTTCTAGAAGCACACTAATAACTAGTATCAACATGTTTCTACAACAAGTAGGGTTTATCCTTGAACATTAATTGGAAAAATTATCCTAGATATTATATTGATTTATAAAACATTATATTTATATATAACTTGATATCAATAAGAAGAAATACTTCCTTCCATAGCCTTATTTTTTTTATGTAGTGATTATCTTCCATTGCATATTAAACAGAGAGAAACTCAAGTATGAATTCTTTACTTCATTCCAATTTTCACATCCACTTCTGTTTCCTCTTCACTTATTTTTCATCTATTGTCTCTTAAAATATATTTACATTCATACTCAATATTTTACACATCAAAAATATTATAGATAATGGTAGATCTATTTCTAATTTTCAAATTTTAATTTAAACGTGTAACATTTTTCAACCAAATCATCTATAACCACTTTTTTTCAACCTTTAGATATTTTAGGATTGATTGGAAATATTTGAATCTTATAAAATAAAATCAATAATAAATTTGGTGAGACATTAGATCATCCATGAATCCACACCATAAAAACTCCATGATACTAAAATAATCTCCCTATTTTGGATTGCACCATAACTAGGTGTGGGATCACTGGTCATTTTGCATCCAAAAAACTAAGTGTTTAGGGTATTGTATCTTACTCATATTAATTTTTTGGTTTATAATCCACCTGTAAACCATGGATTTTTATATGGTAAGAATATTCAAGGCGATTTTTTCTTTCTTTAAATTGAACCAAGACTATGGCTTCTTTACTATACCCAAGTGTAGAAACTTATTCTATTTTCATCCAAAAACTAATAACCATGGCTAGTATGTCCATTTCATCATAAAAATCATTATATCGAACACAACATGTTATACAATGGGTGTGGTCACCTTCCTCTACCTTTTTTGGATTACAACACCACCTTTCGACCATGACCTGCTTTAAGAACCACCATGGGCATAGTGGGATTTCCCATTTCACAAAGATATATACAACGAACACCAAGCGGGACACCATGACCAATTTTCCATTAGATCTACACAAAAGATCCCTTTAAGATCATCATGGGTACTAACACTATAATTTTTTACTTTCCCATTTTATATAGGAACGTAGGAAGATCACCACAACATCTAGCATGGATTTTAAAGCTGTTTTACTTCACTTATTGGCCATTTTGAATAGTGTATCACTAAAACAACTTATTTCATGGGTTTTTCCTTAAATATATTATATAACACACCCTAAAACATGGGTTTTTTATTTCTAGACAGTCACTTATTCAACATGCTTATTCAATCTTCATAAAAATATTAAATCTTGATAAACCAATCATAATGAAGAATATTGAAGAATATATTAATTTGAATAATTCGATTTGATTTTGAATATGATTTATATATTGAAAATAAATTCCAATGAGCTCATTAATTTCCACTTCACCAATTCTTCAACCTCACTTATCACAAAAACAATCTTAACAACTATTGGTCCCAAAAATTTACCCCTTTGGATTTTATTGCTATCCATGGAACATAAATCGCTATGAAACACTGAAAACATAGAAATGGATCATCTTCCAATAATTAAAAACCTAAGTAAGTGAACATAGTATAGGAAGAAAGAATATTTCAATTATTTTACTAAAGTGGTGATTTATATGTAGCATCATTACCTCAAACATCACAATATTCAATAAAATCGTCATCAAAAAATCAGGCCTAAAAAATTATGAAACCACTTACAACAAACTATTAAAAAAATCACAACTGTTGAAATCCAATATTACCCATTTTAATAACTTTCTCTTAACATATCCTACCTTTATATAGAAATTTCCCTCAAAGGTAACACATATCAATGTGTACTCCCCCATCATTATTTAATCCCCCTTTGATAATCATTGGGAAGATAACACATAAAAGATAGATTTATATTTTAAATTGTTATACCCATTGGAAAAAAATATCTAATCAAAATAAGAGATATTTCAAAATAAAAACATACCTTATCACTGTAATGAATGAGGTTGAATACCTAACTTCAAACTAGGATTTTGAAATGATTCTTCTCACATTGTCTTGGTGAACACAACTGTAATTTTCTCCATTGTAGGAACAAATTATAACATTAATTTATTCATCACCACTAGCTGATTGATAAATTAATATTTAATATAAATGTTCTTGGTTATTTAATTCTTAACTATATTCTCTTAAATATTTATAGTAATTTGATTATCACATCCCAATAGTAGTGGAAACTTCACTTCAAATTACAAATCTCAAAATTAAGGCTTCATCCACAAAATTTGTGTTGAGGCATGCATGGAAGCCACATACTCAATTTTGGAAGTTCTAAAGGAGGGTGAATTTTTATTCCCCGAATTCTATCAAATAGATCTTTCTCAAAGAAAGAAAACTCCATAATTTTTAGACCTCTTATCATCAAAATATCCTTCAAAATATACATCTAAAAAACTAAATAGATCAAGATTTTCTTTCATATAATATTTCTATCCATGATCAGATGTTCCTTGGATGTATCTATGTGATATATTTATTTCATTAAAAAGATAAACATTTGGTGAACATTGATATCTATCAGAAATTGTAATAGTATACACAATATTTGGTCTTGAGACTGTCATGTATAGTAAACTTTCAATCAGATTCTAGAATTCCCTTGGATCAACCTCTTATCCCTATTAATATTATTTTAACTTTTATCCCCTTAAAATTAGTGTAGAAATAGTATTTTAATCCTTTATTCCCTTCTTTAACATTTAATTAGCATACTTCTCTTGAGATATAAAGATATAATATTTTCCTTGAGAGATTTTGAACCCAATAAAGTATCCCTTCTCATAGATCATATACATTTAAAAAAAAATTTATTTAGAAAATTCTTAAAAAATACTTCATCATTTATATAAAAAATGATATCATCTCCATAAATGATAAAAATGATAAATATCCCTTTATCATGTTTAATATAGAGTTTGTTATAAACTCTTCCAATGATGAATTTTACCTTCTTCAAGAAGGTTTAAAGATTGTAATACTAAGATCTCGGGGATTTATTTATCCCATATAATTACTTTCTTAACCTAAAAATAAAATTATCATATTAACCAATAAATAAACAACATTTTTTCTTAAAATATTTCTCAAATTACAATTCACTGCTAATAGATGATGACTTTAAATCCAATTCAATGATCACTCATTTTGGTTGTGATATAATGTTAAGTAAAAAACATATGGTTTCAATCCTTAAAATAGGTGAGAAGGTCTCATAAAATTTAAATACATGAACCTTTGGATATCCTTTGCCCACTATTATTTATTTATTTCTTACAAATTTACCATTTTCATTCATTTTGTATCAAAACACCCATTTTTCAATAATGTCCCTGTCTTTTGAATTGGGCACCAACTCCTAAATTTCATTACTTTCAATATAATCCATCTCTTCATTAATTTTCTCAATACTCTATTAATTTTTCATTTATTATTATACACCACTTGGTTTATCATTAGATAAAAATGTTATCTGATAGTTTTTCCTCAAAGTTCTTATATGTCTAATTTGTTGTCTATGATTTCCAATGATATTTTGGACATGAACGTGCCTTATTAGACATGAATGATGTGAAAAAGACTATTCTTCATAACTTTCATTTTCTAGATGAAATTCTTTAATATTGACTTCTTTATAATTATCATTATTTTCTAAAACTTCTCCATTTGTTTTGTGAAATTAGATACTTCATCATCGCTTATAAAAATTACATCTTCATATCAGTTCACTTTATTTTTGTGTTACATCATTTTAGAATCAATATAATCAAAAATATTTCTTATATTTTTTGTAGTACTGATATCCTCTTCTATTTATTTTATATCATAAAAATATACCATTAGTCCCTCTTCTTTCAAAATTTCCCATATTTTTACCTTTATCATTATTGATAGAAGGGTTTTCCAACACTATAAGATACTTCGATCTTGGATATTTATTTTAATATGGATCATATGATCACATATAAAAAAATTCTATAAAGTAAATTCATTTTGAATATGAACCTATTATCCAATAATTTATTTCTATAAATAATGAGATGTACCATGCTCTAACAATATTTTTTGATCCATATCAACAGGACTTGTATGCATGTGATCAGCCACACCATTATTTTTAGGTTTTTATAGTGCCCCGAGTTCATGAAGGATAACATGTTTTTAAGATAGGCTTATTATTTTCAACTGGTATACTCAACATCATTGTATATTTGAATCTTCTTTTAATTGTAACCACGTTCTTTCTCGGTACTGTTGGGTGGAAAAGAAAAGGAAGTGATGGAAAGAGGGTGGGGGGAATTGCCTTTTAAAAATTAATTAACAATTTAAAAACAAAGTGAAAGTGCAGAGGAAATAAAAGAGGCAAAACACACAACTTGATAATGGAGTTCGGCTTAAACCCATGCCTACGTCTCCGCTCCCAACTCAACCGTTGAGAGATTTACTACCGCTTGCTTTTTAATGGTTTTAGCAAGAAACCCACTAGACTTTAAGGTTAGTCTAGAACCTATTACAGCTTGCTTTTAATGGTTATGCAAGAACCCACTAGCCTTCTTACAGGTGAAGGCTAGCTCACCTATGTCTCAAGCCTTTTAAAGGAAAGGCTTGACCAACCTCTTCACACCTTGAAGGTGGTGTGAGAACCCAAAAGAGAGGATGAGTGAAAGAGATGGGGGTTTGTAGGCACAAACCCAAATTGAAGCTCAAAATAAATAAAACAATAAAAACCATAATGGGAGAAGTATTGGGCGCCAATGGATTGAAGGAGTTGATGAAGAGCGCTCCCAAGCTTCTTTGGTGGTGCTCCTTGGATGTGGAAGTGTGTTGGAGCAAGTGGGGTTCCCTTGGAGGAATGCGCCGGAGGTTCGCCAAATGATCAAAATGTGTCCCGTGGGCTTCCTTGGCTTGGTTATGGTTCCGGTATTGTTCTGTGGCTTCCTAGTCCTTTATTTATAGAGGGGGAACCCTCATATGGCCTTTGGAGGTCTTCGGAGCCGTTGGAAAAGGCTTCGGAGCCGTTGGGAGGCAAGTGGACCAGCCTGGTCAAAGGCCCAACGGCTAGTTTGACTGGGTCCACCGGCTGAGCGGTGCTAGGCCACCGGTTGGACGGTTCTTGCAAAATGGGAGAGGGCTCAGGCTCAGGCGCCACCGACTGGCCGGTGAGGAGGCCACCAGTTGGCCGGTGCTGAGGCAGTAGCAAACACTGTTCTGTCTGGGTGCCACCGGCTGGCCGGTGCTGAGGCCACCGGTTGGCCAGTGAGGAGGCAGTAGCAACTTCTTCTGTCTGGGCTCCGCCGGATGGCCGGTGGTGAAGCCACCGGTTGGCCGGTGGTCTGGACAGAGGGATGCCTTCTGTCCAGGCCTCTATCGGCTGGCCGGTGGTCTTCCAGCGGTTGGTCGGTGGACTGATTTTCAGTCCACTTCTGCTTTCAGCCTTCTTGCCCCAATTCCTTGGCAATCTGAAATTATGCCTATCAACCAAAAACACTTAAAAAAATATTAGATAAATAAGAGAGTGATTGTGATCATGAAAATTAAACCACGAGGGGTTCGAGAGGTACAACAATCTCCCCGTATTTTGATGATCACAATCACTAAAACGAACAATGTAAAACCAAATTGAAAGGCATGCTTTAAAGGATAAATTGAAAATAAAAGCAAAGAATGAGAGATATATTTCTCCCCCAAGCAACAAAGAATTTCTCCCCCTTTTTGATTATCAAAATAGCACGGGGCATAAAACTTGATTGAGGGAAAGAGTTGAAAATCAAGATAGAGATTTTAAACCAATTGAAATTTTTGAAATTTGAAAGTTTTGAAATTGAAAGTTTGAAATGAACAATTGAATAACAGTTTGAATTGAAAGTTTTGAAATAAAAAATTGAATAACAGTTTTAATTGAAAGTTTGAAATGAAAATTTTGAAAAAAATCAAAAAGGCTTAAACAATCCTAACTCCCCCTAAATAAAAACAACAAATCACTGGGGAGAGGTTTTTGAAACCGAAACAAATTTTGGCCCGGAGAGACTCGCTAGAAGGGATTTTTCAATCCATACTTGTCTAGTGGCGGGTCTTCTCCTAAAAAATTCATCATTAAAAGAAATAGTTTTGGGCCTACCATACCGGGCATTTTTGCAATTGCACTCATAAATTATGTGCCCGGGTTTTTTACAATAATTTCAAAATTTATATTGGGAGCTCCCCCTTACAAAAATAGTTGGAGCATGGGAAGAGGAAGCTTTCTTGGAATAGCCAAGCCCTTCGGTGGTTCTAGATATGCATTGGGAACCAAGGAGTTTGGTCAAATTTTGTTCCCCTTGGGTGAACTTGGCAAGGGACTCCCTTAGATCCTTGATTGTTGATTCCAAAGACTCAACATCAGGAAGGTTTTGGATTTTGAGGGACAACTCCTCTTTTTATTTGAGAAGTTGTTCCTTTTCGGAAGAGAGTTTTTTGAAATTCTTTTTTAAAGCAAAAAATTTGGAAGAAAGTTCGTGAAAACCTTCCTCCAATTGATCTCTTGCATGTTGGAGATCCTCATATGATAAATGATTAAAAGAATTTGAATAACTAGAGGAAGAGGAGTCGGAAGATGTTACCTCATGAAATTCCATTAGGCATTTTTTACCGTTGTCACTCGAGTCTCTTGAAGACATGGAGTCATCGCTTGCACTCCATGTTGATGCTTTGAAAGCCTTCTTCTTTTCCTTTTTCTTGGCCTTTTTCTTGTTGAGTGGACAATCGGGCTTGTAATGGCCTTTCTCGCCACACCCGTAGCATGTTACCTCGGGCTCGGATTTTTCGTCGTGTTTTTCCTTTCGAGCCTTGCGGGATTTCTTCTTCTTGTGCTTCTTCATGAATTTGTGCATCTTGCGGGCAAGATTCTCCATTTCGGAATCGCCGCTTGAAGAGGAAGACGATGAGGAGGAGGATCTTTCTTCTTGTTGAACATTGAAGGCGATGTTCTTTAGAGTTTTGATCGGTTTGCCTTCCTTTTCAGCTTGCCTCCTCATGGTGATCTCGTAAGTCATGAGGGATCCGATGAGCTCTTCGACCGGCATGTTCTTGATGTCCTTTTCTTCTTGAATTGCCGTGACCTTTGGAGCCCATGAGCTTGGTAAGATCCAAAGGATCTTCTTAACCATCGTCTCTGCAGAAACATCATCACCAAGGGACTTTCTCCCATTGAAAACATCAGTAAAACGTGTAAACATTTCAGTAATAGATTCGGATGGATGCATGGTAAAAGACTCAAAATCTTGACGGTACATGTCCAATCGAGTATCCTTGACTTTGTTGGTCCCCTCATGGGTAACTTCCAAATGTTTCCAGATTTCATGTGATGAGGTGCATGTGGAAACTCGATTTAACTCATTACGATCAAGGCCGCACTGAAGAGCGTTCATGGATTTGCCATCAAGCTCGAAATTTTTATTGTCGTCTTGGGTCCATTTGGATTCATCGGGAGAAGAAAGAGAATAACCATGCATGACAATTTTATAAATGGGATAACCAATGCTTCTAAGAAAAGTGGTCATGCGGGTTTTCCAATAGGTGTAGTCGGTTCCATCAAAAAATGGAGCACGACCCAAAGAATAGCCTTCGGGGGCGAAAGAGGTTGAAGCCATCACAAAAGGATCTTGAATTTGAAACCGGTTAGGGTATTACTCAAATTTTCCTCTGATACCAATTGTTGGGCGGAAAAGAAAAGGAAGTGATGGCAAGAGGGGGGGAATTGCCTTTTAAAAATTAATTAACAATTTAAAAACAAAGTGAAAGTGCAGCGGAAATAAAAGAGGCAAAACACACAACTTGATAACGGAGTTCGGCTTAAACCCAAGCCTACGTCTCCGCTCCCAACTCAACCGTTGAGAGATTTACTACCGCTTGCTTTTTAATGGGTTTAGCAAGAAACCAACTAGACTTTAAGGTTAGTCTAGAACCTATTACAGCTTGCTTTTAATGGTTATGCAAGAACCCACTAGCCTTCTTACAGGTGAAGGCTAGCTCACCTATGTCTCAAGCCTTTTAAAGGAAAGGCTTGACCAACCTCTTCACACCTTGAAGGTGGTGTGAGAACCCAAAAGAGAGGATGAGTGAAAGAGATGGGGGTTTGTAGGCACAAACCCAAATTGAAGCTAAAAATAAATAAAACAATAAAAACCGTAATGGGAGAAGTCTTGGGTGCCAATGGATTGAAGGAGTTGATGAAGAGCGCTCCCAAGCTTCTTTGGTGGTGCTCCTTGGATGTGGAAGTGTGTTGGAGCAAGTGGGGTTCCCTTGGAGGAATGCGCCGGAGGTTCGCCAAATGATCAAAATGTGTCCTGTGGGCTTCCTTGGCTTGGTTATGGTTCCGGTATTGTTCCGGGGCTTCCTAGTCCTTTATTTATAGAGGGGTAACCCTGATATGGCCTTTGGAGGTCTTCGGAGCCGTTGGAAAAGGCTTCGGAGCCGTTGGGAGGCAAGTGGACCAGCCTGGTCAAAGGCCCAACGGCTAGTTTGACTGGGTCCACTGGCTGATCGGTGCTAGGCCACCGGTTGGCCGGTGCTTGCAAAATGGGAGAGGGCTCGGGCTCAGGCACCACCGGCTGGCCGGTGAGGAGGCCACTGGTTGGCCGGTGCTGAGGCAGTAGCAAACACTGTTCTGTCTAGGTGCCACCGGCTTGCCGGTGCTGAGGCCATCGGTTGGCCGGTGAGGAGGCAGTAGAAACCTCTTCTGTCTGGGCTCCACCGGCTGGCCGGTGGTGAAGCCACCGGTTGGCCGGTGGTCTGGACAGAGGGATGCCTTCTGTCCAGGCCTCTATCTGCTGGCCAGTGGTCTTCTACCGGTTGGCCGGTGGACTGATTTTCAGTCCACTTCTGCTTTCATCCTTCTTGCCCCAATTCCTTGGCAATCTGAAATTATGCCTATCAACCAAAAACACTTAAAACAATATTAGATAAATAAGATAGTGATTGTTATCATGAAAATTAAACCACGAGGGGTTCGAGAGGTACAACAGGTACTTCTCCTGAAACATTTGAAAAATTATTTATAGCCTATTATTCACACTTCTAAATTTTATTTATTTAATGTAACTGAAGAAATGAATAAGTAAAAAATACTTATCTCTAATTTTCAATTAATTCCTCATGAGTTCATAATTTCAATGTTAATTAACTCTAATGGATTGGTAGATTGTATTTCAGCCTTCTTATGTGGAGTATTCATAGTCCATAAATTTTGAAAATTGGAACACATCCTGTTAATTTATCTTTCCAACTTAGTAACATCAGGAACATTGTCTCCATAAATAATCGTACATATATTTTTCCTAATATAACCAAGTCTTCGATACCAAAATTTATTTTCTTCTTTTTTTCACAAAAAATAATAAGGTATAAAATCATCATTCTAAAAAATTTGCCTCTTTCCTACTATCCTCTTGTAAATATACATCCATATTTTAATTTTTTTCATAAAAAAAATATCTTTATGAAATATTACTTTTATCCCCTCATATAATAACAAATACACCTTAAGATGATTTTTTTTAGTCTTTAAACATACTGTACACTCTTGGAATTCAATTTATTTTCACTAATCAATGTGTATCCAACAACTTTTATTTTGAGTGACTCATAATATCTTAAAATAAATAATACTTATTTATATTTTTTGAAAACCTTGAGAAGATTACTTATATTATATATATGTGAGGGGAAACCACTATCCAAAATATATAGACAATATCCTTTGGATTCTTTTTAGGAAAATTTAAAAACTAGAGCTCTATCTTTTGATTTCCCCTTCTTCTTTTGAGACTTATTAGCACCATCTATTTAGCTCATTTGGGATGGTAGAACAATAAGACATCCTTTTTTAAGACTAATTGGTTTTTCACTTTTTTCAAAATCATCTTCCAATATTTTAAATCTATTTTCATGTTTTAGTCATTATTTTTTATATTGTTTTGGAATTTTCCTCCTTTAAATGGGGTGACTATTCAATTTATATCATCAAAACTATCTAAACTAATAAATGTATAGGTAATTAAACCAACACATCCTTTTCCTATTATAAAAACCTATAAAGTTCCAATAATAACAATTAAATCATATATTCCACTAAAACTTCCTGTTGTGGAGAATGAAATACTTGTATTTCAACCTTATTCGAATAATTAATCTTATATCCTTTTGAAAAAAATAATTTTATTGAACTCTTAACTCATTATTCTTCATATCCAACCACTTTTCAACTCTTTTTTCTTTACATATCAGTTGTTAACATAAATTTGATGCACTCAGAATTTAAAAAATCTTGCAAATTTCTTGATTTTATACAAAATTGGTATTCTTTATTTTATTCTTCAATGTAGATATATCACAAGTTCTATCTATGTTTTCTCTATATTTGTTATTTATATTCATTGATTCCTATGAGTCTCAAATTTAACTAATCTTTACCTAACATCATGAATAGATTTTAGGAAATTATAATTAAAATTTTCATGTTCGTTTTCTGTATTTAATAATTTTTTTGTAAAATATCAAACTCATTGTCTTTACCTTTCACTCCTTCTATCTTGATTCTTGAATTATTCAATTTGACAAAAAAAAATTAAATTTATCAAATTATTTTTTCAAAAAAAATTAAATATGAACTGAATCTTTGATTTTAGAAGATTAATTTTTCCTCTTAAAAAATTTTATCTATTTCTCGACTTAGAGATCACTAAGAGACAATCCTTGAGTTATCCTTTCAACAAGAATTCCATCTTAGTCTCATTTATTTCCTTGAGTTAACTACAATTTTTAATATTGATTTTTTTCATTCATCTTATCAATAATACAGGTTTCATCAATATATCTTAACATCCCTATTTCCTCTTCTATAACACTAGTGTCATTAATTTAAAAAATATAAGAAATGTTCATACGAGAACTTTGATAAATTCATTCTCATACCTTGAACAAAAACTTCTATTTTTTGATAATATATTCTAAAAAATATCATATAGGAATATTATTATTCATCAATGACTCCATATTATTCTAAGTTCGAATAATTTGTAGTAGAATGTCCAACTTCTCCACACCCAAAACAATTTAGTGGAATATTGCCATTAAACATTCCCATAACTTTTCTAATGTTTCTAGACATTAGATACATCAACTTATCATACATATGATCTAAATAAAAATCAAATTAAAAATAATCAATATCTCCATAATTACTATTTTATTATACTTCTCCTTATTTATGGCCTTAAAATAGTTTTCCTTTTCATCATTAATCTTCTTCTAAAGATTGTATCCTTTCCTCATCTCATAATACATATTAATTCTTTATAAATCATCTAGAGGAATTGATTTTAGTTCTCTATCTTCATAAGTAGAAACAATAGCATCAAACATATCTGGTAAGATATTAATTATCTTCTCAACCACTATAGTGTCATCTAATTTATCACAATTTATTATGAGTGTAATAAAAATATCTTTTACACTTTAAAATAATTCATATATAGCTTCATATTATTGTATTTTTCAGATATTCATATTTAAAAATCCAAACATATAGATTATTCTGATTCACCTTCTTATTACCTTCACTGATATGTTTAATTTTATCCCGAATTCCATTGAATATCATTATAGATCTTACTTTGAGAAATTATTCCTCAGATAATGATGATAGTAAAGCATTATTAACATGACCATAATTCTTAATATTCCTTTTATTTGTTTCTATCAAATTAGAATTCTAAGCATGAGGTGGAAAATGATCAGTTACATCCTCAAGAATATAAAAAACTAATATAATAAATATATGAAAACATCATATCCTTCTAGATAAGATAATGTCTTCCATCAAAGGTTGGAATCCCTTTTCTATTAACTGAATTATGATTTTCAATTAAATACACCCTATATTTAGTGAAAAACACTTCAAATAGAGAGAAACAAAATTAAAACATCAAGAAGAAAATCACTAAGGATGGTAACTTATCTTATGATACCTCCTGAAAAGGTGCCACCTAGATCAGTGAAGAATCATTAAGAGTGGTGAATCCATGATTCAATTCCTTTTAAATTTTTTAAATGAAATAACCCATGTTATAGGTTAAAGCGAATAGTGATCATTGTATATCACACACACAAATGGAAATTTAAATTTATTGGTTTCACCTATCAAAATGAGAATCCTAGTACTTTGGGTGATATGGATTCTTCTAAGACCACAGTTCCCACTACTTTCATAATGTAGGTAAAATAAGTAAGGTTATTCTTTGAACTCACAATATAATATGTCTCCTCATAATGATAGTTATTCCCACACAATTATAATTATAAATAACATGATTTCATAAATAATAAACCCTTTAAACTATATCCTTAATTTTTTATCATACTTATTATCTTTATATTCTTCTTCAATAATTAAAAAATCAGGTATAAATTCTTCACTTTGTGCCATTTTTCGTAGGTTCTTTTTATTCCACTTTACTTATTCTTATATCTTCTAATCGCCTATATTTACTCTTTTACTCTATTCTTTTCATATAATAAATATTAAAAATAATATGATAACTAATTAAAACATCTGAATTCAGATTCAAACCTATAATTTCATTCACCAAACAATCTACTCCTAATTTTTGGAGCCTTTAGAGGATTTAGATCATATAGGATTGATTGGAAATCATTTATTCTTTAAAATAGATAATATTTATCAATTTGGTGATATATTAGATCATAAAAGATGCCACATAATCAAAAATTCTCAAAATAGAAACAATATTCCCAATAAATCATACACCATTGCATGTTGTGGGATCATTGGTTGTTTTTCATCCCAGAATTGAGCAATACAGGCATGGTCTCTAGCTTCTAGCCATTTTGGCCTAATGATTCACCTTTTTACCACAACTTTTCAATCTATGAGTATGGTCAATCTTGTTTCATCATCCTTTGAAAATCATCCCAACCAAAAAATTATTTAATATTTAGTGGTGCTAAATCATAGGCCATTTTTATCTAAAACGCTAGGTATTATTGCTTCCACCATGGCCTACTTTGCCATTTGATCATGAAACTCCACATATCAAACATGACTTACCACATGAGATGTTTTTTCACCTTATTTTTCCATTTTTTCTTGAAACACCACCTTTTGACCATGAAATTTTTCATACTCCACTATGAGAACAATGGGTTTTCTATTTTCACATAGGCTGGCTCAACAAACGCCATGGAAATCCCCACATCCATTTTTTCCCTTAGGTATTTTAGATAGGAAGCCTTGAGAATCACCACGAGTACAACGATGGGAATTTTTTCCTTGGTTATTTAAAACAAAAACACTACTGCATCACAGTAGCATCTGGTTTGGATTCTCAATCTTTTTTACAACCCATGTTAGCCATTCTGAACTATGGATCATCAAAATTCATTTTACCATGGGTTTTTACTTTCATGGATTCTCTAAAACACCATCCACCATGGGAATATTTTTCCTAGATTGTCCCTTCTATCTCCGTCATTCTTCAATCTCCATAAAAATCATAAACCATGCTAAAAATCATGATATATAACAAAAAATAACATCTTACTTGGAATTTAATATTTAATATTTAAATATTATTTATGTATTGGAAAAAAAATCATTACACTCAATTAGATTAACTTCACTAATTCTTAATCCTCACTTATCATAATAACCATCTTAGCACTTCATAAGAACAACATTATAAAATGAATAAATTTTATATGACATGGTTCTAGAATATCATAGGAGACAATATAATTATATCATATCCAATACCTTATACATGATATGAATGATTATAAGTTTTAATAAAATCTCTTCCTTATTGGTAGTCCTTTAATGATTGTTTCATTAGTTAAAACAAATTGGATAAGTGTTACATTCATGTGATGAATTAATGAATAGGATATGATATTAACTCATATGTTTTGTAACATATTAGTTAATACTTGGATTATTTTCAAGGATAACATAAGTAGATAATCCCATTGGGGATTGTGTGTAATTCAATTGATACTATTTAGATTATTTTAACCTTATCATGAACCTCTCATCTTATTATACCATGCTTTAACCAATGAAATACTGACATATCATGTATAAGATAATAGTCCATCCAGTATAATGTTAAATTAATTTTATCTTATGCATACGCCATGGATTAAGGATTTCATTGAGTTCTCTTTATTGAATTTCAACAATTACAAAATCTGAAGAAAAAGGAGTAATGATGTAATTTATACATGAAAATAATTTTTTTTATTTACAACATGGTTTCAGTTTCCCGATTGTAGTTCTCATGATTATGGGTTTTTAATTAATTTTTTTTTCTAAACAATATTTTTTATTCTTTATAAACCTTTCCTATATGAATTTTGGAGTCAATTATATGGTTATATTAATAAATAATGTGTTATTTTTAGGGATAACATCAAGTTTTCCCCAGTAATATATGTGAATGTATTTATGGATATGAAATTATTTGTCTATATTCCATCCATCATTAAATTATTTCTTTCTCTAGATGTATACTTTCTCCATTTAAATTTTGATAGCCTTTCAAAATGTGTTTTAGGAGATATATCCAAAACATAAAGTAATATAATAAATATGGGCATAATTGGGGATCTAAATTTTATGCATGGATTGTGCTAATTAATGGTTGATTTCTGCCTTAATATTTTCACGGATGTTTTTTTTTGACATTTTTATGGGAATAATTTGAAATTTCATTACATTTTGACTTCTATATGGAACCCAAAAATTAAATAATTATCATTAGTCTATTTTTCTAGATTAACCTATTGGGCCTTCCTTTTTTGATCCAAATAAACCTTAAAATGGAAAAATTAGCCAGTACTATAGTGGAATGGTTTATAGAAACACAAGTCAAGAACTATATATAATAGGAATAAAATATTATTTATCATTAAAATCAAATTTATAATCAAAAAACAATATTTTATTTGAGGTGATATTAATGTAAATATTATTCTCAGATTTTCAATAATTTCAAAACATGAACTTTACTACATAAATATGATGTTTTTATTGAAAAATTAGTAAGGGGAGATACTTAAATATAGTTAAAATATATATAATAAACTCCCTCACAATTAGTATAGTGAATACCCCAAAAAACATATGAAAAAATAAAAAAAAATTACTTACATATAGATATTAGTTGGTCAATAACAGTTTACTCAATGATAATTGATTGAATACATATTTTTACAATAAGCATGTGTCAAATAAAACTCATTATTAAAAATAAAATTATAATTGGAAAACATTTTTTTGTAAGACTCAATCCTCTCACAATGATATAAATTTTTAATGAGTTTCAATCAATCTCTAAAAAAATGATTTTATATGAGTTTTAGACCTCCTCGTTTTCATTCCCATTATATAGTACATATAAATCAAGAAATGTTTTTAAGGAGTATTTTAATGGATAGAGGGATTACAGGAAAATATAAAAAATGTGAGGGGAGGGTAAAATAATATACATGGATATTATAATACATAACTAATGAAATTTTCCATTAAAGGTCATCGGAACACATATATACATGGGGAAAAAATAGGTGATTAAAACCATATGAGATGAAATTTAAAATGTTTAAAATGAAAAATTATGTATAAAAATCAAAACATCTCTAATTAAATTAAGTAAAAAATAAGTAAAAATTATTTTTTTCTTGATATAAATATTTATTTTTTTGACTTTTTTTTGGATTTTTTTGATTTTTTAAACACTTTAAAATATTTATTTTATAAAATTAAATATATAGAGTTTCATTCCCAAACCTCAAAAAATCAAATCCTATCCCCCACAAATTAATGAATTATGTTCCTCAATAATATTAAGATTAACTGAAAAAAAACTAAAAATAAGATAAAAATGAAATTTGTTTCCCCGTACATAAATTTTATAAAATCATTAGATGGAAATAAATGTAAATGTTTGGTGGGAAAATATCTTCTTCTAGAAACTTAGATATCAAAATTAGGTATCATAAGATCAGATGTGATTTCTAAAGGAGGTTTTAAATATTGGTATAGTGAGGCTATTTGGATATTTTGATTCTGATGTGGTTAAAAAATTTCCTATATCATATTATTTCACATTATTGTATGAGATTAATCTCAAAGGTCAATAAACTAGATATTTACAATCATTGTGGAAGAACATATAAAAATTGTGTTATTGTTGTCCTTATCATGAAATACTAAGTTTTTTTTCATAGGAAAAAGTATTTCATTTTCCAATCAAAAAGATAGATTTCATTGCTTATCAGTCTTGGAAAATAACCCTTTATTCAGTTTTTTGTGAAAATACAAATCCTTTAATATGGATATAAATCCTCTTAATTCCCCCAAAATGGTAAGATGTATTTTTAAAATTTTACAAAAAGTAATTATATTTTATTTTATTTTTAAAAACACACACATGAAATGGTGAAAAGTGAATGAGGGGTGAATAAAATGGTTGAAAACTAAAAAATAATAAATAAAGCAAAGAACCATATAGATAAAAGTGATAGATAGAGAGATAATTAAAGAGAGTTACTTCATAGTTTGGATTAGGTGGATCACATTCTTTATCCAATGGGGGGACCTCAATTATAGAAGTGGTTTTGGTGGGTGTTAATGTTGTTCTTAATGGGTCTTTCCACTTATTATGTATATTTAACGGATGTACAATAACATTAAAAAAAATTGTTACAATGTCCTTAAAATGAACTATATTGAGAGGGTATACATTAGTAATAATTAAATCACACTCCCATTAATAATTAATGTCACCTAAGTGAACTTCAAATGGAGAATTTATGAATAATACCTTGTCACCTTCATGAAATTCCTTTGGAATGATGTTTTCTTCATTGGATATTTTGATTTTTTTTCTTCATATTTTTTTTGGATTCTTATATAAATCAAAGGAATTTTACTTATGTTCATTCAATGGTATCAATATTTATTGAAAATCTTTTTCATAATCAATGTTGTGAGTTTAAGAATCCATAAATTATTTATATTGAAGTTAATCAAGTAAATAAAAATTTATATATGAAATAATTCAATAGGGATACATCTCAATAAGTTTCATATGGGAAGTTAAATATAGACATTGTTCTTTTCCAGGTTTTTTTACTTATCCTTACATGTTGGATTAAAAATTCTACTAAGAAAAATTTCACATATATGATTGAAATTTAAATCATAAAATTTGTTTTGGGATCATTATATTTGTATGATTTTATATAAAGACAAGTTTTTTCAATAGATACTCTATATCTAGACTATAAAATTAGGTTTCTTGGTCACCCACTATGGTACATGGTCTTCCAAATCAAAATAATATGTGTCATTGAATGAAATCACTTGGGTTAAGTGAATCATACTCTCCAGAGGTTTTTGCCTTAACCTATCTAAAAACATAGTAATATTTAATAATAATATATGTGAATTCATTGGAAGGAGGGAAGGGACCTATGAAATTTATGTCATAGAAAACAAATAATTCATAAAATATTGATGGTTTATGGGGAATCCATCATCATTAAAAATTGTTCCAATGTCTTAAAATGTGGGACATGATTCATAGAACTCGTATGAGTCGATAAAGGGTGTGGTATAAAAGAAACCAGAGTCTATATGAGTATTCTACCATGGTGCATTTATACATTGGACTTCTATGAATAAAAATAAACTATTATAAATTGAGAAAAAATTCGAACATTCCATAAACTAGATAATCATCCAATTATACATAATAATTAATGTTGATTTAAATTATCCTCTAATAAATAATGAATATCTCATGATAAAAAATTATAGTGTAAGTTTTATATCCCATAAAAAAATATGAAAAGGGTAAAATAAAATGATCTTTTCTATGTTTGTTGATACATAGACATCTCAAAATAAATAAACCACTCAAGCCACTACTATAAATGTCATTATAAACCATTGGCACTCAACTCATCGACACATATATCAATAGAAAACATAAACCCAAGACACAAGAGATCAAAACCTGTGCCCCTTTAAAAATATATGAGAGTTTCATATATGAAAAAAGGAATGTATTTAGATCCTAATATCAACAGTCCTATGAGTATTTCAAAAAAGTGACTATGAAATTATTTTTATAAGAAATTATGTAAATTATAGTTTTAATATCATTTATAAAATAATTTTTTACAAATGTAAAATACAAAAAACGAGTTTCACACTTTTTTATTTTTTGAAAAACATAAGGTAATCCTCTTTGAAAAATTGTTGATTTCTAGCTTGAAAAGAAATATTTCAATTACCTTTAATTTAAACCAAAGAATTATTTGAAATCACTTTTAATAACAATTTTTATCCCAATGGGATAAATTCATAATTTTGAATTCCAAACCATTAAATCATTACAATGCTAGACTTTCAAGCTTATTAAATCAAAAACAAATCCATAAACTCTCTTTAAAACCATTTTTCATAGAATTAATTTTCCAAAAAATAGAAATATAAATAGGATAATGAAAGGGATAAAAGGATATAATAAAACAAGTTCCATTTTTAAAAAGGATCATACTATAAATATACCACAAAACAATAATATAAACGTTTCTATTAAACCCAAGTAGGTATAAGGGGATACAAACAACTTCTGCAGTGTAAATATCCAAGGTAATTTCATAAATAAACAAAAAAGAATCATAAAAAATCATTAGGTCCTAATTTGAGAAGACCATAGACAAAAACAATCAAAACTATCTATTGGTATTCTACCACTGTCTTACTGAGCACTCATATAAATTAGTTCCCATTGTCTATAAGGGTTACCCTTTTGATTATCTCTCATAGTCTTATCATTTTTCACCTATATAGAAAAAAAACCTACACTAGATGTTATAATTTAACAATTAATCTGATTTAATATGGATTAAATAGAGTCATTCACTTAAATACCTAGGATCCATTGTCAGAGTCAAAGAGAGGTGAATAAATATTAATACAAATTATCATCACATACACCAATAAGGCATAAAAAGTAAACCACATCGCACTTACATTATCCTCTAAAAAATAACCCCATCATAAAAATATCATACAATAATCAAGAAATAAAAAATAATTCATCTGATACGTGGAAAAATCCTACACAGTGAACAACTTAAGGTTCTCAAAACAAGGGTGTGGAATCATTAATAAATCTCTATTTATTAAATATGAACTATCCTTTTAATACCAATACAGAATTAAAAGTCTCAAATCTATAAATTAAAAATAAAAAAGGACGATAACATTAAGAACATAGTTTTCCTTCCTTAAGAGTCTTTTGAAAATGAAACATCACTTTAAAAATATAGGTTTCATTATTTAAAAATAAAAAACTGGTTCATAAAAAATTATTAAAATTTTTATTACATATTAAAAGTCTTCATTAGAATTTTTGTAAACACTAAGCATGAAATGATGTTTTAGTTCAAAATAAATAGAATAAAATCCATTAAAACCACTGATTACATGTAATGATACATTTTATAATGTCTTAAAAACCATTAAGGCTATAAATTAATGGAATAACTTCATAGAAAACAATTTTGAAAAAATAAATATCTTCAAAAAAAGATCAACAAAATCGTTATATAGAAACACCAACATTAATCACTAGAAACAAATCACCTGAAATGATATAAAGATAACTATTTAGAGAATAAACCTCTATAATCCCTTAAAAATCCTTATGAAATCAAATGAGATAGATCTTATATACAAAAGAGTGCAATATATAGAGTCTCCATCAATCTATGAATGTAAATTAATGTAAATAAGGTAGATTATAGGGACCACAGAAGTTAATACGGTGGTACAATGGGAAAACCACCCTTAAAAACTAGGAGAGTCTCTTCTACAACATTTTTAATTGGACCTTGTCCTGGTGAACCTCCCACATGCATCCCATAATCCCCACATTCCTAGAAACCATGGTCAATCCCATCTTCATCATCAAAATTTTAGATATATAATACTTCCACACGTCTATATGTGCACGATGGAATTACAATCACTATAGTATACTAAGAACAACCGGTAAAATATTACTATAATGTGTTGGTAACAATTATGATCACCCAAACACCACCTTGGTTGACCAACCCATCTATGATTGCCTCCCCCAACTTCCCACAAGGATATTGATAATGATTCCCTCACTCTATGAACACATCCACTACATGGTATCCATCATTGTTTCCTATAGGGATATTGTCAACAGAGACACCCATTTTGGAGGATCCATCCCCATTTCACATCCCATACTAGAACCATCAATATTTTTGTCTATAGAATATGCGTGGTGAGGTCATCCCAACCTAAAATCTCTTGAAACAATAAAAAATTTATAAATAACCCAATATGAAAAAATAATTAATATTATAAAATAGTAACATGGGGGTTCCAAAATTAGCTATAACATTCCACTTATTTATATTTATAATTTCATGAAAAAGAGTAGAAAGAAATGGGAAAACCCATTATAGATATCATAAAAGTAGTGGGTTGGGGTAAAAATCAATAAGGATTCTCAGATAAAGGGAACCCCATAAATAATATAACTACTCAAAATAATATAACTAAATCTTTAACATCACTAAATATCTCCAAGAATAATATGATCCAAAAATAATGAATCAATAAACTCTAAGGTCATAGAGACCTACATTATTTTTCCCCAATATTTAGATTTAATCCAAAATAGTTAAATGAAGGAAAAACACTCCAAATAGGGAAACACTAAAAAATAAAATATAACTTTGAAAAAATACCATGGGGAAGAAATAATACACTACTTCACATAAAAATCCATTTATGTGTCTGATTTAAAATTAAAAAAAAGAACCAAAACCCAAAAAGAATATAATCAAGATCAAATGATTCATCGCCATTAAATAAAATAGTAATTATCATGATTCATCAATTTATAGCATTATACAAGAGGTAAAAACATTATTTTTAACCTTTAGTCATGAATTTGAAGGTAAAATAACCTAGGACCTGTCTCACAGAAAAAAATCTCATGGTGAACCAAAAAAACCATAATAGGTCATAATTTTAAACTAGGATCCATACAAAGCATATTCTTGACTGGTATAGCTCTCATATCAATTTACCAATAATGCATTTAAGGGTTCCCGTGTTCAACTCTTAAAAGTAAAGTATCTATACATAGTTATCATGAATTATAAAACAATAAATACATAGGAGGTTAATGAGGCATTAGCATACAGACTAATAATAATAACCTCTCTGAATATGGAGGAAACTTCCAATGAATTAACCAGTTGATAATATCTTCAGAGGCTCATTTCAAACTAAACTTATCAATAATAAATCCCAAAATAAATAATCACCTAAGTCCAAACTACATTCAAGAAAATCCATTTAATAACTTCCTTAGAGAACATAAAGATAGATTTTAAATAAGTAATTTTATCCTATATAGAGACCACTCTTAGAGATTAATCATCCTAATTATCATAAGTGACTAGATCAAGGGGAACAAATATAAACTCAAAGAATTAATAAACTTATTCTATAAAAATTCACTCACTCTTATATAGTTTTATAAATTCAATACATGTTTAATCTATTATATCCATGGGACAACGCCAATAAATAAACATTATCAAAAATAATTCAAAGGAGATATATTAATAAAACTAATTCAAACCAATGGTTTCCCTCCAAAATCATCTCTGTCATTAAGATATCCGAAATCAACAAACATCCACAAAGATTAAGTAGTTTTGAAACACTACAGGTTTCCTTGAATCAATTTAACAACTTCTTATCTTCAATAAGACCATGATCACCAGAAAAGTGTATTTTTATTCATGAAGTCCTAACTAGGATTGAAATATATAGAGTGTTGGACTTGAAATTTTGTTACAATATATCCCATATGCTTTAGTTATTGATGATCTCAAATAATCTTTCATATATTACTAATGGTTTTGATTTTATGATTGTTAATATAGTGTTACATTTTTTATGTATTTAAATTTTTTAAATCCATAAGTCTTAATTTATAAACACATTGCCAAAAAAATTCCTATGTATCGAAAAATTTCCTTTATGATGCATTTAGATAAATTGAGAAATTTCTATATGACAATTAGGCTACATATATCACCTATGTGAAGGATTTTCCTACATAAATCACTTACATCAAAAATTCACCTATTTGTAATTCATCAATATAGATCAATATATTACAATAATTAGTTACATAGATAAACTAGCTACATGAATCCTACGTGTGGTGAAATCAGCTACGTAGTTATATTAAACTATGTCATTTTTTGGATATGTGATTTAAAATCCTACATGAATAAATTCGGTTATATAAAATAAATTCAACTATGTGTATAAATTTGATACTTGACGTAAATAGGTTGTGTGAATAAGGCCTTTGTAAATTCATCTATATGGATATTTTGGCTATGTGGATCAAATCATCTATATGGATTTAAATGTGTATAACTTCACCATGTGGTTATTTTCAATCACCAACGTCATGTTACAACCAATATTTATTAATGTTGAAGAACATGAGTGGGATTTTAATGCTATTATGAAATATTTAAATGTATTATTAACTCTTTATAGTAAAAATAATTGTACTATTAGGCAAGTAGTGATAAATTAAAAAATTACAAGGATAATGTTTTAGTCAATACTAGTGATGATGTATTTCTGAGAAATGGATTTGTGTTTTAAATAGAGGGTCACATATTTTATAGAAAATATTAGTGTGATTAATAGATAAGAATTTACATGAATTTTTTAAAAGATATTAAGTGAATAAGAACATTATTGAGAAGAACATACGTTCTAAAATACGATTTCAGTATCTTTCTCTCTGTCAATGCTCTTCAATGTTTCTTTGTTTCACACAATATTAAGATGAGGCTTTAGGATCTTCTTTTGGGATTCATATATCATCCTTTTTATCATTTTTTAATAATCTAAAATAGTAATTATATATTTTTATAATATCCCCTAGAGTTTTTCCCTTTTATACGATGTATTTTAAAATTGTGATATGAATCTATAAATACTCTATTAATCAGTTCACTCATTAGAAAGACTTCTGATGAAAAAATCTAAAGGTTATTTTTTTTAAATCATTTTTGAAGGCCGGTTGAAAGCTCCCATTTTATTGTACCAAGTGTTCATTACTTTTATTCAGTCATGAAGTCTCCAAAAAGCACTAGAATTCCCCAAAAAAGATTGTTTTATTTAAAATCACTAAACTCATGGAGAAGAGGGTTAGAATGTTAGATAAGGGTATTTATATTCCCTAAATGAATATAAATCTATTTGTATTCTCTTTCTATTTGATTATTTTATTTTTATTCTAATTATGTTTAAGAAAATATAAAAATTTATTCATTTAAAAAATATTGTTGTTTCTTTCAATCAATTTTTTTCAATAACATGATTCAACCCCTCCAAACCCCTCTTGAATCTTTGTGCAGTCCTTTTTGGATGATAATTTTTTTTAGAGATTGTGTCTATTGATTTCATATATGTCAAAGGATGAACTGTAAAAATTCTCTTAAAAATTGATACTATGAATTAATATATAGATTATATTTGAATGGTAATATCTCCTAACATTAATGATAAGAATGATGGCTTTCAGAAGGAATGGGTGATCATCAATCTAAATAGCTGTAGTCTAAAGATTTATCATTATGTCTTGAATCATTATATAAATCCAAAAAAAAATCTAGTAACATGGTATACTGGAACTAAAAAAATTATGACATAAATTCCAAATAAATGAATGTTATTGTTTGGGGACTATGTCTAGATGAGTTCAACTAAGTCTCATAATGAAAAACCACCAATGAACTGAGGTATACCATTTTATTTGATTATGAAGGTACATGAAATGTGTGAATATCAAATATAATATTACAAAACATATGTTTGATACATTCAGAATTATGTAATGATAAAACATCACATAATTGAATAGAATATTTATGTTGTAAACAATGTTTCATCTTTAGGAGTTCCTATTTCTGAGCCATATCAAGAATTAATAATTCTCATAATTATACCACCAAGCTGTTGGGGGTTAATTCTTATATTAGACGATCAATATATGTCAATAATTTCAAAATTAATGATCTTATTATAACACTTATGATGAATTAGGAAGATATTGAAGATGAAGCTGTAAGGAACATATTAGATAAAAATGAAAATGATTCTTTAAAAGCATCTACTTCAAAATATGACAATAAATGAAAATAAATTCAAATATTTGAGTCTTAAAAATAAGATACATCAAGTGTTTATTCTCCAAAAAGTGAGCTTACTCAAATTTTTATGATGGTTATAAAGTTATATAACAATAGAAGAGGCATTGAGTAACTTTTTAATAGGCATAAAAATTCTGATGGAAATTATAAGGTTGTATTATGCTATGAACGCAAAAAAATTTGGACACATAAAAATATATTTTCCATAATTAT
This sequence comes from Viscum album, assembly GCA_963277665.1. Classification (NCBI taxonomy): domain Eukaryota; kingdom Viridiplantae; phylum Streptophyta; class Magnoliopsida; order Santalales; family Viscaceae; genus Viscum; species Viscum album. The sequence goes on along the minus strand of OY728165.1, from coordinate 1,788,040,416 downwards.
AATATAACAAAAAGATAGAGAAAATTTAATTCATAAAATTATACTAAAATAGAAAATACAATAAATCCATGAAATACATATAGATTTCTTTAAAAGAATTCAAGTGATATTAAAACTTAAAAATTATAAAATAAACATTCAAATAGTATGGAAAACATATGATTTATGGAATAGTGTAATAAAAAATATTAATATTATTATTCTGATCATGTTTCTAAATATGAAAATGAAAATTTTTCAAAAGTGGAATGAAATAAATATTTTATTATGATTGAAACTGAGTATTATTATTTTAAAATGAAAAACAAATATCTCAAAGAGGCCAATAATGATATGGAAATTAAAAAAGTTAACTTAAAAAAATCAAAACTATAAACGAGGCTAGAAAATTATTCTTTATATTTTATTTAAAATGGATATAAGATTGAAAAATTGAAAAAAATGAGTTCAAGATATTAAATATGATTCAATTTTTTAAAACAAGTGAAAATTATTTAAATAATTTCCATGGAAAACAAATATCACAAAAATATGTTTGGAATGAAAATCTATAGTGGGAAATAGAAAATATATAAAAACTATTTTGGGCCTAGTTCTAAGAATAATAACTTCCCTAAAATTACTTAATTCAAATATGTGGAGTTTTGAATCTATTAACATGATTTTAGTTTAGAAAATTCTCAAGGTGTTGGAGTCAAACACGATTTTACATTAAAATATTTTTGAAAATTTAGTGCATGATTATATAGAAGTCACAAATAGATTTGTGTTCCAAAATCTTTATATGTTAACATTTTTTGTCCCAAGAAAATATGGGTACTAAGAAAAATTCTTATTTGGTTGGTATTTATAGAGAAAAACCTCAAATAGAATCAGTGAGAAATTGTGTATGGATAATGCATTGTCATGGAATATAAGTGGACTTTTCTCTAACTTCTAATCCTTATCAAAATTTTATAGAGTGTATATAACTTTTTGTGATGAATTTAATGGAAAAATTATGGGAGTTGGATCAGTTGGAAATCTAAGTTCATTCCTGGTCATAAAAGTTATTTTTGTGGAAGGATTAAAGTAGAATATGATAAGTATATCTCAACTTTTTTATGAGTTTTATTTTGATTATTTTTCAAATAATTTATGTTCAGGTTTTTAAAATAAAATTATCAAATTTAAGGAACCTAGAACATAAAATTTCTATATTCAACATCTTAGTTATTTGAGTAAACAAAAGGTGGACCATTTAAATGTTGAAACAAATTAATCATTAATTTTTTATAGAATATGAGGACATTATAATATATAATATTTGATAAAATTATCTAAAAGTAATTTAGTTTTAGATTTACCTCAACAAAATTTGATTAAAAATAAGATGTGTTATTCATGCCAAATTGGAAAGAAACACAAGTCATATTTTAAACCAATTAAATATGTTTTTTACTTTTAACCATTATAAATAATTTATATTGATTTTTTTGGGAAATATAGAGATGAAATACTTAGAAGAAATTTTTTTTATATATTAGTGGATGATATCTCTTGATTTACTTGGGTTTTTTTTTAAGTGTTAGATGTATATCTGATTCTATATTTATAAATTTTTATAAGTTTTCTTAAAAAGAGAAAGATACCAAAATTATATCGTTAAGATTTGACCATGGGGATAGGTTTAAAAAATGAGTTAGAATCCTATTTTTGAAAACATGGAATCAAATATAATTTTTCTACCCCCAACACACCTCAAAATAATGGTGTTGTTAAAAGGAAGAATAAGACATCAGAAGAAATTGATAAAATAATGTTATGTGAATATAACATTCCTAGTTATTTTTTGGTTGAATCTATAGTAACACGAGCCTTTTACACATAAAATTAAAATATTCTTAAACATAAATATCCAATAATTATAACACAAGGATTGTAAAGGCCTGGTGTCTTTACAAAAATTGGTTCATATTTCATTAAAACAAACGTATAGCATGCCATAATTATTTTACTCTCCATAGTGAGATCCTAAAATCCATTTGATCTCCTAAAACTTCTTTTTATAACCATATGAATATATAAAGGGGTGATATAATATTATTTTTAAGAGACTAAACATGATAAGGAAACATAACATGTTAGTCAAAGGTATAACATGTTATTATAAAAGATAAGGATCAAGAGTTATTGCATGGAAGAATATCATAAATAACATGGTATAATAATATCATGGAATCATATGATAATTTTAAATAACATATAAAAATTCATAAAAATGATTCAAGGTTAACTATCGGGACAATATAACATGGTGGAAAATGTACCATAATTGATTTGGTTTACTCCCTCATCCCATCCATGATGCCTTGTGAGACTAAATCGTTACCCAGTGAATTAAAGTAATATTTAGTCGTTCCAATCATAACATGTTAATGATCCATGTGTTCCAAAAAAAGGATTTCAATCATAATTCATAACATAATAATTAACCATGGAACGAAACTGGGTTGCATAATCTTTCTTCATATCATGATCAAAGAAAATTTGATAAACAAAATAATTTAATATATGATCATAATGAATTTATTAACATGTAAAAGGAAGGGTGCATAATATAGGTATATATGTCAGTGAAATATAAACATTATTTATAATCATTTAATAACATTAAGAGTTAGATAACATGATTTTGAGAGGGAATGTTTAAATTATGAAAGAAAGGTTGTTTTAGAGATTTCCCTTAACTCAAGAATTATTTTTCACATGAATTGTTTACCTTCATAAAAAATAAACTTATGTTTATTATTTAAATGATTAATAACATTTTTAATGTTTATTTTTCCATTTACTTTAATTTTTACAATATCATATTCGATTACATAGCCGACTAATTTCACGTCGGGCGTTTGAATGATAAACAACTCATATTTCCAAAATCACATTAGTAAGTTGAATAATGTTAAATATATTATTAATTAACCATATCCAGAATTTTTACCATGAAAAATTTTCATTTTTATACATATACTCTTCTTCATAAAATAACCATGACATATGGTTATGAAAAATTGAACTACGTTGCAATCATGGTCATAATTGGTCGTATGTACCCATGAGTAACACTTCCATTTTTTAAAGATCATGATGGATGGAAGGTAACTGTTAATTTCTATTTTAAGTTTTATGATTATATAATAAAAATAATAATATTATATAAATACCATTGCAAATACTATACAATTAATTTGAAAATAAAAATGAATCAAATCACTTCGTGTGGTGGTAGTTTTCCATACTCACGAACGACAATCTCAATTATTCAATGGATGATAAGGTAATAAATTATATGACATATTAATTTTATATAATGGTTAATTTGAAACTAATGTAATATATATATATATATATATATATATATAATTATTCCTTATTTCCTTCCATGAAAATTGTTAGTGAAAAAAAGGATCACATTACGTCATGAGGTGGTAGTCCATCATACAGGAGTGACATTATTGTATTCTATACAAAAGGGAAATTAAGAAGGTATATATGATATTATAATTAAATAAGTATAATTATATCAGAAATATCATATAAAAACATTATAAACTTCTTTATATATATCCATGAGAAGCGGTGATGTAAAACAAATTTTGTCTGTTCATGTGGTGGAAGTCTATCGTACACACAATCAATGGAATTGTTTCCCATTTGAGGGAGGAGGATATGGTTTTAGGTCATTGACATAACATATAAAATATATTTATATGTAATATACAAAAATTATTATATAATCATGGTTTAATAATATTTTAAAGAGGTGGATTAATAAATAAAATAAAATGCTCGGTTAATGACTTTACCCCTTCTTCAAAAAATTTCTTTTGGTTTAAAAAAAATTCTTCCACATATGTATTTATGACCAAAAAGGCATATCAAATTAGGGGAGAGAATAAAGGAAGTGATTTAATTAGTTCATGGCCTAAATAATAGGTATTTTATGTGTATAAGGTAGATGATAGGGGGTGGCCTTTTATAAGTGGGGGAGGGACACATTAGAATTTTTTAAATGAAAGAATTTCACCCAGATTTTTATCTTACCAAAAGGATCATAAATGGACCATTTCATAATTTTAAAAGAGATAAGGATTAAATATTACCTTATAAATTGGAATTATATATGTTTGGGGTAATCTTTTGAGCTTATATTTTTTACTTTAACCCACCCGGTAAACCCAATTTTACCTTAACAATGGTAAACAATTTTTACTATTTTGCCGGTTCATTATGGTCAAATATTAAGTTGAAATAATTAGATAATATAAATTATACTGATTAAACATATGGAATATTTTTTTTAATTCAACTAAATTAATTGGTATAATTTAATTTAAAACTAATATCATAGACATATCGAAAACCCCTTTCTAAAATAAATAAAATTTTAAAAGTAAAAAAAGTTATCATATAAAAATTAAAGATAATATTGATTCTAATGAACTAATAGGCTTTAATTAATATATAATTGAACTTATTTTAATTTTAAAAATATATTAGAATAAAATGGGTCCTGTGACATCATTAAACATAAAATAATTTTTTAATAAAAGTCAACATTTTTCACTATTCATCAAAAATTAAAATTTTTTGAAAAATCCTAAAACTTCACTCCCATATAATTTTATATTATGATTTAAACAATGGAGTTCATTTTTAATGTACATTTTCTAAAATTATTAAAAATTAATTTTAAATTTTGTTTTCAAAATGCAACTATAAGGACTTTTAGAAATAATACTATTTTTGAGAAAAAATTTCTTTTTGTTTCAAAGGGTTATTATTATTTTTTCTAATCACAGTATAAACATTGAATTTAATTTATAATTTTATAAAACATATAATTTTTTAAAATTTTGTTAGTTATATTCAAACCATCCATCATAATGGCTAGATTATAATGGCCATGATTAAATAATAGTATTTTAATAGAATGACAGATCTCATTTAAAACTTTTGTGGAATAAATCATAAGTTATCAATGACATTGAATTAATTTAAAATGAAATATATAATAATATATTGGGTTGTTACATTATTCCCCCCTTAAATAACATTTCCCTCAAAATTTTATATTACATACTAAGGTAAAAATCAGTGAGGGTACTTTTGCTTCACCGCCTCTTATAGTTCCCAAGTTCATTCAACAAACATGTGGTTCACCATAGAATTTTGACCAGCTGAGTTATATTATTTCATATATCTTTATCTCTGTGGAACAATATCCTCATCGGCTACTCCTCATATGAAAGGTCTTTTAACAATGACTCCACCTCTATATTCAGTTCATGTGAAGGGTCTAGTACATACTTCCTCATGTGGGATACATGGAACATGTCATATACCTGAGATAGGCTAGGTGAGAGTTCTAGTTGGTAGGCCACTTCATTGATGAAATCAAGGCTCTCAAAGGGAATCATGTATATTTTACTAAGCTTTCTCTTCTTCCCAAACCTCATTAAATTATTCAATAATGAAATATTGAATAAAACATTATATAAAAACTCTAAAAATAGGTCTCATCATTGATTGTATGTATACATTTTCTGATGAATTTGTGTTGATTTCATGTGATGCAAAATGGTTTTAATATTCTTTATCATATCTTTAGAAATTTCGGATCCAATTAGCTTTCTCCCTCTAACTTCATCCCACTATTTTGGATTTCAACACAACTTCCAATACAGAGCCTCATAATGTTCCATTTCAATGTGAGAATATAAACTGGTGTTTTGTGAGAACTCTATTAGGGTAAGGTTTATATCCCACGATATTTGAAGATCCATTGAGTAAGACCTCATCATATCATCTAGTTTTTGTATGGTTCTTTCATGTTTAGGATCCATTTAATGGCAATAAGAAGTACTAAAATTAACTTCTATATCCAATTATTACTAAAGGATTCTCCAAAACCTTGAGGTAGTCCTCAAATCATGATGTGATATAATATATAGTGAAACTCCATGAAATATTACCACTTTCCATATTTATATGTTATAAATTTGTTAAAGATAGAAATATTACTTGATAACAATGAAATGTTCCAACTTTTTAAGGTGCTCAGCTACCACCCAGATCTATTTCTTGCCTATAGGTGTTTTGGGAAATCTTATGATATATTTCATGGTTATGTTATTTCATTTCTATGTTGGTATGGGAAAAAGATTTATCACACCCTTATACTTTTGGCATTCATACTTGACATGTTGGACTATAAAACATCAAGATAAAAATTCTACAATCTCCCTCTTCATGTTATCCAAAAAAACATTTTCATCAAAATTCATTACATATTAGTGATTCTTGGATGAATATATAATTACGAGATAAGTGAATCATATAGAATCGCTTTCTTAACCCTGTTTTTGGTGCGACACATGTTAAAGTTCAAAAACTTGTAACTCTATCTTTGACAAAGTTAAACTCTAGAATATTCATTGATTTTTTTATAGATCCTCATGATCATTTTTTACATTCATGATCTTCTCATCAATGGATGGTTGGGAAGTTGATTAAGCAGGGTAGGATGAAGGTACTTTTACTCTTACCATATCTATCCTTTTTAAATATAAGGAGATTGAATCCTTTTCAATTTTCATCATTTCTAAAATCATTGTATCCATTCTACATAGTGAATTTGTCATTATTTTTCTTTCCTAGGATGTTAATGGATTGAAAGTTCATGTTCATTGATAAGCACTAAAAATCTCCATTGGTTCTTATTAATCCCATTTTATGTGAATGTATATTTTATGTTCTAGTGGTTTGTATATATTTCAAACTTTTCCATATAGAAGAAATTTCACCAGATTATTAGTGAAAAGGCCACTGAATCTTATTCCAGATTATTTGTTGGATAGTTCTACTCATTAAATTTCAACTTTCTTGAGGAATAGGCTATCACTTTATCATTATATATTAGTAAAAAAATAACACCCTTCATTAAATCATTACTATAAGCCACAAAAAGTTACCAATATAAGCGAAGAATAAGTAATAATGTAGTGATAAGACTCTTTATAAAATCCATGAAGCTCTCTTGACATTAAATGGTTTAGAAAAATATTAATCCCTTCTATTTTTTCTCTGTTTGTGATTTCAAAATGGCAAAACAATTTTCCAAAATCATCATAAAACCCAAATAATTCATTAAAACTACAGAAATCCATTATATATATATAGTCCAAAAATTTATTTCCCTAGTCTTATAGAGGTCCCCAGATATCCCTTCACTGCTGATAATATGCCCCAAGAATGATATTTCCATCATCCAGAACTCACATTTACTATACTTTTCATATAGCTTCTCCTTTCTCAAATCCGTTAGCATTATGTTCAAATTGTCTTCATGCTCGTCCTTCCTCTTGAATTATATCATAATATCATCTATAAAGACTACCAAAAATTTGTTTAGGTAATCCCTAAATAAACTATTTATTATGTACATAGATGTTTTTTGGAGCATTGGTGATTCTTAAAATAATCACTATGAAGTCATAGTATTTATACCTTGTTCAAAATGTAATTTGTGGAATGTCGTCATTATTCACCCTTAATTGGTGATATAATGAACGAAGGTCCACCTTAGTGAAATACTGAGATCCAAGTAGTTGATCAAACAATTAATCTATCCTTTTATGTGGAGACTTATTCATTACATGATTTCTTTAGTTCACTATAATCAATATAGAGGAGCATTGGCCTCTCCTTATTCTTGAAAAAGACGACTAGTGCACCCCACAATGTATAACTCAGGTGTCTAAAACCCTTTTTTATATTCTCTTGTAACTACTTCTTAAGTTATTCCAACTCAATAGTGGCCATTATATAAGGAGTCCTAGATATTGGTAGAGATCCATGTATAAGTTTTATTGGGAACTCAACCTCTAAGATAAGAGAGAGACCATGAAACTCTTCAAAAAATACATCACTATAATCACTCACAATAGGCATGTATTCATGTATGATTATCTCCTTTGTCTCAATAATTAGGTTTATATAAGATTACGCATAGGGAAGTAATATCAATGCTTGAATAGAACATTATAGGGGAGATTGATCTTTCTCCTTTCACTTGTATAAAATTAGAGGGTGAATTGGGATGTAGAGAGTTATATCCCTCTCTCAACATTTGATGTTATCTTTATATAAAAATATATAATCTATACCCTAAATATAATCAAACTCCACTAAAGTAAGATGTGATTTTATAGAAGATAATGTCCACAAACATTGAATATGTAAGAGTATTATACTTGGGATTTAACCATATCCCAGTTTACTATTATCACATATCACTCAACACCCATTTTATGAGGGGGTGTTTAAATAGTTATACTAAAATTTTATGATATGAAAGATTGTTTCAAACCATAATAAAGAAGAATTTTCACTATTAATTAATGAATAACTAGCGTGCCTATCTCCACATCATTTTCCGCATCCACCTCAGCCTTAGTGATAGAATATGCCATTCCTTACTTCCTTAGAGGTTTTTTTCGATGATTTTCACTAAAAAACCTTAGTTTATGGAATTAACATACATCATTCAAATTTTCATTGTAATTAAAACATTATATGGTAGTAATAGTGTTACAACCCAATCTGGGATGTCATCCAACCTGGCCTTCCCTGTGGCATGGCCCAAAGGAAATTCACGATCCCCATGGGATAGTAACTAGTGCTTGGGTATCAAAATTTCACTATTTGGAATGATTTTACCCAATATGAACAACCATAACCAAATCTGAAGAATAATACATCACATGGGAACCAATAATCATAACCCAAATAAATACAACTATCACAAGTTATACATTTTACAACTTTAAACCAAAAACCAAAATACCTAAATTTGGAGGGGAACCAACTACACAACCCAACCTCTAGGAAACAAGAGGTCCATCACCCTCATGTCACCTCCACCAACACCTACAAGAAGGGTAACACTAATAACTAGATCTACCATCACCAATAATAAACATATTTTATTTACATTGGTCAAATATAACAATATCTAAATACATCTGAGGGTGTGATCTAATGGTTTTTTGGATATCACCCAAAAGAAGTATTCCATGGAAAAATATTAGGAGACAAATTTCAATGATATTTTTCAAGAAAGGAAACAAATTTATATAAATTAAATATTTTAAGGGAAAATTTTATGAAAGTAATTCTTGAAAGTAAGATAAAATAAAGTTCTATTATATGTCAATGGTGAGAACCACTTCAAAAGAGCACCATGGGTAATCCCTAATGTCCCTAGAACTAGTGGGACCCTAGGAACCACATATCATAGAAAAACATGGTATAGAAACCATAACCCACAGCTTCCTCAAACATGGGACACTATAGAGGATTCAATCCAATATTCTAGTGGGTTCCAATCATCATCATTATTTAGTTAGTGTTGTGGAATCAATCCTAATAGGATAAATCGGGCCTCATCCCTGGTGAACCAACTTGCACACTAGTCCTGTTTGACTCACCTAGACACCTACAATGCTATTTATACTGAATTTATATTTCACATGTCATATAGATCACCACATTAACATACGCACACCAAGAAACATGAATACACATGAAAAAACACCACTTTTCATCAGAAAATCAACTTTTAAACCCATATACACACCAAATACATTTGGAATCACACTTCACGCCACTTGTACAATTTATATCACACATTTAAGTAGTAAAATATGAAATAACACGTGGAAATCAAACCAATTTTATTTGAAATATCATCTTTCAATCCATTCACATCACAAAACCCTTTGAAAACACATTCCGCACCACACACATAATCTATAAAACACGTTCAAGAAGCACATCAAGCATTTTAAAATCATCTAATAATATAAAAAGCACATAATCACCTACCTCACACTTAGAAACATTCAAAACCTGGTGGAAAACACAACTGCCACACAAGAGGACCCAATAAATGTTAGATTAAACCATAAATACCAACATTAAACTCAAAGAACCAAGATTGAAAAAATTATAGGTAAACTAATTAATATGGAAGAATAAACCAAAATGAAGGTAGAAACAAATGGATGAGTGGATTACTTGATGATTCCTTGAAGAATCCAAACCAAATCCACCAAAAAATTAAAGTTTAAAGAGGCTAAGAGGGAGAGGAGGAGGAAACTTGGGTGGTAAATCCTGAATGGGATAATCAATTGGTGGAAATGGTTTTAAATAAAGGAAGGGAAAAGTTTTATTTTCATATTTTGGATGAAATGTACAGTCTACATGGTTTGGTTGCATGGTTTTCCAAATAGTATGGTAACTGCATGTCCCTATCTATCAGAAGAGGAATGAGTCATAATGGTTTTCTAGGGGAAGCTTCATGTCTGTACGGTGGACCATGTGTGTTGAAAATAATCTACGCTCTAGGAACATTGTATCTCCTAGTTTGGCACACAACTTCTACTAACTTTTTGATGACTACGTGCCACCTTCTACAGAGTCAAAAACATCATTTCTCACCAAAAACTCTTTGGAAATCCATGAAAAAAAGATAAGTCCAAAAGAATATAGAATAATACCCCCAAAATAAAATCATGGATTTGACCATTCTCACCACCATGAAAACATTACACCCTCATAATGTCAACTCAAATTTTGATCAACATGAATTTATCAAATGTATCATACACCATGATCAGTCCCAACAATGAGGTATCACCCACCTTCATCTATCAAAAGGGATATCGACATAGCCAACTGTAAATTGCCTCAAAAGGGTCCATTTATCATGGATTTGTAACTGTTATTATTTGAAAATGCAACCAACCTTAAATGTTTGACCCACAACCCTCCAATACCCAACACACATTCCTAGAGCATATTATACAAAAGAAGATTTTTCTGCTCTGTCAAACCATCTATTTGAGAATGTTATTCCATACTCAACATGATCTGGGATCCAGTTTCCTTCTGAAGGCCTTCCCAAAACTGCAAAGTAATATAGTTTCCCTATTAGAGACAATTTCCAATGGTACACCATGAAGCTTTTCTATCTCCTCAACATACAACTAACCCAAATCACCCTCTTTGGATGTGCCTTTAATTATATTGAAAAGGGATGATTTAGTGAGAAAATCAATCATTAATCATATAGAATTCTTTCCATGGGGTTTATAAGGAAAGACAATTATGAAATCCATGGGAACCTAGTCCCTCTTCCATGTTGGAATGGTTAATGGCTAAAGAAAACTGAAAACATTTTGGTACTCATCTTTGAAATGATTACATGTATAACATTAAGTTACAAATTCAGTCATATCTCATCTCATACATGGCCATCATAATAGATGATGCACATCATAGAACATCATGGTGGCTCGTGGATGAATGACCCAATAATACTGGTGGCTATCATACATCACCACCTTCCACAATGACAATAGTCGCACAACATGGACCTAGAACCAATGATCCCCATCTAAAGACAAATAACATTCACTAGGCACCACCACAATATTTATAAACTACATAGATAGCTATCAAAAATTTTCTTGAGGATACACCTTCGAAATCAACTCTTGGAAAGAATGTGTCAGATGAACAATGTCGAAGAACACAAATCCACTGTGCTCCCTGGTCTCTAAATTATTATGGAAAAAAAGACCCATCAAATTCTACTCATCCCTAGACTCTTTCAAATCCAACACTAGAACATTCATTCTTAAAGATTCCCTACCTCATTACCTTTTCCTGGAGTATTAATGATCTCAAAATCAAACTCCTAAAGGTACTCTACCTAATGGTTCTTCCTTAAATTCAATTCCTTTTAGGAGAAAATATATCCCAATATATTATTATCTAAATATACCAAAAGCTTTTCCCTGAATAGATAATGACTCCACGCCCTCATGTTTTATATCATTTCCACTAACTCAAGGTCATGTGTGGGGTAGTTGTTATCAAGTGGTTGGAGGTAGATAGAATCTTATACCACCATGTTATCATCATACATCAGCACACACCCAAGAACCATACCTAAAGAATCACAATAAACTACGTATCCTTTCAAAGATTCTGGGAAGTTCAAAAACGGTGTTGTAGTAAATCACTTCTTGAGCTCCTCAAATGATGCCTCACATTACTATATTCATTCAAACATCGCCCCATTCTACATTGGGGACATCATGGTAATTTATAGCCAAGAGAAATCTCTAAATAGCTACATGTAATAACCTACCAGGACAACAAATCTTCTAACCTTAAAAACACTCTTCAGAAGCTCCCATGACATCAGTGAACTAATCTTATCAGGGTCCACAAAAACCCATCATTCCAAGATCTCATGTCCTAGGAACACCACCTCATGGATCCAGAAGGTACACATGATAATCTTATCATATAGGTGATGATCCCTAAGAGTTCCCAACATGTTGCTAAAATTTTGATCATGTTCTTACTCGACCCTCTAGTAGACCAAGATGTCTTGCAAAAATACAATGAAAAAAGATTTGAGTTATTGATATATCAATCTATTCATGAGATCCATAAATACCACTAGAATATTTTTTAATACAAAAGGCATGAAAATGAAGAGACTCGGGTTTTGGCCCTTTCAGACTTTGGAATATTCCAATGAATATTTCCAAATCTAGGTGTGAAGACAACGTGATATTATAATGCCCATTGTGCCCGGATTTATTTTTATAAAAATATTAAGTATTTTCTTATACTATACACATGATGGGGTTGTGTATTATTTGAAATGGTAGCTTATATCAGAAATACAAGGCCACAGTTGTGTCTGGAGCATACCGTTTTCCCTAAGCGGGGTGTAAACCTTGCGGGGGTGGGCCTGTAGTGGAAAAAGTCCCCAGTGGAATTTTCATAAATAAATGGACATGTTTTTTTACGAGCATAGACACGAATAACTCCTAAACAGAGTCTTAGAATGTAATTTTGAGTTCGTTGTTGCATTCAAAATGCCATGTTTACCCTAGGGGAGACCTTATCTTCTTTGTGCCGGGAGTTTTGGTTTGGGGTGGGGTGTGGGTTGATTTAATTGGTTTTTAAAAAAATAATAAATAAATATCAATCCCCCCTCCTTCCACTATGCACTGATGAACCCCCCCCCCCCCCCCTCCTTCCTCCATTCTTCGCCGGCGATCCTAAAAATCGAGAAAACGAAGCGCCCACGAGCTCAGAATTCGACGACGGACGCTTTCAGATTGTGCAGCAGTAGTAGCGGAGCGTGCAAAGCATCATCAATCCTCCAAAAGGTAGGAAGTTTAGTTTTAAAACCCCGGATCTTATTTATGTGTTGTTTTTCTTCAAATCGTTGTAATGGGTGTGTATTTTAGGCCCCGAGCTTTCCGAAACTTGGTTCGGATCTTAATTTAGGGCACTGAGGTGCTTCTGGTGGATCTCGAAAGATTTCTGGAAGAAAACGTAGTTTCCAATGGTGGAAATGGCAGTTTCCGGCTAGGGCGGTGGCATAATAGTGGTGTAACGGTGGATTTCAGCAAGCGGCAGTGGTTTTCGGCGACCCAGTAGTGGTCCGACTAGATTTTCTTTCGGGGGTTCTTTAAACTCCCGTAACTCACAAACCGTATGTCCGATTTGCGAGCCGTTTGCGGTGATGCAATACTCTTGAAGAGACGAACACCTTGCAGATATTTTGAGAATTCTATGAGTTGGGTTTTTGGCCTGAGGCTATTAAATGTGGAAAAAAATAATAATATTTTATTATTTTCAACTTCGACCCGCCGTAACTTTTGCACAGAGTATTCGATTGACGTTCCATCAGTGACGTTGTGATCCTAATAGTAAGGAGGACCATTCAGGATAATTTCCAGGTGCTAGGCCGGAGGTTAGGATGTGGGCCCGATGATCCTGCTTTTGGTTGTTTACGGATAAATGCGACTTTTTCACCAGGTGTCAGTTTTGGATGAATGAGTAGTCGATCTCATGAATTTTTTTGAGGGGATCACAATGGTATGGTCCGCTTGATGAGTTTCAGGATCGAGGAATGGGTTCACCTAGGATATATATGGTGAATAGAACCTTTTTCACCTGTTGTCCATTTCGGGTGAGTAAATAGCCTATCCTGTGTGTTTTTTTCATAGATCACAGTGGTGGCCTCAGTGTAGGCCTAGGAGGTGCGTAGTGTGGCAATGTTTCAGGTCGCTCAGGTTAGTGATGTTTAGACCAGTTGTGGTTGAGTGTACTCCCTTGGTTCATTCCTATGAGGGTTTGTGTGTCATTACAACCTTAGTATAGGTTTATGATCCCCTCAATAGGATTTTTTCCTAATAGAGTTTTTGCATCCCTCCAGTGGGTCCGGAGCGGGATCCTCTAGCTTCACTTCCCTAGACCGGGTTCTTGGTATCACTATTATTTCTTATCAACGGGAGTCGATCCCCTATCTAGAAGGTTAATCCCGTGGGGTTTGAGTCATCATTGGAAATATGATCCCCTATGTATCGGTTCGTGCATATTAGGGTTGTGGCATCGTCTGGTATACGATCCCCTACTCAGCATGTGGTTTATAGTAGGTTTGTTGTATCATCGGGTATATGATCCCCTACTCAGTGCATGGTTTCAGTAGGGTTGTAGAATCGTTGCTTATACAATCCCTTACTCAGCGTGTGGTTTTCGATAGGGTTAGTGCATTGTCGGATCGATCCCCTACATCACGAGTTATACCAAATGGGGTTTCTGGAATCATCATGACCATATTCACATGGGAAAAGATCTTCTATCTGAGTGATGTGAACTGTAGAACGTCAGATCGGGTTCGGGTATCCCCCAGAAGATCATGGGGTTGATCCTCTATATGTGAGATCTTCGAGATACCATAGTGGGTTCTTGTATCCCCTAGAAAACCCTAGGAGTGATCCCCTATTTGAGAAGTTTAGTTTTTCATTATTTCAGCGTGATGTTCTCAGTGATGATATCTGACGAGCGTGATCTCTCGGATGGGTGTCTGGGATGTTGGTGTGAGACCGGATGGAGTGTATCTCTTGGATGAGTGTCATCTGGGATGAAAAAGCATGTGGAGTGTGTTCTCCTAGTTATGTACCAGTTGCATGAGATGAGGTGGAACTTCATGAGACTTGGTGCATGAATGAGTATATCTGGCATTTTATTGAATATGTTTGGGAATATACATGAGAAGATGTTCATGATGTATGTATGGGAATACTTCTGAGCTGAGCTAACTAGTCGTGTTTTGACGAGGATGGTCTCGAAATGGAGTTTCACTTTCATTCAGGTTCCCTCTGGATGGGATGAGCGGACTCCATTGTTGGTGTAGTGTCTTCCATATCCATTCCCCATGACTCTAATAACCTGCCTTTCGACTCAGGACATTAGGATGCTAGTCGTAGGGACACAATGGTTCATGCATCATATAGGATTAGGATTTGGGTTTTCCTTGTTCTTGACTCAACTCCCCAAATATAGTCTTTGATTGTGGTGCATCTTGATTATATTTTAGGATTCCTACATGACAAAAACCAGGTAGGTTTCCGTAGTGGGATTGTAGTGAAGATCCACCCCATGTAGAGGTTGTGGACCATGTCACAGGTTCTGAGGCTGGACCTCCAGGTGGTCTGCTAGTTGAGCCACTACCTATCAAGAAGCTGGTTGTTCCAGTAAAGCAGGATGAGGATGCGCACAGGCTGAGTGCACTGCATGCCTTCCATAGACAGTGACCTATAAGGTTCTGGGGTGATCCAGACCCTCAGGAAGTTGATGACTGGCTTGAAGTAGTCACCCAAGTTTTCTGCCTAGTAAGGACACCTTCATATCAGATGGTAGTCCTAGCAGTGAGTCTTCTGCATGGTTTGGTCGGGCGATGGTGGAGTTTGTGAGGCAGTCCCATGATTAAGATACGCTCACATGGATAGAGTTTGAGAATCTCCTTAGGTAAGATTTCTATCCGGTGACGCTATGGTCAGTACGGATCCAGGAGCTTCTGCAGCTTCAGCAGGAGGGCATGACTGTGTCAGAGTACTTAGCGAGGTTTATAGACTTGCCATGCTACTCCCCGGATATGTTTCGAGACTCGTTCTTTAGTTCTCGAACCTTCAATCAGGGCCTACGTAGATTCTTTTGGGTAAGTGTGGTTTTCTTGTGCATGCTCGCCTATGTTGGAGTGTTGGAGCGAGCCTTGGTACTGGAGAGCTTCCTGGCTGAGCAGATTCAGCCCGTCAGTGCTAGGAACATGGAAGATGAGACCTTAGTAGCTCTTAGTCGATGACAGACACAAGGTTTTGGACGTGCCTGATGTTTCATGAGACGACCCCAGGATAAAGTATCTGAGGCTCATGGATCTTAGGACAGTTTTGGTCAGCTTCAAGAGAGGCAATGTTACGCTTGCGACGGTCAGGGACATCTTTCTAGGCAGTGTCCATCCCTTCATGTAGTTGAGATGGATCCGGTTGACAGTCCACCTTGGTAGTGACAATGTATTGATTATACAGGTCTACAGGGCAGTGAATGTGGAGACGGAGCTGGTGCAGCAGTAAGAGGTGGTAGGCAGTATCAGATGCAACCACATCCACCCCTAGGTGGTCCACGCCGATCTCAGGGAGCAGGAGGGTGAGTGCGAGGACAGCTGCAGACCTTAGTGGTTATTGATCTAAAGGCTCTGTGGGTGGATGGAGGTACACTTTGTGCCATTTCTACTTCTGTATTAGTTTTGATAGAAACTGTTTAGCGGTACTCTTTCCTTTCCTTTTCTTGCTAAAGGATTGTTCAGGGTGTTGCTAAGAACCTATGTGGGTGTTTTTCGATGTGCTACGAATGAATGAGGAATAAATATCTTTCCCTCACTGAGATGCATTTTTGTGAAAAAAGTAAAACCATGCAGGCGATTCAGTGCTGCCCAATGCGGATAGTGTCGTGGTGTGGGGGACGACTCCCTCTAACTGATGTGTTCAGGCATGGGTGTGTATTAGTGAACTCGCTGGCGTGGGAGACCTAGTTGATATTTTAGTTGTTTTCTTTTTGCCTATGGATTTCTAGGTATGAAAAGTTCAATGGTGGGGAGGATGTAGCGACTCGGGTTTTGGCCATGTCAGACTTTGGAATATTCCTATGAATATTTCCAGAGCTTGGTGTGAAGACGGTGTGCAATTTCTGAGACCCAGTGTGCCCGGAATTAATTTTATAAAAGTATTAAGTATTTTTTTATACTATGAATGTGAATGGGTTGTGTTTTCTCCTAAACAGTAGCTCAGATTAGAAATATGAGGGCACGGTTCGTCCGGAGCATACCGTTTACCCTAGCCGGTGTATAAACCTTGCGGGCGCGAGCCTGCTGCGGAAAAAGCCACCAGGGGAATTTTCATAAATAAATGGAAAATTTTCTTTTTGAGAATTGGGTCGAATAACTCTTAAACGGAGACTCAGATAGTAATTCCGAGTTCATCGTTGCATTCAGAATTCCACGTTTACCCTAGGGGAAACCTTATCTTCCCTACGCCTAGAGGTTTGGTATGGGGCGGGGTGTTGGTTGATTTAAATGTTTTTAAAAAAAATAAGAAATAAATATCAATCCCACCTCCTTCCTCTATGCACCGATGACCCCCCCCCCCCCCCTCATTCCTCTATTCTTTGTCAGCCATCCGCCAAATCGAGCAAACAAAGAGCCCATGAGCTCAGAATCTGACAACAGAAGCTTCCAGATCGTGCAGCAACAGCATCAGAGCGTGAAAAGCATCAGCGACCTTCCAAAAGGTAGGTGATTGAGTTTTAAAATCCCAAATCTTGTTTATACATTTTTTTTCTTCAAATATTTATAAGGGTTTTGTAGTTCAAGTCCTAAGATTTCCGAAACTTGTTTTGGATCTGAATATGGAGCACTGGGGTGCTTCTGGTGGCTCCCAAAAGTTTTCTAGCAGAAAACCCGATTTCCAGTGGCATAAATGGTGGGTTTAGGTGAGGGAGGTGGTGGTGTGGTGGCATTGAGGCAGATTTTGTCATGTGGCAGTGGTTTCCAGTGACCCAGCGGTGGTCCGCCCAGATTTTTTCCGAGGGTTCTTTAAACCCTCGTAACTCTCAAACTGTAAGTCTGATTTGTGATCCATTGGCAGCGACGCAGTCCTTATGATGAGACGAACCCCTTTAGGATGTTTCAATTATTTTATGAGTCGGTTTTTTGGTTTGGGGCCATGAAACATTGAAAATAATAATAATATTTTATTATTTTCAACTTCTACCCGATGTAACATCTACAAAGAGCATCTGATTGACGTGCTGTTAGTGACAATGTGATCCTGATAGTATGGAGGACCTTTCAGAATACTTCCAGGGTGCTGGGACAGAGATCAAGATGTGGGCCCCATGAGCCTTCTTTTGGGCGTTTACGGAGAAATGTGACTTTTTCGTCGGGTGTCTGTTTTAGATGAACGAGTAGTCGATCTCGTTTGTTTTTTCGATGGGACCGTAATGGAACAGTCTGCTTGATGAGTTTTGAGATCGAGGCATGGGCCCCAACTAGGCTAGGTATGGAGAATATTACATTTTTCACCGTTTGTATGTTTCAGGCAAGTAAATAGCCTATCCTCTGAGTTTTTTTTGTAGATCATGGTGGTGGCCTCGGTGTATGCCTATAAGAGGGTGTAGTGTGGTGATGTTGTGGGTCACTTAAGTTAGCGACAGTTAGACCAGAATTGGTTGAGTGTACTCCCTTGGTTCATTTCTATGAGGGTCTGTGTGGCATGACAACCTTATTATAGGTTTGTGATCCTCTCGATAGAATGTATTCCTGATAGAGTTGTTGCATCCCACTAGTGGGTCCGAACTGGGATCCTCTAGCTTCGCTTCCCTTGATCAGGTTCTTGGTATCGTTGTTACCGCTTCTCCATAGGTGGAGATCCCCTATCTAGCAGGTTAATTCTATATGTTTTGAGGAATCATCGGAAATATGATCCCCTAAGTAGTGGGTCGTACATATTAGAGTTTTGGAATTATCGAGTATATGATCCCCTACTCTACATGTGGTTTATAGTAGGGTTTTTGTATCATCGGATATATGATCCCCTACTCATCGTATGGTTTCAGTAGGGTTGCGGAATCGTTGGCTATATAATCCCCTACATAGTGTGTGGTTTTCGTTAGGTTTGGTTCATCGTTGCTTCAATCCCCTACATCGTGAGTTATACCAAATTGGGTTTTCGAAAATATTGTGACCATCTTCACATAGGTGACAATCCTCTATTGGATTAAGGTGAACTGTAGAACATCAGATCAAGTTTTGGTATCCTCCAATGGATCCTGGGAGTGATTCCCTATATGTGAGATCTTCGAGATACCAGAGTCAGTTATTTTATCCCCTAGCGAACCCTTGGAGTGATCCCCTATCTGAGAAGTTTACTGTTTCTACTGTTTCAGTGTGATATTCTCTATGATGATATCTGACAAGCGCGATCTCTTGGATGGGTGTTTGGGATGTTGGTCTGAGACCTAATGTAGTGTAACTCTTGGGTGAGTGTCATCTGGGATGACAGATCTCATGGAGTGTGTTCTCCTAGTTATGTACCAGTTGTAGGAGATAGGACGGAACCTCATGAAACTTGGTGTGTGGATGAGTATATCTGGGTGTTCATGGTATATGTATGGGAATATACCTGATCAGATGTTCATGATGTATGTGTGGGAATACTTCTGAGCTGAGCTGACTAGTTATGTTTAGCCGAGGATGTCACGAGATGGAGTTTCACTCTCATTTGGGTTCCCTCTTGTTGGGATGAGCTGATTGTTTCCTTTCAGTTTCTTCCTTTTATTTTGTGTTTTTTGGGGTGCCTACTGAGTATCATTATACCCACCCCTACATGACCTTTTACCGCACATGTTTGTGTCTTGTGAATAACATAGGCCTTTCAATGGAGTCCCATGAGGACCCGGAGTAGGCGGAGCATAGTGAGCGAGACTTACCAGGGTGTTTACCAGAGCTGTGCCGAGGATCTTACTAGCGAGTGCATTTTGCAGTGTTTCCCTCCTTTTGAGCAGGTTGGACGCTTTTGTAGTTTTCTTTTGGTGGGCCCCGTTTTTCCCTTTTGTACATTTTTTGTATTCTGGTTGTGGGTTAGATGTATGCATGCATTTCTTTTCAGTTTATATATATATATATATATATATATATATATATATATATTTATTTATATATATATATATATCTACACTGTTTCACGGAAGTTTTTGTGGGTGTGTGTGTACAGGTACCTTAGGCCAATGCCTCCCATGTGTGTGATAGCATACTCAGCGCTAGTCACCAACCCCTAGCCTATTATAAGCGGGCTTGGGAAGTCACATCTCGAGCCCCATTGGGTCGGGCCATGATAGAAATAATACTCAAAATGGACACTCCTACTTCAAAAAAGTTTTTTTTGGAACATAAAACACTTTGACTATGACATGGTCGTACCTAAAATTTGAATAAATATTTGATAACCACCTTTACCCTTGGGGTGATCAAAGAGGTCACCAATGTGAGGCAAGTGGTACTTATTCTTTACCTTCACCTTATTCAACATTCAGTAATAAATGCACAACTAGAGAGATCAATTGACCTTATTTGCTAAAATGGTAGGGGCATCCCAAGGTGAGATTCTCAGTTGAATGAATACTTTTTATTCAAAATCATCGACCTATATATTTAATTCCCTCAAATCGGTGGGACCAATACAATATGAGGGAATAGATATTTTTTATGTTCTTGACACCTAATCGATGGTCAAATCCACATTCCACTCCAAAGGAAACACTGAGAAATTGACTGGGAATACCTATGGGAAATCATCCACCACAAGAGGTAATCTTCCATTGAAACCACCATCATCATCCTACAACATGAGCAATGAAATCTAAAAAATGATACTTTCCAACTCCAAGATTGGAGGGCCAGCAAGTCCTAACCGAGGATCCCATTCACCTAGATAAGCCTGAGATCTTCAATTACATGCCAAAAAACACACCCACCACTAATAACAATCAATTTTCTCCTAGAAATTCACCATCTAATATATACTGAGAATCACATTGAAGATGTCCATTTCCAGAACTAGGAAATCTCATTGTACCTCTCCCCTGACTTGGTGGCTGCACAAGATAGAAACCAGAAAATGTACTCTTACTTCTTAATAACCAATGTCACCAAATCCGTTACATACAACATATTCTTAGTTGGAAACTTCAACACAACCATAAGAATGGAATAGGTAAAATTAAAAGAGATACCCATATATATGAAGTACCAAAACCTTAGCCCACTGTTGAAACTGGCCTCGAAAAACCAGACATGTACTAAAGATCAATATCCACCATCAAATAACTTTCAACAACCACAAAATATGTCTTCAAAATGAATATTAATAATTGGGATTGAATCTCCAATCGCAACCCCATTTCAAACTATTGACCCTTCAAGTGCACTTCAGAGACAACCACTTGTGTGAACCGAACCAATTCGATGAAACATTTGGAATACTCCAACACATTCCAATCCACCTCATAAAGATCTAGCAACTCCTAGTTATTTTTGAAGGAAAAGGTCTTGGGGAAATCAATATCCTTAAATACGTCCTTGTTATCCTTCCAACCCATCTTCCCATGCTTCCCTTCTTGAACCACTGAGTCCCACCACCTCGGACTAGGATCATCTAATAAGAATGAATAACATTTCACTTTTATTTCCTAAGGAGTATTAAGACACCCAAAAATCCTCTCTACTTCCTCAATAAACTCCTCTACCTCCTATGGATCTATGCTTCCATTGAATGATGGGGGTTTGTTATTGAAGAACTTCTAAGTCTTGTCCTTTCCGGGAAATGGTTCATCTTTTTCTCACTATAGAAGTAAAATAGCCAGCTCCGTAAACCAAATCTTGCACATCCTGAAACACTACTTCCACTAGTATTTAATGTAACAACCTGAATCTGGAGCCACTCAACTGGTTTCCCATACATGGTTCTCCACAAGACCTCAAGCGCATTTCCCCAAATGCCAGAGGCTACCGACTAGCAATGAGGGCCTTATTGATTCGTTGGGGAAACTATGCCCTCATCTGGTAAAGTATACAAGGGAGAGGAAATAACAGTCAATAGCAGAATTAGTAAACATCATACAATAACTTAAACTAAATAGCGAAAGAAATGAATATATATATATTAATGATGATAATGATGCAGCAGGTATAAGTATTTAAGGAAAGCAGCCACCACAACAATGTGCTAAAATACAACTGAGAACAAAGTAATAAAAGTAAATAGCAACTCCAGCAGCATCTCAAGCCTAAGCTCGGTCTTATTCTCTCCAACTCCAACCAGCATTCATGTAAATGAAGTAGAAGGGACCGAATCCTTATCCACACCTGAAACCATACAAATTGTTTAACCCAAAAAGCAGGACCCAAATAGGGTATGAGACTAATCCTAGTAGGCAACCACCACATGATTTGTGCCCTAATGTTAGTGAGAAATATAGAATAAGTAATGGAAACAAATGCAGCATAGAAACATAAGTACACTAAAGTAAACAATACTAAAAATTTTCATTCACATTTATTTATTAATTTAGTTCAATCATTTAATTATCAACCAAGGAATCTAGAAAACATCTCTATATTCCCAAGTCATAGCAAGTAACAGAACATGTTTCTCAGCAGACTACCTAAACAACAAGCAGTACAAGACCCAAGCTTGTTCTTTGTCTTGGTGGACTCATCACAACCAAACAAACAATATCCACACAAACTCTCTGGGTGGCTCATACTGTCAGACCCCTCCATTCAAGTAATCATACAAAGGAACAGACACTTTGGGAAGCTCTCACCGTCAATTCCCAGGAGGTCTTGAAATGATAGATATAGATTCTTTGAGGAAGAACTTATGTCTAATTCCCCCTGTGGTCTCGATACATAACTAAGGACAGTCTGAGTAATCACATAGTCGCATTCATGTAGGTCTTGCGAATGATACTAATTTATAACAGACTCTCTAGGGAATCCCTTAATCGTCAATTCCCTATTTAGTCTACTGCACCAGGTTCACACAGCCCTGAGCAGTCCTGTCTTGTGTAATCGACTATCAGCAGCCCTATGTAAGTTCAACAAACTACTTGGCTAAAAGCTACAATGCATCAAAAGTATATAAATAGTAGGCAATGCATGAAATCAATTATATCAAGGAAGGTAATCAATGCAACAAGGTCTTCATCACAGGAAACCTAATCCAAACGGCGATAAACAACCAAAACAAGGGAAACAACTATGGGGTGATCCTCAAACATGCTAACAATCAATCATTATTCATCTAATGGCCTAAAGCATACAAGCAATCTAAAGCAGACAATAATGCATGATCAAAACCCTAACCCGAGATACCCGATACATAGGTATCCGGCACATTTGGCCAAAAACTAAAATTAATTAAACATAAGGCATCAAACCACCTACATCAATCCTATGAGATTGATATACTTCAACATCTGCCCTTGTATCAGCCTAGAATGGAGTAGATCGCCGCAATTCTATTACAACTGATGGCATTCAATTTGGATAACCAGTGACAGATCGGCGTCTCGGAGAATATATGTGGTTGTACCCTCACTCTCGGTTGAAGAAGATGGAGAAGATAACATTTTTGGGGTTACGACGTGACCCCGGAACATTTAATGAAAAAAAGTAAACGGTGTGTACTTTTGGAGTACACCGCGTGTACTAGGCTTTTTAGTACTCCACATTAAGCGGCCTCCACATCACCCCTACATGGCCATGTGTGTGGCCATGACACGGATAGCATACAGCCTCAAGTGGAATCAAAGTACTTGGCGTGTACTTAGAAAGTACATGGCGTGTACTTCAAAAATTTCCAGAAACTCCACTTTTCTAAAAAACTCCAGAAAAAGGAAAAACATACCTGAAAAGAAGATCTGGGTTCATAAAAACTTCCCCCCTTAAATAAATTCGTCCCTGAATTTCCCTAATAAGGTGGAAAAGAAGAAACCTTGAACAACTCTGGCCACAGTGATTGCATATCGGCCTCCCTCTCCCAAGTCTCATCATGTACACGACCATGCTGCCATAGCACCCGTACCAGAGGAACAGACCTGGCACGGAGTACCATTTCACAATGATCAAAAATCCTGATAGGATGCTCCTAGAATGATTCATCCTACCCCAGCTCAACCTCCTTGGGTTGAAAAAAATGATACGAGCCTGAGAAATAGCGTTGAAGTTGAGAAACATGGAAGACGTCATGCATATCCTGGTACCTCTAAGGTAACTGAAACCTATAAGCAACCAGCCTGACTCTCTCCAGAATCTCAAACAACCCGACCTATCTTGGTGAAAGATTTACCTTTATCCCGATCCTCTTGTGTCCCAAACTCGGGGTAACACGTAAGAAACCCTGATCTCTGACCTTGAACTCCAAAGGTCATCTCCGCTGATCATCATAAGATTTCTACCGAGATTGTACAGCAGCCATCCTATTCCAAATCAACTCCACCTGTTATGTGGTTTCCTAAACAAGACAAGGTCCCAGTATAGCTACCTTTCTAGCCTCTAGCCAACACAAGGGTGATCGGCATGACCTACAGTACAAAGCCTCTTATGGTTCAATCTGAATAGTTTCTTGAAAACTATTATTTTAGGAAAACTCCACTAGAGGTATATATCTCTAACAAGAAAACTCAAAATCAAGGACGCATGATCATAGCATGTCCTCAAGCACCTGAATCATGCACTTTGACTGGCCATCTATCTGGGGATGGTATGTTGTACTCAGAAGTACCTATGTACCCAAAGCCCTCTGTAGCCCTTTCCAAAAATGCATTGTGAAGCAGGCGTCCCTATCGAAAATGAAAGTACTTGGAACCCCTTGCAAGTGTACAATCTCACGGATGTACAACCATCCAATCTCAACAACACCAAAGGTCTCCTTAATCGGCAGGATGTGAGAAGCCTTCGTGAGCCTGTCAATAACAACCCATACCGTGTCATTCCCTTGAGGCGATCTTCGTAACCCTACCACGAAGTCCATCATGACATCATTCCACTTCCACTCGGGAATGTTTAGCTGTTGTAAAAGCCATGTTGGTCGATGGTGCTCCACCTTCACCTTCTGACAGGTGGAACACTTCATGAAAAAACCAGCAACATCTCTCTTCATACCTGGCCTCCAAAACTGGTGGTGTAGATCATGATAGATCAGGGTGTAATAAGGATGAACTTCCAGAACTAAGGAATGAAAGTCTTGAATCAGATCCTCTTATATATATATGATGGATCCCATACGCATCCCTAGAAATGCAAGATCTCACCCTCACTTACAATCCATACGAGAAGAGGTTCCTCTCCTGGTACTCTTTCCCATAGGACTAGGCCTTCAGAATCTAATAGATGCCTCATTCGAACTCGGTCAAGAAGGGTAGAGGTAACAACTACAGAAGATATAAAGTTGGACCCTATCTATCATGCACCTCCAAATGAATTTTAGAGAACATAGCCATAAGATGTCACTCATTGTAGGCCTCTTGAACTGTCTGTATCTGTTTCCTCCTACTCAGTGTGTCTTCCACAACATTGCCTTTCCTAGGCGTATAAGCAAGCTCGAAATTGAAAGACTGTAGGTACTCAACCCACCTATGATGTCTTAGATTCAAGTCATGCTGCATGAATATATACTTGAGGCTCTTGTGGTCAGTATATACCACATAATGCTTTCCCAGAAGGTAATGTCTCCAACAACGCAAAGCATGAACAACTGTAGCAAACTCTAGGTCATGTGTAGGATAGTTCCTCTCATGTGTCCTCAACTACCGAGATCCATATGCAACAACATGATCCTCATGCATAAGAACTTCTCCAAGCCCGATTCCAGATGCATCACAGAAAACTGTATAACTCTTTCCCAGCTCTAGAAAAACTAGAATTGGTGCTGAAGTCAATCACTCCTTCAGCTTCTGAAAGGCCACATTGCAGGCTTCTGACCAAACATACTTCACCCCCTTCTTATTCAAGCCCATCAATAGCGCTGCTAATCTTGAGAGGTCCTATATAAACTGCCTGTAGTAACTAGCCAACCCTAAGAAACTTCGTACCTTGAAGACTTCCTTCGGTTGCTCCTAGGTAACTATTGTTCTCCACTTCTCTGGGTCTATTGATACTCTTGTCTCTAAGATGACATGACCCAGGAAGTGAATATCATCCATCCAAAAGTGGCACTTTGAGAGCTTATCATATAACTGATGCTCCCTCAGTGTACTCAAAACGATCTCAAGATGGGAAGCATGGTCGTTTCAAGTGTGAGAGTACACCAAGATATCATCCAAGAAAACCACCATGAAAGAATCCAAGTAAGGATGGAAACCTCTGTTAATCAGCACCATGAAAATTTCTGGTGTGTTCGTGAGACCGAACGGCATAACCAAATACTCATATAGATCCTACCGGCTTCGGAAGGCTGTAAGAGGTATATCAGATGGTTTGAAAGGCAACTGATGATATTCGGATCTCAAGTCGATCTTCGAGAACACTCTGGATCCTAGAAACTGATCAAAGAGATCATCTATCAATGGCAATGGATATCGGTTCTTGACCGTCAACTGGTTCAGCTTATGATAATCCCCACAAAGACTAAGGGTTTCATCTACATTCTTCACAAACAGGACAAGCAAACCCCAAGGAGAAGTACTGGGTCGAATAAAACCCTTTGTCTGCAACTCCTCCAAATGCTTCTTGAGCTCCTATAACTTAGGTGTAGCCATCCTATACGGGGGAATGGACACTGGTGCCACTCCTGGCACAAGCTCAATAGAAAAGTCTACCTCTCACTCTGGAGGCAAACATGAAAAGTCCTCTAGAAAGACATCCCTGAAACGATCCACCACTGGAGGAAAGTATATCTGTGAAGTCCCCTAGTCATCTAGATATAGACTGGCAATTTGAGTTGTAACTCTGCCGAGCCCATGATGCACTGGTCCAACTCTGCTCACCTGGACATCCCATTCTCCCTTGTGAAGAAAATATCTGCCCTCTGGTGATGTGAAACTCACCCTATAGCGATAGCAATCGACAATGGCCTAGAAGGGAACTAACCAGTCCATCCCGATAATGAAATCATATCTTTTTATCTACAAACATTAGAGACTCCATGAAAAAAGACACCCTCCAACCTCGAGGGGGCAGTTTAAGCACTGACGCACACTAGCAGTTCTAATTCCCAAGGGAGTGTCTAGCGTCATCATATCCTCAGAAGTATAAACAGTAAGTCTAAATCTTTCCACAGTATGCATAGAAATAAAGCTATAAGATTCTCTTGTATCGAAAAGTGCAGAGGATAAAACTGAGTCCACTAAAATCATACCTCGAACTATAGATGGTACGGGATCCTGCTCCTGATGAATCTGCTCAACCGCAAAAGTCTGGCTTGTACCGCAGCCCTGTGTAGTAGCCTAAGATCCTTGAGCTGACCCTCCTTGAGACTAACCACTACGTCCATGGCCTCTACCCAATCTTGAATGACCTGAAAACTCCATCCTCCTGTCTACTGCAGAACTGGTAATCCTAATCCTGTACACGGAGTCTAAACTGATCGTTTTTCACTAGCCGCTAGAAGGAGAACCTTGCAGAAACGCTGTGGATGACCTATCTTGCTGTAAGATCAGCACTCCACTAGGTCTCTTGGGAACTAATACTTCTTATTCCCACTTTTTCTACACTGATAGCACACCACATGGTTTCCATAAGGAATATCTTGTCCACCAGAAGGAATACCTCACTTCCTCGGGTCACCTCGTGTAGACTCTCGGTGGCGCTTCCTGCTATCTATCTGAAATGAATCAGCCCTAGATTCTAAACTGCCCTGGTCCATAGCTCTAGTCTCCCTCATATTTCTCTCTGTGATAAGTGCCTGGTGGAATACCAGAGTAATAGAATTCAACTAAAAGACGTTAACATGTGATTTGATGTCCGGTCTGAGGCCTTCCTCCAAATTCCTCGCTAAAAATAGCTAGTCATTTCCCAGAACGAGAGTAAAACACCATAACTCTATGAATAAAGAGGAATACTCCATAACTATAAGAGTACCCTACTGCAGGTTCATTAACTCTCTGGCTCTGTTAGCCCTCAGCGTTGCCGGGTAGAAGTAGTCATAGAATGTATGCTGAAACTCGTCCCAAGCCATAGCCTGTTGGTGCCCTGCATGCGAAACCACATCCCACCATATCATGGAAAAATATCAAAGAAAATAAGTCTCTAGATTCACTCTCCTCTCTAGAGGCATCTCTAGGTGCTCGAAGATGGATTGTATGGTTTCTAGCGATGACTCCACAGCCTGTGGTCCTTCATCCCCTGTGAACGTGGGAGGATGCTGCTGCTGAAAAAATCGTGTCAGCTCGGCCATAGATGGGTCATGATGCTGAGCTCCTTGGAAGGTTTGCATGAATCTCATGAAACCCTGTCTTAGCTGAGCATTGGAACCAGTGTCTGTATTCACTGCAGGTGCCATATCCAGAACGATAGGCAGAACTACTGGCAGTCCCTGATCTGTCGTATCAGGCGTACGGTCATTGCCTTGCAACTAACAGTCAACCAGAGGATGTCTTATTGTGATAGCTCTAAAAGTTCAAAAGCACACCTCGGATTCAGGATTAAAAAAGTCAGAAAAACTGAAGGCATAGGAAGGAACAGGTAAAAGAAGGAATTCAAGATATGAAAAACATGACTACACGGCATGTTCTTTCCCTACATGGCGTGTTCCCTTAGTTCATTCACATGGGCATGTACTTCTACCTAAACTGGTAGTGTAACACCCCAAATACATGGAGTGTTGTCCAAACACATGTCTTGTACTTGAATCCTCTTCCCTGTCGGAGTCCTTCTACACGGTTAAGCCACACGGCTCCTCTAAGACAAAACTACATGGCGTGTTCAAGGGAGACACGACATGTACTAGACATGCCTTATCGGGCCCATGTGGTTAGCGACACGACCTGAAACATGGATGAAACTACACAACGTATTAAAGGAAGACACAGCGTTTTCTAGACATGACTTACCTGGCTCGAGTTGTTAGCGACACGGCCTGACACACGGCCAACACTACACAGCGTGTTCCAGACGGACACATCGTGTACGAGGAAGGGTAACACCGACCCGTGTTGTTTTCAACACGGAAGGGTACCTAGATTAAACTACATGACATGTAATATTAATAGAATATGTGTATGTGAAAATATAACATGACAGGTTTTGTTCGTGACATATTCGGGGTACCTATTTCATACTACACGGTGTGCTAAACTAGGACACGGTGTGTTCCTACATGATTTTTCAGAACCCTGGGTTTCTTCTCACACAGTCAGTGATAGGGTTTAAAAACTACATGGAGTGTATTAATAAGATACATGCCGGGTATTCTGGGTTTTTCTATGCAGTAGCTCAGAAATTTCTCTGAATCCTAGAAAACACAGAAAACAAGAGTTAAGGTGCCAAATTCTGATCCATGAGGGCTCATACTCCCTACGAATCAAAGCTTGGCATCTTATATAATGCATATAACAAGTAAACTGTATAACAAACTCACGATCCACCAAATTCTGATCCTTGAGGGCCCATAACACCTCTAAGACTAAGGTTTAGCATCCATGATAAAGAATCTATAAACAAATGATAGCCTATCAACATAGCAGGTATTCTATCACAGCAGCTATCACAACAGTATGCATAGTCTATCACAAATTCTATCACAACAGCATGCAATTTCTAATGAAATTTAGATCGAATGGAAAAATGAATGACATGTGATTTCCTAACAAGTGCTTATATGATGCATGAGATGGAATACCCTCATCTCATCGGATTGAAACAAAATATAACCACAATCATATAAACAGTAACAACACAACACAAGTGCACCACCCAATAGTGAAGTCAATTAAACTATAACATTTTCAAAACTTGAAAATTACAATAATCTAGGTAACCTGTCTTTTTCCCTGTACACGGGTTCTAGAACTCTCAGGCATAGCTATTTACCATTTACCTATTCCTTCCTATCCATATCTAATGTCTCTAAATAGTAAGTCAATATAAAAGAAAAGAAACCTCCTATGATACCACTTTGTAACGACCGGAATCTGGAGCCACTCAACTGGTGCCCCATACCCATTTTTCCAAATGACCTCAAGCGTATTTACCCAAACGTGAGAGGATTCCCACTAGCAGAGAGGGCCTTGATGAGTCATTTGGAAAACTATGCCCTCATTCGGTAAAAGTATACAAGGGATAGGAAATAACAGTCAATAGTGGAATTAGTAAATAGCATACAATAACTGAAACTAAACAGTGGAGACAATGAATATATATAGTAATGATGATAATGATGCAGCAGGTACAAGTATCTAAGGAAAGCATCCACCACAACAATGTGCTGAAAATACAACTGAGAACAAAGTACTAAAAGTAAACAGCAACTCCAGCAGCATCGCAAGCCTAAGCTCGCTCCAATTCTCTCCAACTCCAACCATCAATCATGTACCTGAAGTTGAAGGGCCACAATCCCTATCCACACCTACAACCATATAACCTTTTTGGCTGAAAATCAGGACCCAAACAGTGTGTGAGACTAATCCCAATAGGCAACCACCAGAAGATTTGTGCCCTACTGTCAGTGAGCAATATAGAAAAAGTAATGGAAATAAATGGCGTAGAGAAACAGGATAACATTAAAGTAAACAATCCTACAATTATCCATTCATATTTATTTATTAATTTAATTCAATAATTTAATTATCAACCAAGGAATCTATCAAACAACTCTATATTCCCAAGGCATAGCAAGTAACACAACAGGTATCTCAGCAGACTACCTAAACAACAAGCAGTACAAGACCCAAGCTTGTTCTTTGGCTTGGTGGACTCGTCACAACCAACCAAACAATATTAAAAATGACTCATTGGGTGGATCACATTGGCAGACACCTCCAGTAATGTAATCATACAAAGGAACAGACACTCTGAGAAGCTCTCACCGTCAATTCCTCTACGGTCTTGCAACAATAGCTAATGATTCTCTGAGGAAGCACTTACGTCTAATTCCCCCTGTAGTCTCGATACATAACTAAGGACACTCTAAGGAAGCACAACGTCTCATTCCTGTAGTTCCTACGAATGATAGTAATTTATAACAAACTCTCTAGGGAATCCCTTAATTTCCAATTCCCTCTTTAGTCTACCGCACCAGGTTCACACAGCCCTGAGTAGTCCAGCCGGGCGTAATCGACTGTCAGCAGCCCTAAGTAAGTTCAAAAAACTACTTTTCTAATAGCTATAATGCATCGAAAGGATATAAATAGTAGGAAATACATGAAATCAATTATATCAAGGTAGGAAATCAATGCAACAAGGTCTGCCTCACAGACAACCTAATCCAAATGGCAATAAACAGCCAAAACAAGGGAAACACCCATGGGGTGATCCTAAAACATGCTAATAAGCAATCATTATTCATCTATTGGCCTCAAGAATACAAGAAATCTAAGGCAGACAATAATGCAATATAAAAACCCTAACCTGAGATACGCAATATATGGGTATCTGACACTTTTGCACAAAAACTCATAGACGTTCAACGTATGGCATCAAACCACCTACCACGATCCTAGGAGATCGATATACTTGAACCTCGGCCTGTGAATTGTCCTAGAACAGAGTAGATCGCTGCGATTCTATTGCAACCGATGGAATTCGATTCGGATAACTGGTGAAGGATCAGCGGCTCGGAGAAGATCTACGGTTGTACCCTCACTCTTGGTTGAAGAAGATGGAGAAGAAGTTGTTTTGGGGTTAAGATGTGACCCCGGTCCGTTTAATGAAAAAAACAAAAGTACACGGTGTGTACTTTTGGAGTACACGGCGTGTACTTTTGGAGTACACGGCGTGTACTTTTGGAGTACACGGGTTGTACTAGGATTTTTCATACTCCGCACTAAGCGGCCTCCACATCACCCCTACATGGACGTGTGTGTGGCCATGACACGGCCAGCACACGGCCCCAAGCGACATCAAAGTACATAGTGTGTACTTATAATGTACACGGCGTGCACTTCAAAAAATTTCATAAACTCCCCATTTTCTCAAAAACTCCAGAAAAAGGAAAAACATACCAGGAAAGAAGATCTGGGTTCTTAAATTTAATCAACTAGTGAGGGAGAACACTCTATATCCTCTTCCCACAGTTCCATAGGAAGACTTCAGGGAGGAATATTTCTATATTAATCAAAACGCATGAGGAAAAAAAATGAACATGATATTATGAAAATAATTAAGCAACTTCAACTTTTAAACATATTTATAAATCAAATACAAAACCAATAAAAGCACAATCACAAACCAAACCACTTCACCCCTCCCAATGTCCATGCATATTCTAATGCTTGTACGTCTCACCTGGATGAGAAGTCAAACCAGAATCCCAACTTCCCATGGAAACCCAAGGCCTTCCATTAGGTGTGTTAGATAGACACCCCACTCACAACCAGAACCATAATCCCTGACAGTACTATATCATGTCTATCTTGACACTCATAAATAACATGACCCAATGAAAGGAAAAAATCTAGCTCTCATAGAATTATTTCATGAATCGGTTTGGGATTCTATCCAACCTGACACCCGACCCATCCTTTAGCATTGACCGATGGGAATTTCTGAACCCCACTGGATGGAAACTAGTTTTAGGGTATCAAAATTTCTCTTTTCGGAATGATTTCACCCAAAATAAACAACCATAACCATCTCATAAGAATAAAACATTACATGAGAACCAATAATCAAAACCAAAGGAAACCAAAATACCACAAGTTATATATGGTAAAACATTAAATCAGAAACAATTACCAAAACGGTGAGGGGAACCAAGTACACTACCAAAACTCCATTCCATAAGACATCTATCACCCTAATTCCACCTCTAAAAACACCCATGAGAAGGGGAAGACTAGAAACAAGTTCAACCATCACCACTATGATACATATTCCATTTACCCAGGTCAAACATAACTAGACCAACATACACTCGAGGGTGTATGTAGGGTGAGAGACAATGCACAATAGGATATCACCCAAAAGAAGGATTCCATGCCAAAACATTAGAATAAAAATTTACATTCAAGTTTTCAAGAAAGGAAATAAAACATCTCAAATGAAACATTTCAAGGGAAAATTTTTTATGAAAATCATGCTTGAGTTTAGAATTAATGCAAGGTCCAACATATACTGATGGTGAACACCAAATGGGTAATACCTAAAGTAAAAAATCACTAGTGGGATCCTAGGAACCTTGTATATTAATGAAACATGGTATAGAAACCATAATCCATAGAATCCTCATTCACAGTCTATTAGAGTGTAGTCAATCCAAAATTCTAGTGGTCTCTAATCATCATCATAGTTTAGTTAGTGTTTTCTTATCGATACTTCTAGGAGAAAATGGGCATCATCACTACTAATCTGGCTAGTGTACTATTCCTAGTCCTCCACCCGTATACCTAGGATTCACATTCTACTAAATTTCTAATTCACATGTTACTTAGATCACCACGTTCACCTACACACACCAAAAAACATGATTACACCGAAGAAACCACCTATTTTTCTAATAAAACCCACTTTCAACCCCATATGCACTCCAAATACATTTGGAAACACACTTTTTACCACCTAAAATATTTATAGCACACATTTATGAAGCACAACATGAAAGAAGAAATAAACCCCAACCATGTTTATTTGGAAAATCATCTTTCAATCCACATGCACCTCAAAACCCTTTTAAAACACATTTTGTACCACACATATGTTCAGTATAAAACATTCATGAAGAAAATCAAGCATACTAAAATCATATAATATTGTAAAATCATGGTATCACCTTACTCACACTTGGAAACATCAGAAATATGGTGTAAAACACAGCAGCACCACAAGGAGACCATATAAAGGAAAGATCAAACCATAAACACCAAGATTAATCCTAGAGAAAAAACATTCCACACATTTTCGGTCAACAAACCCACTAGATAGGAAACCCAATAAATAAGGAAGAAGGAACCAAAAATAAGGAAGAAAAAAGTGGAGGAGTGACTTATATAATAATTACATGAATAATACACACCAAATCCAACCATGAATTGATGTTAAAGGAGGATTTGAGGGAGGGGAGGAGGTAATTAAGGATTTATTACCCAAATAGGGGGAAGATATGGGTGGAATTCGGGTTAAATTGTGGGAGAGAAAAAGGGAATTTTTTATATTTTTAATAACCTAGATGGAATTCATTGTTTTTATGCACGGTTTTCCAAACTATGCGGTAACTATGTGCCCCTCTCTATCCAAATTAGAATAAGGCCACATGATTTTATAGGGGAAGTCACAAACCCATGAATTAGATTTTTCCCCAGGAAGAACCTTTAATCTAGGTGCGTGGTTAGATGCCCACCTGTGTGGCAAGTGGTGCATCCTGGATAGTACCACAGTCCAGAGTGCACGGTATATCTTGGTTTGTTGCACGGTTTCTATGAAATATGAAACAACCATTCCCAACCTTGTGTCAAGTATAAAACATCTTTTTTCACCAACAACTATTAGGAAATCCATATAATAATGAGATGAAAAAAATAAAAAAGAAGATTATCACAAAATAAAATCATAGATGTGACACAAAAAGTTGATCTAAACCTTGTTTTCTTCTTCCTATTTAGTGGGATTCCTTATTTACATGTGACACTGATTATCCTAATACCCCTTTGTCCACACATGAAGCATATTTTGGTTCCTCTTAGGTAGTTTTTGGGATGATTATTCCTACACTTTTGATAATTGGGTTGTTATTTTTCCTTTCCTCCATGGAATTTATTTTTTGATTATCCTGAAGGAAACTCCATTCTATGTTTTTTGTCTCTAGTATAATGAGATCTATAACTATCATTGATATCGATCTGAAAATTTATGGAAAAATAAAAAATCTATTCATAACTATTAAATTATTGAATTGCCAAATATTTTTTTAGGCTAAACTATAACGTACTAAATAAATATTCCACCTTAAATTCAGTGCTAATAACAAAGACAAAGGTGTAACAGGCATGAATTATGATGTTTTCCTCATACTCCATGACAAACTCTTCTTCCATTTTCTTCAAACTAAAGAACACCCTCTCAATTTTTTTATAGAGATATCAAGAAAAATATTTATTGGAAAATATTTTATTTATTTCTTCCCATTCCATGGAATAAATATCCTCTTTTAAAAAAAATTCATGATTAGAGTCCCCCACCGATCGGCTTCTCCCTCAATGTAATAAACAACCAGTATAACATTCTCTTACTATATTAATTAGAAAGTAGAGAATATCATCTCAATGGAGTTAATGAATTGTTTAGTGATGACAGGAACATATGATCCACTGAAGGTAGTGTGATTGTGTCACATAAAATACTTGAATAACATGATCTAGTTGAGAAAGTATTTCCCTGATGTTTTAATATCCTTACCCCATAAGGTTATACACATCATGTGGGAAATCATTACATTACCTATCATGTTGTTGGTTGGCATGGATACTCCTACTTCCCACCGTTAACTAAATAAATAAAAACACAGGATGAGAATATATTAACATACTAAAGGGAAACTTGTAAAAATAATAGTAATAACTCATGAATGATAGGTATGTCTTCACTTATTGGCCTCTATTTTTTAATCTATGTTATTTGTGGCATGTTTTCATGCACTAGGTGATGATAGAGTCCAACTCAATGTAAAAATATTCAGGCTTATTACCCCAAGTAAATTCTTTTGCAAAAGTCAAATCCACTTGTAATATCCAGACATGAATTTATTTTCTTGAAACACACTCACTCTATACTTTACTAAGATTTTGAGATATTTTCTTACAATTAGAATTATCCATAGAGTTGTCCTTATACTTGTCCCTGTGGTTCTCACTAAGGTCTTCTCATCCTAGTTCCAAATGTTAAATAAACTTTTCCTATGATACGATCTATGGTGACCCAAGCCTTTCATACATATTATAACATGATTCTTAAACATAAATATCCCAATATTACCACACAAGGATTATATAGGCCTAGTGTATTTGGAAAACTAGATTTATATTACATCAAATGGAACTTAAAACATGGAATCCTTATTTTACACTCCATTGTGAGAACCTAAAATCCATTTTAGATCCTAAAACTGCATGGGATAACTTGCTGAATACATACAGAAATAGGTGATCTAAAATACTGCTAAGGGAATAAACATGATAAAGAAACATAAAATGTTTGTAAAATGTATAACATGATATCATAAAAGAGAATTCTCATGAGTAATTGAATGGAAGTATATCATAAATACCCTGGTATCATAGGATCATGAATTCATATTAAATGTGGTAAGAATGTATAATATGATATAAACATGATTCAAGGCTAACTTCTTAGACAATATCACATGGTGGAAAAAGTCCCACAATGAATTTGTCTAGCTCTCTAATCTCATAGATGATGCCTCATGAGACTAAATCATTACCCAATTCATTTGAGTGTTATCTAGGTGCTCTCATCATAACATGTTCATGATCAATGTGTTCAAAATAAATGATGTAAATCTTAAGATATAACATGATAATTACCCTATGGAAAGAAAATGGGTTACATAATCTTACTTTATATCACGATCAAAGAGAATTTCATATTAAAGGCATTTGAGAAATGATCTTAAGGCATGTATTACCACAAAAAGAAAGATAGATTCATATATGTGTCTATTTGAGAGACATATAAATTGAATTATGAAGCATTACATTACATTGTGAGAGAGATAAAGTGAGTTGGAAAGAGAATGTTCATAACCCAATGTAATGGGTAGTTTAGTGAGATCCCTTACCTCAAGCCTGATATTTCACGTGCATTATTTATATTCCTGAACAATAAGGTTATGTTAATTATTTACTTTATTAAGATCATTTTTCAGGTATTTTATTCTTTTTAAAAAAATTTACGATGCCATATTCAATAACCTAACCAATTAATTTTATGTCAGACATTTTAAAGATAAATGGCTTATATGTCGAAAATCACATTGGAATGTTGACTAAGGTTAAAGATATTATTAATACATTATCTCTAAATTGTTAAATATGAAATAATTTTTATTTTTATACATAAATTACACTTTTTAAACCAATCATTAAATAAGGTTATGAAATTTGAATTGTGTTGCAATCATGAAGATGGTAGGTTGTATGTACGCATGAGTAACATTTTCATTTTTTGAAGATCATGATGAACGTAAGGTAAATGTTATTTTATATTTCCATGATGATAATTATATCATAAATAACTTATAATTTCTTTAAATACTCTTACATATTCAGTCCATGTTATGTAGTAATAAAAATAAGTCACATTATTTTGTGAGGCGGAAGTCCACCATTCTCACGAACGACGTTATCATTTATTCAATCGGTGATAAGGTAATAAAGTATGTAGTTCCTAGGAGGAGTTCCCTCACTATGTGGGGGTTGAATCGGTGGTGATTTTTTAAATTTTCATTTTTTTGAAATTAACCTTTATTGACCTATTATGATTTGATCCATTCTTTTGATAACTTATCCTCTCCTGGATGCAGTAAAATTAAATGAAATAGGAACATAAAATTTATACAGGGTTCTGTAAAAAAATGTTCCCACTCTTTGTCGTAATTGTTTAGAGTCCCCAGTCATATATTATCCACTATAATCACAAGAAGTTACATTATACATTCATTCACTAGCAATGAGTCCCACTATACTCAGTCCCATGGGAAAAATAGTTTCACACTTGTTAAAAAAATGATTACACAACAACATAAGAAAGACCACTTCTAAATGTTGACTGCTTCTGCAAAAACAGGTGAACATCTTTCTTTTTACCTTTAATATAAATAAAACATCATATGCTCACAAACTGAATAACTACACTTAATTGGTTTTCCCGCAAATTATGTATCTGAATTTCGCAATAAAATGTTTCCAATATAGTATGCCAAATTATTTTATGTGAATTAAAAAATTATAGAATAGCCTATATATCTTTTGGACAAATTTATACACAAAAATACACTCATTAGTGAACTGATTTTTTCATTTAGATATACTGCCACATATTTTAATTTCAGTGCATTATAAGAAAAATCTCAACACTGTGAGCGACAAATGATTTTATTCGAAAAATTATTTGTGTTGTAGTTCAGCACCACTGCTCACTATTACCTTAATATTTACTCATGTTGAAATAACAAATTTTAATCTAAGAATTAACTCTGTATTTATAATTAATTATCCTGTAGTTATCGAAGCAGTTAACGCATGAAAATACTATGATCGTGAAAATCAGTTATAAAGTGGTTCACCAGACTCCGCACAGAAAACTTTCTCGGAAAATCAAATAAAACCTCTTCTTATGGACAAATACTACATGGATTATAACTCAGGAAGTGTGTTTTCTTCATTTTATAACCCTCACACATCACCATAATTCATCATCTTTAACGATTCATCATGAACGGTTGTTCATCCCGCATGAAATGCTACACAGCTTAGCATATGATCTTCCCGCGTACTACATGGCTTCTCCACATGCAGTATCTTCTTGGAAACACCTCATCCAAAAAAACATCACTACAAGAAGTATCATCCTATATGCAGCATCATCAGTCCCCAAAGGAGTTTCATCCATGTACCATTAGCATCCCTGATCAACCTTTCCTATGAAGCATCGCCACCCGTAAATAACATCATTTACGGACAACCATGGGATTTTTTATTCACCGATAAGAACCTTTTTTTTTTTTTAGTAAATAAGAACCTTTATTTAAAATAATTCTTTCTCCTCGAAGAATAATTCATTCCCCAGTCCTTATTTCCCAGTGTTCAACTTCATTTTCAATTTTTCAGCTTCAGCTTCATCCAAAAAGCTTCTCGTGAAGCACTCTTCTCGCGAGCTTCATCATCGCAAAGTGTTTCCTTGGCGGATGATGCGGGAATAATTTTCTTCTATGATCGGGTGGCTCGTGTT
Organism: Viscum album; assembly: GCA_963277665.1. Taxonomy (NCBI): domain Eukaryota; kingdom Viridiplantae; phylum Streptophyta; class Magnoliopsida; order Santalales; family Viscaceae; genus Viscum; species Viscum album. The sequence continues at coordinate 1,788,001,262 of OY728165.1, read as the reverse complement.
CAAATGGAATGATCAGATTAGATGGCCACGCATATATATTTATTTTTAATCGGCGAGTGAATAGTACCCGCGAACCTCTTTCCCACATCGAAATATCCTTATTCTAGGTCTGCTGTTTATTAACAAACCCATTCCTATAGTTTTAGGAATTTTGAATACCCTGTCACCATACCTCCCCGCAGGGTTGTTCCACTTCCTATCCCATTAATTTTAGGCTTCTAGCCCAACCCATGTGTGAATGTGGATTCACGCTTCGCGGTCCCTTAACGCGGTCATGTCCACACTTTGTGGTACGGGCTTGTCCATGGATGCTCCCTTGAGCGTGGTTGACCTAGGAGTCCCATGATCCCTTGGTTGAGTGGCCTTGGCTACCATATGGGTTGGCCATAATTTTTATGTATTCCTAATTTTTATTAAATATAAATACACTATTTATAGTATGAAAATCAAAAGTCTACTAATTTAATAAAAAGCCAAGCCACTCTAAACTTCTCAAATCCCCAATCCATCTTCCTTCAAATATTATATGCTTATTGTAATAATGTGTCTTCAGTGAAACATGTATTTGGTCATTAAGAACATCACAACAATCATCCCAATTAAAATACCAAGAACTACCCAAGAATGACATCCAATGCCATATCAAGAATAATTGTCCAAGCATGACACCAATGCTATAAGATGGATCCATAAAAAGTTTCCAGACATCACCACATCATCCATAACAATGATCCAGGCAATACCACATAATACATAATCACCAAACACATATTGACACATTGTGACAAAAAAATGAAAAACTAATGTTCAATATTCTCCACCTTTGTATTTTGTTTTCATTGTCCCTTCACATATATATTGTCAAATAAAATTCAATATGTGTGTATTATCTTTACTGCCCCTTAATTAGAATAAATGAAACAGGTAAGTGGGGTCTTCTTATCGTATCTTTCTTCTCAAAAACCTCCTCTTAGTTTCCTAAAAGAAGGGATGACATCACATGATACATTCCAAAGGGCTTGTAGTTAATCACTTCTAAGTCTATGTGGGTGTACCTAGTGTAGAAAACAAGAGAAATATAACCAAAGGTATCTAAGTTGTCTTTAAAATATCCAAGCATGTGAAATACATCATAGAAATTATCAAAGGAAATACAAGATCATTCACACACTTTATCAAACACATCACAATGTTTAGGTGCTAAGGATAATTTCCCCTTTTCATAGAAATTCATCAATCAAGAACTCATCTTATATAAATTCAATTTTGAATGAGATAAGAGTGTGTCTATCTAACTCAAACCTCATAAATTCTCCCCCTCAAAAGTTATATTCACCTTTATCATCGTGGAATTTAATTCAATCCATGTTGACCAACACTTCTCCTTGAATTCCCTACTTTACTAACATAATACCCATAATAGTAATGCGAATAAGTAGTTACCTCTTAATAGTATTTAAGTGAGAGGATAAGGTTGAAGAATAAGTTTCATCCTTAACTCAACAAACCACTCTTTCAACATTGCTTTTGTTAAAATATTTGTAACCTAATATTTTAAACAAATGTATTCTAGCTTGATATCTCCACCAACCACATTTTCATTGATAAAATGATGCCTAATATCATTATGATTGGATCTTGAATTTTGTACTATATTTTTAGATAATCCAATATCACTTTGATTGTCATAATAAATTTTTAGTGGTGTCTCAATCTCAATTTTAAAATCTTCTAAATGTACTTACATTCATATCATCTATGTACATGAATGTGTAGCATCAACATATTATGCCTCATACATGTTCATAGTTACAGAATTATGCTTCATTCTATAACAATTATCCCATCCTTGTCCCTAAAATAGAGTTCCTTCTATAGTTGATCTCATGTTTATACCGACCCAATGTTTTTCAATGGAAATTCCCTTCTCATAAGTATGTCATAAAATCCAGTGAAAACACAACATAATGAACGACTATGTTCTAAGTGACCTTTAAACATAGGTTTGCCACTTCTGTTTTTGGAATTTCAAAAATCTAACATACATGGTTGTAATCAGTATGTTATTTGGAGTCCGATAAGAAAAACTTAATTTTTGGTGAAGAATAACCTACCCTTATGAATAGTAACATACCTTTATGAATAGTGAAATACCTTAATGAATAGTAACATTACCTATTATAATATTAAAATAATATTCAAGTGAAATTATGATGTACCTATATTTTAGACTAAATGAATGTTTTAAAACTGGGTTTTAATAATATTGTATGATTTTAATTAAATATTAAATTAATCAGATTTAAAAAATTATTTTTGGAAAATGAACTTCATTTTTGGATTCTACATGTCAAAAAATGGTTAGGGTGAATTTTTGGGATTTTTCTGAAATACTTGAATTTTTATGAATAGTAAAATCTGATAATTCACAATAAATGCTAAATAATGGATTAATTGAGTCATTGAGGATGATCTGCTTATGTAAGCCCAATTGGTTCGAAGTCACAAGAATTTATTAGTATTATTGGTCATGTAATACTTACAATCCCTTGTATCATGGATAAATAATAAACTAATGATTAAAAAATTATGAAAACTCTCCTCCCCTCCACTATAAATACCTCTCATTCTTACCTCTTCTCTTCACTCCTCTCAAGCCTTGTGCCTTGCCAATATTCTGCCTAAATATCTCCTCAGGATCCCCCAATGTCCAAAATCCCCTAGCCTCTTCAAAAATACCAAATCCTCTCCCCTTAAGAGGTTCTCAAAGGAGGATGTCTCAAGAGGTAAATTCCTTTTTCTAATTCCTTCTTTTCTTTTATGTTATTTTCTTTTTGTTTCTTTCCTCACCTCCCTTCACCCAAATAGTATGATAACTCTAGTAAAAAATATGTACTGTAATTTTTTATGCTAATGGGATATTTCATTATCTTATCTCCTTTCCCACCTTTTATTTGAAAGAAATGAAAGCACCATTTGATATATGCTAATTAAGCACATTCAAGGATAATGGTTTATCAATTTCTATTATAATCTTTAAATATGGTCATGAAACCATTTTTGTTATGGTTGAACTAGATTATATATATGTAATATATCCTATTTTTATTCTGCAATATTTTTGTACAAATGGAATTATGTTATAAATAAAAACATGTTCTTTGTAATCAAACCCACCAATTAACAAAAACGGTTGTCACATTGGTTTTATATAATAATTTGACTTCACTCTAAGAAACCAAATTAAATTTAAAACCATGTAATCTTCTGGATGTTCATTAATATAATATAACTTCAATTCTAGACCACCACTTTCATAATACATATTTATCCTAACATAAATATAAGTGAAATGGTCATTAAAGCCAAGTAAACAAACAAGCCCGAACAATTAAATTAATCCTCATAACCAATCAAAATGGTTATGAATGAACTTAGAATGATTATACTAAACCAATTACATATAGAAGAGGTTCTTGAATTATTAATTAATAAACCTAATTTGTTTATTCAGGCCTTTAATAACAAGTGGATAACACCAACAAATTTAAGGCAAGGGATCCTCCCCATTTCACTTTTATTTCAAGATATTCCTCTATGTTATTCCACTTTATGTGTGATCCCAAATGATGGGGTATTATTTCACACCTTCCCCATACTGCCCTCATGATTTATAAGTTATTATAAACCCCATTATCTCTCAACATATCCCTTTTAGGTACACCCGATACCATGCCAATATCCATAACTAACTCTACCCGAACCTCCTTTACACCTTTGGGTTTCTCTATCTTTATTTTTGCACAAATGAAGTTGTCTTTTTTTATGTACAACTTATACATACTATTTATATTCTCCAAAATCATGTTCCAAGATCCAACCCTCATTCTATTTTGGGCATATACATGTTTTTAGTGATTTCCACCTTGATACCCCCTGATAAGAATCATGTTTTAAGGAAACTACCCGAATTCTTACCTGATTTTAAGTGCGCTCTATCTTCTATTTTAAGCCACCATTGTCGTTATAAAATTAGTATTTTTTTATAAAACCTTATTGGTTCACTTCTGGTTTTATATAAAAGATTTTTTCCTTATCTATTTTAAATGCTCTATAGTATTTTCCTTAAAACCACACAAAATGTTTTAATGCTAAAATTTCCAAAATACATTTCTTAAAAGTTGTCACTCCTTTTTGACATCATGTACCATGATATATTCCTATTGAATGTCCTTGTAAAATTCCTTTCTTTCATGGACACATACATGATAGGCCCATTGGTTATGATTTATTTCATGGTTGTGCTACCTAATTCTTTCCACGGGTACCCTTATGTTTATGTATGGTCGATTATGTATGATTTTTTGTGTGGAAAGATTGTTTATGTGGAAAGAATATTCATGAAAATGTTGATATGGGTGCGCCTGGATAGAGCTCTAATGCATTGGGTAAAGTTAAGTCTAATTAAATGCGATGTGAAATGAGATTGGAAGTTAACCATAACCCGTACTAAAATGGGAAACATGATTGGGGGTTAGCTTTGACCCATACTAAAGAAATTTATTATGATTCTGCCACATTTATATGATTCCATGTTTTTATTATCCCATTATATATGAAATTATTTCATATGTTCCATGCTTTGTTATCATTATGTTATTCCTCCTAACTCATGTTCTTAAGAAGTATCCTTATGTTCATCCCCTTACTAGGATTTTCATCTCATCCCATTGTTCATGTGTTCACCAGGGTACCCTATGCAGATGTAAGGGCCCAAAGGAAGTTAGGAGCTCTTTATGGAGATTAAATAAAGAAGTGTTTTTAGCCCCATGTTTTATGTTTTATATACCTAGTCTTCCAAGACACTAGACATAATGATACTTGGCTTGTACTTTGATGTATAATTATTCTTAAAATCATGTAATGTTATATATAAAAGGCTTGGGTCACTATAGTTGGTATCAGAGGCAAGGTCTAGTTATTTTTGTATATTAGGAATAGATAACCTTAGTGAGAACATTAAGGATGAGATGAAGTATAATAAAACATCCCTAAATTCTGGTAAGTATAGAGTAAGTGGTTTATCAAGAAAATACATCACTATCTAGATACTAACAGGTATAGGAGGATCTGGCACATATGTACCTAGGAGTGAAAACTCCAACAAAGAGTTTCGGGCTTGACCCGGGGTGTCCTGGTACACACCAATGGGCCTTGTTGCACTCCTGGTTATGACACTCCCGGGGGATATGCTTTGGTAGATTTATGAGCTTAGTACCAACCATTATTAAGGGAAAAAAAATTCAATAATAATATAAGTAAAGAAATAGATCAAGGATAACCTATATTTAAACCTAAGGAATCACAAGTTAGGATGTACTTCTTATTTATATGTTCATTATTTTATGTTCAAAGATTCTTTTTTTATGCTCAATAGATAATTTTTAAATAACTATAATTATACATTCCTTTTCATAGTTAGTGGTGGGAAATAGAAGAACACACTCCAACAAACAATGTGATGGGAAAAGTGAAGATTGCCCTAATGATATGCCTGATATGACAGGAGTAGGTGCTCAAAAATTCAGGACAGTACTTGCTCAGCTGGCTTGAGTTATGAATAATAACTTGAATCATGAAGAATGCCCACCTCCTTCAAGGAAAGTGAAATTTGTTTTAGAATACTTCATGCAAAAAAGGCCTCCCATGTTTAGTGGATCTTCTGATCCCCTCCTCTCGGAACAATGGATTAACTCCATTAAAAAGATTTTCTCCATCCTCTAGTGCTTGGAAGAAGAGAAGGTTGTACTGGAAGTATATCATTTTGATGGGGAAGCCGATCAGTGGTGGACACTGATAAATCATACAATGTCCCAAGATGAAATTGATTCCATGTATTGGGAGGAATTCAAGAGGATGTTTTTCAACATATATATTCCTCGAACCCTTCGTCTCAAGATGGAAAGAAAGTTCCTCAGACTCAAGAATAATGAAGATGAGTCCATCGAGGCATATGAAGAAAAATTTACAAGTCTTTCAAGGTACGCCTATGTCATTGTCATGAACACTGAAATCAAGGTGGATCACTTCTTTAGTGGACTAAAGATGAGTCTACAAAAAGCATTGGTGATTCGAGACTTCAACAGTTATGAGGATATTGTTCATTGTGCCCTCAAGGATAAAATGGAGATCAGAGACTCTCAGTGGTCTCATGGGACTAGTGATAAGAAGAGGAAAATGGAGAACAATATGGGTTGTTCATCAAGAAAATCTCATGATAGAAAGAAGTCCGACTTTTCCCCTTACAAAAATTGTGGGAAGAAGCATCTTGGTAACTATCTGAATGGAACTAAGAATTTATTCAAATGTAGAAAGTTTGGTCACTTGGCCAAGAAATGATGAAGGGATATGAAAAATCCCTCTAATGTTGAATAAGAAATGAAGGTTCAAATCAATACTCAGCATGTAGTGTAGTGTTACAACTGTACGGAGCATTTTCATTATGCAAAAAATTTCACTAAAACGAGTGTTGTCGGAGGCAATCAATAACAACCTCCAAGGAAAAAAGGAAAGTCTTATGTTATAACTATTACTGTGGTGGAGCTGGACAATGATGTGGTGACAGGTGTGCTAGTTATTCATTCAATAATAGAGAATGCACTATTTGATTGTGGTTCTATGCATTCTTTCATATCATGCAAGTTTAGTAGAACTATTCAAACACCACATCAAAATTTGGAGGAAATGTTATATGTGAGAACAAAGAATGGAGAGATCATTGCATCCATGGTTTATAACTCCTCCCCGGTTAACATTTGTAGACTAAAACTCCCATAAAATCTCTTCGTACTTCCTTTAGTAGAGTTCGATGATATCTTGGGCATGGATTGGATATATTTGTACAAGGACAACATCAACTATCGGGAAAGGGAGCCTACTCTTCAAATTTCAAAGCATCCCTTGATTCTTTACAAGTGTAAGGAGGAAAATGAGTCTCCTTTAGAATCTTCATCTCAAGTGTGGATATTATTTCCTTATGAGCTAGCATTTCTAACTCAAATGATTGAGACAAAGGAGAGAATCATGCTTAACTACACCCCCATCACAAGGTATTACACTAATGTATTCTTTGAAGAGTTTCTTAGTCTTCCCCCTAACCAAGAGGTTGAGTTATCAATTGAACTTATTCCAAGATATTTTCCTATATCAAAAACACCTTATAGAATGGTCACTGTAGAGCTAGAAGAACAGAAAAAAATAGTTACAGGAGAATATAGAGAAGGGTTTTATATGCTCGAGTGCCTCACCTTGGGGTGTGCCAGTCCTCTTCGTCATGAAGAAGGATGGATCAATGTGCCTCTGCATTGATTATCGTGAGCTCAATAAAATCACGATAAAGAACAAGTATCCTCTACTACTAATAGATGGCTTGTTTGATCAGCTATGTGGGGCTAGTTATATCTCTAAGGTGGAACTTCGGTCAGGATGTCATCAATTAAAGGTGAATAAGGAAGATATTCCCGAGACTGCCTTTCGAATGAGGTATGGACACTATGAGTTCATAGTGATTCCCTTCAGACTCACTAATGATCCAACAATTTTCATGGATTTAATGAATAGAGTTTTTAGAGATTACCTTGACAAATTTGTGCCAGTCTTTATTGACGATATTCTAATATACTCCAAGAGAAAGTAGGAACATGAAGAGCATTTGAATACTATGACAAATACATTGTGAAGGGAGAATTTTTATGCAAAGTACAATAAATGTGTGTTCTAGATGGGGGAAGTATCATTCTTGGGGCATGTTATGACCAGAAAAGGGATATCTGTGGACCCTTCCAAGAGGAAGGAAATTGAAGAGAGTCCCAAGCCAACATTCGTAACAGAGATCCATAGCTTTTTGGGTCTAGCTATGCATTATCGACAATTTGTGAAGAACTTTTCACGATTTTCTTACCCAATGACCAAGCTGAGACATAAGGGGGTAATGTTTGTCTGGATGGAAGAATGTGAGGTATGCTGCAAGGAGATAAAGAGAAGGTTGATCACTGCACTTTTACTCACATTACCAAAAAGTGGAGAAAGTTTTTTGATATATAGAGATGCTTCAAATAAAGGCTTGGGTTGTGTACTCCTGAAAAATGATAATGTGATAGCCCATGCCTCATGGCAGTTGATGATCCCTGAGCAGAACTACCTAATGCATGATCTAGAGCTGGCATCCATGATTTTTTCCTTAAAAATACGTCGGTACTACCTTTAGGGTGAGAAATGTGACATATACACCAACCACAAGAGACTAAAGTATATATTCACACAAAAGGAGCTCAACATGCGTCAAAGGAGATGGTAAGAGCTAATCAAGGATTACGATTTCTCTATTCACTATCATCCTCGAAAGGTGAACAAGGTAGCTGATGCTCTAGGTAGAAAATAACATGCTACTCTATCATGTTACGGATTGAGAAAGACCCTATCTTCTTGGATATGAAAAGGATGGATTTGGAAATCATAAGGGAATGGGATAAATAATACCGTCCCCAAATGATTTTGTAACCATCCATTCAAGAGAAGGTTAAGTAAGCACAAAGGGATGATGTGGAGTTACAAAAGAGGGTGAATGCTGTAAAAGAAGGGATGATGCCAAAGTTCCATATCATCGATGATGGTGTGATTTGGTTTGGAATGTGACTTTGTGTGCCTTCATCACCCAAGATAATGAAGAAGCTATTAGACAATGCACATAGCTCAACATTCTCTATCCATATTGGGAGTGCCAAGATGTATCGTGATCTTTGGGAACACTTCTGGTGGGATAACATAAAGAAGAAGATTTTGGAATATATATCAAGGTGTTTGGTATGTCAGCAAGTTAAAGTAGAGCAAAAAAACTCCAAAGGGATGATATAAACATTGCCTATACCCATGTGGAAATGGGAGAATGTCACTATGGACATTGTCATGGGTCTCCCGAAGACTTTGAGGGGAAATAATGTCATATGGGTTGTGGTTGACCGACTCACCAAGAAATCCCATTTTATCACTATTCGGGAAGACCTCTCGCTTGAACAACTTGCAGAAATATATGTGAAGGATGTGTTGAGAGTGCATGGTGTTCCACTGTCAATTGTATCTGATCGTGATCCAAGGTTCACATCTAAATTCTGAAGGAGTCTTCAACATGCATTGTGTATTGAATTAAATTTCAGCCCGACCTATCATCTCCAAAATGATGGCCAATCTGAAAGGACTATTCAAACACTTGAATATATTCTAAGAGCCCACCCTCTAAAATTTAAAGGTGGATGGGATCGGCATCTCCCATTGGTTGAGTTCTCATACAACAATAGCTTCCACTCGAGTATTCATATGGCTCCGTATGAATCTCTATATGGAAAGTGATATAGAACTCCAACCTGTTGGGATGAAGTTGGAGAAAAAAAGTTACTTAGACCTGATATTGAAAAATATATGACAGAGAAGGTTCAATTCATCTAGAAAAACTTCAAAGCTGCTCAGAGTCGGTAAAAGAGCTACGCTGAAAACTGTCGAAGGGACATGGAGTTCGACGTTGGAGATAAAGTATTCCTTCAAATATCACCATGGAAGACAATCATGTGATTTGGAAATAAAGGGAAGCTAATCCCAAGGTACATTGGCCCCTTTGAGATCCTCGACCGCATAGGATTCATGGCCTATTGGATTACACTTCCACCGAATATGGATCGATTTCATGATGTGTTTAACATATCACTCCTGAGGAAGTACATACTTGATCCCTTAAATGTACTGAACTCCAAGGTGGTGCAATTGGAAGATGATCTCTCTTATGAGGAGCAGCCAGTGAAGATTTTGGATGGAGAGATAAGGTTCTACGCAAAAAGACAACCCACCTTGTCAATGTTTTTTGGAGGAACCAAAAGTTTGAAGAAGCTACTTAGGAACCGGAGGAGTCAATGAAGGAGAATTACCCTCACCTGTTTACACCTTAGAATGTAAAACAAAATTTTGATGGAGAAATTTCATAAGGGGGGACGATTTTAAAGACCTAATTTTTTTCAATGGAAATTCCCTTCTCCTAAGTATATCATAAAATCCAATGAAAACACAACATAATGAACTACTAAGTGCTAAGTGACCATTAAACATAGTTTTTTCACTTATGTGTTTGGAATTTCGAAAATCTAACATACACGGTTGTTAACAAAATGTTATTTGGATTCCGATAAGAAAAAATTGGTTTTTGGTGAATAGTAACCTACCCTTATGAATAGTAACATACCCTTGTGAATAGTTATATACCTTAATGAATATTAACCTTACCTATGATAGTATTAAAATAATATTCAAGTGAAATTATGATGTACCTGTATTTTAGAATAAGTAAATGAATGTTTTAAAATTGTGTTTTAATAATAAATTATGATCTTAATTAAATATTAAATGAATCATATTTAGAAAATTATTTTTGAAAAATGGACTTCATTTTTGGATTCTACACAACAAAAAAATGGTTAGGGTGAATTTTTGGGATTTTTCTGAAATACTTGAATTTTTTATGGATAGTAAAATCTGATAATTCACAATAAATGCTATATAATGGATTAATTGAGTCATTGATGATGATATGCTGTTTTAATCCCAATAGGTTCGAAGTCACATTCATTTATTATTGTTCTTGTTCACAGAATATTTACTATTCTTTTACTTGTGAAGAAATAACAAACTAATGATTAAAAAATTAGGAAAACACTCTGCACCTCAACTATATATACCAGCCATTTTTACCTCTTCTCTTCACTCCTCTCAAGCCTTTTGATTTTCCAATATTCTACCCAAATATCTCTCCAAGATCCACCCTCGTTTCAAATATCCCCTAGAATATTCAAAATACCAAAACCTCTCCCCTTAAGAGTCTTTCAAAGGAGGAAGTCTCAAGTGGTAAATTCCTCTTTCCAATTCCTTCTTTTCTTTTAAGGTCATTTCTTTTTGTTTCTTTCCTCATCTCCCTTCACCAAAATAGAATGATAACTCTAGTAACATAGATGTACTAGAATGTTTTTATGATAATGAGATATTTAATTATCTTCTCCCCTTTCCTCAACTTTTATTTGAATTAAATGAAAACACTATTTGAGATGTGCTAATTTAGCACATTCAAGGACAACTGTTTATCAAAATCTGTTATCATCTTTCAATCTGGTCATGAAACTATTTTTGTTATGTTTCAACCAGATTATATATATGTAATATATCCTATTTTTATTTTTTAATCATTTTTTACAAATGGTATTAGGTTATAAAGCAAAACTTTTCTTTGTAATCAAACCCACCAATTAACAAAAACGGTTGTCACATTGGTTTAATATAATAATTCGACTTCACTATAAGAAACAAAATTAAATTTAAAACCATGTAATCACCTATATGTTAAATAATATAATGTAACTTCAATTATGGACAACAAATTTCATCTTAAATGTTTATCCAAACATAAATATAAGTGAACCGGTCATTAAAACCATGTAAACAAACAAGCCTGAACAATTAAATTGAACCTCATAACCAATCCAAACAGTTATGAATGAACTTAAAATGATTATAATAAACCAATTAAATATATTAGATGTTATGTAAATATTTATTAATAAACCTAGTATGTTTATTCATGTCTTTAATAACTAGTGGAGAACACCAACAGATTCAATGTAAGAGATCCTCCCCATTTCACTTTTATTTCAAGATTGTACTCTATGTTATTCCACTTTATGTGTGATTTATAATTATGGGGTATTATTTTTATCCTTCCCCATACTGCCCTCATGATTTTTAAGTTATTAGAAACCCCATTATATCTCAAAAAATCCCTTTTAGTTACACCCGATACCGTGCCAATAATCCGCAATAAATTCTACCTAAACCTCCTTTACTCCTTAGAGTTTCTCTATCTTTATTTTTACCCAAATGATGTTGTATTTTCTTTTTTATGTAAAAATTATACATACTTTTTATATGCTCAAAACTCATGTTCTAAGATCCATTTATCATTCTCTTTTCAGGATATACATGTTTTTTAGTGATTCCCACCTCGATACCCCCGATAAGCAATCCTATTTTAAGGGAACTTCCCAAATTCTTACCCAATTTCAAGTATACTATATCTTCTGTTTTAATACACCATTGTATTTATAAAATAATTGCTTTTATTATGAAAAAATTCTTGGTTCAATTATGATTTTATATAAAATATCGTTCCCTTTCCTATTTTAACAGCTTTAAAACCGCAGAAAATGTTTTAGTGATAAAATTTCCCAAAAAACTTCTTAAAAGTGGTCACTCATTTTTGAAATCATGTACCATGATATATTCCTATTTAATGTCCTTGTAAAATTCAATTCTTTCATGTACACTTTAATGATACGTCCATTGCTTATGATTTATGTCATGGTTGTGGTACCTAATTCTTTCCATGGGTTCCCTTATGATTATGAATAGTTGATTATGTATGATTATTGGTGTGGAAATATTATTTATATGGTAAGAATATTCATAAAAATATTTTGATGGGTGCGCCCAGATAGATCTCCAATGCATTGGGTAAAGTTAATTCTCATGATATGCGATGTGAAATGGGATTGGCGATTAGCCTTGACCCGTACTAAAATGGGAAATAAGATTGGTAGTTAGCCTTGACTCGTACTAAATAAATGTCTTATAATTTTTCCACATTTATATGATTACAGGTTTATAAGATCCCATGCTTATATGATATGATGTCATATGTTCCATTATTTGTTTTCATTATTTCATTGCTCCTAACTCATGTACTTAATATGTATCCTTATGTTCATCCCCTTACAGGACTTTTCAGCTCATCCCTTTGTTCATGTGTTCCCCATGGTACCCTTGCAGATGTAAGGGCTCAAAGGAAGTTAGGATCTCTTTAAAGAGATTAAATAAAGAGCTTTTTTCTTTTATCCCAATGTTTTAGGTTTTATGTACCTATTCTTCCAAGACACTAGATTTAACGATCCTTGGCTTGTACTTTGATGTATAATTATACTTAAAATCATGTAATGTTATATATAAAAGGCTTGGGTCGCTATAATGTCTTTACAATCACTTGTCCAATCATCATATATAAATCCCAATAGTTTCAAATCTTCATTGTGTTTATAAAACATCCAATAGTTCAGAGTTCCTTTCACATATCATCGAAATATTTTAGAATCTAATAAGTGATACTCTTTTGTATCACTCTGAAATAAGGCAAACTCCCAATGATTCTTCTAAATTATTTATGATTAACGTTGTTTCCATCTTCATCATTGCATAATTTAGTTCCAATTGAAATAGATTTTAAGACTTCTTTTTAATTTTCAGTTCCAAAAAATTTCAGAAATTCCCTATCATTCTTTTCCTATGATAGAAATATGGAATTTAGTTTCAACTCTATTTGAAATTCTAAAAAATATTTCATCTGTCCAAGCATAGACATCTCAAATTTTTTTCTCATATTCTAAACAAACACTTTACCAAGACCTTATATGTCATCAAAAAATATGATGTCATCTACATAAATAATGACTATGAGAATACATTTGTATATTTATCTCACATAAATATTATTATCAAATTCTCCTTTTACAAACTTCGTATCCCTTATAAAACCATCTAATTTATAATACTAATCTCCATTGTCTTGTTTCAAACCATACAAGTCTTTCTTCAATAGTTATACTGTGCTACCATAATTTTCTAATATAAAACCATCAGGCTGTTAAATATATACTTATTTTTCAATAGAACCATTTAGAATGGCCAATTTCACATCCATTTGATAAACATATTATTCTGTGTGTGCTATCACTGCATATAAATTTATAATAGTTTATTGTCTTACTACTGGTGAAATTTTTTATTCAAATTCAATTCCTTCAATTTGAGAATATCCTTTGAAAACTAGTATTTCTTTGGTTCTTGATACTTCACCTTCCTAATTTAGGTTATTTTTTAAAACACAATTTGTCCAAATAACATTTTTATTTTTAGGTCTTGATACAAGATCCCAATTGGAGTTATTCTAAATCTGATCATGCTCCTAATTCATAACATGTATCCATTCCTTATTCTAAACTGTTTTTTACACTATATGAGGTTTAATTTGATATATAAGTGTAATTTGATTCTAAATTCTCAATAATATTTTTTTTCTAAATTGGATACTATTAATTTCCAATGATATTTTCAATCTGAAAATGTTTTTTTTTGAATTTTTATACAAATTTATCTTATTTTAATCAACTTCATCTTCATCACTAGTATATTCAAAATCAATATCAGAAATTTTTGGATCTTTCTCTTTAACTTCATCATTATTTTGTTCCATTTTTGGACCATTTTCAGCTGAATATTCTGAATCTGCATGAGCTATGATATATTATTTGATCTGGTATCAACAATTTTGACACCCCTAGAGTCTACCATATTGTTCATCCTTTTAGTTTAACTTATGTAGCCTCTACCATCATATAGGTATCCCTTGAAAAATCCATCCTCTAATTTTCGTCAAAATTTCAAATATTTTATTCATTATCATTATAATTTAAGGAAATTCAAAAAAATATAACGTATTTAAGAGTCGTATTTTTTGTACCATAATTTATATAATGTATTTTATATTTTAATATTAGTATACATCTTCTATATATATGTATTGAAGTACATACATAATCTCTACAAAAAAATATTTTGATGTGTTGTGTTTAGCTAACAAAGTCTTACCCATATTAACTATACTTTTATTGTTTCGTTTAGATACCCCATTTTTCATTAGAGTGTATGGTGTGATGTGCTTATGCTTATTTCTATGATTGGAAAGATAACATTAAAAAGTATCAGAAGTAAAATCCTTACAACTATCTGATCGTATCTTCATGATATTGAGTCCCATCAATTTTTTTTCACTTTCCTTATAAAAACATTGAACATTTAGTTACATTTGAAATTTAATTATAAACATGACACTAGTCATACAATTATAGTTATCAATAAATATAATGAAATATATATCACCTCTTGTAAATTTTTTTTTTCATTAGGCCACATTAGTCTATATGAATAAGTTCAAGGGGTACAGAAGATATAATATCTACCCATTATTGTGAACTTTGGGCTAACATTCCCTTTTTGATAGGTTTTATAGAGTTCGCCCCTCTCTCTCTTTAGCTTTGAAAAATATCTCACAATATCATGCTTCAAAATTTTACTAATACTCAATTAAAAAAGATGAAAAATACTTCTATTCAAGAGGTTTTCTTCATCCTTGGCACTCAAATAATAGCAATTGATAAAATCACCAATTTGAAATAGATTTTAATTGATTCTATTTCCCTTAGTGATAATTATTCCATTTTTATGCATTTCATGATACAAGAATCCTTTTTGAACAAAAATTCATGTCTTTAATCACAATGTTGGTTGACACTAAGAGAATTGTGCTTCATCCCTTCAAAAATTAACACATTATTGGATTTTATCTTCTTAGAATCAATATTTCCTTTTCCAACCCCTTTAAATTTCAGTGAACAATCATTTCCAATGTTCACTAATCCTCCTTCACGATTCTCAATGTTGATATGATTTGTTTTTCATGGTTTATGTGTGGAGAACATCCACTATCAAGAATGTATGACTTTGTTTTAGTACTAGATTTCAAGGAAACTTTGATGAGACATAACATTCCTTCATTCATTCATTTAACTCACTTGGATTTCATAATATTAAATGTTTTTCTCATGGATAATACTCATGAAATTTTTAAAAATAAAACCTTAATGATTACATCTTCTAAAAATTTCTTCTAAACAAAAACTTTTTCTCAGTTTTGGAAGATTGGATGAATTCCTGATAACTGCTTTCTTACTTTGAGAATTTTCTCTCATATTCTAAAAATTTCCCCTTTGGTTCATGTATCATTTATGGTAGGGACATGTTATACCAACATAAAAAATATTTATTCCCATACACTCCGAAAAACTAGAAATGTCCTCTAAATCTTGATCTTCCCAATAGATAATAGTCATATATTGAATATTTTTGTTGATAACATTATATATAATGATATTGCCTCTATTCTATAGGAATAAATTTTATTTGAGAATTTATTTTTTCCATTAGATAAAAATATTACTTTCGTGAGTATTCATGTTTCATACTTTTCTAGAACTTATTCTTAGACCCGTATTGTTAGAGATAAAAATTTATTTCTATATTCATACAATTATAAATAAACTTACTTCATCAAATCCATCTTTTCACCTATTTGTGATGACTCTTCTTTAACCTCAAAAACCTTGCTAAAAACTTCTCTAATATTTTGCATGTTTTTTCATCAAGTAATTTAAAATGATTGTTAGACTGTTTTTCTTCATTAAAATATATTTTTTAATCAAATTCCATTACTATATTTTTTATCTAAACCACTATCTATTTTTGAATTTTGATTTTATTAATATAAAGAATATATTTCCTTGAACATTTTTACTTTTCCTTAGGCATATTTTCTTTTTGATTTAATAATTATCTTTTTTCCTTATTGAGATTTATGTTTTGATCAAGATAGGATTATAATTCATTTTTCAACATGTGATATAGATCAGTTCATTCACATTCATAATCTTCAAATAATAGAGGTGTAAAATAATTTTTTATCATAATCAATGTTGTTAGTTTCATCTTTTGATTGGATACATGTGGAAGAGTTAGCTTCTTCTTCCTTTCTCAGTAAATACCTTTTTTAAATAATTTCTTATTACATCCATCAAATCTAGTTGTTCATTTTGACCTCTTCCCCCACTTTTTTTGGTGGGTTTTCATCATCTATCTTGTGATCCACATACTAATTTTTAGGAAAATTCATAGAAACATTTCCAATTTCATTATAGTTACAAAACATTTGTGGTAATTTACTTTTACCCCTGAATTTTTTTATTGAATATTATCAATACAAGAGAAATGATTCTATAAAAATATTCATCTTTATTTTCATCATATGATTTACTTGATTCTAACACTTAATAATCACTGATTTTGATCATTCTAATTGATTTAAAATCATTTTCATTATTTATATTTTTCATAGTGTTTGGGATCTTCCTCATATAATATGAAATGACTATATTTTGTAATTTATATAGAGTAATATCATCTTTATCTTACAAATATGATACCTTAGGATCAATCCTATCATGAAAATATTTCATTAATTTTTTTTACAATAGAATACACATATTTTTTTCCACTATAACCCCAAAATATTACTAAAAATTTTATTAGCTCTTGTGAAATAGTCACCAATATTTTCTTCTTCTCCCATCTCAATTTCTTCTAATTTTCTACTCCAAATTTTCAAATTTGTCTCATTGACTTTCATGTTTCCTTTATAACAACTTTCAAATTTATCCCAAATTTCTTTTTCATTCATGAGTCCCATAAACTTTTTATAAATTTTTTTCTAAAAGACACATAAAATGGGATTTTGAGCATTCTCATCAAATTCCATATTTATATTTTTGGTAAAAATTCATAATGGATTCATCAAGAATATGTGTTAATCCAATAGTATCTATATATTTAACTTCAAGGCCATGAGATATAAGAAGGGGAAACATATTATTCTTCCAACTATGATAGTACATGCCATAAAAAGTTATAAAACCACTAATATTACTAGAATTAAGATTATCCATCCTCAATTGGTTGTGGATATTGATTGAGGGAACATCCTCTAATACCAATTGATCTTACCAAGAGGGATTTCACCCCTGAAAAGGGGGTTGAATCAATGGTGATTTTCACAGTTGTTTTTTTAATTTTTCTCTATTGAACTATTAGAATATGATCCACTATTATCATAAATCACCCTCTCACAAATATTGTAAAATTTAATGGCATAGGAAATTAATATTTTTACAAGTTTCGATCTAAAAATGATACTACTCTGTGAATTTATTGGTTAGACTCCCCGATTATACATTATCTACTATAATCAAAAGTAGTTACAACATACACTTCTTCACTAGAATAGAGTTCACCTATTCTTTCGAGTGTCCCACTCGAATAACAGTATTACATTTCCCTGTTACAAAAATTATTACACTACAATACATAAAATACCACTTCTAAATGTTGAATGGTTTTGAAACAATTGGTTAATATATTTATTTTGGGCCACTAAAATAAAAAAATACCATATTTTCACAAACTAGAGAACTCCACTAAATATGTTCTTAATCAAATTATGTCTCTAAACTTCTCAATAAAATCATGATCATATAGTATTCCAAATTATATTTATGGACATTAAAGAGTTATTTCATAACATATATATCTTTTGGTTAACTGTCAGAAAAAAAACACTTCTTTGTAAACTTATTTTTGTATTCAGATACACTACGGCATATAGTATACAAATAAATTTATTGTTTCACAGGAAACATCCTAAAACTATTATCAAAAAAAGTTTTTATTTTGAAAATTATTAGTATTGAACTTAAGTGCCAATGATAATTATTATCTTAATATTATTTCACCCCAATGTCATACACTTTTCATCTAATAATTAACTCAATATTTATAAGATACCATCCACTAGTTATCAAAATAGTTATCACCTAAAAATACTATGATTGTGCAAAAACATTTAAAGAGGTTTACCGAACTCTACACAATAAACCTTATCTACAAATCAAATAAAACATCTTCACACTGATACATAGTTATTGGAAGCTAACTCAATCAGTGTGTTCTCCATATAATGTAACTCTCACACATCACAATAATTTATCATACACAAAGATTCATCATGAATGGATAATCATCCCTACATGAAAGTCTATGTTCATTAGCATAGGATCTTCTTATATACTGCATGGATTTCTTACATGTAGTATCTTCATTCCAACAACTCATGTAGAAAAACATCACTGTATATAGTCTCATCCTTCTTGCAACATCATCACTCTATAAAGGATTTTAATCTATAAATCACCATCATCTATGAAAGAACTTCCCCAAAAAGAATCACTACACACAAATCAATTAATTTTTAGATGACCATAGGAGCATTTATTCACCATGAGTAATTATTACAATGAATTATTCTTTCTCTAATAATTTTTCTTCATTCACTAACCATCATCACCCAACATTCATCCTCATCCACAATTCATCGGTTGAAACTTCATCCACAAAGCTTCCACATAAAGAACTCATTCTGTAAGCCTCGTCATCAAAAATTGTTTCATTTATGGTCAAGGATGTAAAAATTCTCTTACAAAAAACACTTAACTTCTTAAATCATATTTATGCTTTGTGGAACTCCAAACGTTGCAATTTTAAAAACTTTTGAAGAAACTTGGATGAACTCGTATAGAAACCAAGTATTCAATCACTCAATATATAACCCTCATCTATAATATGGCTCTTACATGAATAGATCATACAAAAAAGGACGGAAGAGATCATTACTATAATGATTGGATGACTCACATTCAAATGGAATGATCATATAATATGACCAGTGTTATATTTGTGTTTTTAATCAGAGGGTGAACAATACCCACAAATCTATGCCCCACAGCAAAATATTCTTATACGAAGGCCTTGGTTTCTTAATCAACCCATTCAATAACTATAAAAATATCATGAATACCCTTCCATTGTGCTGCCTTACATGGTGGCTCTTCCTCTATTCTATTCCATTGTGGGCTTCTGGCCAAACCCATGTTGACATATGGGTGCACATGGAATGGACCCCATACATGGGCTATATCACTCCTTATGGAATCTTTTCAACCCATAGGATTGGATGGGGCTTCTCCCTTGGGAATGGTTGACCTGTGGGTCCCATGAGCCCTTGGTTTAATGGCTTAGGCTGCCTTATGAGCTGGCTATAGCTTTTATGCAACCCTCCTTTATATTACATAGAAATAGTATAAGTATAAAATGAAAATAAAAAGACTTATAATTTAATAAAAACTCAATCCAATATCAAAATATCAAATCCCCAATTCAACTTCCTTAAAATCTTATATACTTGTTGTAATCAACGTGTCCTTCGTAGCACATGTCATTGGTTATTAAGAACAACACAACAATTTTCACAATTTAAATACTAATAAGAACTTCCCAAACATGACATCCAATGTCATGACAAGAATAATCGTCAAATCATGACATCCAATGATGTTATAATAATCCATAACAATTCTCCAGGAATCAACACTTTATCCATAACAATTTTCTGGGGATCACCACTTTATATATACTCACCAAACACATATTGAAACATTGGGAAAACATATAAAGCACTAAGGATCAATAATGTATATGAAATATTAATTTTATATAATGTTTAATATGTAATAAATATAATATATTAAAATAAAATTATTCCCAATTACCTTCCATGTAAATCATAAGTGAAAAATTAATCACATCACTTCACAAGGAGGTTGTCGATCGTACACACAAGAAATGTTATCATATTCACTATAGAATGGAAAGTAATAAATTATATATGATATTATAATTAAATAAGTATAATTATATTATTAATATTTCAGATAGATATTATATACTACTCTATATCTATAGGTGATAACTAGGTATGTAAAACAAATTATGTCGATTCGTGAGAAGATAGTCCACTATACACATGATCAACAATTTCGTTTCCCATTTGAGGGAGTAGGATAACGTTTTAGGTCATGAACATAACATAAAAAAATATAAATATATATAATATAATTATGTAATTATATCATAATTTTTAAATAATATTTTTAGGAGGATTGATAAGAAATAAGATAAAATGCTAAGTTAAGGACATTACCACTTGTTTAGATAAATTGTTTTATTTTTTAATAAAATCCATCCTAGTGTAGATTTATGAACAAAAAAGGATTATAACATAATGGGTGGGATATAGGTAATTTATTTGGGTATTTATTGATTGACCCAATGGGTTTTTTAATTATGGAAAGGAGAGGATATGGGTGGCCTTTTATAAGCGAGGGGAGGACACACTTTGGAAATTTTAAAATGAAAGAGTTCCACCCACATTTTTATCAGGAAAAAATGCTAAATAAATGGACCATTTTAGAACCTTATAATAGATAAGTTCTAAATATTACAATATAATATGAATTTAGAAATTTTTGTGTCATTTTCAACCCTTATTTTATTAAAACCCCAATAAACATGTTTTAACATTAATCACAGTAAACAATTTTTACTCTTTTATCTTTTCATAATGGTAAAAAATGAGTTGATATTGTTGAATAATATAAATTATTATGGTTTAGAATATGGAATAAATTTTTAAAAATTCAAAACTAACAAGTGATATAGTTTAATATAAAATTAATCCCATAGACGTGTCAAGAAAATGGTTTTCCAAAATATAATCTTTCAAAAGTTGAAAAAATATTTATTACAAATTTCAATATAAAACTAATTAAAATGAGCTAATTTAGATTAATAAATATTTAATTTAAATAATTTTACTTTTAAAACCACATTAAAATATAATTGGTCCTGTAAATTCATTAAAAGAAAAGGCATTTTTTAATAAAAATTAATATTTTTCACAATTCAATGAAAAATGGAACTTTCTAGAAAAATCCTAAGAATTCAACCTAATATAATTTCTATATATTGATATCAAAAATTAAGTTTAGTTTTTTAAAATAAATTTTCTAAATGTAATAATAATCAATTTTAAATTATTTGTTCAAAGCTCAACTGAACCGCATTTTATAAAAAAAATTTGTTTTTCAGAAAACATTTCCTTTATTTCAAGTGGTTCTTACATTATTTTTAATCAGTACATAATCATTGAATTTATTTTATAATTGTGTAAACTATATAATTTTTTATATATTAGTTTTTCATATTCACACTCACCAACTTAATGACTAGGTTATAATGGCCATGTTTAAATAATAATATTTTAATAGAGTATCATGTTTCTCTTAAATTAAGGGTTGTGTGCATCAAAATATATCAAAGAGAATGAATTTATTTTAAAATAAATGTATCTTTATGTATTGGGGGTGTTTCAGAATGTTTTAATATCGAATTTTATTTCATAAAAAGAGTTTTAACAAGACTTATTTTAAAGAAAACATCCAATGATCTATAAAATAATGGAAAACAAAAAAAAATGGTTACTTTAAAGTGTTTAGTTGAAAGGCTTATATTTTAACCACCAAGGATAATATTGGTAAATTTGATAGAAAATCCATTGATGGAATAATCCTTATCTATTATACTACTTATAAGGCATATGGTGTCTTCAATAAATGTTAAAGGATTTTTGAATAATAAACTCATATTAAATTTGATGAAAGTGATCCTTTTGTTCACAAAATTACTCAATTTTCTAAACTAAGTGATTATTTTGAAAATTTGAGACCTAAACCTTTATTTTAAATTTAAAAAAGGATGATG
This sequence comes from Viscum album, assembly GCA_963277665.1. Taxonomy (NCBI): domain Eukaryota; kingdom Viridiplantae; phylum Streptophyta; class Magnoliopsida; order Santalales; family Viscaceae; genus Viscum; species Viscum album. The sequence goes on along the minus strand of OY728165.1, from coordinate 1,787,978,744 downwards.
AAATAGATCTTGATTTTCCTGAACCAAATCCTAAAAGGATAGATACTAATGAACCAGAATGTGTAATGCCTAAACAACATAGAATCCTTAAGAAACACCCCTTAAAAACAGTTATAGGAAGCCTTGATGGAGGAATTTTTAATAGAAGGGGTATAAGAAATAATATAGATATTTCTAACTTTCAATATTAAATTTAACCTAAGACTAAATAATAATCCATATAACATGATTTCTGGTTAATATCAGTGTAAGAGGAATTAAACTATTTGAAGAAGAACAAGGTTTGAGAATTAGATTCTAGACCCATGAAATATCTTATTATAGGAAAAAAATGGGTTTATATGAAACATGATGATCATGATGTGATCATTAAAAATCAGGATAGACTAGTTTCTAAATGTTATAACCTAGAAAAAGGTATATATTATGAATAATATATTTCAACAATAACTACAATAGAATCCATTAGTATTTTTCTACCCACTACATCACATATGAATTTTAAATTATATAATATGGATGAAAAATAATCTTTTATAAATGGTTTTATTATAGAGGATGTTTATGTTGAACAACCCCCTAGTTTTGAATATTTTCATTTTCTAAAATCAGTTTTTAAACTTACCAAAGCACTATATAGAATTAAATAAACACCAAGAGTTTGGTATGAATCTTTAAGTTATTTTCTATTTTCAAATGGTTTTTAGTAGGTAGGGTTGATCATACTCTATTTAAGATAATTACATTTTAGATATTTTTTTAGTTTAGATCTTTGTGAATGATGTGATATTTGGTTGAACAAATAAAAAATTTAGTAATTAATTTTGAAAACACACATAAAAATTATTTGAAATGGGCATGATGGGTGAGTTAAATTATTTTCTATGTTTTTGGGTTTACCAAAAAGACATGGAGAAGGTGATAAATTAAATAAAATGCATATATGACTTACTCGAAATGTTTTTCATTGAATGTTGTAATGTATATACATACCCTATCAGTTCTAATGAAAATATTCACTTGTATAAAGTTGATAAACTGGTTTAAAATAACCTATATAAAGAAATATTTAGTACTCTATGGTGTTTTAATTTTGGTATATTATATTTTATGTTTATAGTATGTATTTGTGATATATTTCAAGAAAACCCTAAGGAAACTCATGGAAATATTCCAAATTAATTTTAATGTATTTAAAAGGAACAATTTATCTTTCCCTACTTTTTTTAAAAACAACTGATTTCAGTTTAACTTCATATTCAAATATTGAATTTGGTTGCTGTAGAATATAAATGAAGAGTACCTTAGAAACATTCCATTATCTAGTAAAATCTTGGGTATCCTAGTCTAGTTAGAAACAAGACTTTATTGAATTATCTACAACTAAAGTAGTATATATTGTTGTAGGTAACTGTTTTGCACAAGTATTATGGATAATACACACCTAGATGGTCTTTGGATTCAATTATAATCAAGTATCAATTAAATGTGATAAAACTAAAGCTATCAATATTTAAAATAATCTATTAAATCATTATAGAACAAATAATATTGATTTATGGAATTATTTATTAAGAGATCATTCTCAAAAAAGTGATATAAATCATAACTTTGTCTCTAAATTGAATTCGTTAAAAGATATTTTTACTAAACTTCTTTCTTATGATCATTGTAATTTTATTAAAAGATAATCAGGATTATTAAATTTTATATGAATTTAATTTATCTCATTTTGATAATTTTTATTTTCAATTTTATTTATTAATGGTTTTTGTTTAATAATTTATGGAAATTAATTTAGTTTATCCTATCTTTTTATTTTAAAAGTTTTTAGAAAATAAAATTCCTTTCTATTATTTATTATTTATTGTTATTATTAGTTAGAATCGACCTAAAAACCAATCAGGTGTGTAAACTATTTGGGATTTGATTATGTGACCTAACATTTGATTAGCCCTTGACCCTTTTAGATTCACATATGTATCTTCTCCCAAAAGGTTAATCATCCCCAATAACATATCAATTGTTTTTAGGCCTTCAACTTAACTATCTTCTATGGTAAATTTGAATCATGGTGATGAAGGAACATTTGATTCATTCAATAAATCCCTAGGTAGCGGTGCACCACATAATTTTCTTATTGAAAAAAAAACTGATGTGCTTGGATGAAATATATGGAGATTATACTGAATAAGGTACTTCAATTTCATGTTTGGAATTTCATTTTTGATGAAAATAAGTCATTTCTATATTTCAATAATGAGTAAACGAGATTATGAGGAACCATGAGTTCTAGTTTTACCAAATAAAGGATTTTATCTCCTCAAATGTAAATGGTAAGGCAGTGCTAATTTTTTCTATTAAGTTGGATAATATCCTACATTGTCTCCATAATGAAGAGTTTAAATTCAATTGAACATTTTTTGTTAAGGGTTTTGAAGAACCAAAAAATGTGTTAAAATTATTATTTGGAACCTCAACTATTAATAAGAATCCAATCAAGTATTTTGAACATTATTGGAAGGTTCTTTGAAAGCTTATTAAAATTAGTATAGGCTACCGAGCTACAGATATGAAAAAGTTTTTGTTTCAGGAAATGTACTTGTTGTGTATTCCGATTTAAATATTCAATCTCAATGTACTGAGGTAGATTATACACTTTATAAGTCATTATTTTAAAGGAAAGGGAGAGATGAACTATTATCCTTCTGGTAGGCTGATATCTATATTTTTAATGAAAAAATTTGTAGGCCTTATTGAGGGATATGTAGTGGAATGTCATAAAAGAAACACCTTGTCTGGTATTTTATTGAAGACCATCAGGTAATATTTTTACCCTAATTAAAATTATTTTAAACTTATTGTTTGAGATGGTGTGGCTCTAAGGGAGTCATATCAAGCCTCACTACCTAGGGATATATGACATGTTGATATTGTGTCCTTAGGGAAGTTTCAGAGATACTTTCTATCAGATCTGGGCCTTCAGTTCTAGTTATCAATCATGATGTGGTTAATCTCGTATAATTCATTCAGAGACAATTTTTTGTTGTTTTTGAATATACTATAGTATTTCAGTTTGTAGAACTGGTTTTTTGAGACAACAGTTCTAGTTCATTAAGAGATACAGTTAAAACTATGCCTGTGTTTACTGATTATCAAGGGAGATATGAAACTAAGGCTATAAAGATCATAAAGCATATCCAATTAATATTGGACCACCTGTTGATGGATACAAAGTGGATTATGTGGCTTTGGAGACTGTTTTACACACCCATACACCAATTCCTTCATCACCACCACCTATTGTGCATGAGTACATACCCTTGGTTAGTAAAAGTTTAGATAGTTTAAAAAATAAAACTTTTTCAAATGAGGTAACAATTTATTTTGATAATATAATGGCATATTATAATGAGATAATATAAGAGTTAAAATATTATAAGTATTTGATTAGAGAACTCAAGGAGTCCTCTTTTTCAAATGATTTCTTCAAAAATTAGGTTGGGTAATAAGATATTGAAACAATGATGATTAATAATATTCAATCCCCCCTCCTATGCAATAATATATTTTTGTTGTTTGTTCTATGGAGCTTGAGGAGATGGATTCTATTATAAGGGACAAAAAGATTATTGTCCTACCAAATCCAAATTTAATGTGATTTTAATAATGGTTTTATATCAAAGATATATCTTATATAATCATCCAATGGTAAAATTAATAATATATCAATAAGTCCTTGATGATATTAATTATTTAAGTATAGAGATGAAGGAATCATTTCACACTTTATGAAGTGTTTTAATAATCCAATTTAAATTATTTAATTACATTCACCTCTCTAAATCTACCACCTCTAAACCTTAAATTGTTCTAGACTTCCAGAGTTGAGTTGATCAGATGTTATCAGAATAGAATTATGTGTCTTATCCTCTCCAATGTGTTCATTGTGATATGATTACACTAGTTATGATGAAAAAATTTCATAAATATATTATTAGTGAGTTACAAGATACCAAAGTAGATATTAAGAATATTATTATAGAAACTAATATATCCTTAAATATAGTAATGTTCTTTTAAGATTAATTCGATGAGAATTTGGAAGAGATTATGAATGTTTCTAAAGATACTCAAGGTATAGTTTTTTAGATATATTAAAAAAATATCTAGACACCATAAGTGGTTGTTAACCCTATTAACCATTTTCTAATTAGATTTTTATTGGATGTATTCATTTTTTTAGAGGAGTAATATAGTACATAATCCATAGAAGCTCGTGTTGTTCCAGTATTTCCTACATTAAAGGAATTGGATATCTATATGCCTCTAAATACATCCCCTTTTATAGTTGCTCATATTCCTTCTGTGGAACTTGTATCTATAAAATATGAACCTGAGGCTATTGTTGTTATTGATTCAAATCCATAATTCTCTCTTAGTGTTGTTAAGGAGTTGATTAAATGTTTGATATAGGTAGTGTCCATTATGGATAATATCCAATATGTTAATGGAATAATGGTCAATATGAAAAGTCCAATGGAATGGATATGGAAGAAGTTGTTTGTAGAAGTTCCATCAGGTCCATCTATTGTAGACCTTTCTCTTTGGATTAGTCCACATATGGTGAATAATAATCAACATTTTACTTCTGTTTATCTTGATTCTTTTAGTGTTTTTCTAAAAATTGCATAGCAATATTTTTGAAAATTTATTGATAGGAATATATTATTATCCTTGAGTCCTACAAGTCTCAAATCATCAAAATGATAGACATTTGTGTTTAAATATTTTTTAATCTAAAAGGTTGAATAACTTTAGGACATTCTTCTATAGATACTTATAGGAGTGACATACATTGTTTTTTTACCAATTTTTATGACTTTAGGATCTATTAGAAAGTGTAATATAATCTGGATGGTTTCTTAGCTAAAGATAATTCTAAGGAAGCAGACTCATCCTCTACTCCTCTAAAGAATATACCATTCTATTATATTAGTTCCATTGATTTTAGTTTAAGGTAAGAAAATCTGGAAAATATTTTTAAAGGTCCTTCTCATCATTTGAAATTAAAATATCTTATTGGTTTATAATGTTGATCTACTTTAGATATTGGGAAGGAATTGATTTCATCTCCAATGGAAACTCAAAATAACTCCCAAACCAAAACATCCTTAAAAAACACCTCCCCCAAAACCATATTCTCAGTTCAAATCCATCCATAAGAACGGGTCTTCTGAATGATGTATTGTATTAGTGTTTTGGTGGGTACTGTGTGGATTAAATTTTATATACTTCTTGACAACCAATTAATTCAATGTTACCTTATTCATATCTTATGATTCTCATAGTGATTTTTTTCATTTATTGTTATTAATTTATTATCTTTTTCTTATAAATTTTTTCATTTAATATTATTAATATCTTTATATTATTGATTTAATTCCACTATTTCCCTAATTCCATACTTAGTTAATCACAATAATCAAATGGTATATTACTTTATGCACTACATTAATTGTGTTTCCATTTTCCTTACCCTTCTTTTTTAATGACTCAAAAGGGGAAGAAGTTTGAAATGTTTACCCTATGGTTAATATATGGGTGGGAATCAATCAATTAATATAAAGTTTATAGGTGTCTAACTAAGGAGGATAAACAATACATTTTAAATCTAATATATACAATTTATATTTTTTTCACAATCTTGTTAAACCTTTTAAAATTTTAATATTTAATATATTATGGGTTCTGTGATCCTTAAAAAGGAGGATCTTATTGGACTTGTAATATTTTTCTAACATATTACATGTAGTTTATATTTTAATGATCAGAAATACCATTTCATGTATTACTGATGATTTTTATTTTAAGTGTGATCTTCACATTTTATCTTGTTTTAAGTGTTTCAACTGTTAAAATCCATAAGTCATCAATTCTGCACAGTTTTGGCTAAATGTTTTTATAATTATAGAAAAATCACATTTTTGGTGCATTTGAATGCATGGAGAAATGGCTATGTGAGAATTAAGATACATAAATTACCTATGTGAGGATTATTCAATGCAAATCGGCTACGTCATAAAATCACATATGTAGAATTCATCGACATAGACCAATTTGTAATATGTAGTAATCACCTACATGAATTAGATACTTGGTGAATTTTGATTCTTGGTTCCATTTGGCTACATCATTTTTGGATACATGAGAGAAAACCAATGTGATCCAATTCAGACATGTAAATAAAACTCAACTATGTGCAAAAAAATAACTATTTCAAGAAAATAAGCTATGTGAATAATTCCTACATGAATTTAGCTACATAGATAATTTAGATACATGGATAAAATCCTCTATGTGAATTCAAATGAGTATAATTAATCCACATATTGATTTTAAATTTTCTAAATCATTTCAAAACCTGTATTTATTATTATTGAAGAAATTGAGTGATATTTTGATGAGGTCATTCAATCATTAAAAGTCATATTACCACTTTTTGAAAAAAAAATATAAGAGGAAAGTACCAAAAATGGAAACAAGTAAATTAAAAATTTATTCTAATTTTCTATTTCTAAGGAAATTCAATGAAAATAACATGTTTTTTAAATTAGGGGTCATGGATTTTATGGAAAAGAGTTTTGAAATTAAAATAAAATCTTTTTAATTCATTTTATAAGAGCTATAGAGTGAAGAAGAACATTGTTGAGAATAAAATAAGTGTATAAATACGATTTCAATATCTCAATATATCATTTTTAAATATATTAAATTCTACTATAATTTACACAACAAGAAGAATAAACTTCACCATATTTAGTTGTGCTTTATCTACCATCCTTGCTATCATTTCTAAATTCTCTCATCGATCTGCTATCTCTTTTTATTATCACTCCTTGATATTTATTCTTTCTTTCAGTTTTATTTTACAATTATGACCAACATTTGTAAGAAATTTCTTTATCATTTCATTCCTTATAATAGTTATATGTAAAATATCCCAAAGGATTTTATTTGAAAAACCTATCTATAGCCTAGATGGAAGCTCTTTTATTCTTATAACAATATTTTTTACTTCCTGCACTCAATCATGTAGTCCAAAAAAAAGTACTAAAATTCCTTGAAAGAAGTACTGGTCTAGTTAAAATTACCAAACAAATGGAGAATATGGTTCATGGAGTAGACAATGGGATTTATATTCCACATACAACTCTAAATATTTCTGTATGGTCTTTCTCTTCTGTGATTTTATTTCATACTATTCTTTTTTTTTAATATAAGATAATAATTTATTCATTTGTAATAGAGGGTGTTTTTTTCAAGAGAATTACTATGGAATAACTCAATTAATACCCCCCTCTTTAGTCTCTGTGTAGTCCTCTTGGGGAAACATAAAGGAACCTAGCTCCAAAACACCATCCAAAGTCTGGGTATTGTAAAGATTCACAATGGAAACCCTCAATTGATACTATGAATCAACATTGGAATAATCTTTATAAAATAAATTTATACCTTTCATCACAACCATTATAGGATACATACTCTAAACAACATGATATAGGATCTCAACCCATTTATGTTTCACAAATAAAACAAAATGATCATAATAAAAATGAAGGTTTCACTACAAAAAACAAATCATACAATGGAAAGATACTTTTCCAAAAACCCATTTCATTTAAATCCACCATAGGTTGATAATGAGTCCAAAAAATCATTTTATAAAAGCACAAACACTTAAAAAATATTCAATATCATTTTAAAAAATAATGAAAATAATTTTATAACATTGTCCTGAGTTAAAATATAACTTATATAATAGGTATTCTAGAATATCCAAACTGGCTTTGAAATCTATCAATTTCCTTTACAACACGAATCTGGATAAAACCTCAAAATTTTATATTTTCTTTTTAAAATATCATCTGAAGATCAACAAACAACCCAAACATTAAATAAAATTAGTATCCCTTTCAAATGATTTCTATAAAATTAACTATGTTTTAAAAATACTGTCCCAAATTATATATTTAAAATGAACCACTATTGAAAAAATGTCCATAAAGATACAAAAATATTTTAAAAAGAAACCAATATATACTAGTTCAAAAATATAGCTGCTTTCTGAAATTCACTTTTCATACAAAATTAGCCTTTATAATATACACATAAACAAAATACAAACAAAAATAAATAGAGCAAATCTACTCTAATAATACCAAAAAAGAATTTAAACCATTTTTAATCCATCTCCAACAACTCATAACCCTTTAAAGAGCCATAATATATAGAAATAGGAATATAAAATTAGTCCAAGCGGGTTTAGAGTTGTGCACAAATGGGTTATATAGTGTTTCTGACCTTGAACTGATCATGTGAAAACATATGAGATGTATCTAGGACCACGTTCATGGGATCAACAAGGCTCTTGAACATGTGATCCAACCATGAAACTTTCATTCCATTTAATTTTTCCTTAAAACACTATTAAAACCATTAAATCACTATTATAAATCAATGGGGATCACACTACATCAAAATAATTTGAACATCAATCCATATGTGAGATTGAAATCTGGATAACCCAAGGAATCTTAAGGCTCTAAATTTTAAAGTCCTAGCTATTTTCTAATAGGTTTTTAGTACATTTTAATACTTATGTATTTATTTTATCCCCTCCTTAACTCTTTTAAAAATTACTATAGCAATGAAACTTTACCTCAGCTACTATTCATAATGAAAAAAAAATGAATGTACCCTCGTTAAAAAATTTACAAAATTTTGATTAAAAAGATGGAAAAATATTTATCCAACTTAATTCCTATAATTCATAGAAAATAATTTTAAAATAATTGTGTAAAAAATAACTAAATCTATTTTTATAAAATTTTATTTATAAGAATTAAATTAAATTTATTTTCATTCCTTGTCAGGTAATAACCATTAAATGATTATTATTTTTTTACCTAATATATTGTCTAAAAATTTCATTATAATAATTCACCAATTTTTATTAACTTAAAATTTTTAGATAAAAACAAATTTTTCACATAGAATCATTTTTTCAGTAAAACATCTCATTTTTTACTTTCAAATATTTTAATTCTTGTTTCTAACCAATTTATAACCAATGAATTCATTATAAACATGTGTAAAAAATAATTTTTCATAATATATTGTCTCTTATTAATACCCAAAAACTCAACATCTACGTGATACCTGTCACATTTAACAATAATAGATCAATAGTATATCAGGGTTCATTTAAACTATGTGTTGTGTGTAAGGCATTCTATCAAATACATAAAACTTATTTAAAGAGAATATATCATGAAATATTGGGGAGATTTAGAAATACTTTTAAAACCAAATATTAAATGAAATGGGCGAAAAAATATAATATAATCAAATACACACCGTCATTAAAAAGAAACATAATAAAAATTTATAATACCCACATTCATAGACACTATCAGGTGAAACCAACGATTGGTAAGCTCCAAAAATCATACATATAAGTCATATTGATCAATTCCCATAATCAAATTTTCTTATACTTTTTATTATCTCCCACATACTAATTTTAACTACCATATAAAAGACATAACATGTAATATGGGTCACAAGATAATTTTTGAGATGATTTAATGTGACAAAAACCAAGTCCCTTACATAGCTACGCAAGTTCCGAATACATTGTCAATAAAATGTGAACAAAAATATCCAAATTATTATCTCCTACACCAATAAAGGATAAATAGTAAACCTTATCTCACCTTACAACCCCTCTAAGTATAAAATACCTCACCCAAAATTTCATAAAATTATTAAATAATACACATGAATTCATACTTTACTAGGAAAAAGACAACACATGGAACGATGAAAGGGGCTTGAAAAAATGGTTTAAAATCATCAAGAATACATAATTTATAAATTTTTAAGAAGGCCTTGAAAACCAACTTTGGATTAAAAATTCAAAATACTTTTTTTGAAATCCAATAAGGATTATTACTTTGAAAAAAATTATTTTCCTCCCTTTAGATCCATTTGAAAATAAATATCATATTAAAAAATTGGTTCCAATAATTAAAAATCAAAATAGCATCATAAACCTTCTTTAAAATTCATGTTTTTATTTAAAGGGATTCATATGAATTTTCATAAACATTGGGAATACAAAAACAATTGTTAAAAATGAATAAAATAATATACATTAATAAATCCCCCAAACCGTGTATATAAATCATTTGGAACTTCTTATATATCCATAAATGGTATCACATATATACATCAGTATATAGGAAATAATTTTAAGACATTCAAGAATTTAATGATATACCAAATAAAACTATTCAATAATATCAACTACCTCAATCACTAGAAATAAGTTTACCTCAATTGAAATAGATTCACCATAAAGATAAATAGCCCCTACAAGACCTTCAAAATATGCTTTAAATCAAAGGAAATATGGATTGGATGCTATAGAGAATCATATGAAGGGACTCCTGTAAGAAATAAATTTTTTAACTCATGATTGAGGATAAAAATAGGGGCGATCAATGGTTTGGAACTTCAGACCATGGATTTATGCCCCTCCACCAAAAATCTCATGAACCTCCTGCACTTAACCCCCATGCTAAATCTCCATTGGCTAGTTTCTATTTCAAATAGGTAATCCTCCCTCTCACAACAATAAAAAAAATATAGGACTCCATGTGTTACTCTAAAAATGGACACCACATTCAGACTGAAATATGATGGTCCTTATTTTGTTCACTCAGACAACCACCAAGGCTAGCCAGCAAGGGTGTTTGTGCTCCCTTATTTCTCAGGGGGAGACTATCAAAGATCCCCTTACACCATGGCCTAAACCATGATATGGTTTCCAAAACCATTTCTTATAGGGAGTCATCTAAATTTTAACACACTCTAAAACAACCATTTTATAGGATCACTCCATATTTCACATCCCATACAATCTCCACTACTATTTTGGTACATGGATATGGCATGGTAAAGTCATCAAAACCTTAAAAATCCCAAGACATTAAATTTTTTAAAAATATCTCATAATTAATTAATATAATTAAATAATGGTGACATGGGGATGTCACCTCTAGGAAATAGGTTACATGTTCTTAAAATGGTTAAATTTTATTCTTCATCAACACATTTATTAAATACAAAGTTAGGTCCAATTTTCCAAAGTTTATTATCATCTAAATAATATTTTTTAGACTCAATTTTTAATTTTTCTTTTTCTTATTTTAAAAAATATTAGATAAAATATTTTATGAATAAAAAATTCAAAATCAATGTATACAATAGAAATATTGGAGTGATAGATTGAAATTGTTAAAATTGGAATTCATGAATAAAATCATCAAATGAGTTGAATTATATATTATCATCAAGTGAATATAAATAAAAATTTCCATTCTAGGTTATCCCCAATACATAAGTAAAATTTATGAAGTGTTAGAATCCATATTATAAGCCTCAAATTAGAGTCAAATTTTCTATGTATGAATATTTAATCCAGATAGACTATAAAGATGATTAATTTTACTCCTAAGAGATTGAGATTAAATTCATCCAAATAAAAAACAATAGTTAATTTTTTTTTTCTAATAAATAATAATTTTTATTGAGTTTTCCCATGATTTTTAGGTAGAATAGACGACACATGAAATATTATCATTTCATCCACGGTTTTTGGAATATATAAAATATATATTTTATCAAATAATAATAGATAAATAAAGGGGTTTTTGAAATACCTTTTGAGTTGAAAATATGATAGTAGTTGAAAAAGGATAAAAAGATAGATATGAGATCCTAGGATTTGTTTTTTTATATAGTTTTTGATTAATGAAACATTTATGTAAGATATTTCCATATATATAAATGGAAGAGACATTATTAAATAGTTTAACCACCTTACCAAATACGTTTGGGACACTCAAAACAAATATTGATCTTGTGTGTGTTATAAAAAGGAAATTTTGGAAAACAATAGAGAAACTTTTAAGAAGGAATAATACTAAGAAACTCAATACCTACCAAGTTTATGAGATAATACAAAGTATTACACTACTATATGAGGTTTATTGGATATAAAATAATACTTGAACAACTGAGTATTCTAAACACTAAATAAGAACTAGATAGTTGATGATATGGAGAGAGTTTTGAGACTAATTGAACTAATTAAGGTTGTATGTTGTTAATGATCATTAAGAAATGTATAAATGAAGATAAGTGATCTATTCTATTTCTTGAGGAATACTATATTCATTTGTTTCATAAGAAACCATGATCTATTGTATGAATTTAATTTTGTGTATCCAAACATCAGTAATATACAGTGTGAAGTTTTAATCTCCTGGAAAACTCAAGTGTCGTAACTTTAGTTGGACTCTTGAGTGGGAAAACTATGTGACTCAGTTTTTTTTTCTGAAGCAGCATGTGATAAGATATTAACTTCCACTTCTATGGTAACTAAGAAAAATGTTAAACTATAGAATCTAAAGGTTAAAAAAAACAAACAGAACAAGGAGTTGGATATTCTTGTCTAAACATATAAATATTGTGTTTTATGATCTATTCTATTTACTGTACATATGTTGTGATAATATGAGTTATTACAGAGTGAGTGGATAAATTTTCTGACCAACTATAGGGGTTGAATTTCATAAGAGAAATTGTAAATAGAAAATGGGATCGTTGAATCACCCCTCTCCCTATTATTGATATCATCAATATCAGAGAACTATAACAAATTCCAACCCCACTGATAACATGTCTCAAGACATGAATGTAGAAGGATGTGATGAGAAGGTGTGCGTCCAAAGCCTGGTTTATGCCGAAACACATAAAGAAGTTGTTCATACCCAAAACCATATGTGGACATAAAACATGGATGTTTCAAATATCTAGATGTCACATGATCGACATTATTTCTCCAAAGATGATACTAAATGTGTGGCTATATCCAAATCACCACATAATAAAGTTGATGAACTCTTACCTAAAGATAGTATGTTGCAATATAATTATAAGATAAATGAATTTTATATAGCTTAATGTTGAATTACTTGTGGTAACTATTTCTACTCATTAAACTTCATAGGATATATGAGATGCATCTCCTCCAATGAAACTTTCCAAGATAGAATGAAATTATCAACCCGTAAGATTTGAATAATGATACTTGATAAGATTTAGGTCTAAACATATGGTTTCTCTAACTCCAAAATCTACCTATTATAAGTATTTTTCCCCATTGGGTCAGTAATTACTCATGATTCACACTACTAGAGAGGTTTCCTGTATCAACGCCTCTATATCAATGGTTTATATAAACCATTGGTATATGGGCTATTATCCCAACAATTAAGCAAAATTTTTTAGACAATCCATTTATCAAAATATTATCCCAGTGTTTTTTAAAAAATTGGGATAGATACCTCTATACAAAAGGATTTAAAAAAACATTGGTATAGAGTTCCCCCAAATACCTATGGGATGCACCTCCTTATTTCCGAAATCAACCATCATTTTTTCCTACCGATCGGTTCCATATTCTTATCAAGGCATGGTGACCCATCCTTGGATTCACTTTTCATTCAGTTTATTCAACATCAAATTAGTGAATTATAAATGTGTCATATCTTTTTCCAAGATTAATTTCCATTTTTTATCAACATACAAAACACTAAACTATGAAATTCTACTTTATTCCCCATCTATATAAATCTATCATACTATAAGTTTTTCATCTGACTATTCTTGAATATCAAATTGTTAAGTTAAAAATACCTAATATCTTCTACATACTATCATTTTTTCTATGTGTAAAAAAATAAAATATTTTTTATCAGATTCTAGATTCATTAAATGATGATTAGTTTGAATTATATTTGTTATTGAATTTCATAAAAAACCTAATTGTGTGTTATTATTATTTTTTATTCAGTTACACTCTACTTCTATATAAATAAAAAATTACCCTATTATTTTTATGATATCTATGTAATCAAAATATAAATGAATTTTTTGTTAAAAAATAATATAAATATTTAAATTTTTTAGTTCTTAGATAAATGAATTTGGTTCTAAGTTATTTTGGGTGAGTTTTTTAGCTTAATTTCATTACATTTAAAACATATTAGAAAATGAAAAAAATTCCAATACTTTTATGACACAACATCACTTATATTTTTCCTATGATTACATATATATAAATGAATTATAGTATAATTATTGACTTATACATTCTATATAACTATTTGAATAAATATTTAATACTCTTGGTTCTATAAAACATGATAAATCTTTATAATATTATTCCCTATCCATGTTATTACAAGTTAGGTTTCATTGTGAAATGATTGATGAAAAGTATAATGTTTATAAGAGATTTTTTATAGCTATGATCTAAGGATATCATCTAAAAATGTGGTGTTTTTTCTCGATTCCATGACCAGTAGAGACATTGTACTCCTCGACCTAATTTAAACTAGATTATAACTATTTTATTAAATATTTAAAAAATAAATATAACTTGAGGAGGTGATGAAAAATTAATTTATATTATTAGAATGTTAAATAAACATACCCTTTGTGATAATAAATAAATAAATATCAATTTGGAAAATCATGTTATCATATTGTATAATCCTCCGCTGTTATAAAAATCCTTTAGAATGGGAATATTATTGTGTATTATACAAGACTCAAATGATGGAGTGTGTCTTAAGAGGGAAATTTCATGAATATGATTAACTATTGGATTGTATAAAAATATGGTAATCCCACTCACATTATTGGATAATCCATAATAGTAAATGAATATCCATACACAGGTAGTCGTATCACATCATATAAGATATCCTAGATTGTCATAACACTCATCTACAGAAGAATAAAATCTAAAATAGCATCATATATAAAATATTATGATTCCCATGAAATTTATTAAAAATCAGTGGAATAAAAATTTATAAATAAAATTCAAAGAACCCATCCTCAGTGTTTCTCTATAGCCATTTTTTGACATGCACAAACCTTGGGTCTTATTCCCATCCTAGGCATCATGCCCTCCATGAGGGGTATTTCACCTTCCCCTATAGAACATAGTATGGAATAGTCCTCCATGTGTTGGTTCACGTATAGTGAGGGTATTTAAACATAAAAAATATACCTTAGAAATAACCACATCGCAATAGGCATGCCACAAAACAACCATGAATGACAGAGAAATTGGTAAGATAATATCAAGTAATAATGAGGGGTCTATAAATGTTTTATTTCAGTTTGTGCTGAGTTGAGAGACATAGAAAAATGATAATGATCACTCCATTTTATATAATATATATAAGATTTTAAACTATCAAAAATGGTTCAACTAGAATTGGATTCTCAATTGAAGCCTCATTATTCATTGACAGTATCCAAATAATGAAAATATTACACCATAATGGTTAAAATTCAGATGAAGGCATCCGAATAAAAGTATGAAACTCATTTTTCCCAAGATTAAAAAATACCCAACCATTAAAAATTATATATTAAGACTATAAAATATAATTATTTCACATTACTGATGTGATATAGAATCTATAGTATATTTTCTAGAATTGAAATATCAAATTGATGTATTGACAATTTTCTAATAACATAGTAATAAAACAAATTGTGGGTATGACAATCTATAAGAGCGTCTATTACCAAAAATATACACCCAATATGAAATATGACTACAATTATTGATAATTTGAGATAAACCATAACACTTAACCTAACCTAGAAGCTAAATTCAATGTATTTACACACTTTTAACTATTTTATAGACACATTTTTCTTACAAGTTCAAGTAATTGGGCTACATTTTTTCATTGTCACCATCAATATTGAAATGTGGGGATACGAGAGTAATTTAACCCATTCATTAAAGATTATGTCTAAGTATAATTAAATGCACTTGTTTTCTTATGGTTCTTGGTTTTTTTCCAAAACATTGTGGCCAAAAAGTGGGGTTTCCTCACAATCATCCCATCTATTGGAATCTGGAATGAATTCATTTAATAATATTCCAATAATAAGATTTACCCAATACTTATGGATTTCTCAATTGAATCTCACATCCTTGTATAGTAGTTGGATGTTATAAATCCAAGGAAACAAATAGCAATTCATCTCTGGATTCCAATCAAAATGGTGGTTGATAAATTTGGTGGACCTATAAGGACCATTCATAGTCATCTGTAAAATTTTCAATAGGTGAAGGCTCTAGTATAAACATCAACCTCTACTATGTTCATTTATTTTTGAAGTCAACATAATGAATCAGTTGGTAATTAGGGGTTCTTATTCCTATTATCTATTTGCATCCATTAGGTGATAGTTTCATAGGTGGAAAATATCATGTTTTTTTCTATATGGAAGATACTTCCATTTAATAAAACATTTGACTACCCATGAACTATAAATGGAATTGACCACATAGTTGGGTGTTTTCAATATGATACTAAACAAAAAAAATAAGAAGAACCGAACAAAAAATAACAAATGACCAAAGAGATGTAGACATTCATGAACTAACCCTAATTTAATGTAACCAACTCTGATTATAGTTAAATATTTAAAAAATAAACTAAAATAATTTAAACTGAACCAAACATATAATGACCAATCCAAATTTAATCAAATCATAACCAACAAATATATACTAATTTGAAACTATTTGACCTGAAATAAACCAAACCAAAATAAAAAAACTGAATAAATTCATCTAGAATAGAATTTAATTCTATTGAATCAAACTGAATAGGCCCAAAAAACCCAAACCAAATTGTACCCAAAAAATAGAATCAATCAATAAAAAATTAAATTTAATTAAACATAACTAAAATTTTCAAATATTTACAAATAAAATAAAAAATAACTATCATATATTTAATGTGGACAAACTAAATATATATGGCATAACTATACCTAAATCAACCAGAACCGAATTAATATGAAACTATAGAAACCAATAAAGAAGGAGGAAAACCAAATCACGATTTATGATCCAACCAATCCAAAATGTAACTAAATCAATAGTGAAAAAAATATCACCAAATTGAAATTAATTGAATCTGATGAAACTGAACTAAACTAATTTGAATCGTAACCAATATAAAAACAAAAAAACAAAAAATGTACTAGTTTAAAAATGATAAACAGAAGTGAATAAAAAATGAAAAAGGCCACATGTAAAAAAATGGAATAAAATGAATTGAAATAATTAAAATAGAAGATAAAATAACTAATTGAATCTAAAGTAACATATATTAAACTAAATCTTATAAAGGATAAAAAATAAATCAAATTGAAATGAAAATTTATAAATAAATATAGGTGAATTAAAATAAATAAAATTGATCCAAAATAATCTAAACTAAATTAAGATGAAAAAAATAATCCAACACTATGAAATGGTATTTCGTTAATAGAAATTGAATATAATTGAACCAAACTAAATTGAATTGAGCAATACTTCATCAAATTGAATTAAAATACCTAAATAAAATTATACCATGTAAAAAATAATAAGAATAACAAGGATTAAAACCAAGATAACCTTATATATTCTAATTCTATATAAGTATTGATATTATTTATCCAAATAAACAATAAATATAGTCATTTCATGTGTCTTTTTACCAAAAAAAATACCAATATTGACTATATGCTATCATCAATATCCATCATTGGAGATTTTACCTTAATTTTCCCTATTTTAACCCCTTTCCAATTAAATAGTATTAAAATTGAAAAAAATAGGAACAAATCTAGAATATATTTTACCTTTCTATTTTACCATATTATTGATGTATTTAATCTTGATTTTTTTTAATAAATATATTCCATTTTCATTATTCTATATGTATATTTCTCTAATACTCATGGGAATAATATATTCAAATATGAATCCTTAAATACCAGTTTAATTTAATTTATAAAATCAATATTTAATCATATTCTCAATTCTACCAATTGATTTTATAAAATTTCTATTTTTAACAAAATCATATCATACAAGCATAAAGTAATCAATCACTATAGAAAATCATATTACAACATAGAGTATATCCATTTTATATTAGTTATGAAATTAAATTTCAATAAATTATTTTCAATTATGATTTTCTACATTCAATGTAATTCTGTAGAGTAGTTTTCAATATTGAAGGATGTGTGTCATGAGAAAAATTGTTTTTCTTGAGCAGAAATATGAAAGATGAAACCATTATAAATGAACTGACACAATATAAGATTGTATGTTTTACTTTGTATATATTAATATTTAGTATATATTTTATAATTAAATATTCAATTTATATTTGTAATAGTGTGATTTGGCGTCCCTTTATGTGTAGTAAGCTAACATATTTGTTCCAAATGATCATTTACATCATGTTTTAGGATATTCACATCATGGAAGCGTGTTCTGTTGACCATGGAATAGTATTGTATTTACTAGATATTTTCTTTGTTTTGGTGTCAGATATGGTAGAAATTATTTAGAAAAATATAATTCATGGGTAGCACATTCTCATGATAAGATAGAAGAGGCCAAAAAATTGTTCATACTGGAGCATTACCGAAATAAAATGACCAATGATTTTTTTTTGAAATTTATGGAAGTCTTATGTCCATCACTTCCACTAGATACTACTGTAGTTTCAAATGAATATATGTTGATGTTTAGTATGTTATATAGTGAATTATTCATTGTTCATATTGGTGGTCGAGACAATTATTTCTCTAGTGATGGTGATGGTAAAGATGATGGTGAGCATGATTATGAGTATGATAGTGAGGATGATGGTGAGGATGTTGGAAATCATAACGGTGATGATGGTGACTATGATAGTGATGAGGTGTAGATTTCTTCTTTACTTATTTGAATGATATTTATGCCATTTTTTCATAATTATTTATGAATGAATATATTTGACGTTCTGAATGTTTGTTATCATTGGTTGAATGAATTATTTGGTTTCTTCAATTATCATTGTTTTAATATTGGTTGGTGATGTTTTTTTTGCAGTTAATTGACCAAGGTGGTGTGTGGCACTAATTTCTAGTAGTTTTTTGTGGATGTTTGAGTAGGGTGGGGGTTCTACTACTTTTTAAATTATTGGTGGTCTATAAAAATAGGTAAAAACTATTTCTGGAGAGTTATACCAACATTTGCTTCAAAAAAATGATATAGATTAAATTAAAATATCCTTATAAAAATGGTTCAATGAAAACTGTTGGTATAGGGATATACCAAAAGACAATAATACAAAGTTCCAAAGAACCATTGGTATAGGAAAAAAATGTTTCTACAACCTATACTAATGATTTTGAACCGTTTCTATATTAAATAATTCCAACAATGTCAAGTAAGATACCCCAAATCGGCTCATGATGAGTTTCTATGATAGATGCAGGAATGTATACTATATCAGGTAGCACCTATGGTCACTTATTGAGAATATCCAAAAAATTAGTAATTCCAAATATCATAAAATCAATTCAGTCCCTAGATAATCATATTTAAACCATAGATTGGTGACACACCTCAGTACAGTAAGAAAGTAATCTATATCCTGAGTTGGCGGATACAACTCCCCCAAAACCCAACTTTGGAAATCCAACCATCCTAACCTTCAATGGTATGGGGGATCCATATTAGTAAATGATACAATATATTTATTTATGTGTCCCCATTATGGAAGCACATGAACATATTGCAGCATCAATGTTAAGGTGCTTTATGGAGACTATGGAGGGAATGGATTTCAACCTATATAGTAATCTACTGGCTGGATCTACTGTAACTTGGGAAGACATTTATTGGTAAATCATTTATAATTTTATCCCCACATTGAGAATTTTAATGATCCATACCATCTATAATTTCAAATAACATGAAAATTAGAGTGTCTCAAATTTCATCACTTGATGCAACTGTATGAAATTATATCTAAATATTTAATTCCTATAGGAGACACTATCAGAGAGACCCAAAGAAATATCCTAGATTATTTGTAAAGACAATTTATTCCCATAAAATATCCTATTATATTTTATAAATTTTTATTAGTTTTGTATATGTTATAAAATTTCATTCTTTTCTCCATGGAAAAATATCATTCAACATAGATAGCTTATTAGAATAGGATTAGAAATGTATAAGAAGTGTTTTTTTCTCAAACCATCGCTAGTGTTGAATCTCTTTCTATATCTCTCTATCTTTCTTCTTATCCCATCAAATACCATATGGTACCTCCCCTAGAAGCATTTATTAGAATTAATACCCCTTCTAGGTGGGAAATTAGAAGATTAATCTCTCAAAATATAATGACCAGAAAATAAGAATTAGTATTTTTAAAAAAGAAATGTTTTGGGATACTTCTTTACATCCATTTAACAAAACTTAGTCAAGTTGTTGGAGCCCGACAAAATAAATTATATTAGTCTCAACAACCACAATGATTACTAAAATTATCATTAGATATTGGGATATTATATCAAATCCTACTTCTCCTTTAATATATTTTCATGATGGTGGTTGGATCTAGGTAGGTTAAGTTTGTAAAACGCTCAACACATGTGACTCATGTCTCTATTGCATCCAAAAAGAGGAGGGACAATGGTTTGAAGTACCTAATAATAGTGTGTAGAAATTTGATCACTTGGGTACTATGAAATTAGTTAATTGGGTACAAAATATTCTCATAGAATCACTGAATGAAATAGATGCAACCCCAACTCCCTCTAAAATATATTCATCCTGAAATTCCTAAAAAGGAAAGCATAACCAATGAAAGAATAACATTGTATAAGAGTTGGAATCTTGGATGAATCCTAAACTGATCCATGAAAACTTACCCCACCAAATTGAACCCTCTTCATATGAAAAGTCTCAATATTCATCTGTTAACATCATTAAATTAACATACTAATTCTCTAGTGAAGAAGGGACATATGAATTGTAACTTTATATTCATGCTTGGGGAGGGGTTGTAGAGGTCGAGGAGGATGTCTACATTGATGCCATGGTAGACACTAGTGTTCTAGCATCATTTCCACTAGAGACATATACATATTCAAAACCCATAATCGTGCACTCTATGTATCCTAATAGAAGAATAAATATGTGTATGAATGTTCTAGGGTTTTTTTAGATCTCATCTATTTATAATACCATCAAGTAAGAGTAAAACTGGATCATCAGGATCGATATGCATGATTTTCAACGTGACCCAAGTAGTAGATGATAAAATTTCCCCGGATTTAATCATGGATCTTAATCTTGAAAATGATATCTATGGATAATAAGAATTAGTCCAGGTAGTAGCCCTATAGTGGGAAGTTTAGTCCACTCACCCATAAGTATGACATCATGAAGCATCTAGACATCATCTATATAGCCTTAAATTTTGTATTCACTCCCTCTATGAATGTAACGTAGGTATGAACTCATTGATTTCCTTTATATTACTTAAGAGTTTAAGGTTAAGTCAATTATAGTTGAATTATACTATGTAGATACCAATGTCTCTTAAATTCCACCTAGTCATATCATTTATAGAATAAGATTAGGAGGTTTCTATTTGGGGATACATCATAACCTTGTTCATGTCTAGAAATCACAATGATGTCGACCTATATCGAGCCTTGATCGATAATGGCTCTTGGTTCAACCTCTACCTAGTATAAACCATCCATTTTTTCTATAGTGATACTGACATATATTTCTCCCACTGGAAACCCATGCAAACAAAAATTTTGAGAAAAAACCACTATAGAAGATAAAATCAAGAACCTAGTTTAGAAAACCTCACCATTGATTCTATGTTCATAGTGGTCCATCAGGAAACAAAATTTTATGTTTTTCTTAAAAATCCATGGCTCCATGAACATGTGGGAGTACCCTTGTCATACCATCAATGGATGGTATATTCCACTAATAGATAGATCAGGGTACTATACAATGATAATGTTGACATTCACTCATATAGATCTCAATATAATGTCTAGAGTTTCTAAAAAAGGGAGAGGATGAAGCTAATAGGACACAATACCTTCCAGATAACCACCCCAATGGCTTCAAAGAAACTCCTACCAACCCATTGAGTGAGCATGGTGTGGAATACATATTACCCATAAACTAGATCGAGGTGGTAACCCAATATCTTTGGAGTCATTGGATCTGGTGTGTCCCACTAGATGAGAATCCAAAAGACCCAATCACTTTTATTTCATGTGGTGTCCATGTGGATTTCCTAACTGAATATCCATTACCATTAGAGAAGGACTTTCATGTCATCCATATAGATCAATCTTAATCCCAATAACCTCAACGTAAAGAAAGGTATAACTAATAATTCATCTACCCATCCAAGTCCCTTGGGTAATATTTTCCCTTATAAAAGAAGATAGTCATGCATTATGGGAATATTTTTCCCCATATATATAATATTAGTTACATCAATTCATCTTGGTTAGTCAAAATCATGATGTGTCCCTTAATAAGATGATAATATCAATGAAATAAATTCATATGATAATTATAATGAAAAAAATGAAAAAAATCCATCCTCTACCACCGATTGTGTAGTAAAAAAAATGATGAATAAAATCTTAGTGATTCCCCTAAAATATTTGAGAAATATGTCTTGGACACCATTTATATTATCCGATAAGGAAATCTGAGAAACATATCAGATATATAGCATACATTAATAATTTCCCATACGAACTCTAAATAACTAGGGGAATATATATCATTCATGACGAAACACTGATATGTTTTTTCATTAAACTATATAGAAATTACCAAGTCATATTCCTAAGTGGATACTCATCACTTTGGTTTGTTACATAACCATTGTGGATAAAAACTATTTGTGAGAAGGATGATTCCAACTCTTTCCACTAAGGTTAATGTTTTAGTTGATAAGATCATCAAACCCAACTTCTTTATGGGATGATCAATAATCAAAATCCTTATCTAACATAGTTCCCTTCAAAAATAAAAATAAACAAATAAGGGTTTGTATTGACTTCTAGGATCTCAATTAGTGTTTCCTAGAGGATTACTTCTTGGTCCCAATCACAAAACTTTTGATTGATGTGACATTTTGATTTTAATACCACTTTATTATAGTTGATTATTCCACATATCACCAAACATGGATTGCTATCGATGATGAGGAAGCCACATATTTTAGAGAACCTTAATATGTTTATTTATACTAAGTAATGCCCTTTTGATTGAATAACAATGGTTCTAAAAATAAAATATCCATACACAACATCTTTAATTCCTTTCTAGGAAAAAATATGGTGGTCTATGTAGATAATACGATGGTTAAATCCAATAAATTTTTTAACCACCTTTATAATATGGAATTAATTTTCAACAAGATAAAATAAATTATATTCAAGATAAAGTACTTGAAATGTTCTTTCAAAGTAATGATGGTAAAACATCCCAACATTATATCACACCACTACAGAATATATTTTTATCCTGAGAAGACCTAGGAAATTCTTGACATCCATCCTCTTAGATATATTGAAGAGTTGATAATACTCCAAGGATTAGTTTAATATATTAGGAGTTCCATATCCAACCTCACCGGTTAATTCCTAACATTTATTAGAATGATGAAAAAAGGACTCATTTACTTTTAGAGGGAATATTTTCATAGAACCCTTGATGACCTCAAGTAGTATCTTTTTAACCCACCAGTTATAATTCCACTAGTAAAAGAGAATACTCTCAACCATTATATAGAAATCATGAATCAATAACTTTATTCACTTAATGAGCATAAAAATGACCAGAAAAAAAACTTATATTACCTCATCAAGAAAATAATTGATGCTAGGTTCTGATACTGTGACATTGAGAGGAGTTTTTTCAAATTATTATTTAAGGTGTCGAAGTTGAGATACTACCTTCACATCATGAGGTAAATTTCGTATCCCTTGTTGAAATTCTTAAGAAAATCATCTACCATTCGATGTAAATTTTGCATCTACCATAGTGGGAAATTATCCTACAACAATTCAATATTAATATAATGTCTTGTACAGGAATCAAAGGAAAATCATTGATGAATTTTCTCATGGAATAACCATCCCCAAAAAGGGAACCAACCAACGTAGAGCTCCACAATGAATAATTTTCAGCCATTCATAACACTACACACATTTGGTAGATTTACATGGATAGTGCCTCCATGAACCAGATTGGGACACGGATGGAAAACCCAAAATATAAATGGGTTGGTATAGGGGTTGATATCATCAGCCAAAAAAATGTTTTTCCCATAACCATTCCTACTATTGTAAGGTTTCACTAACAATGAGGTAGAGTACCCAACCATAATTGTAGGATTATATTTTCTATGAAAATGAAAGTGGATCTATTAAACCCCAAAGGTGGATCATAGTTAGTAATTAAGAAAACTAACATTGAATATTCCATGAAAAAAGTAATTAATCCCCTTTAATGGTTATATTTTATGGTTAATGATAGAATTATAATCTCAGTTGAAAATAGTTCATGTCACATGTTCAAAAAAATGAAAGGTTTAATACCTTGGATAATGTATCTACAACCCTATATGATCATGAATATGATGAAACAATAATCTTCATCATGAATTGTACGGTGGTTAGTCTATTATTATATAATAATATGGATGAGATCAAGGATAATAATCTTTACCCTACCAAGGTGATTCCAAAACCTCTCCATCTAGAACTATAATTGGTTAGATGTCCCATATAATGGACTACTTCCCAAATGGAATTATTACAAAAGATCATTCCAGAAAGAAGAAGATCCATCATAGGGTAAGGAATATTATCTTATATGATTTCCCAAACTCCCAAAATGTCTTCTAAAAGAGATATGTTTAAATATTTCTCCTCAAATTCATTTAAGGAGGATACATATTCACTATTATACATGAAGTACATTCTAGATCTCGGGGTGTTCATCTGTTAGGAAGAAATATTTCCAATCAAATTTGATGACTTCATAATTTATATCCCTTAAAGATATAGGATTTTATTAAGTATACAAATAAATTATAGTATTTTCATATACATGTCCACTGTATTCACCAACCCCCAAATTTATCACATGCTAAGAAACACTCCATTTTATTCACCATTGTCGAAACTGATGTCATGGGGACATATTACCTTTCTAAACTTTGGTGTATTAAGTTTATACATAATTACACTAACTTCTTCTTAAAATGGGTTTAGGCTATACCCCTCTATGTATTCAGCAAAAAGGCTATGATCAACATTTTAGATTCACACATCGTTACTATATTTTGGATCCTTAAAAAAAATATTAACAAACAACTATACTAATTTTTTTTCTCACATCCTACGATCTATCTCAAATATCATCACCAACAAGACCCATTAACAAATGGGGGGATTCATCCTTACTACATAATGTTAAACTACATGAAATTTACTTTCTTAATTATGTTAAATTGCATTGATGGGTCCTAGAAATATAACCTTGAACATTATGTCATTTTTTCCTCGGTTTCTTAACATTATAACACATGGAAAATCTTAGTATCTGTGGAAATCCACACATTATCCTATACGGGGAAAATAGTGCCCCATATTTAAAATATGGGTGGTTTTATTACCATTATTTTTGGACATGTAGTAATGCCTAGTTCTATCTTCCCATGGATGGTTATATCTTCATCTTATATTTTATTTTTTAAGGTGACATACCCTTCAACAAATCAAAATGGGTTTTTTATCCCACTCACTATAAAACCCATATAAAATTCATTATTTTAGGGATCTAAACTACATAGAATTATTTTATCACCATCAAATGCTGAAATTCGTGTTAAATATACATCCCTCTTATGTGATCTCATACAATGTTAGTGATATTCCAATTACACCATGTTTCTCAAACATGGCATGTATCACATGAGATTAGGGATCCTGTTTCATTTCATTGATAATCTTGATTGATGTGAGTCATGCATGATATTGGGGAGAAAAATTTCCCCACCATATAATGTTAAACTACATAGAATGACTTCATTCTCATAAGTCCCTATACTATAAAACATGTATTCCCTTGTCACATAATTAAAAACTATGCAATGCATGGTCTTTCCCCTATGGAATAAAACTAAATAGTTTTATATGTGATATATGTCCTCATTCATTGTGCATGAGCCTAATCAGAATAGGTATCTTCTAAATAATTTTTTTGGATTGATTCCTATCTAAAAATGATATATAGTGATTTTGAGGTCTATTACATTCATCTTAGATACTAATTTTAAAACCATTCAATTACCTTATGTAAGAGTCATATCCATGTAAGGTTATCAAGTGAATAGTTCTTTTTTATAAGACTAAAAAAGAATGCTCTTATAATTAAGGTGACTTGAACATCCAATTTCAGGAATACTCCATATTCATTCTCTTAGTCCCCATTCTAAACCTATATGTTTAAAAATTCCACATCCCTACATATGATCTAGACATATACAAGAACTATGTTCTAAAAATTAAATGTTTCTAAATTACCATTATCAACAAATATATAGTGACAACATAATATTGAAGTATAGTTTTATCCACTAATAAGCTAAATAATTCCCCCCTTTCAGCCCATTGTCTGGGACCACTCCATTATGATGGGTTTTCATCCCTCATTAGGGTAAAACCATTCCACACTCTCCTTATATTAGAGAAATATTCATGTGATATTTTTATGGTGTGTGACCCCTTAACCATGGTTTTTGAAGCAATGATATGATAAAAAATGTCCCATACCCTAGCACAGACTACCCAATTCATGTCGGGTCTGATCTAATATACTATATCTAAATTTAAATGAGGATTTTATTACTTTTTATATTAGCTAGATATATTCAAATACCATTAAAATAACTATATGTGTCCTGATTCATGACCCAACATGATATATAGTGACATCTAGATCATATATCTTAGAACCAAACATGAATATCATTTTGAAAAAGATATATATCAAGACATCGTAGGCATTATTTATAGATAGTAATATAATTGGGAACAATTATCTCTTAACCTTAGAGATATATAAGATTCATGGAGGTAGAGACATTAGGTTTCTTATAAACTTCTTGACTTGATTTTTTCACATAATCCCACTTTGTTTCTATGATATTTTCATTACCATAAATTTTAATTCCTTACATTTGCATTCTTCTTTTGGCCACCCCCATCCTTTAGAATATCCTCTCAGTTTAACTCCTCATAGAAATTGGTAGTGAGAATATCTAATTGTATAGGGACAATTATATATTGTAATGATGTATATGAACCATAATATCATAATATACTCAATACCTTAATATAGATTACCAGTTGTAGGCATATTTTTTCCTTTCGAAAAGTGTCCTCTAACCCCTTGTGTTATTTTCTTATAGCGTGGGGATTTTCCCCATTATCAATGGTCAACTTAAACTCACTTGTATCCATTTCGTGGTGATTTAGATATTCTCATGATATGATTCATAGATCCCATAATACAACTATTTATGTGAATTTAATTGCCTTTATTGTAACACACTTGTCCATCATGCTTACTTTATAGGAATGATTATAACATCTTTACATAGTACTATATATGGTGTGCATCACTCATCACTTTAAGATTCCATTATATCTAATTATAAATATATTATAATTATTCATAATACTATGAATATAGTTTACATGATGGAATGGTAAACCTACATGATCTTAAAACTATTTATAGTTGCCTAATTTATTTGGATTGATCTTCATTCCACACAAGGGCTAAACCCATGTAAAATATCCCTTGATTTATGTAGGTTTCCACTCATTATACAACACTACGGATAAAAATTATCATTTTTCCTACATATGAGATAGATATATGTAGGGATTATTTATATGAATTATGTGTTAATTAATTACTATTTCTATTTTATGCATTGTGATGCTTGGATCTCATGCCTCGAGCTTAGTCACAGATCTGATTTGTCCCATTCTTAGGGATCAGACTCATTTACATCAGGATTTATTCATGATATCATGACATCATAATAGTGTAACACCCTAATATTTTATTCCAAGTATAACTTTAAATAAATATTATTTTTCACATATTGTCTCAAATGAAAAATAGAACTAAAATAGAGCATGAAATTTTTAATTATAAAAAAGGGAAATATTTCAAAGAACTATTTTTAATTTTTTATGTATTTATATCATAAAATAAATTGATAACATTCAAAATAAATTTTTTTATAAATTTTTTCCATGTGAATAAAAATAAATTACCAGTCATTTAAATAATAATTTATATAAAATTATCTAAAGAGAACTTCTAGTTACAAAATTCATTTTCCAATAAAGTAGTTTTTCAAAATATTTTAGGTTTTTATTTATAAGTTAAATTCCAAAATTTTCAAAATATTATTTGACCAAATTAACATCATTTTTTTATTAAACATATCAATATTATCTAACAATGAATATATTTTATTTTATGATTTTTTTAATATTAAAAAATACATTTTTTTGAATGTTATATCTACTATGAAATCATTACGATATAAGACTGAAGTAAATATTTATGAAACAATTTTATTAATAAAAATTTATTTTTTGATTAAAATATGTTATTTAAATATTTTAATCCTAATTTTGAAACCTATTATTGACATTTTGGAACCTAAGTTATATTTTATTCTCATAAAAAATTTGGTCGTTTTCCTTTAATTAATTCTTCAAAAGATTACATTAAGTTTTGGTTTAGCTTGAGATCAAATACACCATAATTTTTTTTATTATAAACCAATAAAATAAATTATATTTATAATATTTTTCCTAAATATGTATAAATATATGTTTTTCTTAAAAAGTAAGTTTTTCAAAACAATTTTTTTCATGCATTATGTGTTTTATTTAAAAATTAAATATTAACAAATTTAAAAATTGAATAAAATATCATAGTTTATTATTAGAAATTTTTAAATATATAATAAGAGAAATTAAATTTTTGGGAATAAAAATAAAATTCCAAGGTAAAATTCTGGAACCATGATAAAGGTGAAAATGAATTATAAATGTTAAATGAAGAGGTAAAGTCACAAAATATTAAACAAAAATCAAAAATAAATGAGTGGGTGAAATATTTAATAAGCTTAAAATATCTTACCAAAACTAATGATAGATTTTTCAACCAATTTATTTCAATTTGACATCTATTTTTATATTAATAAATATTTATTTATAGAAATGACACCTCTCTCACTAATGAAAGGACTCATTCACCACCCCACATCTTTTCACACCTAAAGAATCATATATCAAGAAAATATACCCAAATACCTCAAAACCTTTTTTCCATGTATTATAGGTCACTTTCTCACTGAAATACCAATATAAGAGTCCACAATGAGTAGTCTATAGAAGGATATCAAAATAAGAGGTAATGGTTTTAAATAAGTTCTTTTAAGTTTAATTTTCCTTAAACCTCGTACTAATCTATTATAACCATTATAAACTAATAATTTAATTATCATAATTATAATTAAATTTTATTATGTTGATTTAATACCCATTATCTACCTTTATCTCATCAATTAAAAAAATTAAATTGTCCCTCATATTATGGTCGGCTCATCGCTTCAATGAATGACGTATTTTGTTTTTCATCACAAAATTACATGGATGGTTATTAAAATTATTTTATAAATAAATATTATATTTATGAAATTATTAATATTTTTTAAATATAATTTTTAAATTATATTGGTGCTCTTAATAATAAATGATCATAGTGGTTTTTATTACCCAATAACAAGAACACTGATACATATTTTATAATTTGAATCTATTTGAGATAATCAAATGAGATGTATAATTTTTTTGATATCATAATGAAAAATATTGTATAAAAATATAATTGTAGTGAATTTTATCAATGTAATATGAAGTGATGACAAAAAACATTGCACTAAAATTAATAAATAATGGTTGAAGATACTAACAACTAATAATCAATATTAACTAAAAATATGTAATAACTATGTCATAAATGATTATAAAGAATTAATATAGAAGGTAATACATACAAATAATTTTTTGAAATAAAATATTAATTATACATAGTTTATTATAATGGAACTTCATGTATTTTCACACAATCGAGAATCCAAAGTAGGGGATCTTTGTCTCAAATTTCCATTACATGAAACATAATTTATATTTATAATCATGATATCTTTTATATGGTTTACTTACTTCCCATTTGTATTATATTTTTAATATTAAATTTTATTTCATGGTATTTAAAAAAATCATGTTCCATCCATATTTTATGGTCAATTTATTAAAAAAATTAATAAGCATTGTTAAATAAATTTTCATTCAATGAGTTATAAACTTTATTCATGATCTTATTTTTTCTTAATTTGGTTTCTCCCACCCAATTATTTTATTATATTACATACAATATTTATTTTCTTAGTTTTATATTTTTCATACCGTGTAACAACCCTTTGGTTAAATATCAAACTAAAAGTTTTCATATAGTTGAATTTGACCTTATCTCTTTTTTATGATCGGGAATCATTCACCTCTATGTACATATTCTCTACATTGTCTTATATATGACCTTTTTATGTACATAAATTATCCCATAAGGTTATTTTATGTTACCTTTTACTTTAAGAAAATATATAATCTTTTTAACATCTTATAAATATTCATTATATAATTTCATTACAAAAGTGTAAAATGAATATTATTTTTTTATTTTTTTCTACATGAATCCCTTTTCCCTCTATTGTAACTATTTCTCTCAATTAATCATTATATTCATGTTTTAATGGTTTTCCAAATTATTTTTAATCCATTTTTTTGTGAATATTTTATTTTAAAAAATATAAATATTTTAGAAGAATAACTAAAGGTATTTCAATACATATATGTATATTTTATTCATCCACTCCATAATTAATATCTTTATATTTATTTCCTTTGATGTTTTAATTATTTTTAGAAATTATGACTATAATAAATTATTGGAAACCATAAGGATAAATCAAAAATAAAGAATAACATCCTAAAATTTTGGTTAACTAAAGAGTGTGTGGGTTTTTTAATGAAATATATATCCAAATACTATATGTGGATATAGGATATATATTTGATGCACCTAATGGTAAAACCCCCAAAAAAGGTTTCTTGTGTATTATATTGATCTTTACTTGATGAGAAAAATTACTCCTAAATGTACATGTGGTTTTATACTCTAGGGGAATATTATTTGGTTGTTTCACATGCTCTATAAAAACCATTAATGTTTCAATATGAAATGATAAATATATTTATCTATTTCTATGTGATACAATCCATAAGAATTTTACAATGAATCTTCTTATATAAGTGTTTTTAATTTATGTCAACATCCTTTAATTTTTCTTATACTTTATTTGGGATATTTTTTAATGATACCATCCACCTTCTTTCTTTAGATGGATTTTGATAAAATCATACATTATTATAAAAATGATTTCATTCTCATGGTTTAGTTAAACAGTTATAGAATTGCGAATTCATTCGTGTTCTTGGGAGTTTACCATATCGTGTTACATTCATTTTTAATGAATTGATGCCCTTATTTTCTCTCTTTTTAATTTATAGTTCATTCCTCTTGTTTTTTGTAAGGGTTATGTTTTCTATCAATCTTATTATGTCTCTCAAATGTATCTATTTTCTTTATGTCCATTTTATTTAATCACATGGATTTACTCTATATCATCTCTACTATTTTTGGTATTGATATAATCATATACACATTAATACATATGATGTTAGTTTTAAGAGTTCTTATTAATAATGCAATTATATTTATTGACTAGGGAAATATGGGTATTCTATATAATTTTTATGTAATTAAAGATGTTTAAATATTACTAAGGTGTGTTGATTATGTATTAAATTTTTTATTAATTAATTTTTTAGATGAATGTAATATTATTATTTAATGATGGATGGGGCCTGAAATTATATATCCCCTTGATGCATCAGTGACTCTCATGAGACAAAATAGTTTCGATATTTAGAATATTTCTTACCTATTTATGTATGAAATCTTGAATAAAGAATCTCTGGTGACATTAATATGTTCAAAATTATTCATTTCATCACTATTAAATAAATTTTTTTGTCCATTTGATTATTTTAATTATTATGTTATTCTCATATATATATTTATTAAATGATGAAGTTATCGATTATATGGGATTATTTACTTATTAATTTTTCAGGTCACATTATTCATGCCATGATTATTAAATGATATCTTAGGTTTTATACTACACTGTATAAGGCATTTGATCTCACCCTTCTAATATATTCGTTTCCTCATACATTAAAGTAGAGTATTACATTTTAAATTTATAGATGGGTATCATGTATAGATAGTTTTTTAGGATGTATTTAATACTTATTGTAAAATAATTAATCCTTATTTTAGTGGTAAAAAATGATCAATTGATGGGAAATAAATTGGTTTAGTAAGTTAAAAGTTTTTTCTTAAAATATATAAAATTATAAATTGAAAATATCTTAGCAATGGAACTGACTCAATAATGGCTATTGATATTGAAAATATTTTTTGTTATGTTTGGTTGTATTCTACTAGTTTTGATGAAAGTTTGTAAAGAATATTATATTTAACATTAGATTGGAGAGTGTGAGTTTGGGGCATCATAGTTGGTATCAAAATAGAGTTTAAATATATTTTGAGGTTAGAATATTATGATTTGATAATATTTTATGATTTATAGATACAATCATGGATTAATAATATTTGGGTTAAATAAAACTTTAATGTCATAAAACCCCATTTGAGGTTTTATGTGATTTGATTTTAAAGTTGTAAATGATATTTTCGATTTTTTTAAGAAATATTCATTATTGAGTTATAGATATCACTTGAGGACGATATATGATTTTATGTTGATGTAATTGGTGTTTATTATGTAATATTTTAGTTAATTATTGGAATATATTATAAAAATTATAGATAGCCTTGGGGGTTTAAACTTGATTTGGTGATAAGGAAATTCAAGTTATTTAGGGGAAAGGATAATATATTTTTGGGAGTATTTTTTATTAAGGTAATATTGATTGATATGAGATTTTTTGGGCTAATGGTTAAGAAAACTAGTATTGATTTCTCATATGAATATTTTTATTAATTATGATCATAACCATTTTGGTTTTAGTATTTGTTTTAGAACAAGATCATAACCATGATTTAGTGAATTTTTTTTCTCTAGATACTCAAATAACCTACTAGGGATACATATTAGGCACAAATAGTTATGAAAAATGAAAATCTAAAAATACTTCTATCATGAGGTAAAATATGATTTTCCTAGTCTTACCTAAGATAATAGGGTAGATATATTTGTATTAAAGTTATATCAGGAGCCATGACTATACAATGAAGACCCTCATATATTTTAATTGATGAGAGTAATAAAAATCTTTAAGATAAATTTTATTTAATGGGATACAATGTAATACCTTGATATTTTTTTTATAATTTCCCATTAAATAAATATAATTATTAAAATATTTTCTCACATGATTCACTGAACAAAACCATATTGAAAAATATTTGATGTTAAAAGGGGAAAATTTTCCAATGAACTATTTTTATAGTGTTCTTTAATTTTTATAGTAAATTAAATTGATTAAATTTAAAGGATTGTTCTTATTAAATGTTTAAAAATAAAAAAATAAACTAACACTCATAAAATGGGAAATTTATATAAAATTATATTACAAATAATTAATGTTTAAAAATCCATCTTTAATAAAAACAATTTTTCATTATATTTTTTATTTTGGTTGAAAACTTAAATTAAAAAAATTTATAATTTGAATTTTACAGAATTAAATTCATTTTGGATTCATCATTTCAAAATTAACTTAAGGTGAATATTTTTATATTTTTCTAAAAAGGATTATTTTTTAGTGAATAGTAAAAATACAATTTTTTTATGTACCATAATTATTATGGTATCATCATGATATAAGCATAAATTTAAATTTTATGAAAATTGTTTCCCAAAAAAAATTATTTAGGGATGAAAATAATTCATTAAAAATATTATATTGAATTTAGAAACTAATGATGAACATTTTGTAACCAACTTTATATTTTATTCTAATAAAAAACTACTTTTTTGTCTAGTTCCATTATTTAAGTATTCACAACATTACATTCGATTTTTGATTGTTTTTAAAGAAACTTTGACCCAATTTTAAATTATAAAATAACAAAATAAATATAATATAAAATATTTGGCCTAAATAAGTATAAATTCTTGTTTGTTGATTAAAAATATAGTTTTTCCAATAATTTTTCACTATATTATGTGTTTCATATTAAAATTAATTTGAATAATTTTTATAAATTTAATCAAATAAAATGGACTTCATATTTTGAATTATCATGTAAAAATTGTATAACATGGTCAATTTAATTTTCAAACACAAAAAATTACAAAGGTAAAAATTTATTATCGCGATGAAGGTTAAAATTTTGTAAAAAATATTAAATCAAGAGATAAAATCACAAAATATCATAAAACCTCAAATGTAAATCAGTGTATGAGAGATTATATGACATTAAATATTATTATCCTCTCTTATTATTAATTTTTTATTCAGTTTACTTGAATATGAATTCTTTTCTTATATTAAGAAATTAATATTTACAAAAAAATATAACCCTTATCAATTATAAAAGGATCCATTCACCACCCCACATATCATCACATATAAAGAATCTTAATGTGATAAAACTCTATAAAAAACCTCCTAGAACATATTACCCAATTCCTAGAGGTTATGGCCACAAAAAAAGATCAATCTTGGAAGGCATAAAGAGTAGTCTAAATGATGGGATTAAAGGAATAAATAATTGTTTAAACTGATATTTTAAAAGTTTCTTGATTATTAAACCTCCCCCAAATATACTCTACCCATCCTTATAAAATTACATTAGTATCATTATTATATTGAAATGTAATTATGTTTATGGAATTCAGATTGTCTAACTTCTTCATTATTGTTCCTAAGTCTAGTAATAACACTAATAGAGGGAAAAGTTAATCAATAATCCCTTCTTATTTTAAAAATATACATTTTAATTCAACCTATATAACTAATTAAATCATTGATGCACTATTTTTCCCCCTTAGCATAAAGAAATTATGAAAAATATAAATGGAGCATGTCATAAGGCTTTACATGGTTCATTCATCAAATCCTGCTCCGTAATTGGTTTGGGTGACATTCTAGGACCTAGTTTTTCCAAAATAAATAACACAAAAATAATGGAAAATATATCTCTTGAAAATATTGATGAGAAGTCTCAAAAAATACCTAGTATATAATCTCTCAAAATATGTATTCTTTGAGTGCTCACAACATTCTTCCCACAATATGTTATGTATACCCACATCCTCCAGTTGAATCTATCTTCCTAAGAGATCCTATTTTCCACCTCCCTATGGGGTCATTATATAGCCTCCTTATAGTTCTTTAAATGTCCTTATAAAACCTTCATATTTTTCTTTATGTCTATCTTATCTTACTGTAGACAATCATTCATGTTCATCCCTATTTCTATGCATATTTCTTCTTATGAGGGATTCTTCACCACACTCATAGATCTCTTAGAAACAAAGTAAATATGTAAAAAAATAAAGGGTTCCTACTTATCACTTCTTCCACAACATCAATACTAAATAATTCATGTTGGTCATCTTCTAATTTGATACATGAAATATTATCTAAGGTTTTAGTATTAGGATCTATCACAATTTTAACACAGTGTATGAAAGTTCTCTCAATAAATCACTCATACTCTTCTTAAATTTCCTACCAATACATATTCACAATTAATATAATGAAAAATATCTTTCATTTTTGGAATATTAATACTCCATTTTTATAAGATGTATGAATGAAGTTCCCTTTTTAACTCGGTTAAGAAAACTCTAAGTGAGATAATTTTTAATCCCCCAATTAAATCAAGTCAAGTTATCTTTTTAAATATTATTAAGACATAGAAATAAATACTTCTTTTATAATCTATGAAATCATGTTCTTTAACCTCATTATATATATCCACATTCATCACTACTTGTGTTGATTTCTTATGGATATCTTACTCATGCCATATTTATAGGCATCTCAAAAATTATCTATGTCTAGAAACTACCATGAGGTGGATCTGATATGTGAAATGATAATGTGAAGTGACCATATGAACTAATATGGATCAAACGTATGTCTAAATGGATCAATAATTCTTTATCAACCATATAACGTAAATTCATCCAATCATACCTGACATATCATGATGAGAAACTAGCCATGTGAAGAAAACTAATAAGCTTTATGTAGCCTATACAAATCTAATATTACCTTGATATAGTGCCTCCTTACCTTTAGGAAGATTCATTAAACTTTGAATTACCTTTCCATAGTTCACGGTTCACCTTTATGTTGGTATTCCCCTTTATATATTACAATCATGTAGCTTTAATGCATTGTTTCTTACTTTTACATAGCTACTGGAGTTCCATATAACCCTTAAAAATTTGTATGAATCTTCCCTAACATTACACGGTGTCAGTAATACCTTTACCTTAGTAATGAAAATAAATAATTTCCATTATGTAGGTAATATGTTTCATAATTCACCTTTATATAGGTATCTAACTTAACTCAAAGTCATACAGGGCATTCTTAAACCCTTCCCAGACACTTAATACCTTTATTAATCAACCATGATGCCTTCCTTAATCCATAAAATGTTTTATAAAAAACTCTCACCATTATTAGTTTCCATTATCTTGAATATAAACACAAAAAAATCATCACCTTTAAGGGTTTCTCCTTGTTCGTTTATATCATATTGTTTGAGGTAGAGGTTTTCACTTTTTTCTATGCCATTTATGATAAAAGTTTCTCAGAAAATCTAGAACATCTCCACACACATATTGGTAGCATCTTATATCTTATTTATTGAAAAAATAAAAATCCATCTTGGGAGAAAATTCCCCATTTCTAATTGTTTTTCAATACCACCACACATCTTCTAAAGTCAATATTTGTGCTCATTTCCTTCTCCACATAATTGACAATCAAATGAAAAGGTTTGTGTAGGGGTGGACCTCAGTAACTTATTGTCCTACATTGAATCATATTTATAGAATGATTTTTATGTTATGGGGGGATAACACATACACAAATTATCCAAGATCCTATAGTTAATAAAATATAATTTTATATTCAAGATCACAGTATAGAAAATAAGAAAAAATATACTACAAAATTAATACTATCCATTATAAATTAAAATTATTAGTCCACTTCGAAATATATCAATATAGGGGCCATTCAAATATAAGTATCTAGAAATATATACCTTATATACACCTAAAAAATAGACTATAAATTTTATGTAAAAAGAAATAAACTCCCCATTTTTATTATCTCTCTCATAAAATATTACTCTCCCTTGGTAAACATAAGTTTCACTATCAAAACTAGGATAAAAAATATGAGTTCAATACCTCAACAAAAAAAATTTATTAGGTTATCATAAATTCTATAATTCATATAGTTTGATACTTTTGAAAACACTCTTCATATTTTTCTTCCCCTTTAACGATACACCACTATCTTTATCATGGTAGTGAGTGTACTCTATGATGTAAAACTTTTATAGATATATAATAGTGTTATCCTCGTCCAACTCCCATATTTGGTTCCTTCAATTCCCTACAAGATATTACATATAAAATAAAATGGGATAAATATGGGACACTATGATATTTAATTACAGTAGGACAGTTAAGATATGTCTCTCAGTTCTGATATTATATTCTTTTTAACTTCATCATTAGGGATACTCTTCAAGATTCATTTCCAAAATTTATTATAATTTTCTATTTTTGGTTGCTTGGTTTATCCTTTTTCTCATAATATTTATTTTTTGGGACCTATTTGAGTATATGAGAATCAAAGTCACATTCATTCTCATATACTGGCATATTATTATTCATTTTTTCCTTCTGTCATGGTGGGACTATCAAACAGTATTCTGTAACCTGAACAGTGGCCTTGAATCTCACACACAGATTCTCTTGATTTTTATGTTTTCCCTTATTTTTTACTCATGAGTACTATCTTGTTCTCTCAACATATTCTTAATTTTTCTAGAACCGTTTTCCCTGTATTTTTACTTCTTTGGGTTTTATCATCTTTAGAAGTCGATGAGATATGTCTAATAGTTTCTACAAATTTATACAATTTTCTTATATGAGTATTTATTCCCCTAACAAAATTTATTCTTTTCTTATATGGTATAATCCCCCATGATTCATTCCATTTTCTATGAATAAATATGTTATACCATTAGTCATAGGCTTTATACTCAAAAAATCCCAATCACTTTAAACATCCCTTGATTGTTCTTATATAAAAAAATGTTGAGTCTATTGTACTTGTTTCCCAAATATCTTCTAGCCTTTATTAAGCCCATTTCATAGGTATTATTTGTTTCTAACCACATATTTACCTCTCCCAATATTAGGAGGACACATTACACAAATTTCCATATCCATAACATCTTTATATTGGATTTCAGAATCTCCATAGTTGAAGGAAACAGATTGTACCTTTTTCTTCGGGTTGGTTTTCACAACAACTTTAGATGATTGAACCTAAATCTATATTTCTCTCTAGTAATATTATCACATTGTATTTAAGGTGTTTTTTGTTTTAAGGTATTTATATTGATCCCCATTCATTTCTTTATTATTTACATCCATTTTTGTATTAAGATCTTCTAGAATCATATCATCTTCTATAATCTTAACCTTATATGTTATAATATCTTTTATGAGATCATTTATTACCTCATATTCACTTATTTTCTTTTTCTCAGAATACTTTATCCCACTATTGAGATCAATATTTTCTCAAGGCATGAATCTAGTTTTTATCTTGTCATATACAAATTACAACCTTCTTCATCCTCTACTTCAGTGTATGTTATGACTATGCCTTTTAACATTATCAATGAGGTCCCATTGATTTCTATAGATAATAAGATTGAATAACATGAGGATGATGAGTCTGCAGTATCTTATTTTTTCGTCTAATTCCACCTAGATTTTCTAGAATTGTTTTTATTTATATGATCATATTTTTGGAATTTACCAGATTTACTTGTATAATTTACTTGATCTTCCATATCGATATTAGCTTTATTTTATTCCTTTATTTTAAAATCATTTGAAAAGTTCGTAGAAAATTTATAATTAAATAACATTAGAGTTTTATTGAATTTATACATTCCTCTTCATCACCTCATGTTATAGGAAATAAGAGACATATATCACATGTATTCTCTATCACCTCCATCTTCTAATTTTGAGAGTGGTTTTTACTTTTAAATTTGAAATTTTCATGTATTTAAATGGAATTTACTCTTTAATATTCTTTTTTAGCACCAGATATTTTATAATCTCATAAATAATTTTTTTTTGGAACTCATCAAGATATATATTTTTAATATCTTCTATGAAATATATCATCAGATAAAATCTTTTTGGATAATTTATCCACTATATTTTCACAATAATTTAATATTCCAAAGTATCACAAAAGCCTTGGATGTTACGTATTATTACATTGAACGAGGTGAATAAATCATTAATATCCTCAATATCTATTATTTAAATATCATCAAACAATTTCCTCCAAATCTGATTCTTATTCATCTTGATATTAACATTTTCTACATATATATTTCCATGTTTTTATACATCGCTTTATTAGTTTAAATTCACATTGCCTTGGTGTATACTTTTTCATATTAGGATGACATGATGGAATTACTTTATTTCCCATCTAATTATAGATTTTATTGTCTTCATTAATCATGTGATAATATTTTCTAATGGACTAAGAACTACTATAACGGTATCACAAACATTGAGGACATGTGAAAATAGATATGGAAGCATTCAGTTCTTCCATCCATAAAAGTATTTTACATTGAAGAATGGGAACTCTGTAACACACTGAGATTTTATGAGAAATGTTATTTTAATTACTTTGATGTATTGTGTTGTATGCTACACCAAGATTATCTTGCGCTATACGCAACACTGTATTACCTTAAAGTATACGCAAACACTATTCTAGGCTTATGTTGCATGCCAGAGCAACCTTCCTTGATAGCGAGTGTTATATGCAATACTGATTTTCACTAAACGAGATATTATTATAATATTATTATGAACTAGATGTTATGAATAGTGATACACACTTTTGAAATTTTATAAATTTTATCTTTCAAAATGGACCTCATTTTTGGATTTGGAATATCAATATTAGCATAGGGGGAATTTTTGGTATTTTTCTGAAAACTTTCAATTTTTGATGAATTGTGTAAACACCGAGTTACTATTTAAAAACAGAATTTTTATATAAATAATTATTTATTTTTTTTAAATTTATTTTAGGTCAAAATAGGTACATAATATGTATATATTTTCAATGTAATTTATTGGAGTCAGTTTATAATAATTGTAGAGATATAAAAATTATATTGAAATTTTTACCGTCTTTTACCTACCATATAGGAGCTTTTTGAAAATTTGCATAAAAAATAATTTTCCCGCTTATGCGAATGGAATTTCAAAAATCTGAGACACACAGTTTATATAAGTAAGTAAAATGTGGTTCAATGAGAGGAAAATCATTTTTGGTGAATAGTATCTTTTTACTTTTATTTACCATAGTTAAAAGTAAATAGGGTAATCAAAGGTAAAAATGATATTATTTTTACCCTACCACATGTCCTAATTCTAATGGATAAGTATAAATAGACCAAAAACAACCTTAGGAATATAATATTATCATTTAGTTCCACTTGGATTAGATTAGGACATTTATTATTATTTAATTCAAATAATAGTTAAAAGAGTTAAAATCAAAGTTTAATAACTAAATGTTTTTCAATATAGGGTTATATATAAGATAAATTCAACTATAAATATTAATTAGAAAGATAAAAAAAATTCCCAAGTAATGGTATTTTATTTATAATATTTATACATTATATATTTTAATTTATTTAGGACACAATGATGATGCAACAATTACCTTATTAATGAAATATTAACATAATTGATGTTATAAATACCCAAATAAATGTAATTTGAGACTTTTTATAATTTCCAATAATTTTATAGGTTAATATGACATATTAGTATTTATATAATTAACTTTATTTATAACTAATCATGATGTTATAATTTTCACAAAAATCAATTACCAAATAGTGTCAAAATTGACATAAAATAGTTTTTAAAACAAATATTATATTATTAATTGATATTTTATTCCTAAAAATCTAAGGTTCAGAAAAATGACAAAGATAAGGTTATATATATTAATAATGAACCAACTGGGGTTTTTTTTCTTGTTATAGTATGTTTATTAAGCATATAGTTTAATAAAAGAAGAAGACACGGTAAAGGTTAAATTATTTAACTTAGAGTTAAATCTCAATGATAAGGTTAAAATAGTAACATAAACATGTATAAAACCTATTGGTTGAGAGTATTTTGAACCATCCCCACTTCACCTTCGAAATAAATCAATTTGTAGCAATTATAATGCGAATATTACTTTATTATAAAATAATATTTTATGTTTTTCCTAAGGTGCCCCTCTCCACCCTTATAAAAGGGCACCTCCTCCCTCTTCTCTTTACACAATTTTGAGCCTTCAAGCTCAGCCAAACCCTTCAAATTTACCTTCTCAACTTCCCTAGAAACATTATAGAGGTTCCGGTCACCTCAAAAGACCAACTCTAGAGCCTTAAGAGGAATCTTAAAAGAGGTGTGCCGAAGAAGAGGAGGTTCAGATACGTACGAAGTATATCAGACCTAAGGTAACAGATAATTTTTCAATCTCATTTTTATCCACGAATGCTTATATGAAATTATTTACTGGGGTTATATTTTTTATCCATGACCATAAATATGTTTTCATAAAGTGTTTAATATTCTTCCATGTATGTATAAAGTCATTTATACCCCTCTTGACTTTTACTTTGTGTTATGGAAGGAATCTTTCTTTTGTTTACAATACGTGGTACTTTTTGACTTTTCTGTTATAATTATCAGGATAATGTTTTTTTAACTTATACGGTGTGAATAGATTTTTACGGTTTCATAACGCCTTATTTTCATGAAGCTTACTCTACAATATTTGATGACTATTTTCAACAAAATCCCTTTCTTTTAAAATTGCAAGGCATTTTGTGAAAAGAAAATGATTTTAATGAAGAAAGGATATTTTCCTCATGAATTAATTTCAAATGTTTTATCAAGACCATTTAAATATAAGATAACATTATTTCATATGTGTATGTTTCACATATAATTTCTTTATGCTATACATGGTTTCAATTTTCTTATGATGAAATGATATCAATTTGTTTTATATGGGTTATGTTATGATGGGATGATGTCTATGAAACCCATTTTATTCTTTGGGTTATGATGAATGATTTATGTTTATGTTGTGTCACACATAATAATGATTACATTATGATATGGGTGGGAACTATATCTCCCTCCAATGCATTGGGTAAAGATTTATATTTCATGATATAGACATGGCTGGAACGGTAAGTTAATCTGGTTCAGTGATACAGGACTGGAATGAAGAGTGAACTCGATTCACAAAGGGACATTGTCCACAAAGATGGTCTTGGAAGAAATGCCTTGGCTATTACAGAAATAATATCATGTGCTTAAAGGTTTACCAAAATTACATGTTTTATTACCATGCTATTTTATCATGATTGATGTTCCTTTATGATCTATGCCTTATGTAATGCTAGGATTTATGTCATGTTCATGTTTTTATGTTCAAATGTTTATGAGTTGTTTTATGTTCTCCATTTTTACCCTTACTGACCATTTGAGCTCACCGTTTTTATGTTTTATTTTCCTTAGGATATAAAGAAAGGTTTTAGGTAAGAAAAAAAGGGGGAAGATCTTTATGGGAGATGTTGAAGATCTGTCACCATGATTAGAAGATTATATTCTGTGTTTCCAAAGACACTAAACTATTATGGTCCTTCAGTGTTTGTTTTTGTTAGGTATTAAGTATTTCGAAAAATTAATGTAATGTCCATGTATGTCATGTATGGGTCTCTACATTTGGTATTAGAGGAATGGCTTAGTTAGCCTTTGGAAAGTAGGTTGTGAAATATTTAGTGAGATCCCTAGAGATATTTCTAAGGTATGTCTAGGGATGTCCCTAAGGTTACGTATAAGTATAGGTTATATCCCTAGAATCACGGTAAAGATCTTATAATTTAACCTAAGAATTTAGATATTGAAGTTACTCCCCCTTGATTATGATTTTTGACTCTCATAA
The DNA here is from genome assembly GCA_963277665.1 of Viscum album. Classification (NCBI taxonomy): domain Eukaryota; kingdom Viridiplantae; phylum Streptophyta; class Magnoliopsida; order Santalales; family Viscaceae; genus Viscum; species Viscum album. The sequence continues at coordinate 1,787,935,088 of OY728165.1, read as the reverse complement.
TATTATTTTTGGGTTTTAGAAATGGCTGGAAACAGGAAGATTCACGATAATGGAGGATATGACGGACAATGGAATGATATTCTTCATGAGAAACCAAATGAAATTGGATCTGGAAGTCCACATATCGTTATTATACCTAGTCAACAATCTCAAAATATGATCAATAATCTCAACTTTGGTAAGTTTCCCAACATAGCTAATAAGAGAAATATGGCATTTCTTGATGATCATAGAGGAAAGAAAGTTCAATTTCCCTCATGTAAATCATGTGGGAAGAGGCATAAAGGAGGATCTTTCAAAGGAACTGGAAGATGATTTGGGTGTGGAAAAGAAGGACATAAAGCTAGTAATTGTAAAGGAAAAGGTGCAATTAACACCATGGACAAGGATAATGGTATTACTAAGACATCAACAATGATTAAATTTTTTAAATGTGCAATGTACGGGCATTATGCAAACCAATTCCCTGAGGAAAAATCTCATGAAGAGAATCAGCATGGTCATATGGGTAGTATTTATGTGGATGATGATGAAGAGACTACAAATGATATATGAGATGAAAGAAATGATGAAGCTCATTCAGTGGTTTAAGAAGGTAGTGGAATGATTTTATGTTTATCAAGAATAATGTATGGTACTATGGAATAAAAAAAATATAAGGATTGTTACACTGTTGTCCTTCCTTGAGTTTTTGAAAGTATATGATGAATGGTACCAGAAACCATGAAAGATTATTCAAATATATTTAGAAGGTAGTTGATATGTGAATAACGAGAGGATAAGAAGATAATGAGATGTTTGATAGTATTAATGAGCTCTAGACTGGTATAAGGACTAAGTGATATCATGGTTTGAGTATACAGAATTTTGGGATTTGGGTATATGGAAAGAGTTAACTTTTGACAACATTAAAGTTTTCATTATGCTTCAATGGGTATTCATTTTTCAAAAGAATACATGTTTATGGAATTCATATGTTTGGAGTGTGACCAACAAGATATATATCTTATGATATACGGGCGATAAATGATTGTATTCAATGCTTGGTAGATGACCTTTCTAGTGATCGTTTTATTTATACAATGACATTGGAAAGAAGTATTTTGGATAAACCTAAATATTGGAATAAATTAATTTAGACATCAGATAATATTGTTTAAGTCTATAAATTTTTTTATGTTATAATATTACATTTTTAGAAAAAGGACAACCCATAGGATGGGCGACAACCTGTCGCGTCGGACAAAGATACGGGAATCGAACCCACAACCAAAGAGCGACATGCCTTTATCACTGGCCTATAGAAAGTCCCTAGTTTGTAGAAACTAGTTTTATTTTATTAAGCGCTATGCTAGATGAAGTATAAGTCCATTTTAGCAACCATATACGATTAATATCAGCATAGATGGACTTATGTATATTTAATAAATTGTGCTAAACTTTTTACGATAGAAACAGATGTAATGACCTATAATTCTATCACATGATCTGCTAACACCTCACAAATGACAAATTCAACTTCATTTCTATAAGAGATGAAGTGGAAATTGTTCAAGGCATGAAAAACAGTGATATTGTTTCTAAATCAAGTAATTATCTCTTTTAATTCAACAATTCTTCAACATTAGAGAAATGATCTTGACAACTAAAAATGTTGTCCTGGTACCCTCACACTTGATGAATTATATGGTACCTTAAATCATCACAAATTTATGGCTTTGTGATTGATGGATTTTTCATAGACATGTTCTCTACCACTCTCCATCAAAACTTGATGGTTATATTTTTCTTCTATATCCATATTTTCACCTATGTTCTCTTATGTGGAAACCTAGTGATGAGTTAATTTGGGTAATCCTTACGTTTCTTAACTTACTTTTTAAAATTAAGTTTTAGTATTCCTTTATACGATGTGGGCTTCTATGAACGAAACATATATGTAGTAAACAATTTATAACCCCGATGAGTTTGGAGGTCAAAATTTATTTAAGGGGGGGTAGAATGTGACACCCTGAGATTTTATGAGAAATATTATTTTTATTACTTTGATGTCTTGTGTTGTACTCTACACCAAGATTAGCTTGCGCTATATGCAACACCGTATTAGCTTACAGTATATGAAAACACTATTCCAGGCTTGTGTTTCATGCCAGAGCAACCTTCATCGATAGTGTGTGTTATACACAATATCGAGTTTCACTAAATGAGATATTATTATAATATTATTATGAAATTACAGTTATGAATAGTAATACCCACTTTTAAAATTTTATGAATTTTATCATTCAAAATAGACTTCATTTTTTGATTCAAAATATCGAAATTATCCTCGGGTGAATTTTTGGTAATTTTCTGAAAACTTTCAATTTTTGATGAATTGTGAAAACACCGGGTTACTATTTAAAAATAGACTATTTATTTAAATAATTATTTATTTTATTTAAATTTATTATAGGTAAAAATCAATAAATAATATATATATATATATGTTCAATGTAATTCATTGGAGTCAGTTTATAATAATTTTTGAGATATAAAAATTATATTGAAATTTTTATCGTCTTTTACCTACCTCCTAAGAGCTTTTTGAAAATTTGCATAAAAAATAATTTTACTGCTTCTGTGATTGGAATTTAAAAAATCCAAGAGACACAGTTGATATCAGTAAGTAAAATGTGGTTCAATGAGATGAAAATAATTTTTGGTGAATAATAGCTTTTTACTTTTATTTACCACGGTTAAAAGTAAATAGGGTAATCAAATGTAAAAAATGATATTATTTTTACCCTAAAACATGTTCTAATTCTATTGGATAAGTATAAATCGACCAAAAACAACCTTAAAAATATAATATTATGATTTAGGTCCACTTATATTAGATTAGGACATTAATTATTATTCAATTCAAAGAAAAGTTAAAAGAGTTAAAATCAAAGTTTAATAACTAAAACATTTTTAATATAGGGTTATACATAAGATAAATTCAACTATAAATATTCATTAAAAAGATAAACAAATTTCCTACATAATGGTATTTTATTTGTAATTTTTAGACATTAAATATGTTAATTTATTTATGACCTAATGATGATGCAGTAATTAACTTATTAATGAAATATTAACATAATTGATGTTATAAATACCCAAATAATTGTAATTTGATACTTTTTATGAATTGCACTAATTTTATAGGTTAATAGGACAAATTATTATTGATTTAATTAACTTTTTTATAACTAATAATGCTTTTATCATTTTCACAAAAATCAATTACCAAATTGTGACAAAATTGACATAAAATAGTTTTTAAAACAAATATTATATTATTAACTGATATTCTATTCCTAAAAATCTAAGGCTCAACCAAATGACTTAGGTAAGGTTATATATATTAATAATGAACCACTTAGGATTCGTTTGGATTGTTATAGTAAGTTTATTAACCATAAAGTGTAAGAAAATAAAAAGACACAATAAAGGTTAAATTATTTAACTTAGAGTTATATCTAAATAATAAGGTTAAAATAGTAACCTAAACTTGTCTAAAACCTATTGGTTGAGAAGATTTTTACCCATCCCCACTTAAGCTTTGAAATAAATCAATTTGGAGCTATTATAAACCGAATATTACTTTATTTTAAAATAATATTTTATGTTTTTTCTAAGGTTCCCCTCTCCACCCTTATAAAAGGGCACATCCTCCCCCTTCTCTTTACACAATTTTGAGCCTTCAAGCTCAGACAACCCCTGCCCATTTTACTTATGAACTTCCCATGAAATATTAAAGAGGTTCTGGTCTCCTCAAAATACCAACTCTTTTTCCTTAAGATGAAGCTTAAAAGAGGTGTGTCGAAGAAGAGGAGGTTCAGATACGTATGAAGCATATCAGACCTAAGGTAACGGATAATTTTTCAATCTCATTTTTATCCGAGAATTATTATACATAAGTATTTAATGGGGTTATATTTTTCATCCATGTCCATAAAAATGTTTTCCTTAAGTGTATAATATTCTTCCATGTATGTTTAAAGTCATTTTTACCACTCTTGACTTTTACTTTGTGTTAGGGAAGGAATCTTGCTTTTGTTTACCATACAATGTACTTTTTGAATTTTCCGTTAAAAGTACAAGGAGAATGTTTTTTTAACTTATACGGGATGAATGGATTTTTACAGTTTCATAACTCCTTATTTTCATGAATCTTACTCTATAAGATTTCATGACTATTTTAAAAAAAATCTTTTTCTTTTAAAATTGCATGGCATTTTGTGAAAAAAAGGATTTTAAAGAAGAAAGGATATTTTCCTCATGAATTCATTTCAAGTGTATTATCAAAACCATTTTCTATCTAAGATAACATTATTTCATATGTTTATGTTTCAAGTATAATGTATCTATTATATACATTGTTTAAATTTTCTTATGATGAAATGATATCCATTTGTTTTATATGGATTATGTTATGATGGGATGATGTTTATGAAACCCATTTTATTCTTTGAGTTATGATGAATTATTTATGTTTATGTTTTGGCACACATAATAATTATTTCATTATGATATGGGTGGGACCTATATCTCTCGCCAATGAATTGGGTAAAGATTTATATCTCATGAGATAGACATGGGTGGAATGGTAAGTTAATCTGGTTCAGTGATACAGGACTAGAATGAGGAGTGAACTCGATTCAGAAAGGGACTTTGTCCCCTAATATGGTCTCGGCAGCAATGCCTTGGCTATTATGGAAATAATATCATGTGCTTAATGGTTTTCCACAATTTCAAGTTTTATTCCCAAGATATTATATCATGATTGATGTTCCTTTATGATCTATGCCTGATGTACTGCTAAGATTTATGTCATGTTCATGTTTTTATGTTCAAATGTTTATGGGTTGTTTTATGTTCTCCATGTTTACCCTTACTGAGAATTTGATCTCACCCTTTTTATGTTTTATTTTCCCCATGATATAAAGAAAGGTTTTAGGTAAGAAAACAAAAGGGGAAGATCTTTATGGGAGATGTTGAAGATATTTCACCATGATTAGAAGATTATATTCTGAGTTTCACAAGAAACTAAACTATTACGGTCCGTCGATGTTTGTTTTTAATGTATTAAGTATTCCACAAAATTAATGTAATGTCAATGTACGTCAAGTACGGGTCTCTAAAAACTCCTTTTTTATTTAATTAATTCTTGATCATTATTTTTTAGTAAATTTTATCTCTTTTATAGGGGAACCCTTTTTAAAAAGACACATTATACCCAGGTTCGGTGAGATCATTGAGTGGTGGATGGGTAATTTAGTTATCTATTTTTTTAATGAATACATATTTTAATTAAAAATATATATCTTGTTAAATATTTGATCCACTTTTATTAGTTCCTATTAGACTTACTTTGGTATATAATATAAAATATAAGAAAACATAAGGGTTTAAAAGTTTTCTCCTTGAAAGCCTACTCCTTTCCAGGTTCGGGTGATGTTATGAGACCTGGTTTCTCCACTATGAATAACTTGAGTAAAATTAAAAAGTTACCTCTTAAATATATTGATTATAAGACTCATAAAAAATAGAATTGAAAATATCTTGACGTATTTGGTCTTTAAGTGTTCACAAAAACTATCTCTTGATGGGTTATTTTTATTAGAATGCCATCAATTGAATCCATCTCCTCAAAATATTATTCATTCCACCTCATGGGGGTCTTTATACTTCCTCTAATTATTTCTTTAATGGTCCTTATGACTCCTTCTATGAGTAGTTATTTGATCCTATATTCTCTTATTTTAGACATTCAACCTTATTCTTTTTCAAGTCTACATGTCCTCTATCTTGTGAGGATCACTTCTCATCACACATGGATTTTATTATTATATAGTAATAAAATAGGTAATTATAAAGGGTTACTAATTATCACTTATTTCACAACTTCAATACATTATAATTCTTGTTTTCCTTCTTCATTGATGCATCAAATGTTCTCTCAAGTTTTAGTATCGATATCTCTTGAAATTCTCACATGATTTAGGAACATTTTATCAATATATCACTCTTATTATTCTTCCCTTTCCTAAAAATATATATTCACAAGTAATATCATTACTAATATAGTATATATTGAAAATATGTAAATTCCATGACTTTAAAATGGAGGTGTGAAATTATATTTTTAAGTTGATCAAATATATTTTTATTTATCTTATTCAAAAATCATTATTAGAATTTATTAAATATTTATTTTTAAATCTTCTTAAGAGTAGACAATAATACCTTATTTTATACTCCATGAAATTAAATTTTTGAAACTCATTGGAAATATCCTCGTGAAACACCACATGCATCACTACCATGTGGATCCCCATATCATATCATCTTTATAGGTATCTCAAAAAATTCTCAAAGTATTGAACCTACTATGAGGTATATTAAACATGTGATTATATCATGTTAAGTGAAAATTTTAACAACACTAAATCTATTATATGTCTAAATGGGTTGACCATTCTATATTGTATATATGAACTAAATAAACTTACACTATTTTGTCATAGCAGGAAGAGAAACATACCATGTTAATGAAATTACTAACATTAATGTTGACAAACCAAATCTCACTTTACATTGATGCAACACATCCTTAACTTTATTATGCATCACTAAACTTGTATTTCCATTTCTGTAGCATATATTTCACCTTTACATATATTGTTATCTTCACAAATTACTTTAATGTTGTTTCACGGCTTTCCTCATTACCTTTACATTGATAGTTGAGTTTATATAGACCCTTGTGTAGATTTATGAATCTACTACTACCTTTTTTGAGTATCTTAAATACCTTTATTTAGGTAATTCAAATCAATAGTTCCCTTAACACAACTAATTTGATTGAAAATTTACCTTTATATGGGTATCCAATTTAGCTCAAAATCAACCAATTCCTTATCAAAAACGTATCAATCACCTAATACCTTTACTAATTCATCCTAAGGCCTTCGTTATTTAATAAAAATTTGTGTAAAATAAAATCCTCATCAATATTTTTCATTATCTTGATTATCAGTATAGTAATCTTCACATTTAGGGGTTTCTCGTTGAACCAATCTAACCATTTGTTCTAAGTAGCAGCCTGCACTTCTTTCCATTCGATGTATGATTGAAATGAATTTTAATATCAATTACATATCCATGTAAAAATTTAAAACTTCTAATATCATACTTATTAAAAAGATACAATCCATCTTGGGCACAATACTCTCATCTATTTGAAAAATAAAAACCCCAACCATATTGTTGTCTGTTAACCATCGCTAATGATGTATTTCATTTTTCATCACACCTTACATGAATGGTTATAAATTTATATTAAATTAATAAATATAATATTCAAGGAATTATTTATATTTTATAGAGATAAATTGATAATTATATTAATGGTATTAATAGTTAAGGATCATAATGATTTTTATCTCCCAAAAATGAACATACTTAGACATTTTTCATTATTTAAATCTATTTTGGTATATATATCGATATGTGAAACTTTTTTTATACTAAAATAGTAATTAATCTAAAAATATATAATTTCAGAGATGATTAACTCGTAAACACAATTTCTGAACAAAACTATTACACCAATATGGACAAAAAATGGTTGGAACAATTAACAATCGATGATCAATATTAACTGAAAATAAGTAATAATTATATATTAAATTAATTTAATATATTAATATAAATGATAATTCACATAAATAATGATCTTTTATAAATTAATAATTAGTTTTGTTTTAATATATTGGATTTTATTGAATGTTCAATAAATACTGAATCCATGGTAAGGGTTATTTGTCTCAAATTTCCATTCCTTGAGACTAGTTTTATGTCGCGTACCATGTTTTCATTTATATTCAACACATAATATCAATTTGTATTCTATTTTTATTATAAAAGTTTCTTCCTTGGGATTTAAAAATATTTTCATGATCCCTCTTTCATATTCTTAAGATTTTTTATTACCAAAACTCTAAGGGTTATTATTAATTTAATTTACTTTCATTGGGTTATAACCATTATTCTTGAACATAAACCCTATATGTTTCATTTCTTATACAAAATTATTGTATTATTTTTTTCCCCTTTAATTTTATGTGTTTTATATTATTGTACACATTCACATACTTTTTATTCACTATTTAAGAAAACAATTATTATAAGCGAAGTCGACTATATATATTCTTTATTGATATGAATATTTATCCTTAATGCCCATATTATTTATAATAACTTATGGATGTAATTATCTATAATTCAATGGTTTATTAAGATCATTTTTATTTCCTTTTATTTTATTTTAAAATTTTAAAGAATAATATTTTTAATGTCTCTCCCCTTGTTACATTAGAAATTATTTAAAAAAGTGAGAAAATAGTCTTGTGTTTTAACTTCTACTACATGAAGGATATTTATCAAATTAAACTGATTTTTATTGATGAGTATTTCGTTAAAATTTTCAAAGTTTTCCAACAAAAATCTACTTTCATTGTTTTTTGAATTTTTTTTAAAAAACAATGCTTAATGTTTCAAAAGAATAAATAATTATATTTTATTCTATTTATTAATATTTCTATCTTGTATTCCAAATTTATTATTCTCAACTTTACTTTTTTTATGTTTTAATGATTACTATAAATTAGGACTAGAATACATTAGTTCAAACCCTAGAGATAAATCTATATATAGTATAGCATTATAAAATTATGGTAAAGAAAATAGTGCGTGGTTTCATAGAAATCACATCACTATCGGGACAAAACAATTGAATATCAGATCTAGATATTATGCAGTTGGGAGTAACAACCCTGGAAACAATTATTTGGATATTAAATTTATCTTTAATCATTTAAAAAAATATGTTTTAACCATACCCCATGTTGGATACTCCTAAGGGAAATGATTTGGTTGTTTTTCATTCCTTTTAAGAGTCGTTGAACATACCGTATGAAACAAACAAAATATTAATCTATTATAACGTTATACCATCTTAAAGTTTTACATAACACATATTCTTATAAAAGTTATCTTCATCAATATCATCATCCTTTTTAATTTCTTATGCTTTAATAGGGATAATTTCAAATGATATCATCTCTCTTATTTTTATGGATGGCTTAGGATAATGTCTTATGGAATGTTTCATTATACCTTTTCATTTCAAATTTATTAGTTAAGAATAATTTAATTATAAATGATTTAATGTTATTTGGAGTTTATAATATAGTCTTACATTAATTTCTGATTAATTGATAATTTTATTTCCCCCATTATGAATTTAATACTTATACCTTACTTTGTTAATCCATGTTATGTTCTCTATCGTCGTTCATCTCTCTCTTAAATTTATTTTTCTCCATCATGTCCATGTTCATTAATCTCATGGATATAATATATAAAATTTCCATAGTTTCTATTATTGACATAATTTTATACCGATTACTATATATAGTATCATCTTTAAGGGTGATTACCAATAAACTTATTCTATTTATTGATTGGTGAAAATTTAAGATTCCATAAACTTGTTATTTTAATGAGGATGTTCATTTATTTCTAAGGTATCTTAATTATGTATAGTTTTTTTATTAATTCCTTCATATTATTAATTCCTTAATCTTATTTAGTGATGGGTGGGCCCCAAATTATAAAGATACTCTATGAAACAGTAAGTCTCATTATAGAAACTAATTTGGTTATTTGGTGTATGCAATAACTATTTATAAATGATATATTATCATGAGTCCTTAACATTAATATTAAGATGTTGAAATTATGCATTCCATCTCTATGAAATTAGTTATTGTTTTCAATTTGATTAATTAAATTTTTATGTTATCCATGGGTATATATTACATGCTCATATGATCGGTTATATGGTATTATTTGATAATTATTTGTTCCTAGAATGTTATTCATTCATTTTTTATTCCATGATATATTTTATTATATGGTACCTCTTATATAGTATTTGAGATAACTATTCTTATGTTACCATTTCCTTGGGTTATTAAATGAGTATTATGTATGAAATGTATATAATGGAATCATGTGTGGAGATTTTTTTGTAGATTTTAACAACTTATTATAAAATATGGAATCCTGGAATTATTGAGAAAAATTATCCAATTGATAGGAAATATACGCGTCTAATTAATTAAATATTTTATTGTTAAATTTGTAAAACTATAAACCTAAAATTTCTTTGGTGTCTTAATCAATAATGGTTATTCTTATTGCTATTATGGATGATTTTTTTGCATCAATTCCATTTTTTTCAAATGTAATATGTAATGAATATGTTTTTTTCACCAGATTTTAGAGTATGGGTCTAGGGTGTCACAAAAAGAGCTTTTAATGATATTTTCATCTCTTCTTTTCTCCATTACCCATAGGCCAAATCGTTGTTATGGGTACCCTAGAGCCACATTTGGAAAAAAATTCAACACATGATATATAGTGATGACCCGACTACCCATATGTGACCCAGCCATAAGAATTTTTCTAGTAGTGAAAATTATTTAGTTATGTTAGGTAATGCATTAATTAGATCCATGAAAGGATACCTACATGTATGTACTCATTATATGATGTTAAATTTTCATGATATATAGTCCAATCCACATAAATTTAAAATTCATCAAATTATCTACATCCAATAGAAAAATAAATAACTATAATAAGATTTTTATGGGTATGATAGTTCCCTTTCATGGTTGTATGGATTCATTTTGTTATGGAGTTTTAATTTGGATGATGTGATTCTTCTACTATAGAATAAAAATCCTTTATCTCGTGTAAGTTCTCTTGTTCTTACTGAGTATTGTTTGGTCATCATGCACAAAAATTTGGATTCTTTCTACACCTATCAAAATTATCATGCTATAATACTTCTACAACTCAATTCTAGTCAAATACATTTATGGAGTGTGATTGGTACATTTCATGAATCATTCTTCTGAATACTATAACTTTAATCTTAAGTGTTTCAATAATCATAAATCTTACATTTCTACTGGTAATGGATGAATCTCTCTCTAAATGGATACCACCTTTAGGTTATCCATACATTTCTCAAATATGCCTCTTCATACATTCCCCAAATTTGGTTTACAAACTAGAGGCATGTTGTTAGTCTTTATGAATAGGTCCTCTAACCTCATGTTTCTTTTGTTGAATTGTAGTGTAACCCACTATTAAAACATGTTTAGTTGTATTCATTCACAAACTAGCTCCATTACATTATCCTTTGGTTAAAAAATATTATGTTATAACATATGTCATTCTTATTCCCTATTCGAAGTTGTTACATTAGTATTGGCTTCCATGTGAAAATTTGGTTATTACAATACAACTGTTGTTCTATGGTTTAATCACTATGTATTTAAACTATGATAACCCTTACATGAAACTAATCGAATTGGTTTTGGGATTCCATTCACATCAACTCAAAAACATTTCTGGCTACATGGTGGGAAATATAATTTTTTATTGAATGATATACCACTATAAACCCAGTGATGATTGGTCCAAGCATAATGACCATAAAATATATACACCTTCCTATATAGTCATTTATGTTATCTCTTGGAATCTTTATTCATTATGTGTCTAACTCTCCCTTGAAATATAATTCACTAGACTTATACACTCAGATCTAGTTCAAAAAACATACTCATTACATACTAAATTTGATTCTAAAATAAGTGAAAAAAATTTGAAAACCCAATATTTCAATATCCAAAACCAACATTAAGTCACTTACATATTCTAGACCTTTTAGGTTTAGGGTTTTAGAGAATTTTGAAAAGTCGTTAACTAGTAAAGACAATGTTCTTAACATATGATGGATACTTTTCCCATTATACCAATATTTTCTTATCTCATAATAAGTCTTAAACATCTCCTACTAAATTCTTCTCACTTAGTACCCTACTTAAACAAATCATACTTAAAACCTTTTTTAATAACCTGGGGATAAGGAAACATAATAAAGTGTGAGCTCAAATGTTTACTAAATTTTAGAATGGGAGATATCAATAGATGATGATAAGTGGGAATAATATGAGAATAAGGGTATGAGAACAAAGTCATGGTACAAAATTAGAGAATTCTAAATTCAAACCCTCTAATAACCATAATATGTAAATCATAAGTCATGCAATAAGCCTTGGGCATAACATTAGACAAGATTCAAGTGATTCAATAATCATGGGCCATGGAAGAATAACATAGGCATAAGAGTGTGTCATAAAAGTGTGGATTCATGAATCAAATAATAAAATTGTAAGATCGTCAATAAGGAATATAACAAAGAAATTTTCAATAAGAATAAAATTTTTAAATCATAACATAATTGGGAAATAATCACAACCTATTTATTATAATATAATGGTGTATAGATTACAAATTTATTCACAAAACATAGTGGAAAAATTCAAATAGTGGATTGGGTTAACTCCCCAATATATGGAATGCCATATCATGCAATTTATGTCTTTATCCAATACATTAGTGGGATGTATAATTCTAGTTTAATCCATCAATTAATGTAAATAATCCCTTAGGGTCTTTGGAAACTCCCCCTAAATATTAATTTTATATCAAGAGATATCAGTCATTATGAAATGGATTGTATGAGAATATAATTTAAATACCACCTATAATTTATTGAAAACCATATATTAGTGTGCTACAAGATCATAAAAACCCTCATCCTTTCATCATAACTTGATTAACTTATGGGAAAGATATGGGTTTAGTGAAAATATCATTAAAACACCATCATATAGAGAAATAAATTATAAGGTACCATATTATCATATCCCAAATTAAATATAACTATACTTAATGTATGTAGATGAAAAGTAATTTTATAAAATCATTAGAAATCCTCTTTTAAAAACAAGAAGAAATATAACTTTCTCTGTTTAAATTTTTATAATTAAAAATTAAAAATTACAAGAATAATTTAAATAGGGATTTCCATGAAAAAATTTGAAACCTATACTCTAACCTTTCTAAAATATAAAGGACATTATGGTTGTAAAATCAATTCTGGTTGTAAATTTAAAAAAAATATTTTCACTTTTTTGAAAAGAATTAAAAATGACCCATTTATAAAATATCAAGAATATTCCTTAAAAATGATAGTAAATTAATTAAAAGATATTAGAAAAATGAATTTATTAGTCCTTTAAAATTTTATAATAACTTTCATAAAATAATTTTTAGGAACATGGATATGGAAGAGAAAAATTCCGGACCTAAAATGATAAATATTATTTCTTTTCCTTAAAAACAAAAATTTATTATTTTTGAGGACCAAAGAGGGGCAATTAGAATTAATACTTAAAAAACCAAGAAATAAATATATGAGAATAAAATATATGGTGAATAAAATATAAAGAACATAATATTTCCCCCAATGTAAATTGAAACATAAACAATCCTGATAAAAAGTGATATTGTTATATAAGTGAGTAGAGTGGAACCCCTATAAATACCCATGAATTTAATATAAAATTATTCCATTTTCATTTTAAATTAGAATAAAATGAAAAATAATTAGAATAAATGATGGGATAATTTTGAAATAAACTCAAGAAAATATATTTATTAAAGTTTTATTGATATTTTTTTCTCATCTCTTAGGTTAACACACTTTTAAACCTTTTTTCATCTTACCAGAATGACAAACTTTTACTATGGTATATTTTTTCTATATCCAAAAAATAAGTGAAATTTATCACTAAATATTAATTATTCTAATTTAAAAAATGAAATATTTTTTTAAAATATTAAAATTCTAAGGTCGGTAACAATTAATTTTAATATAAGTCTGAAAAACGTAATGAAAAAAAATTGGAATTTTTTTTCTTTTGGAATAAGAATTAATTTACACAACAATAATGTATTGAATTGATTCTCATGACATTTTTTTATCTAAAAATAATAAAGTAGTGTTATGTGACTTTTTAATCATTAAAAAACTGAATGTAACCTTGTAAATACATTATTAAATAAAAGAATCAAAATTAGTTGTTTTATTAGAATAAAATACGAATTATGTTCTAAATTGGTAAACATAGATTTATAAATCCAAAATAGAAATTTTATATGATTTATTTTCCACATATTAATATTTATTTTTTAAATAAAATGGTTTTAAAAACATTTAATTCATTCTTATATTATTTAAATTTATTAAAAGTTATAATATTTGTAAAATATGAGTTTTTTTCACAATTCACCCAAAAGGAGCCATTTTTATAAAAATACAAGAAATATTATAAATTCTCATACATTAAATGTAGATATTACCTAAAAATTGAAGAATATTTATTACATAACATAAAAAAACCTCACCAGTACTATATATGTTTAGTGAACTTAAAAACTAGGAAACATAAATAACCAGTTCATAAAACATCTACTTTATCTCCCACTTATTTCTTCCAAACTATACTCTTTTTTGAAATATCTTACATAATAACCTTTTCATGACATGAGGAATATAAAAAAATTAAAGGGTGGGATAAATGCTCAGTAAGGGTAAATAAGGGAAATATCAATCATATCATAACCATAAGAACATAACATTTGAAAATCATATCTTGCATATAAATGATTGGAATATCATGTCATGGGATAAATCTTAAAAGTGAAATATAATCCAAATATTCATAAAATAAGACATGAAATTTCGTGGCATACACACATAAGAAAAAAAAATCATTTCATATTAGCCACGGCGTATTTCCTGGAAAATCATTACAGATAAAGTCTATTACTAAAGCGAGTTCACTCTTTATTCCAGCCCTGTATTACTAAACTAAATTTATTGTAGTTATATTAATGTCTATATCATGAGATATAAATAATTTCCCAATGCATTTTATGGATATAAATGTCCCACCCATCTCTTAATGAAACCATTCTTATGTGTGCCAAAAAAATATAAATCATTTATCATGGCATCATTTATGAAATAAAATCAGTTTCTTAAACATAATTCAATCATAATAAATTTAGAATAAATTTATTTCACAAAAATAATTCCATCATAAACACTATAAAATTAAAGTAATAATCGGGATAGAAACATAACTCTATGTCATATTATATTGAATTTTTTTTATAAAACACTTTAACTTAATTTGTGAGGAAAATGTCCTTTCTTTTTCCAAAACATTTTCTTTTCTAAAAATGCCATGAAATTTTAAAAGAATATATTTTAGTTTAAAATAATATTGTAATCATGCAGAGGAAGATTCATGGAAATAATTTTTCATGAAACTATAAAATTCCATTCATTCCATATAAGTTAAAAACATTCTCCTTGTACTTTTTCCGAAAAAGTCTAAACGTACCTCAAATCAATTAACGACAAAAGATTCCTTTCATACCATTTCATAAAATTCCACCAATGGGTTAAATTAACTTTAAAAAAGTGTATAAAAATATTAATTATATTTCATAATTTGGAAGCATTGATGTGGTTGATAAATATACCTCAATAAATACATACATATAAACAATCTCATATAAAAATGAGATTTCAAAATTACTCCTTACCATAGGTCTGATATCCTCCATATGCATACTAAACTCCTATATAATGATTCAAATATTGTTATTGAATTATTACATAGTCATAATAATTTTTATGATACCATATATTATTATATTATCATCTATTTTTTAGTAACATTCATTGTCACTCGTTATTTGGATATTAACTGCTTTATGTTCTTATGCAAGATTTGACAGATAATTTTATGTTTCACTTCCTAGGATATAGTTAAAAAATTTATATAATAATATTAGTATAATATATATCATATTTATTCATTAAATTCATGTATATAATCTTGGTTTAATGAAGATAATTTAGAATTAATCACATCGCATCGTGGAGACAGTTGGTCGTACATACAGATGACCAATGATATCATTCCCAAAATTATGGAATGGTATTGAAGTGGTTGGTTTATAATATTTAAGAAATAGTAAAATTTTATAATAATCATATATATTCATTATTCCCATCATTATACCCTTCCATCTAAGGTGTTGGTGAAAAACATATTACACCACGACATGGAGACGATAAGTGTTACACACGCACGCACGATGATTTAATTTTCATAGGATGGATAAAAGGTGAAATATGGTTGTTTCATTTTTATAATAACATATATGTATATGAGGGATACTTATTTTATTAAATTATATTTAAACAAGTAATTAATAGGATGTAGAAAAAGAAACATGTTTGAAAGAGTCGGTAGAAGAGATTAACTGTTCCTCGATGTGCTTCCTCTAAATCTCTTCTTAGAGAATTAGAGTTGGTATTTTAAGATGACCAGAACCAATATAATTAAAATAGAGAAGTTGAGAAGGAAAAAATTCAGGATATTTTTGATATTTGAGGCTCTAAATGAATTGAATAAGTGAGGTAGGAGTTTTCCTTTTATAATTTAGTTGAGGGGCAATTTTGGAAACTCCAAAAATAATAATTTATAATAAAATCAAAACCTACCCAAAAACCTCCAAAATGACCCAATTTAGAACATTAGAAGATATAGGGTTGTAATATCATAATAAAATAAATATTGGAAAAGCTATAATGTCAATTTAAACCATATCTTTTTAATTGACGCGTAATTATTCTATTTAATTTTAATTGTGGTAATAACATTCTGAATATTTAAAAGTTATAAATATTTACTTATATGGTGTTAATTGACCATAAATGGATATATTATGAAATTTTGGAAGTTATAATTATCACTTCATAATTTTTAAATATTTTTATTATTTTTAAATAATTTAATAAAAAATTTTATTTATAAAATATCATTAGTGTCAATTTTGACACTATTCATTTATTTGACCTTAAATAAAATACCCACATAAGATAAATTCAAAAGAATTTGTAATACACTCATAAAATTTCATGTTCCCTTAGAAGACTTGTAAATAAAATTAATTAGTTTATATGATATTTCTTTAATATTTTTAAAACCATTTGTTTATAATTCTATTAATAAAATAACTTATACATCAATATTTTGTCCAAATTAATGGTAATTATTTAATCTCTAAAAATTATAAATATGTTTCTACGATGTAGTTAGTTCTTTTATATTTCCATAGACTATCTATATTTGATATTATATTATATTTATCTATATATTAATATTCTTATATAAAATGAGATTGTGACATTTTGTCACATTCATTAGTTTTTTTGTGTTTTTTTCATATTCTTAGGTAAGTGACCATTAAGTAATTCCATTTCAAAAAATAGATGATATGGGTCTAATTTATTCATGAAATATTATTTTTATAGGTGTTATGGTAATTTTATAATGTTATTTTTACCTTTAATTACATGATTTACCTTTAACCATGGTAATAAAATTAATTAACAAAGTTGCTATTCATAATGCCCAAATATAAAATTAGCCTATTAACATAATTTATAACAAATGATTCCAAATATGGAATTCATTTTTCATAAATTATAACACAGAAGTTGCAGAAATTAATTTAAAATAAATCTTGTTGTTGAAATGAGAAAATAGGTTTTAAAAGTTAAAATATTGCAAATGATTGAAATGTTTTTACATCTAAATTTAATGTAAAATTAATTCCAATGACCTAACTTATATTAAATTGTAAAAATATATTCTATTTATACATTGAAACGATTCAATAATATAATATAATAGTATAAATTATTTTAACGAAAAAAGTTTTTTTCAATTAAAGTTTAGCATATTTTACTATTCATCAAAAATTGAATGTTACAAGGAAAATATCATAAATTCATCCAAAGTAAATTTTTATATCCTAATTCAAAACTAAATTTATATGTTATCATATAAAAATTATTAACCTGTTAAAATCTTAATTAAAAATGGGATCTCCATTCAAATGTGTAAAATTAAACTTTAAAACAAATAGGTTTTTATATATCATATAAGGTTTTATTAATACCCTATGACTACAATATCCATTGGATGAATATCAAAAAAAAATTATTAACTATATAACACCTATATATCACATTAAATTCGTTTCTAAAAGTAATTCACTCAAAAAATACAAATATCTAATTGATTTATATTATTCATAAAAATTTGATAGCCAAAAAATTCACAATTCATTTTAATAAGTTAGTTATAATTATTCCAGATAACCTAACAGTTAGGCTATAATGGTAATTTTATAATAAGGGTGTCTCATGGTTCATTTAAACATAGGATTACATGCAAAACAATATACTAAAGAATAGAAAATATTTCATGAAAATATTTCATCAAAACATCAGAGTGTTACATTATACCCCCCTTAAATAGAATTTATCCCCTAAAATTCATCCCATGGAAAAAAAGATGAGGATACATCTCCCTCATCATATCCTTAAGTTACCATTTAGCCTCTTAAAATTTATGGTTCCTCTATTTGAGAGATATTTGGTAGAAGCACCAATTGGGAAGCTACCTTCCCAACAGGATCCTGAATTTCAAAAGGACTGATATACCTAGGGCCCAACTTTCACTTCTTTCCAAATTTCATTAATCTCTTTTTTGGAGATATTTGTAAGAAAACCATATCACCGACTTCAAACTCAAGGTATTTTTTTAGTTGTTAGCATAACTTTTTTGTCAACTCTAATCTGATCTTGTGTGTTGTTCAATAGATCTGAACTTTTCTTCCATTTCATCAACAAGATAAGGTCCTAATAGCTTTCTTTACCCATCATCATCTAATTAAGTTGGAGTTCTACACTTTTTTCAATAGATAGATTCATAAGGATCCATCTAAAAGTTGAAGTGAAAGTTATTATTGTATGAAAATTCCACCAATGGTAGTTGTTGATCCCAAACCCCTTTGAAATCCATTGATTAATATCTCAATATATCTTCTAAATATTTAATTGTCCTCTCACACTGACCATCTATCTAAGGATGATAACTAAAACATAACTCTATATCCAGAGCATGCTGAAGACTTCACCGGAACATAGAGGTAAAACTCAGATTCCGAATGGATATAATGGAAAGTGGTTCTCCATTTAATTTTACCACTTTATTTACATATATCCTAGAAAGATGATCAAGAGAGAAATACTCTCTAATAGTAATTAAGTGTACAGACTTAATAAGGCCATAAACTATAACCGAGATAGAATTATTTCATTTTTCTGTTTTTGGGATGTCCAATGAAAAAGTCCATAGTGATTTTTCTCATTTCCATTCCGGTATGGGTAATGGTTGTAACATCCCCTTAGAAATATATCTCTCCAGCTTAACTTACTGACAACCCAAACATTGAGAGACATATTTGGTGACATCTCTTTTCATGGCATTCCACTAAAAGTACTATTTCAGGTCACTATACATCTTTGTGCTTCCATGTTGAATCGGGAATGAAAAACTATGAGACTCATCCAATAGATCCATATTTAATTACAATATGGGGGGAATGAAAACTTGATTTCTGAAACTTATTATTTCATCACAATCAATGTTGAATTTAGGAACATTTCTCAACTTCTTTTGTTGCTCGATATCTTTCTTGTGGGCCTCCTTATTATTCACATGTATTTATGGTTGAACATTCATTTCAAAAATATAATATTACCACCCTTCCTTTAAAATTTCTAGATCCATCCTTTTAAAATCCATAAATATTGGATCTTTTGTGACCCTCAACATGGATAGGCTAGAATGGTCTTGTTTACATAATGCATCTACCACCTTGTTTGCTTTCCCAGGGTGGTAATGTATCGAGCAATCATAATATGTGGTCAAATCCAATCATCTTCATTGGAAAATATTCATCTCATTTTGTGTGAAAATATACTTTAAACTTTTATGATCAATATAAATATCACACCTTTCACCATAAAGATAATTCCACCATATCATTAATCTAATGATTACTGTATCTAACTCCAAATCATAAGTTGGGTAATTTTTTTAATGTATTTTCAACTAATGGGAGGCATAAGATGTCACCACATCATTTTTATTCATAAAACATCCTAGAACCTTCTTGGATGCATCATTGTAGATCACAAACCTTTCTCCAATACAAGGTAGTGTGAGTACAAGTGCACTGGCTTACCTTCTTTTTAGTTCATTGAAATAATCTTCAAATTCCCCCATCCAAACAAACTTAAATCCTTTATGAGTCAACATGGTGAGTGGATTAGATAATTATGAAAAATATTTTACAAAACATCGGTAATATCCAGCCAAACCAAGAAAAATTTGGATCTCAGTTACCATTGTTGGTCTCGATCATCTTTCAATAACATCTATTTTTTATAGATCCACAGTTATCCCCTCTCAGGAGATTATGTGACCAAAAAATGAAACTTTTTAAAGCCAAAATTCACACTTGGTAAATTTGGCATAAGGCTTCTCCTTTCTCAAGGTCTTTAGTATAGTTCTCAAGTGATCATCATGTTATTCATTTATCATGGAATATACAAGAATATCATTTATAATTACTTCCATAAATTGATCAAGATATTCTGTAAATAGTCTATTCATTATATCCATGAAGTTAGTAGGGGAATTAGCAAGATAAAAAGGCATAATTATAAATTCATAGTTCCCATACCTTTTACGAAATGTTATATTTGGTATATCCTTTTTTTACACTCAATTGATGATATCCAAAATGAAGATCATTCTTGGAATATTATTGAGCTCCATAAATTTGGTAAAATATGTCATCAATGCAGGGAAGATGATATTTTTTATTGATAATGATATTGTTATGTTCTCGATAATCAATACAGTGTCTCATTGTTTCATATTTCTTATTAAAAAATATAATAGGTTCTCCACAAGGTGTCGCAATAGGGAATATGAATAACTTATCTAGATTCTCTTGGAGTTTCCTCTTCAATTCCTGCATCTAAATTTGAGTCATTCTATAAGATGTATTTGAAATATTCATAGCACCCAATATGAGTTCTATTGAAAACTAAACTTCACGATTTGGTGGAAAACCTGGAAATTCCTCCAGAAAAACAACATAAAACTATCGTACAGAGGGTGCATTATTAATCATGAGTTTCTCCCCAACCATTTTAGATAAATAACCTTCATTTATTGGAATAAAGAACCATAATATGGAATAAATTTTTAATGGAAGGTAATATTCATATTTTCATCGATATATGATCATCGATTGATATGGAATATGAAATGTTACCTCCCTTACTTGGAAATTGATATGATATCCATATAGTGAAAGCTAATCTATCCCAATAATCCTATAAAATTACACTATAGTAAGGATCACAAGATTTCCTAGAAGTACTTTCCCACAAACTTAAACCAGAGAAGAATTAAAAACTTTTTATGTGATTGTTTTTTCATTAAGAGTTTTACAGCTAACTCAACAACTAATTATTGAAGTAATACAATGATACCCTTAGAACTTTTTTCAAAAATAAAATAGAGTGAGGATCTAGAATAAAATAAAACATTTTCTACTTTAAAGTGGATGATAAGTGTACCTTTCACCTCTTCATTATCGCACTCCACATTGCCGATTGTGATTGTATGTGACATTCCTTTGTCTTTGGACCTAAGAATTTATTGATGCCAATCATCATCAATAACCCTTAAATTAGGGCATTGATTGGCATAATTCCCCATTTTCTTACCCTTTTAGCATTAATGTGTAAGAGGTTTATTATTTATAGCCTTTTCTTTGTTTTCATCATTATACATCTTTTTCCCATAACTTCGGAATTCAACTTCTTAATAACCTTATTTTCCACACATAATCATTTTACTATCCCCTTTAAGAAAATTACCTCCTAGTTTGTTTCCACACTTTTAACAAAATAGAAAAATCATCTTATTTTCATTGTGGTCTTTATATTTTTCTTTGAATTTTATTTTTCTCTTCTTATCAAACCCATATGGCTGATGGGTTACTGCAACATCTATCTCAACAATGATATCACATCTATCAATTTTCTCATATTTATTGATGTCCCTTATGGATAATTCCCTTTAGAGACTTTGTTTTAATCCACTAAAGAATAAATTAATTTTACTCTCAGGTTGGATAATGATTTCCGAAGCATACCTTGATAGTCTTGTAAAATTTTCTTTGTATGTACCAATAGATTCATCATCCTTTTTCTTAAGTTCAAGTAAATCCTTCTCCATCTTTGTTCTAAGAATAAGAGTAAATTAATTATGGAAAAATATGTTCTTGAACTCATCCCATTCCATATACCCAATTTCATTTCATTCCCTATAATTCTTGATAAGATTAAACCATTGATCAACTTCACCTTCAAAAAAATATACTAATAAGATGAATTTATAATGTTCAGAACATCGTAGAACTAAAAATATTATTTCAGTGGTAGTTATCCATTATTCATCCACTAATGGCTCAGAAGACCTACTGAATGAAAGTGGACTCTTCCTCATGAAGGATTCAATATAATGTTGTTCTCTAGTTTTACATTCAGATGGCCAGCATGATTCATAGTTTGATAAATTTGTGTAGAATGGATACAAGATTTTTCATTCCATCTCCCATAACATTTGGTTGCATAGGGGGACAATCATTGCATTTCCCTTGGCATTCTGAATTATCATTCTTCCTTTGGGTTCGAGCCATTGACTAAGACCAATAAGCATAGTGTGAGAAACAATAATCATAATGGAAAAACCAAATAATTAAACAAAAAAATTTCAATTTAGGAAACTTTATCTTTTATCCTAGGTTATTTATGAACATATCTAAAACAATATGAGAGGAATTTAAAGCAAAACTTATACAGATCCTTAGGGTTCTTACTAAGGTTATCTCATCCTATTTTCTAAAGGTTAACTATACATATACTCTGATACCAACTATAATGGGTCATAATTTACATGTAGATATTAATTCAACATTTAAGAATATTTATTAAATAATATAACAAAAACCATGGCAGGACCGTATAGGTTTAGTGTCTTTAGAAACTGGGAAACATAAACAACATTTTCATAAAACATCTAAATTGTATCCCGCTTATTTCTTCAAAACTATACTTCTTTTTGACATACATTACTTAATACCCTTCTTCATAACCTAGGGAAAAGAAACATATTAAATGGTGATATAAAATTATTAGTAAGGGTAAACAAGGGAAATATCAATCATATCATAAACATAAGTATATAACATTTGAAAATCTTATCCTTCATATAAAATATCAGAATATCATGTCATGGGATAAATAATAAAAGGGAAATGTAATCACAATAGTTATAAAATAAAACATGAAATTTTGTGTCATACACACATAGTCATAGAAAATCATTTCATTAATTTCCAAGACCATTATAGTAGAAAAAGTATATTACTGAACCGAGTTTACTCCTCATTCCAGCGCTATATTAGTGACCCAGATTTACTTACCATTTCAATCATGACTTTCTCGAGAGATATAAATCATAATCCAATGAATTATAGGGAGATATAGGTCCCACCCATCTCATAATGAAATCATTATTAAGTTTTCCATTAAAACATAAATCATTTATCATATCATCACCCATGAAATAAAATAGGTTTTATAACATTCCATCATAATCCATTTAAAATAAATGGATTTCATAAAAATAATAACATCATAAACACAATAAAATCAAAATAATAATAAGTATAGAAACATAAGCATGTGTCATTTTATATGTAAAATAATTTTGATAAAACACATGAACATAATTCCTGAGAAAAATATCCTTTCTTTTTCAGAAACATTATACTTCATTAAAATTCCACGAAATTTTAAAATTAAATATTTTAGTTTAAAATAATTTTGAAATCATGTAGAAGAAGATTACTATAAATAAAGTGTAATGAAACTGTAAAAATCCATTCATTCCGTATAATTTTAAAAAACATTATCCTCATACTTTTTCTGAAAAAGTTAAAAAGATCCTCAAATCGATTAACAACAAAATACTCATTTCATAATATTTAATAAAAAATAAAAAAATGGGTAAAATTTACTTTAAAATATTTAAGAATAATATATATAATATTAAATAATTAGTAATCATGGATGTGGATGATATATATACCCATGTAAATACATACATATAAACAATCTACAATAAAAATGAGATTATAAAATTATCCCTTACCTTTGGTTCGATATCCTTCATATATATCCAAACCTATTGTATAATGATTTAAATAATTTTATTGACTTATTCCATAATCATAATTATTTTTATGATATCATATATTCTTATATTATCATCTTTTTATTAGTAACATTCATTGTCACTCGTTATTCAGATATTAACTCTTTTATGTTCTTATGAAAGATTTGTCAGATAAGTTCTTGTTACACTTATTAGGTTACAGTTAATTCAATTATATAATGATATTAGTATAATATATATCATATTTATTCATTCAATTCATGTATATAAACATGTTTTAATGAAGATCGTGTAGAATTAATCGCATCATATCGTGGAGGAGGTAGGTCGTACGTACGCACGAGCGATGATATCATTCATAAAATTGTCGAAGTGTATTGAAGTGGATGGTGTATAATATTTCAGAATTATGAAAATGTTATAATATTCATATATAGTCATTATTTTTATAAGTATACCCATCCACGTAAGGCATTAGTGAAAAACAGATTACACCATGATGTGTAGACGGTAAGTCGTACGTACGCACGCACGATGATTTCTTTTTTAATAGGATGGATAGAAGTTGAAATATGTTTTCTTATTATTTATAATAAAATATACATAAATGTTTGATACTTATGTTATTATATTATAATTAAACAACTAATTAAGAGGAAGTATAAGAAGAATGGAGTTTGAAAGAATCGGTAGAAGAGATTACCTCTTCCTCGATGTGCTTCGTCTAAATCTCTTCTTAGATTACTAAAGTTAGTCATTGAAGATGGCCAGAACCTCTATAATGAAAATAAGGATGTTTATAAGGAATATTTTCAGAGGATTGCGGAGCATGAATGCTCAAAATGACGTGAATAGGTTATGGAGGAGGTTTCCTTTTATAATTGAGGTGAGGGGAACTTTTGGAATCTCTATAAATAATAATTTATAATAACATTAATACCTACCCAAAACCACCAAAATTTTCCAATTTCGAATATTAGATGATATAGGGTTGTAATATCATCAAACAGTAAGATTTGGTCAAGTTATTTGGTCAATTTAAACCATATCTTTTTAATGGACACTTAGTTATTCTATTTAATTTTAATTGTGGAAATAACATTCAAAATATTTAATGGTTATAAATATTTACTTATAAGGTGTCAATTGACCATAAATGGATATTTTGGGAGCTTTTGGACCTTATAATAATCAGTTTTTATTTTTTAAATATTTTAATTATTTTTAAATAATTTAATAAAAAATTATTTTTTAAAAAATATGAATTGTGTCAATTTTGACACTAATCATTTATTTGACTTTATATAAAATCCAAACATAAGAAAAATTCAAAAAAAATACTTTATACACTCCTAACATGTCATAGTCACCAATAAAATTAATGTATCACATTAATTAGTTCATAAGATATTTCTTTTAATATTTTTAAAACCATTTTTTTATATTTCTATTAAAACATAATTTCAACATCACTATTGCCTCATCATTAATATTAATTATTTAATCTATAAATATTATAAATAAATTTATATGATATAAATAATTATTTTATATTTCTAGAGACTATCTATAGTTGATATTATCTCCTCTAAATCTATAAATTAATATACTTATATAAAATGAGATTGTGACATTTTGTCACATTCATTAATTTTTATTATATTCATGTCATGTTCATAGGTAAATGGCCATTAAGTTATTCCATTTCTTATTATATATTATAAGGGTATAATTTATTCATCCAATATGATCTTTAAAGTTGTTATGGTAATTTTATAATATTATTTTTACCTTTAATTATCTGATTTACCTTTAACCATGGTAATAAAAATAATTACCAAAGTTACTATTCACAATGACAAAAAATAAAAGTTGTCTATTCAAATAATTTAGACCGATTGATTGCAAATATAGAAAATATCATTCAAAATTCAAAACATATAATTTTTTGTAATTAATTTAAAATTAATCGCATTGATGAAATGAGATAACGGGTTTTAGAAGTTAAAATATTGCATAAGTTTGAAATGTTTTTACATCTGAATTTAAAGTAAAATTAATTCTAATGACCTAAATTATATTAAATGGTAAAAATATATTATATTTATACTTTTTAACCATTCAATAATATAATTTAACTATATAACTTAATTTTATAGAAAATTATTTTCAATTATAATTTCGCATACTTTTAATATTCATCAAAACATGAAAGTTACCAGAAAAATATCATAAATTCATCCAGAGTAAATTGTTTTATACCAATTCAAAATAAAATGTTTATTTTTTCATAAAAAATTTATTAATGTTTTAAAATATTAATTTAAAGTGGGTTCTCCATTCAAACGTGTAAAATTAAACTTTTTTAAAAATAGGTTGTTATACATCAAATAGGATTTTATTCATACCCTATGACTAGAATATCCATTGGATGAATATCAAAAATAGTTTATTAAGTATATAAAACATTAATTTAATTACCAAAAGCAATTCACTCAAAAATAAAAATATCTAATTAATTTATATGTTTCATAAATAATTGATAGCAAAAGATTTCACAATGCATTTTTATAAGTTAGTTATAATTATTCCTACAAATTTAACAAAAAGGTTATAATGGTAATTTTATAATAATTGTGTATTGTGGTTCATATAAACGCACAATTGTGTCAAAATCAAGCTACTGATGAATAAAAATTATTTAATGAAAATATTTCAAAAAAACTTCTGGGTGTTACAAATATAACCTAAGATGATTTTAATATGATAAATTAAAAATTGAATTTAATTTCATCAAATTAAATCTATAAAATATGTAAATATAACTTTTAAATTAAAGTATTAAATATAAATAAAAAAATTTATATAATAATGACATTATTAATCTTCAAGTGTTCTTGATATTATTTCATATCAATTTATAATTATTTTAATCTTAATTTGTTATTAAATATATTTATGTCTTAAAAATGATTAAAACACTTGAAAAAAATCTTTCATAAATACCTATTTTCAATATTGACCAATTTTACTCATATCACATTAATTATTTATTTTCTAATCATTGATTTTAATATGTTAAAACAATATAATAAAATTAAACTATAATAATTTATTATTATATTTCTTCTTAAGAAATGTTTTTTTATATATTGTGACTCATTTAATTTTTGTGTCTTGTGTAATTTATGTTATTGAACATTGTAATATTTAAAGAATAATTTCATATTATAATCTTGTACTATTACATTCTCCCCCACACCTTAAAGAAATTTTCTCCTTTCAATTTAAATTTTTTTCCATACAAAAATGCTTATTATGACATAAAAAATGATACATATTTAA
Organism: Viscum album; assembly: GCA_963277665.1. Classification (NCBI taxonomy): domain Eukaryota; kingdom Viridiplantae; phylum Streptophyta; class Magnoliopsida; order Santalales; family Viscaceae; genus Viscum; species Viscum album. The sequence goes on along the minus strand of OY728165.1, from coordinate 1,787,907,465 downwards.
AATGTTAATTAATTTTTAAGATACTACTTTGAACCCTAGTTCTTATTAATTAATTATTTCTAAAACCATTTATGTTTAATTATAAAATTAATACTTTTAAATGAGTTTCCAAAAGTATACCTTGATAGCTAAGCAATATTTTACACATAAGATATTATAGATTTGTCTTCCTCTTTATTGTGTTAAGGAATTAAATTACTATAAAGATATATCATATAATATAATATACTAACTTTATTTATTTCCATTTCATAATAATAATTTCATTGTTTGATTTTGTTTCAGCAGTTTTTCACATATAATTTATCTCATATTATAAATAATAAATACCCATGATAAATTTTTCATGAATAGAAAACTAAAATAAAATTAATATGTATCATAAGATCAATAAAGGATTGTAAGGTTATTACTCTAGTATCTAGTCGTGTTGTAAAACCAAAAATGGTAATAATAATTTAATATAATAATCAAATGAAATATAAAGAAACCTTCATATAAATAAATAATACATTAATATCCAAAGCCTCAAAAATAATACTCAAAGTTTAACATTAATCATTCCATAAATAATTAACCTTAAAAATTTTCAAAATATTCATGACCAAATTCATAACCCAAAAATCAAACATATTTGTTATCATTTTCATCAATGATCAACATAACTTTTATCTCAAAAACTTTTTAACCTCAAAAATCATTATAAATATTTATCATAATATTTGAATCCAAAAAATAAATGAAAACTATAATGAAAAAAATTAACTTAACCTTTATCCCCAAAAAATATTAATTGCATACCCTGATATTTTTCACTCCCACAAACATGATAATATTTTCCAAAAACAACTTAATTTTTGTTATCATCAAATTATTTTTCAATCCTTGATGTTATCCAAAATTCTCAACATGATTTAATAATAAAAATTAATCTATTATCCCCATTAACAATAATTAATCCAGCATCAAATCAATAACAACACACTCAAATCCTTTATAATGGTCTTTAAAGGGAATGTTAATTAATGAAATCATATCCTCTAAGAGTGTCAAAAAAGATGTGTAGTTATGAACACTTTTTATGGACCAAGTGAATATTGATTAAATACTCAACCAACCTTTTTCAGGGTTATTACCACTATGTGTTTCTATTTTAGAGCCCACATACACTTTTTTGTCGAGACAGAGACATCATTGATTTGAATCCACATACTATTTTTGATAATTTGATGATATTTTTCTATACTTAGACTTATACCAAGGGTTTTTAATTATGTTTTATCATCCTAATCCCTAAAAATAATAAAATAACTGATCAAATAATATGAAATTATATACCAACCAAAAGGGTTATCTATAATTAAATCATCTCCCCAAATCTCATTAATCCCCCTAAAATCCCATAACATAAAACCTCAATAGGGTATTTATGGATTTAAACTTATTATTGATCATAAAATTATTATCCTATTATATTATCTAAAACAATTAAAATATCTTTATATTATAACATCCTAATATTTAATGTTACTTAAACCCATTGTTTGATAACAACCTTAACTCCTTAGACTTGAACACTTGGATCTAGTGTTAAAAACATACTCATTACATACTGGATGTGATTCCAAAAATGTGACCAAAATTTAACCATTTATACTTAAAATACCCATAACCAACATTGATTCACCTATATAACAAAAACTTATTAGGTTTATAGATTTAGGGAATGGGTAAAATCTAATAATTAACAAAAACCTTGTCTTTCGCATCAAAGGTACACTTTTCCCCTTATACCTCGATTTTATTATTTTGTATTAATTTATCAACATCACATATACATTTCTTCTCACCTGGTTCTCTTATTATAAATACCATACATAAAACCCTACTTCATAACATAGAGAAAGTAAAAAAAGAACGGGTGATCTCAGATGCTCAATAAGGGTAAACATAGGATATATCAATCGATGATCCTAAGTGAGCATAAAATGATAATAAGGGTATGAGATAATAATGATGTTACAATATCATTGGATATAAAAATAAAACCACTAAATAGCCATAATTTCTAAATCATGACTCTTGGAATAAGAATTAGGTATAACATAATACATGGGTCCTGTGAGTCAACAATCATAAGTTATAAAGGAGTAACACATGCATAAGAGTTTAGCACAAAAGTGTTAAATTATGGGGAAAGTAATCATATATCAGGAGCATAGTGAAGTTATATAGCATAGAAATTTGGAATAATAATTAATATATTAAATCATAACATAATAGAGTAGGAATCACAACTTGATTTACATAAAATAATAGAGAAATCATCACTTCCTAATCCCCATTAGTTAGTGGATAAACTATCACAATAGATTGTATCCACTCTATAATACTTGGAATTTTACCTCATGAGATATAACTCTTTATCTGATATATTGGATGGTTTTATAATTATGGGCCTTCTCATTACTTAATGTGAAACATTCCTTAGGGGTTTGGGTTAAGTCCCCATTCCATTTGATATTATCTCATAAGATATTATACATTACCAAATGAATTTTATGCCTATATAATTATTATCCCATTCATTTATAAATGAAGAATATATATATGTGTTCCAAAATTTCATATAAACATTCATAATTTCATTATAGATTAATTAACATGTGTTAAATAAATGTGTTTTGTGAAAAATCACTTAAACATCATCGTAAAAAGACTTCTGATGAAATAAATTGGATGGTATGACAAGATCAAATCATTAGTTAAGAATAAAAATATTTAAATAATGTAGATGAAAAATACTTTTATAAAAGAAAAAATATATTCTTGGGAAAATAAGAATAAATATCCTTTTCACTTTATAAATTTTAATTAATAAAAAAAATAGAATAGTGAAAATATGATATTATTTTAAATACATATAAAATATTTAAAGGAATATTCATGACTAGTAAATGGAATTATAGTGTTAAAATCCATTCATTACATAAACATTTTGAGAAAAATTCATTTCACACTTTTCTAAAGGAAGTAAAAAATAACTTGTTTTGAAAATGACAAGACGATTACTTAAAAAAAAAATTAAAGAATGTAAAATATTATGCAACTAAACCATTATGAAATCATTTAAAGTTATATAATATCTTTCATTAAAAAATTTAATGAATAGTTATATTGAAGATAAGGATTCCCAACATAAAAAAATAAATATGATCAGTTTTTCTTAAAACAATTCATTCAAAAAATTTGAGAGCCAAAGAGGGGTAAATAGAATGAATACATAAAAAAATAAAAAGATTAGACAAAAATATATAGGGTTAGTAGATAAATAAAAAAACATTTCCTATAACTAATATTGATACATAAACAATCCTTTTAAAAAGTTATATTATGACATAAACTCTTATACCATTAGTTACATTTAAATTCAAGCTGCATGAAAGAAAAAAAATAGATGAATATTTAAATACCCATAATTTCCATTAAAATCATCATAAAAACTTTCATATGTAATATATAAACCAAATTAAAAAATAAATATAGTGAATATAGAACATATCTCAATGAAAAGAAATTGAGATAAGAAAACACTTACAATATTAGTTTATCTTAAACAAAAATACTATAAAATACTTAACTTGATACGGAATTTTAAATCCCATTAACTTTATGAAATTATTATAAAAAAATAAATTGGGTATTATATACACACCATTATATAAAATAAGTAGTAAATATAGAAAATATCTCAAAGAAATAAATGTGGGATGAGAAACCCTAACCTTTACTCTCAATATACATGAATGTTCATTAACCTCTTATATTATAAACAAAAGTGCATTAGTAAAAATTTGAGAACCTTATTCATATATTTTACCTTTTACAGTCCTTAATTTTAGTCATTCATTATAAATTTATTATCTAGTTAGTTTTTATTTCCATTATTGAATATTAGTAATTTAGATTAATCTGTACATATTTTGTAATGGTGATGACAGACCCCATTCATGGATAAAATGTTCATAATTAATAGATTTTTTAAGTTAATAGATTATATTTCTCCATAACAATTAATAATTTTCTAATTTCATTCCTTGAGAGTTTCAGTTATGATTATTGACTGAAAATTAATATTTTATTATCAAGACCTATTAAGGGAAAAGTTAGAACTATAAAGTCCAACATACAAAAAAGGCCAAAACAGAAAACATCCAAACAAAGATCGGACCTGCCTCACCCCAACATCAAACTCGTGACAACAAACCTAACTAATGAATGACCACACAGCTAGTTGTCCTACACAAATCCAGGCCTGGTACTAATGGCGTAGCCATACCCACTCAACATCCAAGTCTACAAGGCATCCAAGTCCACATAGACAATCTTGTTTTTATGTAGTTTACCAATATCAATAGGTAACTCTATAATAATCATTACTTATTATGTTATCCTTAAAGAATAATATTCAGGACATAAAATGAATTTAATTTTTTAATTCATCACTTCAAAATTATCTCATGAATGATTTTTGATAATTTTTTTAATATTTTTTTTAGTGAATAGTGAAAAATATTTATTTTTATTGACAATTGTATTTTTCTTTTCGATTATTTAAAAATTAAAATTTTATTTTGGATTATTTATAAAATTAAATTACTTTATTATGATATAAAATAATCCAATTATTGTTTTTTTAAATTAATTTTATACTTGATATTATTATAAAAACATTTTATATTTAAAAAAGTGAATTTTATTGAAAAACTATCTTTCGTCACATTTTTTCAGTTTGATTTTAAATTAAATTACAGAAATTTTTCATTTATAATCATGAAAAATGGATTAAATAATTGGAATAATAATATAAAAATTACCTAATTCTGACCCTTTTATTTTTATTTAGTGAGAATAGTAATAATAGTAATTTTGGTTAACATAGTAAAGGGTAAATCAGGTAACTATGGGTTAAAAATTAAATTATAAGGACTAAAAAATGACCCTAAAACTATCCTAAATTACATTTTATTATTTAATTTAATCCATAACTATCCAATATTGGGTTATATGACAATTTTTTATTTTCATGTGATTATGACCATTATAAATATTTATGTAAAGAAAAGATAAAAAAGGCCCACTCTTGTTTTTAACAATGATAATAATTTAAACATAGGTATAAAAAGTGGCTATGTTATGTTATAAATATTAATTTTAAACATAAATGGTCTACATTGATCATATTAATTTTTTTTAAATTTCTTTAAGAAATTATTACCTTAAATTCTTACACAACGTTGTCATGGTTTGTTCAGTTAATAGAAAATAAAATAAATGATATTAAAAATATTAAAATTTGTTTAATTTGAAATAATTAATGTGACCCACTAATTTTATACATAAAATTAAAATTTTACATATCTATTAAAATATATTATTCTCATTTCATTCCTTGTCTTGATGTTATAAATGTAAAAGTAAATGAAAAGTACTAAAACTTGAATTATTTATATTTTATGAAAATATTGATTTATTAAATGATATAAAATTATTAAAAATATTGTCTTTATACAAGGGATTTATATATGATTTAAAATTAAATAATTTTCTATATATGGACCTTTCTTCTACTTATGGTAACTATCTTTACCCTCAACGAGTAACAAACCCTTGTTATAATGGTAAGTGTGAAAGGGGTTAACTAGAGGTTAATAAAAAAAGATAAGTCTAAAAATATGATTAAAACTTGTCTGAAATTTATTGTAATAAATTATATTGACTCATATTCATATTAATTTTTTTTATCCTTTTTTACATAATAATTAATTTATATTAATTTAATATTTAATGAAATTCCAAAAGTTCCCCCTCCCCTCTCTTTTAAAAGGACACCACTTATTCTTGTTTATTCACACTTCATAACTAAATTGGCTCAAATAATATCTACCAAAATACCTTCTTAAATATATCATGTTCTAGAGTAATTTTTTTGGAATAATACACACCATAGAGGTCTTATGGTTTTATGAAAAGGATATTTTCCAAGAAGATGGATTGTTTTTAACTGTATGTTTTAGTTTTATTTATTCTTCCACCTCATTAAATATTATTAAATAATAATAAAATAATAACAATAATTTTCCAAGATATATTTATATCATATTATGTTAATTTCATAACTTATATCCATATCCTCCTTCACTAAATGAGAAACAAAACCATTTTTTGTGGGTACAATAGACTACCTTCTCACAAACTGAAGTAATTCATTTTCCATTGTCATATATCACTATTAGATTATAATAATATAATTAACTTTTATATGTTATAATAATTAAACATTTATCATTCTGAAAAGATAAAATATAATTTACCTTCTTACCTTTCCATTAAATGAAAAATGATAATGTCGTTCATGCATATATGTGGACTACCGCCTCCATGAAGCGATATGATTTATTTTTAATCACCAAAACACATGGAAGATTTAAATAAGTATATTTAAATAATTTATATTAAATAATTTATATTATCATCATTTTAGGAAGATATAATAATACTTAACTTCTTTATATAATGATCGTTGAAAAATAAAAATATTACTCATGTGTACACATGACCTACCGTCTCCATAATTGTAACATAGTTCATTTTGTATAACCATGTTTAATTTTTGGCATTAAAAGTATAATTTATGTATAAAATGATTATTATTTATTGATTATTATTATAGATATGATGGAATAGTGACCCCCATGAACATTGTAAACCTATCAAAGTCATGTTAGTCTTATGAACCTAATATCATCGAAACATTTTATGTGAACTTAAATTATTATGTAAATGTTATAACATGGTGTTTCAGGTTTCAGTCTCGAAACTCCCAACGGTTCCGTATCCGATGATGGATGGACCTACTTTCCAAAGGCAAGAGTTCACCGGATGTTCTGACCAATGACGCTTAATAACTCACATTGGTCGAGAGGATGTGAAGTCGGGCTCATCGCACCCTTTTGGGGGGATTTATTACCTATTACGGGACTCTCTTATAGATTTAAGACGTATTCATATATTCGCGAATCTTTGGTTTATACCCAAACATTGTATCCATGGATTTAACCCTTGGTTGGAAATGGTCAGCTGAATTTAGGGGTTCAGAATCATTTATGCCCGAGGTTTACCATCCCTTATTGGATTAATGACCCCAAGGAGTCTGGAATCATTGAGACGGTGCTAGGAGCAGCTCGATGAACCGATGTGAAGATATTCGAATCGACCAGTTGTTGGGCTTGAACCTCAGGGAGGCTTCCTACATACCATGCCTAAGAGATAGGGATTAAAGTCCACATAGTATGAATAGGGGTGTCGGAGAACCGACCTGAAGGTGGACCCGAGGGTCCAGTTGTGATCGTGGTTGAACCTCGGGGTGGCTTCCTACGTATCCCTGTGGAAGGGAATAAAAGTCCTCATAGTTTGCATCGGCTTGGGACTTACTCTATGAGGCATCCCAGAATGATGGATTGGGGATTACACTCTGAGGAGGCCCAAGGTGATGGATTGGGGATTGCACTCTGAGGAGGCCCAAGGTGATGGATTATGGCTTACACTCTAAGGAGGCCCAGGGTGATGGATTGGGGCTTACAATCTAAAGAGGCCCAGAATGAGGATGTCATGGTCGATGCTCACTCTAAGCCCACGTGAGTCATGCTCGGTGTGAGAAACAAGAGGCAGCAGGGACCAGATGATCAAGTCGTGAAAGGTGCATCCGTGAGAAGTAAAGTGGGGATTACGCATAGGGAGTCCCATGAAATCGGGGCTTACTCTGAGATGGACGCCCATAATGTCTTCCTCATGTCTGGCCATGAAGGAATCCCAACCCATTTGTGGGTTGAGGAGTATAATGGGGGCCAACACCTATGCACAGGTGGACAAGCGGGATAACACCAAGGGTGTTGGAATCAATCCGAACAAAGGGAGATGAAAAGTGTGAATTACATGCCTGACATTCAGAATGCAATGAGGGTGGAATGGTGATGGAGGATAACTCTTGTCCATGTTCGAAACACAGCATCCATATCACGTTAGCCTGAAATGGGGACAGACAACTGAGGGTCGACTGCTGACCATGTTCGAAACACAGGACCTGACTCGAAGTGTTGTCCAAAGTCTTCTGGGGCGTTGGCCTAGGACGATAGTTGAGCTGATGCGGCATGGGACCAGGCCATTAGGGGGTCCCTTCAGACATGGAAGAGTATGAATATCCGAATGAAGGACACGCAAATCGTGGGGTGGAGTGATGGAATATTTGAACGGATTCCAACACTCTTGAAATTACGCCACTGTGATCATGGCATGAGGCATCTTATAAGGTCGGGGCTTACTCCGAGATGGATGCCCATGTGATGCTAAAGAGATGCACTGGTGAATGGGGATTAAGAAAAGAAGCTACCTAGGTTCCTTCCTCATGTCTGACCATGAGGGCATCCCAACTCACTGGTGGGTTGAGGCATATAATTGAGGCATACACCTATGCACACGTGAAAAAGCGGGATAACACTAAGGGTGTTAGAATCTGCCGAACGAATGGAGATGAAAAGTGTGAATTACATTCCCAGCATTCAGAACGCAATGAGGGTGGCATGATGATGGTGGATAACTGCTGACCATGTTCGAAACACAGCATCCATATCACGTTAGCCTGAAATGGGGACAGACAAGTGGGGGTCAAATGTTGAACATGTTCTAAACACCGGACCTAACTCGAAGTATGGACCAAAGTCTTTTGGGGGCATTCGCCCAGGACGGTAGGTGAGCCGAGGCGGAATGGGACTAGGCCGTTAGGGGGTCCCTTCAGACATATAAGAGTATGAGGATCCGAATAAAGGACACACAAAGCATGGGGTGGAGTGATGGAATGTTCGAACGGATTCTAACAATCTCGAAATTGTTCCACTGTAAACATAGCATAAGGAATCTCTTGCATGGAGCAAGAGGCATCCAATTATTGAGTGATAGGGAATGATACATTTTATAGTCATATAGAGGGGACTGTTTCCATATAGTTTAACTTCATATGGATAGGATGAGGTCCATACAGTTTAACGTCATGTGCTCAGGACGATTAGGTAGGAGGTACCTAGAAATGGTTGGTGTGGGACTTATGCAAGGGAAGCTCTTTCTGGATGAACCTAGCAAAAGAAGATAGGAAATGGGGTTATATAGGGAAGTCATGAGGAGTAGCTCAACTCATGGATTTTATAGGAAGGATGTTGGGTGCGCAATGGAAAATCCCGACATCCCAGCCTGAAATGCTCATGGTGTGACTATCCATTTTTCATGGGGGTTAGTGATGCTAGCGAAGGGACCGGCCTGGAAGGCCGGGACCGCAGCCCGACACTGAGCCCAGGTGGAGAGTGTGGGCGTAGCCCCCGCGGTATGGACCAACAAGTTCATGGGGTTTTCTGTAAGGGATGGCCATGAAGAAGATGGTCGCGAGGTGCCGGCCACGAGGGACTGGCCACGAGGGACTGGCTGCATGTGGTTCACGGTTTAGTTGTCTATGAAGGGTGTCCGTGGAGGAGCTGGCCGCAGAGGAGATAGGCGTCCGCGAAGGATGATGTCCGCAAATGATGGTCGTAAAGGAGGTTTTCTGCGAAGGATGCTTGTCCGAGATGGATGGCCTTCTATAAAGGGTGTCTGTAAAGGGGCTGGTGCCTATCCTACTTCGTGCTCGTGGAGGGGTTCCACCTCCATTTCGCAAATGACACTGGTTTGCAGAAGGGGTGGCCGCGGAGGGACTATCCGGGAAATAAATGGCCGCTATGGGCTGGCCGTGGAGGAGCTGGCCGCATGTGGTTCGCGGACTAGTTTCTCCTCTTTGCAGAAGATTTCATCCTCATACGATATGGGGTCTGCGGATGGTCATGGAACACTTCTAGGAGCGATTCCTCCAGCATCTCCCCATAGGGTTTCACTCGTCCTTCCTCCATGAATTTTTGGTTCCCCTCGGTGAATATTTATAGAGTCACAAGGAGGAAATATTGATGGGCTTACAGGACATTTTACGGAAGCCCATGAAAGAACCCCCACACCCGCGAACGACTCGGTCAACCTATATTTGATGAGTCACGACGGGGTTGCCTCATGGCAGCACACCAATCCTCCTCTATTCCGCGAACGATGAGGTTCGCGATGGCATGGGTAGGTTGTCGTGGTTCGCAGAGGTGGACCGGCCTGGCGTCCATCCTGCTTCGCGCCCGCGGAGGAGCCCCACCTCCACCTCACGGACGATTCTGGTCCACGGAATTGCGGTAGGGAGGTCCGCCGAAACGACCGCGTGTTGTTGCTGGGAGCCGGTGCACGGAGTGGTTTGGTCCTTTTCCAGGTCTTTCGGTAATTGGATTTCCCCCTTTCGGAAATTTCAGGACCCTACACGTGGTAATAAGTGAATAAAATGAATAATTACCTTTCAAAATATTCTCCAGAAAATAAATAATTAACTTTATTTTATTTTTCAGGAAGATAAAGAATGTACGTGAATTGTTGGACTTAATGAAAGGTACTTTCAATTAAAAAAAATATTATTTTAATGTTTCCCTTAAAACTCTATTTTTTATTCTATATCTATATTTTTAAAGTTGTTTTATATATGTTTTTATATGAAAATAAATTAATTTTAAACAAAATATTATCTCACTTTTTACTCACTTTGAAATGTTTTCAAAAGGAATACCTTTACATAATGTTTTGACTTTCTTTACAAAAGAAAAAAGTGATGTTCTATTTTAATGTAAATTGAAATGACTTTTACCACCATGATAATCATTAATTTTTTCTATTACATTATAGTATTTATTGTTTTCTTAAAAAAAATATCTTTCCCATTTTCTAGGTATTTTTATATTGTAAATGAGTTTTCAAAAGAAAAAGGTGATTTGATTTCCAAGCATTCTTTGCACACAGGTTTAAAAAGTTTTTAAAAGATTTGAGGTTAAAAAGTGTAAAAATAAAGAATTTTATTCATGATATGTTACTTGATAATTATATATGAGAAACACATGAGCTCGATACAGCTTATACAGAGGTTTGATCCCAACTATAGATCACGAGTGTTCTTGATATAGCTTAAACGATGTGTGTTCCAATATAAGGCTTGATGCACTAGGTAATGTTCATTCCATTAATTCGAAAAAAGGATAGAGTTACCTGAGGATTTATTTTAGGGATTAAACTAGGTTGTAGTTTTTTTGCATGAGTTTGAAATGGGTTATGAATTTGATGCTCTATATTTTCAAAAGAAGGATATTTTTTCTTTCTCTGGGTTTTAAAGATTTTATTTGAGGAAAAATGTTTCTGTGATGTTTTTGTGGAAATTTTTTATTTCATCTGCTCAAATATTATTGAGATAAAGGAAATTATTTCATGGTTTTTCATGTTTTCCATAGGACTAATTTTTTTAACTTTTATGTCCCTTGCTAATCATTTTGTGATCATCCCATGGTTTTAAATATTTTTGATAGGGAGTAAGTATGGGTAAGAAAGAATAAGAAGTTAAATTGAATGTCATAAATTTTTTTCATGAAAAGAAAATATGTTTCTTTTTAAAAAAGTTATATTATTGGATAAATGGATACTGATTATATGTTTTCACTTTATAAAATATGGTTTTATTATTTATGATTTCTAACCTAATTTTTTAACACAATAAACCTAAAAATATCCTCAAATGTAAGTGAATTAATTATTGTCTTAAAAATCAAGATTATGTAATGTTTAAAGTGGATTACATATATGTATAGAGGATAAGTGATGAGAATATGTTCCCTTTTATAAGTGGGGAGAGTGGTTCCCTTATAAAAAAACCTAACATTAAAAAAAATATAAATACCTTTTCATGGGAAGATAATACTAAATAGAAAATTTTCTGAATATAGGATTAGATAAGTATGAATAAACTCAAACAATCATATTTTGAAAAACAATTAGTGATAATATTTTCCTTATCTGTTAATATAATCCCACTTTTATTAATTTTACCTTTTACTATGGGGGAAAATTTTTACCATGGAAACCTATTTATGTTCCCAATATTTAATATGATTTATTACCTAATAATAATTATGATAATTTCAAATATTGAATGCATTTTATAATATTAAATATCTACATGAGGTAAAAATGAATCTTAATATGAGCACATGAAATACAATGCAAAATAGTTGTTTAGAAAAAAATTTCATTTAGAATAATAAATATATTACGCCAAAATCAGGTATAAAATTTACTCTCATGATATTTATGGATTTATAAATTAACAAAGGAGATATATCTGACTTTTAAATCAATTCAAAATCAATTGTATCCTTGTAAATACTTAATAAGAGAAATGGTGTATTAATAGGTATTTTATTAGAATAAAATGCCCCTTATGTTTTGAAGTTTCAAAAATATGATTATAAATCCAAAAAAATATTTTGAAATTACCTATTTCATTCCATTTAATACATGTGTTTTCAATAGAAATGTTTTATGAAGTTATATTATCATAATAATATCTTAAAACCGTTGGTACTTATAAACTCGTTATTTCTACTATTCATAGAACAATCATCCTTTTAAGAAAAAAACGCCAAAAATTCACCTTGAGCTAATTCTGACCTAATAAATTCATAAAATAAGTTCCTTCCATAAAATTAAAATTATAAAATTTGGTAATTTTCCTTTTGAATGAAAATATTAAGTATAAATAAAAAACAATTTATAGAAAATATTCTTTTTAAACATCAAGTGTTCTTAATCATATATAATATCAATTTATAATTAATTTACTATTAATATTTTAGTTCATATATTTAAGTCTTTTAAAAGTTATCATAACACTTGAAAAATTATTCTTTGAAAAATACCCCTTTTAACATTGAATGATTTTAACTATATAATGTTAATTATTTATTTTCTTCTCACGAAATTTCATTAATTAAAAAAATACAACAACCTAAGTATCATAATTGACTACTATATTTTTATTTACTAAAGGTATATTATAATATATGAAGAATATATTTAGATAATTTTTCATGTACCATAAGATACCAAAATGGTATTATTTAAAGAATAATTGTATAATGAAATCTTAGGTTGTTACAAAAAATCAGTAGGACTACCTTACTCTTTGGTGAATGTTGAATGACCTCAAAACCAGTAATATTTAGTCCAAAGATATAATTTTAAACTAAGTAAACTAATTTTCTAGGTTTTTTCTTTACCAGTATTGGTATCTTTTCATTCATGTTGAGTTTATATCTTAGATTACTACATGGGATCCCTCGTCTAAGGTCAATGTTATTTGACCTTAAACATCATACACCCCTAATCAATCTTTTATAACCTTATAATGCCAAATTAAAGAGACATAGTACTCATTGGGATGAAAATATGAAATTTACATCCTAATAAAAATATTATTCTTATCTCTCTAAGTTTGAACCATTTCAATACTATTAAAAAATATGACTTCATTGAAAAAAAAAGAAATAGAACTTCTCTGGATGAAAACTTGCAAGAGGAATACCTACGAAAAATATAAGTTCCTACATGTTATTAGAAAACATTACAGTAATAATAACAGAAAAAATATCACAGGGACTACTATATGGCCTTAGAAAGATCTTGGATATACTCATTGGACCCACTAGTTTAGGCAGGATAATTTGAGATGATCACCAATATTTTATTTTGTAAGATTTTTTGGGAAATTTTACATTATATCTTATAACCTTGAGTATATATTACAGACATGGTGGTGTAACCATTAGGTTACTCTATCCATTATTCAGTATACATCTTTCTTTAGACCTATATTATTCCTTAGGTGTTTGGATCTTCACAAATCTTCTATGTTTATCAGTAAATATCACATTTAGGTCTAAGGGACACCCCTTCATGGAAATGATATTTCTGTTTCCTTATTCAATAATATTACCTATAGGCATGTTTTCATCAAAAGGATATTTTCTGGTGATCTACATACATCATGAAAAAATTTCATTATAACTCACCATTTGAATGTGGTTAATAGTAGTTTACCCTTTCATGGTCATCCCTTCTCACACATACCCATTTCAAATATCTTGAGTTATTATTTACAAAATCTATTTCCAAAATATTCAAGTGGATTTGAATACCCATGATGTTATGAACTCATGCATCATTCCCATTTTCAAGGGGATAGCATGACATTCTCTTGGAACTATTAGTCCTTGTTATGGGAACTTAAATTGTGTGATGCAATAGTCTGAGCATTATAACCTTAAAATAAATACACCCATTAATGGTATTATCTAAACTAGAATCTTTCATTTCATTATAATTACATTATTTCTCATTTCCATAAAAATTAACCTATCATTTGGTCAATATTTTTTGAACTACTACTCCATCTACATTGTCCTATCTTGCGTGACATTAAACCATCAATGGAATAAAACATATTAATCTCTATGTTGAAAAAATACAAAGGGATACTTGGAAATAATTCTAGTGATTTTCTCATTGGTAATGCATGTTTCCTAATATAGGAAACATTGAGAATTTAAAATAATTTAAAAACTGAAAAAAAGATTATGAGGTGCACTATATAGCCTATAAGAATTAGAGTTATGTTATCTAGGACCCTCATCCTAAGAAAAAGTTAAATAATTTCTTTTTTCCTCCCATACATTGGTTCAGGTGATTATTTTTAAATATATTGGGATGTGATGTTAGAGAATTTATATCCTTGGATTCATTATAATATCCACCTAAAAAATCCCACTTTCATCCTTCCCATAACACTAAGTTGAATTACAAAAATTATATCCAAGTGGACCCACCATGTTTTATGATGATTACCCATATTATTAAAGTTTTTCCCTCCTTTATCCATGATTATAGGATAATTAGGTTACCACAATTATATCATAGTATCCTGCCTTTATCTATCAAGATGGACCATATTCCATTAAAGTTTCCTTCAATTTTCATCCATGAGTATATATTTATAAGGAATCAAACATTTCATGCACCTCATTCTGAATCAGGTGTTTATAGATCATAATTGAAAACATATATTTCAATTCAATATTTAAATGGGTTCAACTATCTTGATGTTTTTATTTTTTCTTGTCATTTTGAACTTATATAGTAAAGAGGTTTGGAATTTGACAATGGTGTGGAGAAACACAATGGTTTTTTTACATTAACCATCAAAAAATAGGGGGAAGAGTGTAATCCACATGATTGTGGTAACTTTTCATAAATAAAAATTTATTAATAACTTCCATCTAAGATACTCATAGTTCATAAAATGATTTTTTTCATTATTAACATTGCATTGATGTCTAGTGATCTCTTTAATATTTTTATTCCCCATCAGGATGAATATTTTGTTCCATGAGTGTATAATTAAACTCTCCATTCATTGTTTCTTCACTAAAAATTTACTCATTTCTACTCTTCCCTTAGAAACATATGGTTCCCTATTGAGTTACCTCACTTTAATGGATTTTTTATCAACTAATTTTTTTTAAATTACCACCTTCAGGTAATGGGACTCATCTTGAAGCACTAATACTAAAATATTAGAAAACTGTTCCATTTATTTGAACCTGGAGAGAAGTTGATGTGATACTTTCTCCTCTGCCTGTACTGAGAGGATCACTTTAACACACTCACATATGGCCAGGTTGTTAAAGCCAACATACCCCATTATTATGAATATGCATCGAGTCTTGTGAAAATTCATTAGTAGATCCTCTAAGTCCTAGAAACTGGCTTCCAAATTTCTCACCACACATATTTTAATGTTAAACACTGATGGATCTTGAAAGAATAAGAATACTAAGAGTGATATGAACTCAATAGATTCCCTAGGAACTCCCGCCCAACCCATGGTGGCTGATTCCTGAGAACTATGCCAATTATTCCTAAAAAATATTTCCCACCTCTTCACTCACCATCCCACTTAGTTTTATCATAAAACTACCCTACCATCTGTCCAATAACCCCACTAACTACCATCTGATTCTATGACCATTATATTCATTCTAGAATTTACTTTGATGTATTTTCCCAATCTATCCCGATCCTTATGACTCTCCCCACCTTGAAATTTGGTGTTGTCTTTAAAACTGAGGAAAAATTACTGATTGTAGTTCCCTTAAAATATCCAAGAATAATTCCAAATGGTCCTCTTTATTCTAGGGGATTCTATCTTATATTGGTGATGTACCAGCGAATTATTTACTCTCTCAGAATTCTCCCATATGGTTCTTCTCACATTGTGTACCGACTATGTGTGTTTTACCACTATATTGTGAGGTCCTCCTTTAAGTTCCATAATCTCACCTAAAATATCTATGTGGACCTCCCCCATGACCCTCACCATAGACCACTATGCATGACTTATCTTGTTTCTCATTCCAATCTCATCATGCATCCTCTTCCTCAAATCCATATGATAGTATGCCCTCTACAGTGTTAGTGAAATTCACTGATCCCCCCTTGTTCAATCTTATCACCTTTAGTTTTCCAACCACATTTAAACATTCCAAAATTTTCTAACATGTTTCTAATATGGTCTTCACTTGAAAAAAATTTATATTCTATAATGATTTCATCTGCAGAAAATTCAACGTATTGTCGTTGACCAAATCTCTAAGTGAATGTTCGGTGTGGTTCATTTGAGTTAATCCAACTATAGATCATCCCCTATTTATACATTAATATATAAAATATACTTCCTAGTGAGGGAATTTTGAATTTTTTACTTTAGAAGATTTATTCTTTTCATATGACACATTGTTTATGCAATCATCTAAAATCGCGTTGCAAGTGTTTTTGTTGGCCAACAATCCCATGGGCCACCCATGTGTTGGCCTGATAACCATGGTATCGATGAATCCCAATGTACTTGTTTTTCCATCATCATCATGATATCTATATTCTATATATTCAATCTCTTTAAGCACAATTGGTAGGAGAAGTGGAAGTACCATCTGTTATGGTGTCATCAGGTTTGACATTTCTATTTTACCATCATCACTCAATAGCATATGAAATTTCTTATACTCATGTGAATGTTGTTCTCAATGCTGCTACCACTTTCTAAGGGATTCAATCCATGATAATATCCTATAAAAAATAGATATCAATGATTCTATATTCATTTCAATTCATTACATGCGCTACTCTATTCTATTGAGACAAGGATCATCACCCTTTCTGTCACCATAGTGTGCATTTTTTTTGAAAATTATTTTTTCATGATCTCCTATCATGACCCACCCCCTAGGGACAATTCCATGACAACCCCAAGACTGCCTACGGTAGGCCAGGGGTTATTGACATTCACTGAGTTGGCATATCCCACAAATGGGAGGCATTAGCCAAAGTACCTACAAACACACGCCCACAACTCCAAAACAAAGGTGCTGGGAAGTAAAAATCCAAGGAAGGTATGCATTCATACCACTATGTAAAACACAACCATAGTAAAATATAAATAATGTACAATGTGGAAAACTAGGATATTAAAAAACCCCAATAAAAGATATATAGAACACAATTAAAACCCAAGTCCCTGAATCTTGTCTACCAAGAACCCTAGATGAAGGGTGGGTGAAGGGTAGTTGCCTGAGGATGTAGGAGTACACCACGTCTATATGATTTCACTGAGAACCACTTGGTCTTGGCCCTCTATGGACTTCTTCAAATTGTTTAACCTTTGCACAAGACCTGAAACATGTCGGAAAACCATGTGTAGGGGTGAGTAAAAAAATACTCAATAGGAAACTCTGAAACCACAAAGGTAAATCACAAGAGAAACCCCCAAAAGAAATGAACAGTCATCTCCACATAGATATGTGCCCATAAATATACCAAAAATATCCAAATATAATCATTTCATACCCTAGGAATCATAATGTTCCATCCTCATAACCAGCAAGAGTATTCTCATCGTAGGCTTGAAAAGCAACACATAAAACCAAGAGAAACACACTCCAAGAGCCCAACCATCCAAAGATGGTACACTTAGGAGTGGTACACTCCATCGGGAACAAATCCCCCATTACTTATGGTACATAAGAGAGAACATGCTCCATCAGGAACATCCTAGTAGGTCCATCTCCTATTCCCCACACATGAGGTTTAGTCATCGTTTTCTTTTACCCAATGAAAGACTAAGGAAACCCAAGTGGAGAGGCCTTACCTCACCACTGTAAATAAATGAGGGATCCCTACTACTAACAATCTCATAAAACCTTTGTCGCTACTATAAGGAGTGGAACTCACCTCAGCTTGTCGAGGTAGCACTATCCCCTATCTAGGTAATGTTCTCATAAACTGGATGGGCCCACTCCTCGCAACTGTGTTTGACAGCCAAGATATCTCAATCCCCAATGGAGGACCTGATCCTCGCCACTACTCAAGATAGGGGAGCGAAACTCTGTAACTGAGGACCCACACCCTGATCCCATAGGTGAGTATGACTCATTAAGGACTCATACCCTGATCACATAGGAGAAGTAAAAAATCGTATGTTGAGGACCCACAACCAACCTGATTGGGGAGTACTACTCAGTGACTATAAGACATGTGCCCTGGTATGACAGGTTAGTACTGAACCTGTCAGTTCATGTGTGGCGGAACCGTGCCCTGGAACCATATGGGAGTACTTATTCCTATCATA
The DNA here is from genome assembly GCA_963277665.1 of Viscum album. Taxonomy (NCBI): domain Eukaryota; kingdom Viridiplantae; phylum Streptophyta; class Magnoliopsida; order Santalales; family Viscaceae; genus Viscum; species Viscum album. The sequence goes on along the minus strand of OY728165.1, from coordinate 1,787,888,738 downwards.
TAGGACTGACACCCTACACTATAGGGGAGATTCGACTCTATGTGTGTAAGATATTGAGGGCGTACACCCTAGTCCTATAGGGGAGTACTGACTCCACGGATAGAGCACCTACTCCCAAGTCCCATAGGGGAGTACCTACTCATATTTAAAAATATCTCTAGGAACCCTCACCTTATTAACCAAGAACAGTAACACCCCCAGAGGAAGCTACCCAAATGAAACAAACCCACTCCCATGACGTTGGAAGTCCCAACATTATGAATCATGTTGATTCCCACTCAATTGTTATTATACTAAGAGGACCTACTCCTCAATCCATTAGGATGTATCTAAACTTCCAAAAAAACTAACTTGGGGTATCTCAAAAGGACATTATCTTCATGAGGGTCCCAACGTTGCAAATGGCTCCTTAATATAACATATGGTTTAGAAGATATTGGATTTTTAGTGAAAGTGGGTCGGTTGAGTCTGGAACTAGTCCAACTTGGTCAGAACGACCTAGGTCAACGGACCCAGGTTGGGTCAGTTGACCCCAAACAAGGTTGGGTTGGTCCGACCATGTTAGGTTGGTCCGACCAGGTCAGACTCGAGCTAGACCTGACTGAACCCTTTTCTCTAAAACAACCATATCTTCCAAACCGTACATCTGATTGATGAGCTGTTTGTAGTTTTGGGACCCTCGTGATGAGAGATTCATTTTTAGATACTCCAAGTGAGTATCTATGGAAGTTTATAGACGTCCTAATATGTTGATTAGTAGGTCTTCTCGATAAAATCACACTTGATCTAGAATTAGAGTGTTTCATAAATTTCAGACTCCCCATGTCATGGGAGCAGGTTCATTTAATTTTGAAGGATTCATCTGGGGGTGTTAATACCTTGAGGGACTAAGGGAAGGGTTCCTAGAGATGTTCATGAAGGACGAGTAGGTACTCCCCTGTTGGACTAGGGAGTGATTCCTCTATCTGTGGAGTCAGTACTATCCTGTATGACTTGGCCGTGTGTCCTCCATTTCAAATGTACATACAGTTGGAACTCCTCTATTGGGTAGGGTGTGGTTCCTATATGATAAGAGTCAGTACACTTCTATTTTTAGAGGGTGCGGGTCCATGACACGATAACTAATAGAGTCATTACTCCCCTATCGTACCAGGGCGCGGGTCCTCTAGTCACTAAGTGGTAATCCCCTACCGGGTAGGGTGTGGGTCCTCAACATTTGATGTCATAATCCCCTATTAGATCAGGGTATGGGTCCTTCATTAGTCTTAATCCCCTGTGATATTAGGATCTGGGTCCTCACTATAGAGTTTCACTCCCCCATCCAGACTATCGGCGGGGAGTGGTTCCTCTATTGGAGTTGGAGATCCCTCGGCTATCGGACAGAGTTGCGAGGAGCGGGCAAATCCACTTAATGAGAATGAATCCTAGATAAGAGATAATGTTCCCTCGATAGACTAAGTGTCAGACACAACTTATAGGAGCGATAAATGTATTATGAGATTTTTAGGAGGAGGGATCCCTCATTTGTGTAATGTGGCGAGGGATGTCCTCTCTACTTGGGTTTCCTTAGTCTTGTATTGGGAGCAATACAGTGATGACTAAACCTCCAGTGTTGGGTACGGGAGGTCGACCTAGTAGGATCTTCCTAATGCAATGTGTTTTTTCGTTCATACCATTAGTAATTTTAGAGTTGTATTTGATGCATTTTACCTCTTGGATGGGTACCATCTTGGATGGTTGAGCTTGTGGAGCGTGTATCTCTTGGTTTTATGTGTTTTTTTCAAACCTACAACGATAATACTTTGTTGGGTATAAAGTTGAAACCCTATTATTCTTAGTGTCTGAAACAATTATATTTGGATTTTGTTAGTATATTTATGGGAATATACCTATGTGGACTTGAATATGATTTTATTTGTGTTTTTTCTCTTGTGATTTACCTTTGTGGTTGCTGTGTGTCCTATTAAGTATTGTTTTACTCACCACTATCTGGGATTTTCCTGCACATGTCATCTCTTATGTAGACGTTTGAACCTTTGATAGAGTACAAGGGGGATAAGACTAGGTGGTTATCAGTGATATTAGACAAGAGGGGTGTACTCCTATAGCATCAGGTAGCTACCCTTCACCTACCCTTCAGGTAGGGTTATCGACGGATGAGATTTAAGGACATGGGGTTTTACTATTTTCTGTCTTTCTTTTGGTGGGATTGTATACTATCCCGGTTTTCCACCCTATTCCTTACTTTCTATTTCACACTGGTTGTGACTTACTAAGTTGTCTTCATTCGGATCTTACTTGGCTTTTTTACTTCCCAACAACTTTGGTTTGGAGTTGTGGTAGTGTGTCCAGATACTTAGGCTAATGCGTCAAATTTGTGGGATATGCCTACTTAACACTAGTCACTGGCCCCTGTCCTACCAGAGGTAGGCTTGGGGTTTTCAAGGCATGGGCCCTAGGTAATGGGTCATAATGTATTGTTATCAAAGGTGGTCAGTTCTACCTTAGTACCATAGTGTCGCCAACATTTTTTGGGTTGCATAGTGACTGTGTTAAGATGTTTCAAGTTAATCTCTCAGGCCTGGGGTTCTAGTGTTGGTATGACGGCCGATGTATCCATTCATTGGGACTTTGATAACTTACTTTTTCACTCAGTGCATTAAGACACTAGTCATCATGAAATAAAGGTACATGCATCATAGAAGAATGTTGTGTTTTACCTGTATTTATTGACTCATCTCACCAGGTATACTCTTTTAACTATGATACATCTTGTTCTCCTTAGGATGTGTTCACAACACTAGCCAACAAGGTTTCCATATCAAGATCAGAATTTTGGCCTTATGATCAAAGAGGACTCCCTTATGGGAGTCTATCACATAGAAGTTTTTATTTAGGATGTTCAAGAGGTGAAGGTTTCTTCTAATGATTACTTAGCAGACCCACCTCTAGTGGTTCTTGTTGATGTAGCTTTCCAGACTAAATTTTGGATGTCTTTTTTGGTGCTAGATGATGAATAACTGGGTTTGAACATGTGAAATAGGCTTCTAAGGAAGTGATGTCTTGGAAAGTAGGGTTAACAGGACCTACCGATAGCAGATGCACAATGTAAGTTATAAAATCATAGGGGTTTTCAAAGGTTCCATGGATGTGCTAGTTCTTATAAGAAAAAGGATTTGTAATGATTTTCGAAAAAGTGGTCATCTTGCACAAGATTGCCTCACTGTTCATGTTGCCGTCAGATAGGATGTTCATGAACCACCAAAGAAGAGGCAACAACGAGAGAAGATAGATCCATTGGGAAACAGACATCGAAGGAGAGATGGGGAAGTGGTAGGAGGTGGCCAATATTTTGACTTATTATCACCACCACCTCCTTGTGGACAATAATAGACTCTACGAGTTGTAGGAAAGGGGATGAGAAATTTGCAGACTGTCGAGGCTTATAACACCATGAATCTTGGAAAGATTCAATGTATTATTTGTGTCTTTATAATTTTGCTATATTATTGGTAGACACTTGTGTTAGTGATTTACTTCCTGCTACTTTTCTTGTCTGATTTCTAGAGGTTCCGGTTAAACTGTTGACTTGATCCTCAGATTTAGAGACTCCTACTAGATGAGACTCAATGACCACACACTGGTGCTGACAATGTGACATGACTCTTGAAAGTGAGAGTTTCCATTGGGATCTCTTGGTAGTGGTGTCATGGCCTTATAATTTCTTTCTCAGTATAAACTAAATCCACAGTTTATTCTCTTATTGATTATTTTAGGTAAATAATTGGGTTCTTCCATGGTGATGGAACTATATTTCCCTTTATCGGCAAAGGGTAAATCCTTACATCTCTTGATGGACTCTGTAAGACGATGTTTTAGACGATTTCTATTAAGTTGTATTGTCCTACCCTTGGTGTAGTGGATGTTATGAGTGCTCAAGTTTCTTAGTGGTGGTAGAGTATAAGGATGTATTCCATGAAGATTTTTTAGGTTTTCCTATCGGTAGAGAGTTAGAATTCTCCATTGGTGTAAACCCGGGGTGGAATCGATATTTATGCCAGTATATCGGTGTTCTTCCCAAGCACTCCATGAGTTAGGGGTGTGGATGGGGGACTGGAAGAGAAAGGGAATAGTAAGACCTAGTGTTTCAGCTTTGGCATCCCAAGTTGATCTTTCTTGGTGACATCTTTGTGTACTCGGAATACGAGGGGGGGGGGCATGCGTGACACTTAAGGATGGTACTAGACCCACTTTTAGAGTACCGGCTAAATAGAAATATCATGAAGTGTCTTTTTTGGATTTAGAATGTCACTTTTTCTATGAATGGGCATTAGAGAGGCTCGAGGTGAAATGAACTCAGAGATGAGGAATGTAGAAGAGGATGCACCCAACAAGAATCTAGTTAGCAGTTACTGAGTGATGAATCGTAGTAGCTGACCTATTTTTAATTATACTTCATGAATGGAGATGGATAATTTTACTTCCATTAGTTTTTTTACTCGTCCTCTCTTAAATGAGTCAAGGAGGAACAACTCGGTGAAGCTGACTATGATTATTTACATACTCTGTTGTCCATAGAGAATACCCCTGATGGACATTTAAATGGTGGGGATCATGTTGTTATTTCCAATGGATGAAATTTTTTTGCAGTGGATTTCTAAAGTGGCAGGATTCATTGGGGTATGTGTGTGGGTGTCAAGGTGTCACAGGGATCTTAAGAGTAGCACATGGGATATGGAGGCTCAGATGCATGCTCAGTTCTCCCACATTTTGTTCGAGTAAAACTTGTTTGGATTTTTGAGGATTTAAAGCCTTAAGGTGTGGAGGATTAAATGAATTGGATTTTATTAGTTCTATTTTAAGAAAATTATTGGCAAAATTATACGACCAGACGCTGATACCACATGTGATTCTGAGGCCTAGAGTTTCTGGAATGATCAATCAAAAAATATTATGTTTTTAAATAGCGTGTGTGAGTGGTTCTCTTGAAAAAAGATGAATAACTCTTAAACATTTATTGGGATCATAAATTCAAAGGAACCATTTCATTTAGAGTAGTGGGTTTACCCTGGGCACGACCTAAGTTTTCTCAAGGTGGGTCTCTAGTGAAAAAACCCAAAAATGGAATAACTATAAATAAAATAATTATTTAAAATTATTTTATTTTTTATGTCCTTATAACTCATTAACGGTGACTCGAATTAAAAATCGGATACCACTGTTGATCTCATGATGGAATTCATTCCTTAGGAAGAGCCTAGGATTGGTAGATGTGGGCCAATTTTGGAAATTAGTTTTGGGACGTGACTGGAAAAATTAAATTTTTATGGTCCCGTCCCATAAGCTACTTTCCACATTTGGCCTATGCGGCAATGATAGGCTCCTCATAAAGAAATAATTCCCTCAAGAGCTCAATGGTGGTATCATATTTCCAATCTAAGTCACCATTAATGATTTATACAGAATTGAAAAATAAAATAATTTTACTTAATTATTTTATTTATGGTTATTAAATTTTTGGGTTTTCTCACTAGATACCTACACTGGCTAAACTTTAGTCGCACCTAGGGTATACCCGCTGCTCTGGTTGTAACTGTGCTCTTAGATTTTTGATTCAAACACCTTTTTAATAGTTATTTGACTTTATCAGGAAAAACCACTCATGTGTGCTATTTAATAACTTATCATTTTTTGACGGATCATTTTGTGCACTTCGGGCCTCATAATTGCACATCATCTTAGTGTCCGGTCTTGTAATTTTCTGAATAATTTTCTAACAATGGAACTCGGAAAATCCAAGTTGTTACATCTCCAACCATTGAAATAAATTTAATAGTGTGTAGGGTCTATCTACAGAAACCGATGTCCTCAGATACTTTCACCTCTACGCACCACTTCTGGTTAGAAAACTTGTTAAAAAACTATCCTCTATCTATTTTTTATAGCACTAAATTACATGTGAAGCAAAAATTTAGGTCACCACATCTAACGTGATTTCAAGATCCAGTTTTAGGGAAATAGATTGGGTTAATCTAAAAAATTTAATCTCACATCATCCTAACTATATAAGAAAACTCACAGCATCATCATGTCTGGTAGCATCAAGGTTGGGAGCGAGATAAGAAAATAAATGTGCATTGATCTGAATACAACACATTTTTGTCTGCAAAAAATGGATGTGCTAGTTGAATAAAGAACATAAGTTATTTTATCATGAATCTAGTTGAACGAGTCCACTCATCACCGATATAGTTCTATAAAAAAGCTCCAAGTGAGTTGATATCTGGGAAAACTCACCATTGTATTCATGATTGCACATGATTTCTGGTAGTATAGAAGCGAATGGTTTTCTTGATGAATTTGATATACATGTCACCTCATTCTGGTACTTCTTTTAGATCTAAGGGTAATGTAATGTTAATTCTCACATACCTTGAGTAAATAGAGATATGGGAAGAAAAAGAGCACAAAGATATAGGTTTCTCTCAATTTAAGAAGATGTATAGAGTTTGGGTTCTACACCACTATTTATACATCCAATGATCTTCCTTCATGTAACCCTTAGCACAAACCCCAGGTAAATTTTCTATGTCCAGAACCATAGTTACACATGTTCATGGCACCCAATATTTTAGAATATGTTCATGCAAGAATAAAATCTACCATAGAATGTGATCCCCATTATCCAAATAATGTCCAATTCTAAGGGGGGGGGTGGCACTCCCTTCTGAAAAGTGGTGAAGAATATAATTTTTGGTGTAAATTAACTAAAAATTCCATCACCTATATCATATGATCACACAAGTCCCATCACCCCTTCATGCTCATGTCATACAACCTACCGACTACAAAAGACTTACCTAAACAATTGTACCATACAAAATTGTCAACTGCATGGGGTTCCTTATGTGAACATCCTATGCGAACATACTCTCTATTTTTATTATAAAAAAAGGCTCCATGGGGTCCTCATTTGAGGTAAATTTTAACCAATAATTTTCCCTTTAATCTCAATTTTCCTAAACCTACCCCCTTCATATAGATTATTAATCAGAAAACATAAGGAAAATAATCGGCAGTAAGGTGTAATTGAGTTATATGAAAGATAAAACTTCTTGAAATACCACTTCCCCCAATGTTCTACAAAAATAATGAAAATTTCCCCTCCTAGACTCGCAATACTATGTCACCCCATGCCCAGTTCATATTGGAAGTGTGACACTATGGATCCATGAACATAGGTCCCCTGGGAGGCCTATAATAAGGCAACACCTTACCTTACCATCACACTGGGGTGACACTTCACCCGACCCTTCCACTAGGTCCATAAGGACTCAACCTTATACTTAAAAAAACTTTTGTTTAATAAATAATTCACCTTATTTATCTTTGAGGATCTTTTAGGGTTATATTTTTATGTAATTATTTCATAAATCATACATAACAAACCCATATATTATATTTTGGACTCTTCCCATCAATATGCATTTTTCTAATAATATAAAATTGTTAAAATAAAACATGATTTGTTTTGAGGAAAAACATCATGACTTTATCTTGATATATTTATTTCTCTTACTAATCCATAAACCCTATAATAAAACATTTTTTAAATTGAGTGATGATTAAAAATAACTCAGTAAGGGACATAAAAAAGAGAAAAAATTTAGTCTAGTGAAAAAAATGAAAACCAATTTAATATTTACCACTGTCTTAAAATTTATTTGATCCTAAGAAATAAAAAATCACATTAAAGAAAAAACTTTCTTCTCCAATAAAACCTTTAAAACACATAGAAAGAAAATATAAACCCTTTTATAAAACTTATATAATCATAGGCACATACCATTTTTAAATATGTGTTAGAAGTAACTAAAGTCCAATTAAATCCATATAAAAAACATGTAAAAACTCCCTACTTAGTTCCTTTTAATACAAAGAACATTTCTCATTATATTAGTGTGTTATATGGTAACATCTATCATATAATATATCTCAATATCACTCAGCACTAATTGGGTGCACCCATCGTATAAGATTTATTGGGCATACTCGTTTCCTATAAAATGATCATGTACAATATCATGAATAAAACATTTTACGATTTCACTCTTCCATAAAAAAACATTTTAAAAACTATTTTAAACTATTTTAAATATCAATTCTATATATCAAAAGACAATTTTCATTTAAAATCCCATTTACAATAACAAAGAACCATTTTCTTTGAAAACTAATTTATAATACCAAAATACACAAAAAAGGGGATATATGGTATTTCTTTGAATAAAACATGAATCATTGTAAAGTAATCAAAAATTAAAGTAATGTTTACAATGGGGGGAATATTTTGTCGTTTTATACATTAAAATAATACATTAAATTTTTATTTTTTTCGAAATGATTCATATAAAACACATAATAAGATTACTTTTGTAAAGTGTTGAAATAAAGACATAAGTGACATAAAATTTCCATTATAACATTTTTAATATAAAAATATTCATGAAATCATTTTAATAACATGGACATGGAAGGTAAAAAATTTATAAATAAAACTTCGAAAGATTATTATTTTTAAAAGAAACACCATTACCACTTTGGGAACATTTGAATCATAATCCCTATGAAATAATAACATTAAAAGTCAATAAATACCCTAGTAATATATAAACTCATTATTTAACATTTCAAATGGGATTTATATACACCTCATAATGGAATATAGGTGCATAACATCAAAATATGCCTTAATAAATGTAAATTGAGATACATTCTCTTACCTCGAGTTTAATTCATCATGTTCATTTTTTTCTTCTTGAATAATAAACTTATGTTAATTATTTACTTGATTAAAATTCGTTTTCAAGTTCATTATTCCTTTTCTTTCAATTATTACCATTTTATATAAAATTACTTAACCAATTAAGTTTATTACTTGTGTTTCGATGGTATTTAACTTATGTTTCAAAAATGACTTTGGTATGTTATTATTCTTAAAAGAGATCATTATTTAAACGTTTATTGAAAAATAATCATTCCATAAGAATAATTTTTATAAATTATTTATAATTTCAAAACCAATTATGAATGATGATTATGAAAAATTAATAATGTTACAATTAGGGAGACAAAAATTCGTACATACGCATGAGTAATGTTTCCATTTTTTCAATGACCATTATGGGAAGAAGGTGCGTAATATTATATATATATATATAAAATTATATACATATCACAAATAACATATTATTTCATTAAATATACTTATATATATCATCCATGTATTTTTAGGATGAAAAAATAATTACATCGCTTCGTGTACGTGGTAGTCCACATGTGTGGAAAAATGACGTTATCATCTTTTAATCTGAGAAATAAAATGGTAGATTATATTTTTATAAGGAAAATTTTTTCATTAACATAAAAAATATTTCATTTATATAAAATTTATTTATTAGAATTGTATTTATTACCATCCATTTAAAGCATTTGTGAAAAACGAATCACCTCACTTCATGAGGCGGTAGTCCACCGTACACATGAGTGACATTGTAATATTCCCCACATAATGGAAATTAAGAATATATATATATATAATATAATAACACCATAAATATAAATATGTTAAAAAAATAATATATATAGTTTAAAACCATTATTATAAAATTTTTTGAGTGGTAATGATAGAAAATGAATGACATCGGTTCTCGAGGCGGTAGTCCTCCATATAGATGAATGATGATTTTATATCTCATTTTATGGAATGGGAGAGGGATTTATGTTTTTAATTTAAAATAATAACATATAATTATATATTAGATATATGGGTTATAATATTATCATAATTTAATAATATTTTAAGGTGGTGGAATAAGAAATAAAATAAAATGCTTGATTAGGCACAATACCTCTTCTTTGGACAACCTCCTCAGGTAAACACCAAAATCCTACAAATGATGGATTTTTTATAAAACTAACGGATCAAGATCCTATGTATGGGATATAATAAGGAATTTTAGTTGGTTATGGTTAATCCAAATGGATTTTATGTTGTGAATAACAAAAGAGAGTGGGTGGCCTTTTATAAGTGAGGTGAGTGGCACACTTATAATATTTTAAAAATAAAAAGGTGTACCCATGTTTTCCACATGAAAAAATGATCCAAATGGACCATTATTGAAATTTATACATAATAAAGTCTAAAAGTGGTAATAAAATATATTTTAGAAATTTTTAGGTTATTTTAACCCTTATCATTTTAGTTTAACCCCTGATAAATCTATTTTTCTTCTTTACTACAGTAATTAATTTTTACTTTTTCACAATTAATTATTATAAAAAATTAAGATGGCCATATTAGATAATATAAAATATGATGATTATTGATATTAAATAATTTTTTCTTAATTAAATTCACATAAGTGGAATATTTTAATTTAAAATTAAACCTACAGACACGATGAAAAAGTGGGCTTTCAATAAGTGTATTTTTCAAGAAAAAATGATTTATATTAACTAAATGATTAATAATAATAATTGTATGAATATAAATTATTATTTATTGATATATAAAATATAAATTTAATTTAAAAAATTTCAATTTATGGATTATTTTAATTAATTAAAAGTTAAAACATTATTCACTTTAAAACAATTTTAAGAAAAATCACATTTTTAAACCGAAAAACAAAATTATACTAAAATGTAATATAATGTTTATTAAAAAGTAATTAATTTTATTAAAAATAAAACAAAAAAATACTTATGTTACATGAAATCATATTAAAAACATAACAGTACTTTTAAATTACTTAATTTATTGAAAAGAAATTACTTTTTTACAAAAATTAATATTTTACCTATTCACAAAGAAAAGCAATATTTTTCAAAAAATATAATGAGTTTACACTAAATAATTTTTATATGATGATTTAAAAAATGATATTAATTTTTTAAAATTAAATGTACAACATTTTTAAAATTTATCTTTTAAATAAAACTTATAATAAAAAAGTATAATTAGAACTATTTCCTTTTTTATTTAAAAAATTACATAATAATTTTATAAGGAATATAAATATATTAATAAAAATGAAAGTGATTTAGTATATCATTACCCAATTTGTTACATTCTTATCCTGTTTTTTAATTTTTTCCTTGTAATTTTATTCACTTATTAAACAAGTGGGGGAATCATTCCCTTAGATAATTATCATATTCCCATGTTACCACTTCAATGATATGGTTTTTCCATAAAACCTCAACCTAGTGAATCACCTTATTCTGCAACAATTACTCTATAAGGTCATGAATATGAACATGATGTTCCTCATAATAAATTTTCAGTTCCTACAAAAATACATTGAAGCTCAAGACATGAGGTGAATCTGGCACACATTTCCTTAGTATTGAAATATGAAAAACATTATATACTAGGGAAACTTGAGGGAAAAGCCACTCAGTTTGAAATTGGTCCAACTTTCTCCAAGATTTCATATTTTACAATGAATGATGAGCTTATTTTCCATTTTTACTGAAACATATAACAAATTTTCATGAATATACACTGAGAAATACATGATCGCCAACTTTAAAAGAAAGATCTTTCCTCCGGTTATCCACATAACATTTTGGTATGCTCTGACTCATCCTAATATATTTTTGAGTCAAATACACCCTCACAACAATTTCATTTACGAAATATGGTATATTAAACTTTATTTATCTAACTTCATCCTAAAAAACTAGCTTCTGAGACTATTTTATATATAATGCCTCAAATGGTTTCATATGTATACTACACTGAAAACCATTGTTATAAGAAAACTTAACCAAAGAAATATCATGATCTCAAATTTCCATATAATTCATTTAATAGGAATGTATAATATCTTAAATGGTTTGAAACATCTGATCTGATTGACCATAGATTTGAGGATGAAAATTTTTACTAAAATTAAATTTAGTACTCAATGTCTTCTGAAGTCCTCTACAAAAAATAAATGTGAACCTGGGATCACGTTCTGATACAACGAAGAGGGATTATCTATATAACGTAATGATATCCTATAGATATATTCAATAAATCTAATATAAATACATATTATATCTAATGTAAATTAAATGTGTGTATTTTTTTAATAAATTAATAATAGCCCAGATCCCATTATTACCAAGAGTAGTCTTTTGCAATCCCATAACTAAATCCATTGATATATTTTACCTTTTCTATTCCATCGGTGAAAAAAGTTAAAGAATTATATTTAGTAATTTTCATTATTATTTAACCTGTTGAGATTTAAAATACTTCATGGTAAATTCAATATAATATATTTTCATACCATCCCAATAATAATACTCTCTAAGGTCTCGGTACATATTATTGATGTAGAGATGAATGAAAAATGGAGAACTATAAACTTCCCTCAATGAATCTCTATTTAACTAAGAATCACCCAAAAAACAAAATCTTTTTCAAAATTTGATCACATCATATTCATCAATAATAAACTCATGCAACATACTCTTCTTAATGGATTCGACCTTTTCCTATAATGTATGATCCTCATTCTAAGATTTCTTAATTCTTTCTAACAAATTTGATTGCACTGAAACCTAAAAAAATAAAAGATGTTCTTGAATCCACAACTTCTATTTTAAAATTTTTCAAATAATTTAACAAAGGGTTATCTTCCACAATTAACATGGTTAATGTAAAATTATTTGTGTAACTCCAAGTATTGGACACTTTTTTTTCTTTTCCATGATGCAATGAATCATAAAATCATAATCTTTTATTAGTTATAATCATATTATATATCTCATGTTCAATTATTTCTAATTGAATATATAATTAAAATTTGTGTGATTAGTATATATTTCACACTTTACTCCATTCAAAAGATGCCTACAAATTTTTAAATCAAAATCGACAGTAGCTAATTCCAAATATTTTGTAGAATAACTTAACTCATGAGGTTTCAACTGACATGAATTATAAGAAATTACCTGGTCATTATGTATTAAGACACAACCATGTCCCTTCAACGAAGCATCCCTGTATATGAAAAATAATTATTAATGGACGGTGGGTAAAAAAATACAGCATTCACCAATATTAATTTTAATTCCTAAAAACAATCATCATTTTATTTTTTCTAGATTAATTTAAAACATTTTCGAGTTAACATATAAAGTGTTCTAGTCAACTGAGAAATATTTTCAATAAACCAATTTCAGTAACTCACGAATCCAATAAAATGAAAAATATATGTGATATTTGTGGTTCTAGGTCATTATTTAACCACTTTTGTTTTAGCAGGTTCAATAGTTATGCTATATTTATAAGCAATATTTACAAGGAAAGAAATTTGTTCAAAATGAAATTCAAACTTTAAAAATTCCTGTTACATTTTCATTTCATTTAATGTATTCAGAAAAATACTTAGTGGTATTGCATGTTCTTATTAAACATTAATATATATAGAAATTTCATTAATAAATACAAACACAAAATTATCCAAAAATTCATGGAAAACTCAATTCATAAGGTCTATAAATACAAAAGGTTTATGAGATAACCCAAATAGAATTACTACAAACTCATAATTATTATTTCTAGTTCAAAATATTATCTTTAAAATTTCATCTTCCTTCACCTTCAGCTAATTTTACATGAACCTTAGATCAACATTTGAAAAATATTAATCACCCTAGAGCTAATCAAATAAATCATCGATATGAGGAAAATGATATTATTTTATTAATAGTGATGTTATTAAAAGATCAATAATCAATGAAAAGTCTCATTGAAGAATATATATTTTTAATAATAAAAATAGGATCACCCCATGGTGAGGTCATAGGTATAATGGCACCTTTATCTAAAAACTTATCAAACTAATTTTTTTAATTCTAAAAATTCTACTTGATCAATTTGATAAGGGATATAGAAATTATCATACCATATGTAAATAAGACAATAGTAAACTCAACCTCTTAATTAGTAATAATAATTCAAAAATCATTATGAAATACATAAATAAATTAATTAAAAACTTGAACATCACAAATCAAAATTTTTTATTTATTTTAAAAAATATGATCTAGGTATCATTAACTTCTATATCTAATCAATTTCTTAGCTTCCTGGTAATTTATCTAAGACATGAATTCACTTAAAAGAATATTCTTAGCTCTAAAATCAATCTTTTAATGATAAACTAAAATCTAATCCATTACAATAATAATATTAAACTCCACTATGGAAAATTCAACTAGATTTTTTAGAAATAACCTTACACTAATAAGAATATGAATATTCTTATAAATCTTGGTTATTTAATATTTTCAGTTGGAGTATTCCCTAAAAGGTCCATAAAACTATAATGATATGACACTCGTAATATTCTTGAATATTTTTCAAAAATGAATTAATGTGAAGATCTAGAGTCATATATGGAATTTGAATAATTTGAATAAACAAGTAACATACATGAAACAATATCATTTGATGTACCAATATCAACTATGGTAGTAGTAGATGACTTTGCTACACCTTTTGTTTTTAATTTTGATAATTTCCACCATGAGTATGTAAATTCAGACCCATGTTACAATAATGATCTAAATAATTTCATCTATGTCTCCTAAATGATGACTATCTATCTATTACATCAATATCTAATATTTTAGGACACCTTTTGTTATTTTCATGAGCTCCGTCAAAAAACATTTTATACCATTGGCACTTTAAGATCCTGAAAAACATTCCCTAAAATGTATTTTACTAAAATTATGAAATTTTGGGGGATTAAATATAGAAATATTATTTTGGTTATTTCTCTAATATTTTCCACCTTGATAGTTTTTTACTTTTTTCACCTTGAAAAGATTAAGTGTAAAAAACTCCATCTCAAATTTCTCTGTACAATAAATAACATTCTCAGTAATTATAAATTCTTAGGCATTTAAATCTCTTCATAAACTTGGATTAAAATATACGTAAAATATATTAATTTTACTATCATTTTCATCAATAATATTTGGAACATCCCTTTCCAGTATTATGATGTTTGATTCATATGAAGTTACCTAATATTCATCTTTTTACCACAATTCTAAGACTTTTTTTCTCTATCCAAAGTCAAACAACCTTAGGGAAATATTTATAGAGGAAAATATTATTAAATCTGTCACATTCCATGGAACCAATATCGTGTCTATCAATGGTATTCTAAACCAAATACCACCATCTATCAACTACATCATCAAAACAATAAAAGGAATGGGTTATCTTTTGAAATCTTTAACACACCATGCTTTCAAATATCATCTCCATGGAATTGTTTCATCCTTCGCCATTGACCGGGTCATACGATCTACTGAATGATGAGGGATTTTGTATTAGGAAATTCTCTAATATCATCAAGTTACTCTATGGTAGATAAAAAACTCTCTATAATGGATACCTCCACCATTAATAGATTGTGTAAATTGAGTCATCACTACAATAAGTTATTCTGTTCTGATTCCAACCATCTCATGATACTGATTTGAAAGGATATTTTCCTCTCAATCCCTTCCCACTTCATATTCCCTATTTCCAATATATAAAACCATTATCAACAAAAATATTTTAGATAATGAAATATGGTAATTTTGAAATGATATATCACTTCCCCTTAAATATAATGTAAAATATTTCGATGGTACTCTGTTAGCATTATCCTAACCTCTAAAATTATCTAAATAAACCTATGATAAAAAATATATGGACACAACCATATGCATAAAAAAATCCTTTTTTTAGTCAAGAATTCACTTTATTCCACTTTTAGGATCTTTTAAGTTTTATAATTTTATAGAATTAGGACATAACACATATATGATAAAATCATATATTATAAAGTGAAAACTTCCCATATGTATCCATTTTTTCATAATATAAAACATTTAAAAAACATGAATTATTCTCCTGAAAAATATTCATGACATTCAGCTTGAATTCTTCCTATCCCTTACCCATACATAAGACCTATGATTTTTTTTAAAAAATATGGTATGAGCACAAAAATCTCATTAGGGTACATAAATATAATGAAAACTATTAGTATAGTGAAAACCATGAAATCCCATGTAATGTTCACCTTTATATTCAATGTTATTTGAGGATATGAAATATAAAATTTTCAAAATTTAAAAAAACACTTTTTTATAAAATAGAACTTTTAAATCTAATCGCAAGAAAATAGAAACCCTTTTAGACAACATAATGCATCATATTCATAACCTGTTTTCAACCCATGTCAAAAGTAATTGGATCCCAGTTAAATAGATATGAGAAAAACTCTGTTAACTCCCTCTTTCTTTCATTTCATTACAAGTAACATTACCCAATACATTAGATAACTATCTAGGCACACCCATTATATAAGCTATATTGGGCTCACATGACACTGTCAGGACACACTGATCATATAAGACTTATCAAGATTACCCAATTATAACATAATTAAATAGTACCATATTATGAATAAAAAAGTTTATTCATGAACATTTTCATCATAAAATATTTTTAAAAAACACTTTTAAACTTATATAGATATTATTTTTAGATCTCAAAATACCATTTTATTTTAAAACCCCATTTCAGTACCAAAATACCATTTTATTTTAAAAACCCAATTTCAATACCAATATAATCAAATAAAATGGAAAGTGGGTTTCAATTTGATGAAAAAATTAGAACTTATAAAGTAATAAAAACATCAAATAATGGTTATGGTGTACGGAAAAGTTATTATCGTCATATATATTAAAGTGGAAAATTTATTTTTTCTTTTTATCAAAACAATCCATATAAAACACGTAAAAATATTCCTTTAGAAAACCAATGAAATAAATTAAAAAGAAACATAATATTTCCTTCATTAATATTTTATTTCTATATAAACACCTTAAAAATTATTTTGAAAACATGGAAATGGAAGAGAAAAGGTTGGAAGGAAAACATTAAAAGATTATTTTTTAATGAAAGTACCTTGCCACAATAGAAACATTTGAATCATATGTCCCGTGAAGAAAAAACATTAAATACCATTATAATTGATAAATTAAATATATAACATGTCAAATTGCCTATATATACTTCTTATAAAATAATATAGTTGAATAAATCAAAATATGTCTCAAAGAAAGTAAATTGAGATGAAGACCCTTACCTCAAGTTCGATTCATCGTGTTTGTACTTTATCTTCCTGAATAATAAACTTATGTTAATTATTTACTTTATTAAGAAGATTTTTAATGTTTTTTATTAATTTTATGTCACTTATTACCATGTTATATATAATTAAATAATCAATTAAGTTTGTGTCCGGTGTTTCAATGATATTTGGATTATGTGTCAAAAATGACTTTAGTAAGTTGATTATTCATAAAATAGGACGTTATTTAAAGAATAAATAATAATCATGATATAATTTTAATTTTTAAATATTACTTATACTTTTAAAACCAATCAATAATGATGGTTATGAAAAATGAACTGTGTTATAACCATAGAGATGGTAAATCGCAGGTACACATGAGTAACATTTTAATTTTTTCAATGATCATTATTGAAATAAGTTAAGTGATATTTTATATTGAAATAATTATCATAATTTCATAAACAAAATATTATTTCATTTAATATTATTATATATATCATCCATGTGATTTGGTGACTAAAAATTAATAGCATCACTTTGTGGAGGTGGTTGTCCAAATATACACACAAACGACATTATCATTTTTCAATGTAAGAAATAAAATGACATATTATCTTTTAATAATGATAAATATTTCATTAATATCATAAATATTTTATAAATATTTTATATATTTCTTAATTTTATCATTATTATCATCCATTTAAATCATTAGTGAAAAACAAATCACATCACTTCACGAGGTGGTTGTTCGTTGTACACACGAGGGACGATATTTTAGTCCCAATGGAATGGAAATTGATAATTTATATGTTAAAAATATCACATTTATACTTTAAACCGAATATTATAATATTCCTTGAGAGGAAATGATGTAAAAAGAATGACATCAGTTTGTGAGGTGGTGGTTTGTTATACACACAAATAATGATTTCATATCCCATTTGATGGAAGAATAGAGAGGTTTAGGTTATTCCATTAACACTATAAAAATAAGTATATGGAATATAATATTTTTAATATAAAATTATAATTTAGGAATATTTTTTTATGTTCAAGAATATATAATATAAAACACTCTGGTAAGCACAATACCTCTTCTTCGAACAACCTCCTTAGGTAAGAACCAAAATCCTTCATAGGATTCCATTATAAAAACAATAACGGATATAAGTCATGGGAAGGGAAATTAAGAAGGTATTTTCTGGATAAATTCTCTAATCTAAAAGGACTTTAAGGTATAGATAAGTGAGGATAGGAGGTGTCTATTTATAAGTGATGTGAGTGTCACACTTGTAAGTTTTTGAGAAGAAAACTGTGTACCCACATTTTTACCTATCACAAGGCTCTAGACTAGACCATTATCGATCCATATAGATGATAAGATCAATATATAGTCCGAAAATAGAATTTTTACCTATTTTAGGTCATTTTAATTCTTTAATTATTATTTTAACCCCTGGTAAATTCATTATTACCTTAATCTAGGTAAAACTTGTTTTTATGTTTTCGCTATTCATTATAGACAAAAATTTATTTTACCATTATTAGATAATAACAATTATTCATATTAAAAATATTTATTCCAATTTACTAATTTGAATTCATAGAGTAGGAAATTTTTAATTTAAAATAAAACCCCTTAGACGTGAGAAAAAAGTAGGTTTTCATGAAGTGTATTTTTCATGAGAAATATGATTATATATTACCTAAATGATTAATAAGAATCATTATATGGATATAAATTTATATTTATTTATATATAATCTATAAATTTAATCTAAAAAATTTTACATTAGGTATAATTTTAATTAATTAAGAAGGATAAAAATTATACACATTAAAAAAGTATTCAGAATAATAATGTTTTTAAACCCAAAAACAAACTT
The DNA here is from genome assembly GCA_963277665.1 of Viscum album. NCBI lineage: Eukaryota > Viridiplantae > Streptophyta > Magnoliopsida > Santalales > Viscaceae > Viscum > Viscum album. The sequence goes on along the minus strand of OY728165.1, from coordinate 1,787,869,633 downwards.
TCACTAAAATCCAATATAAATTTGACTAAAAAATAATTAATTATATTAAATATAACTAAATAAGATTTATGTTGATTTAAATAATATTCAAAACACAATTTTACTTTTATATAACTTAATTTATTTAAGATAAATATATTTTTTCTTCAAAAATCTATATTTTTCACTATTCAATGAAAAATAAATATTTTTTCAGAAATCTCTAAATTTCCCACAAAGAAAATTTTTATATTTTGATTTTAAAAATTCTATTAATTTTTTCAGATTAAAATTCAAAAATATATAAATTAAAACTGGAAATAAAATATTATAATAAAAGAGTTTAATTAATTCTATTTATTTTTTTATTTTAAAAAACTGATTAATATTTTTATAAGGAATATAAATTTATTAATAAACATGAAAGTGAATTATTATATCATTTATTTGTTTTTTACATAGGATATATTTCTCCCTTGGTACACATTATTGTTATATTCCTCACTAGAGCACAAAATTAGGTGGCATCCTCACCCAACTCTATAATAGGGTGACATTTATTCCTACCCTTAAACTATAAAAATACCTTTTTCCAAGCCCCATACTAGGGTGAGCCTCCTCACCCATCATACTTCTATGTATAAACCATATATCATACCTACACAACGTAGAACCACTTTTTCTCTCCCATAATATTATGCCATATCCTTCTAGTTTCATTGTGGATCCCACATCTTCCTAGGTCTCCTTCCAAGAAAACCATATTTATAGCACTCCTACATGGCCCTATGAAATGGGTGATCAGATCTTCAAGAATTCTAGAGAACCCTCATTTGATCACATATCCCTTAATAATGTTTCCCTATGGGTTATTCCTCTAAAAATTATTGGACCCACGAGGTTATTACAATTTCGTATCCCCTTAAAATCGGGGACCCTATCATGAGGATTCTTATGAGACTACTCCTGGATCGGGTTATCCATATTGGTTTCCCATGTGTCGATTATTTTCCCTTTTCTTTATTAAATCATCACAGTGACCATGAGAATCCTATTAGATGTAATTCCCATTTTTTTCTCATTGACCATCTCATCCCAATCCATATAAATGATTCATGCCCACTGAATAGGTATATAGTGTAGTGTAAGCCCCTAATCCCTTCAATATAAGGTCATATTCTATATTTGTCAATACATACTTCATCTCCTAAAAATAAAACAAAATTAAGTAGAAACATTATTATTTAAGCATACATGTAATCCTCACACATATCATTCTTTCTCATAAGAAATGTAAGGGATTCCTAGTAAGTGTTTGCCCCAACCAAACATCTTTACTATATGATATTGATCTACATGAGTTAGTCATGTCATATAACCATAAACTGTGCAAACCAAACTATGTGGGATTTAATTCATGTTAATAAAGATATCCAATATACCACTTTAGGGTTAATGAACATATTCATCCATATTCATAGGGTTTTATCCCTTTTGAACCCATTTATAATACACTTAATTGGGTATATTTCCTCGAATAATCCATTTTATCTTTGTTGGGCTATAATTGTGAAAGAACTAAACCCTTTATTCTCATGGGTCTACATTCCTAATGAGATATGAAACTGTTGACCCTCTTTTTGTCACAGAATCTAAAGATAGGAAAAAGGGAATATCTGAGCTCAAAGTGATTCAACCATTGGACAAATATCAAAAATTGACAAAAGAAGGAATAAGAAGAATGTTTCACAAGGGTCGCGCACGATCTACAATGGTCACACAGGTATACTTGCGCGCTGCCCAGTGGTCGCGCAAGTGACTTGCGTGACCTAAGTGATAACCGCCCGAGGTCTTCTCCTGCCTATAAATAGACCATGTGGGCCCCCCATTTGAGGAGGATGTTTTTCCAAATACTTAGATTTGATCTCCCGGTACCCTAGTCTCTTCTCAAAGCTTCTGAAGCACTTCTAAGGTAATTTCGTACCTAGAACGGAAGATCTAAAAAGGGGGAAGAAGGCCTAAGTGTTGAAACTCATCAAAACTTGCGCGCCTGAGTGGCCAGCCCTTAAGGAAAAAGGCCACACTTGCGCGACGCCTTGCTCCTTCAATATAACTTGCGCTCCCCTCTTCTGGAAGAACCTCAAGAAGACTCTAAAGGCTTTATTCAAGAGTCGCTCAAGTATTACCCTGCTGGTTAACCATCACGCAAGTACAGCATGTGTCGCGCATGCATACCTGCGCGACCAGGACTTGCGCGCCCACGCAGTAACTGTGCGACTGCCAGGACTTGCACGCCCCTACCTTTTTGGGTGCCTTTCTTGCCCATTTCACCCCTCATAAGCAATTCCACCTTTCCTATTCAAGGTTCAGTATTCAAGACACTATTCAAATCCATTTATGGCATGATTTCTTGATTTAGCATCCTTATCTGAAAGGAATTACATGGAATATCTCTCAAAACCTAGTGATTTACACATATTTATGTCACTAAAGATTGAGATTTCATTCATTCAACCTCATCCTTTAAGATGAGAGAATCCTTAACCTGGGTCTCCTTTTCAGGAATAATCCCCAGTCATAAGTCCTCTAATTTGGGCATCCTCTTAGAAGTAAGCCCCAGATCCCCTAACCTGGGTTTCCTTTCCAGGAATAAGCCCCAGTCTCAAATATGGACATCCTCCTTAGGAGTAAGTCCCAACCATAATTCTCTTAACATGGGCTTCCTTTTCAGGAGTAAGCCCCAGTCTCAAATATGGGCCTCCTTTTCATGAGTAAGTCCCAGTCATAATTCTTAACTTGGGAATCCTCCTTAGGAGTAAGCCCCAATTCTTAAAGTTCCCAAATCTGGGCATCCTCCTTAGGAGTAATCCCCAGTCCCCTAATTTGGGCATCCTCCTCATGAGTAAGCCCCAAACCTTAATCCTTGACCTGGGCCTCCTTTTTAGGAGTAAGCCCCAGTCTTAATTTCTCTTAACCATTCCTAATTAACCTTTGATCTGGGATTCCTTTTCAGGAGTAAAACCAAATCATAAGTCTTCTCCTAATTGGGGCCTCCTTTTCAGGAGTAAGCCCCAAGTTAGAGTATTCAAAATCTCCATGAAGCACATATACCTTTATGGACCCTGTTCCTAGATTTATTCCCTAAAGTAAATCCTAACCTTCATTTATCTGGGCAGTCATACATACATAAGCCCCACATTATTTCTTATGATTGCATCTTTCATGGCACAATTGTCTAATTTTTACCAATACCTCTTGTTTCTCACACCGAGCATGACTCACGTGAGCTCAGAGTGTAAAAGTAATTGTGACATCCTTCTTTGAGCCATCAATCATAAACATCATACTCCCTTACTCGAACTACGTGGGTTCTGATTCCTTTTCTAAACAAAGGATACGTAGGTAGCCCACCTATAGGTCCAATCCCAACTCTAAAATAATCCATGTCCTTCTGAATGACAATAAACCTCAAGTGCCCCACTGAGTGGCTTTAAAACCAGCATGGTCACCGTAATGACCAAGAGACTTCTATAAAACTGTTTCGAAGGGTAACATTGACCAAGAATATCTAATAAATACAGATGATTCTCTATCGATGAAGAACCTAGAATATATATAAAAGATTTTCTAAATTTCCAATATATTTAATCATTGATTTTCAGATCTGAAGGAAAGCTCATTTTATACTTGGTAATGTAATAAATATTCACGAACATAACTTAGATCTATAAAGAGAGTCCCAGAGTAGACAATAATTCCCCTCAAAAAGGTGTGATGAGTCCGAACTCCCATCCTCTCAACCAATGCAAATTCCTAAGCCACATCAGTCCACAAATTAATGAGCACCTACCTATGGAATGTAGGTCCGAATGGATGTGGAACCATTGGATGTTTCCGGTTCTACGATCAAACCCGTTAGAAACCGATTGAAATGTTTGAACCTTCCATCAAGGCAGTCATCCTAGGATTCTGATGGAAACAAAAAATTGTGAACCCGACGTGAATCCTTAACCAAGTTAAAATGATGTTTTACCTATTTGTTAGGCCCCTATTTAAAACTCAATGAGAGGGACAACAAAAACAATCATTGACATATGTTCTCATCCAAAAGATGTAGTGGATGAATTTATCTTGATTACGTCTGTTATATCAAACATGCACTCTTTTCCCAAGATCTTATGCATTTCTAGAATGGCTGCTCTCAAGTTCACACCTGTGAATACAACTGCTGCAAATGCCACTGCTACTACTCCTGATGGATCGTCGTACACTTTTAAGACGATATCACCTACTCAGCGTCTTCAACGCTGGGTATCAAACGCACTAGTTATAGAGTACCGTCAACACAGTACCATCCCAATTCTGGAGGCTGTCCGACAAGCCCTCCAAGTAAACAACTCACATCAGTCGTCCAGACAACGACGACCAGTGATCAAGAAGAAGGCAGTGCTGACTACCGTCTCCAACCGTTTCGAGTCGTTATCCCACGATTCGCTCCCCTATTCTGGGGAGGTGAATGAGCAGGTCACTCAGGACCTTAATTCAAACAGACAAGAGTCCTTCCTGAGGGCTCCCACCAACAATCGCCGCCAGACTCATGCGGCAGTGCGCCCTCAACATGATGAGTGTACCGACTCAAGGCGTTCGGCTCAGGTTCATCGAACCCGAGAAAGCAAGACGAACCACCAGAGGCGGAATCCGGTCAACAGTGAGCAGGATCTCATCTCTTCCATCTCTGGAGAAGTCCACCAACCTAACTTGATGGAAAGAAACAAGTAGGAACACAAACCTAACTGTTTTAATTCCACTATCCAGCAGACTCATCTGGCAGCATCACATCAATCCCGCCAGGCAATTCCGGCGGAGTACTATAGGCAGGAACATACACATGTTTATACATCATCAGCTAGTCAGCAGGCTCGTCTGACTACATATGATGGATCTCGTCAACCACGTTTGGAGAAGTGAAATCAGAAGGCACATACACCTACTAGTATTAATCAAGCATACCAACAGTCTCGCTTGGTAGCATTCGGAGAAGTTACTCGGAAAGCCCCGACAACAAATAGGAGGCAGACTCAACTCTCTTCCCCCACACTTGAGTACTGTCACGATTCACTGACACGAAAGGGAGGGCACGAGCAGGCACATACACCTTCTCCTAGCCCAAAATGGACGTATATTCCCATTTCGGCACCTGAATTCACCAAGCATATTCTATCAATGGTGAAAGAGCACAAGAAAATCCATGTTCATATTCTAGATGTCTTCCAGGATATTATAACAACTTCAACGACATCTCAGGGAAAGACACATAAATCTATCCCTACCAGTGGAGTGATACATCACCAATTCACTCCGGAATAGACACACACATCTGTTCCAGTCCAACAGGGTTGTGGGGCATACTCCCCCATAGCATACGGATAACCAAGTCAGGCACATACACCTGATTTGAGTAAAGATTGTCATCCTAACCTGGCCATCTTTCCTGATCAGGCATATACACCTGCTCTGAGAATCCACTTTCGTCAATAAGTGGTTTCCAAGGCGAGTAAGAGGGTGTCTTCGAAAAAGACCCACCCAACACAGTCAGGAGATCAAGAGCCAATCTGTAACAAGTCCTTGCTCGATGCTGGAGTTCTTGAAGCCCTCAGACAATTATCTGTTGAAATTCAAGATTCTACTCCCTCATTTCCCAATAGTGGGAACATTAATTCTGGAGGTCTTCAACAGACACTTCCTCCTGAAGGCTTACTTCATGACAATTCGGTCAATCTCGAAGTATCATCTTCAGATGAGAGCCACAGAAACCCTCTGTGTGGTCAGAAGAACAAGGATCAAGAGATCCCATCTTTTGCTATAACCCACTATGGTGGTCCTCCCCATGATGATGAATTTCACTGCGAATGTCCTCTCCGTAGTAGTGATGCACATTGCTCGGAAAATGATTCAATGGACAATGTAGTGCTGAGAAAGCCCTCTTATCTTGAGGCACTTGAAAATTTGAAACCAGTCATGTATGAAGCTTCATCGCCAGTAGGTGAAATACTTTCTCAATCATAAGATAGCCCAGGGTGTAGGTCATTCTACGAACCGCCCCTAAATCATGCATCTTCTAGTTTGATCAATGATTTCTCTACCAATCATATTGAATCCAATGAAGAAACCAGGAAACACCAACTCTGGTCAAATCAGGTAGAAGAATATTCATCAAACGATAAAGAGGAAATGCTGAACTTGAGAAAACAACTGGTGAAATGTGAAGTGCCAGTCATGTTTTGGCCTTTGGCTGACTCTCAGTATCATATTCCAGAAATGTTAACAGAAGATGAAGTTCGTGATATTCATCTCAACATATGGAAAACTCTTTGTCAGTTGAAAAAGAAAGTATTATCTTATGATGAATATGAAAATCATCTTATGATAATAGAAGGGTTACAACGTCAGATTGATTTGGCATCTCTATCAGTCTCTCGATATCCGAAGGCTGAAAAGCAGCAGAGAGCCCTTCAACGTTCATGCCTTGGCACACTAAGAATATTGCGTCAGTTAATTACCAATGCCCCATCTGGTATTCATGTCAGAGTATGGGGTGTTCATGGAGCACTGCAATTCATGGTACTCTCCAGTCAGCAAGGCCCGCCGAAAATGGTCTCATGCAATGTTATTGCCCATGGACGGCCACAGTCAATGGGCTTTGTTTGTAATCAAAAGCTTTCCCAAGAACATGCTTCAACTAGTTCCTCTCAAAATCAAGAATACAGAGAACAAGTTGTCGAATTACTCTTGCATCAAGAAAACGAGAATATTAGACAAGCCTCTCGTTTGGAGCAAGCACGTCACCAAGTGACAGAAGTGTCGAAAATCATCCAATGGTCTTTTGAACCGGGTGATAAAAGAGGATACAGTTTAATGCATCCAGCTAATTTCAGGACTAAGGTTCGCAAGATCAGGAGGACTCTCAAGAAAGTCTCAGACATAGCATATCAAGAACCACCCGAGCTTTCCAGATGGGGGGTTCTTTTAAACCAACCCTCGGAATAAAAAAAAGTATTCGGGGAGTTGAGCGAGAACAGCAGGAACAGCCCCAGTCCACTGGACTGGGGAGTTTTTCAAATCATCAATCCACTCCTCAGAGAAAGTCAGTCTTTTCTCGATTGGGGAAAAACCCTCAAGGGGAAAGAAGAGCCAAATTATCAGGAGATTCCCTCTAAATTACGGTTCGTTAAGAAGTTCCTGAGGGATCGAATCAACAAAAGGCAATGTCTCATCAAAGACATGGAAGAAGACAATATCACAGAAATGCTGATAGAAGGGTTGCGATGAGTTATGCATCAATCAATGTCATCAATGCCGTTGTTGCTGATCCACCAAATGAGGCTCACTCAGGGGACTCAGATGAAGAGGTTCCTGCTCAAGAAGATGTATGCACCGACACAAATGAAGAACGTGTGTGTACACGAAGTCAAAGGATTACTCAGAACCAAGGTAATTTTTCGAGTAACCAACTTCCCCCTCTCCGAAAAGGATCCAACAAAGGGAAGGGAAAGAACCAGGTTACATATCCTTCCTCTGGAGAAGGCCAATCACTCTCACTAGAGCAGAGGTTTGCAGAACAGGAGGAAGAAATGAAGTAATTAAGAAGGTTGAATGCAGAACTACTTCAGAGAGTCTTCTTCTTAATCATGCTGGATTCAGTCAGGCAAAGGAATTTGTTACAGCTACTGAGATAGATCAAGAATATCCTCCTCTATCAGTACACCCACACAAGTCTAATCCTACGGGTCAAGTGCAACAACAGTTGGCAGTAATACCATCAGTTGCAGCACCAATCGCCACATCTGTCCAAGATCCAGTCATTGCACCTACCCAAGTCCAAGTTCAACCAGATGTTTCTCAAAAGTTAATAACTACTATTGAGTCATTAACAGCTCGGTTAGAAACTATTGAAGGGAAGCATGCACAAGTCCAACCAGAAAAGAAATTTTACCCTTAATGGGTAGATTCAATTTCTCCTCCATCTAGTTTTTAGAACCCTGTATTCCCTATTTTCAATGGATCAGGTGATCCTGAACAGCATTTGATGCATTATGTGTCTTTTTTGCGATCCTATGATGGGAACTCCAGAGCAGCAAGAAGCAGTGAAACTCAGATGCTTCGTGCGAACCTTTCAAGGACCAGCTTTTGTTTGGTATACAAGATTGCAATCTCGGTCAATTACCGGGTGGGAGGATCTTCTCCAAAAATTCCTCCTTCAGTTCAGCTCAACTTTTCCAAACACAACAGTTTTCGATCATACAAACTGTAAGAAAAGGGAGAATGAAAGGGTTTCTGATTTCGTTGCTCGGTGGAAGGGATTAACATATTCCTTGAGTTTAGCACTCCCTCAAGAAGAATTGTTGCCAATATGTGTGGCAAATCTGCCTGACGAATTATGCATGTCGTTAATCCCTGTGAAATACACAGGAGGATTTTGAGAACTTACTTCAATCGCTTAGAAGATTAAAGATTTCCTTATACAGGCTAAGGATAAATCTCGTGTAATTCCATCAACTCCAAGAAGGAGAATGGGTAAAGCAGAAACTGATACAGTTATGCTTAAACAATCACCTGTACCTATTTCTACCTCAAAACCTTCATCTTCTCAAAGGGCTCCACCTTCTGAGCGCTAACAACAAAGGCCTTTTCGTCCAGATGATCGAAAATATCAAAGGAAAAAAAATTGAGTATCTAAAGAGAAAAACATACTCTTTCTAGAATGAACAAGTTCATGGTTATTTCATTTCGGCTCTGGAAAACAATTTGGTTCAATTTCCAATGCCCAAGAGGCCAAACAAGAAAGGAGATGAATATCGTCCCAATTATTGTCCTTTTCATAAAATGTTGGGGCATCCCATCCAAGAGTGTTTTTTCTTCAAAGACCTCATGCAAAAGATGGTCGACTCGGGACAAGTCACATTGAAAGGCTCCTCATCCCAGGTAGCATGTGTCACTGATACAGTTCTAGAGGAGGAAGGTGAATGGAAAGAAGTCAAAAGAAAAAATTCACAGAAGTATGATGATTGGATGGTCATAAATACAATAAATCGAACTCATGATATTTTTTGAACACAATTAATGAAACCAATTGTGTCTTCTACCATGAATGTTGCGGTAAAACCCTCTTCGTCAGAGGTAAAGTCCTCAAAGAAACGGCATGATTCAAAGAATGAAAAAGAATCAGAAGAAGATGAGTATGTGTCAAAGCCTAAGTTGTCTTGGACTTTGGCAGACTTCATGTCATCTACTTCAAAGCCACGGGCACTGCATCACCAAACGGCACAGCCTGAATAGGCTAATCAGGCAGAGTCTTCATCAGACGAAGAGTTAATCATTGGTTCTGTTAATATGATTCAATTAACAGATCCATATGCCAGTCATAGTTTTGATTTCCATGAGCCTGAATTCCCTGTATCAAACAGAGGAATCAGAGGAAGTTACAGGGGATCAGGATACAGGGGAAGACGCAGATCTTTCAGAAGCCACTATTCCAATTCTACCCCTGCTAGAACTGTGTACGCAACAGAAACTCGTGGTAGAGCCCTTCAGCGAGCTCAGCAAGAACAAGCAAGTTCTTCTACCAATATCAAATTCACTACTGGCACAGTTATTTTGGAAGATTGGTTGAAGGTTCCATATTCTTCTTCTCAGCAAGTAAATGGATCTAATCGGGCTAATCTTCCAAAACCAGGAATATTGCCAACTCCTTTCCCAATACAAGATGCATCAACTTCCAAAGCATCTTCTTTCAAGGTACCTGCTAAACAATATATTCCTATTGGGAAATGCATACCTCTGGATCAAAAGTATGATATATTGAAACACACGTCCCATGTACCAGCCATGTTATCAATTCTAGATGCTCTGAATCTGTCAAAATATCTTCGAGAAGCACTCATTGAGGCTTTGTCAAATCCTCAAGAGTTTGAAACTGAAATTGATGCAGCCGAAGTCTATCAAATAGAGAATAATCCTGCAGAATTCCATGCATTAATATCTTTTACTGATGAAGATGAAGATGATGTTGTGCATGGACATATTAGACCATTGTACTTGTCTGGCAAGGTCAATGGCGTGGATGTTCGAGGGGATTTCATTGACAATGGTTCAGGAGTCAAACTCATGACCATTCGTACACTATGTCGATTGGGCCTCACAGAATTTGATTTATCTCCTTCCACTATGATGCTATAGGGATATGATAGAAATGAACAAGAACTACTGGGTGAAGTTACACTCAGAACTCAGTTTGGAGATCTTGTATCCAATTCAGATTTCATGGTTGTTGATCAAGACTCAGCTTTCAACATCTTTCTTGGAATACCTTGGCTACATCAACATGCAGCTATCCCTTCATCATATCATCAATGTCTCAAATATTTCTTCGATTGTCAAGTTGGGACATTTTATGGTGATAAGGCCCCATTCAAGACATGTGAGTCCCAATACATTGAGGCGGAATTCTATCACATGAAGCAAAGGGAGAAATCCATAACAAATGATATTACAAAAGTTAATGCTCCATATGGTTTGGAAAAAATTCCAGTAAATTAATTTACACATGTGAGTACAGATTATGTGTTTCCTATCAGTCAAATTGACAAGATAGACCCAAATCAAAATACTCTTATGGAAAGATCCATAATGTCAATTACGACAATCGAGCTAGACAACATGGGAGAAATTGGTAATCTACCAAGCATTGATGAAAGCAAAAATGGTAACGTCTTCATTTCATCTGCTGAAATCCAACAACTCTATACTTTTACAATTAGGCCAGAAGAATTTATAGCAACATCAGAGGTGAACAATGATGTCGATTATCAATCCATCATCTCCTCTTTATTACACAAAGAAGACCCTTCATCTTCAATTGGGTTAGAAATGGAATCTTCTTCTTCTTCAAGATATGAAAATTTTTACATCTCTTCGGATCATGAGAATTCTACTTTATCATCTACTATGCAAGTAGAAATGGAAGAAATAACACATGATGAAGAAGAAGAGGAAGATCTCAGAGATTCTCCTCCAGCATTTGAAGAGGGTATCTCTACCACTGTGGATGAACTCAGAGAAATAAATCTGGGTACCAAAGGAGATCCACGCCCCACTTTAATCAGTGCGACCATGACTCTTGAAGAGAAAGAGATATATATTTATTTTCTAAATCAAAATAGAGATATATTTTCCTAGAACTATACAGAAATGACTGGGCTTGATCCTAATGTTGCTAATCATCATTTGGGTTTACCTGAAGAACATCGGGGATTTAAGCAAGCCGCGAGAAGAACACACCCAACTTATGCTTCCAAAATTGAAGCTGAAGTGGGTAATCTTATCAAAGATAACTTTGTCAGAGAAGTTCAATATCCCAAATGGTTGGCTAATATTGTCCCTGTAAAGAAAAATAATGGACAAATTAGAGTTTGCATCGATTTCAGAGATCTTAATCGGCATTGTCCTAAGGATGATTTCCCAGTTCCGATTACAGAACTTCTAATTGATGCAACAGCTGGCTATGAAGCACCTTCCTTCATGGATGGATATTTCGGATATAATCAGATCTGAATGGCCTCAGAAGACGAGGAATCTATATCCTTCAGAGCCCCTCAGGGTTTGTTTTTCTACTAGGTAATGCCCTTTGGCTTAAAGAATGCAGGTGCAACTTATCAGCGTGCCATGCATCGTATCTTCAAACCCTTCTTAGGGATGTTTTTTGAATGATATGTAAAAGATTTGGTAGTTAAATCCAAACAATGTTCTAATCACTTTTCTGATTTGGAAGTCATATTCTGCAAGCTTCGAAAACATAATTTGAAGATGAACCCCTTAAAATGTGCTTTTGGGGTAACCTCAGGAAAATTTCTCGGCTATGTTGTACGCCATCGTGGTATTGAAGTCGATCCTAAGAAGACCAAGTCAATCCTTGGTATGTCAACTCCTCAAAATTTGAAATAATTAAGAGGACTTCAAGGACACTTAGCCTATATTCGTCGTTTCATCGCCAATTTAGCAGGCAAAATTTTACCCTTCACCAAATTGATGAAGAAGGGAGTCACTTATCAGTGGACTGAAGAATGTAATGAAGCATTCGATATTCTCAAGAAATACCTCTTGAGTCCATCGGTACTCATGCCACCTATTGAAGGAAGACCACTTATCCTCTACGTGAAAACTCTAGAGCGATCATTGGGTGTCTTCCTTTCTCAAAAGAATGATGTTGGGAATGAAAAAAACCTCTACTATCTTAGTGGAACCATGCTTGAAGCAGAAACCCGATATTAAAGTATTGAGAAGTGCTTCCTGGCATTAATATTTGCAGTTCAGAAGTTGAGACACTACCTGCAACATCACAAGGTCCAATTGGTATCTCGCAATAACCCGATCAAATTTATCCTAAGTCGTCCAATGCTTACAGGACGTCTGGCAAGGTGGGCAGTTATTTTTTAGCAATTCAACATTAAGCATGTGTCTCAAAAGGCGATAAAGGGCCAAGCTCTTGCTGATTTCCAAGCTGAACACCCTTCAGTGGAAGACACATCTTCAGATATTGAACTCCCTGATGAGGAAGTCTTATCTATTCAAGAAAGTCCTCAGGCATGGGAAATGAATTTTGATGGTGCTTCAAGAAGTCCAACAGGGAGGAAAATGGAAAATCCTAAATTCAACAAAGTTGTCTTAGGAATTGTGCTCATTTCTCCAGAAAATGCAGTGTTACCTTATTCTTTCTTATTTTGGAAGTGGTACCAATAATAAAGAAGAATACCAATCTCTCATCGTAGGTTTGGAATTACCACTTCAAGCACAAGTGAATCACTTAAAGGTGAAAGGTGATTCAGACCTGGTAATGAAACAAGTCAATGGGGATTATGCCATCAGAAAAGAAGAAATAATCCCTTTGTATGATTAAATCAGAGAATTAATGGCGGAATTCCCTTTGGAACTGACATTCTCTTATGTCCCAAGATCACAAAATTCTCAAGCTGATGCATTGGCTAATATAGCCACAGCTCTGGAAGATCCAAATCGGGACGGGAAAACCATCAGTATTGCCCACCGTCGTGCAATTTCACCTTATGTTCGGATCAGAACAGAGGAAATTATTTAAATTTGTCCCATTCCTGAACCGTATGGTCATACTACAGGATGGATGTCACCTATCAGGGAATACTTTCAAAATGGAACACTTTCACCTGATAAATTTGAAAAAAAAAACAAATTCGGCGACGTGTGGTTAATTTTACTCTTTATGATAGCCCAGATCACCAAGTTAAAATTCTCTACAAATGTGGTTTTGATGGAGGTCTCTTCAGATGCATTGATGGTGAAGAGATAATGGGTGTCATGAAAGAAGTGCATGCAGGAGTCTGTGGTGCCCACCAGTCTGGACATAGACTTTCTGATCAGATTCGAAGGCTTGGATACTTTTGGCCTTCAATGATACGAGATTGTGTCGATTTCAAAAAGAAGTTTCATTCATGCCAAGTACATGCGAACTTTATTCATCCACCTCCAGAGTTGCTTCATAAAGCTAAATACTCATGGCCATTTTCCACATGGGGAATGGATGTGGTGGGACCTTACCCTTCGGCTACTCTTTTCTAAATGGACAGAGGCAATACCTCTCAAGGAAGTCAGTTCTAAATGCGTTGTTAGCTTCATAAATTCTAACATCATTACCAAATTTGGTTTCCCTCATACCATATTGATGGACAATGGCACCAATTTCTGTTCATCCGAGATGAAGAAGCTGCATCAGGAATACAACATCAAATCCAACCATTCATCTCGGTATCATGCAACATCCAACGGGCAGATAGAATCCTTTAACAAGACTCTTTCAAATATAATCCAAAAGATGGTAGATAAAGATGAGAGGTCATGTCTTGATAAAATCTTTCATGATTTATGGGATTATCGGACTACCACCTGCACTACAACTCAGTCAACTCCATATTCATTGGTATATGGAACAGAAGCCGTCTTTCTCATTGAAGTTCAACTACCCTCGCTCAGAGTAGCCATTTGTAATCAATAATCTACAGATGAACAATCTCAAAAGCTATTGAATGAATTGGAACAGATAGATGAGAAAATATTGTACACTTTGCACCGCTTGGAAGTCTATCAGAATCAAATAGCACGAGCTTTTAACAAAAAAGTTCTTCTTCGTTCATTCACTCAGGGAGAATTGGTATTAGTTCTCAGAACTCCAATGATACCATGAAAGAAACCTCCCATGCTTGAGCCAAAATGGGAAGGACCTTATTCAATATATAGGGTCTACTCCAATGGAGATTATTTATTAATCTCAATGGATGGAGAACTCATCACTACTCCAACCAATTCCAGATTTTTGAAGAAGTATTTTGGATAAATTGCAAAGTACCTTTCTCATCCTTGTTGTATGACGTTAAACTATACAACAATGGTCCATACATAAGACCTTAAACTATTTGTACTTTCGTCCCACACGACGTTAAACTGTGAAAAAGTTCGCTAAATGGTCCAGTGTGACCTTAAACTGCAACTAGGTCCTGTATGACCTTAAACTGCATGATCAACGGTCCATGCATATGACCCTAAACTATTTGAAATTCCCTTACGTCCAGCAAGACATTAAACTGTGACGTCCTAACTACATGATGCTAAACTGTATAAAAGTCCCTTACGTCCGGAAAGATGTTAAACAACATAATCATCAAAGGTCCTGTATGACCTTAAACTATTCTCACTTTCGTCCAACATGACGTTAAACTGTGAAAAAAATCCCCAATGCATCCAATATGACGTTAAAATGGTGTACTCTTTTGTCCTCCCGGCATCACATTAAACTGCATAGTCCCCCTTTTGTCCAACATGACGTTAAACTCTATTGTCCCCATCGTCATAACTACATGATGCTAAACTATACAGAATGTCCGTGATATGTCTTACATGACATTAAACTGTATTTTGTCCCGGCTACATGACACTAAACTGTGCAGCACCAATAGTCCTAACTGCAAGACTTTAAACTGCATAGTCCCTTTATATGTCCTACATGACATTAAACTATGCATTGTTAAGGTTGTTGTTACCTCTTGTTTCTCACACCGAGTATGACTCACGTGAGCTTAGAGTAAACCTCAACCATAACACTCTCTCTGGGCCGCTAGACATGTGTAAGTCCTAACATCATTTTTTTGGTCATTGTCCCCAAGAAAAACTTGATCATTAATTCATTCTTTAATTGAACTACACGGACTTTGATCCTTGCCTTCTAGGATGGGTATGTAGGCAACCTCCCAAGGTTCAAGCTCAAAACCAATCTCTTCTCATCGGTTCACCTCCATCTCATACGATGTTGATTCGTGAAACCACCCCAAGAATCAATTTCTTTTACATTGGTTCACTTTCATCCTTGTTATACGACGTTAAACTATACAACAATTTTGTCCAGTATGACAATAAACTACAATATTCTATGATACCCTCACCTGAGAGGGAACCATTATTTTCATTGATTTTTCAATCATGTTTCATTTCAAAGACTACGTGCATACATGGCAATGCCCGAACCTTTTATCTTGGGTTAAACCATCATTTCACTAAATTCCCCTTTCACCCTTCACATGTACGAACCAAATTTGTACAGAGGGTATTTCTAGAACTATGTGGGCTTGATTCCCATCCTTATGGGATATGTAAGAACGTTCGAGTGTCCCTCGAATCCAGCCCCAAGTCTTTGGGCCTAACCCCAAATTCCTTTTTCAGTCCCTTGGCTGCAAAGTCCCCATGAAAACACACACTATGTATTTCTTATAATGGTCGAAGCTCTATGAACCTAAACTAAGATCTCTAATCCTTTTGTCCCACACGACGTTAAACTGTAGTTTAAGAACTACGTATGGCATGATTCTCATCCTTATGGGATACGTAGTGAAGTCCAACATTTCAATTCCGGACCCAGCCACATCATGTTTATGGTTAGTACTGATCTGTGTATCTCTGTATACATTGAACAATACCCATCTTTATTTGTCACAATCCTAAACTTAAATATTTTCAGATCCTCATAACCCTTGTCATGACTTCTAGTCACAAAATGTCAAACTTCTTAGAGTTCATTTTCCTGACTATGCAGCACGTGCCCATAGGTGGCCTTGCATAAACAGTCTACATAACAGACCTATTAGCCAAAAGATACCATTATCTGACTATGCATCCAGTGACCTTTGGTGGCCCTGCATAATTCAACCCCCTAACGGGTTTGTCAGATAGTGGTAAATCCATTCATGGGAAGAATGCCTCTTTTGTCCTTATTTGTCTTAAATGACAGTATGCAGGGATCCGCAAAAATAGTCATCCTTATCATATTTGTCCCATATCCTTTTTCATGATCTGAAAGTATTCAAGTCTATGGTTTATATTCTCCTTCCCTAAGTTTGGGTCAGACCTTTGTAGGAGTGATATTCATCCAGTTCTTCGATAATCTTGTTTGGAAATATCTTCACCATATTCAAGTACCTCTTTCCATACAGAAAACTCTATACTTTGGAAGATTTGAATCTCCATAAACTTTCACTATTTTTTAGCACTAGGAAAGTAAATTTCTGAGAGTTCTTTTTCCTGACTATGCAGCATGTTCCCATAGGCGACCTTGCATAAATAGTCTACATAACAGACTTGTTAGCCAAAAGATACTATTTTATTTAACTTTGTAGCCAATTCCCTTAGGTGGCCCTGCATAATTCAACCCCCTGACGGGTTTGTTAAATAATGGTAACATCATTCTTGGAAACTACTTCTTCTAATGCCTTTTAGCTCTTTTTTATATCATTTCTAAGATTCAAATATTCTTAAGTCATAGATTACATATTTTCCCACATAATTGAGTATGGTAATATGTTTTCAAATGAATTTTCAAGGAATTGAGTCAATTCTAATCCATTTCGGTCAAAGCTCATTTGCGCGCCC
This sequence comes from Viscum album, assembly GCA_963277665.1. Taxonomy (NCBI): domain Eukaryota; kingdom Viridiplantae; phylum Streptophyta; class Magnoliopsida; order Santalales; family Viscaceae; genus Viscum; species Viscum album. The sequence continues at coordinate 1,787,852,653 of OY728165.1, read as the reverse complement.
TACCTTGCACACCCCAATTTCCTTGTGATTCTCGATTTCCTCAGAGTCAAATCCTCTATTCTCTCAGGATCCAACTGTAAGGGGGACTTTTGTTGACGCTACTTTTGTCACAGAATCTAAAGATCAGAAAAAGGGAATATTTGAGCTCAAACTAATTCATCCTTTGGAAAAATATCAAAAATTGACAAAGGAAGGAATAAGAAGAATTTTGCACAAGGGTCGCGCAAGTTCTACAATGGTCGCACAGGTATACTTGCGCGCTTCCCAGTGGTCGCGCAAGTGACTTGTGAGACCTAAGTGATAATCTCCCTGGGTCTTCTCCTGCCTATAAATAGACCATGGGGGCCCCCCATTCGAGGATGATTTTTTCCAAAAACTCAGATTTGAGATCTCGGCGCCCTAGTCACTTCTCAAAGATTCTGAAGCACTTATAAAGTAATTTCTTACCAAGAACGGAAGATCTAAAGAGGGGGAGGACGGCCTAAGTGTTGAAACTCATCATCACTTGCGCGCCTGAGTGGCCAGCCTTTAAGGGAAAAGGCCACACTTGCGCGACGCCTTGCTCCTTCAATAGAACTTGCACTCCCCTCTTCTGGAAGAACCTCAAGAGGATTCTAAAGGCTTGAATCAAGAGTCGCTCAAGTATTACACTGCTGGTTAACCATCGCGCAAGTACAACATGTGTAGTGCAGGAATACCTGCGCGACCAGGACTTCCTCACCCACGCAGTACTTGCGCGCCTACCAGGACTTGCACGCCCCTGCCTTTTTGGGTTCCTTTCTTGCCCATTTCACCCCTCTTAAGCCATTCCACCTTTCCTATTCAAGATTCAGTCTTCAAGACACTCTTCAAAGCCATTTATGGCATGATTTCTTGATTTGACTTCCTTATCTGAAAGGAATTCTGTGGAATATCTCTCTAAACCTAGTGATTTACACATCATTATGTCACTAAAGATTGATATTTCATTCATTCAACCTCATCCTTTAATATGAGAGAATCCTTAACCGGGGTCTCCTTTTCAGGAATAATCCCCAGTCATAAGTCCTCTAATTTGGGCATCCTCTTAGGAGTAAGCCCTAGATCCCCTAACCTGAGTTTCCTTTACAGGAATAAGCCCCAGTCTCAAATATGGGCATCTTCCTTAGGAGTAAGCCCCAAACATAATTCTCTTAACCTGGGCATCCTTTTCAGGAGTAAGCCTCAGTCTCAAATATGGGCCTCCTTTTCAAGAGTAAGTCCTAGTCATAATTCTTATCTTGGGAATCCTCCTTAGGAGTAATCCCCAATTATTAAAGTTACCAAATCTGGGCATCCTCCTTAGGAGTAAGCCCCAGTCCCCTAATTTTGGCATCCTCCTCAGGAGTAAGCCCCAAACCTTAATACTTGACCTGGGCCTCCTTTTAAAGAGTAAGCCCCAGTCTTAATTTCTCTTAACCAGTCCTAATTTACCTTTGATATGGGATTCCTTTTCAGGAGTAAAACCCAATCATAAGTCTTCTCCTAATTTGGGATTCCTTTTCAGGAGTAAGCCCCAAGTTAGAGTATTCAAAATCTCCATGAAGCACATATACCTTTATGGACCTTGTTCTTGGATTCCTTCCCTAAAGTAAATCCTAACCTTAATTTATCTAGGCAGACATACATACATAAGCCCCACATTATTTCTTATGATTGCATCTTTCATGGCACAATTGTCTAATTTTTACCAATACCTCTTGTTTCTCACACCGAGCATGACTCACGTGAGCTTAGAGTGTAAAAGTAATTGTGAAATCCTTCATTGAGCCATCAATCATAAACATCATACTCCCTTACTCGAACTATGTGAGTTCTGATTCCTTTTCTAAACAAAGGATACGTAGGTAGCCCATCTACGGGTCTGATCCCAACTCTAAAATAATCCATGTCCTTTTGAATGACAATAAACCTCAAGTTCCCCACTGAGTGGCTTTAAAACCAGCATGGTCACCATAATGACCAAGAGACTTCTATATAAATGTGTTGAAGGGTACGATTGACCAAGAATCTCTAATAAATACAGATGATTATCTATCGATGAAGAACCTCGAATACATATAAAATATTCTCTAAATTTCCTACATATTTAATCATTTATTTTCAGATCTGAAGGAAAGATCATTTTATACTTGGTAATGTAATAAGGATTCACGAACATAACTTAGATCTATAAAGAGAGTCCTGGAGTAGACAATAATTCCCCTCAAAAATGTGTGATGAGTCCGACCTCCCATCCTCTCGACCAATGAAAATTCCTAAGCCTCATCAATCCACAAATTAATGAGCACCTACCTTTGGAAAGTAGGCCCGAATGGATGTAGAATCATTGGATGTTTCCGGTTCTACGAATAGACCCGTTAGAAACCGATCGGAATGTTTGAACCTCCCATCAAGGCGGTCATACCCAGATTCCGAGGGAAACATAAACCATAATCTCTTCTCTCGCCATTCCATATTTCTGATGAGAAAAACCACATTCCTCACAAGTCCATATTTCATATGAAATCATACCATTCCTCATTTATCGATATTCCCTTAAAGGATTCACCAAAAAGGGTTTCCTATATCTCATTACTGACCAACCATTACTTGGATTATTTCTCCTAGATATTGAGGATATATGAATATAAACTACATAGCATATGTTTATTCCATTTGATATTTAACTACTTAGAATGGAACTTGAATCTGAGAACTTAAGAGAAACTTCACTTGGTCATGGATGAACAACCTTAAAATTCACCACATTGATCATTTTCATGTAACCATAAAAGATATGACATGTCCCATTAAGTGTTACTAACATACTTAAGTTTTTGTTCGCTTCATATAGATATATAGAAATCGAATATCATAGACATGATCCCAAAATCAATGTAAATTTTTTCTTCCTGATTATAATAAATTCTGCAGTGACCACCAATTTTTCTTTAAAAAATAGTATAATCAAACAACCCTACAAAAGAGTCATATAAAACCCTTGATACATAAATATGTGTTTTTATCCATGCATGTTTATAATCGATCATTTTCATGTGGGTAACTGGTGGTGTTATCGATGCTACTAGGAAGGATTCAAGAACATGTCTTAAATATATAAGGGCATCTTGGTGTAGTTAATAATTCCCCCACAAAAGGTTCGGATAAACTTGAAACCAATCTCATACCTCTAGAAATGGTTCCTATGCAAGAAAATTAATGATCTTGAGTCGAAGAATTCATTAGAAATAGTTACTATAACCATGTACCTCTTAAGTGATTCAAGTTAGATTTTAAATATTTTTATAATAAAATTCAATTACTATATCCCCATCATTTTTATATAATCTTGGTATATATGGCATTTTCAGTATATTTGGAATTTTTTTGACATTGTTATAAAAATATACATAATCCTATATTTTAATGATTAATTGTACAATATGAGTTTTTTTAGATGGCCGGGCCTCAAATTGATGTGTTTTGTTGATTATATGGTATATCTTATAGAGGTAGACCCTGAAAATATTGAAAATAATGCTGAATGTTTATAAATTATACCATTTATTGTATTATTTATTTTTATGACAATATATATTTCTTAATCCCTTAAAAAAATTTCCAATCACTTGAATAATATCACAGAAGACACTAAAGACACACATGAACCCTAACATAGTGAGGTAAAAGACCCCAATATGGATTTTTGTACCCATCATAGCTTATTAGTGTCAACTGAAGAGGTTTTAGTAGGATAATGATACCCTGTATTCAATCCTTAGGTTATGAGATCATCTAATGGATGATACATTGACTACTAGGGATAGTGTGTCACCTCAATATATACTTGAAACCAAATTCACATTATATCACCATCCCAGTATAATCTTAAGATCGATATACAATCTATAAACTCAACTTGGATAAAATTTTTTGTGAGACTCTCTTGTAGGGAAGGAATACTATTTCAAATAATGCATTATCAATTATCAACCAACATACTCCAAATACTCCTATAATATTTTCATCACCACTCAGTGATTACCCTATCTAAACACCAACCGACATATTATGATTACCAATTTTTATATTATGATCTTCTATCAACGTATTCTTATAATCATATGGAAGATACATTTATATATTTCCACTACTTATCCACAATTTCTTCCTGAAGAACCCTATATGGATCCATATGGGAAAATAATCCCAATATCATCATGGTTAACAATGAAAAATAATTACCCATGTAATTCATGAATAACATCAGTGGACCATATGAGATCCATTATGCCATTTTCTAATCAAATCATGAATCTGGTTGAAAATAAGGAATCATTGATAATTTTCATGGAATGATTCTATATAAATATTGAGACAAATGAAACCAATGTTATCCAAATCATATAGGTGAATGAAAGAAGACATGTTGAAGTCATCTATTTTACATGAGGCATTATTAGTAGTTGATAAAATTGGACTCCACACTCAAGGAAAATATTTCATGATTCTACATCTATATATTATCTTGGATTTACATTAATGTATTTTATGTCATTATCTCTCTATATACCTATTATTCTTTATTCCATAGTCAAATAACCGCATCTGATGGTTTATTTATAGGGTATAAGTCATTTAATTCATTAATCCATAGTTTTCTTTTAATGATAAATTCTACTTATATTTATTAATAATATTTATTTAAAATGAGTTAGAGTATATGAAATATATCATATCATAATTATCTCATTAAAAGCATTCACTCTATTCATATTTTTTTATCAAAAAACACTTATTCCTTGTTTATAATTAACATTATATATGATAAAATGTTGTTTGTTTGATATTGAACTATTATGACTAGGGACACAAGGATATGAATCATGGTTGAGAGTCTTTCCCAGTAGTATTTACTCTCAAAATATGTATTTTCCTAATATATGGGATTTAAAGTGTGGCGGGGGCTTGAATATTTCTATGCAACATAGCTATACAAATGGGAACTAAGAGCCACTCAGTAGACATATTGGTATAGGTGGAACTCAATCACTAACTTGATTCATGAGTGAGTGATATGATAATTTTGAATCTCTCACTATGCATGAGTAATAATGTAATTATAATTTTTTGATAGCAATAAGATGTGTGGGAATATACTTATGGATCACAATTACTTTTCACAAACACATTAATACTTTCACATTTTATGTATCCTCATATAAGAAAACAACACCTCATTGTCCATGAATAATAGATAATGAAAATACTAAAATCATTAATAATGTTCCAGGTAAGGTAGGGGATATTATGGTTCCATGGAAGATAACTTTTGTTTATCCCACTAAGTCGCATTCATTGGATCATAAATTTTAATAAACACTATATCCTTTAAAAAGATTCAGTGAATCAATTTTATTAAAGTGTTTTAGGGACTGAAATATCATTTTTTATTATTTTCACTCTTTAAAAAGGTTTCCCATGTTTAAAAAAAATAGATATTGATTTTAATCAATCTATGTTGAGTTTCATTAAAAATGAAATTTATGCTTGGAATCAATGACCAAAGTTAAGAGAAGATAAAAGTGAAAGAATGTGTAATTCTTAGAGATTTTGAGAAATATTTTTTAAAATTAATACTATGTTAAATAGTTTTCTCCACACATGTCATCAATCCAAAATTATCTATGACATATTGGATGATAATTATTAATAAATTATATGATTAGTAAAATCTCATGCGAATAAAAATATATTAATTAATAAAAATAACTTATGTTTAGAGGATAAATAATTAACATGAATTAATCATCATTTCTAAAATAATGGTTTAAAATGTCGATAATGATTATTAGGATAAATTATTATATTGAAATATATAAAGAAATATATTAATGTTATTCAAATTGAAAAAAATTATATGGAATGATTTTGAGAAAACGTAACGTTTAAAAACGTCAATTTTTAATAAAATTAGTTTTCCTTTATATATTAAATTTTAATTTAAATGAAAAATTTATAAATTTTAGAACTTTAATTTTAAATAATTCAGTTAGTTTATTAATTATACAAATTAATATTACCCAAAGGTGATTTTTCTTGTTTTTTCTGAAAAAATCAATTTTTAGGTGAATACTAAAAACATTATTTTCCTGAAATGTTAACATTATAATTATATAAATAAGACATTAGAGATTACAAGCATTTTATATTATCAAATATGAGTATAATAAGTAAAACTATGCATTTTAAAAATATCTTATCGAATTTATAAAACATTTGATTTTTATTTTAAGGTCTTAAGTAATATTTTCCAATAAGAACAATTGTTGGTCTTTCCTTTTAATTATATAATATTTTGGAAGAATTTTTTTTTATCTATTTTAATTCCATGTAATGTTTTGTAATAAAAAAAATATCATTAAAATCAAATAAATTGGTAATTTTATTCTACACATAATTTTTATGTTTTAAAATACACTTTTTCTAAAAATGTGTTTTTGTGCATAACATGCTCTAATGTTAATATTGTATTTTATTAGAAATATACATATTAAGTAATAATACTTATTCTATATTTTTAATAATTAGGTAAAAATTATTTTATAATTTATGTTGAACTTTTATTAATTAAAATTAAATTAGCTGGGTAAAAATTAGTTACATTGTAAAACCAAATTAGTACAAGTGAAAATTCTAAGATCAATGGTCATAAAAACACGTATACAACATGTGTTAAAATTAATGGTTTATGGATTATAAGACTTATATATTATCATAACCCATTATTTTCTATTTTTTAGACCTTTGACTTTTGAAACATATGCTCTCTTTATATTTATTTGAAATATTTAAAAAAATATCATTCCCACCGTGTATAAAAGGGGTATCTCACCACCAATTCAAGACCAACCAAATAAATATGTTTCATATTATAAACATTAAAATTTTCCTTCTCCCATAATCTTATTTCATCTTCATGATTCTATAGTCACAATATATTGGTTTAAGACCTCAATTTTCATGGAATCCTCTAAGGAAAACACAAATATTTCTTTGTGAGTACTAATTTTTTAACATTTTTTCCTCATTATATTACATTTTAAATTCTATTTTAGCATTCCTATATATTTACATATGTATTTTTAGTATAATTGATTTAATTTTTCTATGTTAATAACTATTAACAACATTTCATTTGTTCTATTAAGGAAAAAAAACTGTTATTCATTCGTTGTGCGTACTACAACCTCCACGAATTAACAACTTCCATTTTTTAAACACTTCCTCTCTTCAAAAATTATAAAAGTGTATTTTTGGATTAAGTTCGCATCATATTATATAATTGTTATTGTTATTATTATTATTATTATTATAATCTAACTTATTCACCTCTCATTCTTTGAGAAATGAAAACGTTAACCTTGCATTGTGCGGACTTCCGCCTCAATAAAGTAACGTACCTCATTTTTTCATCTAGTTGATTTATTATTTATTAAAATATATTAAAATGTTATTAAAAATCATAAAATTATCTAAATAATATAATAATTTATCTTTAATAAGGATATTATTCCAATAGAAACTACTTTCATAGTCATGGTCATCCATTAATTATGGTTTGTTCATGTTTAGGTTGGCCTAAACACGTACTTGAATAATGTGATAAAATAATATCATGGATGACTTTTAGAAATTAATTATTGATGAGATGTGTTATAAATAAATAAAAAATGATTTTATTTTGGTTCTGAAATGATAATATTAATATTAAACTCATCAATTAAGATACCATTATTCATTTGTTAAAGATCACTGAAACATTCATGTAGCTAACTTTTTTTTACAAGAACCATGAATAAAAATATAATTTAATGAAATTAAGACATTATGAAATTTAATTAAACATAAATTATAGTACCATTCACGATCTAGGAATGATGAAATTTTGGAGAAGAATGAATAAAAACACTGTTATTATGAAACTAGTTCAAAACTATCATGATTACTCACTCCCAATATTGAAAAAGGATAATAACTTACTAATATACATGTAAAGAATAATTATAAATAACGTTTATATAATTTTATTGATAAAAATAAGTTTTTTAAATATTTTATTAAGATATTTATTTTCTATACACTATATTTAGCCACTTTAGTGGGTGTCTAGAATTAAGGTAATGGGTTCTCTCAAATTTAATTTCATGAGAAAAATTTCTTATTATGATGATAGATATATTTGATATTCTGTGATGACTACCTAAAGGATATATTTTACCATTATAATCTCATTCATGGGGTTTTAAAATATACACCATGTTCTTTATTTAAATGTTTTTCAGTTCAATGGATATCATGTTTTAAGGTTCTTTATTAATTTAACTCCCTTAATTGAGTTAGAATGATTATTCTCAATCTTCTTTCTTACAGGATCTGCTATTTCCACCATATGATTTTATTTTATGGAACTTTCTCTTCTTCTATATGTAAATGATACTTTTGATTCAAATCATTGTCCTCAATGAATTTCTTCTCCATAAAAATTATATCATTGTTGATAATAATTCTTATCCTTTTTAATGATGGTTTCCCCTCTTTATCCATATTTATCTTTACCTTCAATGTTCTACATTATATATTGAAAACTAATTATGTGTTATCTCATGTGACCTTCATATTTCCCTTCAAGTCTTTTCAAAATAATTTTATTACTATTTTTATGATGAGGGTTTTTAAAAAGGTATTTCAAAATATTTTTCATCCTTCCAAAATCATATTTTTTTCTCTTCCAATACAAAATTATTTTTGATAATATTTATAAATTTTCAAGCATCTAATATTGGTGATTTTTTTTAAAAGTAAATCCTTTTAAAAATAAATTAATTCACCTTTTTGAAACCTGTATGTATTTTTTAGAAAACCATTATGGAATATTATTTTTAAAAAAAATTAAATGTTTAAAGAAAATCAACATCACCTTTTTGTAAATGATTTGTCAAAGTAACTGTAACATCATCTTTTATGCTAAAGATAAAAAAATTATAAAAACAATTTTGTGATTTTTCTTCTATTTTCTTGTTTATATATAATATATTTCTATTTTATGATTTTATTTTTCCTGTACTATCCAATATATGTTTTTACAAAATCATATTTTTGGGTGATTGAATTCTGGTTATCAACCATTTACATTCATGAGGCTAATTTCTGTGATAACATATACAAATGTTGGGAAACACAATTTCACTACCATGGGTTCTTTATGATATAATGAATTATTGATTTCAATTTTCACACATATGTATGTTTTTTATTTTGTGGTGGTTGGGCCCTATATAACCTGATAATGCTTTGGGTAAATCTTTATATCTCATGAGATAATGGGAAATGAGTTATGATACTCAATCCACCAAGGGATATATGTGAGTAAATCCTGATACAACAAGGAAAATAGGTGAATGAGTCTTGGTCCACCAAGGGAAATAAGTGAATGAAGCTTAATCTACTAGGGGGAATAGGTTGTGATTTTGGGCCCACAATGTTTAGATTTTTACGTGAATGTTTATGCCATATTATTATGTTTTGAAATGAAATTATGTTACGATTTATCATTTATTATGTTTTAGGTTTTATGTGGGTATTTTTGTCTAATTTTATGTTCATGGATCTTGATTAGGCTCTCATACCCTTATACTTATCTTTGGCTACTTTTGATCATTATTGGTAATCTCTTATGTTTCCCATATTGAGAATCCAAAATCACACCTTTCATCTATTTTCTTTATCTAGGAAATAAATATCGGTATTACAAGTGATATATTTATAGAAGGGTTTATATTTTAGTGGTTATTATGAAATTTTTACTAGTGTTTTAAAATATTCTTTTATGTAGCTAATATTCCACGACATAAAACCTCAAGTTCTCAATTATTTTAGACTATTTGTGATATTAAATGATAATTCATGTAAAATAATGAACTAAATGTGTTTATCTTGCCCATATATCTATAGAAAGAGCCAAAAAATCATTGTAAATTAATGATGACAGGTTAGAGGTTTGGAAACAAATAAAACTCACTACCATACTCTAATAACAAGAAGAATGTCAAGATGGATCTCATCAATACAAGTTGTAAAAAGTAACATTGTAAAATTAAGAATAGTAATAAGTCTAAAGTTAAAAAAATGAACTTCCATATTTTTCATACTAGTTTAAACCCACTATTCACAATTGGGATTGGATGAAGAATAACATAGATTAATATGGGAGTCTTCTGAAGGGCCAAATACATGATATTATAGGATAACTTTCACAAATAGTTTCTATTCTCTAAGAGATGAACATACAGGGAATAGAGAAATATAAAATTGAATAATAACCTAAATTTGATATAATAATATTTTAAATAGTACATATTGAGGTAATATTTTAGGATGAAGAACCACAAGACACCTCAAAAAATGGATTCATAGAGATTTTGTCTTATGAACAAAAATGTAAATATTGTATAAATGAGGGGTAAATATAACTTAAAATAAATTTTTATAATATTATTTAAGTAAAAAATCATTCAAATATCACTTTATTTTATAATGTTTATTTATAAAAATAGTTACTAGAATATGTTTATGGTGATAAATAATAAACCATTGAGGATGAGATGACAATATTTGAAGACTGAGTAGCACTTATGGAGGGACATGTAAAAGAATTTCCAAGGGAAAAACATATATAAGTGGAGAAATAACATTATTATCAAATTTAATATATTTTTAATCAAAATTTTCCATGTTTTAATTTCATATAAATTGAATTATTAATTATATATATATACTTTCAATATAGACTTTTCATGAATGAAGATGAACCTAGAATCCTGGGATGAAAAATCCATAAATGATGTGGAAATTATAGAATTAGATATTTATCTAGCCACTGTGAATTATGGGGAGGATGTAAAGTAGCTTAAAATTATATGAGAACATATTTATCAAACTGAATGAGAAGATAACACACCTTTTATGGATGATAAAATATACTTAGTGGATATAACTACACCTCAAATAGGGAGATAGAAAGTTACCAACATCATCCTACCACCCCAAAACCTACAAACTATTTTTTATACTTCAAGGTTAGGATTCATAGTACCATGTTATAGGGATTATCAACAAATATTCATAGGGAAATAAAATTAGAGTCAATAATATATATCGTGATTTCTATCAGAAACACCAAATCCCCCATAATATTTGGGATGAACCCAGGTATTCTTAGCTAAATGTAGTATAAACTGAGTAACAACATGGGTGTCAAACCAAGTCATATTACTGATTTCCTTTTTTATTTATTTTATTCAAATAAATTTCACATTAATTAAAATTTTATTATTGCAGTTTAAGATAAATAGTTAGGATAATATTAGAGATATAGAATACCAAAAAAATCAATGAAAATAAATGCTATATGGTATATTTAAATTCCCTAGGTTTAATTATAGTTTATCTCATATTCATTCCATTCATTTTAATTTTCAATTAAAATTAAATGAGGGTTATTGTTGGTCGGATTGGATACTCAAGAGGGGGGTGAATTGAGTTCCAATTAAAAATTGTGTTAAAATATTGTCTATTTAAAATCCCCCGATTTAAATATTAAGTTAAAATGTAGTGAATTTATACAGATTGTAAATGTTCACTTAGCTTCTCAAAGATTGATTAGGTCTCAGTTAATTTAACCAACATATCAAACTATCTTTTGAAGCTAACCTACTGATTTACAATAATTGTAAACACTTTCTAATTTAACTATCAAAGTAGCTTTAAAATAGTTTTTTATTTCAAAGTAATAGAAACAGAATAAATAAGATATATGTAGTATACTTTGAACTTAAACTAAATATGCACAATAGATATAACAAGAGGTTTAGTCTCAAGCCAAGACTTAGTCCTCTCAAATTTATATAAATTTGATCCACACCCTGGATCAGGGTTAACAACAGTTTACAATACTGTCCACGCCACGCAGGGATGTCTACCATAATTCTTCATGGGAAACAAAACAAAGACCAGGCCACACAAGGAACTCTTCCACAGTTGACGTGGGTAAACAAGAGTTAAGAGATTTGGAGTGAGGATTTTGATATCCTCCAGTTCAGTGTAGGAGACAATGTGTGTATAAGAAATACAGAGTACACCACACTGCTCAAAAGATAATAAATAAATCACTTATAGATAATAGATATGAGTTTAGAAAGCTCTAGTGAATATCAATGTAGCTCTGGAATCGTTGGATTCAGCAAGAATGCTTCTGAGTCCTTCTTTAGTTTTTTCTGTTGAAAAACAGAGTGTCTTAGTTCAGCTTGTCTACTACAGAAGTGAGAATGATATCTTGATTCATCGTGTGTTCTTCAGTGGTGTTGGATTTCATTCATAAGAGTTATTTGAAAGTCTTGCAGTCTATTTCTTGCTCAGGATTGTTCTACTCGTTCAGCACAGTGCTCTCGGGTGTATGCAAGTTCTTCTCGTTGTAAATTCACACTTGCACGCCACTACTTGTGCTTGTTGCATGTGTACTGCATCTCAATCTTTCTTATATTCCTCTAGTTCTGGAAGTATGAGGGATTACCTTTTCATAGGTACGAGATACGGTTTCCTGACATGCCAAAAAATATCATTAAATAAAAATAATTGCATTAAAAACATCAAATATGACTGTTAGCATTATTTAAATAATATTGACAAAAATTTAAGAAACAGTGTCACAGTGATTAATTAAACGGTGTATTCTTCATGGTATATGGTTAACGTTATGAGCTTCACGGTGTGTAGCTCACGGTGTCTGGATCACTGTTTGTCCTTCACGGTGTCTGGGTCACGATGTCTGAGTCACAGTGTCTGAGTCACGGTGAGTCCTTCACGGTGTGTGGGTAATGGTGTCTGAGTCACGGTGTGTGGGTCACGATGTATGAGTCACAGTGTGTCCTTCATGGTGTTTGTGTCACGGTGAGTCCTTCACGGTGTGTGGATCATGGTGAGTCCTTCACGGTGTGTCCATACTTAGACAAATATATGTATTTGGACTTAGACAGTAATATGTAAAATATGGATTAATTTTAATCATTAGAGAGTAAGAGAACTTGAATCATAAATATAAAGGCTTGATAATATATGTGAGATTTGTGATCATGCATAAGACTTGTAAATAATAAAGAGTGTAATTAACAACCACAAGATTTGTTATCATTAAAACATGATGTGTAGTTATTATTGAGATTTAAGAGCATTGGCAAGATGTGAAATGAAGATTGAGATTAATTAACGGTAATAGGATTTGTGATCATTAAAACATGATTAACATATGAGGAGTCCAACAATCTCTCCCTTTTTGATGATCACAAATCATATATAGTCAAAATATAAATGAACTGTAACATTAAAGAAACTAGCATATCATAATAGAAAAAATTATTATAGTACTAACACTTGTAGTTTTTCCCCATTTTATACTTGTAGGTTTTCTCCCCCTTTTGAGATTATCAAAAAAATAGAAAAAGAAATGAAACAAATCATTCTTCATTAAAAAATGGTTCAGAATAGATCATACATGAGAAGTAAAAACAGTAAAAAAATGACATCCCATCAAAAAGAAAACAGTCCCTGGACTCTTCAGGGATCCATCGTTTTCTTGCCATTATCAGCAGTAGGAGCTGGTGCTGAAGTAGAAGAAGGCATAGATGCGGTAGACAAAGAGGGTAAGGGTAGACCTTCAAAAACAGATGGAGCCAAAGTAGGAGAAGTAGAAGATCTAGGCTAGGGTTTGTCAAGAATGACTGGATGGATCTAAGAAAGAGCATGGCTAACTATCATGGAAATTGAGGCTAAGGTAGGTAGAACATGTCTAAGGGGTGCAGTAGGTGGAGAAACTATGGCAGTACTCTGCACATGAAGATATGGCTTCAAAAGATTGACGAAATCAGTAATTATTTCACCACCATATTGCATAGCCTTTTCAAAACCATCCTTATTATCCATGAATTTGTCCAACAATCTGGTAAACTCTGTATGTTTCTGAACTTGAGCATTAAAAGCTTAAGTCACCGGAGGGATTCTCAAAATTTCCACAAGATATCTAAAGTGATCTATCATATCACTTTTAGAGAAAATCCGGGAGAGATACAAATCTATTTTCTTGGTGATATCTTATTGAGCATCATTGACTATCTTAGAATTAATCCTAACCAAGTCCAATGCTCTGTCATTGTTCTTAATCACTTCTGATAAAGAAGATAGATCCAAGCCACTGAAGGCACTCTGAAGTTCTTCCTTTATTATGGATCTCAGCATGGAATCATCCAAAGAAGATGTGGAAGTCTGACCAGAAGTAGGTGAAGCCTTGACAGCTTCGGTTAGAACTTTGAACTATTTTAGAACTTTTTGCAGGCATCCAATGTATTCGTCTGTAAGCTTATTCAGATTTTCTACAAGATCCCTCATGCGTTACATCATTTTGGTGTGTCTTTTTTCAGTCTTCTCATCAAAAGAAAGTATATATGGATGAAATTGAGACACAATTTCCCTAGCAAGGAGGGAATCAGATGAATCAGGAGTAGTAGAAATTGGTGCAGGGGTAGAAATAGGAGCAGACACTTATCTCAAAGACAACTAATTCTGCAAGTTTGCTATCATATTTTTCAGATTTGCAACATCAGCACTCAGCAACTTATTCTCAACTTTGACTTCTTGAATTTCTCATATCGTCCTTGGTTGAATATGCAATATAATATTATCCAAGAGATTTGATGCATCTTCTTGACTTAACTAAGTCATTGGACGAGGTTGAGTGGAGACAATTTTCTCAAATCCATCTAACAAAGTCTCTCCAAAAAATTTCAGATCATCTTTGGTCACAAATAAGTGATGCTCAGGAAAGGGTGCAAGTAAAGATAGAGGTTCAGATTCTGGTTGAGGTTCAGAGTTATCTTCAGACTCAGATTTTGATTCAGATTGAGGTCGGGGCTCTGATTCTGGTTCTGGATGAGCAATAGACTTCAGCTGAAATAGAGAAGAAAGATCCATTCTAGTTGTAGCCAGTTGTTGTGACTCATTTACATCATAAAAGATTGGGAACGCATACCGACTATACACAAAATATGTGACAGAATGTTGAGAAGCTTCAGCAGATCCAACTTCTATAATCTCATGGTTTTGAGGTTCCTCCCCCAAAAATTTAGGTTCCCTTCCAGATTCTTGAGGCTCAGGAACAAAATCAAGATCCACAAGATCATCTCTAATCTCTTCAGCAAACTCTTGTCTTGCCAGCTGAAAGGAAATTTACATCCTCTCTTCAGCAGAGGGAATAATCTTAGGAACCGATTGTTACACTGGTTGAGCTTCTAGACTTGCGTCTTTCTCAACAGAAATATCCTCTTCAACAGGATTTGTCTCTATGGTTTCTTGATGTTATGAATCAGGAAAAACTGATTTTCTTGCAGCATAAGGAGGAGATTCTGGATTGACATCCTCACTAGAAGCAGAAGGTTCTTCTTCTCTCAAACCAACAGCAACTTCCTCTCCTTGAGATATTTCAGCAGGGATAACAGCAGGGACAACAATCCTTTCTTTTTCAACAGGAGTTGTTTCCATTGGAGGTCTTCTAGCTTCTTCTCTAGGAGATACTTCAGCAGTTACTTCCTCTTCTTCTTATTCTTCTAAATACTCAGCCACTTCATCTGGTTCCAAACCAGGATCAAATAGATTTTTAGGCCTTCTTGGATAATCAACAGGATTAAACTTTTTATACAACTGATCATTATCCTCAACCCACTGCTTCTTCCAGGGGTTATAGCTAATCTTTATCCTTCTGATGATAGGCATGGATAGGAAGAAATAAAGGTCATCTAACTTTTCTTCATTCGGTCCAACCATCCCTTTAGCAACTAACATAGCTGAGATCATCCTTGAGTAAAACAAGGAGGTGGATTTGGAAGTGACTTTGATCAGCTCACATATATGGTTAATAACAAACTTTTATAGGTTGATCTTATGGCCATTCTTCGACAGGTGAATCAGGAATACATCCTTATACTTCATCACAGAAAAATCTCATTTTCTTGGACTAATCAAATTCTAAACAAACTTGAATAGAAGTCTAGTCTCCCCATCTAATTCAGCAGCTATGGCCCTTCGCTTGGTGCCATTTCTAGTCAGCATCTCCAAAGTATTCTCCAGGTCAAAGATGTCATTTATTGGAGGAGGGTCTCTCTAGAAATCCTCACAAACTCCTTCATGTGGAATCCCTAGTCATGTAGCCCACAACCTTGAAGAGAAAGAGCACTTCTGGACATTTATCAAGCTTGTCACCATAAAGCTTTCTCCAAACTCAAAGGAAAACTTCACATGCTGATAGAATTGAGATACCAATCTCGGGTAAATCGGTATATTCTGTCCAGTGAACCATTCAATCCATCCTTGTTCTCTTAACACTTTCAAAACTAAAGATATGCTAGATAATAACCACTCTTGGAAAACCTATTTTTCAGGTACAATTGTACGACTTACCAGGTTTGGGTTTAGAGGTCCTTCGAGAGCTATCCTCAGTATCCTCTTCTGTTTCTTAGAGCGGCGCTTTTCAGAAGAGGGTGAAGATGGATGCTTCGTCCTTGGAATTCAATGAAGGTTCGAGCGAGAGGGAAGAGAAGGTTCGTGAGAGAGTTCGGGTAAGGAATTGAATGAACCCCTTAAGTTTTATCATTTGGGAATATCAAACGTCATAAAAACAAAAACGCGTGAAATCAAATAGCGGTGAAATAAAAATTACTGCAATACGGGTTAATCTAAGAATATAAATAATCTTCACGGTGAGACCGTGAGTAGGCATTACGGTGAGATGAAAACTAGTCATCACGGTGAGACAGTGAGCATTCTGTGTAGCCACGGTGAGACAGTGAGTTGACAGACCGTGAGCATAAGTCTTGACGGTGAGACTGTGTTCATAAAACAGTAACTTAGAAACAGTGACCATGAAACCGTAAAGTAGAGTACAATAAAGTGTTAAACATTAAGATCAGAAAGATATTTACTTATGATTAATCATACCAATATCATGTATGATTTAGTCTAATCTTTCAGAATTTAATGGTTTAGTGAATATATCAGCAAGTTGATATTCAGTACCAATGAATTTTAAAGTGATATCACCTTTCTGATAATGATCTCTCAAAAAGTGATGTCTTACATCAATATGTTTTGTCCTAGAATTAGAAACATGATTCTTGGAAATATTAATAGCACTTGTGTTGTCACAATTTATTGGGACATGTCTGAATTGATATCCATAGTCTATTAAAGTGTGTTTCATCCACAAAATTTGTGCACAACAACCTCCAGCAGCTATGTATTCAGCTTCTGCAGTAGATAATGCAACAAAATTTTGTTTCTTACTACACCATGATACTAGTGAATTGCCTAAAAAATGACATGTTCCATAGTTACCTTTTCTATCTAACTTACATCTAGCAAAATCAGCATTAGATTAACTAACTAATTTAAATGATTGTCCTTTGGGATAAAATAGTCCTAAATTCAAAGTATGCTTGAGGTATTTGAAAATTCTCTTCACAGCATTTAAATGTGACTCTTTAGGGTTTGCTTGAAAATGATCTCACATACACACACTAAACATAATATCAGGACGACTAGCAGTCAGGTAGAGTAGACTTCCAATCATTCCTATATAAGTGGTTTGATCAACAGATTTACCATTTTTATCAAGATCCATATCGCAGGTGGTACTCATGGGAATGTCACTACCTTTTGTGCTATCAAATCCAAAACGTTTTAAAAGATCTCTAGTATATTTACTTTGAGTTAAAACAATTCCATTATCATTTTGAAAGATTTAAAATCGAAGAAATAATTTAAGTTCACCCATTAACCTCATTTGAAATTCATTTTGCATCATTTTAGAAAAATTAGTACATAGGGAATTTCTTGAAGATCAAAAAATAATATCATTTACATAAATGTGTACAACTAAAACATCTTTAGAAATTAGTTTTATAAACAGAGTAGGATCAGCTATTCCTTTTGTAAAACCTTTGGAAATTAGAAAAGTACTTAATCTATCATACCAAGCTCTTGGAGCTTGCTTTAAACCATATAAAGCTTTTGATAATTTGAAAATATGATTTGGAAAATGAGGGTTTAAAAAACTAGGTGGTTGTTCAACAAAAACAACCTCAGCAATATATCCATTTAATAATGCACTCTTGACATCCATTTGATATAGTTTGAAATTTTGATGTGCAGCATATGCAAGTAAAATCCTAATAGCTTCTAATCTGGCTACTGGAGAAAAGGTCTGCTCATAGTAAATACCTTCTTCTTGATTATAGCCTTGTCCAACTAGCCTAGATTTATTTCTAACTATGTTTCCAGATTCATCTACTTTATTTCTAAACACCCATTTAGTGCCTATTTTGAAAGTGTAATTAGGCCTTTCAACAAGATTCCAAACTTTATTTCATTCAAATTGATTGAGTTCTTCTTGCATAGAAATTACCCAAAATTCATTATTAATAGAATCATCAATGTTTTTAGGTTCATGTTGTGACAATAAGGCTTGATGTTCAACCTGATTTTTAAGAGAAGCTCTAGTCTGTGTCCCTCTATCAAGATTTCCAACAACATCATCTAAAGGATGATTCTTTAGAACTCTAGTTGATCTAGTAAAGGTAGGACTAGAAACTTCAGGTTCTTCTATAGGTTTAGGTTCATTTGAAGCAGATTCTGGAATAAGTCCAGAACTGGTTGTCTTTATAACAGGTTCATTAGATTTGTCATTAATGCCCGAAACAGATAAATCTTCTTCAAGATTTTCAAGAGAGGTTTTAGGCTAATGTGGATCAGTTTCATCAAACTTGATGTGAACTGATTATTCCACACACTTGGTTCTTTTATTGAAAACTCTATATGCCTTGCTAGTTAAATAATATCCTAAAAAGATTCCTTCATCACTCTTAGAAGCAAACTTATCAAGATTATCTTTTGTATTGAGAATAAAAACATTACATCCAAAGACTCTAAAGAAACTAAATTTAGGTTTTCTATTGTTCCACAACTCATATGGGGTTTTCTTAAGAACAGGTCTAATTAAGACTCTATTCATAATATAACAAGCTGTATTCATAGCTTCAGCCTAAAAGTAAATAGGCAGGTTATATTCATTAAGCATAGTTCTAGCAATTTCTTGCAGGGTTCTATTTCTTCTTTCTACTACACCATTTTGCTGAGGTGTCCTAGGAGCAGAAAAGTTATGAATATAGCCATTTTGCGAGCAGTAGGATTCAAACTCATGATTCTAAAACTCATGACCATGATCACTTTTTAGGGTTCTAATCTTAAGCCCACTGATATTTTCTACAGATTTGGATTATTTAACAAAATAAGAACAAGCATCACTTTTGTGAGCTAAGAAGTATACCCAAGTATATCTATAAAAGTCATTTACTAGGACATAGACATAGTTCTTCCCATTTAAGCTAGAAACTCTAGATGGTACAAACAAATCCATGTGAACCAAGTCGAGAGGTTGAGAAGTTGAAACTTCTTTCATTGATTTAAAAGAAACCTTATGTTTCTTTCCCTTTGGACAGAGATTACAAACTTTGTCATTTGGAAACTCAAGTTTAGGTAGGTCTCTAACTAAGTTCTTTCTAGTTAGTTTTCTAAGTGAGTGTATATTGCAGTGTCCTAATATTCCATTCCAAATCCAAGACTCTATGAAAATCATTTAAACAGGTAACATTTTGCTTAGCTAAGGAATTTAAATCAACAACATAAACATTTTCATTTCTTAGAGAAGAAAATACTAAAACATTTTTAGAATTAACAACATTGCAAGAATCATTTTCAAATTTAACATTAAAACCATCATCATATAGCTGAGAAATACTTAACAGATTATATTTATGTCCATAATAAAATAAAACTTTAGAGATTAAAGCTGAATCAGAGTTACCAATTTGGCCTAGGATGATGATCTTTCCTTTAGAATTATCACCAAAGGTGACATGACCTCCATCAACCTTTATTAAACTCTTGAAGCATGAGTAATTCCCAGACATATGTCTTGAACATCCACTGTCCAAATACCATGTCTTATTGTGGGAACTCATCAAGCAGGTTTCCTACAAAACAGATTTAGATAGGAAATGATTTTGGTACCCAGATCTTCTTGGGTCCAGACAGGTTAGCAATCAAATCTTTCGGTACCCACATTTGTCTTCTGGGTCTCATATAATTTATATAATCAAAATATTTTGAAAGATAAACTCTATTTTATTTATAACTATTTGAATAACTAGTTGAATCATATGAATGTCCAGAACTAGAACTGGCAGTATTCTGTCTAGATTTAGGAATAAATTTAGTTTTGGTAATTTTTCTTTGTCCATGTTGGTATCCTATACCAGTAGTATATCTAGGTGCAATATGCTTACCTAGCATTTGAGTTAGTGTATCTTTTCCATTTGTGAACTTCTCTAAGTATTTTATATGTTTCTCATTATACATTTTCAGTTCAGTGTTCTCCTTTAATAGTTGAGCATTTTTCTCTTTTTCAATAGTAAGTTCAGTTTTAACAATAGTAGTGAGAGAATGTTGTTTCTTTAATGATTTGTATTTATCCTTAAGTTCATTGCATGTCTCTTCCAGTATATTACAGTATTCAAATAATTCTTTACTAGTCATGTTTTCAGGATCAGAATCAAATTCCGCATTATCTCCAGAATAATAAGAATTTAAAACATGAGTATCTGAGGTTACCTCAGATGTGTTTGTCATGAACCACATGTTTGCCTGATTTCTTTCAGAATCAGACATTTTAGTTTCACTTGTGCTGTCTTCAGAATCACTCCAGGTATCCTTCATATCCTTTTTGTACTTACTGTCCTTGTAATCATATTTCTTCTTGAATTTGAGCTTTGGGCAGTCTGCTTTAATGTGTCATTTACTTTTGCACTCATAGAAAACAACATCATCACTTTTATCTAGCTTTTTCCAATCCTTCTTCCAATGTCCCTTGTTGTCATACATTCCTTTATAATTTGATTTTCTGAAAAATTTCTTCTTCCTATAAAATTTCCTAAACCTTCTGGCTATATGAGCCATTTCAGCATCACTACCAGAGTCCAAGCTTTCACTTGTTGAACTGTCAGTTTGTATTTGAGCTTTTTCTTTATCCTTACTCTTTGAAGTAGTAGTCTTGAAAGCCACATATTTTCTCTTAGGTTCACCATCTTCCTCTTTATTCACCTTGAGTTATTCCTCTTAAATCATATGCTTACCAATGAGTTCTTTGACAGGTAGAGCATCAATGTCACATGACTCTCTGATTGAAACAGATGTGCCTCTCCATCGGTCTGGTAAACATCTCAAGATTTTCATAATTTGTTCCTTTTCTAGAACAGCCTTTCCTAGTGAATTCATTGTATTGACTATCTCATTAAACCTGAGATACATATCAGAAATAGGTTCATCAGTCTTTATTTTAAAATTATCATATTTTATAGCATGAGTATTTAATCTCATTTCTTTTACATTGGTTGTTCCTTCATGAGCAACACCCAAAGTATCCCATATTTCAAAAGCAGTTTTGCAAGAAGAAATTCTGTTAAACTCCTCATATCCTAGAGAATAGTATAGGGCATTCATGGCTTTATAATTATTATTATAGGAAGTATTTGTAGGTTCATCCAAAGTTGTTCTTTCGGTTTCTGGAATTTTATATTGTGACTCTATAGCGGTCCAGATATCAAAACCCATTCTTTCTAAATGAATTTTCCTTTTAAGTTTCCACTGAGCATAGTTTGTACCATTGAAGAAAGGTGGCCTGTTAGTAGCAGCACCTTCTAGTCTATTATCCATAACTAGATTTTAGAAAGATAATTTAAAGAGATAAAATTTAGAACTAACAGAAATTTAAGATCTTTAAATATGCAACTAAAATAACAGTTGAAAAAACAGAGTATTTCAAAAGTCCTTAAACAAAAACAAATCCTCTCATACCAAATTTTGGTCGGAGTGGATACTCAAGTGGGGGGTGAATTGAGTTCCAATTAAAAATTACGTTAAAATATTGTCTATTTAAAATCCCCTGATTTAAAAAGTAAGTTAAACTATAGTTTATTTATACAGATTGTAAATGTTCACTTATCTTCTCAACGATTGATTATGTCTCAGTTAATTTAACCAAAAGATCAAACTAACTTTTGAAGCTAACCTACTGATTTATAATAAGTGTAAAAACCTTCTAATTTAACTATCAATGTAGCTTTAAAATAGTTCTGTTTTTCAATGTAATAGCAGCGGAATAAATAAGATATATGTATTATACTTTGAACATAAACTAAAGATGCTCAACAGATATAACAAGAGGTTCAGTCTCAAGCAGAGACTTAGTGCTCTCAAATTTATATAAATTTGATCCACACCCGGGATCGGGGTTAACAATAGTTTACAAAACTATCCAGGCCACACGGGGACCTCTACCACTGTTCTTCATGGGATACAAAACAAAGACCAGGCCACACAAGGACCTCTTCCACAGTTGACGTGGGTAAACAATAGCTAAGAGATTTGGAGTGAGGGTTTTGATATCCTCCAATTCAGTGCATGAGACAATTTGTGTATAATAAATACAGAGTACACCACACTGATCAAAAGATAATAAATAAATCACTTAGAGTGAATAGATAAGAGTTTAGAAAGCTCTAGTGATTATCAATGCAGCTCTAGACTCGTTGGATTTAGCAGGAATGCTTCTGAGTCCTTCCCTGGTTTTTCTGTTTAAAAACAGGGTGTCGTAGTTCAGCTTGTCTTCTACAGGAGTGAGAATGATCTCTTGATTCGTCGTGTGTTCTTCAGTGGTGTTGGATTGAATTAATAAGAGTTCTTTGAATGTCTTGCAGTCTTTTTCTATCTCAGGATTGTTCTACTCGTTCATCATAGTTCTCTCGGGTGAATGCAAGTTCTTCTCATTGTAAATTCACACTTTCACGCCACTACTTGCGCTTGTTTCACGTGTACTACATCTCAATATTTCTTATATTCCTCTAGTTCTGGAAGTATGAGGGATTCATTTTTTATAGGTATGAGATACAGTTTCCTAACATGCCAACAACTATCATTAAATAACATTAATTTCATTAAAAACATCAAATACAACCATTATCATTATTTAAATAATATTGAAAAAAAGTTAAGAAACGGTGTCACAGTGATTAAGTAAACGATGTCTTATTCACGGTATATGGTTCATGGTATGAGCTTCATGGTATGAGCATCACGGTGTGTAGCTCATGGTGTCTGGATCACGGTTTGTCCTTCATGGTGTCTGGGTCACGGTGTCTGAGTCACGGTGTCTGAGTCACGGGGAGTCCATCACGATGTGTGGGTCATGGTGTTTGATTCACGGTGTGTGGGTGACGGTGTCTGAGTCATGGTGAGTACTTCACGGTGTGTGGGTCACGGTGAGTCCTTCAAGGTGTGTGGGTCACGGTGAGTCCTTCACGGTGTGTCCATACTTAGAAAAATATATGTATTTGGACTTGGACAATAATATGCAGAATATGGATTAATTTTAATCATTAGAGAGTAAGAGAACTCGAATCATAAATATAAAGGCTTGATAATATATGTGAGATTTGTGATCATGCATAAGACTTGTAAATAATAAAGAGAGTAATTAACATCCATAAGATTTGTTATCATTAAAACATGATGTGTAGTTATTATTGAGATTGAAGATAATTAGCAAGATGTGCAATGAATATTGAGATTAATTAATAATAATATGATTTGTGATCATTAAAACATGATTAACACATGAGGATTCCAATAGTTATAATATCATATAATGGGGGAATTGTACTCATCTATTTATAATGACCATGTTTGATTCTTTTTTTATATTTTTGGTGAATTTTTAGGATATAATAAGGTGAATCAAATACTTTGGCAGAGTTGAATTATCATGGAATCTTTAAAAAATATATTAAATTTTATAATATAATGATAATGAATTATTTATGATATGGATTTTTACCACAATTTTCAAATTTATACTTTAAATTAACTTTGACCAAAAATGAAATTCCCATGTAAAAGTGTAGTCTAGTGTTAATCTTACCAACCTGAAGTGTTTTTAAATCATTTTCAAATATTATTTCACTTCACTTTTTCTTGAGAGTCTTGAGTCATGATATGAGATCTAGAACATGTTTTTGTTCTATTTTCAATAATACTAAAAACAATGAGTTGTTACAAAAATTGACTGATTCACAGCATTGATGATATAGATTTGAAATTTCACACCATTTTTAGATTACCTTAACATATGTAACTTATAAAGTCCCCTATAATACATTAATACCCTACTATGTAGCCACATTATAAGACTTTAAACCCTTCCTTCCCAACTCCTAAAATTGTTGAATTTGTTTATAAAGAAAAAGTGTGGTGGGAAGGGTTGTAACATGGATTTGATTATGGGAAAATTGTTTAATATGATGTTATTTGAGATGTTCCACCATTTTCCATGTAATGGGTTTTATAATATTCTTTATAATTATATTTATTTTTATTTATCTAAAAATGTAAATTTACAAATTAATAATCAAGTAAGAATCAACTATTATTATATGTTGATATATGAGATTCCAAGAAAGGCATGTGTTGGGATAGAAGATCCAAATTAAGGGTATTAAGAGAGGATTATTAAATTGAGTGGAATAGATTTAAATAATGTATAATACATTAAATAGGAAATCCTAATCTTTCCCCATTCATGTTTCATATCTTATTCACCGAGATTAAACTACAAAACAACCTATGTCAAGCTATCCTAATTGGAACACTCTTATTACTCTACTATACAGATAAGATAGAAAAGTAAAAATACATTGGTAATCATTCGTGAACCTAAAAATGAGAGTATATCAATACAAAATGTGTCAAGTAAAGGTAGACATATTTCAATTATGTTAGGTATAACATGTTCAACTGTGTATTATGATGCATCATGATTTTTTATAAAAAAGGAATTTTAGAGATGAGATTCTTATAGAAATAATTTTATAAAAAATTTAGATGGAATTTAAAGGTGTCTAAATTCACCCCTTAGGATGTTTGATGTTACCAATATAGAAGGCATTTGAAAATGAGTGAAATGAGATGAGGGTGTGGGAGTGATTCAATGAAAATTTTAAACATTTTTTTGATGAAATTAAAGATTATATCTCTAGAATTATAACATTATCTTAGAAAATTTTACATTTTTAGTATATTGGAAAATTTTGGACCATAATTTGAACCATCTGTAAAAATTTATTTTAATGATTAATTTAATATTCCATGTTTTATTTCCTTTACCATATGTAACACACCAAGATTTTAGAATATGTTTCTGTTTTATAATTAAACAATTTTGATATATTTTTATGTACACTACCTTAATCATATTTGAACAGTGCTTATACATTATAAAATAAATCCCATTATGTGTTATTTTAATTAAATACAATTCTGAAAAATAATTTCTAATTCACTTAGGAAATATTATTGATCCTAAAGAACTATTTTGATATATTTTGAATAAGATATTTTTTTCATATATATTTCTTATATAAAAATTAATTAAAAGTATAAAACATATGAAATATAATGTTTTTTTTCACATTTATAAAATTAATTCTTCAGTTATCAATAGGTTAGAAATGAAAATAAAATTATTAGAATGTAAAAATAGATGTTTTTTCTGGAAAACATCATTTATGTGTATATTTTATTTTTTATTAATAAATTAAATTAGTCACTCTTTATAAATACTTTTAATGAAATGTGTAGATTATATATTCAATAAAATATTTTAACATTCATTTAACATATTTTACTAGTCATGGAATGGTAATAAATTTAGTTCTATGCTTTCCTCCGAATGGCTCGAAGGCCTTGTTTTTTATTTTATTATATAGATAGTCCCCCTTTTAAGGCTTGAAGGGGAACCCATATATGACCCATAGGCCCAAGGCACAAGGCCCGACATGACCCGCAATACATGACCCGAAGGCCCAGAGGCATTCCATGGCCATACATGACCCGTAGGCCCATCCCACTAGAACTTCCCCTCCCCAGCTTCTTGCATCATTAATCAACTTAGCTACCCACATTGCATTGCTGATCGGCTAGCATTGCCCCGTACAAAGCTCCATGGTGCCTGGTCCCGATGGCGGCTGCCATACCCTGTCATTCTTCCAATCCGGTTAGCTCTACATCTGGTGGGTACTACTCCTGCTGCTATGATCCTCTTCAGGGGCCTTTTCTGTGTGAACTAGGATACTCCATGGTCTACGTGACCCAAAGGCCCTCTGGCTCGAAGGCCTTTGATGACCTGAAGGCCCTGGAGACCCATAGGCCCAAACAGGGTGAATAGTTCTGGCTGCTACAGTACCGAACAGTAACTGCTACAATACTGGTACAGTACCCGGAAATTCGCCTCCACCCGGTTTTGAACCCGGGTCTCTTGGATGCCAAGCAGGAGCCCTTACCACTCAGGTACGGGTTCGTTGGCTAGTTTTATGCTTTCTAAAAATAACTTTTATTGTATTTTTTAAACTTTTTTAAAAATAAATTTATATAAAATTTACAAATTTAATAATGTAAGATGATTTCCATATTTCGGATCACATTTTATAAATTTATTTTTAGGTTCAATTTTATTTTTTATCATTATGAATAGTAACCACTATAAAAATATTTCAGTTCTGTAAAGGTAAAAAGGATTAATGGGTGGGGTTAAACATAGAGATAAGGAAGAAAACTTCTCTAAAACTATAATAGATTGTATTTTTTAAGATTATTTAGATATAAAGATTTTAATATTATAATTTGGGTTGCATTCATCCCTCTTTAACTTGGATTTGACTTTATTGTATTTTAATTAATTAAATATTTATATGTTTTTAACCTGCCTCACTTACAAAAGGGGACCTCCTATATTCACTTATTCCCAAATATTGATCCATATATCATCCATTTCCTACTCAAATATATTATTATCTTCCCGCCCCATGTCATAGATCTTTTTTTCTTCTAAAAATACCAATCAAATAATGATTAAGGAGTAAGCCAAAGGAGGATTCCAAAAGAAGAGGTAATTATCATTACCTATCTATTTCAAGTTTCTATCTTCATTAACCTCATTAAAATATTTATTAATATTATTAAAATGAATAAATTATTATCATAACTATATTAAAATGTTTTTATGTTAATTTTACATCCATTTTCAACCACATTTATGTCATATGATGAATGATAATGTCATTCATACGTTCGTGTGGACTAACAACCCCACAATGTGATGTGATTCATTTTTCATGTCACATATACATGGATGGTCATATAGATTTATTTAATAAATATATTTTATATTTATAATATAATTATAATTCTTAGAATATATAATATTCTTTACCATTATTTGTTTCCATTCATTTTAATTGAAAACATTACTCGTGTGTGCATACGAACACCCATCTCCACAAAGTGATGTAATTTAATTTTATTCACCACATAACATGAATGATTGTAATAGTTTATATCATGAATAAATATTAATATTATTTATATTATGAATCTATTATCAAGGTGAAATAACTGGAATCATCAAACTAGAACATGCATTGGAAACTATATATTTAACACCTGGATGTTTATTTTAATAAAGAATTATTAATAAATATATAATTAATAATTATAAGGTAAAGTTATATTGTAATATAATTATTAATATAGTCTGGGTACATATGTATAATTATTATATATTTATTTTATAAGAACATAAGAGTGTGTATGAATAATGTTAGGACCTGAGAAAAGGTATTATATTGTATTCTCAATTTTAATGAGGATTTTTTATACTTGAATCATATTTGGTGGAATAATAAGATATTTATCTTCTAAACCCCATATATTTTTTCCCTTGGTTATTTATAGTGTCTGCATTTCTTCATTTCACTCTCCTCTTAGTGGTTCTCAAAAAAATTGGAAAAAAAAATCATTTAATAAGGCCAACCTTATTTCCTCTTTAGTTAGAGAACTTTTTCTTCAATGTCCATGTTCTTTAAAAACCCGATGAATGTTCATTTATATGATAAAATGATTATTTCAATCCGAATTCAACCATATTTTAATTTATTTTAGCAGGACTAAAATTTAATTTTTAAATTTTTTGAATAGTTTATTTTTTACTTTTCAAAAAATGTAAAAGGAATATTCATTTTAATGTTTACCACACAAACAGTTTTTTCCACCGTAATGGACATTATTTTATTAGAAGATTTAATTATTTATTTTCATTATTATATTTAAAAAATAATTTTATAGACATTATTTAATTCTTATTTAAAATTCTAATTAAAGAAAAATATATTTTTCTTAGGTTTTTCAAGAAATTTTCGGATGTGATTTTTAAAGTATTTTTAATCTATGTCAACATCATTTGATGTTTCATATGATTCACAAGTAGTATTACCTAATGATATTGACTATATTTTTCTCTAGATAGAGTTTGATTATTTGATGTTTAAATATTTATATAACCCATTTATTTTCCACATGTTATTCTATGATGAACTGATTGATGTTCTTTTGATATCGTGGCATACATATGTATGATTTTCATTATGTGATTGGTAGATCCATTGAATTATTCCAATTAATTGGGTAGTGACAAATATCTTGTTAGATAATATGATTATTATTGGGATTTAACACATTCCATGTAATAAAATAGGTTGGGGAGTAAACCCAATCCTTTAGGGAACTTTTTGCACTATAGGATTATGGCCTTAGCAGTAAGACTTAACTAATGAAATGATTTTTTATGATTATTATTATCACACAATTCCAATTAAATTTTACTATCCTTATTATATTCTCTCATGTATCATGATTTATTATTGACAGTTTCTTACTCTATGACTCATTTATTTTGAAATACTAAAAATGTATTCCATGAATCATGATTTATGGCCTCTAATTAATTAGTTATAATATTTATAATTAATGATCATGATCTCATAACCTTATAATTACCTTACTCTTTCATAGATTCATCAATTGATATCACCCATATTTAACCTTACTGAGCATAAGATCTCACCATTTTGTTTTGTTTCCACTTTTTCCTAGGTTTTAAAGAAAGGAATTAAGTAATAAATTTCCATGATGGATTCTATGAAATAAGAAATTTATGGTTGAATTTAAGATATTTCATGAAATAAGTTTATTATGCATCCAGTATTTAAATACATTAAGCCTTTATATTTTAAAGGTATTAATTATTATGTAATATATTAAGTTTTCATCTAAAACGATGAAATATTTATGTATGTTTTTCTTTTGTTTCGATCAATTGGTATCAGAGTAGGGTTTAGTTATTTTTTTATATTAGTTTATAATGAATATTAGGATACAACTTAAAACAATCTATGATGGACTAAACGTTATATAGTTTTAACATTAAATATTAATATATTGATAACAATGTGACATAATTTTAGACATATCATGAATTATTTTCATGATTATATGATTTCTCACTCAAATTATTGTCTTTTTATGATTACACAATGATTTTTGGTTTTAGCCAATTATTGGAAATTTAATGAATCATGTTAAAAATATATTGGCATATAATTCAATGATTTTCCTCTTCCATAACCAAATGACATGAAAGATGGAATATAAAATACTATTTATATGATCATAAAACTATTTAAATCCACGAATCATGCTTATCTACCAAATTATCAAAGGAGGGACCAATACACCATTTATTCTTTCATGAATAAACATCCATTATTTTATAGTGGGTCCTATGATCCACTAGTGGAAAAGAAATGAATCAGAACTAATAAAAATATATTTTTGTACTCCGGTACTTGAAGAATGAAAACTTTTTCTCAGCGGGTTATCATTTGGAAGGATAATCATATGAATTGTATAATAATATTAAGAGTGTAATGTAATAAGAATAAATGGAATCTATGTAATAAGATGAGTTTAAGAGGATATATATTTTTAATTTATTTCACTAAACTCTTAAAATAAAAATGGAAATGGAATTACTTGATCTTAATTAGAATAATGTTAAATCTATTGGTACCTATGATGAAAATTTTACAACACTTGTGAGGTATGCATCTAGTATAATCATCAACCGTTAGAAAAAATTGATTGGTTCTTAAATGAAAAAAAACAACATATTTGAATATTTTTGGACATAAGGTACTTTATTAGATATGAATAAATCATTCTAAGGGTCTCAAATTTGTAATAGAGAGTAGATATTCCCATAATTCTCATTGTTGTTTTAGAAGAGTAAGTTGGAATTTTATGGAAGTTAATTTAATAATACCCCTCGAGGAATGAAAATGAATCTAAATTTAAGCCAAATGTATGGAGAGAATCTTGGGTAAAATTTCTCAAGGGAAATTTTAAAACTTTTTAGCATGTAATGGAAGGCCATCTACAAATTTATTACTGAAGGGGTATAAAGAACAAATCCAATGAAATAAATGTAGAGATAACTCAATCGAATGCACCTCCTAAACTACAATACTTTAATTTTAAGAAGTATTGTAATTGTTCCATATAGTGCATGAATAAAAGGTTTAATAACAATAATATTAATCAAAAACCACTTAATAAAATAAACAATAGAAATACAATGTAATTACAACTGTTCATGCGGGCCATGAGAACAACATTATGAAAAGTACACATATTATCCACTGAGGATATATAAATGTATTATTTTATTCTGGTTCTAACCACACTTTAATATCTAAAGAATTTCTAAGGGTAATATATCACTAACTCAATTATTATACATTGAATTATTAGGAAAAAACATAATGGAATGATGATCACATCTCATGTTTTTTTATGCTCTCAAATAAATGTTTATGAGAATTTTTCGTTAAAATATTGTGATCCTCCAACTACTTGAATTAGATGTTATTTTGGGAATGGAATTGGTTTATTTATATAGACACCATATAAATTACTAAAAATGGGAAGTCACATATCATATTATGAATGAACCAATAATTGTTTATCATTATGGGGATGAATATAACATTCAATGGAAATTATATCCATTGTATGGGTCTTATAATCTTTTCATGAGAGATATCTATCTCAAATAATTAAGGAGAAACTCTAAATTGATTATGTTTCTATTATACATAAATATGTTGATGTATTTACCAAATATATTTCTAGTTTTAATCTAAGTCATTTAAGTTGAGTTTTCAATGGAAATCAAACCTAGTGTTAAACCTTTTTCGAGGACTACTTAATAATGGTGTCAATTGAGTTTCATGAATTAAAAAAGAATCTCTCGAAGAATATTGATAAAGGTTTCATTCATCCAAGTGTGTCACCATGGGGTGAACCTATTATTTTTATTAAGAATAATATAGTTAAATTTATCTATGAATTTATTATCGATATCAGAAGAAGATTACAATAAATAATTAGAATCCTCTTCTAAGTATTGATGATTTTTGTTGTCATATTTGAGGAGATCAATACATTTCAAAGATTAAAATCCAGTCTGGATATCATCAGTTGAGGACAAAAAGGGGGAATATATATGATATCTAGTTATATGAGGTATAGTCATTATCAATTCATAGTGATTTCATTTAGAATTAATAGTTCCCTATATATCTTAATGGATATAATGAAGAGAGTCATTAGAGATTGTGTTGATCAATTTATGGAAGTCTTTATAGAAAATATTCTAATATATTACAATAGAAAATGAATTCATGAACATAATTTTAGGATTTTTTTAAACACCTTGAGAGAGGAAAATTTTTATGAAAAATTTAGTAAATTTGAATTTTGGATATAGAAAGTATCATTTTTTGGGCCACTTAACTACCAAAAAGGGGATATTAGTGGATCCTTTGAAGATATAAGTTATTTAACATTAGCCCAGACTAACCACATTGATTTAAATCCATAGTTTTATTAGGTTTTATGGATACTATTGTGAATTTTTAATAAATTTCTAAAGGATATCAAATACACTCACCAATTTTATGAGGAATGGATCCAGTATTGTCTAAGTAGATGAATGTGAATATAATTTAAAAAAACTGACGAGAAGGTTGGCTAGTAAAGATTTTCTTGCACAACCCTTTGGTGAAGAAGGGTTTGTGAACTATATTTATTCATCAAATAAGGGACTAAAATGTTTTCTAATGAATAATTTTATTGAAATACTTTATACCTCTCACTAAATGAATGTTCACGAACAAAATTACCCAACTCATTATTTATAACTGGAAGTGGTACTTTTTTCATTGATAATATGAGTGAATTATCTTTATAGTGAAAGGTTTGACATATATATCAATAATAAATAATGAATTGTACATTTATATAGAAATATTGTAATATTTATCAAAGAAGATATTTGGAAATGATTAAATATTGTGACTACTCAATACAATACCACCCTGGGAAGGAAAACAAGGTGGTTTATACTATATGTTGGAAGGACCATGCTATTTTATCCTTGATGAGGATTGAAAAATATCCAAAACATATGGATTTTAGAGGATATAAATTTAAATCATAAGTAATGGAGATAGATAATATGCTTCCAAGATGAATTTTAAGACATCCATTCATATAAAGATTAAAGAGGAACATAATGAATATATGGAGATGTAAAAGAATTTATGGAATACTACTAAGATTAGTCATTATAGTGATGGAATGATAAGTTTTAGTAATAGATTATGTACCCAATAAATACCATAATTTAAGAAGGATTTGTTGGATGAAGTTCATAGTACATAATTATTTATTCATATAGGAAGTAAAAATAAGTATATATATTTTAAAGAGATGTTTTGGTGGGAAAACATAAAGAGAGATATCATGGATTATATATCTTTATGATAGGTATATTAGTAAGTGAAGGATGAGAGGAATAATTATAAGGAGATGTTATATTCAATACCCATATCTAAGAGGAAATGGGAAAAACATCACCTTGTATTTCATCATAGGAATGGCCAATATATCTAGAGGATATAATACTATTTGGTTTGTCGTTGAACACCTTATAAAATCAAAACATTTAATTTATAATAGAGAATATTTCTCTCTTTATTAGTTATCCATGTTATACATAAAAGTAGTGAAAAGGTTTTTTACAGTACTATTCCCAATTGTGTCTGATTGAGATATGAGGTTTAGCTCAAAGTTATGTATTTTTCTTCAAGAACTTTTGAAAACATAGATAAAATTTAGTTCTTTAGATATTCTTGATAAATATGGTTAGTCTAAAATGACCATTTTAACCCTATAACATATATTGAGAAACATTATATACGGATTTAAAATGAGGTTGGGATAAACACTTTCCTCCGGTTAAATGTTCTTGAAATAATAATTTTCACTCAAGATTTCAGATGATACCTTATGAACACATCTATAGAAATGAGTACAAAAATCCAACAAATATGGATGAAGCTAGGGAAAAAATCTATTACGACCTAAGCTTGCTAAGGAAATAGGATAGAAAGTCAGATTCATTCAACAACCCATCAGGTGATCTTGTAGTTGGAATAAGAGTTATTCCAATAACCATAGATTGGATTTTGTGTTTAAAGTTTGTGATAAGGCTTTCCTAAAGATAACCCCTTCAAATAATGTTTTAATATTTTGAAAGATGGTAAATTTAATTCCATAATATATCAGTCCCTATGAAATTATTAATTATACTGGGATGGTAGTTTATTACTTGGAACTCCAACTAAACCTTTTAGAAGTTAATAATGTGTTATATCTATTTTTATAAAGTACATACTGGTCCTTCAAATATACTGATCTCAATGTTAAAACCATTGGACCATGATTTTTCATATAAAGAACAACTAGTATAAATATTTGATCACACCGATAAAGCGTTGTGGGATAGGACCACTCACATGATTAAGATTCTATGGAGGAATCATAAATTCAAAGAAGTAATTTGGGAAATCAAATACATGATGAGGAAAAAATATCATCTTTTTTTTATTAAATTAACTTAATTTTGTGGGAAATTTTATTATAATCGGTAGAATGTAACACCACAAGATTTTAGATTATATTTATATCTATTAAATAATTTTTTTGATATATTTTATAGAAAAATTCCCTAAAATTATGTTGAAAATTATTATATATCATAAAATTTAGTACATTATAAGTTATTTAAATAAGATATAATTTTCAAAAAAAATCTAATTCACTTAGGAAATAATATTGATATGAAATAAATATTTTAAAATATATTTTTTATTATAATTGTTCATATCATATTTTTTGTATTTAAAAATTAATTTAGAGAATTAATTTTATGAAAATATAATGGTTACACATTTATAAATTAAATTCATTGGTTATAAATTTGTTGTAAATGAAAAAAATGATGGTAAAAATGATATGTATTTATGAAAAACTATTTTTATGTGTGCAATGTATTTTTATATTAATAAATTAAATTAATAAATATTAATGGAATATTTTAATTAAATTTTTAGATAATATATTCAATAAAATATTTTAACATCCAATTAATGGTTTTTACTGGGCATGAATTGAGAATAAATTTAGTTTTATGATTAAAAATGCATTTTTCTAAAAAAAAATTCTTTTTGCATAGTTATTTTAAAATTATTTTTTACCTATTAGAAAATTTTAATATGGTAAAATTATTTCCATATTTTTAATCATAATTTTAAAATTATGTAATAATTTCAATTTTATTTTTTGTTATTATGAATAGTAAACATGATAAAACCTTATCATAATAGTAAGGGTTAAAAGGATTAACAATGGTTTTACTTAGAGGTATGGAATAAAATATCTCTAAAACATGTATAATTGTGATTGGTTATGAATATTTAAACTCAAATTTATCTTATATTCTAATTTTGGATTACTTTGTTCCACATTCACTTGAATGTGACTTTATTATATTTTAATGTCTTAAGTATCTACAAGTGTGTATCACACCTCACATATAAAAGATAACCTACTCTATTAAATTATTCATAAATTTTTATAAATATATCTCAGACCTACAAAAATATATTTTTAACTTCCCTACACATTTTCTATATCTTATGATGTTCCCAAAAGACTAACCTTTGATGGATTATGGTGTAAGACATTGAAGGTTTCCCAAAGAAGAGAAAATTTTCAATACAGATCTATTTCGAGTTTCTTTCTTCAATAATATTGTAAAAATTAGATATTAAAATGGTTAAATAAGTATTATTACCATACCATGTTTTAGGTTAATTTTTCACCCATTTACTACACCCTTACCATTATATGAGAAATGATAATGTTGTTCGTGTGTACGTGTAGACTACCACCTCCATTATGCAATGTGATTTGTTTTTCTTGTATTATTTAAATATATGGTCATATGGTTGTATTTAATTAATATATATTAAATTTTATATATTATTATGATTATTTAATGATATATTATTTTTTACCCTTCTTTTTCCATTTTTCTAAAAATGAATACATTACCCATGCATACATACGGACTACCATCTCCATGAAATGATGTAATTAATTTTTCATCAAAAACTTATATAAATATCTATAAAATTTTATATGATGAATAAATATGATACTTATAACATCATTAATATTTTTTATATAATATAACCATGAATAATATTTAAGTATTGCAATCGTTGAACTTGGACATATATGGGAAACGAAAGAGTAAAAACCGGAATATTGACAACAATAAAGAATTGTTAATAAATTTGTAGTTGGAAATAATAAAGGAA
Source organism: Viscum album (assembly GCA_963277665.1). Taxonomy (NCBI): domain Eukaryota; kingdom Viridiplantae; phylum Streptophyta; class Magnoliopsida; order Santalales; family Viscaceae; genus Viscum; species Viscum album. The sequence goes on along the minus strand of OY728165.1, from coordinate 1,787,816,702 downwards.
TGTTATGTTTTAAAAAAATTATGATTATGGTTTTTTTGTATTTATAATAAATCTAAATTTTTTATATAGGAAATTAATTGTGCGTATGAACAAATTTAGGACCAGGGGTAAGGGTTTATTTTGCAAGCTCATTTTTAATCGATGTTATTTATAATTGAATCTATTTTGGGAGAATTATGTTATATTTATCTTTCAACACCCCATATATGTTCATATACTATGTTTGTTTATAGGTTTTTTTCTTTTCATTTCATTCACCTCTATGTCGTACTTAAAACAATCAAAAAAATTACAAACTAGCATTTTTGCAATTGTTATCATCAATCTTTTTCTTCCATGTGCGTATTATTTAAATTATTTTCAATAATATAATGTTATATGATAAAGTTATTATTTAAATTCATATTTAAACATATTTAACATTATTTTTATGTTTCTTTTGATTCATTATATACATGATATAATGATGACAACCATTTTATTTCTCTGTATGGATTATGATTATTTGATGTTGAAATCATTATGAAACTTGTTTATTTACTATGGGTTATTTTATAATGAATTTATGAATGTTATTATGATATTATAGCATTAATATGGATTGTTTTAACTTTATGGTTTTTTGTTTTTTAAGTACCTACAATGTATTGGTAATGATTTTTATCTCATTAGTCAATATAAATAAGATAGTGTGTAAACCCATTCCTGAGATGAAAAGATGATGGCGAGTGAACCCAATCCATTATGGGAATTTTTCCACTATGTGAAAATGGTCTTGGAAGTGAGCCTTGAATAATGAAATTATTTTTTTTTCTTATGATTATAAAAAAAATACTTTGAACTATTCTTATGATTATGATATTCTTTCATGTCTCATAGTTGATTAATGATGATTCTTCACTCTTATAACTCATTCCTTTGGATATGATAAAGATTTACTCACTCATGATTTGTTATCTATAATTAATTCTATAATAAATTCATTAATAATGATCATGCTCTCAGAACCTTATTCTTATATTATTCTTACACAAGATCATAGATTTACATATCCCATGTTCACCCTTACTAGGTATCAGAGTTTATATTTTCTTATGATTCCATTTTTCTCATCGTTATGAATAAAAGTATTAAGTAATAAATTTATAAAAAGAGTTTTATCAGAGAAAAAATTTGTAAGAGTTGTTTAATAACTTTAATAAAAGAGTATTATATATGTAGTACTAAAATATTCTAAACCTTTACAGTAATGGGGAAGGAATTATTGTGTAATATATTAAGTTCTAATCTAAAATGATAAAATATTGTTGACACCATGAAATGTGTTCCATGAACTTATCTTCAAAATTATCGATGTGAACCTCACTTAGACAAAAAATTCTGAGTTTAAGTAGAAATAAGTCTTTATGTCAAAAAAAGAATCATATTGGATTTCAATGTCTTGTGAGCCAAAAAATACTCAATCAGGCTCGAAAAGTTCGCATTGAAACCCTACATTTTTCATGGGGTTCAGTGATAGTGGGGAAGACATAGGTCGGAAGGTCCTAGACTAATACCCAACATTGATCCCAATTAGGGGTGTGGGGGAATATCCCCATGCGGTATAGAGAGGATATTTCACCTAAATCCCCAAAACAATTGTCGGCGTGCAAGGTACTTGCGTGAGATATACCTAGGTTCATGTAATTGCATGCCAATTTACTTGTGCACTAAGTCACCATTGCCCAAGATCACATATTTTCCTTTAAATAGACACTTGTGGTCTTCATTTGGTTCTACGAATTCTCTTAGAGGATGATTGCTGCTCAGATTTCCCTAGTGCTTCACTGAAGTCCTCTGAAACCTCCAAGGTAGTTTCCTAACACCTAAAGAGAGAGAATTTGAGGGGGATAGTGAGACTAAAGTCTATTCAGTGTTAAAAGTAAACAACACTTGTATGAATATTTCACCCAACCCTCCTGATTTAAGAACACTTGCACGACCTCCCTTCCTCATATAGGAAGTTGTACACCTCACTTATGAGAATACATATGAATACCCATGAAGGATTGATCCAAGTATCACCCAAGTATAGTCATCCAGGTTTTTTATTACCTAAGGGTAAACCAATTTTCCCAATCCTACTTGCGTGTTACCCACTTGCATGCCATCCACTTACATGCTTTTTATTTGTTCACCTCACCTCTTTAACCAATGTGAGCCTTTCATGAAGACTCCTTCAAATCTATTCATTGAATGGATTTTACTTCATTGTCTCTATTTTCTGAAAGGGGCAATTTTGAAACCTCCACTAATACCTCCAAATTATATAACATTAGGGAAAGTAACATCAATGTGTCTCCCATTTGGATATGGATTTATACAGTTAGAGTCTTCCCACAGTTTTCCTAACAGGATTTCAAGATCCTCAGGTCATCCATAGATTCGTATATCTATGGTCATGTGGACCCATACCCTAGGGATAGTGTTACAGACTTCCTAGAATTTCATTCTAGGGATAGGAATTTGTCCTCCACTTCTCATATCTAAGACCCTAATCCTCAAATCCCAAGTAGGGAGGGTAAGGATCACACTTTAGTTTACCTTTGACAAAGGAAAAGTTCCATCCTCTTCGAGGACTAATTAATGGGAAACCATCCTAGTGTAATCCCTTCACCTTTCTTGTCAGACAATGCAGTCCTGAACCTCTCTACTTCTACCATCGTCAATAATTTTTTACATTGGACCCATGTCTAATGTAAATTTGAGAGAAGGAAGCGACATAACTAGAACCTCTTATGTCGTATCCCAGGCCTCTCTCATCATCAAAGGGAGGAAAGTGTGTGGTTTTTTAATCTTTCACATCCTATTGTTTCTCATACCGATCATGACTCGCATGGGATTAGTGGTTTATTATTATTAAAACATAAAAAAAATCCACCTAAATTAATGAACTATGAGAACTCTGATTTCCACCATCACTGCGATACATATGAAGCCTTCCTGAGGCCTATGCTTCAAACAATCTCATCCGTGAAATGATAAGTCATGCCCCCTCCCCCAAGAAAGGGCCTCCTCTTAGGTGTGAGCCCAAAACCACACTAAACTATGAGAACTCCGATTACTTTTAAATCAGATACATTGGAAACCCACTTAGGGTTAGAGCTCAATGGGAATCATCCTTAAGAATAACCACAATTTTAATTCCCTTAATCCAAGTATCTGCCTCAGGAGTAAACCTCGAGATAATCCTCAAATCACCATGAATTAAAACATCTCTCACGATACCTTTATAGGATATATTCATATTAGGAGTAATCCCCAACTTATAATCTCTATAGTGATATACTCCCCTGCAAGACATACCCTTTTGGGTCTCTGTAGGAGTGGTCCCTCAACAATGAACTATGTCGGCATTGATTTCCCTCCAAATGGGATATGTAGGAATCCTCCTAGAGGTTCAAACCCAACATTGTAAACTGACCTTGTTCCTTTAAGTCACATCCCCATTAGGGTTTAATTCAACTTGGAAATTCATACCCCTTCCAATCTCATTAGGCTAATTATGTATAAGTCCCACACCAAACTTTGACTAGGCACCTTATTCCTAGACATCCTTACCACATGAAATTAAAATATATGGTGTGGTCCTTATCACGTTATCCTAAAAGGTAGGATGTTCCTTATTAAGCGGTGTCAAACTACATGGGTTCTGATTCCTTTAACAAGGATATGTAGATATCTCATCTATAGGTTTGATCCCAGCATCATAACATCTTTCGTCTCCTTGGATGATGATAAATTCCAGAGTGACATTCGCCTACTTGGATGACCATGAACTCTAGAGTTCCCCACTACATGGATTAAAAATCCAACATTATCATAATAACAACCAATTAATCCTTATGTAGTATATTAGTAGATACCATTGATAGAGAAACTCATATACATACATATATCTCCATCAATGAAGAACCTAGAATACATACAGAAGAATATAAATTCCACACATGATAGAAATTGATTGCTAATATTGGGATAACTCACATCATACAATGAAATTAATGACAGATTCATGAACATATTTTAAATATATAATAGATTCCTATAGTATGTAATAATTACCCCCAAAATGGTGTGATGATCATGACATAGCATCCTCTCAACCAATACGAGTTCTTAAGAATTGTTGGTCAAAATACCTAATGAGCACCTACATTTGTAAAGAAATTCCCTTTGGATATAGAAATCTTGTGTATTTCTGGTTATATTAAAAAAACCATTGGAAACCATTCAAAAATAGTTATTCTTAACCAGAACACACATTCTGTGGGAAACAAATGGTGAACCCGACATGGATCCATAACCAAGATGATAGTTTTACCCATCTTCCAGGCCCCTATAAATTGATAAAAGAGGTCTAAACAAGGTAATCAGTTGGGAATTTGTTCGCTCGAATGAGATACCAGAGTTCATTTTATTTTTTATTCAAATGTACATGAACTCTTTTCCAAAAAAATTTAATAATCAAAATTAATTTCTTCAAATTTACACCCATGAATTCCCCGACTACTGCTCAGGCCAAAATCTTCGTCTTCAAGAAAGGTGTCATCAATGACTTGGAATCTTTAACACTAGGTCTCTAATGTATGGGTTTGAGAGTACCATGAACATGGTACCATCCCAACCCTAGAGGCTACCTGACAGGACCTCCTAATCAACAATCACCCTATGTTATCTATTCAATGATGACTAGTGGTCCAGACGAAAACGGTGATGACCGTCGTCTTCAACCATTTTGGGAGCTTATCCCCAAAATACAATGACCGGTCTCTCCCATATTTTATGGAGGTGGATCAAGAGTCCATTTTTAGTCTCATCCAAAAGACACAAGATTCCTCAAGGGATCTTAATTACAATCATCACCGCCAACACCGGTAGTAGTGAACCCTCAACATGATGAGGGTTTCACGTTCGACCTTCCGGCCCATGTCTATCAAAACTAGGAACACGAGATGGACCACTGAGGATGATATTCAGCCAACAGATAGTATGTTTCTACCTTTCCCACCCTTTGTAGATCCCACTAACCCAGTTTGGTGGTTAACAAAGAGTGGGAACATAGACTAATCCACCTTCATTCCACCATCTAGTAGACTCATCTAGTGATGCCAAACCAATCCCTTTATTCAAATCTAGTGGAGTTCCACGAGAAAGGATATAAAATTTATTACAATCATAAATCCTACCCTCAGACTCATATAGAAGTATTGAATTTATCCCACCAACCCACATTAGTGGAAAACTACAAGCATGAACATTCACTTTCTTGTACTCACCAAGTTATCCAATAGCCTCGTCTAGCAGCACCCTGAGAAATCAGTCTGAAAGATCTGACAAAAATATGGGGAATATTTAATTACCTTACCCCACACTCGAGTATTGTCAGTATATACTTGAAGGAAACATAATACAGCAACTAGTACATACACCTACACCAGATACAAAATGGATGTATATTCCCATTTAGGTCACTGAAGTCACCAAGAAAATTCTATAAATGGTTAAAGGGAAGATGAAAATTCCTACGCATATCTTTGAAATATATTAGAATTCCATAAATGTGGAAAAAAATTCTTAATGTATGGACACATAACAATGTCCTCATACATGGGGTGGCTCATCATTATGTCACCCTAGAGCAGATACGTACATATACTCCAGTCTAGGATGGTCACGGGGAACATTGAAACAACCCAATATTTTATGATAAGTATTCTTTTTAATTTATTTTATGTCATGTGTTTTATGATACACCAAGATTATCTTGTTCTATACGCAACATCATATTAGCTTGCAGTATACGCAACACAATTCTTGGATCGTGTTACACACAATTTCAAGTTCATTTGATAGAAGTTATTCTACACAACATTTAGTGTTTATATATATATTAAATGTATTAATGAAATATGGTTGGATTTTGTTATATGCAACAACAAAAGAGTCTTTCACTACACACAACCCTGACTTGGCTTTCATTACACGCAATCGCGACCTTCCTCGATAGCGTGTGTTGTACGCAATACCGAGTTTCACTAAACAACGATATATGGTTATAATATTATCATGAATTAGCCGTTATGAATATAATTAACAAAATTTTGAATTTTATAACATTATTATTCATCTTATAAATTTTCTAAAACATTTTATGTGAACACAATAAATTTTTCAGGTAAAATTTGTATTTTTAAAAAAAATGCAGTTTTGCCGCCTTTTGATGGAGCACCCACTTTAAATCTAGTTTTTGACATGTTAATAAGTTCAATTTTACAAAATAAAATTATTCTTTGGAATAAGGATTTAAAATTTTTCCTTGGATAAAATTTTCATGTTATTCTGATAACTTTCATATTTTAATGAATAGTAAAAACACGCTATATTTTAATTAAAAACAACTTTTTTCATCATAACAATTAATATGGTTAAATTATAATATTGAATGTTCATAAAGTATAAATAGAATATATTTTTACCATTTAATATAATGTATGTCATCAGCATCGATTTTACCTTGAATTCGTAGGTTAAATCAATTCAATCTTTTGTAATGTTTTAAACAAAAACCCATTTTCTTTCGACATCAGGATTAATTTTAATTTAATTTCTGAAACTAATGTGTATTGAATTTTGAAAAATTTATTCCATATTTGTAATCTGTGGTTCCAAATTATATTAATAGAATACATTTTATTTTCGGGCATTATGAATAGTAACTACGGTATATTTTATTTACCATAGTTAAAGGAAAATCGGGTAATTAATGGTAAATATAAGATTATAAAATTACCCTAACACCAGAAAAAATCTTATTGGATGACTAAAAGTAGACCCATATCACCTAAGGGTTGGATTAGAATCATTTAATAGAATTTTGTCCATGACAATAACTTAATTATTATTAAAACCAAAGAAAGTGACAGCATGTCACTCTCTTATATATTATAAGTATATTAATTTTAATTTAGTGATAAACGTAATGAAACTTAAAACATGAATAGTCTACAGAAAGATAATGAAATTATGTACATCATATAAATTTATTTATAATTTTTAGGGATTAAATAATTATCATTAATTGTGACACAATAGTGATGCAGAAATTGTTTTTCTAGTGAAAAATCAAGAATATAGTTTTCATTAAACTAATAGTGAACATAAAAGGCACAAAACCCTGACCAAAACTTATTGGTCATGTAAAAGTAAACCATAAACATCCAATGGTCTAATATTTGGCCATTTGGAGCCTTTTAAAAGCGATTATGACACTTATATTATTTTATTTTAAATGGTGCCAAAGTTGTCACCTTCATAATTTAATAAATATAACAATTTAAATATTGTGATTTTAAGATGACAAATTTGAGTAAAAGTATTATTTTGAAAGTTAATAGATTTATTGTTATCATAGGATTTTATTTTTAATTTTTATGCAACAAATAATTATATTAAATAATTATACAAAAATGATGTAGTAATTATTTTATTAAGAGATAAACCAAATAAATGGTTTTAAAAATAATAAAATAAATATTATAAGAACTATTTAATGTGCTCCACTAATTTTCTAGATACATATGACCTTATATAAATCTATTAAAGCTTTTAGTTCGAACATATATTCTGTATACATTTTATTTAAATTCAAATAAATTAATAGTGTGAAAATTGACACTATTGTTATTTTATAAAAATAACATATTATAAAATTGTTTAAAAATCACAAAAATATATACGAATTATAAATTTAAATTTATATGGTATAAAATTTTATAAAGTATCCAATTATGGAAAATTCACAACAAATAAGTAATTATTTGTTATAATTTAAAATATAGAATGTTATTACCACAAATAAAATAAAATTGATTAAATAAGGATAAATCAAGTTTATAATGTCTAAAATAAATTCCGAACATGTCTAAATTTTATTTGTTGATGAGATTAAAACCCTATATCATGTAATATTTGAATACGAGTCATTTCTGGTTGTTTTTAAGTGGGGATAGATTTATTATAAATTAATATTTTTATGATTTCCAAAGGTGCCCCTCTCCTCCCTTGTAAAAGGGCACCTCCTCCCTCTCTTCCTCACACCAATTTGAGCCTTTAAGCTCAAAACAACCCTACCCATTTCCCTTATAAACTTCCCTAGAAACATCCTAGAGGTCCTGGTCTTCTTGAAATACCAATTTATTACCCTAATAGGAGGATTCAAAGAGGCGTGTCAAAGAAGAGGTAATATCTGTTACCGATTCTTTCACATTTCATTCTTATTCAACTTCATCTTCTTTAGTTGTTTCATTATTAAGTAATAAAATAAGTATCCCTCATATACTGATATGTTATTATAAATATGAAACAACCATATTTCATCTTCTATCCATCCTACGGAAAACAAAATCACCGCACGTGCGTACGTACGGAATACCGTCTCCACGCCGTGGTGTAATATGTTTTTCCATCAACACCTTACATGGATGGGTATAATGGTGAATAAAATAACTATATATGGTTATTATAACATCATACTGATTCTGATATATTATATCATCCACTCCAATTCTATTCAATAATTATGGGAACGATATCATCGCTTGCGCGTACGTACGGACTACCGTCTCCACGACACGATGAGATTCATTCTTCATGTTAACCATACATGAATGAGCATAAAGTTTATATAATGAATAATAATGAAATATATTAAATAATAATTCTAATGTATTTATGTATATATATATATATGTCATCTATTAAGTTTCATTCAATTCAATAAGGAAACGAAAACATCGTCCATGCGTACGTACGGCCTACCATCTCCAGGAACGGTGTATTTCATTCCTTTTATCGATCTATAATATATATGTATATGATGAATATATATTAAATATAAATAATGTTTTACATTCTAGAATTATGTAAATCAGGATATAAGTAATAATATCAATAATGACAAGTTGAAACACATACGATAAATAAAATGATTTTACCCAAAACGATGCTTTAACATGGAACTTACAAAAGAACGGGTAATATAAAGTTATAAGTGAACCATATATGATATCATAAAAATAAATATGACTCTGTAATAAGTCAATGACATTATTTCAATCATTATACAGTAGGTTCGGATACGTACGAAGCATATCAGACCAAAGGTAAGGGATAATTTTGCAAATCTCATTTTTATCCAAGATTGCTTATTCATAAGTATTTACTGGGGTTATTTCTATCATCCATGTCCATGTTTTATAAAATTATTTTCATGTATGATTAAAGTCCTTTTAACCCATTCTTGACTTTTACTACAGTTATGTAAGGAATCTTTCTTTTGTTTACGTTACGAGGTACTTTTTGACTTTTCCAGCAAAAGTACGAGAAGAATTTTTTTTTAACTTATACGAAACGAACAGATTTTTACGATTTTAAAAATCATTATTATTCATGAAGCTTCCTCCAAAAGATTTCATGACTATTTTCAACAAAATTCTTTTCTTTTAAAATTTCATGATGTTTTGTGAAAAGAAATTGATTTTTAAGAAGAAAGGATATTTTCCCCAATAATTCATTTCAAGTGTTTTATCAAAACCATTTTCTATTGAAGATGAAATTATTTCATATGTATACGTTTCAAGTATATTGTTTCTATGATTTACATGGCACTAGTGTAGAAAACGTTATTTACGTCACCATTTTTTAAGTCGGTTATATATAACCGATGTGAGAATATGTGAAACATGGTTTTTTACGTTGATTATTTTATAACCGACGTAACAAATGCAGTGAGTAGCTTTTTAAAGTCGGTTATTTTAATAACCGACGTTAAAAATCACACGTCTTTGGATTTTATGTCGGTTATAAATTAACCGACGTAAAAAAAAGTGTGGGGGTTTTTTACGTTGGTTATTTGATAACGGACGTAAAAAACGTGATATCTACGAGTTTTTTACGTCAGTTATAAAATAACCGACGTAACAAACCAAAGCGCAGGGGTTTTTTACGTCGGTTACAAAATAACTGATGTAAAAAATGCGGATTTTGAGGACTTTTTGACGTCATTTATTTTATAACCGATGTAAAAAAAACAACCCACAGAACGTTTTTTACGTCGGTTATACAATACCCGATGTAAAAACTGTGATTTTTGATGTCTTTTTTACGTCGGTTATAGAATAACCGACATAAAAAACCAACAGGCAGATTTTTTTACGTCGGTTATAAAATAACCGATGTAAAACAAGTTGTATCTGATGCATTTATAACGTCAGTTCTTATAATAACTGACGTTATAAATGTTAAAAATAGTTTATAATGTCGGTTATTAAATAACGGATGTTATAAAAAATTTAAATAATTAACAAGCCCCGTGGATTGTCATTTACGTTTTTTCGATTGACAGTCCGGCGGCTCGTCTCTCTCATGTGGTAAACCCTAATCAACTCGTCGATCTCATTGCATTAAACTCGTTTTTCCTTCATCATTTATCATATTTACTCTCCTTGGATCTATCATCTCAACTCGCATCACCCATGTAAGCCTTCCACGAATTTATTTCGTTCATTTTTTTCCCGGATAGTCTATATTTATGTTTTGCGATTTTTGTGTTTAAACTAGGTAAGATTCTTCGATTTCTAACCCTCTTACCTCTTTTTTCCATCATCATCTTATTTATCATCCCTAGATCTATTAGATCGACTCTCAATATTCATGTAAGCCTCAACTACATTTATTTAGTTTGTTTTTGTTTCGCGAATGCCCGACATTGATGGTAATTTTTGTTGTCATTGACAACTAATGATCTCATTCACCTATATTACTGTATAGAATGGTTATTGATTAAATGTACAAATTCGGAAATGATATTTCATGTGTTGTTGCTGCTTATGTTTATCCACTTTTATATGAGAATCTATTAGACATATAATGTAATGGCTGTTGACCTCTATGGCCCTTTGATGCATCACTATGTCTTATGATTCCAAATAAAAATATGTTCTGTTGAGGTCGTACCCTAGTATTTTTTGAGGCCTTGGACAAGGCCTCAACAATATGTTTAAGATTTATAAAATTATCCATTACCTCATTATGATATTAGTTATCGAGAAAACTTGTGATCATTTGACTAGTTGAATATCAATGGTTATTTTTAATTATCATATGATCATTTAAGTAGCCATATTTAATAATATATAATTCTATCTATTTCATGCTTAAGTATATATTAAATTCATGTGTTTTTATTTGTTCATCATGCCTAGTTTTTATATGTAAACCATTGTTTGGGGGGTTGTCCGGGGGGTGGGGTGCTGTCCAGAGGGTTGGGGGTGTCCAGGGGGGTGTCCAAGGGGGTGGGTGGGTGTGGGGGGTTGTCCAAGGGGGTGGAGGCATGTCTAGAGGGTTTTGGGGGTTGTTCGGGGGGTGGGGGCTGTCCAGAGGTTGGGGGTGTCCAGGGGGGTGTCCAAGGGGGTCGGGGGTGGGGGTGGTGTCCAGGAGGGGTGGGGGGTGGGGTCTGGAGGGGTGGGGGTGGGGGGGGGGGGGTTGTCCAAAGGGTTGGGGGTGTCCAAGGGGGTAGGGGGGTGGGGGTGGTGTCCAGGAGGGGTGGGGTTGTTGTCTAGAGGGGTGGGGGGCTGTCCAGGGGGTTGGGGGCTGTCTAGAGGGTTGGGGGTGTCCATGGGGTGTCCAAGGGGGTGGGTGGGTGTGGGGGGCTGTCCAAGGGGGTGGGGGCCTGTCCAGAGGGTTTTGGGGGTTGGTCGGGGTGGGGGTTGTCCATAGGGTTGGGGGGTGTCAAGGGGGGTGTCCAAGGGGGTGGGTGTGTGTGTGTGTGGGGGGGGGGGGGGTGTTGTCCAAGGGGTTGGGGGCCTGTCCAGAAGGTTTTGGGGGTTGTCTAGGGGGTGGGGGGCTTTCTAGAGGGTTTGGGGTGTCCAGGGGGGGTGTCCAAGGGGGTAGGGGGTGGGGGTGGTGTCCAGGAGGGGTGATTTTTTCCATCTGAATTTTTATTTTAAATATGATTTGATTCTTAGGTTTACTCCATTCTCTCCAATTTTCTATCAACCATGTAGGTTTCATGGTTTTCTTTTATTCAATGGAATTTAAAACTGTTATGTCTAACTATATTTTTTTTAATAATAATATTCAAGCATATTTTTTTAAATACACATAGATTTTTTTTATATTTCAAAATTGTTTTACATTTAAATTATGATTTTTTTCATATAAACTTATATTTGTCTTATATTAAAAATATATATATTTTTAATATTTTTTATAGTTAATAATGAGTCGAAGTTGGATTACGGCACATCGAATGAGAAATGAATATGAGGAAGGTGTTGATTTATTTTTGGAATTTTCTAAAAGAAATTTTCCAAGTAGTGACATTTTTTTCTATCCATGTCTGAAATGTTTGAATATGAAGAAGTTCAAAAGTAGAGATATAAAAGATCATCTGATATGTCATGGTTTTAATCCGAGTTACAGCCCTTGGATTTGGCATGGTGAAACTGGATGAAATGTCACTTATGATGATGATTCACAAGATGGTAACTCCGATGGAATTGAAGAAATGATTCGCGATATTGTAGCAAAACAAATTGAGATAGAACCGACAGTGGAACATCTATATGGTGATGCTGAAAAACCATTATATCCTGGTTGTACAGATTTTATGGTTTTGTCGGCGGTGTTAAGATTGATTAACCTGAAGGCGAAACATGGATGGAGTGACAGAAGTTTTACAGAGCTGCTACAATTGATGAAAGACATTCTTCCAAAAGATAACGATCTTCCAGATTCACATTAAAAGGCCAAGAAAATATTATGCCCGATAGGATTGGGATACAAGAAAATACATGCTTATCCGAATGACTGCATTATATATAGGAAGGAATATGAATTTCTGCCAGAGTGTCTTAAATGTGGGACATCACGGTATAAGGTGAAAGAGAAATCACAGGCTGATGTAGAGATTACAAATCTCCCTTCAAAGGTATTTTGGTATCTTCCTATAATTCATCGTTTGAAACGTTTATTTGCTAATTCACATGATGAAAAAAAGGTTAAGATGGCATGCTGATGAGCGAGTATGTGATGGAAAAATACGTCATCCAGCTGATTGTCCACAATGGAAGAAAATTGATGCGAAGTATTCTACATTTGGAAATGAAATAAGAAATCTTAGATTAGGGTTGTTCACAGATGGAATGAATCAATACCGAACCCTTAGTAGCACACATAGTTCATGGCCTGTTTTATTGGTAATTTACAACCTCTCTCTTGAAGTTTGTATGAAGATCAAGTATGTCATGTTGAGTATAATGATCTTTAGTCCAACGAAACCCGTCAATGATATTGATGTTTACTTTTCACCGTTGATTGATGATTTGAAATTTTTATGGGGTAATGGTATTAGGGTGTATGATTCTTATAAAATGTAATATTTTCAACTGCATGCAGTGCTTCTGTTCACTATAAATGACTTCCCAGCATATGGAAATTTTTCTGGATACAATGTTAAAGGGAATAAAGCATGTCTAATTTGCGAACAACAGACGTCATATTGTCAATTTCATCATGGGAGGAAAATAGTGTACATGGGTCATCGAAAGTTTTTTCCTATGGATCAACCTTATAGAAGACTAAAAAAGGAATTCAATGGCTCACAAGAATTTGATACTGCTCCAAAAACTTTATCCCCAGATCTGTATTTTGAGAGGGTGAAAAACCTTGATGTGACATTGGGAAAGACACAGAAATCTGGTAATGATAGACATATTTGGAAGAAAAGGTCAATATTTTTTGAGTTAACATATTGGAGGAATCATGAAGTTAAACATAATATTGATGTCATGCACGTGGAGAAGAATATGTGTGATTGTTTTATTGGAACATTGTTAGATATTAAAGGAAATACTAAATATGGGTTGAATGCAAGATTAGACTTAATATCAATGGGAATACGTTTGGAGTTAGCTCCCACTCCTAAAGGAAGACGAACATTTCTTCCCCTGGCTTGTCATACATTATCAAAGAGGGAGAAAATTTGCTTTTGTCAGTGTCTTCATGATATCAATGTGACTCAAGGTTATTCTTCAAATGTAAAAAATTTTGTCTCATTGAAGGACTTTAAGTTGATAGTTATGAAATCACATTATTGTCACATCATGATGCAACAAATTCTACCAGTTGCATTGCGTGGAATATTTTCCATTCGTGTCAGAAATACTATGATGAAGTTGTGTTATTTTTTCAATTCAATTTGTAACAAGGCGATTGATGTGAATGCTTTGAACATTTTGGAAAAGGATGCAATTTTTATACTTTGTCAATTGGAAATGTATTTTCCTCCAACTTTTTTTGATATAATGGTGCATTTAATGATTCATCTGGTTCGGGAAATAAAGATTTGTGGACCTGTATATCTTAGTTGGATGTATCCTTTTGAAAGGTATATGAAAATATTAAAGGGGTATGTTAAAAATCCATATTGACCCGAAGCCTCCATTATTGAAAAGTATATTTCTGAGGAGGTAGCAGAGTTTTGTACGAGCTAATTGGCTGCAGCGCAACACATAGGTTTACCTCCATCTCACCATGAACGAGTTAATAATGAGGTAAATGGGATTCGTGGATTGAAAGTAAAATCATTGTTATATGAACAGATGAAGAAGTTAGAATCATACATCTTGAATAACATAGATTATGCTCAACTGTATATCACATTGAATTTAATGAGTTGAAACAATGTCATCCAAAGAAGAAAGAAATGTGGATTTTGAATGATCACAAAAAAACTTTTTTGTCATGGATTAAAAATACTTTGCTTGGTAGATCAGATGTATCAAAGACATTAAAATGAATAGTGGGTGGTCCATGTTTAAATGTGATAACATGGTCCGGTTATGAAATTAATGGCTATACATTTCATACGAAAGATCAGGACAATAGAAGTGCAGTTCAGAATAGTGGTGTATTGGTGTTTGCAGAAGCAATGCATTTTTCGAGTGCTAAGGACAAAAACCCAATTTCAGCATCAAGTACATATTATGGAGTGATTGAAGACATATGGGAGGTTGATTACTTTAAAATTAAAGTTCATGTTTTAAACTGTAAATGGTTTATCGTTAATAACAGTGTCAGACACGATGAATTTGGAATGACACTTGTTAATCTGAATAGATTGGAAGACACAACTGATTCTTTTATAATGGCAACACATGAAAAAAAAATTCTATGTAATAGATCAATCAGATATGCAGTGGGATGTTGTTTTATAAGGGAAAAACAATATGTTGGTGAGGATGAAGTTGATGAAGATGCTGATTTATGTGAGATCCCTACTTCCATGGAAATATTAACAGAACATTATGATGAGCATGTTGAAGACATGGTTTGTGCCATAAGGAACGATCATGACGAAGGAATTTGGGAAAACAATCCATTTGTACATTCCTAAAATTACAGGTAACATATGTTTATTTCTTGTTTACATTTATTTTTTTTCATAAATGTTAGATGTTGTAAGTTTTTTAATTATTAAAACATGTTTTAAAACAAAATAAGTATATGGTTTTGTTTGTTTTAAGTTTATTTAGTTTACCTTATCATGTTTACCATTACATGAATTATATATCTATTATTTTTGTTCAGTGACAATTACTTTACCATGTTTACCAGGTTTACCATGTTTACCATGTTTACCATCTTGACCATCTTTACCATATTTACCATTGTTTAACATGCTTAACATATTACCAATGTTTACTATTATTTAACTTAGTACACTAATTTATTTTCTAATTATAGTAGTATTAAAATATTTGAATTTGTATATTTTTGAACTAACGTTTGTTTTTTTGATTTGAAGGATAATGACAGATCATTCAGTTGATCAACCACATGATTCTAGAGATGAGAATATTGATCATACCTCTGGGGAGGAACATTCACATGCTCCTATTAGAACAAAGAGTACAAAGGTTGGTAAACGTGGTTGCACACGTTTACTAAAATTATCAGTTGCCCGTACGTAGGATTAGAGGATAGTCGTTGAGTTTGATGATGATGATATTCTTAGAGGTCCAAATGCAAAAGATTTTAAGAGTTTTGTAGCAACTCAGGCTAAGAGAAAAGTAAGAATTCTGTATGATGATTGGAGAAGTGTGGATAAAGCGATAATATCTTAGTTATAGGAGACGATTTTGGTAAGATCTTTTGCTATTATTTGGATATTCTTTAAATGATTCTAGTATATATAATATTTTTAACATCTTCTTTATGAGATGACATTTGATATTCCTGACACTGGAGGAGTCAGGAAGAAATACATATCATTGGATTCCAAGAAATGGAGGGATTTCAAATCATCCCTCTCATCTGATTTCATTTATGGTCATATGAGTGATGATAATCCATGTCGTATATATCCTTTTATAGATGAAGACACATGGAGAAAGTTTTTTCAAAGTAGAAGAAAAGAGTCATTTTTGGTAAGGGCAGTGTAAAATTTTATAAGATTTCTTATATAAATGATCTTATTAACGTTTTGTTAATGATTTCTTATTCTTAATTTACAGAAAACAAGGAAAGCTCATCAGGAGATCCAATCAAAAATGTATGCCCTCATAGTTTTTCTCAGGGAGGGTATGCATTATTGGAAGAAAAAATGATGGCGGAAAAATTTCAACAACTAAGAGATGAGTCTTCAAGCTCTAGATAGGTGTCCCCTCCATCCCCTCCATCTAGACATGAAAAATGGATGAGAGCTGGGAAGGTAAAAAAAGGGCAATATCTTTTGGATGAATCGAGAATCGTAGCTGAGAGGATTGTAAGATATATATTTTATTTATTTAAGTTAACCATTTTCGTCATATAATTTCAATCATTACAGAAATGTTCAATTAATTAATACAGGACTCTCTTGAGGAGCAGAGTTCACAGGGGACATTTACAGCTACTTGGAGGGAAGATATTTTATCTGTATCATTGGGAAGGCCCGAATATCCTGGTCATGTAAGAGGATATCCGACAGGTGTATCGATAAGAAAAGTGTTGCCACATTCTTCAAATTCAAACGTTGAGGGGGTTTATAGAAAAAAAATTGAATCCTTGGAGGCTGAAATTAATAATATTAATGCGACGATGGAGGAAAAGATTAGAGCGTCGGTGCAGTCTATGTTTGCAGACATTCAAAGACAATTTCAGACTGCAGCTCCAACTCCTCCACCTCCCCCTGCAGACCCCATTATTTATCCTCCACCTCTGCTAGTAGCTCCCACTCCCCCACCTCAGCCTGCAGACCCCATTTTTTATCCTACTCTTCCGCCGCAGCTTCCTACTTATTGCGAGTTGTATGTTGATGATTATCAACAGCATATAGTATCATATGGGTTGGTATATTTTATAGGAGATACAGTTCATCATCAACAATTAGTGTTAGAGAATCATAGGGTCACTGTACAGGATATTATAGATTGACCAGCTCGGGTACCATTACCTACAAATGAGGTGGCGACAGTTGGACATAGTATCGGCCATTTTTTAATTTGGCTATCCAGACTTCTTCGACACATTACCATAGAGGTATGAATGTTATATCTTTTTTTTATTAAAGTTGTTTTATCATTTGAAAACTAATATATTTTTCAATTTATTTTTATAGGAATACTTTAAAGGTAAAGAAATACTGTATAGACAATAACAAAGACAAATAGTTATGAAATCAGATACAGAATCTAGTAGTCTTGACAGATTTTTCAAGATATTCAAATTTGTTGGCGGATCATTATGAGTTTCCAGTGGAAGCTCATGTTTGTGGAAGTCAAATAAATGTGGGGATTATGAAAACTGATATCATGGAGCTTGTTACTAGAGATAAGTTGTGCATCAACGTGGTGCAAATTTTTTCCATATAAGTCTTAACACCTTTTCCCTGTGTTATATTTATTAAAAATGTAGACTTATGTCTGTTTTGTATTAGGTATCTTTATAAAATTTGTGAGAGGGATGAGATGACAGATGTATATGGATTCATGGACCCGCAATTGATTTCCCCTGAAGCATGTGCATTGGATGAGGAACAAAGAATGCATTATATTTCTGAAAGACTTGAAAATAATATAGTCACATAATGTTGGATGATTCCTTTTTGTGAGAGGTGTGAAACACATCTCTCTCAAAGATTTAATTATCTTTTAGCATAAAAAACCACTAATGTTAAATTTCCTTTTATCAGTGATCATTGGATGTTAGGTGTTTTTTCCCAAGGGAGAAAGCACTTTATTTGATATGCTCTGTCCATGATGATGTGCGGGAAAGTTTTAAGAATATATTGGAAAAGTAAGTTTCAATTTATCAATAGTTTTATATATTATAATGAATTTTAAATTTACCCCATTGGTATTATTTTCTAATAGGGCATGGGTCTACTTTCAAAAAAATGCAATGAAAATGAATGCAAAGATCAAATATGTAAATGCGAAGGTAAATATCCATTTATAATTTGTACTTTTTGATTTATTACATTAAAATAATATATTGAATTTACACTCATTCAAACAGAATTTTCATGAACAACAAGGATTCATCGAATTCGTATATTATATTTTAAGATTTATGTATGAAATAATAACAACTGGGACAGTTGTGAATTTTGACCTGGTAAGATTTCCTCATAAACTTTGCCATAATATTTCAATTTGATTTACTCATTATAAACGTTAACTACTATCCTTTTCATTTTTAGCTTTTTGATGACCCTCAACCCTATAATGCTGAAGACATCAAACACTTACAAATGGAGTGGTCAAATTATTTTACAGGTTTGATTAAATTTTAGTTGTTTGTAATGTAAAATGTAATTTTGAATATTTCTGTTGTAATTGTGTATTTGGTAGTCGTTTAGGTTGGATTTAGTTTTTTTTAAGTTGACAGTGTAAGTTTTGAATGTTATATATGTGAATGTTTAATTTTTATCTACTTCTTGTTTTGGTCTACTTATGATGGTTTTTCTGGTATGGATTCTGGTCTGGGGGGGAGGGGATTCAAGGGTGTGGGGGGTGTTCAGTGGGGTTGGGGTGTCTAGGGGTCTGGGAGGGCTGTCCAGTGGGGTGGGAGGTATACATGAGTGTGGGGGGGGGGGGGGGGGTTGTCGAGGGGTGTTTGGGGCTGTCCAGGGGGTTGAGGGCAGTCCAGGGGTGTGGTGGGGGCTCCAATGGGGTGGGGGAGGGTTGTCCAGGGTGTAGGGGTGTTCAGTGGGGTTGGGGGTGTCCAAGGGTCAAGGAGGTATGTCCGATGGGGTGGGGGGTATACATGAGGGTGGGGGAGTTGTCGAGGGGTGTTTGGGGCTATACAGGGGGTTGGGGGCAGTCCAGCGGTGTGGTGGGTGCTTCAATGGGGTGGGGGAGGGCTGTCCATGGTTGGGGGGGTATACATGAGGGTAGGGGTTGTCCCGGGGTGTTTGGAGCTGTCCAGGGGGTCGGGGGCAGTCCAGGGGTGTGGTGGGGGCTATCAAGTGGGGTTAGGGGGTGCTGTTCAGGAGGGTGCGGGGTTGTATAGGGTTGTTTGGGGCTATCCAGGGGGTCGGGGGGCAGTCCAGGGGTGTGGTGGGGGCTCTAATGGGGTGGGGGCAGTCAAGTGGGGTGAGGGGGTGAGGGGGTGCTATTGAGGAGAGTGGGGGGTAGTCCAAGGGTGTGGTGGGGGATCCAATGGGGTGGGGGAGGGCTATCCAGGGTATGGGGGGTATACATGAGGGTGGGGGGTTGTCCCGGGGTGTGTGGAGCTGGCCAGGGGGTCGGGGGCGGTCTAGTGGTGTGGTGGGGGCTATCAAGTGGGGTGAGGGGTGAGGGGTGCTGTTCAGGAGGGTGGGGGGTTGTCGAGGGGTGTTTAGGGCTATCTAGGGGGTCGGGGGGGCTGTCCAGGGGTGTGGTGGGGGCTGTCAAGTGGGGTGAGGGGGTGTTGTTCAGGAGGATGGGGGTTGTCGAGGGGTGTTTGGGGTTGTCCAAGGGGTCGAGGGGCAGTCTAAGGGTGTGGTGGGAGCTCCAATGGGGTGGGGGAGGGCTGTACAGGGGGTATACATGAGGGTGGGGGAAATCAAGTGGGTATGTTTTGTCTGTTATCAATGTAAATGCTTAAATTTTCTTTAGTTCATGTTTTGATCTTCTGTTTTTGTGGTATGAATTATTGATTTGGTTTCTGGTTGATTTTGGGGGAGAGCCGAGGACTTCAGTGGATTTTTTTTTAAATTTTATTTGTTTTTCACGTTGGTTATTTTATAACCGACGTGATAAAGAAATCGATAAGCGTTTATCACATCGATTTTTTTCATAACCGACATGGTAAACAGCTGTGGCATGGTTTATCACGTCGGTTATGTAATAACCGACCTAATAAAGGACTTGGGAAATGCTTTATCACATCGGTTAACTAATAACCGACCTGATAAATGGCCTGGGAAATGGTTTATCACGTTGGTTATTTAATAACCAACCTAATAAACCATTTCCCAGGCCTTTTATCACGTCGGTTATTTCTTAACTGATGTGATAAACCCCACCCAGGACTCGTTTAGCACATTGGTTATTTAATAACCGACGTGATGAACCCCTCTCGGGACTAGTTTATCATGTCGGTTATTGAATAACCGATGTGATAAACCATAGCCCAGGAGTTTATCACATCATTTATTAAATAACCGACGTGATAAACTCCCCCGCACGTGTTTATGATGTCGGTTATTGTATAACCGACATGATAAAGACCCCTCGGTTTATCACGGCGGTTATATAATAACTGACGTTATAACCCCCCCCCCCAGTTTTTTCACGTCAGTTATTAATTAACTGACGTGATAAACACCGCGATGTTATGTATGTTACACCGGTTTTTAAATAACCGATGTGAAAACTGTATTTATAACGTCTTCCGTATTAACGTCGGCTAAAACCCGACGTAAAAAATGAAATATAACCGACGTAAATAACGTTTTCTGCACTAGTGTGGTTTCAATTTTCTTATGATGAAATATCCATTTCTTTTATATGTATTATGTGATGATGGGATGAAGTTTATGAAACCCATTTTATTTTTTGGGTTATGATGAATGTTTTATGTTTATTTTGTGGCACAAGTAAGAATGATTTCACTATGAGATGGGTGGGACCTATATCTCCCTCCAATGCATTGGGTAAATATTTATATCTCATGACATAGACATGGCTGGAACGACATGTTAAACCGGTTTAGTAATACAGGACTGGAACGAGGAGTGAACTCGATTCAGAAAGGGACTTTGTCCACTAAGATGGTCTTGGCAGCAATGCCTTGGCTAATATGGAAATCATATCATGTGATTAATGGTTTCCACAATTACATGTTTTATTCTCATGCTATTTTATCATTTGTAATGTTTCTTTATGATCTATGTCTTACGTACTTTCATGTTTTATGTCATTGCTCAAGCTTTTGATGTTTAAACATTATGTTCATGTTTTTAAGTTAAAATGTATATGGTATGTTTTATTTTAACGATGATTACCCTTATTGAGCATTTGAGCTCACCCTTTTTATGTTTTATTTTCCCCAAGATATAAAGAAAGGTTTTAGGTAAGAAAAAAAGGGGAACATCTTTATGGGAGATATTGAAGATCTTTCGCCACGATTTGAAGATTACGTTCCATGTTTCCAAAGACACTAAACTATTACGGTCCTTGTGTGTCCGTTTCTGTTATGTATTAATTATTCCGCAAAAGTAATGTAATGTCCATGTATGTCAAGCTTCGGTTCTCTCCAGTTGATATCATAGGGAGGTTTAGTCAACCTTTGGAAACTAGGATGTGAAAACGTTAGTGAGATCCCTAGAGATATTTATAAGGTATGCCTAGGGATATCTCTAAGGATAAGTATACGCATAGGATATATTCCTAGAACTATGGTAACGATCATAGAATTTAACCTAAGATGTTAGATATTGAGGGAACTCCCCCTTTACTATGTTGTTTTCCCTAGCATCATTTTTGCCTCTCACACTATTCTTTTTGGGTTTTAGAAAATGGCTAGAAACATGAAGATTCACGATAATGGAGGATATGACCGACAATGGAATGATATTCTTCATGAGCAACCAAATGAAATGGGATTTGGAAGTCCAAACATCGTTATTATGCCTAATCAGCAATCTCATAATATGATCAATAATCTCAACTTTGGTATGTTTCCCGACTCTGATAATAATAGAAAGATGGAGTTTCATGATGATCATAGAGGAAAGAAAGTTCAATTTCCCTCATGTAAATCATGTGGGAAGAGGCATCAGGGAGATTGTTTCAAAGGAAATGGAAGATGCTTTGGGTGTGTAAAAGAAGAACACAAAGCCAGTAAGTGCAAAGGAAAAGGTTCAGTTAACACCATGGACAAGGATAATGGTATTGCTACGATATCAACAATGATTAGATGTTTTAAATGTGGAATGTATGGTCATTATGCAAACCCATGCCCTAAGGGAAAATCTCATGAAGAGAATCAACATGGTCATACGGGTAGTATTTATGTGTATGATGATGAAGAGACTACAAATGAAATATGAGATTAAATAAATGATGAAGCTCAACTAGTGGTTTAAGAAGTTAGTGGAATGATTGCATGTTTATAAAGAATAATGTATGGTACTATGGAACAAATAATCGTCTAAGGATTGTTACACTATTGTTTTTCCTAAAGTATATGAAAATATATGTTGAATGGTAGTGGTAACCATGGAAGGTTATTCAAGTATTTTTGGAAAGTAGATAATATGCGCATAATGAAGGGATAAGAAGATAATGAGATGTTTTATTGTATTCATGAGCTCATGAATGATATAAGGACTAAGTGATATTATGGTTTGATTATATAGATTTTTGGGATTTTGGTATGTGGAAAGAGTTACCTTTTGACAGTATTCATGTTTTCACTAAGGTTCTATGGTAATTTATTTTTTAAGAGAATATATGACTAAGGTATTCATGTGTTTGGAATGCAACCAATAAGATATATCTTATGATATATGTGGGATAAATTCTTGTATTCACATTCTTGGTAGATAACCTTTCTAGTAATTGTTTTCTTTTACTATGAGCTTGGACCGAAGTATTTTAGATAAGCCTATAGATTGGAATGGATTATGTTGGACATAAGTTATTATTGTTTAAGGATAGAATTTTTTTTCAATATTATTGATGGGATGTTATAGTAATGCAGTTTTAGAAAAAGGACAACCTGCAGGACAGGCGACAGCCCATCGCGTCGGACAAGGCTGTGGAAATCAAACCCATAACTGAAGTGCGACAGGCCTTTATCACCTACCTCTAGCCTACATGAAGTCCCTGGGTAGTAGAAACTAGTTTTATTTTATTAAGAAGTATGATATATGATGTATAAGTTCATTTTTGGAACCATATACGATTAATCTAACCATAAGATGGACTTATAACTTTTGTTAACCTTTTGTTTGAAATAGATGGAATGAACCATCATTCTATCACATGATCTACTAACACTTAACGAATAACAAATTCAACTTCATTTCTTTAAGAGATGAAGTGAAAATTGTTCAAATAATGAACAACAGTGAGATTGTACCAAAATCAAGAAATTATTTCTTATAATTCAAATTCTTCACCTTTTGGGAAATGATCTTGAAAACCAAAAATGTTGTCCTAGTGCCCTTATATCCGATGAATCATATGGTACCTTAGATCATCACAAATATATGGCTTTGTGATTGTTGTCTTTTTCATATCCATGTTATCTACCACTCTCCATCAGAATATGATGGTTAGATTTCTCTTCCATATCCATATTTTCACCTATGTTCTACTACGTGGAAACCCAGTGATGAGTTAATTTGGGTAACCATTACATTTCATACTTTAGTTTTGAAAGTTATGTTTTGGTATTTCATTTTACGATGTCAGTTTTAATTAAAGAAACTTTCAAGTAGAAAACCATGCATAACCCCGATGAATTTCGAGGGCGAAATTCATTTTAAGGGGGGTAGAATGTAACAACCCGATATTTCATGATAAGTATTCTTTTTAATTTATTTTATGTCATGTGTTTTATGCTACACCAAGATTATATTGTGCTATACTCAACACCATATTAGCTTGCAGTATACGGAACACAATTCTTGGATCGTGTTACACACAATTTCAAGTTCATTTGATAGAAGTTATTCTACGCAACATTTAGTGTATATATATATATATATATTCAATGTATAAAGGAAATATGGTTGGATTTTGTTATACGCAATAACAAAGGATTCTTTCACTACACGCAACCCTTACTTGGCTTTCATTACACGCAATCGCGACCTTCCTCGATAGTGTGTGTTGTACGCAATACCGAGTTTCACTAAACAATGATATATGGTTATAATATTATTAGGAACTAGCCATTATGAATATAATTAACCAAGTTTTTAATTTTATAACATTATTATTCATCTTATAAATTTTCTAAAACATTTTATGTGAATAAAATAAAATTTTCAGGTAAAATAAGTATTTTTCAAAAAAATGCAGTTTTGCCGCCTTTTAATGGTGCACCCACATTAAATCCAGTTTATGACATGTTTATAAGTTCAATTTTACAAAATAAATTTATTATTTGGAATAAGGATATAAAATTTTACCTTGGATAAAATTTTCATGTTATTCTGATAACTTTCATATTTTAATGAATAGTAAAAACACACTATATTTTAATTAAAAACAACTTTTTTCATCATAATAATTTATGTGGCTAAATTATAATATTTAATGGTATTAAAGTATAAATAGAATATATTTTTACCATTTAATATAATTTATGTCATTAGCATTGATTTTACCTTGAATTCGTAGGTTAAATCAATTCAATCTTTGGTAATGTTTTAAACAAGAACCCGTTTTCTTTCGACAATGGGATTAATTTTCATTTAATTTCTGAAACTTCTGTGAATTGAATTTGGAAAAACGGATTTCATATTTGGAATCAGTGGGTCCAAATTATATTAATAGACTACTTTTTATTTTTGGGCATTATGAATAGTAACTACGGTAAATTTTATTTTCCATAGTTAAAGCTAAATCGGGTAATTAAGGGTAAATATAAGATTATAAAATTACCCTAACACCAGAAAAAATTTTATTGGATAACTAAAAGTCGACCCATATCACCTAAGGGTCGAATTAGAATCATTTAATGGACTTTTTTCAATGAAAATAACTTAATTATTATTAAAACCAATGAAAGTGACAACATGTCACTCTCTTAAATCTTATAAGTATATTAGTTTTAATTTAGTGATAAACTTCATGAATCTTAAAACATGAATAGTATCCATAAATATAATTAAATTATATACATCATATAAATTTATTTATAATTTTTAGGGATTAAATAATTATCATTAATTGTGACACAATAGTGGTGCAGAAATTGTTTATCTAGTGAAAAATCAAGAAAATAGTTTTTATTAAACTAATAGTGATCATAAAAGGCACAAAACCCTGACAAAAAATTATTGTTCATGTAAAGTTAAACCATAACCATCCAATGGTCTAATATTTGACCATTTGGAGCCTTATAAAAGCGATTAGGACACTTATATTATTTTTTTTAAATTATTCCAAAGTTGTCACCTTCATAATTTAATAAATATAACAATTTAAATTGTGATTTTAAGATTATAAATTCGAGTAAAAGTATTATTGTGAAAGTTAATAGATACAACTTCATCATGAAACAAATAAGTATATTAAATAATTATACAAAAATGATGTAGTAATTATTTTCTTAAGAGATAAACCAAATAAATGGTTTTAAAAATAACAAAATAAATATTATTTGAACTATTTAATGTGCTCCACTAATTTTCAAGATACATATGACCTTTTGTAAATCTATTAAAGATTTTATTTCGAACATATCTTCTGTATATATTTTATTTAAATTCAAATAAATTAATAGTGTCAAAATTGACACTATTGTGATTTTATAAAAATGGCATATTATAAAATTGTTTAAAAATCACAAAAATATATAAGAATTATAAATTTAAATTTATATGTTAGAAAATGTTATAAAGTATCCAATTATAGACAATTCACAACAAATAAGTAATTATTTGTTATAATTTAAAATATAGAATGTTATTACCACAAATAAAATTAAATTGATTAAATAAGGATAAATCAAGTTGATAATGTCTAAAATAAATTCCTAACATGACTAAATTTTATTATTTGATGAGATTACAACCCTATCTCGTCTAATATTTGAATATAAGTCATTTTTGTAGGTTTTTAAATGGGGTTAGATTTATTATAAATTAATATGTTTAAGATTTCCAAAGGTGCCTCTCTCCTCCCTTATAAAACGGCACCTCCTCCCTCTCTCCATCACACCAATTTTAGCCTTTAATATCAGAAAAACTCTGCCCATTTCCCTTCTCAACTTCCCTAGAAAAATATTAGAGGTCCTGGTCTTCTTCAAAGAACAATTTATTACCCAAAGAGGAGGATTCAAAGAGGCGTGTCAAAGAAGAGGTAATATCTGTTATCGATTCTTTCACTTTTCCTTCTTCTTGAACTTCATATTCTTTAGTTGTTTCATTATGAAGTAATAAAATCAGTATCCCTCATAAACTGATATGTTATTATAAATATGAAACAACCCTATTTCACCTTCTATCCATCCTACGGAAAACAAAATCATCGCTGGTGCGTACATACAGAATACCGTCTCCACGCCGTGGTGTAATATGTTTTTCCACAAACACCTTACATGGATGGGTATAATGGAGAAAATAGTAACTATATATCGTTATTATAACATCATACTGATTCTGATATATTATACTATCCACTCCAATTTTATTCAATAATTATGGGAATGATATAATCGCTCGTGCGTACGTACGGACTACCGTATCCACGACGCGATGAGATTCATTCTCCATGTTAACCATACATGAATGATCATAAAGTTTATATAATGAATAATAATGAAATATATTAAATAATAATGCTACTATATTTATTTATATATATATTTATGTCATCTATTTAGTTTCATTCAATTCAATAAGGAAACGAAAACATCGTTCATGCGTACGTACGACCTACCATCTCCTTGAACGGTGCATTTCATTACTTTTATCGATCTATAATATATATGTATATGATGAATATATATTACATATAAATCATGTTTTACATTTTTGAATTATGTAAATCAGGATATAGGTAATAATATCCAGAATGACAAGTCGAAACACATACGATAAATAAAATGATTTTACCCAAAATGATGCTTTAACATGGAACTTACAAAAGAACGGGTAATATAAAGTCATTAGTGAACCATATATGATATCTTAAAAATTAATATGATTCTTTAATAAGTCAATGACATTATTTAAATCATTATATAGGAGGTTCAGATACGTACTAAGCATATCGGGCCTAAGGTAAGGGATAATTTTTCAAATCTCATTTTTATCCGAGATTGCTCATTCGTAAGTATTTACTGGGGTTATTTCTATTATCCATGTCCATGTTTTATAAAAGTGTTTTCATGTATGTTTAAAGTAATTTTTACCCATTATTGAATTTTACAACATGGTATGTAAGGAATCTTTCTTTTGTTTACGTTACGAGGTACTTTTTGACTTTTCCGGCAAAAGTACGAGAATAATGTTTTTTTACTTATACGGAACGAACAGATTTTTATAATTTTAAAAAGCCACATTTTCATGAAGATTACTCCAAAATATTTCATGACTATTTTCAAAAAAATCATTTTCTTTTAAAATTTCATGATGTTTTGTGAAAAGAAATTGATTTTGAAGAAGAAAGGATATTTTCCTCAAGAATTCATTTCAAGTGTTTTATCAAAACCATTTTCTATCGAAGATGACATTATTTCATATGTGTATGTTTCAAGTATAATTTCTCTATGATTTATATGGTTTCAATTTTCTTATGATGAAATATCCATTTCTTTTATATGTATTATGTGATGATGGGATTATGTTTATGAAACCCATTTTATTCTTTGGGTTATGATGAACGTTTTAAGTTTATTTTGTGGCACAAGTAAGAATGATTTCACTATGAGATGGGTGTGACCTATATCTCCCTCCAATGCATTGGGTAAAGATTTATATCTCATGATATATACATGGATGGAATGGAAAGTTAAACCAGTTCAGTAATACAGGACTGGAACGAGGAGTGAACTCGATTCAGAAAGGGACTTTGTCCACTAAGATGGTCTTGGCAGCAATGCCTTGGATAATATGGAAATCATATCATGTACTTAATGGTTTCCACAATTACATGTTTTATTCCCATGCTATTTTATCATTCTTAATGTTTCTTTATGATCTATGCCTTACGTACTTTTATGTTTTATGTCATTTCTCAAGCTTTTGATGTTTAAACATTATGTTCATGATTTTAAGTTAAAATGTATATGGTATGTTTTATTTTATCCATGATTACACTTACTGAGCATTTGATCTCACCCTTTTTATGTTTTCTTTTCCGCAGGATATAAATAAAGGTTTTAGGTAAGAAAAAAAATGGGAAGATCTTTATGGGAGATGTTGAAGATCTTTCACCATGATTAGAAGATTACGTTCTAAGTTTCCAAAGACAATAAACTATTACAGTCCTTGTGTGTTTGTTTTTGTTATGTATTAATTATTCTGAAAAAGTAATGTAATGTCCATGTACGTCAAGCTTCGGGTCTCTACAAACACTCCCCTATATCATATGGATAATCAAATAAGGGACGTACACCCTCTCCAACTAGAGAAAATCATCCAATTATAATGGACACTTCAAGATAGGAACATAAATATTCCCATGATAACCACTTCTCCCAGCTACTGTCTCCAACTATATATAATAAGGAATATAAGAAAAAGTCTCACCAAGCACAGTTGGAGAATCAAGTGTCGATCTGTGATTTGGATCCACTTAATGCTGGTGTTCTTAAATCCATCATAAATTTATATGTTGCAACTCAATATACTAATTTCCCATTACCAAATTAAAGGATCAGTAGTAGTAATTAGTATGTTCCTCATCAGACGCTTCCTTGTAAAGGCTTTCTTTATTACAATTTGGTCAATCTTGAGAACCTATCTCTTGATGAGAGCCACGAAAACCCTCAGTGTGGCCAGAAGAACATGTATAAAGATGTTTTTCCCATTTCTATAATCCACCATGATGGTCCTCCCCAATATGGAATTCACTGCAAAATTTATCTCTCATTATAGATTCACATTTTCAAGAGAATCTTCCAACTTCCAATGTAGTGATGAGAAATCTCTCTTATCTGGAGGAACATTCAAATACAAGGATAGTCATGTATAATGACTTTTCACTGGTGGGTGGAATACTTTATCAAACTGATGAAATCCCATAGTTACAATCATTATTAAAACCACCTTTAGGTCATTTATCTTCCAATGCAACTATGCTATGCTCTACTTATCTTGCTAATTCTGATGAAATGGTAGAGAAACTACAAATTTGGTCTAATTAGGTGGAGGAACCTCTAGAAAAATATGGAGAGAATATATTGATCATGAGAAAACAACTTGATAAAAATGAAATTCCAGTCATGTTTTAGCCTTTGTCCACTACTCTATATAGAATTACAGAGATGTCGATGGCAGATTTTAAGCATGAAATCTACCTCAACTTGTGGAAAACTCTTTTTCATTTGAATGAAATGATTTTACCATATGATGAATACCCAATTCATGTCAAGGTAATAGAATTTTTAAAGAGAAAAATTGACTTTTATTCTCTCCTAGCGTACCAACATCTAAATATTGAGAAACAATAGGGTTCTGTTCAACATGAATGCCTCAATGCATTAATGAGGTTATGAAGATTGATCAAAGATACCACATCTTGTGTTCATATCAAAGTATGGGGAGAACATGGAAAATTTCATTTCACTTCGCTCCAAATAAATAAAATCTTAAAAAAGTTGTCTCATGAAATTTTATTTCTACATACTAGCTAAAACAAATGAATTTTGTTCATAACTGAAGAGATTCTTAGCCATAACAATCCTCAAATAGAATCCCCCAAATTCAGGCCTAAAGAGAGGAATCTATTGAGATAATTTTACATCAAACATTTTAGAAAATAAAAAGGCCTCCCACTTAGAGGATTCCAGTCATTTGATTGCATAAATTTCTAAAAAAGCACAATGGACTTTCAAAGTAGATGATTTAAGTGAGTTTCAGATAATACACCCAACCAATGTTCATACCAAAATTCATAAAAGAAAAAAGAGAAGTTGTGATGATATCATCTGTAGCTGTTCAGGAGCCACTACAACCCATAAGGCTTGGGGTTTTATTAACCCAACCATTAGAGTTAAAAAAAGATCCCAAAGGGTTGATAAAGATGAACAGGAATAACCCCAACACAGAAATATGGGGTATTTTTTACATTCACAATCTCCTCCTCAGTATAAGTCGGTTTCCTCATGATTAGGGAAGAATCCAAACAATGAACGCACAACTAAACTATCTAAGGATTCCCTTCAGGTTACTGTCTGCTAAATAGTTCCTAAGGAACTAAAAAATAGGAGGACATGGTATCATAAATGTAACATAAGAAGGAAATCTCATAGAAATTCTAATGGAATGCCTACAATGTGCTATGCATCTGTGAATTTCGCTAATTTCATCATTGAAGAACCACCAAAACATAAGACTGATTCAGTGGATTCTAGTGAATAAATTCATATTCCTAATATGGTTTACACTGAAATGAATATAGAATGTGCTTGTACCCAAAAATCATAGGCTCGCCCCAAATTTTTTATCCCCTCAAATAATTCATCTCTACCTCCTCGAAAGGAACCAAATAATGGAAAAGGTAAGGTTTATATTGTGACTCACCTTCCCCCCAGAGAAGGCCAATCCCTTTCACTGTAGGAAAGATTTTCTTAGTTATAGGAGGATATTAGGGAGTTGAGAAGATTCAATGTAGAGTTACTCTGAGTTAGAATTCCTACTATATATACTCCACAAGCAGATCATCAGCTTTCACTTCTAGTAGGATCAACCCAGAAAAGAAGGATTATGGTATCTACTAATGTGGATAATGAATTCCCTCAATTGGGTACACATACAGAGCATGGTAAGGAACATACTTATAGGCCTATCCCTATTGGTTACCAATGGTATATACCAGCGGTTCCACCACCAGTGGTTCTCCAAGTCGCTACACCTATTTAGGCTCCATCCACCACAGCTACTAAGGTCTCCGTTCAGCCAGATATTCCTTGATTTCTTATGAACACCATTGAGTTCTTAACAACTCAATTGGAATATATGGAAGGACGACACACAATAGTTAAACTAGAAATGACGTATTATCCTGAATGGGTAGATATGACTCCTCCAACAAAAATTGGGAATCCTACATCTCCAATTTTCAATATGTCAGGAGATCTAGAGCATCACTTGACACATTTTTCTCTCACTGTGATCCCATGATGGGGAACCCTGAATAATAGAAAGTAGTGAAATTCATATGCTTCATACAATCATTGAAGGGGCCAACCTTTGTATGGTACACGAGTCTGTAATCTTCATCAATTACTGGTTGGGGAGATCTCTATCAAAATTTCCTATTCTAGTTCTGGTCAATTCTATATAAGACAATAGTCTTCAATCCCACAAACTAAGAACAAAGGGGGAATCAAAGAGTCTAAAATTTCATTGCTAGGTGGAATGGGTAGAGTTACTCTTTAAACCTACCACTCCCTCAATAAGAACTATTTTCTATCTGTGTATAAAATATCTCTAAAGAGTTGTGCACACAATTTATCCCCATAAAATACATAGGTGGATTTCTAGATCTGGTCATGATTACTCGATAGTTGGAAAACCCCATCAAAGTGACCAAATCCAAGTCCTAGATAATCCCATCAACTTAGGGAAGGAGAAAATGAAAGGCATAGAATGGTATAGTTAAAATTATGGAGTCCCTTATACCCGCTCCTACCTCCAAGTCTGCATCATACCATGGACCCCAACCTCATGATCATCAGCAGCAATGAATTCCTCATTCGGATGATTCAAAAGATCAAAGTTGGAAATAGTTTGAGGAGATAAAAAACAAGGTCCATTATTTTCAAAATGATCATGTCCCTGGCCACTTCATCTTGGAAATGGGAAATAACTTAGTTAAGTTACCAAGGCTAGAGAAACCTAAAAAATAAAGAGTCGATGACCTCCCAAACAATATCACATTCCATAAAAATTCGGTTAACCCCATCCATGAGTTTTTTGTTTTTAAGGACCTCCTACAAAAGATGGTGGTCTCTAGAAAAGTGAAGATGAGAAATTCATTAGCCTAGGTAGGATATGTTACAGTTACCGATACAAAGGTGTACTGTGAATGGGAGGAAGTAAAATGTAAGAATTTGTAGAAATTCAATGATTGGATGGTCAGGATAACAATCAACCAAACTCTTTCCATTCTATGAAAATAGTTGAAACATTAGACTATGTCTCTTACTGATTCTGTTATAGAAAAGTTGACTTCTTCAAAACCCCAATCCTTTGAATTCCAATCCTCAAAGAAGTAATATGGACAAAAGAATAAGGAAAAAACAGAAGAATATGAGATTGTTTCAAGACTAATGTTTTCCTTAACCTTAGCATATTTCCTTCCAACCGTCTCAAAAGCATGGGCACCACCCTACCAAATGGTACAACAAAAATTGACAAGTCAGGCATAATCTTTATCAAATTAGGAGTTGATCTTCAGATCTATTAATTTTATTCACTTAAAGTATCCATATGAAAATGATGATTCCAATTTTGAACCTGAGTTTCCAAAACTTGATTGGAGAACTTGGGGAAGAGTTTGTTAGGGTGAAGGATATAGGGGAAGGCATGGATGTTCTAGAATCCATTACTGCAACCAAACCGCTGCTCGAACTGTTTATGTTGTAGAAACTTGTGGGAGATCCCTCCAATGAGATTAGTAGGAACAAGGGAACTCCGCCACACATGGTAGGGTATTCCCTAACATGATCATATTGGAATATCGATTAGATGTTATTCCACAACATCTTAAGAAAATGGGAAGATCTAGCTGGCCTAATCCACCAGGAATAGAAGTACTTCTAGATTCTTCCCCAAAAGAGGGTCCATCCACATTAGGAACATAAGCTTCCAAGGCGCCTACAAAATAAAATCTCCACATTGGAAAATAGAAACCTCTAGTTCATAAGTATGATTTGTTGAAGCAACTGGCCAAAGAACCATCCATGTTATAAACCTTAGATGCCCTGATTCTATCAAAGGATCTCCAGGAAGTACTCATTGAGGCTTTTCAAGTCTTGAAGAGTCTGAAGTTGAGGTTTCAACTCCATAAGTTTACTATATAGATAATGAACTAGCATAATTTCATATAGTCCTATCCTTTATGGACCAGGATGAGGGTTCCATCGTAAATGGAAACCTCAGGCCCTTGTACCTATCTAGAATGATTAATGAAACTGACATCCCATGATCCTTAATTAATAATGGCTCAAGAGTTAACCTCATTCTCATTGAGAAACTTCTCCAATTGGGCCTCACTGAATCCCACTTGTATTTATCCACTTCGATGTTACAGGTTTATTAAAAGAATGAGAAAGAACCTCAATGAGATTACGTTGAAAAAACAATTTGGGGATCTCATATTAGATTCAGAGTTCATGCTTGTCTATCAAGACACAACTTTCAATGTTTTGATCACAATTCATTAGCTACATCAAAAGGTCAACAATCTTTCATCATACCATCAATGTCTCAAATATTGTGGCAATGACCAGATTAAGATATTTCATGGTGATAATGTCCTATTCAAAACTATTGAATCTTAGTAAATTGATGCATATTACTATCATTAATAAGGAAAATGTTCCCTGGAAAATGAATTTACAAGAATAAATTCCATGAATGGTCTTATGAAGATCTCACCTAACCCATTCAAGAATCCCAGTGTAGATTATGTGCTTCCCATTAATAAAATTGGAAGGGTTGTCACAAATCCAATCACCTATTCAGTGGCTTCCATAATGTTAGTTGTGGAAACTAAACCTGATAGAATATGAGAAATCATTGTCTCACAAAGAAGTGATGAAATCCTAAAAGAATATGTATTTATTCCATCCACCAAGATTCAGTAAGTCTCTGCTTCATCATCGAGGCTAGAAGAAGTTTTCACACTCATAGAAAAATATAGGGGTATGGATTATAAACCCTTCATCTAACCTTCAGATCTTAAAAAGGCCCTTCATCGTCAGTTGGGTCATAGATGGTTTCCCCATCTTCAAGATGTCTAAATAGTGACTCCTCCCCAAGATTTTAAATTATTTCTTCATCACCCACCCTCCAAAAACAGGAAGAATAAGTAACACATGAAGAAGATTAAGAAGAGGATGGCCTCATGGATTCCTCTCCAGCAATTGAGGAAGGTGTCTCTACCACCCTTGATGAACATAGAGAAATAAATCTATATAAAAAAAGAAGATCCATGCCCCCACTCTTATTACAACATCCATGACTTAAGAAGATAATTAAGTGTATACTTCAATTTTGAAACAAAACCAGGATGTGATTTCTTGGAATTATATAGAAATTACATGTCTTGACCTAGAGGTTCCCACCCATCATTATAATTTTCCAGAAGATAATTAGGGATACAATTAAGTAGCAAGAATAACACACCCAACTCACACCTCCAAAATTAAGGCTGTAGTTGACAAAAAAATAAATGTTGACATCATCTGAGAGTTGGAATTTCCACTGTTGTTAGCCAATATAGTACCAATGATAAATAATAATGGGAAAATTAGAGTTTTTATTGATTTCATAGATCTCAATAGACATTGTCCCAAATATGAATTCCTTATTCTGATCATAGAACGCGTGATTGTTGTGACATTAGGGTATAACCAAATATAGATGACCTTAGTAGATGAGGAATGTATATCCTTCAGACCCCCTTAAGGAATATTTTTCTATCAGGTAATGTCCTTTAACATGAAGAATTTTGGTAAGGCATACCAAAATGCAATAAACCTATATCGACCCATACTTTACATACATGGTTTATAATTAAAAATTGAAGAATACTTATTACAACATATATAAAAACCATGAAAGGACCGTATAGGTATAGTGTCTTTAGAAACTGGGAAACATAAACAACTGGTTCATAAAGCATCTACATTGTCTCCCATTTATTTCGTCATATCTATAGTCTCTTTTTGGGAAAATATTACCTAATAACCTTCTTCCTGACCTGGGGAAAGAAAACATACAAAAGGGTGAGCTCAAATGCTCATTAAGGGTAAACAAAAGAAATATCAATCACATCAAATTTATAAGAACATGACATTTTGGAAATCATACCCTGCAAAAGAGATCATAATTTCATAACATGGGATAAATCATAGTAGTGAAATGTAATGCCAATAATCATAACATAAAACATGAAACTTTGTGGCATACACACATAATCATAGATAATCATTTCTTATTCGTCAATACTCATAGCCAAGACTATCTTAGTGGACAAAGTCCATTTCTGAACCGAGTTCACTCCTCGTTTCAGTCCTGTTTCACTGAACCGGTTTAACCTGCCATTCCAGCCATGTCTATCTCATCAGATATAAAATCTTTACCCAATGCATTGGGGGGAGATATAGGTCCCACCCATCTTATAATGATACCATTCTTATGTGTTCCACAAAATCATAAACCATACATCATAGCATAACCCATGTAATAAAAATGGTTATCTCAAACATCATGACATCATAAAACAATTCATATAAGATAAAGGAATTCATAAAAATATTTCCATCACAACATAATCAAATCAATGTAATAATAGGGATAGAAACAGAACCCTGTATTATCTTAGATGGAAAATAATTTTGATAAAACACTTGAACTTCATTCTTGAGGAAAATATCCTTTATACTTCAAAAACATTTTTCCTTTCTTAACATGTCATACAATTTTAAACTAAAAAAAGTTGATTAGAATTAAACTTTAATACTTTTAAAGGAAGATTCTTGGAAATAATGTTTTAAAAATCCATTCATGCCGTATAAGTTAGAAAAACATTCTTCTCGTACTTTTGTCCGAAAAGTCAAAAAGTACCTCGTATGAAAAATGACAAAAGATTACTTTCATATGTTTTACTAAAAACTCACCGAAGGGTAAAATTGGATTTAAAAAATTGTATGTGGATGGAAATAAATTTACATATTGAGAAAACATGGATGTGGATGATAAAATACACCCCAGTAAATACCAAAGTATAAAAAATCTCAGATAAAAATGAGATTGTGATATTTTCCCTTACCTTAGGTCCGATATGCTTTGTACGTGTCCGAAACTCTTGTATAATGATTTAAATAATGTTATTGAATTATTCCAGAATCATACTTATTTTTATTATATCATATATGGTCATATTCTTAGCTTCTTATTAGTAATATGTCATTACTACTTGTTATTCGGGTGTTTATTACTTTTTTGTTCTTATGCGTGTTTTGTCAAATAAATTTATATTCCTATTTATAGGATATAGATACATCATTTAATGAATGGTATTAGTGTAATATATATCATATTAATTCATTCAATTCATTTATATAATCACTATTCAATGAAGATCATATAGAACGAGTCGCATCACATCGTGGAGACGGTAGGCCGTACGTACGCACAAGCGATGATATCATTCCCATAATAATGGAATTGTATTGAAGTGTATGTATACTATTTCAGAATCAATATCACTTTACAATAATCATATATAGTTATTTATTTTCACCATTATACCCATCTAAGTAAGGTGGTGGTGGAAAACAGATTACACCACGGCGTGGAGACGGTATTCTGTACGTACGCACGCGTTGTGATTTCGTTTTCCGTAGGATGGATAAGAGGTGAAATAGGGTTGTTTCATATTTATAATAACATATAAGTATATGAGGGATATGGATGTTATTACCTCATAATGAAACAACTAAAGAAGAGTGATTAGAATAAGAATGGAACTTGAAGAAAATGGTAGAAGGTATTACCTCTTTCTCGAAGTGCCTCCTTTAAACGTTCTCTTAAGGCACTAGAGTTGGTCTTTTTAGAAGACCAGTACCTCTAGTAGGTTTCTAAGGAAGTGGGGAAGTGAAATGGGCAGGGGTTGGCCAAGCCTGAAGGCTCAAATTGGTGTGAGGAAGAGAGGGAGGAGGTGCCCTTTTATAAGGGAGGGGAGGGGCACCTTTGGAAAGTGTGGAAATATTATTTTATTATAAATTTATCTTCGGTTTGAAAAGGTCCAAAAATCATTAAAGATGACGTTAAGATGACTCATGGTCGAAATAAAATCATCATATCAGAATTGGACATTTTTTTGGAAAATATTTTAATCATTATAATATTATTTATTTAAATCATTTATTAATGAGGTAAATACTTCATCATTATTGTGTCATAAATAATTTAATTTATTTGGTGTCTAAAAATTATAAAAAAAATATCATAATGTAGGAAATATTTTTAGATTTCTAATGAATATTTATTGTCGAAAATATAATTTATATAAACCCTTATAAAAATTAATTAATAAAATATTTTTGTTAATGTCATTTTTGTCTTTACATTAAATTAATTAATCCAAATTGCCATTGTAACTAAGAAGTAGCTAAATGGGGTCCCAAAATCGACCCAAGGATTCCTATGGTCATCCAATACTCATCCAATAAGGTTAGGACAAGTGTCAAGGTAATTTTGAATTATTATAATATTCTTTTAACCTTGAATTACCCTATTTACCTTTAACCGTAGTAAATTAAAAAAATTACCGTAGTTACTATTCATAATATCAAAAAAATAAAAGTAACCTATTAAAATAATTTGGATCCACTGATTCAAAATATGGAATCCATTTTTCAAAATTAAAAACACAGAAGTTGCAGTAATTAATTTAAAATTAATCACGTTGTTAAGCAAACGAGTTTTAAAAGTTAAAACATTGCCAAAGATTGAAAATGTTTTTACCTATGAATTCAGTGTAAAAATAATGCTAATGACATACATTATATTAAATGGTAAATAAATATTATATTTATACTTTAAAAACATTCAATATTATAATTTAACCATATGAAGTATTGCGATGAAAAAAGTTGTTTTTAATTAAAATATAGCGTGTTTTTACTATTCATTATAATATGAAAGTTATCTGAATAATATGAAAAAATTATCCAAAGTAAATTTTCATATCCTAATTCTAAATAAGAATTTTATTTTGTCAATTTAAACTTATAAACTTGTCAAAAACTAGATTTAATGTGGGTGTGCCATCAAAAGGCGGTAAAACTGCATTTTTTGAAAAATACTTCTTTTATCCAAAAAACTGATTTTGTTTTCATACCTCATTCTAGAAAATGTATAGGATGAATTAAAATGTTATAAAATTCAAAAATCTGTTAATACTATTCATAACGGCTAGTATTATAATATATCGTTGTTTAGTGAAACTCGGTATTGCGTACGACGCAAGCTATCGAGGAAGGTCGCAGTTGTGTGTAAAGCAAGCCATGCTAGTGTTGTGTGTAGTGAAAGATTTATTTTGATGATTTATATAACATAAAAACAAAAATTTCTCATAAAAGTCTAGAGTGTTACATTCTACCCCCCTTAAAATGAATTTCTCCCTTGAAATTCGTCACTTCGTAACAAACTGATGAGGATACCTCTCCCTCATCATATCCTCAAGTTCCCATGTAGCTTCTTCTAATTGGTGGTTCCTACATAAATCTTTCACCAAGCGAGTGGTCTTGTTCTGTAGGACTTTTTCACCATGATCCAGAATCTCTATCGAATGTTCTTCATAAGAAATATCTTTTTCCTGCGGTAAAACTTCTGAGCTGAGTACATGTGAAGGATCAGGTATGTACTTTCTCGGGAGAGATACATGGAACACATTGTGAACTTGAGAGAGATTCGGTGGAAGCGCCAATCGGTAAGCTACCTTCCCAACATGATCCATAATTTCAAAAGGACCGATATATCTAGGGCTCAACTTTCCCTTATTTCCAAATCTCATTACACTTTTCCAAGGAGATATTCGTAAGAACACTTTATTACCCACATCAAACTCTAGGTCTTTTCTTCGGTTGTCGGCATAACTTTTTTGTCGACTCTGAGCTGCTCTTATGTGTTGTTGAATAGATCTGACATTTTCTGCCATTTCATCAACAAGATCAGGTCCTAATAGATTTATTTCCCCAACTTCATCCCAGCAAGTTGGAGTCCTGCATTTCATTCCATAGAGAGCTTCATAAGGAACCATCTGAATACTAGAGTGAAAGCTATTATTAAATGAAAATTCCACAAAAGGTAGCTGTTGATCCCAACCACCTTTGAAATCCATAGAGAAATCTCTCAAAATATCTTCTAGAGTTTGAATTGTCCTCTCAGACTGACCGTCTGTCTGAGGATGATAAGCAGTGCTGAAACTCAACTCTATATCCAGAGTATGCTAAAGACTTCGCCAGAACTTTGAGGTAAACCTCGGATCCCAATCAGATATAATAGAAAGTGTTACTTCATGCAATCTTACCACTTCCTTTAAATATATCCTGGCAATCTAATCTAGAGAGAAATCCTCTCTAATAGAAATGAGGTGTGCAGACTTTGTAAGACGATCAACTATGACCTAGATAGCATTATTGCCTTTGGATGTTTTAGGAAGTCCAGTGACAAAGTCCCTAGTGATGTTTTCCAATTTACATTCAGGTATGGGTAATGGTTGTAACATCCCATTAGACTTCTGTCTCTCAGCTTTAACTTGCTAACAAACCAAGCATCGAGAGACATATTCAGTAACATCTCTTTTCATGCCATCCCACCAGAAGTAATCTTTCAGGTCCCTATACATCTTCGTGCTTCCAGGATGAATAGAGAATGATGAACTATGAGCCTCATCCAGCAGCTCCTTCATTAATTCGGGGATGGGAGGAACACAAACCCGATTCCTGAACTTTATTATCCCATCACAATCAAGGTTGAATTCAGGATCATTTCTAACCTTCTTTTGGAACTGGACATCTTCTTTTTGAGCCTCTTTAATCTTCACATGTATATATGGTTGAACATTCATTTGACAAAGATACGATTTTCCCCTTTCATTATAATTCCAAGATCCATCCTTTGTAAATCCATAAATATTTGATCTTTTGTGATCCTCATCATGGATAGGCTAGCATGGTCTTATTGACATAATGCATCTGCCACCTTGTTTGCTTTCCCAGGGTGGTAATGAATTGAGCAGTCGTAATCATTAATCAGCTCCAACCATCTTCTTTGGCGCATATTCAGCTCCTTTTGTGTGAAAATATACTTTAAACTTTTATGATTAGTATAAATGTCACACCTTTCTCCATAAAGATAATTCGTCCAAATCTTTAATTCAAAGATTACCGCAGCTAACTCCAAATCATGAGTTGGGTAATTTTACTCATGGATTTTCAACTGTCGTGAGGCATAAGCTATCACCATATCATTTTGCGTAAAAACACACCCTAATACCTTCTTGGATGCATCATTGTAGATCACAAACCTTTCTCCACTACAAGGAAGTGTGAGCACAGGTTCACTGGATAACCTTCTTTTCAACTCCTTGAAATTCTCTTCACATTCCTCTGTCCAAACAAACTTAACTTCTTTCTGAGTCAACTTGGTGAGTGGATTAGATAATCTTGAAAAATCTTTCACAAAACGTCGATAATATCCAACCAAACCAAGAAAAATTTGTATCTCAGTTACTATTGTTGGTCTTGACCATCTTTCAATAACCTCTGTTTTTGCTGGATCCACAGATATCCCCTATTTTGAGATTATGTGACCAAAAAATGCAACTTTTTGAAGCCAAAATTCACACTTGGTAAATTTGGCATAAAGCTTATCCATTCTTAGGGTCGTTAATAAAATTCTCAAGTGATCTTCATGTTATTCCTTTCTCTTTGAATAGACAAGAATATCATCTATAAAGACTACCACAAACTGATCAAGATAGTCTCTAAAGACTCTATTCATCAGATCCATGAAGATAGCATGGGCATTAGTAAGACCAAATGGCATCACTATTAATTCATAGTGTCCATACCTTGTACGGAAAGCCATCTTTGTTATATCCCCCCTTTTGACCCTTAATTGATGATACCCTGAACGAAGATCAATCTTGCAAAAATATTGAGCTCCGCGTAGTTGGTCAAATAGGTCATCAATGCGTGGGAGAGGATATTTGTTCTTGACAGTGATCTTGTTAAGTTCTCGATAATCAATGCAGAGTCTCATTGATCGATCTTTCTTCTTAACAGACAGAACAGGTGCTCCCCAAGGTGACGCACTAGGGCATATGAATCCTTTATCAAGATTCTCTTGGAGTTGATTCTTCAATTCCTACAACTTAATTGGGGCCATTCTATAAGGAGTATTTGAAATAGGCATAGAACCCGGTACGAGTTCTATTGAAAACTCAACTTTACGATTTGGTGGAAGAGCTGGAAATTCCTCCGAGAAGACATCATCAAATTCTCGTACAATGGAAATATTATTAATTGTGAGTTTCTCTCAAAACATTTGAGATAAATAACCTTAATTTAGTTGAATCAAGACCCATAAGATAGAAGAAATTTCCACTGGAAGGTTATGTTCATCCTTGCATCAACAGACGATCATAGATTGATCTAGAATATGAAATGTGACTTCCCTTCTTTAGAAATTTATATGAGCTCCATATAAAGAAAGCCAATACATGCCAAGAATCACATCAAATTCTACTATAGGAAGTATCACAAGATTTACAAGAAGCACTTTCCAACAAACTTCAATCGGAGAAGAATTGTAAACTTTTGATGCGACTGTTATTCCATTCGGAGTTGTCACAGCCAACTCAACATCTAATTGTTGAGGTAATACGGCAATACCCTTAGAAAATTCTTCAGAAATAAAATAGTGGGTGGATCCAGAATCAAATAAAACATTTTCTACTTTAGAGTGGATGGTAAGTGTACCTCTCACCACTTCGTTGTCGTACTCCACATCGCCTATAGTAATTTCATGTGACTTTCCTTTCTCTTTGGCCTTAAGAATTTGTTGACATCGATCATCATCATCAACCCTTGGATTTGGCAATTGATTGGCATAATTCCCCATCTCCTTTCACTTGAAACATTGAAGTGTAGTAGGTTCATTCTGTGTATCCCTTCCTTTGTTTGCATCATTAGACCTCTTCTTCCCATTATTTCGACATTTAATTGCCCGATGACCTTCTTTTTCACAATTATATCATTTTCTTGTCCCCTTGAGACAATTTCCTCCATGTTTCTTTCCACACTTTGAGCATAAGGGAAAACTCATCTTATTTTCAGTGTGGTCTTTAGATTTTCCTTTGAATTCCATTTTACTCTTCTTATCAAACCCATGTGACTGATGGGTTACACCAATCTCCATCTCAACCTTGAGAGCACATCAAATAATTTCCTCGTAGCTATTGAAGTCCCTTATGGATAAAGCCCTTAGAAGACTTGGTTTTAAGCCACTAAAGAATAGATCGATCTTACTCTCGGGTTGGATAATAATTCTGGAAGCTTACCTTTCAAGTCTTGTAAAATTTTCTTTGTAGGTACCAACAGATTCATCATCCTTTTGCTTCAGTTCAAGAAACTACATCTCCATCTTTGTTCAAATAATACGAGGAAATACTTATTGAAACATAAGTTCTTGAACTCGTCCCATTCCATGGACTCAATTTCATCCCTTTGCCTCATATTCTTAATAAGATTCCACCATTGATCAGCATCACCTTCCAAACAATTCACTGCTAAGATGACATTATCATGTTCGGAACATTGAAGAACTGAAAATATCATTTCAGTGGTACTGATCCATTGTTCATCCACTAATGGATCAGAAGACCCGCTGAATGAAGGTGGACGCTGCCTCATGAAGGATTCAATATAATGTTGCTCCTTCCTTTGCTCATTTGGATGTCCTGCATGATTCATATCTTGGGAAAGTTGTGTGAGCATGGCTACAAGATTTTTCATTCCAGCTCCCATATCTTTTGGTTTCTCAGGGGGACAATCATTGCATTCCCCATCGCATTCCGCATTAACACGGTTCCTTCGGGTTCCATCCATTGACTAAAAAAAAGAAGAATAGTGTGAGCAACACTAATTATAAAAAGAAAACCACATAATCAAGAACAAAATTTTACACTTAAGGTCTTATCATAGGCTGTTCATGGAAATTTCTAAAACACTAATATTGTGTTCTATTCTTAGACATATCCTTAGGTTTATTACTAAGGCTTTCACATCCTAGTTTCCAAAGGTTGACTATACATTTCCTATGATACCAACTATAGCGAACCATACTTTACATACATGGTTAATACTTCAAAATTGAAGAATACTTATTACAACATATAGCAAAACCATGAAAGGACCATATAGGTATAGTGTCTTTAGAAACTGGGAAACATAAACAACTGGTTCATAAAGCATCTACATTGTCTCCCATTTATTTCATCATATCTATAGTCCCTTTTTGGCATATCTTACTTAATAAACTTCT
The DNA here is from genome assembly GCA_963277665.1 of Viscum album. NCBI lineage: Eukaryota > Viridiplantae > Streptophyta > Magnoliopsida > Santalales > Viscaceae > Viscum > Viscum album. The sequence continues at coordinate 1,787,772,940 of OY728165.1, read as the reverse complement.
TCCCGACCTGGGGAAAGAAAACATACAAAAGGGTGAGATCAAATTCTCAGTAAGGGTAAACAAAAGAAATATCAGTCACATCAAATTTATAAGAACATAACATTTTGGAAATCTTACCCTGCAAAAGAGATCATAATTTCATAACATGGGATAAATCATGGTAGTGAAATGTAATCCCAATAATCATAACATAAAACATGAAACTTTGTGGCATACACAAAAAATCATAGATAATCATTTCTTATTAGTCAAGACTCATAGCCAAGACTATCTTAGTGGACAAAGTCCATTTCTAAACCGAGTTCACTCCTCGTTTCAGTCCTGTTTCACTGAACCGGTTTAACCTTTCGTTCCAGCCATGTCTATCTCATGAGATATAAAATATTTACCCAATGCATTGGAGGGAGATATAGGTCCCAGCCATCTTATAATGATACCATTCTTATGTGTGCCAAAAAATCATAAGCCATACATCATAGCATAACCCATGTAATAAAAATGGGAATCATAAACATCATGACATCATAAAAAAATTCATATAAGATAAAGGAATTCATAAAAATATTTCCATCACAACATAATCAAATCAATGTGATAATACGGATAGAAACATAACCCTATATTATCTTATATGTAAAATAATTTTGATAAAACACTTGAACTCCATTCTTGAGGAAAATATCCTTTCTACTTCAAAAACATTTTTCCTTTCTTAACATGTCATACCATTTTAAACTAAAAGAAGTTGATTAAAAATAAACTTGAAAACTTGTAAAGGAAGATTCTTGGAAATAATGTTTTAAAAATCCATTCATGCTGTATAAGTTAAAAAAAATCATTCTTCTCGTACTTTTGTCGGAAAAGTCAAAAAGTACCTCGTACGAAAAATGACAAAAGATTCCTTTCATATATTTTACTAAAAACTCACATAAGGGTAAAATTGGATTTAAATAATTGTAGGTGGATGGAAATAATATTAGATATTGAGGAAACAAGGATGTGGATGATAAAATACACCCCAGTAAATACCAAAGTATAAACAATCTCGGATAAAAATGAGATTGTGATATTTTCCCTTACCTTAGGTCCGATATGATTTGTACGTGTACGAACCTCCAGTATAATGATTTAAATAATGTTATTGACTTATTACAGAATCTTACTTATTTTTATGATATCATATATGGTCATATTTTTAGCTTCTTATTAGTAATATTTCATTACTACTTGTTATTCAGGTGTTTATTACTTTTTTATTCTTATGCGTGTTTTGTCGAATAAATTATTATTCCTCTTTATAGGATATAGATACATAATTTAAAGAATGGTATTATTGTAATATATATCATATTAATTAAATCAATTCATTTATATAATCATTATTCAATGAAGATCATATAGAACGAGTTGCATCACATTGTGGAGACGCTGGGTCGTACGTACGCACAAGCGATGATATTGTTCCCATGATCATGGAATTGTATTGAAGTGTATGTATACTATTTCAGAATTAATATCACTTTAAAATAATCATATATAGATATTTATTTTCACCATTATACCCATCCATGTAATGTGGTGGTAGAAAATATGTTACACCATGGCGTGGAGACGGTATTCTGTTTGTACGCATGTGCGGTGATTTTGTTTTCTATAGGATGGATAAGAGGTGAAATATGGTTGTTTCATATTTATAATAATATATCATTATATGAGGGATACTGATGTTATTACCTTATAATGAAAAAACTAAATAAGAGGAAGTAGAAGAAGAATGGAACTTGAAGAAAACGGTAGAAGGTATTACCCCTTTCTCGAAGTGCCTCCTTTAAACTTTCTCTTAAGGAACTAGAGTTGGTCTTTTGAGAATACAAGTAACTCTTGTAGGTTTATAAAGAAGTGTAGAAGTGAAATGGTCCGGGTTTTTCCGAGAATGAAGGCTCAAATTGGTGTGAGGAGGAGATGGAGGATGTGCCCTTTTATAAGGGATGGGAGGGGCACCTTTGGAAAGTGTGGAAATATTATTTTATTATAAACTTATCTTCGGTTTAAAAATGTCCAAAAATCATTAAAGATGAAGATAAGATGAATCATGGTCGAAATAAAGTCATCCAATCATAATTTTACATGTTTTGGAAGATATTTTAATCATTATAATCTTATTTATTTAAATCATTTATTAATGAGGTAAATACTTCATCATTATTGTGTCATAAATAAATTAATTTCTTTGGTGTATAAAAATTATAATAAAAATATAATTATGTAGGAAAGATTTTTAGCTTTATAATGAATATTTATAGTCTAACATATAATTTATATAACCCCTTATAATAATTAATTACTAAAGGATTTTTGTTAATGTCAATTTTGTCTTTACATTAAATTAATTAATCCAAATTGTCATTGTCACTGCCTAGTGGCTCAATGGGGTCCCAAAATCGACCCAAGGATTCCCATGGTTGGCCAATACTCATACAATAAGGTTTGGAAAAGTGTCAAGGTAATTTTGAATTATTATAATATTCTTTTAACCTTGAATTTCCCTATTTACCTTTAACCGTAGTAAATAAAAAAAATTACCGTAGTTACTATTCATAATATCAAAAAAATAAAAGTAACCTATTAACATAATTTAGACCCACTGATTCCAAATATGGAATCCATTTTTCAAAATTCAAAACACAAAAGTTGCAGTAATTAATTTAAAATTAATCTCGTTGTTAAGCAAACAGGTTTCAAAAGTTAAAACATTGGCAAAGATTGAAATGTTTTTACCTATGAATTCAATGTAAAAATAATGATAATGACATACATTATATTAAATGGTAAAAATATATTCTATTTATACTTTTAAAAAATTCAATATTATAATTTATCCATATAAAGTATTGAGATGAAAAAGGTTGTTTTCAATTAAAATATAGCGTGCTTTTACTATTCATTAAAATATGAAAGTGATCAGAATAATATGAAAAATTTATCCAAAGTAAATTTTTATATCCTGATTCTAAAGAAGAATTTTATTTTGTCAAATTAAACTTATAAACTTTTCAAAAACTAGATTTAATGTGGGCGCGCCATCAAAAGGTGGTAAAACTGCATTTTTTGAAAAATACTTCTTTTATCCAAAAAACTGATTTTGTTTTCATACCTCATTATAGAAAATGTATAAGATGAATTAAAATGTTATAAAATTCAAAATTCAGTTAATACTATTCATAACGGCTAGTATTATAATATATCGTTGTTTAGTGAAACTCGGTATTGCGTACGACGCAAGCTATCGAGAAAGGTCGCGGTTGCGTGTAAAGCAAGTAAAGCTAGTGTTGTGTGTAATGAAAGATTCCTCTGATGATTTATATAACATAAAAACAAAATATTTCTCATAAAAGTCTCGGGTGTTACAGAACCACCCCATCAGAAACTTCATGGGAAATTTGTTCAATACTATATTGATGATATAGTAGTCAAATATAGACAACATTATAATCACTTGAATTCACTAGTGACCATATTCAGCATGCTTAGATAGAATATTCTGAAGATGAACCCCTTAAAATGTGATTTCAAGGTAACCCCAAGAATATTTCTTAATTTTATTCTACACCCTCATGACATTGAAGTCGATCCCAATAATACTAAATCTATCCTCCTAAAAAAAGAAATAGGTGAGAGTAATTTAAGGAAACTGTACCTATATCCAAAACTTCATAGCTAATTAGGAAGTAAAGTGTTTTCCCTTTACCAAATTGATGAAGAAGGGGTCACATATAAATAGAACAATAACTTCCAAGAGGCATTTGATACCCTCAAGAAATAACTCTTGATCTCACTAGTATTTATGCCCCCTATAGAAGTAAATCCACTCATTCTATATGTGAAATCCTTAGAATGATCACTGGGCACCTTTCTTGTAAAAAATAACAATTTTGTGAATTAAAACATCCTTTATTATCTCATTTAAACCATGATCAATGCAGAGACACAATAAAAGGACTTTGAGAAGAGATTCCTTGCATTAATCTTTGCAGTTCAGAAGCTAATAAATTATCTACCACATCATGAGGTCCACTTGGTCTCTTTCAATAACCTGTTAAAATTTATCCTCATTTTTTCTATGGTTACAGGACGTCTGAAACGATGGGATTTTATTTTATAGCAGTTTGATATATGGCTTGTGCTTCAGAAATCAGTGAAATACTAAGCCTTCGTAGACTTCCTTGTTGAACACCTATCTGCATAAGAGACATAATTGAAAACTTAAATTCCTGATGAATAAATCTTCTCTATTTAATAATGTAGCCAAATGTGGGAAATTTACATTGATGGTTCTTCCAAAAGTCCAATGAGGGAGATAATGGAATACCTTAAGCTTAACAAGGTTGGGTTAAGAATTGTGATTATCTCCCAAAAAAGTGTTTCCATACTCTTTCTTATTATTATAAGGTCATACAAACAATGAGGGAAAATATTCGGCTCTCATTGAAAGCATGGAATTTGCAATCCAAGTATTATTGAACCCCCTAGAAGTAAAGGGTGATTCAGAATTGATAATCAAACAGATCAATAGGAGTTATGATATCGTAAAAGAATAGAAAACACCACTATGTGATTATGTCCAAGGGTTAATGGTAGAATTTTCAATCGTTCCCACATAAACTCACATCCCATTATCAAGAAATGCTCAAGTAGATGCATTTTAAAATGTAGCTACTTCTTCAGCATATCCAAATCGAGACTAAATAGTCATCAGCATTGACCATTGTCTAAGGGTTTCACATTTGGTATAGATTAGAGTAGAGAAGATAAATGTAATCCATCCCATCCCTGAGACATATATCCCTACAATGGAATGGAAGACACCCATCATGAATTATCTTCAAAATGGAGTACTTCCATAGGAAATTGTTAGAAGATAGAGGATAAGGTGGCGAGTAGCTATTTTCACTCATTATGATGGCCCAAATCACCAGAAAGTCATATACAAGTTAGGATTTAATGGAGTCATTCTCAAAAGTTTTGGAGAAGTGAATGTGGATATTAAGGAAGAAGTACATGCAAGAGCATGTGGTTATCACCAATTAGGGTATAGACTTTCTGACCAAATTTGAAGGATTAGATACTTATGGCCTTCGATCACACCAGATTGCACAGAATTCACTAAAAAGTGTAATCCCTGCCAAGTGAATGCAAATTTCATTCATCAACCCATGGAGTTAATACATACAGATAGGTACTCCATGTCATTTTCCACGTGGTGAATGGATGTTGGTGGACCATATCCTCTAGCTATAGCTAAACAGTTCAAGTACATCCTTACTAATACTGATTTCTTCTCCAAATGGGCTGATAAAATACCTCTCAAGGAATTTAGGTCTAAAAAAACTGTTATAATTTTCGAATATAATATCATCACTAGATTTGGTGTCCCTTATACAATATTGAGAGATAATGGTACCAACTTCTATTTTTTAGAGGTAGAGAAGCTATATCAAGAACATACTATCAAATCCAACCATTCATCCCACTATCATGCGGTGCCAATAGAAAAATAGAGGTTTTTAATAATAATATGTCCAACATACTCCAAAATATGGTGGATATTGATAATAAGTCTTATCCTAATAAGCTATTTCATGAATTATGGGCCTATAGGAATACAACTCATACAACCACATGGTAAACAACATACTCATTCGTATATGATATAGAGGGAGTTCTTCTTATTGAAATTCAGTTTCCATCACTCAGAGTTTCCATCTGTGATCAATTATCCACTGATGGAAAAACCTAGAAACTGTTAGATGGGTTGGACTAACTGGATGAGAAGAGATTGAATACATTTCATCACTTGAAAGTCTATCAGAACCGAATAGTGTGAGATTTCAACAAGAAGGTCCACCTTTATTCATTCCTCCAAGGTGTGTTGGTTTTGGTCCTTAGGTCTCCAATGATACCAGGAAAGAAGCCTCCAAATATTGAGACAATGTTGGAGGGACCTTACTATATACATAAGGTATAAACTTATGGAGCTTATTCCTTAATCTCAATAGATGGATAACTCACTAAAACTCTAACCAATGGAACGTTCCTAAAGAATTATTTTTTGTAATCAGAAAAAATATGTACTTGTTGAATGAAAATAAACTACATTACAACCATAGTCTTAGATGCGGGACATTAAAATGCACAACACCATTTGCTTTAATGTTGTATGATGTTAAACTATGTATCATGATCGTCCCTATAACATGATGATAAACTACATGACATGCTGTCTAAGCTATAATATTTTAAACTACATCGCACTAGTTTTCCTCACCACATGACATTAAAATATATAGTTAACATATCCCTTATTTTACATTAATAAATCCACAAGAAACCATGAATGGACATGCCTTATGGTCCCTCAAAAGATGAGTAGATTCAATTCATACACCTCACTCACCTCATTTCAACTTCCCAGTGGCACTTGATCACCATTTTCTCCCTATGTTTGAATCAGACCTATAAAGGGAATAACTTCAAGAATTGCATGTGGATTTATTATCATAATTGTGAGATATGTAGTGATGTGCAGATCTTCTATCTCGGGTCTAGCTGCAATGTTTCTATCATGTCAGGTGACCTCATGTCCCTACTGCATGATGATAAACTGCACAGTCCACTAAGAATTATGTGGGGTTTGATTCTTTCTCTAACAAGATATGTATTAATTCCTGAATATCCAATCCAAGGTCAACTTGTGACCATAAAGAAACAATTTCCCCTTTCTTTTTATATGAGCCAATTCTATATTGTGAATCCTTCTAGAACATGAGGTTTGATTCCCATTGCATCTTGTGTTTGGAGCCCAACCATTTTCCTAGAAAATATCTAAAAAAATATTAAATACCCTTCCTCGCATCAAACCTTAGTTGGTGAGGGGAATTTTGGTAAGAACTGTTTGTGGCTTGATTCCTTCCCCAACAAGATACGTAGTGACACCTGGATATCTAATCTTGGGTCCAACCATAATGAAAAATCATTTTTCCTATTTCTGTGAATAATATCTACATAAGAGAACTTTCCTAGACTTATGGCTTGATTACCATTACAATGAGATACATGGTGATGCCTAGACCTCATAATTTAGTTCTGACCATCAGTATAAAAATTATCAAAATCCATTTTACCCATGGCAAACCCCAATTGGTTTGGGGAAAATTTATCTAGAACTACATGTGGCATGATTATTTCCCCAATAAGATACATAGTGAAACCTAAGTCCTACACCCTAGTTCAGTCACCATATAATCATCATCCCCCTATCATTCATGTGTGTTACCATTTTATTATAGAGGAAAATTTTACTATTCTTTATTTCTCACACCGAGAATAGCTCATGTGGGTTTAGGAATTTGGTAGAGGAATATTCTGTATAAAAAAGGTTTCTCAATACCCATTAGTGATTTCAATGGTCCTGGAAATAGGACCTTAAAAGGAAAAATAGTTATCCTCATCATGTGATAATAAACCGCATGATATTCTCAAAAACTATGTGTGGTTTCATTCCATTTTTATGAATTTTTTCATGGAACCCAAACATCACTCTTGGGATCAACCATAATGTTTTCATCACTTAACACCTATTCACCTATATCCTTATCGCATGATGTTAAACAACATTGTATTTCAAGATCTATGAATGTCTTGATTCTTGCTCCGGGGAGATACATAGTGACACCCAGATCATACATCCTGGTCCAGCCACCATTCAAAAAAATGCCCCCTATCCCTATGTATGGACCAATCCTATGCAATGAGACCAATTACTAGATCTATGTGTGGCTTGATTCTCACTCATATGAGATATTTAGTGACATCTAGAATTTCAATCTTGGGCCTAGTCACAACATGATTAAAATAATGTATATTTCCTCCCATGTATAAGTCATATCTACGTCAGGATACTTAATATGATCTCTCATCTTATATATGAACCCGTATTCAAAGAAACCCTTATTATCTTCCCCTTATGAATTCAATTGGGGTATAAAATCTTTATTTAAGAACTATGTGTTGATTGATTATCACCCCTATCAGATACATAGTTATATCCAGAACTTCAATCACAGACCCCTTCACAAGACAACATAATAAAGAATTCACTTTCCCACATTCAAATAAAAATTTTATTTGATAGATTTTATTTTAGGTCCTCTACATAGAGAGCCCACCAAGGAAACTAGAAATGTACCAATTATACATATGAGTCATATCTATGTAAGGGACTCCAAACTCATGACCAATATCAGTCCAAATACTTCCCTTGTGCATTGGAAATTACCCCATTCACATTTAATACTTAAAATATTGAATACATTAAAATATACATAAACTTTATTCATTTTCTAGTAGAAGGGTTTTTGATACCTAAGATCTCTTTTTCCTGGATATGAAGTACATGCCCCCAATTGGCCTTATATCATTTGATCACATAATAGGCCTATCAGCCAAAGGATTCCACTATTTGGCAATGTAGTATATTCCCTAACTGGACATGCATAATAAAGCTCTCATAATGGGTTATTCAAATAGCAGTAACTTCATTCTTGGGATAAACCTCTTATGACCCTCTAATATTTGATGATGATATACAGGAACCCATCATTTAAAATGGTTATCCTTTGTGTATTTATAACATATTCTTTACCTCTACCTGAAAGAATCCAAGACCATGGATTACACTTTTCCCTCTAATTTTTTCAAATCATATTGGAATAACCTAAGTCCATTTGACCACATATCATTCATTGTTTCCCTAATATTTTGGTCGTAGTCATATTACCTAAAACTACATGAACCATATTTCCTGTGCTTGGGTTAGACCTTCATAGAGATCATATTACCCCAATTAATTTGAAATTATAACTTGGAATAACTTATCATTCTTTAGGAACTTTTCTCCATAAACCAAACTTTGTGCTTGGGAATATTCAAATATACATAAAAATTCATCATACTTTATCTACATAATGTCAGAATTACTGAGATCCCTTTTACCTGACTATGTAGTACATGCCCGTAGTTGGTCATGCATCAGTTTCTCATATAACGAGCCTCTATGCCAAAGGATGCCACAATTTGAATATGCAACAAATTACCTAGCTGGATCTACATCATACAACCCCCATAGCATGTTTTTTAAATAAAAGTAACTTCTTTCGTTGAATATACCTCCTTTAATTCCATTTATCCCTTTTCCCATATCACTCTTCAGATTTGAGAATACCCAAATCATTGCATACAAAATTTTCCTTACATACTTCAATATAATAGCATATTTCTAAACATATTACTCAGAATTTGAGAACCATCAAACTATTGGTCAAATATAAAGACCTTAAATCAAATCCCATAATGTCATTACTATGTGACTTGTAACTTCAAAACATAATTTCATTACTGTATGACTTTAAACTAAACATCCCCCTAATTTCCTTTCTATATGACATTAAATTTCATAGCATAATGTCGTTGCGGCATGAGTTTAAATTTCACAACATAATGTCTTTTCTGCATGACATTAAATTGAACAGAATAATATATTTACATCATGACATTAAACTGCACAACATAATATCAAAAATGCCCTTTATGAAAAAATGTACCTTCTTTAATACATAATATTCTTAAAGGAGTGTCTTCTCATTCATCACTAAATTCGGTATATATGATTCTTTTATTCATAGACATCTTTCCATGGAAAAGACACCAAATGTGGTCTTAAGACATCCAAATCATAAACTTTCTATGCTCATTAGTAAAAGAATATCAGAATTCTTGAGAGATACATTACCTAAATATGTTGTACATGCCCCCAGTTCACCTTGCATAAGTCTCCCTTACAACATGCATGTCAGCCTAAGGACACCACTACTTTAATATGAAGTATATTCCCTAGTTGGCCTTGGATAAAACAACCCCCATAATGGTTTTTTCAACTAGCGGTAACTTTGTTATCATGAGAAACCTTCTCTATTTCTGAATACCATGTTTGGATTTGGAATTCATAAAAATTGTATCAACATTCCCCTTGTAAATATCAAAATAATATCATAACATTCGTATCCATCCAGCCTTTCTTGAGTTCTAATTTCAAAATTCATGGTCAAAGATATTCAACCTAAAACATTAACTTTATTAGTCCAACATGAGTGACTATAAACTACCCACAAAAATAGACATATCACTCACTAGTTTGAAAACCCGAAAAGGTTAATCTAGAAAATAGTTGAGTCTTAGCTCCCTAGACCTACACTCTATAAATTTTAGGTAATATTGAGCGATAAAAAGTAAAAAGGCACAAAAATTATTAGATTGAAAACCCAAAAAGGGTGTCCAAATCAATAGTTAAGTCTCACCCTCTAAGTCTGCTCCATATTTATCTTAGGAAATAATTAATTTTATTACACATAAGACACAATTTTTTTGGGTTTTTCATAAAATCCTAGTAACAGTCAAACTACTCTCATTGGGACCCTTGGCTTAGGTAAAATTTTAGAGTGCCTCTCATTCCTATAATTGTAATTATGATTTTCTAACAAGAATATGATTTGTTATGAAAATTATCTTTGAGATTAATATTATAGGATGAAAGTAGGGATGAATATATAGATGGATTAAATCAAAATTATTTTCATTTATAAGAAGAAATCCCCCATCAGAACATACTCTTAAATGATTCTCTCTATTCTAAATCACAACAGGCCTTCAATATAACTCTTTATCTATTAAACAGCCCGTAGAGCCCCATCAGCTAGTTATTGAATCTCAATCAGTTGAGACATATGATTTCTAGGCCCTGGGTCTTAGTAAAAAAATTGAGCATCATTCCAAATTTTATGTCGCTCCAAAACCAAGAAAATTATGTGGGAATTCATCAATGTTATCTATTTTTACATTAAAAAAATATTCTATTCATTCTGAATGAATCAAATTCAAAGGGGGGATTTTTTTAAACTATTAAATGTGTTTCATGCACTTCTATAAAAAATTTAAGATGTGAACCTCACTTTGAAACCAAATTTTGAGTTTAAGTTGAAATGAGTCTTTATGCTAGAAGAAGAAGGTTATTGGATATCCATATGTTGCGAGCAAAACCCTCCTCAATCAGGCTCAAAAAGATCATGGTGTGACTCTGCATTTTTTATGGGGTCCAATGATGATGGAAAATCTATTGACCTAAAGGGAAGATACCATAGCCTAACATTGATCCAAAGTAGGGGTGTAGGGGCGCAACCCCTACGTTATGGAGCATCTTTTTCACCAAAATCCTCAAAACACCATCGACGCACTGGGTAATTTCATGTGACATACCTGCACACATGTAATTGCATGACACCTTACTTTCACACCAAATAACATTCACCCAAGGTCTCATACATTCCTATAAATAGACCCTTTTGGTCTTTATTTGGACAGACGAATTTCCCTGAAGGCTGACATTTGCTCTGACCACCCTAGTGATTATTTCAAGTCCTTTGAAACCTTAGAGGTAGTTTCATAACACCAAAATAGAGGGAATCCAAGGGTGATAGTGAGACTTAATTACATGAAGTGTTATAAATAAACAACATTTGGGTGTCCAGTTCAACCACCCTCCCCCAAATTTCAGAACACTTGTGCAATCATCCTTCCTTAAACTGGAAGTTGTGCACCTCACATCTGGGAATAATTTAAAAGAACCATAAAGGCTTGAGACAAATCTCTACTGAGTGTAGTAATCTAGGTTTTTTGTTATGTAAGGAGAAACTAATTTTCCCAATCCTAATTATGTGCTACCAAATTTCACATCATCCGCTTGAACTCTACTTACTGGTTCACCTCACCTCTTCAGTATGCAGGAGCCTTTCATAAAGCCACCTTAAATTCCATTCATGGAAGTTCCTTTCCATCATTGGATCCATTTTCTAAAAGGGATCATTTTGAAACCTCCACCAAGACCTCCTGATTGACAAAACATTAGGGAAAGGAAAATTAGCATGTCTCCCATTTGGATTTGTATTTCTAAACCCAATGGTTTCCCACACTTTTCCTATTAGGGAGCCAGGGTACTCGGGGTGTCTATAGATTTCTATGTCTACGGTTACATGGAAACTTACCCTAGCTATAGGGTTTTAGAGTTCCCCATATTTGATTCTGGTGATAGGAATATGTCCTCCCCTTCTCATCTCTAAGACCCAAAGTCTCCGGTCCCTAGTATGGAGGGAAAGGATCACAATTTCTTTTCCCTTTGACTAATGAAAAGTCTCCCTCCACTAACTGGACCAATAAATGGGAAACAATAATGGTGTAATCCCATATCCTTTCATGTAGGAGGTTGTAGTATTTCTCCTATTTACTTCTTCCACTTTCAATCCTTCCTTACATTGGACCCATGTCCAATGTAAATTGAAGATAGGGAAGAATCATTGCTACGACCTCTTCTGCCATATCCCCATCCACTTCCATTGTAGCCCTGGCCTTTCCCATCATCAAAGGAAGGAATGTGTGTGGTTTTTTGAATCTTTTAAATCCTATTTATTCTCACACAGATCATGATTCATGTGGTCTAAATTTTTTATAATGATTACTACATCCACACAATCCACCTAAACGAATGAACTGTGATAACTTTTATTCCCACCATAATTGGGATATGTAGTAAGACTTATAAAGGCATGAGATCTATACCATCTCATCCATGAAATGAGAAATCATTACCCCCATCTAATGGGCCTCCTCTTAGGTGTGATCCCCAAACTACATTGAGGTATGATAAATTTGACTTATGTTAAACAAGTTCTGCATGAAACCCACGTAGGGTCTTAGCTCAATGAGTATCGTCCTTATGAATAACCCCAAATTTTAATTACCTTAATCTAGGTATCCCCTTTAGGAGTAACCCCTGATTTAATCCCCATATCACCATGCGGTAAAAAAATCTCCCATGGCCCCTTCACAGGAGATATTATTATTAGGAGTAATTTCCATCCTATTTTCTCCAAGGGGCTATACTCCCCTGTGATACATACCCTTGAGGGCCTATATAAGCACAGGTCATCAACAATGAACTATGTAGGATTTTTTTCCCCTCAAAATGGGATATATAGGAAGCCTCCCAAAGGTTCAAACCCAACATTCTAAACCAACCCTGTTTTTTTGGGTCAAATCCCCAGCAGGGTCTAATTCAAAAGAAAAACTCATACCCCTTCCATGTTCCTTGGTCTACATAGTTATAAGTCCCGCACCAAACATTGACTAGGAAACTTATGCCTAGAATTCCATACGACATGAAATTAATATATATGGTTTTATCCTTATCACATGACCTTAAAAGGTACGATGTGTCCCATTAAGCAGCACCAAACTACATGGGTTCTAATTCCTTTCACAAGGATTCACTGGAAGATAATATATGTATTCGATCCCAACATCATAAGAACTTATATATCCCTAGATGACCATAACCTACAGAGTGCCCCACTACAAGACTTAAAATATCATCGTCATTATAATAATGACCAAATAATCTCTATGTAGTGTATGAGTAGATTCCATTGATGGTGAACCTCAGATACATACAAATATCACCATCAACAAAGAAGAACAAATACATACTAATGATTCTAAATTACACATATGTTAATAATCAATTGTTAATATTGAGATAAATCACATCATACTTGTGAATTTATAAAGGATTCATGAACATATATTAAATATATAATAGATTCCGGGATTAGGTAATAATTTCCCCCAAAAGGGTGTGATGGGCCAGACCTCCCATCTTCTCCACCAATACGAGTTGTTAAGAATTCTGGGTCAAAATCCCTAATGATAACCTTATTTCGGAAAGCAGGTCCCTTTGGATACAAAACCATTGGGTTTTTCTGGTTCCATAATCAAAACCATTGAAAACAATTTGGAAATAATTATCCCTTACCAAAACATGCATTCTATGGGAAAGAAATATGTATGTGATTTTTAATTGGGTCACAACACCATACCACTAATTGATGTGTCTCAATGATTTTGAAGGATACAAGGATAAAAAATTTCTAAAAAATATTTAAAATCAAGTTGTACTATAATAAATTCTACAAAACAGTTCATAATCATCTCATAAGATAATGGATGTTATGTCAGCACTTGATATGGTGTTTTATCACATATAGTATGATGTGGATGATCTCAAGGCTACGCTAAGACTCTAAAATAGATTTGATGAAGAACCTAATAAGGAACTCCCACCCCATTGTAGCCTCTTAGTGTACCTCAATAATGTTTTAACATGAAAAGCTACTACGTTCTTGAACCTCAGGTTATGCCAATATCCACTAAATATTTTATTAACTAAAAAGGAAAAGTTCATACATCAATGTAGTGCTAACACCTAACACCAATTACACCTTCATCCTAACATAACTTCAAGATATAATTCCAATATTTGAAATTGACCTTTCATAACAATTTTCCTGATACTCTATAACTAGGATGGTGTATAGGTGTGCAAAATTCATTATTTATCATCCAGTAACAGAGTCTCAAGCTTACAACTCATCTATCATCGCCACTCAAAACTACCCTATATCACAATGCATCATTTTTTCATAACCCGAAGTAGACTAAATCTGATTTTTGATATAATGTTCTCACCTAAATATATCCCTAAAAACAATACATTCTATATTGTTATAATGTATTTATAACTCCAAAAATTCCTCATAAATCCTCCATCTAATCATGGACATCAATGAAAAAAATACATATATATGAAATTCATGTACATCTCAAGGGGACTGGTAGAGATCCTATGTACCATTTTCCTAAACAAATCATCCAAGACATGTCAACATAGAACCTATTCCATGAAAGAAGACGAAGAATGATCATGGTGAACAAAATCAATATTGTACAAATGTTAGTAATTTAATAAATAACATGCATGGAAAAATGAGAGAAATACATCAAGTAAAAAAAATTGGATTCTAGATCTATAAATTATCTTATATTTTACATTTCTTCAATTTATATCTTTCTCATACTCCCAAACCATTCTTACGTACTACAAAAAGTAATGACCATATATGGTGTTAAATATTCTAAAAGTAGGTTCATAGTATTCATTCACCCCTTATTTTATTTTATTTGAAAAATTATTTTCTGTTTTATTCATATTACAGATTAATAGAGTGTTAAGAGTAGAAGGAGTATATGTGATCAACATAATTTCATTAAAATAATTCAATCTGATCTTATTATTATATGTATCAAATAATAATTCCATATATCAAAGATACTCTATTTGATATAATATCATGACTAGGATACTGAATCATTATGTGATTATGGGAAAGATGATAGAAACCATTTTTATGAGTCTTTACTAAAAGGATTCAATTCTCCCAATTGAAAGTGCCCTGATTTATGGAATTCAAAATGATTTTAGGATCCTGCTAATCAATATAAATCAAATCATTCATATTGGAACTGAGAACCACCACAATTATAGGGTGTAGTAGGTGCAACATTGCCATTAAATCATTCAAGGGTGAGTGAAACGAGATTACATATTATTTCACTAAGTATGAGCAGTAATGAGATTCTTGTTTGTGGGTAGTGATAGTATTGAGTGAAAATCCACATAAAGATCACCACTAGTTTTCACTAACCACCACTAATTTATATTTTACAAATATTGACACTACTAACAAACTATCCCCCATTGAATTATTTCTAAATAATAAATATACAAAAAACACTAAGTGGAAGGGATAATGGGTGATAACATGTTTACGTGTTAGAAAAATTGTGTTCATTCCACTATGCTACATTCAAATGATTATAAATTTTAATTGAAACTAAAACACTTTAATAAGGATCAATGAATCAATAAATCATCCCCAATAATTAACAACCATTTTAATATCATGGATACATAATAAGAAAAGTAGTAAAATCATTATACATAGCAATGGACTAACCATATAGTACCACCCATAGGTAGTCCAGGCCAAACATCAACTAGGATACTATCTCATACTCAGATCCTCACGAGGTATAGACTATAAATATAACCTATTATAGAAGTCTAAGAATTATTATTCATAAGGATTTCTCATTAGGTTAGCCTATTTACAATCTCACCCCAAGAATTTGTCCAAATATAATTAAATATTTTTGGTATACAATAAACTATTAAATATATGAAATGTTACCTTAAAATAAACTACCACATTATCGTATGTATATCCATAACATCTAGTTTCCTACCACCAGTCCACAATCAAAATAACACTATTTTAATTATAACCATGTCACAATAATAACCAAAAATAGAATCAATATACCACATATCTAAAGAAAACCAATTAGATCAATAAGGGGGGATACTACATAGTCCAACCTATTAGCCTATTCACTGACTACATTTTGTGTGGAACTTTAGAAAAGCACCCTCTTGAGGTGGTTTCCTGGACAATGGTATATATATTTTGAAAAACAACATCAAAATAAAATAATCAATATCTAATTTAATCTCATTGTCATAACTGAACTACAATCATAAACCAACATCATACCATCCATGTCATTGTAATATTTAAATTCATAGTTATGAAATGTTCATGGAAAGAATTAACATAAGGTCTGAGGATCATAACACATGTCATCTTGTCCACTACATATTTTTATCAAATTAATTTCATAACATGGATAAATAAACACATCACCAAAACTATTTTACATCATCAAAAATGGTAGTCCAAATCATCATCACAATAAATATATTTGAATGTAAAATAATCTACATCAATCATTTATAGTCAAATAAGTTATTTAATGACATGTTTACCTTTTCCTTTTTAGAAGTTCATTTTCCTATCATGATTATATAGTTGAATTTTTTATTATCTCTAACCTAACTTGGGACCATACACAATATAAACTACAATCCTATAATATAGATCAAGATAGATTTAAGTATTTTAACATGAATTATTACATTTTTTCATAAAATTAAATCCTAGATTCCACCTTAAACTATATCATATAACAAATTTACAACATCAATATGAGAAGTATCAATCCATCATAATGTTAAGACAATTTTATCATTACAATAAGGATTATATTAGTATAACATTCAAGACCATGTATTATAAAATTTTCAATTATCACTAAAATAATTTTATAGAACATAATACTATTTGAAATCGGTTCACCTAAAAGAAAATTATAGGTTTTTCATTATACATCATAGCGCTTAATTTTATCACAACATTGTAATTTGTAATATTATAAATCTCAGAGTCATCTATGTCTTATAAAATTTCATATTCCTAATCAAAATCTCATCATTACATTATATAACTCTAATTGTCAATAAACTACCTAAATGCATTTCCTTGTACAAAATATAATATTAAAAATTGCATCTTCTTAGTTACTCTAAATGATCAAAATAAAGACCCCATTGTATTATATTTGATAAATTTAACTAAATGGTGACATAATAACATTTTAGTCCTAAGTGTTATGATATCTTACCTAAAGGGACTTGAAAATCAACCTATTGATCCTTATAGATATAGTTACCTATATTTATGTTTAAAAAACGAGTATTAAGTAGTAATAATTGTTCATTTATGGATAAATGAGACTGAGATGTGCAGGTAGACTACTACCAAATTATGTTATCGGTGAATAGAACATGATACCCTAAGAAATTGTATGATGATTTTTAAAATTTTATTTTGACATGATATTATGATTTTTCAACCAAACATAAATAAATAATTTAACAAAATTAAAAATATTTATTTAATTAAACGAATGAAAATATAAGAAAATCATATGCCTCAAAATTATTATAAACTCTTACTTAATGATAAACACCATATCCAAAACTGAGAATACCCTTAAAAGTATATTTAAAGAGTTATTTATTAGGTTAAAATGCCCATTTTTATCAATTTTATTTAAAATGGTCAAAAATTTATGGAAATTTCATAAACACCAAAACTATAAATTTTTAAGCCTTTACAAAAACTATAAGCTTAGCTTTTTGCTTCATAGAACATGAGGTTTCTTATATAGTCATTTTACACACCCTTACAAGGGTAATTATATTGATACATACTCGATGTTTTATTGATGTTTAAGTAATTATTGATGTTCATAGTGATGTACATATTAGAGTGATTCGTTTAAAAATTTGGACTAGGTGGTGATCATTTGTAGTTTCTAGGTGGGTAAGTCCCCCTCCAATGTCAAGGTGTTTCTTGTGGTTGAATTTCTAAAAAAATTATATGTAAATTATAGGTATTTAATTCATTAAATAATTATTTTGAGTTATTCAATATGTATTTTTCTATTATTATATGATTTATATCATATAATATGTTCATGAATTTTAGTTTAACTTATAGATGAACATTGCATATGTTTATTTCAAGTGGTTTTATTGTTATTTTTCATTATATGTTACATATGAGATTAACTCCAATTATTATTATATTTCCTACTATTTATAGTAATAAACCCTTTTTTATGAATGATTTCAATGAATATACACCATTTTACTTATGAGTAAGGGTTTTTAATAGATCTAGGTAATGTATGAGAGTATCAATGCATCTTTTTTATAGAGGACAGGTTTGGATTTAGGCTCATATGAGGTTATAGTTTAGAAAAATATGGAAATAATGTTATAGATATTTAAGTTTAGTTTATATGTGTGGGGAACAAATTTATAGAGTGTGTAGGTTGATTTATTCAAACAAAAATACTTCAATCATTTTTTGACCAACTAGAGAGTATATTTTTTTTAAGGAATTGTAAGGTAGGTACATGTATTATATTATGGTTATATCATGATTTATTTCAATTATAACATTTGATATGGGGAATCTTCATGGATGGATGGTTGGGAAAATTGAGTTACATTTTTAAAATTACTTCTTTACTGCATTACTAAATTATGATGATTTGTAGATTATTTTGTAATATTATTAGTCATTATGTCCATGCTTCTATGTGAAGTATTTATCTAAGTATAATGAGTTCTTCACCTACCAGAATGTCACTTCACACTGATCATGATAATGGTATGGATTTTTTTCAGATACTTAGGTACATAGGACCTAAACCAACTGTCATATGAGTAATTGAGTTTACTATATTCTCTTATATAGTTCATTATGATGACACATTATAAGAGTATTAATAATTAATGATACCCATTTTTTTAGGGAAGCCTGTGGTCGACATATGCATCCATGGGAAAATTATATTCAACAGATTTTTCCCATAAATTTTTTTTATCAAAATAATTTCAATATGATATCTTCTGTGTAATATATATTATTTTTAAACTATACATAAATAAATAATTTTAAATACTTAAAAAATATATTTAATTAAAATAAATAAAAATATATAAAAAACAAATAACTTAGTATTATTAAATACTCTCAGCTAATGGTAAAAAACATATAAAAAAACTCATCTAATCCATTAAAATTTATTTATAGATTAGTTTACTTAGTAAAAATTACCATTATATCCCTTTGGTGTAAAATATAAAAAAACAATTCAAACATTGATGAACAATATAATTTTAAATTATTAGGCCTCTATAACTTGTACAAGATTGGATTTGCTGTTTTAGATAACTCAGGATCCCTACCGGGTCATTGTGAAAATGACTACATAGAAACTTATGTTGAGACATAATCATGTCTATACAGATGTTTCAATGTGAATAGAAGTCTGTACTGATGTAAATATTTAGAATTGGTCAAAGGATATAGACCATGTGGTGATAAATTTTGTTATCAGAGTGGTGGAGTTTACAACCATTATTAATGTGTTTTTTTTTAATTTCTTTAATGGAAAATTTCTATAACAATTGTTTTTATTTTTTATTTATAAATTATTATAATATTTATTTTATTTTATATTATTTTTTTTCTTGAATAGTTAATTATATATATCATGAACACATATTTTTATTAAATTATGGGTGTACATTTCATATATTTCTTTCAAGGGGTACTATTATGACTTTTCATGTGTGTCCTTCATTGGAAATCATAAAAATACCCCTATAAAGAAATATATTCAATGCAAAACCATAATGTATATTGAATACCTGATCATGTGGTATGAAACATCCTTTCTTATAACATTATAGGGGTTAATGGAACCGAGTAATGTCATAGTGTATCAAAGCCTGCATTTATTACGGACACTCTTTAGAAATAATAACATGTGGGTTTTTTCTTTTGTAAAATAGGGAAATAGTAAGGTGGTATTTAATTTCACTCAATTAGCCAATGGATCCCATCTATTGGTTGTTTATGCTAATGCATTTCAACACTAGAAATCTGATCATTTTCAAACTAACTTTATTACATATTATATTTTATAGGGAAAAGTAAGTTTTGTATATGTATTATATGGTATTTATATCATGATTAATTTTTATAATTAATATTGATGTGGTAATTATTATTACATGAATGCCATTGAAATTTAAATCCAATATTATTAAATTCTTTCTTTTTTAAATTTTTTAAATGATAATAAACAATAAATTATTTTTTAGTTTCATATATCACTATGTGTAATATTATATGTGAAGTCTTGATCAAAGGAATATTATTTTTACACCTACAAAATTGTCACTTAATAGTGATAATATGATGTATGGAATTTTTTCTAATGACTTAAGTATAAAAAACATACCCCAATTGTCATGCCAAGAATTAATCTCACTATATAGGATAATACAACTCATGTTAATGGGATATATATGAAGTATTAGTGAATGACGTATCTCATGTGTTAATTTTAGACATATGTCGTGCAGTTGAGCCTAGGATTTATTTTATTCACTAGATGCTTCCTATAATAAATTATATAAAGATATATTTTCGACATGATATCTTCAAATAAAGATATTATATTTTCCCAAAATACATAAATAAATAACATTATACCATTAATGATTTAAAATTAATTTAATTAAAGGAAAATCATGGAAAACCATACTCCTCTACATTATTCAAAACTATAACTTAATGGAAAAAATCATATCAAAAACTCATCATAACCATAAAAATCATTTTATGGAGTTTATGAAGTATTTATCATGGTTATTATATCCCTTGGGTGTGAAACAGAAAAAATTACCTTGGATGTTAGATAAAAACCTTGTCAATAAATTTATAGGCCTCTATAAAATGGAAAATATCATCTTTGGTTTTCATGATCACTTTTGATATCTTACTGGGTTTTTGTAAAAACCAATAATGTAGAACTTATGTAGAGACATGCTGAGTGATGTATATATGTTTGATTATTTTCATGGCGATGTGAAGATTATTGTTTTATTTCATATATTTAGACATGGTGGGGATCCTCAATGTTATCTTAGTGGGGGAGTTTTCATTCAAAATCATAGTATTTTTGTTATTTTCTTTTATTGTAATTTTTTTATTTTAGTTATGTGTATTTTATTATGTAAATAACTATTTTATATAGTTGATAATTTATTATTATAATACTAACTAATGGATGTTATATTTCAGAATCCTGAATTTTTATTAGCATGTGGATGTGCATTTCATATGTTTTTTTCCTCGTGGTGACATAATGATTGTTATTATTGGTTTTTCTAGTGAATTTCTTCCATGTTTTATATGTTTCCTCTTGATTATAGTTATCATAATCATCTCCAGGTAGTTTTTTATTCATTTATATCTTCTTAATAATTCTTTAGGCATCCCAAGGGGATTGATTATTGTAAAATGTTATCAAAGTGGGTCTATCTTAGATGAAGGGTTTAGATTTAGGAACATGGAAGCTTATTTTCACTGACCTAGAATAAGTGGTTTAAAAAAATTATTATTAGTTTATGAAAATCATAAACCTTGTTTAAATTATATAATGATATCTTTTATAGACATTTTTGAAGTGTCAGGAGGAGAAATATTCTTTGAGATAATCTTAGTGAGGTAGAGAGTTAATAGTTGATTAATAGTCATGTATTGACATTGTTGAGACATTCAGACTGGATAATCATCATTTTTTACAAAAAATATAGGAGATTAAGACTAAGATATACCTATTTGACCTAAATTTTCAATAGGATTAAATATATATAATGAATAACCAAAAATTGATATGTATCTTCATTGCGGTGAAAATTAATATAGAATATTATCGTTTTTTACAGAGAAACCCTTTTATGGTATATAAAATTCATGTATTGAAAAATACTTTGATCTAGAGTGTAGAGAGATGACTTTTTATATATTTTGGATGGATATAAACATGTATAATCTAACATGTTTCACAAAACATATTAAGTTCTCCCCTAATAAAGTGAAAAAATAAAAATCCTTGATATCACATCCATTTGATGGTGATAATGATTTTTTATTTTATGATGGAAATTTCAGTGAATGTATTAAACCAAGACTCGAGATCAAAGGATTTTGTGAATTATTTCCAATTAAAACATTGTCTATATAGATGGTATGAATTTATTAAATATAGTATCTATATTTAATATTTATTGATATCAACATTGAAACATTTTTTATTTCTTTAAGAGGAGTGGATTGATGTAAAAAAATCCAAGTGTATAAATAAATAATCACTAATAATTTCTCATTATCACTTTTCCTTATTAAGGAAACTAATTTTCTATACTTGTATATTGTTTTATTTTTTGGGATATATAATTATTTTATTTTTTATTATAGTATTTTGACATTATAGGTGTTATAATATGGTAAAAATTTGGTGGATGCTAATATATATTTGTGACTAGGTGTATCCACTTTAAACATGATGTTATGGAGCCCTAATAGTATTTTTATCATTTAACATAGATGGTTGGAGGAAGAAGGACTATGATATTATATAATATTTTTCTTTTAATCCATTTAGTGACCTCCTTGAGATAATTATCTATTAAAATAGTGATTTACTCAAATAAATTATCCATATTGGACTACTGATGTATGAATTCATTATTTTGTATAATATAATAATAATTTTAATCAAATATTTTTTTTCAAATAAATGGTGGTTGTATTATTACGAGTTTTTTTATTATTGGTGAGAAGATAGATTTTGAAAAGATGGGGTAAGGTTTTTATTCAATAAATAAATTATAATAATCAATATGGTAAACTCAACTGGGGAAAAGGGGATAACTGTAGTGAGTATTAAATTTATTTTATCATTAGTTTATTTGATTTAATTTTATTTTATCCTATGAAATTATTTAAATAACGATCAAACAAGAAATGTTTTAGTATGTGAGTAAGTGTGATGTATTGGAAAGTCTAGATCATTAAATTTCCAAAAATATGATGTTTGTGGTGTCTAGTGGTAGTTTGGAGTGATTTTGGGACATTAAAGTCATTCAATAGAAGATTCATTCAAGCAGTTTTCCATAATTCTAGTTTTCTAATGGTAGATCACCCTGGTGGTGGCTCCCTTGTAGTGGTTCCCCTATAGTGGCTCCTTGATGGTGGCACACTATTGATATATCCCAAGAGTTGAATCATTGGCGATGACTTTCTGGTGGTGACTCATCCTGGCAGTAGTGGTGACTCATTTCAATAGTTTTCCAAATTTATAGAAATCTCCCATTTTTCAGTTTTTTCCTTTTTACATCAATTTTGATGATGAATGGGTTTAATATCATATTTAAGAATCTTTAATATTGATTAAAATGATATCAATCATATATTACAATTTTATAATGTACAGAAGATTTTAAATGGTCATCCCACACAGTTTAATGTGATCCACTTTAATAGAAATTATAATTCATTTGAAATCCTAGGAGTTTGGGATATAATACTTCTAATATAGTGACATTCCTTTAGATTATTCCTTCTCCATTCTCATGATATAGGAGGTTCTGATTACTTCTACCCATAGGATTCCTGAATCTTGGTTTTTGTAGTTTGTTTTTATTTCCCAAGAGAGTCTCCTGTTGTATGTGTGCCCTTTTTTTGGTGAAAAAAGTTTATGGAAAAGGCTATGTTGATAATATTTTTTAAGTAGGTTTCTTCTTAATTTATTGTTATGTGTATCTTGCGGGGTGGGTTTATTATTGTTAACTCTTGTGAACATGGTTTCAACCAGATTAATAATGATAATTATTCAGTTTAAATAAAATTTAATTGGGTGGGGGAATGTTAATTATGATGTTAAAAAATTTGTTGATTTGATTTAATTTGATCTTATTTGAAATTATGATCATATTGGTGTAATTAATTGATAAAAAATTTGTCAGTTTGTGGTATGATTATTCTACAAAAAACATCCTTTTTAAATAGTTTGTTTTTGTGATTTAATGGTATCATCATAAATAAAGAATTGGTTAACCACATATATTCAGTTAATGGAATGGATTCCCTTGGATTCAATGGATTATGTGATAACACTATTAAATAAAGAAGTGAAATTTATTAAGTTCCCCTTCCTTTATAAATTTATGAATATGTTATGTTGTGAAATATGATGTGATGCATGGAATGCTTGTGGTTTGTGTGTGTGGTATTGACGTAATGTGCAGTAGTAATATTGTTATGTGTGTGGGGGAAGTGTATGAGATATGGTTGTGCAGGGGGGATCTGATTGGTGTTATGGTACATGGGTGAAGTGGGGCTATGATAGTGGTTTTGGTATGGTTCTATAATGGTACAATGAAACTAGATATGGTTGAAAAGTTATGTGGATGTAGAAGTTGTATTGCGATATTTTGCTTATGTTGTGTGGTTGATTTTGTCATATCTACCCAACTATTTGTGGAATTAATATTGTATGTTAATAATTTCAAATGGGCATGTTTAATGCAGAAATTTATGATGTATTTTGTTCTTTAATTGTTAAATGTTTGTATATAAACTATTGGGTTCAAAATATGAAACACGATTTATGTCTAAATGAAATGGGTTTTCTAATGAATGTTGATTGCACAAATAAAAGTGGCTGACAAATTGGAATTTATTGATAAAATGTAGACTCTGTGAAATGCATAAAATACTAAAAATATGAATTGTGGATTGTGTTTTGTGTTTTGTGTTTTGTGTTTTTTTGTAGTTTTTACGCATTTAGTGTTGGAAGTAATTGTGTATATTTTGTGATATAGTTAGATCTTATTATTAACCCATAGGATGGGCTTATTTTATATAGCTCTGTATGTATATACAATGTATGTTCCTGTGACTTTTATATTCACCCCACCCTTGTTGAGAACAATGTGCTAAATCCCACATAGTCATGTGGGAGGGTGTCTTTCCCAAACATCCTGGTGGGTGGATGGATGGTTGGCCACATGATCTTCCCTAATCCCTCTTCCTGTTGATAGTGTACTAAGTGACTTTGGGAGAGTTTTCATGTATGTTCATAGGTGTCTCTATGATGATTTGTGTTGAATAGTCCCATGTATCTTTGGGACGTGTTGTGGATATGGTCCTAAGTGCCTTTGAGATGAGATGTGTTGTGATGGCCTAGGTGTGTGCAGGTGGGATGTGATGTTTTGTGATGGACTAGGTGTGTGCGGGTGGGGTGTGATGTGTTGTGATGTCCCACATGTTTGAATGCGGTATTTTATGTGTCATTATGTCCCAGGTGTGTGAGGGAGGGATGTGACGTGATATTTTTAGAGTAGGTGGGAGAACCATCACGTTTTTCATTAGGGAATGAGAGTGGATAATCAATGTGAATATGGTGTAGGGTACACTATAATCGATGTGCTTTATATTATATATTATAGTACATGGAATCATTATTGGGTGAGTGATCCTTAGTGAGGTTGGGTTTTTGGTTAGTATATCTATTTAGGTGTTGTTAGGTTCTACCACTTTCACACGACTACAGTAGTATGCTCTTTTCACATATGCATGAGATACTTTGGTTTTCATACCGATTATACTTGTACACTCACCCTACATATATAACAACTATTTTCAATACCCTATGAGGACTTTTTGAATTATTCTAGAAATTTATAGTTCATGCCTTTGGATCTATTGTTATGTCACTGCCTTATCTTTTATTCTTTCAATTGGAGACTTTTATATGTACTAGTTTTGGCTTATATAAGAATTATGGGATGGTTGGACTTTATTTTATACTATGTCATAGATTTCTCTTTGGTTGATTCATCCTATCTCCCTATCTTGTTTTCTTATAAAGGTTAATGCCTCCCATATTGTGAGATCTTTGTAACCTTGGTGCTAGTCACCAACTCGGGGCCCACTATTGGCAGGACTCAGGGGGTTATTGCCTCCTTTTATTCATTTCTATCCTAGGGGGTTTATTTTTATGGCAGGGGTCATGAAAAAGTGATATGAGAGTTTATGGTTGAGAGATAGGATGAAGTTTGGAGTTAGGCACACTAACGATTTCATGGGATAGTATTGCACCCTTTTCAGTTCACTATGGTGCATGACATAGGCTAGGGATACCAACTATGACATGAGATTTTAGCCCCCCCCCCCATGATCTAGTGCACGAACTCTAATCCTACCGAATAACCAAGTGATGTGAAACTGCTATCAGTGAAGAGATGTAGGAGAGGTACATGAATCATGATAACTTATGTTCTTATTTGAATTGGTTTATTTAGTGAAGTTAAAATTAATTGAATGAATCATGAAATTTTATATTTTTTTATCTAACATTATACATGCTCTTATTGATAATAAAATTCGTTAATTTTTTGTGGAATTATTTATATAACCAAAAGGAAATAGTAATATGATGGTTAACTGGATTCAATTGTTTTTTTGAAACCTTCTTGAGGTTTGAATGTGTTTTTTATTTTCCATTCATAGAATTATTGTTACTAAATTTGATTTTTCATCCATTTTTAAAAATTCATACTATTAAATATATTTTTTCTAATGATTCAAATTGTCATAGAAAAATGGTTTATTTTTTATGATCAACTGTTTAATTTTGAAACCGCTTATAATGAATGTAACCTCAAATTATATTTCCCACTTTCATGTTAACTTAAATTATTTTGCAACCATTCTTATAAGTATTCTAGATTCCATGTGAGATAATATGACTTGTGTTTCTTTCCATTTTTAATTTTTCATGAGCATGTGTTATAAAACTACTTTAAAACATGGTTTTAAAATTTAAATTCTAAAAAACCCTAAAAATAAACATATTGATTATTGATAATTCTTTGAATTTATAAACCTTTATAGGAATAACAGTCTCCAAAAGTTTTCATGATTAAATTTCTACAGTATTGATATAACCATATCTTTTAAGCATGTGTTAGGGTATAAATTCATGTGAAAATTATTTCTAAATGTAGGAAAATTATAATCATGACTTGTAATAACTTGTTGAGAATTGAAAATGATTAAATTTTTAAAATTCTTATTGTAGGAATGATATGAATTTTTTAATTACTAAAATAACCTTACCTCACATGTTAATTCATGAGTTATTTTTTATGGGAATCATGCCTAAAGCTATTTTTTTACAGTAATTAGAAAATTCTATTATAAAAGTTTTCATAATATAACATGCTTAATAGTTTTTACATAAATATAGAAGTATAATCATTTTATCCTTATTACATAATATAAACATGTTCTTCAAAGAAATGAAATTTTTAAGGAATGTTTAGTCTGAGCCTGATGATGTATGGAACATAGTAAAACAACATGTGATGTTTTAATTTTATTTTCAGAAATCATGTGTACATGAAGAATGAAATGATTAATTAATTTTTATCTTGAGCATGATAAAGAATGAAATATAGTAATACAACATGTATAGATTTTAATTTCATGGTTAGAAACCATGTTTTATTTTTATTATTATAAAATCATGTTGTGTGTGTGATGGGGTGGTAAAATTAAAATAATAACCTAGCATGTTGATTTTTTTTTCAAATTAATCTTGAAGTTAATTTCATTGATAATTATATAAAAACAGAATGTATTATTTAACCATATTAAACATGGTGTGTGATATAACAATTGTGTAGTTTTTTTATTTAACTTGGATTCATGTTAGCACTATTTAAATAGAAGTCATGCTATTTCACTATAAATAACCAGGAAATTTTTAGTGTTGTTTATGGTTGCATTGTTATCATTACATTGGTGTGTTCATATGATTTTTATGAAAATAGTAGTTGTTAAGAACCATGTTTATTCTATGATTATTGTGGATTATGAGACCCTTGATATAAATTCTTGTTTAAGATCACCATTCATTAAAATGATAATCACTTATATATGACTAATGGACCGATTCCCTATAAAAAATTAAAATTTAGTGAATTCACTCATGAGAAATAATGATATGAAATAATGTAATACCCTAAAAAGTTCTGGGAGATTGAATGTGTTGCTTCTATGTGTGTTTGTTCTTATTGTATTTCCTTGTGTGATGTGTTATTTAAAACATCAAGCATATGAACAAGGGGAAACCTGACCCTTAATTGAGATTCATTATACTTTTATTTGATTGGACACATGTGGGAGATTTAGTGCTTCCCTAAGTGGATAATATATCCACATGGGAAAGTGGATTCTTTGATTTGTGCATTTGGGGATTTCTCTTTATGGTGATAATTGTGATCTTTAGTTGGGGAAGTGTGGAGGATGAGTTGGTGAAAGTGTTTATGTGAATAGTGTGGTTACATGTGGATACTAAAGTGATGTGGTGATGTGGTTATGTGGAATGTCTTGTATATATTTCCACTAGTTGGAAAGTTCAGTAAGTTGTTGAGTTGTGCAGTGGTGGTGATGTGCGGTGGTAGAGATTTCGAGTGGTTATTGTTTTGATTTTTCTTTTGTTTTTGATGAGGTGTGATTATTTTTATGGAATACCTCACCACCAATATAAATTATTAATCACAAAGAGTCGGTAATAAAATAAAATGGATGTTTTTGAAATCTTGAAATTAATAAATATGGTCTTTCCTCCCCTGTGTAAATATTTTTATAAAGGAAGTAATGAGAATGTTTGACTACTATATTATTTGTTGGGTTTTTTATAATTATGACATGCATTATGAATTAAATCATATGATGATATAGAAACTATTTTGTGCATCAAGATTCTTTATATTACAAGACATTTTAAATTTGTGTGGTTGAGTCAATTCCACCTAGAGCGAACAATATCATGGTGTTGTGGATGGGTTCCTTCAATTTGTATGGTTGTGGTAGATCTATCTATATTAATATGAGTTATTGTTTAGGTTGAAAAATTTTATGAAATTTTTTCATGAATATGTTACTAATAAATAATGTTTTGTTTGAAAACTCAAGAAATTTTACTTTTAGAAATATATATTATTCCAACCTTGTGTTCTTTTGTTTACATTAAATTACAAATGTAAAATTTGAGACACGTAACACATTATTAGAAAATACATGGTGTGTGTGATGAAAACCCTTGATAGTGACATAATAAAAAAAATTATTTTTTTGAAAAATTTTCTTGAGTTGAAATAATTATTTGAAGTCGAATATTGATAAAATTAAAATAGTGTGAAATGTTTAATTATTTGAGTTGGGATGATTTGAAATGAGTGCAAAGGGTTTTTCAAAATAATTATTTATAATTTTTTTGAAATAAAAGTAAAGTAATTGTGAAATAAAAACTTTTAATAGATTGCAAAATATTGAGCAGAAGAAAATGTCTTAAAAATTGATTTTATTTTAAATAAATAGTGATTTTGAAAGGAATGTTCTTGTTTAAAACTGTGAATAATGAATTGTGTTGAAAATATTTTTTTATCATAATTGTTTAGAATGAATTTTTAGATGTGTGGGTTATGGCCATTTGTATGGCCTTATTCTATTTGAGAGTTATCTCCCTTGGGAGATAGTATTAAGGTATTATGTATATTTAGACTTATTTTCCCTTGTGGTTGTTGTGTTCCTAATATATTGAGAATAATGAGAGTTATGTCATGGGTTGGTTGTTCAAAATACCATTCCCTTTCCTTGTTTTTTTTCTTTTGTATGAACAATTCCCCTAGTTCGGGTGTTGGGGAGGCATGATGGCCTAGAGGAGAGTACTCGGGATAGTGAGATGTAGATGCGAGCCTAGTACACATAGTTGTTTTGAGTGTTACCTACTCTTTTTTATTTGTGATGTGTTGTTATAACAATGTAAATTTATGAAATATGTTTTTTTTCACTTAATGTGATGTGTGATGATGTTCTGACATGAGAAAAATGGAATACCTAATTCTTAATCAAGATGCATATTACTATGATGTGACTAATCTCATTCGATTGAGTCAGTTTCACCCACAATAGATAATATATTTACATGTAATATGGAATTTTGTAATTCCTGTGTTTAGGGAATTAAATTTTTTTCAGTTATTGTTGGCATTTGGGATAAAAGGTTTGGTTGGTTGTAGTGTTTCATGTGTAACAGGTTCCTTGAGAGGTATCTCGAGGGACAGTTTTTCGGACCCTTCCTCTATTTTCTTCATTGTTGGTTTTTAATTATTGAGGGAATTAATAGTTTGAGATGTATCTAATGTAATAGACCAAACATTCCAGCCCATTAATTTTCAAAAAATACGATTTTGAGGTTTTCCAATGGTAGTCTAGGTGTTTTTTGGGACATGTGAATCATTCCAATGGTGAATCATTCCAACATTTTTTTTCTCCAAATTTCTAGTTTTCCAACAGCCACTCACCCTCGAGGTGGATTCCTAGAGGTGGCTCCCTGGCTGTGAATCCCTAGTAGTGGCTCCCTGATAGTGTCTCACTAGTAGGGAAACCCTAGTGGTAGCTCCCTAGTGGTGGCACCCTAGTGGTAGCTTCCTAGTAGTGACTCACTAGTGGTGACTCGTCTAGCGGTGAATCTTTTGGTGGTGACTAGTCTAGCAGTGACTCATCTGGAGCTAACTCTTCTGGAGGTGACTCATCCTAGTGGTGGTGGTGACTCATTTAAACAGTTTTACAAATTTCCATACTATTTAGTTTTTTCATTTTTTCCGTTTTTACATCTTTTTTGAAAATAAATGTGTGTAATTCCATATTGAATAAGCTTTGAGACTGATTCAATGAATATCAATCATATCTTAAATTTATCCAATGTCCAGAGGTTTCTAAATGGTCAGACCATTTGATTTAATGTGTTTCAATTTTAGGGAAATTATAAGTCATTTAACATCCCGTGAGTTCCATATCTAATCCTTCTAATCCAGATACCTTCCCTTCATTAATTCCTTCTCCATTATCTTGATATGGGAGGTTTTAAATCCTTCTTCCAATAGGATTTGTGTACCCAGGTTATTATGGTTAGTTCATGTTTCCCTAGAGAGTCTCATGTTGTATGTGTGCCCCTGTTTATAGGAAGAATATCTTGTAAAAAGGTTGTGTCAATCATCTTTCTTCCAAGTAGTTTTTCTCATAATTTTTATTTATGTGTGTCATGAAAGATGGTTTTATTATTTTTAACTCTTGTAAACATGGTTTCAACCAGATTTAGAATAATAATAAATCTCTATAAATAAAATTTAAAGAGGTTTTGAATGTAAATTATGATTTCATAGCATTTATTTATTTGATTTGATCCTATTTGATATTATAATCATATGTGTGTAATGCCTTGATTAAAACAGTGTCGGTTTATGCAAAGATTATACTACAACAACTTCCTTTTTAATTTTCTATTTCTATAATTAAATTGTATTATCCTAAATAAATACCAATTTGACCTTGTATATTTTGTTAACGGAATGGATTCCCTAGGATTCAGTGAATTCTGGGTTAACAGCTTCAAATAAAGAAGTGAAATGGAAAAGTTCCACATTCCATTCTAAATATGAGAATGTGATTTGTTGTGATATATGTTTTGATGTGTGGAATGGTAATGGATTTTTGGGTGTGGGATTAATGTAATTTCTATTAAGAATATTATTATGTGTTTGGGGGTGTGGATGAGACATGGTTTTATAGTGAGAATGTGATTGTTTTTATGGTACAGTGGTGTAACAGGACTATGATGGTGGGTATGGTATGGTAATGTGGCAGGGCTATGAAACTAGATGTGGTTGTAAAGTGATGTGTATGTGGAATTTGGGTTATATTGTTTTGATTATGTTGTGTGGTTGGTTATGTTATATCTACCCAAGTATTAATAGAATTAATATTTTTTGTTAATAATTTAAAATGGTCATGTTTAATGAGAAAATTGATTATGGGTAGTGTTGTTTAACTGGATAATGTTTTAATATAAACTAGGTGGGTTGGAAATATGAAATAAGAATTTTTCTAAATGAAATTTATTTTCTAACTAATTTTTATAACAAAAATCAATGTGGATGATAAAGTGTAATTTATTAATAAAATATAGACTATGGGAAATGGCTAAAAGACTAAAAATATGAATTGTGTCGTGTGATTTTCTTGCTTGTTTTTATACATTTAGAGGTTGTAGTGATTGTCCAATGGGCCTTTTAGTGACACATTAAAGAGTTTTCCAAAAACATGGTAGCATCAATTGGTTCCACTGAAAGGTTGGAACCAGTCATGGAGGCACCGTGATGGTGGCATCGGTCATTGTTGCACACCGAAATAGTGTCACCACTTACGGTGTTCCACCGAACCAGCGCCATTGTAACAGTCGCACCATCACGGTTGCCCACTGAAACTGTGGCACTTCTTATGGTGTTCAACTGAAATGGTGGAACCGCATATGGGGTTCCACTGAACATGTGTCATCGTGAAGGTGGAACCGCATGCAATGTTCCACTAAACTGGTGGCACCATGACGGTGGCCCCATAGTGGTCTCACCACTACGGTTGGATACTGAAATGGTGGAACTGCTTATAGTGGCACCGTGATGGTGGCACCGTGATGGTAGAACCATTACGGTGTATTACAAAATAGTGTCCCACCCTTTGTTTTTTTTCCAGTTTCAGACTTTTTCCAATTCTTCCCCTACAATGTATCTTTTGACATAAAAGTGTTTTAATACCCCTTTAAAATCCCTTATAAAACCATAAATGATATCTAAAATCCTCCAAGAGTCAGGAAACCCTTGATTTACCAAAATTTGGGGCATTTTTCTTTAGTGTCACACCCTTTTCCCTTACTTTCCAGTTCTTCCCCTATTACTTGTTTTCCTCTGTTTAAAATTAACCCTTTAAATCACAGCCGTTATAGCCACCTCTCTAATGAGCATTATTAAAGGAAGATAAAGTCCATATTGTGTAACCACCCTACCGTGTTGAGAAACCATTATCCGCATTTAAATTAGTTCAATAATTATAATACTATAACTCTAGGATCTCACCTTTTATCACACGAGGATTATTTCTTCTTCTTGGATGGTCTCTTTCCTTTCCGAAAACTCGGTTCCATCAAATGGTTCCACTGAAATGGTGGCACCAGTTACAGCGGCACCATGACTATTCCATAAGACACGGTCACACGCCAAAACAATGTTACCTCTTATAGTGTTCCAATGAACTGGTGGCACCATTACAATGGCACTATGACGGTGGCACCATAGCATTCGCACCGTCACGGTCGCACAACAAAATGGTGACACTGCTTATAGTGTTCCACCAAATTGGTGGCACTGTACTAGTCACACCATCATGTTCAAACACTAAAATGGTGGCACCTCTTATGGTGGAACCGCGATAGTGGCACCATTATAGTGTCTCACCGAACAGTGCCCCACCCTTTTTTTTCCAGTTTCCAACTTTTTTTCCATTCTTCCCCTACAACGTATCTTTTGAAATAAATTTTTTTAATACCCCTTTTAAATCAATTAAAACCCCATAAATTATATATAAAATACCCCAAGAGCTGAGTGACGCTTTAATTACCAAAACATGTGTCTTTTTCATTGGTGTCACGCCCTTTTCTCGTACTTTCTAGTTCCTCCCCTATTACATGTTTTAATCTTTTTAAAAGAAACCCTTTAACTCACAGCCGTTAGGCCACCTATCCTATGAGAATTATTAAATTAAAATTAATTTCATCATGTTTAACCACCCAACTCTGTGGATAAACCATGACCCGCCTTTAATGATATTCAAGAATTCATATCCTGTAACTCCATGATCTCAATAAACCCTTGCACACATTAATTTTTTTAATAATTCAATTTTAATTAATGAATAAGTTTCAACCCTATGCATCTGTCACATCTAAGATTTTAGTTGTTCTAGATATTCATACGGTACTATATCAGATGATATCAGAGTTGAATTATGTGTCTTCTCTGCTCCAATGTCTTTATTGTGATGATATTACACTAGTTATGATGAACTAATTGGAAAAAGATATTATTTTTGTGTTCCAAGATATCAAAGAATCTATTAGGAATCTTGGTATAATAACTAATAGATCCTTAAATAAAGTATTGGGATTTTAAGATAAATCAAATGGGAAGTTGGAAGAGATTATGAATTTTTCTAAAGATACACAATGAATGATTTTTATATATATTGTCCTAGTATCTAGAAACCATCAGTGGTTGTTAACTTTGTTCTATCTGTTCAATGAAAAATGTTTGATGGCCATATTTAGATTCTTAGGAGGAGGAATAATGTGTAGAATCGATAGAATTTCCAATTGTTCCATTATCTTTTACAAGAAAGGAATTGATTCTCTACAAAACTCTAATGCCATTCCCTATTCCGGTTTCTCATGTTCCTTATGTGGAAATTTTATCTTCTCAACATGAAATTAAGCCACATGATAATTGTACACCGGTTCCATAATTGTGTATTAGTGTTGTTAAATTAGTAAATAAAATTTTGATAGACCATGTTTCCATTATGGAAATAAAAATCCTATCTGTGAATGGAAGAATGATCATTATGTAGAGTTCAATGGAATAGATCATTACGATTTGTTTAGTGGAACTACAATCAGGTTCATATATTGTTGACCTTTCTTTTTTGATCATTCCTCTTATGATTAGTTCTCCTCAACATTTTACTTTTGGTCAGTGTGAACCTTTCATTAGTTTTATAAAAAATAAATTATAAATAGTGATTAAAATTCATAGATAGGAATCTATGATTATCCTTGATTTTTATAAGTCTAACATCATCAAAAAGATAGGAACTTTTGTAAATTTCCTACTTAATATATGTGGTAGAATAACTCTAGGGCATGCTCCTCCAGATAAATATAGAAGTTCTATAAAGAGGACTGATACTACTTTTGATGCCTCTATGATCTATTATAATACGAAATATAAATTGGATGTTGTCTTAGATAATTATCATTAAAATTAAGGAGACATATCATATGATCCTCTAAAAAAGTACATTTTTTAACTATAGGTTCCTAGGATTTCAGTGTTGGTTAATAATGTGAGGAAAATATTCTCAATGCCCTTGATCAATGTTTGAAAGTCAAATATTATATTGTCTCATAAAGTGGATTTACTTTTGATATTGGGAAGTAACTAATTCAATATCTAATGGAATCTCTTACTACCTCCTAAACCAAACCATCCTAAAAAATACCTCCACTAAAACCATCTTCTTCATTTTAACCCATTCATAAGAATGGGACTTTGGGAAAATGTATTGTATTTTTTATTTTGTCAGTATTGAGTGGATGTAATTTTTTTCTTTTTTAACAAAAAAATAATGAAATACTACATTATTAATTTCTATTATTTCTCTTAGTTATTGTTTTCATTTAATTTTATTCATTTTTTTTCTTTTTCATTGAAATTATTTTCATTAAATATTATTTATTTCTTTCAATTATTAATTTAGTTCCACACTTTCAATAATTCCATACCCAGTTTTAGAACAATAATAAAGTGGTTCATTACTCTATTTTCTATATTATTTGTGTTTCCTTTATCCTTACCATTCATTTTTAATGACATAAAAGGGGGAGAAGTGAGAAATATTTACCATAAGGTTAATCAAATAGTGATAATTACCAAATTAATAAAAAGATCGAGATTTGTATAACTAAAGAGGAGAAACATTGTGTTTTAAAACTAATATATATAAACTATTTATTTTTTTCAATATTTTGATAAACCTTTTAAATTTTTCATATTTAATATATTATGGGTTTTTTATCAATAAAAAAGGAGGAGCTTGTTGGACTTCTAATGTTGTTCTAGAATATCCCACGAACTTTAGGTTTTGATGCTCTAAAATACACTTTCAAATATTATTGATGATTTTTATTAGGTGTGTTCATTGTTTTTTATCGTGTTTAAGTGTTTTGGATATTAAAATCCATAAGTATTAAATTATAGACATGTTAGATAACATTTTCCTAAGTCTAGAAAAATTGAATTCATGAGGAATTTGGCTACATGATGAAATTACTATGTAATATTTCAGAAACATAAATCACCTAGATGAAGGATTCACCTATGTAAATCTTCTACGTCACAAAATAGCCTCTGTGGAATTCCTCCACATATATCAATTTTTTATGTCGAGTAATCAATTAGATGAATCAGGAACATATTGGAATTGGTTATGTGGTTTTATTCACCTATTTCAGTTTTGGATACATGGGTGAAAATTCTATGTGAATAAATTTGGCTACGTGATGAAAATTTAGCTACATGGAAAAATTCTCTATGTGAGTAAAATCATCTACATCAAGAAGGCGTACATGATTTTAGATATGTAGATAATTCATCTATGTGGATCAAATCATACATGTGAATTTAATTGTGTTGGATTTATCTACATAATTATTTTCAATCAAATACTTCATGTCATAGATGGTATTTATTACCATTGAATCACTTGAGTGAGATTTTAATATGGTCATGAAATATTTAAATATCGTATTACCACTTTATGATAAAAATGATTATAATAAGAGAAATATATTGAGAAAGGGAATGAGTAAAATGATATTTATTACAATTTACTATTTTTTGAGGTATTATTGAGAAAATAATATGTGTTTTAAATTAAGGTTCATGGATTTTATGTAGAATAGTTTTTTTATTAAAAGAAAAAAATCATGAATTTTAGAATATATCTTGGGTGAATAAGAATATTGTTGAGGGGAAAATAAGTTTCTAAATAATATTTCAAAATGCTTATATCTTGAACCTACTCAACATTGATCTATTTCACATAAGAAGAAAAATAATATTTATGATATTTACATTTCCTTTATCTATCCTCTTTTCTATCATTTCTAAAGACACTCCTCGAGCTATTATATCTTTTTATTATCTCTTCAAGCAATTACTTCTTTCTTTCAGTTTTCTTTTACAACACTAATTTTTATCTGGAAACACACGTTTTATCATTTCTTACTTTATAAAGGATCCTAGTAAAAGAACTAGAAGGTTTTTTTTCATAAAACCTTTATAGATTTTGGTTGAAATATCTTCTGTTGTTATACCATGTTTCAAATTATTTCATTTAGTTGTATAGTCACTAACAAAAGGGATTGATGCCCCTCAAAAACATTATGGTCTAGTAAAAATCACTAAACTCATGGAAAAGAGGTTTGGTGAAGTAGACTAGTGGATTTCTATTCCATGAACCACTATAAATATTTTTTTCTTGTGTTCATATTCTATTATTTTATTTCCACTTCTACTTTTATTTAAGAAAGGATCAGAAGTTACTCAATTATAAAAGAGGTTGGTTATCCAAGAAAATAATCCTTCATGAACTCAATTCACCCCACCCCTCTCGAGTCTTTATGTAGTCATCTAGGGAAAACATAAAGAAACCTAGCTTCAAAACTCCATTCATAGTATCGGCAGATTCAAGAGTCAGAAAGAAAAAACTCAAATGATACAAGGAATCATCCTTAGAAAATAAATTTCTACCTTTAATAGTGACAATTAAAGGAGACATTATCTAAGAAAAATAATACATGATATCAACCCATTTATGTTTCAGAAATAAAAAAATGACAACAATACAGAGGAAGGGTACACTCTATAAAATAGATCTTCTAGTGGGAAAAAATACATTTCCAGAAACCCCATTCATTTGAATCCACCATTAGCTGGTAAAGATTCCAAAAATTTATTTTATAAAAGTACATAATAT
The DNA here is from genome assembly GCA_963277665.1 of Viscum album. Lineage (NCBI taxonomy): Eukaryota > Viridiplantae > Streptophyta > Magnoliopsida > Santalales > Viscaceae > Viscum > Viscum album. The sequence goes on along the minus strand of OY728165.1, from coordinate 1,787,734,832 downwards.
TTAAAAAAATTCAATCTGATTTAAAAAACTAAATATATATATATAACGTGGTCTTGAGTTTAAATCCATATTCTAGAATAGGTAATCTAGAATATCCAAACATTCTTTGAAATCTACCAATTTCCTTTAAAATAATCATTCCACTCATACACCATATTGTAATCTTTTATTTTTAAAATACTTTTTAAAGGTCAATAAAAACAAAAAAATTAACAAAAATACACTTCTATTTTTAATTATTTATATGAAATTAACTGTCTTTTAAAAATACTCTCCCAAAACATGAAATTAAAACCAACCACTATTGAAAAAAAAATCCCTAAAGAGCCAAAAATATTTAAAAAATAACCCAATATAAACTGGTTCTAAAATCAAACCATTTCATGAAATTCACTTTTTATACAAAATTTCCCTTTAGAATACACACATTAACAATGGAAAAAAGAAATAATCAGACCAAATACACTATAATATTACCAAAACATCATTGAAACCATTTTTAATCCATCTCTATCAACTAAAAACACTTAATGAAGCCATTATAAATAGAAATAAATTTAAAAAATAAGTCCAACATGGTATTAGAGTTGTGAAAAAATTTGTAGAAATTTTTTGATAACCTTACACCAGTCCTGTAGAAACATATAAGATGTTTTAAGAACATGTACATGGGATCCACTAGGTACTAGAACATGTGAATCAACCATTAAACTTTGGTTCCTTTTACATTTCCCTTTAAACATGATTAAAACCATATAATCTCTCATATATTTCGATGGAGATCAAAACAGCCAAAATAATTAGAACTTTATTCCAATTATAATATTGAAATATGGATAACCAAAGCAAGATTGAGGACCTGAATGTAAAATATCTAGAGAGTTTCTCCCCACACTAACCTCTTTAGTTTTAACATTCCAATCTCCACACTACCAGACTCTCAAAATAATAAGTGTGATATGATATTATTTAGTAATGAGTTGGCTTATTCTACCCTTTAACTGATATCTCATGTGATTTGTATAAGGCCCAATGTATTATCACAATCATATTTTTTAGTGACAAGTACTAGGGTATCAAAATATATCTAGTGTGTATTATTTCGCCCTCAAATAATCACGAAACAAGTTACAAAAACCATACTGAGAATCTATCAAGGGTTTTCCATTCATTGGGATTTAATTAATATAATATAAATAGTTATAAATGAAGGAACATTCCAAACATGGAATAATATAAATAACCATATAAGAAGAAAAATCAATAATGGTGATTACTCTAAACTTTTAAATAAAATAATAATGAAGATATCATTCTCAATAATTCCTAATAAAAGTTGTTCCTCACATAAACCAGGATACGAATGCCTGAAAATAAAACACACCTTGATGATTTGGTTGATACATTCTCATAACAATATAAATAACCAACTTGATACACCTCTTGAACATATCCTTATAACCCATGACCTGTCACCATAGCTATATATCCATAAATGAGCCCACATGAACACTATTCACAAGAGACCATAATATGGGCACCTATATAAGAACATAAAACTGGCATACATGCACATATGTTTGTATATAGGGTGTGATCTAAGAAATATAAATAGGATTTTACCAATGATTCTATTAAATTTATTTTATTAAACATTTTATCAATGAAATTTCACAAATTATTTAGGATATAATATTTTACAAAATTAAAACATAAAAAATAATTATGATACATTATTAATTTTACAAAAATTTAATGGTAAACGATTTCGAAAAAAATTATAAGTTAAAAACTATATTTCAAACCCAAGTAATTTAAAACAAACTCTCCTTTAAAATGACTCTCCATATACTTTTTATCCAAAGGGATGGAATCCATAATTTAGAATATAAAATTATTATAATATTTAAAGGGTCGACTTACAATATTTTGAAAACTAAAACCACACCAAATCCATTCTTCAATAACCACTTTCATAAAAATTGAGCTTGACCAACCATAACATATATTTTATCATTTTATATGAATATTCAATATATTTCACAAGATTACACACCTAAGGAACATTATATTTTAGTTTCTTGGGAGACTAGATATATAATAAACTTATTTGATAAAATATCTTTAACATAACACAAAAATTTCATTTCTCATAATATCCTTCTTAGACATGTTTTAATTAAAACCTTTATTCATAACCTAGGGAAATTGGAAGCATAATGAAGGGTGAGATCATATACTCAGTATGGGTAAACATGAGAGAATCAATTAATGATCATATGAAAGCATAAGATACACATAAGGGTATGATATTATGATTATGAATTACAAAGTTCGTACCCAATTAGTCATAGATCATAAATCATGATTCATGGAATAAAGTTATAGCATTTCCAAATACATGAGTTATAATATTGAGTAATCATCATTAATCAGTCATGATCTATAAGATCATATCATAACCGTAAGAACATGACACTAGAATTATGACCAAATGATAAGTGTATAAAATCATTTCATTAGTCAAGGTTCACTTCCTATGATATCATAGTGAGAAAAGTCCCATAGTGTAGTGGGTGCACTCTCTATTCTATCATTTCCTTTATTAAAGTTCACTCCCAAGACAATTGTAGTGGATAGAGTCCATACTAAACTACGTCCACTCCCAATTCTAGTCCATGTTATACCATGAGATATTAATTACCATCTAATGAATTTGAGGTATTTAATTAACATTCCCATCACATAATTAAAACCACATAAATGTGTGCCATATGATCATAAAAAAATTCTTCAATTCATCATAGAAAAACTCAGGGAAAAGTCTAAAAGGCCCAATATCGAATATGGTTGGGGACAAATTTTCGGTACTATCACTTTATTATAGTAGGGAACTGTGGCGGCGGTACTGTAGCAGGTACTATAGTAGTAATATTCACTAAATGTAACTTTGGGCCAAAAAATTGTCTTTCAAGCCTTGTATTTAGGCCACTTGGCCTTGGGACTTTGGGCTATGTAATGGGTCTCCCTCTACCCAGAAAAAATGATGTATTTTCTTTAATAATAAAATGAGGCTTCATTTCTAACATTTTAAAAAAATGTATATAAATAACATGAACTGTATCATTATATCAATACCCATTTAAGAATAGAAATATAAAATAATGTTGACATAGATGAAGAATATTTTCAAATGTGTCATTTAACATTTCTTTTAAAATAAGGGAAAATATCATTTTCCATTGGCATATTTAAAACTAAAAATTAATAGAAAATTGAGAAAAATATATTATTTGAAAATAACCATGTAAACATAAAAATTAATCTTAAAGTAAAATAATTTACATGATAGTGAGAAAAACTTTACATGCACTAAATGTTAAAAAAACGATTCCTTTCACGCTTTTGACAAATAGTATAAAAGCACCTTATATGGAAATGATAAGAAAATTTCTATTATAAAATTATAAATAATGAAAAATATAGTTTAAAATGACTTTAAATAATCATTTTATCATGTAAAATATAATTTTTGGAAAAAATTCAAATAATATATACATGGAATATATTTTTTTAACAGATATGAAATAAGGTTGAATTCTCTTAAAAATATTTTCTCAATTATTTTATATACCAAAAAGAGGAGAATGAATTGAAAACATGGAAACCGAAAATATAAACATAGGATAATACAATATTTGGGTTTTAATGGATAATTATCAAATAATTTCTGTCAATGAAATTTTAACAGAGACGATCCTGAAATGAAATGATATTATAACATAGACCCTTACCTCAAGTCATGTTTTTCATCATACATTTTCAAACGTACTATATAATAAATATATATTTCTTATAAGTATATTCAAAAAATATATTCATATTTAACTAAAATTTTATCATTCCTTTATAATTTCTAATTGTATTTTTATTAATAATTCATTATCAAAATGAAATTTCAGATGAAAAAATGGTCCTTTTTCTATGCATGTTTTGGTTCGATAGTTCAATTCCATTCACCATGGTCACAGTTTTATTATCAGAAAATTATTTATAATTTTATAATTATCATATTTATTCATTATATACATTTTTATAACTATTAATATAAATTATTTATGAAAAATTAATTACATAACTTTGAAGAGAAGGTTTTCTATACTTACGCATGAGTAATGTTTTCGATTTTAGATAGATTAAATGAAAGAAAGGTAAACAATAATTACCCTTTATAGAATAATAATTATATTATAATTATTATATATATTTATTAAACATTCCCTTATTACCATCCATGTAAAAATGAAATGAAAAACAACTCACATCGCTTCATGGAGGTGGTAGTCCACAAGTACTCAGAAGTGATACTATAATTTCCAACTGATAGAAGTAGATAGAAAACTGTTATACAATTAGCATTATAACAGATAATTATATTAATTATACTAATTAAATCATGTTAAAATATGATGTTTAAGATGAAATAAATATGAAATTTTTTGGTAAGAACATATAGCTCTTCTTCTGGTATCATCCTTTGAGAAGCACCTTAAGGCTTTATGTATGGGTATTTAGGGTATAAAAGCACCTTAATGTCATTTATAATGATTTTAGGATAGCATTTAGGTTCATATTTCTCAATAAAAATGGATCAAGTTATTTTGGAGAAGATATGAGAGGAGGTTCCCTTTTATAAGTGAATGTAGGGATGCACTTGTAATTATTAAGAATATTAAAATATAATAAAGTCACTATTATGGGAAAGTGATGAAAAATTAGAAAAAAATTAAATTTTATAAGTCATAATATCTAAATAAATTTAAAAATTATTATTTTGATAAGTTTTTTTCATTTTATTCCCCATAAATTTAGTTTAACCCCTCGTTAAACTTTTTAATATGTACTATGGTAATAAAATTTTACCTTAGTTACTATTCATAATGACCAAAAACGAAATTGGAAACATTTCCAAATTTGGAAATTTTGAATAAAAATATATAAATCATTTTATCAAATTTAATTCCAATAATTAAAAATAATTTCTTAAAACCTAATGAAATATGTTTGTAGGAAATATAATTTTTAAGCATAAATATAAATTTATTATCCCTTTTTTCCAAGTAATAACCATTAAATAGACATTAAAAAACTTAAAACATATTATATACAAATTTTAATAAAATAATTATATTATAGTGACTAACTTAATTTATTAAGATAAGAACACATTGTGCACATAGAAATAATTTTTCTGTAAAGCATCTCATTTTTATTATGAAATATTTTTGTTTTCATTTCCAAAAGATTGATAACCAATTAATTAATTTTAAATATGTTTATATAATTATTCTTCATTATTTATTTGGTCCTATTAATACCGAACAATCTAACATATAGGTTATACCTGTCACATTAAATAATAATATTTTCATAGAATATCATGGTTTGTTTAAACTTGGTGTTGTTTAAAAAGCATGTTATCGAGGGAATCAAACTTATTTAAAATTATTATATCATAAAATATTGGGTATTATATAAATAATAATAACACTACATTGAAAATTAAATTAGACTATAAAATAAATAATTTAATATAATCAAATATTAACCATCATTAAAAAGAATCGTTATAAAAAATTTCATTACCCACAACAATATAAAGGGTTCCACTAAACCTAATATGGATCAAGGGGATAAAAAAATGTTCATTTGAAATATACAAGGTAGTATCAGTAATAAATTAATATAATTCATCTGAAAAAACATTGGTCCTAATGTGATATATTTATAGACATACTCAAGTGAAACCATATGTCGGTAAACTCCCACAATCTTACAAGGTACTCATGCTGATCAGTTTCCACAATCCAATCAAATTATAATTGTTATTATCTATAATAGTCATGTTTGAACTACCATATAAAAGAAATAAACTATATTGTGGGTCATCGGAAAATTTTCAAGGTGAGTTTGTGTGATATAAACTAGGTCACGTACATAGCTACCCGGGTTCCCATGACATTTTCAGGCATATGTGATGAAAAAAATCCAAATGATTATCATTTTAAACAATAATTAATAAATAATAAAACTCATCTCACCTTTAAACCCCTATCATGATATAATACCTTACTCAATATTTCATAAAATCATGAAATAATATACATGAATTCATCCCTTACTAGGAAAAATCCTGTACATGGAACATTGCAACACTTGGATGTAAAATAATCAAGAAAACGTCTTTTATAAATTGTTAGCAAGCCCTTGAAACACAACATTGAATTCCAAATTGAAAATACTTTATTTGAAAACCAATAAGTTCCATTAATTTTAAATCATTATTTCCCTCCTTTTAGAGATATTTGAAAATAAAACATCACATTAAAAAATTGGTATCATTATTTAAATAATTAAATAGGGTCATAATGCTTCTAAAAAATTCATTTTCACATTAAATGGATTCATAGTAATTTTCATAAACACATCGAATCCAAAAACATTTTTTAAAATGAATAAAAGAAAATAAATTAAAAAATTCACCATACCATATATATAAATCATTTGAATCATCTTATATACCCATCATAGGTATGACATATATGCATAAGTTCATATGAAACCATTATACAACATTAAATAATTTTATGAAATAAAAAATAAAATTATTCTATAAAATCACCAACCTCAATCACTAGAAATAAGTTTCCTTAAATAAAAATAATGACCTTAAAGATAAATTTCCTCTACAAGCCCTTTTTAATATTCTTAAAATCAAATGAGATATAGATTGGATCCTATAAAAAGTACATAGACAAACTCCCATAATATCTCCATGTCTATCTTCATGAATTATGAGTAATATAGGGCCCAAGGATGATGAATTACATGGTGGTGAAATGTTAAACCAACCCATTAAAAATTACATAGGGGTTATCCATAATGTGTAACTTTAGACCATAGAGTTATGTATATCCCCCAAGAATTCAATGTTCCCCATGCACTTAACCTTCATGGTGAATCCCAAGTAGCTAATTTCCATTTCAAATAGTTAATCTTCCATAACACCATAATATACACCCCAATACATGAATCTCAGTGTTCCATTAAAAATGGTCACCACAATCAGACAATGATATGATGGTCTTTATTTTGTTTACCAGGGCACCTGCCTTGGCTGGCCATCTAGGTTGTTTTTTCCTCCCTTATTTCTCATAGGTAAAATTTCAATTTCCCCCTCACACCATTTCATAAACCATAATGTGGTGTTTAACACCATTTTCTCTAGGGATTTATGTCAATTGGAAGACACACTGAAACAACCATTTTTGATAGTCATTCCACATTTCACATCCTATACTAGCAACACTACTATTTTTGTCCATGGACATGTCATGATGAGGTCATCCCAACCACAAACATCCCTAAACATTAAAAAATTTCAAAATAACTGAAAATTAAATAATATAATTGAACAATATTGACATGGGGATGTCACCTCTAAGACCTAAGTGACAAAATATTTAAATGGATAAATGTTCTTCATCAATACATTTATTAAATACCAAATCAAGAATAAATTTTCAAGGTTTATTATCATTTAAAAAATATTTTTTTTGGATTTAATTATTAATTTTTTTTTATTTCATTTTATGAATTTTGGAGAAAATATTTTTCGACTATGAAATTCATAATCAAGGTATACAATGGTAATTTTCGAATGAGAGAATAAAAGTTTTCAATTGGGAATTTATGATAAAAAATCTTAAAATAAGAATAATTTTATATTCTAATCAAGTTATTGGTAATAAAATTTTCCAATCATAGTTATCCTTTATCCATACGTAAAATTTATAATGTTTTATAATCTATCTTATTAGCCTCAATTTAGAATAATAGTTTTTATGTAATAATATTAAATCCTGATAGACTCTGAATATTATGAATTTTAAACCTAATATATTGAGATTAAATTTCTCTAAAGAATAAAATAGTTAAAATTTATTTTTCTATTAATATTTAATTTTATTGAGATGTTTAAAATGCTTTTGAGGTATAATAAATGACACTTGGAATATTATCATTTTATCTAGGGTTTCTTGAATATCTGAAAGATATATTTTATCTAATAAGAATAATAGATAAATAAATGGAATTTTTTAAATACCTTTTGAGTTAAAAAATGACAAAAGTTGACTAAGAAAAAAAAAGATATGAGATCCTAGGATTTGGTTATTTCATAGAGTTGATGTTTCATGAAATTTTTTTTGTGAGATCTATCCATTTATGAAAATAAAAGAGACTTCAAGGAAAAGTTTCAACTACCTTACCTAATATGTGAGGGACTATAAATAACAAAAATATTCATCTTTAGTGTGATATAAAAAATGAACTTTTTGAGAATAATAGAGAAAATTTTAAGAAGGAATAATACTGATCAACTAGACACTTACCATGTTTCTAAGAGAAGAAATATTAGTATAATAATATCCACATCTCATTGGAAAGAGAATATTACTAGAATAATTTAGTATTTAAAATATTAAGGAAGATAAATAATGTTGATGATCTGGATAGGGTTTCGAGACAAATTGAACTGGTTAAGGTTATAAGTTGTTAAAGTTCTTGAATAAAGTTATATTAGAAGATATGTGATCAAATATATTTTTTGAGGAAGATATTACTTATGTGGTGTAAAATCAACAAAGATCTATTTTATGTATTTATTGTTGTGTATTCATTCATTAGTCATATATAGTGTGAAGTTGTACTCTCCTATAGGACTTAGAAATCCAAAATTCAGTGGTACTCTATAGTGGTAAAACATTGTGACTAAATTTTGGGGTGTAATTCACTATGGAATAATATAATAACTTCCCAAATCCATTTTAATTGAAAAACATGTTATAGTATAGAATCAATTCATTGATGAATTTAACCAAACATGGAAATGAGTACGTTATTTTGGTCAAAACTTATAAATATTGTGTGTTATGCTATATTCTATTTCTACTACATAGGTGGGGAGAATATGATTCATTATAGAGTGAGTGTATAAAGTTTCTAACCAACTATATAGTTTCAGTTTAAGAGGATAAATTTTAAAAATAAAATGGGATCATTGAATCACCCCCTCCCCCTCTCATTGATCTCATCAATTTCAGGTCGTTTTAATCAATGATAACCCCACTGATAACATGGCTGATGATACTAATGTAGAGTAAAATGATAAATAGGTGTACGTACAAAGAAATGTTTGAGCTGAAATATATAAATAAGGTGTGAATAACCAACACCATAGTTAGACCCAAGACTTGGAAGTTTCAAATGTCCATATGTCACCTTCTCAGCATGATTTATCCTAAGTTAAATAAAAAGGTGTGTCTATATCCCAATCACCACACAAGAAGGTTGATGGACTCTTATATAAAGATATTATGGTAAAATATGATTCTGAGATAAATTAATTTATGTAGATTAATTTTGATTTACTCAGGGAAAATATTTCTACTGGGTAAACTTCCTAGGCTGAAGCCGATACTTATCCTCCAATGAAACTTTTCAAGCTAGAAAAGAAATTACAAACCCATAAGTGTTGACTGGATAATTTGGGAAGGATTCAAGCCGAAACATATGGTTTATCTAACTCTAAAATATACATATTATCATTATTTTTTTATTGGGTAAGTAATATCCATCACTTCAAGCTAGAAACCCTAGACTGGCTCAATCTTAATTTCGACAAGAGATGCAGGTGAGTCGAACATATTAGGCCCCACCTATGGTCCCTTATTGAGAATCATACAACAAATTAGTGCTTCCAAATCTTGTTTAGTCTACTCATTCCCTATATAATCATATGTAAACCATATAGGGGTGTCTCTCTCAATTTAATTTAGAAAGGAATCCATATCATGAGAAGGTGGATATGGATCTTACAAAACCCAACTTTGGAAATACCACAATGGTATGGAAGATCCATAGCAGTGAATGATTCCATACATGTCTCTTTGTTCCCCCCGTGATGGATGCACATGAACATAAATAATCATCAAAGTTAAGTTTCTTCATACATACTTTGGAGGGCTATCATTCTAATTTTATATTAATGTATTTGATGGATCTATTGTAACTTGGGAACACCATCATTGATTACTCCTTTATGATTTTAGACCCACATTGAGGTTTTGGAATATCCCTAAACCGTCGAATTAGATTCAAAATGAAAATATGTGGGTTGGATATTTCATCACTTGATGGAATAGTTTGATGTTCTATATATATATATATATATCCTATAGGAGATACTACTGGATATATACATAGAAAATATAATAGTTGATTCGCAAACACCATTTATTCACCAAAAATATCCCGGTATATTTCATAAATTCATAGTAGCAGAATAGAATTTATAAAATTCCATTATATGCAGCCTAAAAAATATCATCCATCACTGATATCTCAAGATAAAGGGATTGGAAAAGAAAAGGTGGTGAAAGTTATTCTCAAATTATCACTAGTGTTGAATCTCTCTCATAATCTTATTAAATACCATATAGTAACTCCCCTTGAACCATTGTGGTAGCAGTGACACCACTTATAGGAGAGAAATAAGGATATGAATATCCTATAATATGTCGACCGTAAATATAAGGATGGGTATTTATAAAAAGTGAATGTTTATGGATACTTCATTGTTGCCATAAATATAACCTACTCAAGTTATTGGATCCCAGAAAAGACAATTATATTGGTCTCAACAACCAATATGATTACTAACCTTATAATTTGATATCATGATATAATATCTAAGTCTACTTCATATTTAAGATATACTCATGATGACGATTGACTCATGGTAATTTATTTTGGGAAAACCCTTAACACATGTGACATGTGTCTCTATTGTCCCCCAAAAGAGGATGGAAAATGGTTGGACGTACCTAATAATGGAGTGTGGAAATTTGAAAATTTGGTTACAAATAAATTAGTTAATTGGGAAAATAATATTCTCAGAGAACAACTAAATCAACTAGTTCAAACCCTAACTCCATCTAAAACATATTCAACCTCATGTTATTGTAAAGGAAAGAATAAACAATTAAAAAATATATATTTTCATGAGAGTTTGACTCTTAGATAAATTTTATATCGATCCATACCATCAAGAATTCATACCCCTAATATTAGGAGGATGAAAACATCCCCAAAAAAGAGAACCCTCATTAGATGAAATGAATCGATATGTATTAGTCAACATTATACACTTAACAAACCCATTCTTTGGTGAGAAAGATACATATGAATCAGAACTCCATATTCATGGGTAGGGAGGAGTTTGTAGAGGTCAATGAGGATGTGAAAGTTGAAGTCATAGTAGATCCCTGTGTTCAAGCATCATTTCCACTAAATAAATATACATAGTCAAAACCCACAAGCATGAACTCAAACAATCCCAGTATGAGCATAAATCTATATATGAGTGTTACCGAGTTTGTTTGGATCTCACCATATTATAGGACCAACTAGAAATATTAAAACTGGTAAGTCAGGATCATTATATTGGATGTCCATCTCAACCCAACCCATAGATGAAATAAATTCCCCAGTTTCAATCAATGATGGGAATAATGAAATAGATCTATATGTATCTAAAACATTAGTTTGGGGAGTAGAAACGTAGTGGGAAGTGTATACCCTTAACCCATAAGTATGACATCATAAAGTATCTAACCATTATATTATCTAAGCCTTCAATTATGGATTCACTCCCTCCCTTGAATTAACTAACGGATGAACTCATTGAGTCCCTTTTAAGTCCTCATATGATTTAGGTTATGGTCATTACTATTGAAGTAAATTGTGTGGAGACCATCCCTGCTCAATGACACATGGTCATCTCATTTATAGAACAATATTGGGAGGTTTATATATTGGGATAAATCAAACCTTTATTCGTGTCTATAAATCTTGATGATGCTGACCTCTATTGAGCCTAGATTGATAATGGAATTATGATCTACGTCATCCTAGTATAAACCCTCCAATTTTTTTCTATAGAGATATTTTCTGTATTTATCCCACCTTGAAATCCATGCATAAGAAAAGGGTGATAAAATCTACATTGGAGGATCAACTTGAGAACCTAGTTTAGAAAACCATGTCTTTGATTTTGAGTACATGGTGTTCCAATATGACAAAGCCTTTGAGGGTTTTATTGGGAGTACATATCCCTATACACATGTGGAAGTACCCTTATCATTCAATCAATACCTAAAATATTACACCAATAGATATATCAGGTTACTGTAAAGTGATAATGTTACCATTGAATTATATGGATCTCAGTATATATACGTGATTTTTTTTAAAAGAGAGAATGTGAAACTAATAGTACACAATACCATCCATATCCCCACCCCCAATGGCTTCAAAAAATCTCCTACCAACCTATTGAGTGAACTAAATGATGAATAAAAATTACACATAAACTAGATCAAGGTGGTAACCCTAGATCTTGGGAGTCAATGAATCATGAATTAACCACTAAATGAGAATCCAAAATACCAAATCACTTTTCTTTATTATTGAACAGCCATCACCGTTAGTGGGAAGAACTATCATACCATCCATGTAGATCAATATTAACCCCAATAACCTCTATTTGAAGGATGGTATAACTAATATCCCAACTACCCATCCAAGTCCCTTGGATAAAATGGCATTAACTCTCATAGAATAAGGCAATCATGGACTCTGGGAATATTTTCCCCCATCTATATAATATCATTTTCATCTGATGAGCCTAGTTAATCAAAATAAGGATGTGTCCCTTAGGAAGATAATAATATACATGAAAAAATTACTCTAATAATAATACCCATAATAATGATGCCTATATGTTATCTTCTATATTTGATAATGTTAATTCATTATCTGCCACTGATTGTGTAGTAGTGGAAGAGGATGAATGAAATCTCACTGATGTCCCACTAATATTTGAGGAAGGTGTCTTGGCCACTATTGATATGATCTTATAAGTAAATACCAATAACAATTACGATATGTAGCTAACATTAATCAGCACCTCTAGGACCTCTGAATAACTAGGGGAATATATATCCATCTTGAATAAACACTGAGATGTGATTTCATAGAGCTATATAGAAATTCCCATGTTAGATCCCTAAGTGGATACTCATCACTTTGGTATATTATATAACTATTATGGATACAAACTATTTGTTTGAATAATGCCTACAACTCTTCCTACTAAGGTTAAAGTTCTAGTTCATAAGATTATAAACTCTATCTTCTTATGGTCGGTTCAAAAATAAAAAACACTAGCTAACATAGTGCATGAAAAGGAGAAAAATATTCATATTAGGATCTTTATTGAATTCAAGGATCTCAATCAGTGTTTCCTAAAGGATCACTTCTTGGTCTCAATCACAAAAAAAATGATTGGTGTGACATTTGGTTTTAATACATCTTTATAATAGTTGATTATTCTAGATATAACCATATCTAGATATCTTCTAAGGATAAAGATGCCACATCATTTTGAGAACCCTAAGAGGTGTATTTAAAATACGTAATACTCTTTAGATTAAAGAACACAAGTTGTATATATTAATAATACATACACCAAATCATTAATTCCTTCCTTGGGGAAACTATGGATATCTATGTGGATGATATAATGGTCAAGTACCATCAATTTTGTGATCACCTTTACACTCTGGAAGTAATTTTCAACAAACTGAAATAACATATATTGAAGAAAAATCACTTGAAATGTTATTTCAGAGTGATGTTGGGAAAATATCTCATCTTTGTATCACACAACCATATAATCAATGATGATCCTAAGAATTCTTGGGAGATCCTAGACATCAATCCTCCATGTAATTTTAAGGATTTGAGAAGACTCCAAGGATTCATTTCTTATATTAGAAGTTCTATATCCAAATACATAGGTGAATTACTATCCTTTATGAGAATTATGAAAAAGGGTCTCATTTACGAGTGGGGGTAATATTTTCTAAGAACCTTTGATAACCTCAAGTAGTATCTTCTACACCCACCAATTCTGATGTCACCAGTCAAAGTGAATCCTCTCATCCTTTATGTTGGAATCATGAATTAATCACTTCATGCACTCCTTGTGTAGAAAATTGACACAAGAAAATAAACAACCTACATTACCTCATCAATAAAATACATGATGATAAGATCTAATACAGATAATTTGAAAATAATATCTTCAAATTAATATTTATGGTGTATAATTTGAGACACTACCTATAGAATCATGATGTATACTGGTATCATAAGTTTAAATTCTCAATAAAATCCTCTATCATTTGACACAAATTGGAATTATAGAATAGTGGGCAGTTATCCTAGAGAAATTCAATATTAAGTACATTTCATAGATGGAAATAAAATGAAATAATTGATGGATTTCTCATGGAATAACCAACACAGGAAAGGGAACCAATAAAACATGAGCTCCCCAATGAAAAAGTTTTCACCCTTCATCACCCTACCCATATGTGGGAGATTTACTTGGATGGTTCCTCCATGAACCATATTGGAAGATGGAATGAAAACCCAAAACATAAATGGGTTGGTATGGGGTTGTACTCATCTACCCAGAAAAAAATTCCCATAATCTTTTCTAATATTGTAAGGTTGCAACAATAATGAAGTAAAGTAGATATACCTCATTGTATGTCTGTATTTATCCCCGAAAGTACCTATGTAACTATTAAACCCCAAAGGTGATTCATAGTTTACTAACTGAAAATTATAAAATGTATCCCAAAAGCACTTTTGATGGAAAGTGGGAAACCAAACTATTTCAAAGAAATGTGTCAGTTAAAATAAATCACAGAATTATTAAAAACAACACTAAAATTATTGGAATATCTTACCTTATATATCCCCCATTGATGTCCATCTACCTTTATATCTAGATAAACTTTGATTAAGTCTTTAAAGTGGTTAGCTCGCTTGTACCATTCTTGCATATATTCCTCTACATTAATCTTCATTTCATTGAAGCTACATACTAAAATTTTCTTTATTTATTAATCCAATCCCTTTGATCCTTATTAACATTGACTCACAATACACTTTCTATGATTTTATAAACCTTCTTATTTAAATCCTGAATCAGGAAATACCCTTCCCATAATTATTCATTAGAATTTATAATGAACTCTTTTTTGTTTTCATTTTTTTACCCATCCATCTTCCCTACCCTACCTACCTACCATTGTTCCTTAGGGTCACTACTCTTTATCTTTTTATTTCCACTATGTATGTTCAAAATCTTCTTGCATTCCTGGTCTTGGGTTTTTCTTCCTTCAACTATCACCTTATTCCTTCTATAAGACCTTATTTATGTCGACATAGGTTATTAGGAGAAATCCTTTTGGCCTTTAGTTTTCTTTCCCTTAACCATAATACTTCTCCCATATCATGATTCCCCTTCCATCACTTCTTAATCCTTTTATTATGATGCCCTTAATGTCATTCTACCACCACACTGTAAGTTGAGAATTGGATTGATATTTCTTCATCCTAATTGACCATAGAGAAACCTTTTTCAATTATGCGGTTAGCCTCTAATAAAGGCATTGACATGCCTAAATCAGCTAGTGCATAATCCCACTATTCCAGAACCATCAGTGAGGACCTATGATCTTACTTTGTCCCTTCCTCATCCAACGCATCAAAATTATTACTTAGATTAAAAGGTAAAATGCTCTTTCTAGAATTATCATTCTATATGGATTCTCCCAACCCCCTATAAAGCATGAGATTCCAGAATAGCATTATCCCGTGCAATGCCACCCAATGAGTCTACTTCATTAACAACTTGAGATACCTCCTCACTACGCCAAAATTTGTATTTAGTGGCGGTTTAAATGGCCACTAAATCATTCTTCAACGGTTTTGGAAAACTGTTGCTAAATCCTGTGTTGGGAAATAATTAGCTTCAATTTTTTAAAACCATCGTAGAATGATTTAGTGATGGTTTTTTAGTAGCACTTTAAACCATTGCTAAATCATTTTTAATTTTTTCTTAATTTTTTGAATTTTTTTTAATTTTTTAATTTTTTTTAATTTTATTTATTTACTTATTTATTTATTTTATTTCCTTAATTTATGTATTTTCATAATTTATTTATCTAATTAATTTTTTTGGTAATTTAGTAATTTTCATAATTTATTTATTTATTTATTTATTTTTCATTATTTATTTATTATTGAAATTTATTTATTAATTTATTACCACATCTCCATGCATAAGTCTATGTCCATGCACATGCCCATGCCATATATTGAAATTCTACATTGGGTGAGATTTGGACATGTTACCTCTTGTTTATTCTCCAAAGACTTTACCACTCCAGCAGGCCTTTCATGTGGTCAATAAATCGAATTTAATATATATATATATATATATTAATTGTAAAAAAATATATAACAAATAGATACACACTAAATAATTATTAATCAATAATTATTAATCAATAATTATTAATTAATAATCCCTAATTAATAATTATTAATAAATAATTTCTAATTAATAATTAAAAATTTAAAATTACCAATTAATAAATAGAATATAAATGAATAACAAATAAAGAAGCATATAATATGGAACTAAATGGTAAATAAATAATAAAAAATAGCAAATAGAAAATAGTAAATAAAAAAACTAGAAATAGTAAATTGTAAATAATTAATACTAAATAATAAATGTTAAATACTAAATATATAATATATATATATATATATAAAATATACAATATATAATATACAATATATAATATATAATACATAATACATAATACATAATACATAATATATAATATATAATTTATAATATATAATATATAATATATAATTTATAATATATAACACATAACATATAATATATAGTACATAATATATAATACATAATATATAATACATAATATATAATACATAATATATAATACATAATATATAATATATAATTTATAATATATAATATATAATCGATAATATATAATGTATAATACATAATATATAATATAATATATAATATATAAGACACAATACAAAATATATAATATAAAACATACAATATACAATATATAATATATAATATATAATATATAATATATAATATATAATATATAATATATAATATATAATATATAATATATAACATATAACATATAATATATTTGTAATGTATAAATAATAAATTAATTATAAATAATTTAATATATGATAAATAAATAAAAAATAAAAGTTAAACAAATAAATAATAAATAATAAATAATAAATAATAAATGGTAAATAGTAAAAAGTAAATAATATATATTTAATGTTAAATAATTAATAATTAATAATTTATATATAAAAATTTATAAATAATTAATAAATTAAAAGAAATTATTAGTAAATAAATAATTATTAATGAACAATTAATGAATATTAATAATTAAATAATAAATATATAAATTAATAGTAAATTAATAATAAACTTGTAATAAGTTAATATTTAGTAAATTAAAAATAAATTAACAAATAATAAATAATAAATAATAAACAATAAAGAATATGGAATAAAGAATAATGAATAAAGAATAAAGAATAAGCTGATTAATAAATAAATTAATCAATAGATAAAAAAATATATAATTAATAAATAATTAATAATAACTAATAATTAGTGATTGATAATTAATATTTAATAATTACTAATTAATATTTAAAATTTAAAATTTAATATTTGATATTAATTAAATAAGAATTAACTAATAATTAATAATTACTTAATTATTAATTTATAAAAAATATAAAATAAAATAAATAAATAAATGATAAACGAATAATTAAATAAAAAATTAAAACTAATTAATAGATTATAAATAAATTAATAATTAATGTGTACATAACAACTAAATAATAAACAAATAAATAAATATATATTAAATATTAAATAAATAAATTTATCAACAAATAAATAACTAAATAAATAAATGGTAAATAATAAATAAATTAATGACAAATAATTAATGTATTAATAATTAATTAATTTATGAATAATTATTTAATAAATAAATAAATATTAAGTAAATAAATAAATAATAATTAATTAATTAATTAATTATATAAATCATAAAACATTAAGAACCTCTAAAACCCCTAAAATCACTGAAATGGCCATAAATTTTGATTTGGCACTCCATTTTCTACGTCACAACCAGTCAAATCGAAGATCATGAAATGATATTTGATATGATATGTGGTATAGGGCAAATGAGCACCTGGTTATAATGTTATAACCATTTTAATTTTAAGGAATCATGGTCTGCAACTAAAACCTCTGTTTCAGAGGATTTATGGGACTTTTTGGTGGAATAAAAAGGGGAAAAATACTCAAAGTTAGTAGTATACCTAAACGGAATAGAGCTCATCACATGTTTCAATTTGATATGTGGTTGAACCCAAACAGACACCTGGATTAAAAGTAATGATCGTTTGAAGTTCGAATTTGATTTTCAACTTTTGAAATTTGAATATATATTTCCTTTCATTATCAAATGATTAAAATCTCACTTGTTTTTAGCTCATATGATAAGCTTCGATTTGATTGGCAGTGAAGCTAACATGGACTGGCGGATGAAAAGTTACAGTCATTTAATGCTGAAGTCTTTTTTTCAACTTATTGAAGATTTGTTTTCAGTTTAAAAATATTATTAACTAATAATTATAAATATTTACTAATAGACACATTATAAATAATTAAATTGTAAATAATAAACTATATTTAATTATAAATAAGAAATAAAAAAAATTACTAATTTATAAATAAATATTTTAAAAAAAATACTTATGTTATGCAAGGGTTTTGAAAAACCCACCGCTCGGCGGTTTTGAAAACCACCGTGAAAAAACCACCTCTAAAACACTGTTTTCTTGTAGTGATTCATGTGTGGGTCTGAATCAATTTAAAACTGCCTTATCATGAGATAAGTATTTTGGTATTTTGGATCATGGTTCCCCCAAAATTACTTTTCACACCTCTTCAACCCCTCCTAGACTAAATGGGTGCTTCCTTTGATTAGAATCATCCTATGCTATAACAATTTGGTTCACTAAAGGGTCTTTAGTAGCCTCTATCCCGAACACTAGTCTAAGGATAATGGCATTCCCTTGCTTATGCATGTGTCCTTGATGACATGATGAAACAAGATACCCCAACCATTTTCTACATATGCGGTAATCAATCCAGGACTCAAAACCCACTGCTTGCTTCCATCGAAGTCCTTCCCCGACCACGATCCAAACCCATTCCACTGGAGGCTTTGAAATATCAACCAAAATCAGATTCGTGGGGATATTGGAAGACAAACCACAATTTTTCAACAATTAGAACATAAATAAAAACATACCATATTCCCTATAATATAGATAATAGATGGATTTGAGAAAGAAAATGGTAGTTTTGGAAAACTAACCCACACCACTGTGGAAGGAACATCATATTTTATGTGAAAGTCCTAACAACATCAAAATAAATATAACTATCACCCATTGAGGGATATTGAAACTCTAACCCATGTGGTAATCAGATCATCATCCAAATAAAAGTGTGTCTTCATATTATTCTTGTCAAGAAGACCTACCGATGATGGTTCCTGTAGACCCCAAGAACCAAATAATTTTTTTTCAAAGGATTCAATTGAAGTTCAACGATTTTTTAATTGAGCCACCAAAGATAGAATAAGGAGATATGAAGCCTCTATAAACTCCTAATATGAAAGCACAAACTAATTCTAACCATTTAATAGATATAGAAACTTATGCCTAATCAAATTATTTTGTAAAGGAAGAAAAAATCAAGTGCAGATAATTGACGGAACGGACGATTCCTGTCACCAAAAGACAGTGGAGGAAGATCGCCCCCCCCCCCACATTGGGAAGGGAGGGATCAGATCCTAGACCATCACCACCTTAGGTAAGCCCCAAGATATGTGGGAAAGAGTGTTTTATTTATTATTAGTGATGAATTGTTTTTAATTAAGAAAACTAACAATGAATCGTCCACAAAAAGGGGTAATTAATCCCCATAAATGTTTATGTTTTAGTGTTAATGGCAGGATTTCACAGTGAGTTGAAAATAGTTCATATGTTGTGTTTACAAAATGCATGGGTTGATACCTTGGCTAATGTAGCTGAAACCTTAGCTAATCTTGACCAATATGAAACAGAAATCTACATCGTGAATTGTAGGGTGGTCTCTTTATCATTCTATAATAATATGGATGGGATAAATGACACATCTCTACCCCTTACCTAGGTGTGTCTATACCCTCACCATCTGAAACTATAATTAACTGTATGTCTCATTTAATGGACTACCTTCCAAATGTAATTCTTCCAAAATATCATTCCAAAAATGATAAGATCCATCAATGGGTTGTGAATATTGTCTTATATGATATATAAATCTCCCAAAAATTCTTCTATAAGAGAGAGTTTAAATTATTTATCCTAAACTTAAATTAAGGGGGGTTTCTTCATTATTATACAAGAAGTATATTCTAGAGCCTATGGTTCTCATCAGACAGGATGAAATATTTCCCATCAAATTAGAAGAATTGGTTATTTATATCCCTTAACAGTATATGATTTCATAGAGTTTACTAATAAATTATAGGATTTTACAATACATGTAAACTTTATTCACCAACCCCAAATGTTAATACACAATGAAAAACACTCCATGTAATTCACTATTTGTGAAATTGATGTCATGGGGCCATATCACCCAGCTATATTTTGGAATTTTATATTTATCATTACTACAACTTACCTCTTTCAAATGAATTAAGGTTATACCCCTCAAAGAATATGGAAAAAATTCTATGATCAACTTTGTGAATTCAAACATCATTACCATATTTGGGATTTTACACACAATATTAACAGATAACAATACTAATTTTTTTCTTCTAAGTGGAAGAGGTTATATCAAGAATATAATATCCAGTCCAACCATTCATCCCACTATCATGCAGTGGTGAACCGATGAATAGATTCAAACCACAAAACTAAATAATATATCCTTAAAACAGTGCTAGTAAAAACAATAATTCTTGTCCAAATAAACTTTTGAATGCTCTATGAGTTATCATAACACAACACATTCCACCACACAAGTGACCCAATACATGCTTGCATATAGAATAAAGTTGGTAATACCCATAGAGGTTCATCACCCCACACTTCATGTTTCAATATAAAATCATTTATCAGAATATAAAAAATTCAATAAAATGCTTGATCATTTTTATTGACTTAATTATAATAGGTTGCGCACAATGAAAAACCTTGAATTCTATCAAAATTGAGTTTCATGGGCATTAAAAAAGATAGTTCACCTCTTATTATTCCTTTGAGGATAATTGGTGATGGACGTAAGGACTCCCATGATACCTAGGAAGAGACATATGAAACATGATCCAAAGTGGGATGGAACTAATATATTTTATAAGGTTTATCCCAACAAATTATATTCCCTAATCATAATCGATGGATAGTACCTCACATTAGCCATCAATATAGAATTTAGTAGGAAATAATTTAAATGATTTCACAATGGGACTTTATTCTTACTTTATGAAATTAAAATTCATGGTAATATCTTTATCTCATGACACTAAACTTCATTTTAATTATCTACCTAGTATGAGCATAAAACTACTCAGAGTATCCAACCATATTAGGCCAAATATATATATTTCATGAGGGTTGAACCTATGTAATAATCCTTAGTAAACTATTTTTTTCACCCAGTAGCTTGAACTAAGATATTAAATATCAATTTTCCCAATATAAGATCTTGGTCTATGTGAGTATATATTAAAAAACTTCATGTGAATTGATTCATGTTCCCATTGGATAGATAGTGATTCCAATATCCCATATGCTAGCCTCGGTCTCAAATTTCAACACCATCAAGATCCATTCTCAATGAGGGGGATTCATCCTTACTATATTATGTCAAACTACATGAAATTTAATTTTTACATGATGTTAATCTACATATATATGTCCTTACCATATAACATTAAACTTTATATCATTTTTGTCATAGTTTAATGCCTTTATATTACCCAAAATATCATAGTTTGTGTTGATATACACACTTTATCCTATACTGAGAATATAATTCCCCATTTCTAGACTATGTGTACTTTAATTTCATTATTTTGGGATATGTAGTGATTCTGGGTTCTCTCATCCAATGCACAGTTATAACTTCAACTTATATTTTATTTTATTTTTGGTGGCATAGCCTTCACCAATTCAAAATGGGGTTTCCTTCTTCTTATCACCATGACACCCATATAAAAGTCATTTTTTCATAACTGTATACTACATAAAATTATTTCCTCACCATCTAATGCCAAAATTAATCATTAATATCCATCCCCATTATGCGATATCTCACAATGTGAGTGATATTCCAATTAACCCTTGTTTCTCATAAAAAGAATGACTCACATGAGCATAGGTATCCCGGTTGATTACGTTGATTATCATGAGTCGTATGAATAAAACCTAATATTGTGGATAAAAATTCCCATCTATATAACATTAAAATGTTTAACATAAAATCATTATCATAAGGCTGTAAATTGTAAAACATGTATACCCTTGTCACATGATGAAAAAATATGCAATGCACAGTCTTTCACTATGCCCTAAAACTGCTTAGGGTTATTTTTGGTAGAGGACTTCATTCTTTGTGTGTGATCCTGATTGATATAGATATCCTCTAAATAATAATATGTGGATTGATTCCAATTTGAAAATGGCAGGTATTAATGATGAGGTCTCTTACTTTTTTCTTAGAAACTAATTTTAAAACCAGCCATTTCTCTTGTATAAGAGATAGATCTATATAAGGGTATCATGTGAATAGTTATTTTGTGAAATCCTAAAAAATAATTACCCCATAATTAAGGTGAATCAAACCTCCAATTCTAGGAATAATATATATACCTTCTCCCAACACCAATTCTAATCCTAGATATTTAAGAATTTTCATGTAAGATCCAATCATTTTCTTGGTATATTCCTCTCTATGTTTTCCATAAAACTTATTTAAGTTTATTTTTTCCTTGTCTTTAAAAATTGGTGGTTGTGTATTTTTCTTATATGTCTATTTTTTTAATAAACATAGACTGGGGTTGAAAGTAAACTTGAGAAAACTGGAGAGGATCTATATAGAGAGCCTTTGTTGGGGAAAATGACATAGACTTTGGGGATGTATGTTTTTTTTTGAATTAATGGTATTTCAGTATAAACGGTTTACCAATTATTCTTGGTATGTTGGGAATCCTTATAGGGGGTTCAGGTTTTTATATGGAAACTGGGCTAAAAACTATATTTAGAATTGTTATATATCATGTAACTATAATACATTTCTTGTAATTGCTTTCAGACACATGTCATGAATAGTTACAGGTCGTGCACTAATTCATGAAATGAATAAAGTATACATTATGTAATTATATTACACATTATGTACTATTTAATTAGAATAAATAATAATCTGAGGTGAATGATTTTTTGGTGTATCTCTCTAAAAAATTACACGCTGTGTAATTTCTTGAGAAAGTTTTTAAAAGGGTTTCATGTGGTTGGTTTTCCATTCACATTATGTGAAAATCTCTCCTCTCAACCATGGGTGACCTTCCAAACGATTTTGGAGTGCCTCTCTTGATTTTGGATGTCTTTTTTGTGTGATCAATCCCTAATATATTGTTTTTATTTGGTTTCACTCTTATCTCCCTTCTTTCTCCAGTCAGTGTAGTGTAATCTCTTGACTATGTGTGTTGTTAGTTTTGATATCGACCAGTTATGGTCTAGAAACCTTCTTCAAATCATTTGCACCTTTTTTGTCATTATATTGTTTTAGCTAGAATCATTGGTTGATCATCAGATAATGGTAGGGTGTCTAAACCTTAACCATGTGGTTTGATAATTTTTAATTATGTTAAATATCGCAATTGCACCAATATATTATGTGCCTAAATAAATTGACTGATGAATTTGATTATTCCATGGATTCCCTTTAGATCCAATTAGATTTTGACCTTGCTTGTGGATACTATTCGGGTGAGAAAACCTTTGATTATAAATGAATCATATGATGGATTAATTTGTGTTTAAAATGAAATAGATTTGGGGTGATTTCTTGACATAGATTCTTCTTATCTTTGATTTTTTATTGAGATAAAATGCATGTTATTTTTTATGGCCAAATTGATAAATGAGATGGGAAATTGACTGATAAATGGTAATTTTAAAAATTAACCATTGATCCTTATTATGTGATACTATGATATCTTTATTTCTATGGTTTGTGTTTATATTTATATCTTTTAATTATTATATGGAGCGTTATCCCATATTAATTGTTAAAATTCATATATGGGGTGTTGTCCCATTTTAAATGATGAAATTCTTGTATTCTCATATTGGCCTTGAGATATAATAATCTTATTATATACATGTATTAGCCTTGATACATGCTAAAAGGATTATATACTAGGATTGGCACTAAGACATGTTGAAATTTTTTTATATCAGGATTCACTCTACTAAATATTGAAATGCTTATATATCGGGCTCAACACTGATTGATTGATGCAATGCTTATATAGTAGGTTTTGACCCAGATTTTTTTAATTCATATAACTTATTTAAAAGGTTAGGGATTTTAGGGCTGTAATACATGCTAAGAGACATTCCTCTATGGTACGAAGGTAGGTTATGGTATTCCATGATTATAAGGTTTTTGGTTGGTATGATTTTGGTACATGATCCAATATATTTTGGAATGGAGATGAAGCAAGTTGATGTGGTATTAATATAATTGTTTAATTAATTAATATACTTGTTTATTGAATTACTATATGTATTTATTATCAGACTGGTTATGTTTATACATAGAGGTGTCAACCTACTGAGTTATACTCACACCCTATTCAGATTTTTGTTTGTTACCCGAGCGGGTTATATGGATTCAGGTTTGGGCAAGGGAAAAGGACCCTTCTGTAGATTGTTTGATTGCCGGATGGGGTAGAGTTTTGACATGGGTCCGACATGGGGTTCCGGACCGGGGACATTTTAGTCTTTATTTGACCCTGCTAGTATTTTTTCTATATTACATCTAGTATGGAATTTAGCTACATTATAGCACATCATTACATTATTCATTAACTATTTATAATATTATTCAATTGTATTTATTGTTGGTTTTTCTGTATCGTATTATTTCAATTGTTTCAATGCTCTGATGTCTATTCATTTTTTCATATTACTTACTTTCACTATGTTATAACACTGTAACAATGGGCATAGTTTCCTCACTATACTTATGACACCCATGCTTCTAGTTGGAAGCCTCTGGAATTCATGGAGTCATACTTGAGGTATTATAACCAACCTTTTTTAGTCTATATGAGCATTACTAATTTTGAGATGCCCGTGCATAGGAGGGTGAAGCTTACTACATATATGCTTCATGGACTAGCCATGCGTTGGTGGGACATTCTAGATCAGGTAGGCTAAAAGTGGATTTATCATGGAAGGGAATTAAGATGAAGTTCCTAAGACACTTCTATCTTGATACATTGAGGAATGAAAAAACTCATGAGTTTATTCACCTAACATAGGAGTGAATGGTAGTTCTGGACTATGCTAAACATTTCACCAACCTAATGTGCTTTGCTCCATCTTTGTAATTTTATGAGATATCTAGGGAAATATGTTTTTAGGATGGTCTTCGATACGATGTTAGTTCATAGGTGAATGTGTTCTATATGATAAGTTTTACATATGTGATAAATCATGCACCAATCAAGGAAGGGAATCTGAGAGAGGCCTCAAGCAGTGGCCATGCTATTTCAGCAGGGAAAACTATGAACTCTTATTTTAACTAAAAGAAGAATAATTATGATAGTTTTCACTAAGGTGGTAGTGTAATAAGTAGTTCGAGAAGTTGTAATTCATTTCAGGTTCATCAACATTGTAGTTCTATCAGTGTGGAAAGATGGAAAACAAATGGCCTTGGTGTCCAAACCCTTATTTAAAGTGGTGTGTTTTTAGAATATTTGGATATTTATGAAGGTTTTTTTGGGGAATTTAGTAGAATAATAGTGTCATGGGAACATGAATGTTATCAGAATATGGGAAGGACTTAGCTACTCCTCCATAGATAGGAATTTAGAGTTCCACATGATGTTCTGGCCGAGGTTGGGGATGTGGTACCCCATGTAGGAATGGCAGTATGAGGTAGAGTGAATATATTAGGGAGTTAGTCTCGAGTCAATGAAAGTGAGTTTAGTTTGCTACACATTATAAAATATACACCATGTATTGTGGATGTCAGACCGTCTACTGTGAGAGGTATGATTCTATTATTGTCTAACCTTTCTTGTATTTTCATTGATACAAGAGTTTTTCATTCCTTTTCATTTGTTATATTTTGTAAATGTTTGGGACTGGAGGTAGAAATATTGGATGGTTTCTTGACCACTGATACACCATTGGGAGTGCGGTGAGATAATATCAAACATTAAATGGCATGTTCTATCGATATTGGTGGTTACCATTTTTTTGGAGCTATTCATGATAGAAATGAAAGTATTTGACTTGATTCATGGTATGGATTGGTTAGTTCTATACTAGTCTTGTATCGAATGTTATCAAAGGAGAGTTACTTTATTATCTCCCTAAAGAGGTAGCTATTTTCACTAGGGTGAGTGGGGTCTTCAGGCTGGTCATGTAGGTCCAATTTAGTGTATATTGGATTATATCATGTCTCAAATAGCTGCTCATGCTCTTGATTATGGGGGATGTTAGTAGGATTCTTTTCCTCTAGTGGTATATTGTTTTAAGGAATTTTTTTCATGATAAGTTCTATCACAAACCAAAACTAGTATCCATTAATATAGGCACAAATCACATACTTTTACAAGGCCTTAAGGTCATTCCCTATCCCTATGGGTTGACACAAGTTCCTGATTATCATTTATTTAGTTTTAGGAATGATTTACCTAAATATGGAAGCATAAAACATCAAAACCAATCGATAAACCAAATCTGAAAAATTCATACGAAACAAGGCTTATAAAAAATCCATAACTTAATAAATATTTTTAAACAGATAATAAGAGGTCCAAATACACATAAAAATAGTTTCAAAACATCCCCAAGGACTCCACATGACCAGGTATCATCACCGACAAGCCATCTCCACAACGTTGCACCATAGATGGGAACTAACACCCCGAACCACCATCACCCAAAGCGTTTCATTTACCTGTGTCAAACACGACCAAGTATACATACACCCAAGGGGTTTAAGTAGGGTGTGACCCTACTCCTAATAAAATACAACCAATATATTTCATATATAAAACAATACAAGATAAAAATCATGTCATTTTTGATAATCAAGAGGTAGTGGAGATAATTTCTAAATAATTAAACTTTTAATTGAATTTTTTTTCAAAGGAGACTTTCATTGAATGAGCACATTTCAATAAAAATGTAAGATACTGTATTTTCCAGAAAAAACCACCATATTCCAATGATAAATAAACAAGTGTCAATGAGAACCAACCTCGGGAACACCCCTAGGCACTAGGTAGTCTCGTGCCCCATGTACCCCATACCTCGGTGTAAAGTAACCATGGAAATATTTGTTCTCGTGCATGAGACACTAGTAGGGAACATAACCATAACATAGTCATACCCAATCATCATAAATATAGTTTATTTAGTTTGGTCGTTGTCTATCTTGCTCAGTGAAACTGGGATAAAACCCATCCAAATCACTAGCATACTAGTACATATCTTCCCTCCTAGGTACCTAAGTTTGGCCCTTTGTGCTAAAACCATTATCTCATGATACCAAAATCCCTTATCACATAAACACATCAATTATGGTCATAATAAACACAAAATAGTATCTAATCATATTTTGAACCACTTAGACCACTCAATAAAACCATTAGGATTTCAATAAAACAACTTAAAAAAATTCGCAATGTTTGGCACAAAAAATGCCTTAAATCCCCAATTTGAACACCATGTGCATATCCATATTAACTAAATTATAATTTTCAGCACCCAAAAAGTTCTATAAACCCATTACATGAGTTAGAAAACAAACCAAATTGTCATAACATAAGATTGTCATGAAAAACACTCAATTTAGCACAAAATTGGTACCTAAAAATCATTTTCTTAATAATCGTCAACAAAACCTTATTTTGAAGAAAGGATAATGAATAAGAAGTGTGATAAAAATAGAAATTCAGAAAAGATAACTCATCTAGAATTTATTACCCATGGAATAACCAACCATAAGTGTTAAAACCCTTGAATATTTGTGCAAAAATCCAACAGCACCATCGCCACACCACAAGGGAATTAGATCAAACCGAAAACCAAAATAATAGACCAAGAAACCAAGGATAAAACCCAAGGTTAGAAACCCTACCTGCTATATGCATGTAACTTTAATAATATGGAATAAAACCCCATCAAAAAGGATATAACTAAGGAATATATTCACTTACTTGAGGATATTTGAAGTTTTCCTGCCATATCCCCCTTCAAAATGGAGTTCCAAGGTGGGTTTGAAGAACATGGGAGGCTTCCATGGCTATAATGGTAAAATGGGGGAATAAAGATTTGAGTTTGGATAAATCCTGGGAGGAAAAAATGGAAATTAGCAACATTTTTAAGGAGCAGGACAAGGACACACTGTTTTCTTACACAATTTAGAAAACCTTGCGCCCAAACCGTGCGCCCCCTTTTGTCCACTAAAAAAGTGTCCCAAATTATTCATATTCAAGGGGGACCAAGGGGAAACTTAGGGGGGAATTTATTCCATGAATAAAAGAGGGATAAATAACT
Source organism: Viscum album (assembly GCA_963277665.1). NCBI lineage: Eukaryota > Viridiplantae > Streptophyta > Magnoliopsida > Santalales > Viscaceae > Viscum > Viscum album. Next base: position 1,787,705,810 of record OY728165.1, on the reverse strand, counting down.
TAAATGAAGGATATGGGTGTGATGATCCTCTCCACCATGAAAGCATTCCATCCTAGAAAGTCAACCTAAAGCTTGATCAGATAACCGGAATGGGTACTCTTCCTCAACCCATGACTTATGCTCTCATATATCCTGAGTATAAATCCCATACTTCCAAATAAACCAAATGAGTGGAATATACATTCCCCAAAGAACATTTTCTTAGAAGTCCACTATTCGCACTGACCGCTCAAAAATAGATAAATCTGGCTCTCTGTCCAACTCCTCCCAATTCAGTACATGGGATGGGTCTCAGTTGTATTTCTTTAACTGGGATACATGGAATATATCATGGATGTATGTCAACTGAGAAGGTAAGTCCAACCTGTATTCCACCTTGACCATACAATTAATGATATCAAAAGGTCCGACATACTGCGATGTCAACTTCCATTGCATTCCCAATTGACGATGGCCCAAACAAGGGGACACTTTCAAGAATACCCTATCACCCAAAGAAAACTATAGGTATTAATGCCTCTGGTAAGAATATGATTTATGGTGACTATGAGATATCAATAAGTGATGCCTGATCAATTTGACATTCTCAGACGTCTCCTACACCAGACTTGGCCCAACGGTGAGGTCTCACCTACCTCAACCAAACATAGGGGGGACCAACAAGGCCGACTATAGAGCACCTCAAAAGGATAAATTCAAATAGTGTAGTAGTAACTGTTATTATTGAAAAAATCAATCAATCCCAAATGGCTATCCCTGGAACCTATAAATTCCATAACACATGCACGGTTCATGTCCTCCCAAATATGATTTGTCTGATCTATCTGACCATCCATTTTAGGATGGAATGTCATGCTCATCTTAATCTAAGACCCCAAGGCCTTATGAATGCCTTCCAAAACTAATAAGTGGAAATGGGGTCTCTATCTGAGACAACTACTGATGAAAAACAATGGATACTTACCACCTCCTAAAGATACAAATGGCCCAAATCATCCACTTTAGTTGTATCTCTGATCGGAATGAAGTGGCCTAATTTGTTCAGATGATCAATCACCACCCAAATGGAATTATTAACCTGAGTTGTAAACGGAAAGATAAAAATGAAGTCCATGGAGACCAAGTTCCACTTCCAAGTAGTAATTGATAATGGATGGAGAAAACCGGAGGGCCTTTGATGCTCTACTTTCACATGTTGGCATTTGTAGCATCTTGACATGAAGTCCGCAATGTCTCATCTAATAACATACCATCAAAACTGCTGAAAGACATCAAAATACATCTTATTGGCACCCAGATGGACATCCCACTAATACTGGTGGATATCCACCATCACCATCTTCCGTAGAGACAATGACACTCATGAACGACCCATGAAGAACAAGATGCCCCCGGGAGATGATGACCAATCTGAGGACATCTCCCCCCCATGAAAAACCTATTTCGACTGTTGAGAAAGCTAATCACTAGGATATTACCATTGAGTTAATTCCTAGAGATAAGGTGTCAACTGAATGGTCACTAAGAAACATCCTCCACTGTGTTCCTCCATCTCCACATGAATCTAAGTAAAGAGTGTCATCAGATTCCACTCATCACTGGACTTCATCAAAGCCTTCACTGGGACTCTTCTGTTCAAGGGGTCATCCACTATGTTACCCTTACCTGGGGTATAGACAATGTTAAATTTAAACCCCTGCTAGTACTCGATCCAACGATGGTGGATCATGTAGAGGTCCTTCTATGAGAAGATATAGGCCATGATTATGTTATCCTAGTAGACAAAAAACTTCTTCCCAAAGAGGTAGTGATGACAAGTCTTCAATGTGTGCATCATAGATTTTAAATCCACCTCATGGGTTAGGTAGTACATTTCATGTGGTCGGAGTTGGCGAGATCCATACACCACTGCATGATCATCCTTCATAATCACGCACCCAAGACCCATACCTGAAGTGCCAAAATACACCACATACCCCTTTCTATCCTCTGGAAAAATCAGAACGAGGGTGGTAGTAAACCACCTCTTTAGATATGGGAAGTATGCCTGACATTCTGGACCCCATACAAACTTCACGCCTTTTTAGGTGAGTGTAGTCATCGGTGAAGCATGCTGAGAGAAATCCCAAACAAACCGCCTCTAATAACCAGCCAGGCCGAGGAAACTACTAATCTAGAACACATTCTTTGGCTGCTCCCATGACATAACTGCACTAATCTTCTCAAAGTCTACTGAAACCCCCTTCTCTAAGATCACCTGCACTATAAATTTCACTTCCCTGATCCAGAAAGTTCATTTGGAAAACTTTTCATAAAGGTTATGCTCTCACAAGGTGCCAAGAATGATCTACAAGTGATTCTCATGTTCCGCCTAGAATCAGGAATATTCTTGTATGTTATCCAAAAATACCACAAAAAAAGAATCTATATACTAATAGAACACCTTGTTCATGAGTTCCATAAATACCAATGGGGCATTGGTTAATCCGAAGGGCATGAAGAAGTACTTGAAGTGGTCATACCTGCTTCAGAGGGCTGTCTTTGGGATATCTGCCTCTTTAACCTTGAGTTGATGATAGCTTGAATGAAATTAGATTTTAGAAAACAAAATTCCCCATTCAACTAATTGAAGAAGTCATTTATTTAGGGAAAATGATATTTGTTATTGATTGTTACCTTATTCAACTTCTGGTAGTCAATGCACAACCAGGGGGATCCGTCAGCCTTTTTGTGAACAACATAAGAGCAGACCAAAGAGAGAAACTCGGGAGAATGAATCATTTATATTCTAATTCATCTAGTTGTATCTTTAATTCACTCAACTTAGTGGGTTCATTGAGATATTAGGGAAGATATATCAACTGTGTTCCCATTTCCAAATCTATATAGAACTCAACATCCCGCTCTAGGGGGAAACATGAAATATCATTTGTAAATACCTTTGGAAACTCGTCAACTACATGAGTTAGTTTGTCGTCAGATGAATTACCATCTTCCTCTAACATGAGCGATGATAACTGAAAAACAACATCTCCCAACTCTAGGAGTGGAGGTCTCGCACAACTCAACTGAGGATCCCATTCCCAAAAAAACCTAATAACTCCCATCAGGTGCCATGAAACTAACATGCCACTTATAGAAGTCAATGTGCCCCTAGAATTGTACTAGAAAATCCATGCCAATTATTATTTCAAACAGTTCCATATCTAAGACAAAGAGGTCCCACTCCATATCAACCCCTGACATGTAAAGTGCACATGATATGCACCTGAGACACTCCTCCTTTTTCTTTCCCAGCGGTGTCACAATCTTCATCGTAAAATACAACAACTCAGTTGGAAAATTCAGTGTGTCCACAAAATGGGGCTGAAATGAATGAAACAAAGGAGATAGTATCAAAAAGAGAAGTAGCTATAGAATATGTAATCAAAATAGTACCTCGAACTATTGACAGTCCCACCTCCAATCCTGCTGGTACCTGATCCACCACATGGAGATGTCCGATCTCTTCCTAAGGATGACCACTAGTCTGTAAATGTGACCTAAAATAGCTCTGTCCCAAAAAAACCTAGACCTACCACCACATCCCCCAAAATGAGATCCCTCCATCATTGATGATTCAGACTGAGCTAGCACTCATCTTGAAGACACTGACCCTACCCCACATTGAAGTGGACATTCCACCCCGCAAAATCATTGCAAGTGAACCATCCCTCCACATTGATAATAGGGGTTCAGAGGAAGTGGGAATGATGGTTGGATGTTCTCTGGTCTCCCACACTATTGGCACATGAATGATATCACATCCAAAGCTACAGATGAAAACTGCCTGGAAGAGTGTCCTGAACTACCACCTCCCTTCTTCACCTGATCCTCCCACTTCCTTTTCTCCTCTAAAGATCTGCCACTACCCACTACTAATACTATCCCAGTTAAACCGGCCCTCCATTTCTGGTCAATCTCCACCATACATTCCCGATCGACCACTTCACTATAGTGCCTCATCTTAAACAAGAAACCTAGGAGTATATCTCTGGTCGTAAGTCTTTCTCAAACCATTGGGCCTTCGCTTTCTCATTAGAGAAAATTTCATGAGCATACCGAACCAGATCAGTGAAATGGTTGACATAATCCACAAGATAAAGATCCCCCTAAACAAGATCCATGAACTCTTGGGACATGGAATATTCCAAGACCTCAAGGAAGTATTGTTCATTGAAGACATCCTTGAAATATCTCCATCGCATATGCTCAATATTCCCAGTTTGAAGTGATGATTCCCACCACCAATGGCTAGGACCCTCTAACAGAAAGGAGGATCACTTCACCCATATCTCCTAGGGTGTATCCAGGAATGCAAACATGTGCTCGATCTTTTCAATCAATTCTTCTTCCTAGGGTTCTATGAAACCTCGAAATGTAGGAGGATTATTTTTTAGGAACTCCTAGGCCTTGTCCTTCCATAGAATAGTATCATATTCTCTAACAGGATCCAAAATAAAAGCAAGTTCATGTAATAAGGCCTAGATTTCCCGAACCGCAGCCTTTACTAGTCTCTGATCAAGTGATGAGGGAGAACTCTCTCCGCCTTCCTCCCGTGGGTGCATGGGAGCTTTCTAGGGAGGCATGTTGCAACAAAAAGGAAACAGTCACAAGGTAAAAATCAGTAAGAAAATTATAAAAATATCATCAAAATCATCACATATAATTAATCCAAAAACATTGCGATAATAAAATAAATAACTACTTCACCCCTGCCCAATGTCCACGTGTAGTCTGCAGCCCACACGTCTCACCTGGAAGTGAAGTCAAATAAACAATTTCAATATCACATGGTGACTCGAGGTATGCCAAGAGAAGTGTGGGCCAGACACATTACTTATGACCAAAACACCAAGCCCAGATAGTCCTAGCTCCTGTCTAGCCCAACTAATCCCAAAACAATAAAACAACCCAAAAACAATGGTCTCCTCTAATACCATTTTGTCATGAAATAAATCTGTTCTCCATCAAAACTGGCACTAAACCAATTGTCACACCCATGTCCTTCATTTATCATAGTTTTTTCTCTTCTATTATTGGCCTAAATCTCCCCCCTATGTTTCCCCTAGCCCCCCCCCCCCTTGAATTTGAAGAATTCTGGACACTTTTTAAGCGTACAAAAGGGGGAACATGGTTTGGGCGCACATTTTTCTAAACTATTCATGAAAATCGTGCGGCCTTGTCCAACTCATTAAAAAGGCATCTAAATTCCACACCCCGTGATTTATCCAAAATCACCCCTTTATTCTCCCATTCAACCATTACATCCATTTTATCCTGCCAAGCACTTCAAACCCTCCTTGGAACTCCATTTTGAATGGGAGTTTGATGGAGAAACTTAAAACTTCCTCAAGTAAGTGATTATATTCCTTACTTATCTCCTTTTACAAGGGGTTTATTTCACTATTGTTGTATTTACTTGTGTCCAAAATGTTGGGTTTAGAACCTAGGGGTTGATCCTTGGTTTCTTTGCCTATTCTTTTGGTTTTAGGCTTGATCTAAGTCTCGCGTGGTGTGGTGGTGGTGCAGTTGGATTTTCAAACAAAGATTCATGGGTTTTAACACATGTGGTAGGTAATTCCATGGGTAATAAATGCTATATGAGTTATATTTGATAAATTTTTGTTTTTATCACACTTATTATTCATTATAATTGATGATAAATCTGGTTTTGGTGATGTTTTTTAAGCAAATGATTGTTAGGTAACAATTTTGAGGTAAATTGGGTGTTTTACATGTCAATCTTATGTTATGCCAATTGTGTTTGTTTTATAACTCATGTAATGGATTTATATAAATTTTTTGGGTTCTCAAAATTATATTTTTGTGAATAGGATATTCACATGGTGTTCAATGTGGGTTTTTAAGGAATTTTGTGTGGAAAACATTCTGAAATTTTGTGATGTTGTTTTATTGAAATCCTAAAGGTTTTATTCAGTGGTGTAAGTGATGAAAAACATGTGTAGATAATGTTTTGAGTTTATTATAACCATAACTGATGTGTTTATGTGATAAGGGATTTTTGTATCCTGACATAATGGTTTGATCACAAAGGGGGAAATCCAGGTACCTAGGAGGGTGGATATGTACTAGTACGCTAATGATCTGGATGGGTTTTATCCCTGCTTCACAGATCAATATGGAAAACGCCAACATTAAAATACCATATTGATGATTATTAGGGACCACTAGGTTATGGGTACATTCCCTTCTAGTCACTCGTACATGATAACAAATTTTCCATGGTTACTTTACACAGAGGTATGATGTATATGAGGCCTGAGACTGCCTAGTGCCTAAGAGTGTTCCCGAGATTGGCACTCATTGAATCTTGAAAATTTATCATTGGAATATGGTGATTTTTTCTAGAAAATATAGTATTCGACATGATTTATTTATATTTTTTCATTCTTGGAATGTTTTATTTGAAAACTATTTGCATTTAAAAGTTTCGTTCTTTAGAAATTATCTCCACTAACTCTTGTTTATAAAAAAGAATTATTTTTATCTTGCATTTTTTACTATATGGAATACCTTGGTGGTATTATATTGGGATTAGAATCATGAACTACTTAAACCCCTTGGGTTTAAGTATACTTGGTCATGTTTGACACTTGTAAAGGAAAGGCTTTGGGTGATGGCTGTTCGGGGTGTTAGTTATCATCCATAGTGTGGCGTTGTGGAGACAGCTTGTGGGTGATGACCCCTTGTCATGTGGAGTCCTTGGGGATGTTTTGATAATATTTTTATGTGTCTTTGGACCTCTTATTCTATGATTAAACATATGTATTCAATCCTTGATTTTTTATAAACCTCGTTTGGTATGAATCTTTCAGATTCAGTTTATTGATTGGTTTTGATGTTTTATGCTTCCATATTCAGGTAAATCATTCCCAAACCAAAATAAATAATACTCGGGCACTTTTAACAGACCATGGGGATAGGGAACACCCTTCTGGACATGTCAAAATCTAGGTTTGGCACCGATTTTGATGGCGACAATATTTGGTTCATGAAAAGTTTTTTTAATTACCACCCAAGTGAGATATTGAGTTCGCAATCAATTTGGTGTCGAGAGTATATCCATTTTCTATACTTCCCGATAGAATGGTTCTAGTAGATATTTTGGCATTTAATGTTCATTTGGAATATCTATAATCTAATGGAATTATATAGTATTCTATATCTCCTTAGGGTTTTATTTTTCTCTTCACCAAGAAGGTTGATGGGGCATTACGCCTATGTGTGGATTATTAGTGATTGAACCAAATTATGGTCAAGAACTAGTATCCTCTTCCACACATAGAAAATATATGTTATCAACTAAGTCGTGATAAGATATTCTCCAAGATCAAATTCAGATTTTGATACCATCATTTGAGGGTGATACCATCAAACATACCTTGAACTACTTTTTGTAGTTGTTATGGCTTGTATGAGTTCCTAGTGATTCCATTTTATTTGCCCAATGACACGGTGGTATTCATAACCATGATGAATTGAATCTTTCATCCATTTATAGATTGGTTTTTGGTGGTTTTAATTGATGAAATATTATTTTACTTCTAGTTTTTAGAGTACCATGACAAAAATCTTGACATCTTCTTGAGTACATTGATGGAGCATCGTATTTACACAAAACTAACCAAATGTAGTTTCTGGGTTGATAAAGTTTACTTCCTAGGATATGTCATATTAGAAGAAGGGGTGTTAATAGACCTAGATAAATATGCAGTCGTGGTATCTTTGGAGCATCCCAAAAATATATTTTAGATTTTGATCATTCAAGGTTTAGCAGGTTTTTATCGACACTTTATCCGGGAATTCTCCCATTTGGTAGTACTGATGTCAGGGTTGAACAAGAAAGGGGTAAAGTTTGTTTATTTATATTCTTACAAGATATATTTTCAGGAGAAAAAGGGTAGGTTAACCTCAGAAACTATCCTCACTTTACCTATTCAAGGTAAAGTATATATTGTGTAATATGCTACATCCAGGTTTAGACTTGGGGAAGTCCTAGTGTAGGAGGATTGAGTGGGTGTATATGGCTCCATATAGCTAAGACCGCATGAGAGGAATTACCTTACTCATGATTTGGAGTTAACAGCAATGGTGCATGACCAGATATGCTGGAGGCATTGTATCATGGGTGAGAGGTTTTTGGTATACATAGACCACAAGAGCCTAAAGTAAATATTTTCTCAGCGTGTCCTTAACCTTCAGCAAAAGATGTAGGAGAGTATCTATAGTCTTTAGACATTGATTTGGATTATACATCGGGAAATGGAAATATAATTTCCAATGATTTTAGCCATAATACATAGAAAGAGGAAGTATGGAAGTCTTGTAATGAGTAGAGGGAAATGTACCTCTTTATAGAAATGGATAAAGATATTCAAGAGTCTCAGGGTTGAGTAGCTCTAACTTTGACATCAATTATAACCTTTCTTTTAGATTGGATCAAGACCGAGTAGTTATTTGGTCTGAAGGGATTAGTTATGAGATACATCTTATATAGTGGGGAGACACTGTCATGATGGTCTCTTGGTAGTGTGTAATTTCTGGGCCCATGTGTCATACAACGGTTTCCCATGCTGATCTGTCACATGACCTCAAGTTCGCTCCCCCATACGCCAAAGGCTTCAAACTATTAGTTAGGGTCTAATATCGATTATGGGAAGAATATACACTAGTTATCAAATAAATGACCTAGATTAAATAAATAAACAATAATAGAATTATATAACCAATAATCAGAAAAACTAGTGTCACATGATGACCAAAATAGATATATAATATCATGAACTAGATCTATAGATACGTCATGCCATGTATGTGTCAAGTGTCAATATAAAGAACCCAAAAATAAAAAAAAAGACATTGAATACTCCCAAGTGGGTCCCAAATCATGTCTGGTTCCCTCATCCATTCTCTATCCCACCTCAACCATCTAACATAATTCATTCTCTCTTATCATGTTCTATAAACATGAAGTCTATTCAGGTACCAATTACGTAGCCTGAGTAGGGTGTGATTACTACTCAATATACCACTACCAATGGTGTCTAAAACAATATCAAATCAATAAAATGCATAAAACTATATAAATAATAAAATATAAGAAATAATGTAACTGTTTTTCATTTATTCAATTTCTCTTTATTTGAACACATAACCCACAGGTTCCTAAAGACACCCAACTCTCAACAGCTATTTTGGACCATGCTGAATTTTGAACCATATCACATATTCAGTTCATAATTCATTATAACACATGGTTTTCCTTATATATTTCATCTCAATTCATTATCAAGTCCAATTGGAAGCATATTCCATTGCAGACATTTTGGGCCTAGATCTAATGCTTAAGATCCCTTTAGTATTTCAAGTAGTAGTCTGTGACTGACAACTCATTTATCCAACCAATCACACAACTAGGCTTTTGGAGAAGCAGTCTATGTCCCACACTCATTTAACACTATTAGATTTGATGCAGCATACCATGTCCCAGACACAAATATCAATTTATCACTATAGGATTTTGAAGCATCAGTCCATGTCTCAAGCATGTATGTCACAAAATCACATGTATAAAAATATCACATCAACCCAAATTTATAAACATTAACCCTATCATCACATTTTACAACCATAATATTCCATTAATTAATTCACAAATTAATTGATCTCATTCCAAAAAAAAATCATAATCACAAAAAATATCCATTAATTAGTCTACCAATTAATTAATTCAATTAAATAAAATCCATGATCAAAACAATTATCCAATTACAAAAATCTTTATTTCCATAAATTTTACAATCATATGAATCCATTAATTAATTCAACAATTAAATAATTCAATTCCACAATCTCAACAATCCATTATTTAATTCACTAATTAATTAATCCAATATAACTAATTGCACCATCACAAATTCCATTAATTTATTCTAAAATTAATTAATCCAATTCCATGTTTCCATAAATTAATCGATCCATTAATATATTAAATTAAAGGAATTCAAGGCTATGTGGACTTAATTTACACCAAAATAATTTAAATCGTTGATGAAAGCTCACCAATGGAAATCCCTAATTTCAGTGAAACGATAAAGAACACAATGAAGAATGAGATCTAGATATGTAACCTATATCCAAGATCAAATGTATCAAGATCTTTCAAACCTAAATCTAGATCTAAAATGAATAAAGAATAATATCCTTCCAAAGGATGGGATAATAATGGGAGAGAGACAGGAAACAAATCGGGATGAGAATTCACTTACTGGGCGATGTGTGGATCTTCAATATGGGCTTCAAATAATGAGGAATGGGGATCAAGATTCCTAGTATTCCATCTAGGAATCTCAAATAATTAGAGGATTCATTTTGGTCCAAGTTAGGGTTGATTATGGGTTGATTTTGTTGGTACATGTATTTTTTAATCTAATTTTTTGATTAATTAAAACCGCATGAACGGTTTCATGGGAAGGGGAACATGGTTTTCTAAATTGTGACCATTAACCATAATCATTTTCTAGGGGTTGCACGGGTACTACTAAGAGATCATAAAGTTTGATGAACCGTTTACCAGCACATGAATCCCCTCTTCTTGGGTTCGTATGGTTTGATCAGCTGGGCACATAGTTTGAAAAAATTATGTTTCAACCATGCACTTAACACCTCTTTTATAAGAGATCATCCTGGAGTTATACTCCCAAGAATTTAAAATATTCTAAATAAAAAAATACCAGTCCATTCGAACCGCATGTCTTCTTCTCTCTCCCTTGTTTTCTCCTAAACTCGTCCATGTTTCTACAACATGTGTACAATCGACAAGGTCTTTCCCCATAACACTTTCTCACTACGATCCAACATATGTATAGAATTATCCAAAAACGGTGAATCTATCTCAAGATCAACATCATCCATATGGATCACATGATAAGAGTCCATGTGATAACTCCAAAGATGTGAAATGTGAAAAAATTCCATGTATATAATTTTACCTTTTTGTAAGAGCCAATCTGTACGTCCCTGGTCTGATTCTCTCCACAACCTCAAACAGTCCAAAAAATAGATCTACCAACTTTAACTACCTCTGAATACAATGGTGACCCAACCATGGTGACACCTATTTAAATATATGATTTACTATCCATATTGTTTGACTTTTTTTATCCCCAACTCAAGGCCCAAAGACCTTATTCTTCCCTAAACATCCATCACACAATCCAAGCATTACATTCACCCCCAGGAATCCAACTGATAAAAACATGTTCTAACATATGTTACCAAATGGAACACTAATATTTATTTTACCAAATCCCATCCAAATTAAACATTGGTCATGTATTCATCCAACCACTTAGTCGCTATGATTCTCCCCACCATACGATCTAGCTCACTACTACCATCTCTTGGTCGTTGGTAACTAAAATATTGGAAAGACCATCAAAATCTCATCTCAACTTCAATAACATACACAAAACATTTCCCAACTCACCATTACCCATAACCACAAGAACACCATCCAATATTGGCACTCCACCTTTCCATTGAAACCTCCTAGAGACGATGTACATTCACCATCTATAAAAAAACTAAGGATAACTTAGAACTCCTCAAAGTTTGCTTCCAATATTGATACACTCTTATAAATCCAAAACATAGAATATATGTGGATTCCATCTCACCATTTCCACTTATTTCACCTAATTGTGTCAAACCATCACCATTCAAATCATTTTGGAAACTCTCAACTTACACTCTTGGTACATCATCACTCTACCTGGAAATGTTTCCATTACTCATGAAAATATTTCAACATCACCCAAATGGACCTCCTAGAATCGATGATCGATTCTCAATGAGGCTCGAGTAAAAAACCTCAAGTTACCATGAACAGTTGTCATGTATCATCTTACTCTTCATTTCCTCGAACACAAACACATGAGATCACTTTTAGAACCAAAACGAGTCTTAAGACAATGCTTGGATTGATTGACCACCACCTCCAAGGCCCACCTAGCCTGCCCTGAGGAATTTAAACATTCACCACATAGGTTCCTCATTGTAATTTTGATTTCATTACATAAAAACCATGATCTATCTCCACCCATATACTACTGACACATCACTCCCCACCTTAGGAGAAATGTTTTCATCACTTTCCTCATGTAATTTCCAACTACCACAGATCGCACCCCATTTATAGTAGAGCCCAAGAAGTTTTCATGTCCATATCATCCATATTTTAGCGTCACATAAAAACATTAAGCATTTACTAATATCATATTCCATGAATGGAACCCACAACATTGATCGATACACAACCTCCCTACGACCCCACTTGGGTACGTCTGGTGGTGCAACAACGACCACATGGCTTCACTTTTAACTCACACCAAGTTCCCAACCTTCAAGAAGTAATTTTATCCCACCATAACAAAATCATAAGTAGATTCATGTATAACCAATGATATATGTGTACATGGGATGATGTCAAGTTATAGGGCATGATCATCTCATGTATTTGAAGTACACCAATATGTAATGGATGAACACCACCACAACTGATTCATTACTGATGTCGACTCTCACTATGAGGACACCTTAACCTTACAAAATTTATGGATTCCTTTTCCACAAACATATCTTCAACACCCTACCACCACCACTCAATTGGGTTTCATTAAATAGAACTCACCACCACCTCATGACTCCCTACCAAGCAGTGGTGCACCAACATTTCCTTTGTAGTACTACCTCTACTCCATTATATTTCTTCAAGCACCACTCTAGTGATTCACAATGAACGCACAATGATCCTTTACACACATCCAAAATAGAATGGTCTCTTGTATAACCAGCACTTCCTATAGTGATCACATATAGAATAAGGATATTTTATCCTGATCCACCTTTCCCACATATTTCAAACTACATCAGGACTTTCCCTCACATGCCCACACAAGTACATCATTAGAACTCTTGAGGTCGCGAACTTTCATGTATCCACTCACTGAACTTGAATCTATATCACATAATTTGTACATCACAAGATCTAGTTCCAACAACCTCTTACAAATCTAACCATACATCCTAGTTTTTTAACCTCATCAGACTCAAGGCTTCTTCGATGTTCCCTTTAAACAACCTAACTTTTCCCACAATAAACCCAACCACATGACCGCACCTCAACCCAGGTGTTACATCCTTATCCAAAGATTACATCTGGATTAAAAATGGGTCCCAATTTCAGATGTTTCCATAATAGCTGGGTCACACACCTGAACAACTCTTCCCTTGGAAACCAACATTAAAACCAGAACCAATCATTGGTACTCAACTGCTTCTATGAATAAGAAACCATGGCACAACCATACCATTTTGTGAAACTCAATGTTACCCACCAACCCAAAATTAAACATCTGAATCATCTCTCATGATTCATACTCCTAGGAATATACAACACTAGGCTAACCACCCCTGAGGTCACTCTCAATTTCCTCAAGACTGACAAATAATATCTACAACATGAGTCATGTCTCTAAAACCAAAGTGTTCACATGTGCCTTATGTACCTGAAAGTACTACCAACCTGGACAAACCCTTTCATGGGTCACCCCAAAATGTAAAATGATACAAACCCTTAAGCTAGGACTAGGGTAACAACTCACTAAACTCTTCCTCTATCCAACACATCAAACATCAAAATCTCGCTACTCATTGTAGAAATCCTACCCCCATTCTGAACACACTAAGGCCAATGCACCAAGAAACCATGTACCCTGGGTCCCACACAAGGGGTGCCTACCAAAAAATATCAGCACTACAAGCTTAATTCTCACTATACTTTCCAAAACAAAACTCGCATGATCCAAACTCATGAGGGTTACCATATTCACATTTTTAGATAATATCTCACAACCCAAAGGCCTCACAACTAATAACCAAGTTCTTGTAATAGGGAACTCTATCACTGAACAATCCACCCATACAAAGGTCCAAATAAAAAACACAATGGATACTCATTTCATATGCCTCATGGATCCATCATCTGTAAAACATGATCAAGGTTGATACAAAATTTTCCGTCCCCTCTAATACAGAGAACCAATAGTGGCTCTTCTTCCAAAACTAGAGGCTTGTTTCCAGCCTTGTCCTCCTTTATTCCTATCAAAAATCTTCATCGTAGTTGAATGAATCTACAATTCCAAACACACACCTTAGGAAACATTTACCAACATCAACACAGTTGAAAAGATGGAATTCACATAACTTCAAAAAAATCATTCCCCCAGACCCCAACATATGGTAAAAATTGTGGTACAACCACTGGCCTTAATCATCCTATATCTAGGTCATGGTTGAAAAATAGTAAACACTACCTCATTATTCATGTTTCTCATTTTAAACCCATTTATTCACATTTTACATAATTTTACTACTTTTAATTTTACATTAGGAGCCTTTTCTTTTTAATTACATAAGAAAGGAAAAACATTTAAATAAACATACCTAATACTTAATTTTTTGTGTGTTCCTACAAATGAGGCATGTTAAAATAATCCCTGAGTGCCTTGAATGATGCATGAATACTCAAATATCATTCCATACTTGTCCACGAGTCAAATATCAGAAAATATCTAAAAAAATCACATCACACAACAAGTGAATCACCCAGGGTGAAATATATTTCAATTATAATAGTTAATAACAATATTTAAAACCCCACCCTAGGTTCTTGGGTTTTCCCCCATACATGGGTTAACTAATCCCTTGAACAAGATCATGACCAATGATCGACTCTTCCTAGTCTCCAGTATACATTTCCCAAATAGATTGAAAAATAATTGAAAAGAAAATTGGGCTCTGATACCAATTTGTAACATCCTGACCCAGGTTTCACACACTAGTACCCCAATCCAATCAGTCACATGACCTCAAGAGTACCTTCCTATATACCAAATGATGTTGACTAATAGATAGGGTTTAATATCAATCATGGAGAGACTATACCCTATTTATCACAGTAATAACACAGTAGAAATAAATAAAAAATAACATAATGGTATGACCAATAACCATTACGAAACCAGTATCACATGATGACCAAAACAAAAATATAATATCAAAAACTAAATCTATAGATATGTCATGCCAAGTACATGTCAAGTTTCAATATGAAAAACCCAATATAAACAAAGACTATGACTACTCCCAAATAGGTCCCAAATCACATATGGTTCCCTCGTCCATGCTCCGTCCCAACTCATCCATCTATCATAGGGATTTTCCCTTTATCATATAATGTAATCATTTATTCTATTTGGGTATCGATCAAGTAGCCCGAGTAGGGTGTGATGACAACTCAGTAGGATACCATCAACGACATCTAAAAAAATATTAATTCCATAATGATGTATAGAGTTTTATAAATAATAAAATATATGAAATAAATTTTCCATTTTCCATTTATTAATTTTCTCTTCATTTAACCACAAAACCCCAGGTTCTCGAGGACACCCAACTCTCAATACCTACTTCGGCATATACTGGTGTCTGAACCATATCACATATTCAATTCATAATTTATTATAACACATGGGATTTCATTATAAATTTCAACTCAGTTCATTATCATGAACAATTGGAACCATATTCCAATGCCAAAATTTTGGGACATGATATCCATCCTTAGGACCACTTAGGTATTTAAAGTAGTAGTTTGTGACACAAAACTCAGTTATCAAATCAACCACACAAGTGGGATTTTGAAGTTGTATTCTGTGTATTTTGTTCATTTATCACCATGGGATGTTGATGTAATAGATGATGTCTCCCATACAGATATCAATTTTTCATTGTGTGATTTTGAAGAAGCATCCCCTATCCCACACATATATCACAAAATCACATGTATCAAAATATCACTTTAATGAAGTGGAATAAAAAATAACCCTCTTATCACATTTAACCATAAAAATATTACATTAATTAATTCACAAATAAATTAAATCCCATTCCAACAATTTTATAATCATAATAGTCTTTATTAATTAATTTACCCATTAATTAATTTAATTCAATCAATTCGAAGATCCCAAAAATTTACCAATTTTATAATCATAATTTCTATCAATTTAATAATCATAATAATCCATAAAATAATTCAATAATAATACAACCAATTGAACCATAAAACATTCCATTAATTAATTCAAAAATTAATTAATTTAATTCCATGTTTCCATAAATTAATCAATCCACTAATTTATTTAATTAAAGTTTCAATTTCTAAATCTTCAAATTGAAATCAAACAACACATACAAACTGTAACATCCTAAGGTTTTCTAAAAATAAATTGAAAATGCTTGAAATTTTGTTTAAGGTATATATTTATAAGTATCCTTTAAACATAATTTTATTTCTTATATGTTTTGAATTTCAAGAAATTGTCATCTACAATTGTGTTCAGTATGTTATTTAGAGTCTGATGGAACAAACTTGTTTTTTTGGTGAATAGTAACATGCCCTTATGAATAGTAATATGAATAGTAATATGACCTCATGAATAGTAAATAATATTATTATTTTATTTTCCCATGGAAATAGGATAATGGGATCTTAATTAATTTTCCAATGTCACATAAAACTAATTGCACTTCAATATTGTTATTTTTCGAATTAACTGTGACCTTATTTAGAAATTAAATTAATAATATTTAGAAAATTATTTTTGAAAAATGGATTTCACTTTTGAATTCTACACGTCGAAAAATGGTAGGGGTAAATTTTTGGTATTTTTCTGAAACTCTTGAATTTTCGGTGAAAAGTGAAATACGGTAAAATACCGTATAATCAATTTATCAGTAAAAATGCACTATTTATGACATCATAAGTGATGAAAGGCCACTTTCTTAAAAATCACATGATATTATCACTATTTAGGGCCACTTGATTTGATATTATTCATAGTATTGATAAAAATATTATAATAATAATTAAAATAATCTAAAATACCTCCCCTCCTCCACTATAAATACCACCTTCACTCCCCTCTTCCTCTCACACCTCTCAAGACTTGAGCATTGTCTAATTTCTGCCAAATTCCCTCCCCAATCTTCTTTCCCACGTCCTAGAGCTTCTGGTCTCACCAAAAGACCAAAATCAAAGCCTTTAAGAAGGATCTCAAGGAGAACAGATCAAGAGGTAAACATCCTCTTTCATTTTCATTCGTTCCTTCCATTTTATGTTATTCTCATCCTTTCCCTTTGTCTTTTGTTGGGATATTTCATTTAATATTTCCCCTTACTATCCAAATTTTGTATGAATGATGAGATATTCCATTCCTCTCATCAATCTTATTTTTATGAAATTTTAAGAGACGTCGTTAGGCTGCCGAATTTTTGTAAGAAATTTCTCATGTTTTCTTCATTTCAAGATTCCCTTCTCTTCGTTCTTCACCCCCTCTTATCCAAGAGTCATGAAATCTCTAGAATCATGTATATTCTGGATGTTTTCATGTTTATGGAAAATTACAAATCATTATTCCTCTCCTCTCTCACTTATTTAAAGAATCAAAAAACATTGTCCATTTGTGTCGAATTACCGATATCGTGGACGATGTATTTTCAATTCCCATTAATTCTTTCAATTCTGGTCATGAAACCATTTATATGGTTGAACCAGGTTATAATATATGTTTTATGACTCATATAAGGTTCTGGAATTCTTTTGTACTCATGATTCAAATTTATAAGACTAAATGAAGTTGTAATTATCAAAGAACCACTTAAATGATCTAAACGAACATAATTAATGTTTTAACTTATAAATCATCATAATATAAAGCATCAAAGTGATAAATGGTATAATTTATGGTACTGTAAATATTTAAATACTAATCCATTCCAATTCTGTAGTTTCACTTCCAATCAACAAGAACGATTCATCATGAACCGATCGTGAAAATCACGAAAGAACTCACCCAAAATAATGCAAGGAACAAAATACTATCCAATAAAGGGTGAAATGAGGTTATGAAATGAAGATATAAGATGTTATAAACATGAAAATTTTTCTATAAAATACTAATAACACTATTTTACCATTATACAGGAGGTTTAAACAATTTTGAAGTAAGACAAGCCTAGGGTAAGGGAATTCTTAACCCGATTTCCATTCTTTGGGTTAACATTCTACTTTATAATTTATGTGCTATTTAAATTGTTTGTGTGATGGGTTTTGTTTATATTATGTTTCATTATGTGTATTTACAGAGTATATACATATTACATCCACTCTATTATTCCTCACTTCAATTATATGATGTTTATAATGGACTTTTCTTCTAAAATCCTCTTTTAAAATTCTGTTTTATAAGATTCAAAGGCAATGTTTTTATGCTATTGTTTATGTTGTATGATTATGTTTTGGTTATTGGGAATTGTTTATGATGAAGGGTGGAACCTATATTTCCCTCCAATTCATTGGGTATGGGTAAGTTGGAGGTCGGCCGTATGGTTACACCAAGTGTAACTGTGATGGTTACACAAAGTAAGGTAGCCGTGAGGGTTACAAATTTTAAGATAGCCAAGATGGTTACGAGATTATTTACGTAATGCCCCAATATACCTCTATGATTATAATTATGTTTGTGTGGATCTTGTGTAAATCTCATGTTACTCTAAGTATGTTTTTATGGGTGGAAATAATGTCTTTTGAAAATGTTTTCATACGTCATGCGTCTTCATGGACTAATGTGATTTTTCCTTCTTTTTCATTCCTTACTGAGCTTTTGTGCTCATCCAAAGTTTTTAAATGATTTTTCACAGGTTAATGATTATTAATACAAGGAAGGAAGACATGTTAAATGTTGAAGAATTATCAAGGAGTCTTGTTTTGTGTTTTAATGTTTTATATTCTGAGGATAATGGAAACTGATTTTATGGTATCCACTATGTAACAATGTGTAATGTTATGAATGTTTTGTCTTAATTCTCTAAAGCTCTAAACTTGAAAAGATCCTCAATGTATAATGAAGTGTTTTCTTAAATAAATTCAAGATTATGTATGAAATAAGTGCGGGTCCTTATAGTTGGTATCAAAGGATGGTTTAGATAACTTTAGGGGTTAAGGTGATGCTAATAGAATACCATAAATAATTCTCACCCTATGTTTAATTTGTTATAGAATTTAAAGATTACCATGTTGCTTCATCTAAGAAATGTTTGTTTAGAATGGTTGTCCGCAGAAGGAACATGGATGCTGAAGAGGATAGGCACCGACAGAATGACATCCTTCCTGATCAACAGCCCGGAATGGTAGGGATTGGAACGGAGCAGTTTGTGACAGTAATGGCTCAGCTGACACAGGCAATAAATGGTGGTGGCATCCATGCAAGAGGACAAATAGAAGTACCCCAACGGAACATGACAGTGGTGGAACATTTTATGAGACAACATCCTCCTGCATTCAATGGATCTTCTGACCCAGTGGCAGCAGAAGGATGGATTAAAGCCCTTGAAAAGATATTTGATGTTATGGGATGTTCGGACAATCAAAAGGTAAGTCTTTCCATTTATCGTTTTGAAGGGGAAGCTGATCAGTGGTGGTTAATGGTAAGGAATATCAGGGGTAGAGAGGATTTTGATGCCTTAGTGTGGGATGAATTTAAAAGTCTTTTTCTTGAAAAATATTTTCCAAAGGTGGTGCGACTTAGAATGGAGAAACAATTCCTTGAACTGAAACAAAAGGAGGATGATTCAGTGGCTATGTATGAGGCGAACTTCACTCGACTGGCGAGGTATGCTCCAAATCTTATTCTGGATCTCGATAGAAAAATCAACCGCTTTTACTCAGGATTGAAGCCAAGGTATCGAAGGGCGTTGGCCTCCCGTGAATTCAAAAGTTACGAGAAACTTGTCCTATGTGATGAGAGTGTAGAGATGGAGTTTGCTGACGATCACATGAAATTTGGAAACAAAGAGAGTAAGAGGTCCAATTGGAAAGCAATGGGTAAGAATCAACCAATGAAATCTGGTGGTAAGAAAATACAGTTTCCAGTTTGTGAAAAGTGTGGCAAGAAGCACCCTGGGGAATGTCTTATCAAAACTGGGAAGTGTTTTAAATGTGGTATGTTTGGACATATGGCCCGAGATTGCAATGAAAATGATCCAAAGACTAATCCTGATAAGAGAACTGTAAAGTGTTTTAATTATGGTGAGATGGGTCACTATGAAAATGCTTTTCCAAAGAGGGATCCAAATGATGCAAAGAAGCCAGACTACAAGTAGAAAGGTGTAGTGAACTCCTTTGCGACTACGTCAGCAGATGTTGGGACATCCAATGAAGTTGTATCAGGTACTTTGTTTGTTCACTCAGATTTTGCTAAAGTTTTGTTTGATACGGGGTCTACACATTCCTTCATCTTTGAGAAATTTTCTAGTGAATTGGAAATATCACCTCAACAAATGATACCTGAACTTGTTTTTAAAACACTAGGGGGAAATGTTATAGCAAAGAGGAATTATAAGAATATTTCTATTGTGGTATGTGGAAAGACTTTACCTGCAAACCTTGTTGTTTTACCCTTAGTCGAGTTTGAAGTTATTCTGGGGATAGACTGGCTTTCTGATTATCATGCTAAGATTGACTGTAGAGCTAAAGAAGTTGTTTTTCAGAAAGTGTTTCAGTTTGTATACAAGAATGAACCCATACAATTGATAACATATCAAGAAGCTGAGAAACTACTGAAAGATGGAAATGAAAGTTATCTGTCTCATATTGTTGAAAACAAGGGAACTATTCAAATTAATAATGTGCCAGTGGTAAATGAATACCTTGATGTTTTTCCTGAGGAGTTACCCAGTGTCATACCTAAACGAGAAGTCGAATTCACAATTGACTTAGTTCCTAATGCTAAGCCAATTTCAAAACCCCTATATCGTATGGCTCCAATAGAACTTCTTGAATTGAAAAATCAGTTGCAGGATTTGCTTGTCAAAGGCTTCATTCGTCCCAGTACTTCACCATGGGGAGCCCCTTTTTTGTTTGTTAAAAAGAAAGATGGTTCCATGAGACTTTGCATTGATTATAGAGCTTTGAATAACATCACTGTTAAAAACAAGTATCCTTTTCCTCATATTGATGACTTGTTTGATCAGCTCCAGGGAGCTTAGTACTTTTCCAAGATTGACTTGAGATCCGGATACCATCAGCTGAAGGTGAAGGAGTATGACATCCCGAAAACAGCCTTTCGTACTAGACATGAGCATTATGAATTTGTTGTTATGCCATTTGGGTTGACTAATTCACCTGCTGTATTCATGAATCTTATGAATAGAGTATTTCATGAGATCTTGGATAAGTTTGTGGTTGTATTTATTGATGACATTCTGGTTTTTTCTAAAAATAAAGAGGAGCATGAAAAACATCTAAGGGTTGTTTTACAAACTTTAAAGGAAAAGAAACTATATGGAAAATTCAGCAAGTGTGATTTTTGGTTGCAAAAGATTTCTTTTCTTGGGCACATTGTAAATAAGGATGGAATAACAGTTGATCATGCCAAAACAAATGTAGTTGATGAATGGCCAAGACCCACAAATGTTACAGAGATTCGTAGTTTTCTGGGCTTAGCAAGTTATTACCGACGCTTTGTTAAGAACTTTGCGCGGTTATCTAGCCTAATAACTAAGTTAACACAGAAAGTGGTTAAATTTGTTTGGACAGAGGAATGTGATGTTTGTTTTTAGGAACTAAAGAAGAGATTGGTGAATGCTCCAGTTTTGGCCATACCTTCCCGGAATGGTGAGTTTGTTATCTATAGTGATGCTTCTTTGAAGGGACTTGGTTGTGTTTTGATGCAGAATGATCAGGTAATTGCCTATGTTTCGAGACAACTTAAACCTCATGAGATGAATTATCCCACACATGATTTGGAATTGGCAGCTGTGGTTTTTGCTTTGAAAATATGGAGGCATCATCTATACGGAACCAAATGCCAAATATATACTGACCATAAAAGTCTTAAGTATATATTCACTCAGAAGGAATTAAACATAAGGCAGAGAAGATGGCTAGAAATGATAAAGGATTATGACTGCATGATTAATTACCATCCTGGAAAAGCAAACAAAGTAGCAGATTCCTTAAGTCGTAAAAATCATGATCATTAACCATGCTACGTTTGGAACGTGATCCCTTGATTAATGATATGATAAATTTTGGCTTAGATGTTGTTGGTTCAGGGAATATATCTGTTTTGTTTCAGGTTTCAGTGCAGTCTTCCTTGTCAGACAGAATTATGAAAGCGCAGAGGGAAGACCGTGAGCTATAGAAAAAGGTAAAATTGGTTAAAATGGGTAAGTTTCCAGAATTTAATCTTGATAAATATTGTGTTTTAAGGTTTGGAAAAAGGTTGTGTGTGCCTTGTGATTCCTAGCTGAGGAAAGAATTGTTGTGTGAAGCTCATAGTTCTCCATTTTCTGTTCATCCTGGAAGTACTAAGATGTACAGAGACCTTCGGGAGTATTACTAGTGGAATGGGATGAAAAGAGATATTGCTGATTTTACAATGAAATGTTAGACATGTCAGCAGGTTAAAGCAGAGCGACAGTTACCAAAGGGGATGCTTCAGCCTTTTCCAGTGCCAGAATGGAAATGGGAGAATATATCCATGGATTTTTTGGTCGGACTACCAAAGACTTCTCGAGGTAACAATGCGATATGGGTTATTGTTGATCGGTTAACAAAGTCTGCTCATTTTCTTTCTATTCGAGATACAATGACATTAGATCAGCTTTCTCGACTGTACCTCAAAGAGATTGTCAGGTTACATGGAGTTCCTCTTTCAATTGTGTCTGACCGAGATCCCAAGTTCACTTCTAAATTTTGGAAGGGACTTCAGAAGTCTTTGGGCACAGAGTTGAATTTCAGTACAGCTTTTCATCCTCAATCAGATGGGCAGTCAGAACGAACGATTCAAACTTTGGAGGATATGCTTCGAGCTTGTTCAATGGACTATCAGGGAAGTTGGGATCAGCATCTTTCATTAGTTGAGTTTTCTTATAATAACAGTTTCCATTACAGTATTCAGATGGCACCTTTTGAGGCCTTGTATGGAAAGCGGTGTCAGACTCCTGCGTTTTGGGATGAAGTCGGTGAAAGAAAGTTGATGGGGCCAGAATTAGTAGAAGAAGTGCCTGAGAAAGTGAGGATGATCCAGCAGCACATGAGGACAGCTCAGAGCAGGCAGAAAAGTTATGCAGATAACAGAAGTAAAGACTTCTCTTTCAAGGTAGGTGACCATGTTTTCCTTAAAATATCTCCTTGGAAAAGTGTGATGCGTTTCGGTAAGAAAGGGAAACTAAGTCCACGGTTCATCGGTCCTTTTGAAATCTTGGATAAAGTTGGAACAGTTGCGTACTGTGTAGCTTTGCCTCCGAGCTTGTTTCAGGTACACAATGTTTTTAATGTTTCGATGTTGAGAAAGTATGTTCCAGATTCATCACATATCTTGAGGCAGGAAGCAGTTCAGCTTGCAGAGAACCTTTCTTATGAAGAAAAACCGGTTCAGATTCTTGATCGAAGAGAACATGTATTGCGGAATAAGGTAATCCACCAGGTATAGGTTTTGTGGAGAAACCACATGGTTGAAGAAGCAACATGGGAGTCTGAAAATGCTATGAGGGAAAAATACCCTCAGTTGTTTAATAAGTAAATAAAATTGCGAGGAAACAATTTCAAGAAGGTGGGGATAATGTAACATCCAAAGGTTTTCTAAAAATAAATTGAAAATCCTTGAAATTTTGTTTAAGGTATATATTTATAAGTATCCTTTAAACATAATTTTATTTCTTCTAGGTTTTGAATTTCAAGAAACTGTCATCTACAATTGTGTTCAATATGTTATTTAGAGTCTGATGGAACAAACTTGTTTTTTTTTTGTGAATAGTAACATGCCCTTATGAATAGTAATATGACCTCGTGAATAGTGAATATTATTATTATTTTATTTTCCAATGGCAATAGGATAATGGGATCTTAATTAATTTTCCAATGTCACATAAAACTAATTGCACTTCAATATTGTTATTTTTTGAATTAACTGTGACCTTATTTAGAAATTAAATTAATAATATTTAGAAATTTATTTTTGAAAAATGGATTTCACTTTTGAATTCTACACATCGAAAAATGGTAGGGGTAAATTTTTGGTATTTTTCTGAAACTCTTGAATTTTCGGTGAATAGTGAAATACGGTAAAATACCGTATAATCAATTTATCAGTAAAAATGCACTATTTATGACATCATAAGTGATTCAAGGCCACTTGCTTCGAAATCACATGATATTATAACTATTTAGGGCCACTTGATTTGAGATTATTCATAGTCTTGATAAAAATATTATAATAATAATTAAAATAATCTAAAATACCTCCCCTCCTCCACTATAAATACCACCCTCACTCCCCTCTTCCTCTCACACCTCTCAAGCCTTGAGAATTTTCTAATTTCTGCCAAATTCCCTCCCCAATCTTATTCCCCACGTCCTAGAGCTTCTGGTCTCACCATAAGACCAAAATCAAAGCCCTTAAGAAGGATCTCAAGGAGAAGAGATCAAGAGGTAAACATCCTCTTTCATTTTCATTCTTTCCTTCCATTTTATGTTATTCTCTTCCTTTCCCTTTGTCTTTTGTTGGGATATTTCATTTAATATTTCCCCTTACTGTCCAAATTTTGTATGAATGATGAGATATTCCATTCCTCTCATCAATCTTATTTTTATGAAATTTTAAGAGACGTCGTTAGGCTGCTGAATTTTTGTAAGAAATTTCTCATGTTTTCTTCAGTTCAAGATTCCCTTCTCTTCGTTCTTCACCCCCTCTTATCCAAGAGGCATGAAATCTCCAGAATCATTTATATTCTGGATGTTGTCATGTTTATGGAAAATTACAAATCATTATTACTCTCCTCTCTCACTTATTTAAAGAATCAAAAAACATTTTCCATTTGTGTCGAATTACTGATATCGTGGACGATGTATTTTCAATTCCCATTAATTCTTTCAATTATGGTCATGAAACCATTTATATGGTTGAACCAGGTTATAATATATGTTTTATGACTCATATAAGGTTCTGGAATTCTTTTGTACTCATGATTCAAATTTATAAGACTAAATGAAGTTGTAATTATCAAAGAACCACTTAAATGATCTAAACGAACATAATTAATGTTTTAACTTATAAATCATCATCATATAAAGCATCAAAGTGATAAATGGTATCATTTATAGTACTGTAAATATTTAAATACTACTCCATTCCAATTCTGGAGTTTCACTTCCAATCAACAAGAACGATTCATCATGAACCGATCGTGAAAATCACGAAAGAACTCACCCAAAATAATGCAAGGAACAAAATACTAACAAATAAGGGGTGAAATGAGGTTATGAAATGACCATATAAGATGTTATAAACATGAAAATTTTTCTATAAAATACTAATAAAACTCTTTTAACCATTATACAGGAGGTTTAAACAATTTTGAAGTAAGACAAGCCTAAGGTACGAGAATTCATAACCCGATTTCCATTCTTTGGGTTAACATTCTACTTTATAGTTTATGTGCTATTTAAATTGTTTGTGTGATGGATTTTGTTTATATTATGTTTCATTATGTGTATTTACAGAGTATATACATATTACATCCACTCTATTAATCCTCACTTTAAGTATATGATGTTTATAAGGGACTTTTCTTCTAAAATCCTCTTTTAAAATTCTGTTTTATAAGATTGAAAGGAAATGTTTTTATGCTATTGTTTATGTTGTATGATTATGTTTTGGTTATTGGGAATTGTTTATGATGAAGGGTGGGACCTATATTTCCCTCCAATGCATTGGGTTTGAGTAAGTTGGTGGTCGGCCGTATGGTTACTCCAAGTGTAACTGTGATGGTTACACAAAGTAAGGTAGCCATGAGGGTTACACATTTTAAGGTAGCCAAGATGGTTACGAGATTATGTAAGTAATGCCCCAATATACCTCTATGATTATAATTATTTTTGTGTGGATCTTGTTTAAATATCATGTTACGCTAAGTAATATTTTATGGGTGGAAAGCATGTCTTTTGAAAATGTTTTCATACGTCATGCGTATTCATGGACTAATGTGATTTTTCCTTCTTTTTCATACCTTACTGAGCTTTTGTGCTCATCCCAAGTTTTTAAATGATTTTTCATAGGTTAATGATGAGTAATACAAGGAAGGAAGACATGTTAAATGTTGAAGAATTTTCAAGGAGTCTTTTTTTGTGTTTTAATGTTTTATATTCTGAGGATAATGGAAACTGATTTTATGGTATCCACTATGTAACAATATGTAATTTTATGAATGTTTTGTCTTAATTCTCTAAATCTCTAAACTTGAAAAGATCCTCAATGTATAATGAAGTGTTTTTTTAAATAAATTCATGATTATGTATGAAATAAGTGTGGGTCCTTATACAAACAATTCGAAAAAAATACTATGAGAGTTGAATTTAGACCATCTACCTAGAAATTGTCTATGAATTCTCACCAATAGAAATACCCAATTTGAGAGGAATGATCAAGAACTTGACGAATAATGATATCTAGATATAAAAACTAGATCCATAATCAAACAGATCAATATCCATCACACCTAGATGTAGATATAAAATTAATGTGGAATAAAATCCCTTCAAAGTATGTGATAATAATGGTAGAGAGACAATAAACCAATTGGAAAGAGATTCACTTACTTGGAGAGGTATGAATCTTTAATCCGAGCTTCGAATTGTCAAGAATGGAGGTCGGGAGCCCTTGGAATTTCTTTGGGAACCTCCAAAAATTGGAGGATTCATTTTGGTCCATGTTAGGGTCATTTTTGTAATAATTATGGGGGTTTGGGTATTTATTAATCTAATTATCAGGTCAATTAAAATAGTATACACAATTTTGATGGTAGGGAGGCAATGTTTCTAAACTGTGTGCCTTTATTGAAAACCTCATCTATGGGGGTGCATGACTACTCCTAAGAGGGCGCATGGTTTAAAAATCTTTTTCACTATCCATGTGAATCCCGTCATCTTGGGTTTGCATGGTTTGCGGGGTTGGGTGCATGGTTTTCCCAAACTGTGTACCAACCGTGAACTACACATACTTCTTCCAAAATTTTAAAATTTTCACCCAAACACACCCAAGGTAAAATGAAAAAAAAGTAATCAAAATAAAGAAAAAATAGTACATAAAAAATATCAATATATCTTAAAAAATGTCGAGATATTACACAGTGGAAATTATATTCTTTTATGTGGATGATTATGGGTTCCTACAGGCTTGAGTGAGAAGATAAATAAAGAGTTTCATGCTTTTACATGGGTGGTACATCCTGGTTTTATTAAGATTTATCATGATATCCATGGATATTATTGGTTGTCAGGAATGTAGTAGGAGGTAACAAACTTTTTGGTGATATTTTTTACTTGTTAGTAGGTGAAATTCATGCATTATAGGCTAGCAGGTATTTTGTGCTCTATTCCTATTCCCGAGTTTAAATGGGATAATTTCACAATAAATTTTGTGACTAGATTACTCAATAAAAGATATAAGAATGATTTTATATGGATGATTTTGGATAGACATATGAAGGTATCCCACTTCTTACCTATTAAGGAGACCTTCACAATTGATGATCTAGGCAGTCTTTATGTGTGTGAGGTAGTTTGGTTTAATGGTGTTTTGAGTAGTATCATTTCACATAGATATCCTTTTTTAAATTCACAATTTTGGAAGGGTCTTTAGAAGTCTATGGATTGTAGGTTCATTTGAGTAAAACCTATCATCCTTAGACATTTGTTCAATCTATGAGGAATATTTAGGGTTATGGGGATATTTTATGATTTTTTGTTTTTTATTTCAGTGCTTCGTGGGAGAATTATATGGAACTCATGGAGTTTGTAAAAAATAACAGTTTCTATGAATCTATCCAGATGGTACCCTTTAAGGAATTTTATGGTAGATCATTCTGTTCACCTATTTGTAGGTTGGATATAGGTGAGTTACATCTTGTTAGTCCTAGTATCATGTAAGAGATTTTTTAGTAGATTTAGTTGATCAAGCAGTTGTTAGTGACAATTTTTAGAGTATAGAAATCATATTATGCCCATCATATATGACCTCTATAGTTCAAGTTTGTTTATCATGTTTCCCTTTGGTTGTCGCCTAGATTAGGGGAACTTCATATTAGTAAATATTGAAGGCTATAACCAAGGTTTATCAAGAAATTTTGGATAGTGTATAGGGTCAGTCCAGTGGAGTACTGTTTATCCCTTCAACAATGTTACAGTTCCATTCATTATAATTTTCATGTATCGCAAATTCAGATATATTATTCAGAACCTTCTTATATAATACACAAAAAATAAAATGAGCTTAGTATTGATGTTTTCTTTGAGTAGAATATGATATAGTTTGTGGAATGTAGTGAGAAGTATCTCTGGGATAGGAAGATTCATTTGGTTCATGTGAATTGGAAGCATGGGAGATTTTCAGAGGAGATCCGAGAGAGGGAGTCTAATATATGAGCGTAGTATCCAAAATTGTTTTTCAAGAACCTATAGTGATACTTAGAGTAGCTTAGGGATGACCTGTTATATGGTGGGGAGGTTTTAGATCCCTTTTGTTTAGGTACGTCCCTCTTTATGTTTTTCATTAAACTTATTCCAGTTGAGTTTTTCCTCATCCTTAAACCTTGGTGGTTGTGTTTTAACTCATATATTTCTATTGGTTTGTATAAATGTATACTTTGGTTGCGAGGAAACTTGAGAGACCTTGAGAGGATCCTTGTAGAGAGCCTTTGTTGGGGAAAATGACTTAATGTCTGTGGATTCATGTTTTTTTTGAATTAATGGAATCTGGGTATAAATGGATCAAGTATTGCTAACGATTATTAGAATGTTGAGAATCCTTAAAAGAGGTTTAGTTTTTTATAATGAAAATTTGCTGAAAAACTATCCTCAGAACCTTTACACATCGTGTAACGGTAATACACAATGTGTTATTATTGCAAGACACATGTAATTAATGGTTACAGGTTGTGAATAGATTTATTAAATAAATATATTACATGTTTTGAAATGTTTAATTGGAATAAATAAGAATCTGAGGAAATAGATTTTTCTGCATATCCCTATAAAAATAATTACATTATGCGTATCTATATTACATGTTGTTTAATTTCAGAAGAATTTTTTTGAAAGGCTTTTTTGTGGACGATTTTTCATTCACCTCACATACAAATCCCTCCTCTTTACCTAGGGTGACCTTATACACAATTTTTGAGCACCTATATTGATTTTGGATTTCCAATTTATGTGATTGATTCCCAATATGTTGTTTTTATTTGGTTTCCCTCTTCTCTCCCTTCATTATCCAACCATTGTAGTGTAATATATTAACTATTTTCATTGTTGGTTTTGATCTTGATTGGTTATGATCTAGGAACATTCTTATGATCATCTGTTTCTTCTTCTTCATTTTTTTCTATTGGAAGTGTTGGTTTGTCTTTAGATAAAGGTACGGGATCTAAAAAATAATTATATGGTTTAATAATTGGAAATTATGTGAAATATTTAAATTATTACAATATATTTTATGCCTATATAAATTGAATGATGAATTGTATTATTCCTTGGAGTCCCTTTGGATCCAGTTGGATTTTTACATGGCTTATGGATACCATTCGGGTGAAAAAAACCATTTATTATAAATGAATTATTTGATGTCTTAATGTTTTTTAGCATCACATGTATTTTGGGTGAGTTCTTGACATATATTAACCTTGTATTGGTTTGTGTATTATGATAACTGGAACAATATTGGTTATGACCAAATTGATAAATGAAATAGGAATTTGAAAAATAAATGGTAATTTTCATAATTAACCATTGATCCTTATGGTGTGATATTGTGATATCCTTGTTTCTATGGAATGTGTTGTGATTTATATGTAGTAATTATTATATAGGCCATTATCCCAACATAATTTTTGAAATGATTATATGGGGCACTATCCTAGTTAAGATGCTGAATATCTTATATACCAGGCTTGGTCGTAAGACATACTGAAATTATTATATACCACGCTTGGCCCTGATACATGCTGAAACGCTTATATATAGAGATTTTCCCTAAGACATGTTGAAATGATGATATATCGAGCTTAGACCTGATAAAATCTAAAATGATTATACACTAGGAACAACCCTAGTTGATTAAGTAAATTCTTATATAGTGGGTTTTAACCCAGATTTGTGTAATTTATATACCATGGTCATAAGTTTTTGGATGGCATGGTATTAATACATGATTAGAGACATTCCGGTATGTCACCAAGGTAGGTTATGTTATTCCATGGTTATAAGGTTTTGGTTGGCATTATTGTCATAAATTCTCTGAGATATTTCAGCATAGAGCTAAAGCAAGTTGATGTGGTATTAATTAATTAATTTATTTAATTAATACACTTTTTTCAAAATTATTTTATACACAAATTATTAGAATGGTTATGTTTATCCACAGTGTTTTCAACCTACATATTTATACTCACACCCTATTCAGGTCTTCGTTTGGCACCTGATCATATTATATGGATGCAGGTTTGGGCAAGGGAAAATAACATTATTGTTGATTGTTTTCGTGGAGGATGGGATGGAGTTTGGAGTGGGACTGACATGGGTTTTAGGAATGGGGGATTTTGAGTCTTTATTTGGGTCCTTTTTTATTTTATTTATATTACTTCTAGCATGAAATTTAGTTACAATTCATCATTTCATTACATTATTCTTTTATTATTTATTATATTATTCAGTTGGATTTATTATTTCATTTCATTATATTATATGGTTTTAACTATTTCTACACTCTCATATTTATTCATTTATTTATATACCTTATTTTGGATGTGTTGTAACTCTATAACACACAATTATAGTCACCCCACTATTCTTATTATAACCCTGCTACTAGTCGGTTTCCTCTGGTGTATGGGGAGGTTTGCTTGGGGTCTTGTAACTAACTCATTTTAGTCACATGAGAGTGTTTTAGATCAAGGGATGTTACATTCCCCCTCCCAATATATGATCTATATCTATACATTACCAGTTTTATAAAAACTACATGTATCTAGATTCTCATTATCATGGGATGCATAGTTACAACTTAATCTTGAATTATAGGTTTAGCCACTAATCTGATAAATAATTCTCCCCATCACACTATAGTGTCTGGTACCCCTCCATTATGATAGGTTTTATTCCATAATTATGGTAAAATTATTCCACACCCTCCTTAAATTAGATCTAGAGTCATGTGATAGTTTTATGGTGTGTGAACCCTTACCCTTGGGTTTTGAACCAATTCTATAATTCAAAATGTCCCCTCTCCTAGCATGGTCTACCAAATTCGTGTTGGGTATGCTCAAACAGCCTAGATCAACATTTAAATAAGGATTTTTTCCATTGTGTGTCTTCAAGACATATGCGAAGACCCTTACAAGAACTATGTGTGTATTGATTCAGGAACCAACAATGTATATAGTGAAGTCTAGATCATTTATCCTAGATTGAAACATTAATATCATTTTGAACAAGATTTATATCAAAAAATCAATGGCATTCCTTCTAGATGTTCATTTACATGGGAACCATTGTATCTTCAACCTGAAGATATACTAGATACATGGTGGTAGATACTTTTGGTTTCTTATACACTTGTTGACCAGAATTTATCACATAATACCACTTTGAATCTATGATATTTGAATTACCATTAATCATTATTCCTTGATTTGATATTATTCTCCTGACACCCCACAACCTTGAGAATATCATCTCTGTTTTACTCCTCATAGAAATTGGTAATTATCACATCTAATTCCATAGGGACAATTCTATATGATAACGATATATAGGCCCCATGATATGGTTATGTACATGGGCCAATAATATAGACTACCAATCATATGTCTATTTTTCATTCAAAAAAGGGTCATATAACCCCATGTGTTATTTACTAATAGTGTAGGGATATTCTCCCCATTATCAGTGGTCATCTTACTCTCATTTTTCTCCATTTATCAGTGATTCAGATATTCTTATGATATGATTTACACATCCCATAATACAACTATTTAATTGGATACAAGAACCTTTTATGTTACACAATTTTCCATCATAATTACTTTAATGTTAGGATTATAACATCTCTCCATAGTACTACATATAGTACACGTCACTCCTAACTTTAAGATCCCATTCTATTTAATTATAAACTACTTAGAATTAGTCATAATTGTATGAACATAATTGAAATAATGACATGGTAAACCAATATGAACCAAAAACAACTTATATTGGCCTACTATATTGGGATTAAACTTCATTTCTCCAAAGGAATATATCCATTAAAATTCCCTTAATTTACATGGGTCTCCACTAATTATTATACACTAAGGACAAATATTCTCATTTTCCATTAATATGAGCTAGATATATACAAGGATTATTTATAATATCTAGGTGTGGGTTAATTACTATTTCCATGAGATACGTTGTGATGCTTATACCCCTTATATCGGGCTCTGCCGTAGATCCCACTAGTCTTGTTCCTGGTGATCAGAATAATTTACATTAGGTATTCCTCATGATAGTCTGACATCTAAATAGTGAAACACCCACATATTTTAGAGGAAGTTTCCCATTAAATAGATATTATGTTGAAAATATTTTCTTAAATGAAACAACGAACTAAAACATATTATGATATTTTTAATGTTTATAAAGGGAAATTTTATTCAAAGAAATATATTAAAGTGTTCGGTATTTTTATCTTTAATTAAATTGATCAATTTTAAAATACGATTAAAATATTCTTTTTCAATGTGAAAAAAATAGATTAACAATAAATTAATTGGTAATTTATTTGAAATAAGTTTAAGAGAACTTACATTTTAAAAATTCATTTTCCAATAAAATAGTTTTTCATTATATTTTCTGTTTTTTCTAAAAGTTAAATTCCAAAATTTTCAAATTTTAATTTTATTAAATTAAAATCTTTATTTGGATTCTCTATATCAATATTTTCTTAGCATTAATTTTTTTTTTTAATTTTTTATTGAATTGTAAAAAATTATATGAATATCATATCCATTATAAAATCATTATGATATAATAAGGACCTAAAAATTTATGAAACCTTTTTACAAATTAAAATTTTGTTTATAGATTAAAATAAAGAATTTATATTTGTAAGATCTCAGTTTTTGGAAGGGTATGTTTTCATTATGTTTTGGTTGAATCCCTTGTTTCAGGATCTAAGGGATGTCTTTTGAAAGTATGGGAGGCCTTGGGGGTGTTCTAGGAGCTCGGGGCATGAAAAAAGGGAAATCTAGCTAAGACAAGGTTGGGCACACGGCTTGCGCACGACCTAGATAAACCGTGCGGCCTACCCAGGAAAACTGTGCGCCCCCTCCTCCTTCGGATAGTATCATGTCCACGGTTTGTGCAAAGTTTGTCAAACCGGGCAGCCAAACCGTGCAGCCTCTTAAAGTTGGGAAAAATTACAAGTTTTCCACTACGAGCTTTTAAACCCCAACTCAGGATTTTCCTCCATTCATCCCCTCTCAACCCTAGTGATGAACCTGGCTGAACCAAGCTTCCCAAGGGTGGTTCTCCTTTGATTCTTGGCTATTTAGAGCACCGTTGGTTGTGGATCGAACCTACAGGTAAGGCTAATCCAATATTTTCTTCTCTTTTTGGTTTAGGGTTTGTATCTTCTCTCCCTCTTGTTCTGAAGCTCTAAAACCCTATCTTTTGGGTGAGTTTTAGGTTGAATCTCTAAATGTTGGTTAGATCGAGGTCTAAGGACTCAATTGAGAGTGCGTTCTACCGTGGTATCAAGGTAGGTGGTCTACAAGCTATATCCCATGGTTATTTGGGTATTTTTGCTTGTTTAGTTGTGTTCTTGTCTCCCCCTTGGTTATGTTTTGAATAACCTTGGCATGTTTAGTAATAATGATGTTTAAAATGGCTAATGGAAACCCTCACGATCCTCGTGGGATGTGTTGGGATGGACTTGACCTAATTCAGGGCCATCCATGGGATGTGCCGGCTTTTTCCCGAGTTTATGGATTGTTATTAAACAAGTGACCTTGTTGTAGTGAATTTTAGATCCCTTGACAAACATGTTGGCATGAATGGTTTAATCATGGAAATTATGAATGGGTTAAATGGGTTAATTTTTAAACTGATTAAATACCACAATGGATAGGTTGTGGGTGTAGTGATAAATGCTTAGTGAGTTAGGCATAACACATGGGAATTTGGTGAATGGTTAAATGATGTGAAATGGTAATATGTTAATGGGTTAAGGCATGATGTGGATTCGCATGTGGGGTGTTGTGAACAATGTTTCTTAAAGGGCAGTGGTTTGGATGGTTGATGGTTACTTATATATATAAGCATGTGCACATGGCTTCGTAAAGTGGGGTATGACTTGAGGATCTATGCCCATGGGTTGAGCTAATATTGAGGTTCTAAACTCCACCCAAAATTCACGGGTTAATAAAGGGGATTGAGGATCTATTCTCCTTACGGTTGCATCCACCCGGACTCAGGCTTTGAGGTGATATACATGTTCCTTGTTTATTGGTTATTGTTCCCGCTATTTGGATTATTTATATTGTGGATTACTCTGATAAAAAGGGGATATAGTCTCTCTACTTGACCCCATACACCCCCAATGCTAGTCGGCAGCCTTTGGTGTATGGGTAGGTGCACTTAAGGTCATGTAACCACCCGGCTCGGAGCACTGGTTTAGTGGATTCCGGGCTGGGGAAGTTACAAAGTGGTATCAGAGGAGGTCATTCTTCTCCTTCTACGAGGTCTTGTTATTTGGGATTGGTATCCAAGGGTTAATATGTGTCAGGCCTTGGTAATGAGCTCATGCTTGGGAGTAGCTAACCCAGGTACGGGGGAAACCCAAGTCACCCTCGGTGGGAATTGTTGTTCTTGGTTGTGTGTTGTTACAGTTGATGATATTTCACCATTGGGTGATGCACATGTGGTTTGATGTGACTGTTTTATGATATTTGGATCGTGGACTTAACGAAACGATGATTTGCTTTCATTCATCATTTAGGCACCTATGGAGATAGGTGACATGCATTGTGTTATGCACACACACGGTGTAAGGACCCAACCCCAGTTTCCCGGAGCTAGTGCCTTGTTTAATTATGTTGGCATACATACAAGGAATATGAATCTCGAAGGACTGATTAGTTTAGTATTATTGGAAACAAAATTCATAAATAAGTTCAATATTACAACTTAAAGTGAAATACAACATGGAAACTCCTTAGACAACACCCATAACTCCAAGGTTATTTCAGCATGTCATTCATAATAAACTTCTTCATGTCCTAAAAAACGAGCTTAGCCCGAAAGTGCCAGACCTTTATGACAGCTTTCCTCAGCTCGAAATTTCGACTTCGGAATTTTCGGAGGCTTCGACGCTTCTCAACCTGACGCTGGTGGCTCGTTTCAGTAGATATCATCCATCGATCGAGTCTTTTGATAATTTTGTTTCTTGAACCTGAGGTTTACAGAACTCAGCAACCATAGGGATTCTTGACAGGCGACATATTATGATCCGGTTCTCTTCTGAGGATGATATGATTTCAGCCTGGTCTAGAACCCCCCGATCTTGCAACGGCTCCCATTTCTTTCTCTTCTTGTGGTCTTACGATCTCCATATGAAACGGGACGCTCCGACTACAGATTTATGGGTAATCCTTCCAGAACTCCCACTTCTGTTTCAAAATCCTTCAATTATCCGTGTGTTGGGGAACTTGGTTGGCTGTTTCTTATGTTCGGACAGTAGAACAAACATGGTCTGTCACCCTATTTCTCCCCGGATTTGTGTCGAGGTTGATTTTTCCAAACCATGGATTCATTGGCTCTGGATTACGGTTGGTAAAGAATTTTAGTGCAATTAGAGGGTGGTCTTCGAGAGATGGAAAGAGTTTTTCTCTTCATACTGGCAATTGGGCCACTCCATTTCGTCATGCCGAAGTGGGAGCAGAAATCTTAATGGTATGCAATCACCTCACCTTACAATCGGGACAACTATTTAGGACACCTCTACTGAACCCCAGGCTCGCGAGGTTGATCTCAATATTGATGCCCATATCATTAAATTGTGCAATAGGATCCCTAACCCACGAGTCATGGATATATTTTCTAAACTAAGGAGTGATCTGGATGATGGTAATAAGGCAGAGCAGTTCTCACAGGCTGGACCTTCTTATGCTGATAAGGTGAAGTATGGTGGTATGGAATATAGACAGGAGGTCGAACCCTCTGTTGTCTCCAATGCTGATGATGCCCATGCAGATGCACGGGGGTTGCCCGGGTTGCATGTTTCCTCTGGTCCGAATGTTGTTCTGTCCAAGTTGCATGTTGTCCCAGGTCCGAACATAGTTCCATATCCGATTTTGCGACCGCTTGATCAATAGGATCCTCCAGGTGCTATTCAGACCCACAATCGGTTCACATGTTTGAGTGCTAAGGGAATGGAAAATTCCAACCCAGAAATATGGAAAACAGACATGCCAAGGTGGAAATGCAAACAGGTCTTCACAAGGCCTTCCGATGATATTGAACCGAGCGATAATGAAGCAAACTCCTTGGCGTCGACAGATTATGAGCAAGACCCTCAAGGCCACATGATGGTTGGGCCTGACTCGAGAAAGGGAAAGCAAGGGAATGCTGTCTCTGGGAATTTTCTAGTCCACAAGGGAGGGAAAAAGGCAAGGCCCCGCAAAGACTACTCGAATACCCCAAAGACAATTGTTACTAGATCTTCATGGTAGTTTTGACATAATGTGACAGTGGAAGGAATGGGGGTCCCAACAATTGTTGAAAGTGAAAGGCACGTGTCTGGAGAGTTGGGTGAGCAAGTTTTATGTAAGGAAATCAAGGCCCGTGATGGAGAAATCAAGGTACCAAATGTTGAACCAATACCGGATAGTACTGAAAGCAGACTGGTAGACAAGGTGGAAGCAGGGAATGGGGAATGTCTAGAGATTGTCTTACAATCTGAGGAGGAATTGTTAGAAGGAAATTTTCAGATCAATGCCTCGAAGGAGGTTATCCACAGAATTTATGAGAGGTTGCTAGGTTATGAAAATAATGAAGAACAAAGTGAGTGGATCACTAAACATGAATACATCCTAGGGTGGGGTTTCAATGAAAGGAAGATCACCGCGGAAGAATTAATCCTGACCTGGGACAAGATGGCATATTATTTTGAAGGTCTTCTCAGGAATGATCGGAACACGCAGGTATCTACAATGAATTGGAAGCTTTATAGGGTGGTTGACTTGAATATCCTTAGTCTTGTTATTAACAACTTTGTGTGCTCATTTTGTGGTTAACACCTTTACTTTGGTCATGTGTGGGTTTTCCACTTTTTCCTCAAAAGTGCTTTGGAATAAAAATTTAACTTTTAGGTCATTGGTATTATACTAATCGAATAACCATATGAAATATCAATATCTG
Source organism: Viscum album (assembly GCA_963277665.1). NCBI lineage: Eukaryota > Viridiplantae > Streptophyta > Magnoliopsida > Santalales > Viscaceae > Viscum > Viscum album. The sequence goes on along the minus strand of OY728165.1, from coordinate 1,787,668,105 downwards.
AACTCATAATGATGGAATTCATAATTCTGGACATTCTAAAACATTTTTTCAAGGCCTCGGCCAAGACGTCTAATGATTAAGGCCTCGGGAAAAATCCATATGTCACATTGGGAAAGGCCTCAGCCAATTCCACATCTATTTGTCTCATGAGACCTACCGTTGTATCAAGGGGATATAGCAGGCCCCACCCAACACATAATAAGTCCAATTCATTCCTCATATGATAAATCATAAACATAAACAACAAATATAGTCATTGAAACTATCATATGAAATATAACGAACTTTCCCCAATCATTAAACATAAAACAGTAACCATTCTAAATAATATTGTGAATGGTTTTAGGATAGATCTTCCACAATAAATTTATTCATAAACCATTCAATAAAATATGGTATATTAAATCATAAATTATTAACCCCATTAATTAATAATAAACAACAATATTGTTGAATCAAACGAGAATAATCTTCTAAAATCATTATGCAATTATTGTGATAAATACTCATTAATTTTGAAAAGAAGAGTTCTTTTGGAAAAATATTTTTATAAAACCAGAAGTAAAGTAAGATAGTATTTCATGATAAAATGATTTTTTTAGATGGATAATGGTTTCCAAAAATAGATTATAGCTTTCCCTTGAAAATAGATATGAATTTGAGAAATTCCCTTGTATCGGGATCGTATTTTTGGAAAGAGTTTTGAGAGCTTCTTTTAAAACATGTAACTATATAGAAAATAGGGAAGGATTCTAGTTAGTGTATATATATAAAATACTTACACAGAATTTATGATGAGTACATAACAATACATAATAATTTCATCGAGGAAGTTAGACAATAAAAGTAACCAGAATGAAAATGGACGTTCGGGTTAAAAACCCTTACCTTAACATCGAACGTGTTCCGATGTTGTACTTAAGTTCCTAGAATATGAAATTATACATATTAATAACTTATTTCAGAACCTATTCTAAATTTATTTAGTTTATCATAATTATGGTTAGTTCATTTTTGTCTTTATTGATTATTTATTGAATTGACTTTCGTCGTTCCGGAGTTTTCGTTTCTCTTATTTTCATATTCGGTTTACTTGTTTTTAAGTAATGAAGTGGAATGGATGTAAATCTCCAGAATTGAAATTATATATTATTTATGAAAATAAATAAGTGTTATTGTTAATTTATATAACTTGGTTACATGGAACGAGGATGAATTATCATATAGAACTTCAATGATAATTGTTTCAGTTAATTTGTGGGTTTTGATTACAACGAACCCATTTTTCTGTATAACCTAATACCATTTGAACAATGGAATTAAAGAATCTTAAATAGGTTATACTATATATAGTAATATGGTTAAAACATAACAATAATGGTTTCATGACCAGAATTTAGAATGATAATAGAAATCGAATGTCCATCGTCCTTGAATGTGTAAAATTGACACATCTCGGATGGTGTTCTTGCTACTAGTATAAAAGAAGGTAAAAAAGGGGGAGATAATGATAACATATTCCACTATCATGAAAACATTCCATTAAATATAAGGTATTGGAGTCATCACAAAATTTTTATAAGAGAGGTAACAAAAAAGAAAACAAATGAACTTGAAAGGAAAGACAAAGAATTGAAAAGAGGAATTTACCTCTTGAACCAAACTTCTTTGAGAACCTCCTTAAGGGAGAGTTTTTGATCATTTAATGAGAACAAATCTTGCTGTATGTGGGAGAGGATTTTGGGAGGGTATTTTTCCAAAATTTGGAGAAGGAACAAGGCTTGAGAGGAGTGATTGGAAGAGGGGGTTAGAGGGGTGTTTTATAGTGGAGGAGAGAGAGGATTTCTTAATATAAAACTCATTAATTTATTATTTCTTCACAAGACAAGTAATAGTAAATATTCCATGAACAAGAATAGTAATTTTATCATGTGAATTCTGATTAAGGGTGGTGACATCAGCCATGATGCTAGGAATAGTCTATTTAGCTTATAATGTATATATACGGTAAATTACTATATTTTACTATTCATCAAAAAATCAAGTATTTCAGAAAAATCTCAAAAATTCACCCTAACCATTTTCAACATGTAGAATCCAAAAATGAAGTCCATTTTTCAAAAAATAATTTTCTAAATATTATTAAGTTAATATTTAATTAAAATCATAATTTATTATTAAAAACCAGTTTCAAAACATTCGTTAACATATTCTAAATTATAGGTATATCATACTTTCAACTTGAATATTATTTATATATTATTATAGGTAAGGTTACTATTCATTAGGGTATATCACTATTCATAAGGGTATGTTACTATTCATAAGGGTTGGTTACTATTCAACAAAAATTAAGTTTTTTCTTATTGGACTCTAAATAACTTACAGATCGCGACTATGTATGTCAAATTTTTGAAATTCACATCACAGAAGTGACAAAATTATGTTTTAAGGGTCCCATATCACTTAGTAGTTAATGTGATTATGACATATTTATAAGATAGTAATTTACTTTAAAAAAATATTAGGTCATTTCATTCTCCCCTCTATACAAAAATTTCACCCTCGAAATTTCATTTACAAACTAGGCCAAGAACATGTGGGGGTACTTCTCCTTCATTGATTCCTCCAGTTCCCAAGTTGCCTCTTCGTACTTATGGTTTCTCAATAGTACCTTGACCAGATGAGTAGTCTTGTTGCGTAGAACTTTGTCTTTATGATCCAAAATTTTCATCGGCTGCTCCTCATAGGAAAGATCATCCTCCAACTGTACCACCTCGGAAGAGAGTACATATGAAGGGTCTGGTATGTACTTCCATAAGAGAGATACATGAAAGACATCATGTACCTTTTACAAGGTTAGTGGAAGTGCCAGTCGATATGCCACAGCTCCGACTCGATCAAGGATCTCGAAGGGGCCGATATACCTGGGACATAGCTTTCCTTTCTTCCCAAACCGCATGACCTTCTTCCATGGACATATGCGTAGAAATACCAGGTCTCGTACATTTAACTCTAGGTCTCGCCGATGGTTATCCACATTACTCTTCCTTCAACTTTGGGCTGCCTTGATATGCTGCTAAATGGTTTTCACCTTCTCCACCATTTTCTCAACCAATTCAGGTCCTAGCAGCTTTCTCTCACTGACTTCATCCCAACACGCCTATGTTCTACACCTTTTCCCATAAAGGGATTCATATGGTGCCATACAAATTCTCAAGTGGAAACTATTGTTGTAGAAGAATTCAACTAGTGGAAGATGTTGGTCCCATCCTCCTTTGAATTCCACAGAACATGCTCTCAACATGTCTTCTAGTTCCTGAATAGTCCGCTTGGATTGGCCATCAGTTTGAGGATGATAGGCCGTACTGAAATTCAGTTCATTTCTTAAAGCATGCTGGAGACTTTTCCAGAACTACGAGGGGAATCTAGGATCACGTTCAGATATAATAGAGAGAGGTACTCCATGAAGCCTTACCACTTCTTTGATGTAAATCCGTACATGTTGATCCAATGAGAAGTTCTCTCGAATCTCTATGAAGTGATTTGTCTTTGTAAGACGGTCCATAATGACCCATATAGCATTGTTTACTCTAGATGTCCTTGGGAGTCCAGTGAAAAAGTCCATGGTAATGTTCTCCCACTTTAATTATGGTATGGGTAGAGGTTGCATCATCCCCTTATACTTTTTCCTCACAGCCTTCACTTGTTGACATACCAGGAACTTTGACGTATATTCATAAATCTCCCTTTTCATATTGTCCCACCAAAAGTTCTCTCGAATATCTCTGTAGACCCCGGAAAACGCATCCCCAAAATTTTCCAAATGCTTCCATACATGATCCAAGATCGTAGTCCATTTCGCAAGCATCGATTTGGTAGGTCGCAGGGCCCGAACGGAGTTACGGATTAGGAGTTATGGACGTTTGAAGTTGGGCTGGAAATCTGGTTCGCGAAGCCCATTCGCAAATCCCCCCCTCCGTGATCGTGGAGCGTCGCCGCGAAGCAATGAGGCGAGAGGCTCCGCGAACCCGTTTGACGTTTGCGATGCGCCGCGAAGACCCGTCACGAAGCACTAATGCGAAGAACCGATGGGAAGCACCCGTGCAGCGTGGTTCCGCGAAGCCCCGCCGCGAAGCGCCCCGACCATCGTGGTCTTGCTAAGCTCCAGAGGCGGTGATTCTCCGCGAACGCATTTGACGTTCGCGAGCCGCCGCGAAGCTCCAGAGGCGGTGATGCTCTACGAACGCATTTGACGTTCGCGAGCCTCCGCGAAGCACCTGAGGCGGTGATGCTCCGCGAACGCATTTGACGTTCGCGAGCCGCCGCGAAGCTCCAGAGGCGGTGATGCTCCGCGAACGCATTTGACGTTCGCGAGCCTCCGCGAAGCACCTGAGGCGGTGATGCTCCGCGAACGCATTTGACGTTCGCGAGCGCGCCGCGAAGCTCCTGAGGCGGCGCGGAATTTCTTCTTCGCGGCGACCCTGCCTATAAATACCCAGCTCACCCCCCTTCTCAAGAGGACGGCCACGGCCACTTCGCCCCTTGGGTGGCCGAGCGGAGCTCCGCATTTCGGCTCCGCGAAGCCATGCTCCGCGAGCAGCTTCCTTCGCGTTGCTGCTCCGTGAGCCGAGACTCTAGGAGTCCATGCTCCGCAAGCCTATGCTCCGCGATGCTGCTCCGCGAGACCAAGTTCCGCGATGCTGCTCCGCGAGACCCCTTTGCTCCGCGAGAGACCATTGCTCCGCGAGGCCATGCTTCGCGAAGCTACTTCTCGAAGACCCATCCTTCGCAAGGATCCTACCTTCACGCCCACCGGTCCATACCGCGGGGGCTGCGCCCCTGCACCCCCGCTCGGGGTCAGTGCCGGGCTGTGGTCCCGGCCCTCCGGGCCGGTCCCTTCGCTACCGTCACAGACCCCCATGAAAAATGGAGACTCCCACCGCGAACTCTTCGGGCCGGGATGCCGGGATTTTCCATTGCACCCTTATGCGCTCCCACCTTCCACCTATGGAATACCATGATTTGATACACTCCTCCGCACACCGTGGAACACCTAGAGTCGACATATTCCTCTGGGTTTCATTCCATGTCGTGAGTCGAGATTCTCATCATCAATTCCCCGAGTACCTCGAGTCGAACCATCCCTCAGGAAACTCCTCCAAACCCGATCACTTGGCTCCTATGCCAGGTTGAACCAGAAAGGGCCGCCCTTGCGTAAGTCCCGACACCAACCATTTCTAGGAACCTTCTGCCTAATAGTACTACCTACATGACTCCAAACTGTAGTAATCCCTATGTGCCAAACATAGGATGCCTCTTGCTTCTAACGAAAGATGCCTTGTGCTCCAAGCATAAGATGCCAATAGTCCTATCTACAAGACTATAAACTGTAGTACTCCCTATCTAAAAAACGATAGGATGCCTCTCGCCCTATACAAGAGATGCCTCATGCTCCTAGCATGAGACGCCAACAGTCCTATCTACATGACTTTAAACTGTAGCACTCCCTATCTAACAAATGATAGGATGCCTCTTGTTCTAAGCGAGAGATGCCTCATGCTCCTAGCATGAGATGTCAATAGTCCTACCTACATGACTCTAAACTGTAGTATTATCTCTATCTAACAAATGATAGGATGCCCCTTGCTCCAAGCAAGAGATGCCTTATGCTCCTAGCATGAGATGCTAATAGTCCTACCTACAAGACTCTAAACTGTAGTAATCCCTATGTTCCAAACATAGGATGCCTCTTGCCCTATACGAGAGATGCCTTATGCTCCTAGCATGAGATGCCAACAATCCATCCTACATGACTCTAAACTGTAGTAATCCCTATGTTCCAAACATAGGATGCCTCTTCCATTAAACAAGAGATGCCTTGTGCGCCAAGCATAAGATGCCTAACGCCATGATCACAGTGGCGTAACATCAAGAGCGTTGGAACCCATTCAAACATTCCATCACTCCACCTCACGCTTTGTGTGTCCTTCATTTGGATCGTCATTCACTTCCAAGTCTGGAGGGACCCCCTAACAGTATGGATGCTCGACCTATGGTCCGCCTGCTGTCCTGGGCCAACGCCCCGGAAGACTGATCACGTCTGGAGGGACCCCCTAACAGTATGGATGCTCGACCTATGGTCCGCCTGCTGTCCTGGGCCAAAGTCCCGAAGGATCGATCGACAACACTTGTTACATAGTCCCGTGTTTCGAACATGGTCAACGGTCGACCCTCATTTGTTGTCCTCATTTCTGGCTAACGTGATATGGATGCCGCGTTGCGAATATGGTCAGCAGTAATCCTCCATCACCACGCCAATCTCACGACGTTCTGAATATTGGGCATGTGATTCACACTTTTCTTGTCCCTTTGTTTGGGCTGATTCCAACGCCCTTGGCGTTATCCCGCTTGTGCACTTGTGCATAGGCACATACCTCAACCCACCAGTGAGTTGGGATGCCCTCATGGCCAGACATGAGGAAGACATTACGGGCAGCTTCCTAGTGTAAGCCCCATTCACCATTGCCGCTCCATAGCGGCATATGGGCAGCTTCCTAGCGTAAGCCCCATTCACCAGTGCCACTCCTTAGTGGCGCACGGGCAGCTTCCTAGCGTAAGCCCCATCCACCATTGCCGCTCCTTAGCGGCACACCCGGGCAGCTTCCTAGCGTAAGCCCCATTCAACAGTGCCGCTCCTTAGCGGCACACCCGGGCAGCTTCCTAGCGTAAGCCCCATCCACCATTGCCTCTCCTTAGCGGCACACCCGGGCAGCTTCCTAGCGTAAGCCCCATCCACCATTGCCGCTCCTTAGCGGCACACCCGGGCAGCTTCCTAGCGTAAGCCCCATTCACCATTGTCGCTCCTTAGCGGTACCCGGGCAGCTTCCTAGCATAAGCCCCATTCACCATTGCCGCTCCATAGCGGCACACGGGCAGCTTCCTAGCGTAAGCCCCATTCACCAGTGCCACCCCTTAGCGGCACCCGGGCAGCTTCCTTGCGTAAGCCCCATTCACCATTGCCGCTCCATAGCGGCTCACGGGTAGCTTCCTAGCGTAAGCCCCATTCACCAGTGTCACTCCATAGCGGCACACGGGCAGCTTCCTAGCGTAAGCCCCATTCACCATTGCCGCTCCATAGTGGCACACGGGCAGCTTCCTAGCGTAAGCCCCATTCACCAGTGCCACTCCTTAGCGGCACCCGGGCAGCTTCCTTGCGTAATCCCCATTCACCATTGCCGCTCCATAGCGGCACACGGGCAGCTTCCTAGCGTAAGCCCCATTCACCAGTGTCGCTCCATAGCGGCACACGGGCAGCTTCCTAGCGTAAGCCCCATTCACCATTGTCGCTCCATAGCGGCACCCGGGCAGCTTCCTTGCGTAAGCCCCATTCACCATTGCCGCTCCATAGCGGCACACGGGCAGCTTCCAAGCGTAAGCCCCATTCACCAGTGCCCCTCCTTAGCGGCACCCGGGCAGCTTCCTTGCGTAAGCCCCATTCACCATTGCCGCTCCATAGCGGCACACGGGCGGCTTCCTAGCGTAAGCCCCATTCACCATTGCCGCTCCATAGCGGCACACGGGCAGCTTCCTAGCGTAAGCCCCATTCACCAGTGCCACTCCTTAGAGGCACCCGGGCAGCTTCCTTGCGTAAGCCCCATTCACCATTGCCGCTCCATAGCGGCACACGGGCAGCTTCCTAGCGTAAGCCCCATTCACCAGTGTCGCTCCTTAGCGGCACCCGGGCAGCTTCCTAGCGTAAGCCCCATTCACCATTGCCGCTCCATAGCGGCACACGGGAAGCTTCCTAGCGTAAGCCCCATTCACCAGTGCCACTCCTTAGCGGCACCCGGGCAGCTTCCTTGCGTAAGCCCCATTCACCATTGCCACTCCATAGCGGCACACGGGCAGCTTCCTAGCGTAAGCCCCATTCACCAGTGGCGCTCCATAGCGGCACACGGGCAGCTTCCTAGCGTAAGCCCCATTCACCATTGCCGCTCCATAGCGGCACCCGGGCAGCTTCCTCGCGTAAGCCCCATTCACCATTGTCGCTCCATAGCGGCACACGGGCAGCTTCCAAGCGTAAGCCCCATTCACTAGTGCCACTCCTTAGCGGCACCCGGGCAACTTCCTTGCGTAAGCCCAATTCACCATTGCCGCTCCATAGCGGCACACGGGCAGCTTCCTAGCGTAAGCCCCATTCACCAGTGTCGCTCCTTAGCGGCACCCGGGCAGCTTCCTAGCGTAAGCCCCATTCACTAGTGTTGCTCCTTAGCAGCACCCGAGCAGCTTCTTGCGTAAGCCCCATTCACTGTTGTGATCCTATTCAGCGGTAAGCTGTTGAAATCCCTATCCAGCGGTAAGCCGTTGTGACCCAATCCAGCGGTAAGCCGTTGTGACCCCATTCAGCGGTAAGCCGTTGACATCCCTATCCAGCGGTAAGCCGTTGTGACCCAATCCAGCGGTAAGCCGTTGTGACCCAATCCAGCGGTAAGCCGTTGTGACCCCATTCAGCGGTAAGCCGTTGACATCCCTATCCAGCGGTAAGCCGTTGGGACCCAATCCAGCGGTAAGCCGTTGGGACCCCATTCAGCGGTAAGCCATTGACATCCCTATCCAGCGGTAAGCCGTTGTGACCCAATCCAGGGGTAAGCCGTTGTGACCCAATCCAGCGGTAAGCCGTTGTGACCCCATTCAGCGGTAAGCCGTTGACATCCCTATCCAGCGGTAAGCCGTTGTGACCCAATCCAGCGGTAAGCCGTTGTGACCCCATTCAGCGGTAAGCCGTTGACATCCCTATCCAGCGGTAAGCCGTTGTGACCCAATCCAGCGGTAAGCCGTTGTGACCCAATCCAGCAGTAAGCCGTTGTGACCCCATTCAGCGGTAAGCCATTGACATCCCTATCCAGCGGTAAGCCGTTGTGACCCAATCCAGTGGTAAGCCGTTGTGACCCAATCCAGCGGTAAGCCGTTGTGACCCCATTCAGCGGTAAGCTGTTGACATCCCTATCCAACTGTAAGCCGTTGTGACCCAATCCAGCGGTAAGCCGTTGTGACCCCATTCAGCGGTAAGCCGTTGACATCCCTATCCAGCGGTAAGCCATTGTGACCCAATCCAGCGGTAAGCCGTTGTGACCCAATCCAGCGGTAAGCCGTTGTGACCCCATTTAGCGGTAAGCCGTTGACATCCCTATCCAGCGGTAAGCCGTTGTGACCCAATTTAGCGGTAAGCCATTCTGGGCCTCCATCCTGGAGTAAGTCCCAACACCATGGGCCGCCCAATGCGTAAGCCCCTCTTCGCTTCTCACGGACGCACCCTTCGTGACGTGATCGTTAGGTCCGTGCGACCTCTTGTTTCTCACACCGAGCATGACTCACGTGGGCTTAGAGTGAGCACCGACCCTGACAAAACCCCTTTTGAACTACGGGGACTTTAATCCGTGTCAAGGCATGGTATGTAGGAAGCCTCCACGAGGTTCAAGCCCACCCACAGTGGACCAAGGTCTACTCTCACGTCGGTTCACCGACAAAACCCCTTTCGAACTACGGGGACTTTGATCCGTGTCAAGGCATGGTACGTAGGAAGCCTCCACGAGATTCAAGCCCACCCACAGTGGACCAAGGTCTGCTTTCACGTCGGTTCACCGACAAAACCCCATTTGAACTACGAGGTCTTTGATCCATGTCAAGGCATGGTACGTAGGAAGCCTCCACGAGGTTCAAGCCCACCAATAGTGGACCAAGGTCTGCTTTCACGTCGGTTCACCGACAAAACCCCATTTGAACTACGAGGACTTTGATCCATGTCAAGTCATGGTACGTAGGAATCCTCCCAGAGGTTCAAGCCCAACTCCCCTCGGACCAAGGTCCAGCTTCACGTCGGTTTACCGGCACCATCCCGAACTACGCAGACTTTGATTCCCTGCCACGGGGATACGTAGGAAGCCTCGTCAAGGCTCAAGCCCAACTTCACTGTCGCCCCCTGCGATGGTCCCATTTCACTCTCATCTGTCTCCGCTAGACGTTAAACTCGCGGAATACCCTGTGTTGAACACGAGAAGCTGAGGAAAACCTCAGATACGTGTCTATGAAATGTAATCCCCCGTGCTCGATGTGGGATGCCTCGGGCTTCCACGCCCTCGAGAAGCCTTGTGGTCAAGGATAACAGACAGACATGTCAGGTACCCCAACATCCAGACACGCTACTGATGCCTCAACGTGACTACTCCCCTGACCGAAGGTTGCTGCCCTGACTGGACCCTTTGGAATGTCCCGACAGAAGAAGCGTAATTAACCGGCGCCCATGGAAACATGGCACTGGGAAGAGTTTCATGAACTACGTATTAAATCTATGAGGGAGACCCAGACTAGGTGACGAGTTCTGAGGAGGAATCCACGGAAGGAAGAACCGACATCCCATCATCCCGTTTCGATCAAGGAGCATACATACCTGAACAAGGAACGAATGCCACCCGCCTTTGGAAAGCGGGAATGCGGGGCAACAAAGCCGCGCGTCCCCCCCCCCTCGCGGACGGATGCGCGCGCACCCCGACGAAAGCGTCGGAAACAATCTCGATACATATTTGTGCTACCAGGATGTATAGATAAATTAGAGCTATGAGCATCATCCAACAGTTCTCTCTTTAACTTAGGAATAGAAGGAACAGAAAGCCTCTACCAGAATTTCAAAATTCCATCTTCATATGAGAAGTCTGTCACCTTCCCATCATTTATTGCATTAATTTTATTTGGAAACTCCTCATCATCATGATGAGAATCTTTTATCCTTTCTAGTAAAGATGGTTTGGAAACCATTTGAAAAAGCATTGATGTTTCACCTTCTATGGTTATTCCCATATCCATCGTTACTAGATCCATGAAAATAGGATCCCTTTTAACTCTCATCTTGCTGAAAACTCCATGATCCTTTCTTCTCAAGGCATCTGCCACCTTATTTTCCTTCCCCGGGTGGTCGTGTATCATGCAATCATAATCCTTAAAGATTTCAAGACATCTCCTCTACCTCATGTTGAGTTCTTTCTATGAGAAAATATACTTTAAACTCTTGTGATCAGTATAAATCTCACATTTTCACCATAGAGATAATGTCTTCATATCTTCAAAGCAAATATTACAGTAGCTAACTCAAGATCATGAGTAGGATAGTTTTTCTCGTGAATTTTTAGTTTTCATGATGCATAAGCGATAACCCTATCATTTCGCATAAGGACACAACCAAGCCCTTTCTTTGAAGCATCACTATAAATAACAAACCTATCATTCCCTGATGGCAGAGTCAATATAGGAGCATTGACTAATCTTCTCTTTAGTTCTTTGAAACGTTATTCACAATCTTTTGACCAAACAAATTTAACCCCTTTACATATGAGCTTCGTTAGTGGGTCAGCCAGTCATTCAAAATTCTTCATGAAACGCCGATAATAACCTGCTAAGCCAATAAAACGGAATACCTTAGTTATGTTTGTTGGTGTGGTCCAATCTTGGATTTCCTTTGTATTCGGAGGATCAACTAGGATTCCATCCTTAGAGACAATATGGCCATGAAAAGAAATATTCTGAAGCCAAAATTCACACTTGCTAAACTTCCCATATAATTCATGTCTTATAAGAGGCTTCAAGATAATGCGCAAGTGATTTACAGGATCTTCGTTGCTTTTGGAGTATACTAAGATATCATCAATAAATAAAACTACAAAAACATCGAGATATTCCTTGAAAACACTGTTCATTAGATCCATGAAGATAGAGGGCGCATTACTCAATTCAAAAGGCATCACTGTAAACTCGTAATGCCAATATCTGGTTCGGAATACTGTTTTTGGAATGTCTTCCTTCCTCACTAGTAACTGATGATATCCAGATCGAAGATCAAACTTTGAAAAATATTGGGCTTTATGAATTTGATCGAATAAATCATCAATTCTTGGTAGAGGATACACATTCTTTATTGTAATAGCATTGATTTCCCAATAATCAATGCACAACCTCATGGATCCATCTTTCTTCTTAACAAAGAGGACATGGGCTCCCCATGGAGAAACACTAGGGTGAATAAATTCTTTATCACACAATTCTTTTAGTTGCTTCTTTAGTTACACTAACTCAACATTGGCCATTCTATAAGGGGTCGTTGATATGGGTCTTGAACTAGGAATTAAGTCAATGGAAAACTCAATTTCCCGCTTTGGAGGATGTCCATGTAAATCTTCTCGAAAGAAATCAATATACACTTTCACAACAGGTACATATTATATTTAAACATTATTTTCCTCACCCATAGTTATTTCATTCTGTTCCTCCCCAATAATTGAATTTAGTTGAGATACTATGGGTGGATCTTGATAAGAATCAGGTGATGACAATTCTTCTATAAAGAAAAGGTGTTCTTTATCATCGTCATCAAAAATCATAACCTCCTCATTCTTACAATAAATTTTTGCATCATGATCTAAAAGGAAATCCATACCGAGGATTATATCAAACTCAATCATGGGTATGATGATGAGATCAGCAGATAAAGAACATTTATATTCCTTAATGGGAACTGATTAACATAACTTTATAGAAATGATACTTCTCTTAGGAGTTTTTACTGACAACTTCCTTGTTAAATAAAATTAGAAATATCAAATTTTCTTAGCAAATTGGGAAGATATAAAACAATGCGATGGTCCAGAATCAAATAAAGCATTGGCTATGCTTGATGAAATGATCAAAGTACCTTCCACCATGTCACACGTAACTTCAACCTCTATAGTTGTTATTGCATATGATTGTCCTTTCTCCCTTGGCCTCTTCTGTTTCTTATTTCCTTGACGTTTTGGTCAATTATTAGAATAGTGCCCCATCTCTTGAAAATTATATCATCAAACATCATTGGCTTCCTTCTTTCCTTTGCAGTCACCAGTAATATGGCCTTTCTGACCATATTTTTGGCATACTCCTTTTCCTTTTAAGCACACACTGGGGTGTTTCCTTCCACAATTGTCACATGGTGGAAATTCAACTCTTCCCTTCTTCCCAGTTTCTTTATTTCCTTTCTTGTGGTTTTCAGTAGCCCTCTTCTTTTCTTGATTTCCCTTAAAGTCCAAATACCTAGAGAATTATTTTTCGGTCTTGATATCACATGAAACTATGTCCTCATATGATGAAAATTTTTAGAAGACCAGTGCCCAACGGAGGAATGGCTTTAGGACATCAAAGAATAAATCGATTTTTCTCCTTCGATTTCATATATATTTCACAACATTTCTTTAAATCCTTGTAAAGTTGGATTTGTACTTGGAAACCTTTTCATCCTCCTTCTACCTCAGATTCAAGAATTTCCTCTCAATATCTGCTCACTGCTCATGAGGGAAATATTTTTCTAAGAAGATTTCATTAAAATCCCTACATTCCTTCTCTTCTATCTCTTCCTACTCCTTTGTGTTTTTGATTAATGAATACCACAGATCCGCATCTCTCGATAGACGATATAATACCATGACAACATTCACTCTTTCATTACATCCCTAAGTGAGAAATATCCTCTCAAGGGAACATATCCACTGCTCTTCTACAAACGGGTTTTTAGTCTCGTTGAATGATGGAGGATGTTTTCGCATAAAGAGATCTAGCATGGCTCCTCCACGTGGTGGATCCGGATGCTCTATACGGGTAAATTTATTATTCATAACCTAAGTAAGTTTTCCCAGTATAGTTATGAGTTTCTTAGCACCAGTCACAGCACCAGAGCCAACATCATTATCTTGCGTCAGAAGAAAATCCTTACAAGGGACACGTGCATTCGTGCAATTTCCATTCCATACACTAGGAACCATATCTAGATAATGGCATACACTATATTAGGATTTGAATCATAATGTATAATATTAACTTTAAAATACTCAGAAAATTTGAGATCCTACGCATGGCTAATCACATATTCACAAATATGGTTTCTTTGAGGAATATTTTACATTTCAATCCTTCATAATTTCTTGTAAAGAAAATGTGAATTATCCTAATCATATCCCCCGGGAGTTCTGTAACCAAGAGTGAAGCATGGCATGTTGTCGTGCACCAGTTCCCGTTTGAGTCTATCTCAAAGCGGTGTTTTCAGGTTTTACCCATAGAAACATATGTGCCAGAGCCTCCTCTACCTGCTCGTATCTAGACAAGGATGTATTGCTTGAAAGATCCACATAATCTATTCCTTACCAAAATACCAGGACATTATTATATGTATATCCTCAAAAACTAAATTAGGAACTGATCCCTAAATCTACGTTTTCTAAATCTAGTTTCCATGTATTCTACTAAACTTCCTCTGATACCAACTGTAAGGACCCGGCCCCAGTTGCCCAGAGCCAATGCCTTGTTTTATTACATTGGCATACATAAAAGGAATATGAATCCAAAAGGACTAAGTATTTTAGTATTATTGGAAACATGATTTATACATAAGTTCAGTATTACAACTTGAAGAGAAATACAAAATGGAAACTCTTTAGACAAAACCCACAACTCGTTGGTTATTTCAGTATGTCATTCATAATAAACTTCTTCATGTCCTGAAAAAAATGATACATAATAAAGGGGTGAGATCAAATTCTCAGTAAGAGTAATCAATACAGCAGAAGATAGTATAAACATAAGATATGGTGCATTATTTAAAACACATGACTTTAATAATAAACTTGAACACATTATGGAAGGAAAATGAGCTGAGTAAATAATTCCATAATAAAAGATAATCATGGGTATTATACTAATCGAATAACCACATGAAATATCAATATCTGAACTCATAATGATGGAATGAATAATTCCAGACATTCTGAAACATTTTTGTCAAGGCCTCGGCCAATACGCCTAATGATTATGGCCTCGGCCAAAATCCATATTATATTTTGAAAGGCCTCGGCCAATTACACATCTATTTGTCTCATGAGACCTACCGATGCATCGATGGGCTAGAGTAGGTCCCAACCCTCACATAATAAGTCCAATTCAATCCTCATATAAGATGGGATAAACATAAAAAACAAATAAATTCATATTGAAACTATCATATGAAATGTAACTAACTTTTCCCAATCATTAAACATAAAACACTAACCACTATGAATAATATGGTGAATGGTTTTAGGATAGATCATCCACAATAACGTTAGTCATAAACCATTCAATAAAATATGGTATATGACAACATAAATGATTAACCCCAACAATACATAATAATCAACAAGAGTGTTGAATCAAACGAGAATAATCTTTTAAAATCATTAAGCCATTCCTGTGATAAATACTCTTTAATTTTGAAAAGAAGAGTTCTTTTGGAAATATATTTGTATAAAACCAAAAGTAGAGTAAGATTGTATTTAATGACAAAATGATTGTTTTTAGATGGATAATGGTGTAACACCCCAAGCTTCTACGGTACGCTTCTCTTTGAATAATGTGATAGCGTGTGTTGTACGCAACATGGAGTTCTAACACACCACAACCAATCAAACTAGCCATTATGAATAGTAATACCTAATTTTTGAAATTATATATAAATTATATTTCAAAATGAACTTCATTTTTGGATTCATAATATCGAAATTATCCTATGATGAATTTTTCTGAGAACGTCCAATTTTTATGAATAGTGAAAAATACATAAAAACAACTTTTTTAATCAAAATAATTTACAGTGATAAATTATATTATTTAGTGGTTTTATAGTATAATTAGAATATATTTTTACCATTTTATCCAATGGTGTTCATTATAATTAATTTCACTTTGAAATTGGACATAAACAATTGTCAATCTTTTGATATATATTGTTTCTTAAAAACACGCTATTTGTTGTAACAGCGGGAATTAATTATAAAATTAATTAATTCAAATTATATGTTTGGAATTTTGTAAAATAGACATCATTTTTTAATTCGGAATATCAATTATAGCTTAGGGTGAAATTTTGGCATTGTTCTGAAAAACTTCAATTTTTGATGAATAGTGAAACTACTAAGTGGTAGTTAAAAAAACTGAATTTTTTCATAAAACATAATTTTACCACTTCTATGAATATAATTTAGAAAATCCGAGAGACACGGTTAATATCAAGAAGTAAAATGTGGTTCAATGAGATGAAAATAATTTTTGGTGAATAGTAACTTTTTAATTTTAGTTACCACGGTTAAAAGTAAATAGGGTAATTAATGGTAAAGATGATATTAATATTACCCTAACACATGTCCTAATTCTATTTGAAAAGTTTATCTCGACCAAAAACAACCTTATGAATAAAATATTATCATTTAGGTCCACTTGGATTAGATTAGGACATTTATTATTATTTAATTCAAAGAAGAGTTAAAATAATTAAAATCAAAGTTTATTTACTAAAACATTTTTAATATAGGGTTATACATAAGATAAATTCGATTGTAAATATTCATTAGAAAGATAAAACTATTTAATACATAATTATATTTTATTTATAATTTTTAGACATTAAATAATTTAGTTTATTTATGACACAAGGATGATGGAGTAATTACCATAATAGTGAACAATTAAAATAATTGATATTATAAATACACAAATAAATATAATTTGAGACTTTTTTTGAATTAAAATAATATTTTAAGTTATTATGACATGTTAGGAATCATTTAATTAAATATTTTCGAAGTAATCATTCTTTTATGAGTTTCAAAAAAATCAACTCTAAAATAGTGTCAAAATTGACATAAAAGAGTTTTTAAAACAAATATTATATTATTAATTGAAATTAAATTCTTAGAAATCTACGGTTTGTCCACGAGACTTATATAATGATAGGTTTATGATTAAAGTACCACTTGGGGGTCTCTTGGATGTATATAGTAAGTTTATTAATCATATAATATAAAAATAAAAAGAGACATTGTAAAAGTGAAACTAATTAACTTAAAGTTAATACTTAAAGATAAGGTTAATATAAGTACCCAAACCTGTATAAATTCTATTGTTTGAGTGTTTTTCGACCCATCCCCACCTTAAAATTTAAATAATCCACTTTGGAGCCATTAGAAACCGAATATGAATTTATTATAAACTAATATTTATAGCTTTTCCAAAGGTGCCCCTCACACCTCTTATAAAAGGGCACTCCTACTTCTCATTTCTTCACACCTTCAAAGCCTTTTGGTTCGGCCAAACTATGCCCAAATACTCTCCCAACTTCCCTCACTACATACTAGAGGCCTTAGTTGGATCATAAATCCAACCTAATGAGCCCTTTTGATGAAATCAAAAGGAAGAACCCGAAGAAGAGGTAATGATTTCACCACCCTTTTCCAAGTTCCTTTCTTCTTCCACTTCTTCTTCCTTTATTATTACCAATATAAAATAATGACTCCAGTATCATATATATACTGTGATGTTATTATAAATATGGTACAACCATATTCAGTATTCTATCCACCATTTGAATAACATGTCACCATACGTGCGTATGTACGGCTTACCGTCTCCACGTCGTGGTGTAATTGTTATTCAATATATTATTATTTGGATGGGTATAATAATGATGTGTAACTCATGTAAATAATAAATATAACATGTTAATGATTATTTATATATGATATAACATCCATTTATATATTATTTTAATATCAAAAGAATGATATTGTCGCTCGTGCGTACGTACGGACTACCGTCTCCAGGAACGCGATGAGATTCATTCTCCATCGTATCCATTCAAGTATAATTATCATTTGATGATTTAAAATTAATGCTTAAGGACTTTATATCATTCTGTCCATAACAAACACGACTTATGTAACAAAACATATAAATGAAAACGAGTAAGTTAACACCCGAAACGACGATAATTCTAAGATATTATTAACAAATCAATATTAAAAGATTGTATATGATATCATATTAATATATACGATTCTTGTATAATTTAATAAAAATTATTTCAACATTATACAGGAGGTTAACCTACCCTCAACCAAGGAAAAGTGCAAGTTAATGGTTATTTCACAATCTCTTCATTATCTGAGGTTGTTTATACGTAATAATCTACTAGGATCTCTTTATCATCCACATCCATGTTTCTTAAAAATGTATTTCAAAACATTTTTACTATTTAAAAGAATATGGGTTAAAGTAATTTATACCCTTCTTTGAATTTTTATAAGAGTTTTATTAAGGAATCTTTCTATCATTTTCCAAACAAGGTGCTTTTATCCTTTTCGACATAATTAAGGTAAGAATGTTTTTTTTAACTTATACGGTGGGTGCCGTTATTTTCCTCCGTTATAAAATCGTCAAAGCTTCCCTTACAAGCTTATAAGAATATTTTCAAAGAAAAATGTTTTATTTTATAAATATATGACTCTTAAATGATTTCAAAAATAGAAAAAGATATTTCTCTAAAAAGAGTTTTGATTTCATCTATGTCAACATCCTTTGATGGATTTTACGCTTATTTGAAGTTGATTTATTATGATACAAAACTTCTATATTGTATTGAAGGTTTTGTGATATGTTTGACTATGGATATGCTATTTTTATACCATTTATTGTTTATGGTGAATGTATTGACATTTCTTATGCTACTTTTAATACGAATGTTTATGTTATGTTTAAACCTTTTCATATAGGAATGCATTGGACTTAATATGTGACAGGTGGAGCCCTCTATAGCTCCTCGATGCCTCGGTAGGTATCATGAGACAAACTAGTGTCTTGGCACAAGGCCTTGGCAAAATATTATTTGTAGTCTTGGCACGAGGCCTTGGCTATGTGGTTTTGATAGTCTGGCATTATGCATTCCATCATTATGAAAGTGGTTATTAATATTGCATGTGATTATTCGATTAGTAGAATATTCATGTGAATAAGTAAATGGAATTATTTCATTTTACTTTTTCCATACTATGTTGAAGTTCAAGTTTAAAAGGATTTTGTATTAGTTATACATTGCCTTAAATGTTTATTTTTTTTATGAAAGTTTCCGCTATACTGTTATCCTTACTGGGCATTTGAGCTCACCCCTTTTCTAGGTTTTATTTTTTCCAGGGTATGAAAAAGTAAATTATGAATGACCTGCAGGGATAGTTTATTGGGATATGAGTGTGGAATATGAAGAAAAGATGTTGTTGTAGTTTTAATTTTTATGATGTAATGTATGACTTATGAATATATCTAGTGTTTCCAAGTCTACTAAACCAATCGGTCTTTCAAGATTTCATCTTTCTTGTGATCATGTCAATGTTATGTAATAATGCACTGACTCTAGGTAACTGGGGTCGGGGCGTTACAGTTGGTAACATAGGAGTTTTAGTACAATCCTTGGAAGCTAGATTTAGATAAACTCTGATTAGAGCACGTATACCTAAGATGAACTTTGAGGATTAGTATAGAAGAACTTCCTAGAATTTTGGTATTGTAGCGATTTTGTGAGTTTTCCGAGCAATACATCCCTGTCTGGATACGAGAAGGTAGAGGTGGATCCGGCACAGATGTACCTAGGGGTAAAACCCGAAAACACCGCTTTGAGCTAGACTCGAACGGGAACTGGTGCATGACAACGAGCCTTGCTGCACTCTTGGTTACGACACTCCTGGGGGATATGCTTAGGATAACTCTCATTTTATTTACAAATCATTATGATGGTTTTATGAGTATATACTTCCTCAAAGAAAACATTCTTATGATTATGGATTATATCCATAAATATTTCAATTTATGTTAAGTGTTTTGTAAGTATGGGATTATGTATTTTGATTCATAAACTGATCTAGTCTATACCATTGTTTAGAAATGGAACCTAGTGGAAGAAATGGAAACTGTATCAATGCACGCAGTCCATGTAGGGATTTCCCTCCTGCTCATGATAATTATAGTGGAGCTGGTGATGCAACTGGTGCCGATCAGCTAATCACCATACTGGGACAACTTACTTAGGTTATGAATAATAACCTTGCCCATATGGAGCACCCTGATCCACAACGTGGAGGATCAATGTTAGATCGATTCATGAGGAAACAACCATCAACTTTCAATGGGAGTAAAAATCCCTTAGTAGCTGAGCAATGGATAAATTCCCTAGAGAAAATATTTCAGGCTTTGGGGAGTAGTGAAAGGGAAAAAGTTATCATGGCAGTTTACCGACTCACTGGAGATGTTGATCAATGGTGGTCATTGATTCAAAACACGAAGGAAGAAGATGAAATATCAAATATGGAATGGGGGGAGTTCAAAGATCTGTTTTTAGAAAAATATTTTCCTCGCGACCATTGAGCAGATATGGAAAGGCAATTTCTGAGTCTGAGACAGAAGGAGGATGAGAATGTCACAAAGTATGAGGCTAACTTTACAAGGTTAGCAAGGTATGCTGGAGATTATATACGTAACCCAAGAAGTATGATTTATTGTTTCTTTGATGGGCTAAAACCATTTCTCCATCGAGCATTAGTCTCAAAATCCTTCTCGTCGTACAAAGACATTGTCTCATGTGCTATCAAGACCAAAAAGGAATTCTCTAAGTCTTGTGACTTTAAAGCAAAACAAGATAAGAAGAGAACTTCTGATCAATCTGGGAATGGAAATAAGGGGAAGAAGGGAAAGTTTTAATATCCATTTTGTGGTAAATGTGGGAAGAAACACCTTGGTACTTGCTTGAAGGGAACGGGAGTCTGTTACAAGTGTGGTGAAAAAGGCCACCAAGCTCGTGATTGCATGGGGAAGAAGGAAGCCACCAACGTTCAATGCTACAATTGCAGGGAGATGGGGCATTATGCAAATGAATGTCCTAAGTGTCAGGAGAACTTACCTCAGAAAAGGCCAAGGTATCAAGGCCAAACTTATGCTATCACTAATGCTGAGGTAGAAGCTCCGAAAGACGTGGTGGCAGGTAATTTAATGGTTTCCTCAAGTTTAGAAAATGCATTATTTGATTCTGGATCGTCGCATTGTTTAATATCTTCCCAGTTTGCTAAGAAAATTAGATATTTTCAATTTGATTTAACAAGGGAGTTGTCAGTTAAAACTCCTAAGGGAAGTATCATTGCAACAAAGTTTTGTGAATCAGTCCCCATTAGAGCACATAAATGTTCTTTATCTAATGATCTCATCGTCATACCTATGATTGAGTTCGATAAAACCCTTGGTATGGACTGGCTTTCAGACTATGATGCGAAGATTTATTGTAAGAAGAAAGAGGTTACGATATTTGATGATGATGATAAGGAACACCTTATCTTTAGAGCAGAATCGTCACCACCTAATTCTTATCTAGATCCACCACTAGTAGCTCAACTAAATTCAATTATTGGGGAGGAAGAGAATGAAATAACTGTGGGTGAGGAAAGGAATGTTCAAATAGAGGATGTACCTGTTGTGAAAGAATTTTTAGATGTATTTCCGGAAGATTTACCTGGACATCCTCCAGAACGAGAAGTTGAGTTTTCCATCGATTTAATTCATGGATCAAGGCCTATATCGAAGACCCCTTATAGAATGGCCACTGTAGAATTAGTTGAACTAAAGAAACAACTAGAGGAATTGAGTGATAAGGGATTTATTCTCCCTAGTGTTTCTCCATGGGGAGCCCCTGTTCTTTTTGTTATAAAGAAAGATGGATCTATGAGGTTATGTATCGACTACAGGGAGATCAATGCTATAAAATTAAAGAACAAGTATCCCCTACCTCGAATTGATGATTTATTTTACCAACTGCATGGAGCTCAATACTTTTCAAAGATTGACCTTCGATCTGGACACCATTAGTTGTGTGTGAAGAAAGAAGACATTCCGAAGACAGCATTTTGAACCAGGTACGTGCATTACGAGTTTACTGTAATTCCTTTTGGATTGACTAATTCACCCTATGTATTCATGGATCTGATGAATAGAGTTTTCAAGGAGTATCTCGATGAATTTGTGGTGGTATTTATTGGTGATATCTTGGTATACTCCAAAAGCTACGAAGATCATGAAAATCACTTGTGCATTATCCTAAAGACTCTGAGAAGACATGAATTATATGGGAAGTTTAGCAAGTGTGAATTCTGGCTTCATGAGATTTATTTTCTTGGCCATATTGTCTCTAAAGATATAATCTATGTTGATCCTTCTAAGACTAAGGCAATCCATGAATGGCCAGCACCGACGAGTATAACTGAGGTACGTAGTTTTATTGGTTTAGCAGGTTATTATCGATGTTTCGTCCAGAATTTTGCCCAATTGGCTAACCCATTAACGAAGCTCACACGTACAGGGGTTAAATTTGTTTGGACAAAAGAGTGTGAAGAATGTTTCTAAGAACTGAAGAGAAGATTAGTCAATGCTCCTATATTGACTCTACCATCGGGGAATGGTGGGTTCGTTATTTATAGTGATGCATCGAAGAAAGGACATGGTTGTGTCCTTATGCAGAATGATAGGGTTATTGCCTATGCATCACGACAGTTGAAAATTCATGAACAAAAATATCCTACTCATGATCTCAAGTTAGCAGTTGTGATCTTTTCTTTGAAGATATAGAGGCACTACCTCTATGGTGAAAAATGTGAGATTTATACTGATCAAAAGAGTTTGAAGTATATTTTCTCACAAAAAGAACTCAACATGAGGAAAAGAAGATGGCTTGAATTACTCAAGGATTATGATTGTACGATACACTACCACCCGGGGAAAGCAAACAAGGTGGCAGATGCTTTGAGCAGAAAAGACCATGGAGTTTTGAACATGATGAGAATTGAAAGGGATCCAATTTTGATGGATCTAGTGAAGATGGACATGGGAATAACCAGGGAAGGAGAAACATCAATGTTTTTTCAAATGGTTTCCAAACCATCTTTACTAGAAATTATTAAGAGTTCTCAGACCGATGATGAAGAATTTCAAATGAAGATTAAAGCTGTGAATGATGGGAGATTGAGAGACTTTGTGTATGAAGATGGAATTTTGAAATTTGGGAAGAGACTTTGTGTTCCCGATATACCTGATCTAAAAAAGGGAATTGCTGGATGATTCTCATAGTTCCAATTTCTCTATACACCCTGGGAGCACCAAAATGTATAGAGATTTTAAGGAACATTTTTGGTGGGACAACATGAAGAGGGAGATTGATTATTTTGTGTCAAGATGTATGGTTTTTCAATAAGTGAAAGCTGGAAGGCAACAGCTTGGAGGAGTTATGCAACCTCTTCCCATACCGGAGTGTAAATGGGACAATAGTACGATGGATTTTGTCATGGGGCTACCAAAGACTCCTAGAAGGAACGATGCAATACGTCTTATTGTTGATCGTCTTAACAGGTCAGCACATTTTCTTTCTATAAGAGAAGATCTGCCCCTGTAACGTCTAGCAAGACTATATATTAATGAAGTTGTGAAACTTCATGGAGTACCCCTATCGATTTTTTCTGATCGTGATCCCTGTTTTACTTCAAGATTCTGGAAAGTCTTCATAAATCCCTGGATATTGAACTTTATTTGAGCACTGCTTACCACCCTCAGACAGACAGACAATCAGAACGGACTATTCAAACCTTAGAAGACATGTTGAGATCTTGCTCACTTGACTTTCAGGGTATGTGGGATCAATATTTACCTCTAGTATAATTTTCCTATAACAATTGCTTCCATTCGAGTATTCAGATGGCACCATAAGAAGCATTATATGAAAAGAGACGTCGTACACCAACCTGTTGGGATGACGTTGGTGAAATAAAACTTGTAGGCCCAGAACTGGTGAAGGAAACGATGGAAAAGGTGAAGGTAATCCAAAATCACATCAAAGCATCTCAATGTAGGAAGAAGAGCTATGCCGATAATCGAAGGAAGGATTTGGAATTTCAAGTCGGTGATCATGTTTTCCTGAAGGTATCTCCATGTAAGGGAGTCATACGTTTTGGTAAGAAAGGTAAATTGAGTCCCAGGTACATCGGACCTTTCGAAATTCTAGAACTAATTGGGGTTGTAGCTTACCGATTGGCAATGCCGCCAAGTCTCTCCAAAGTTCACGATGTGTTCCACGTATCTCTATTGAGGAAATACATGCCTGACCCAACGCATGTACTCACCTATGAGGAATTAGAACTAGAACCCGATCTATCTTATTGGGAAGATCCCATCAGGATTCTTGATATGAGAGAACAAGTACTGAGAAACAAGACGACACGTCCGATAAAAGTTTTGTGGAGAAACCATAAGATGGAAGAGGCAATGTGGGAACCCGAGGAACTTATGATGAAGAACCACTCGAGTCTTTTCATGCGATAATATTCTAGAAATTTATAGAACGAAATTATTTGAAGGAGGGGAGAATGTAACACCCCATGCTTCTACGGTACGCTTCTCTTTGAATAATGTGATAGCGTGTGTTGTACGCAACATGGAGTTCTAACACACCACAACCAATCAAACTAGCTGTTATGAATATTAATACCTACTTTTTGAAATTATATATATATTATATTTCAAAATGAACTTCATTTTTGGATTCAGAATATCGAAATTATCCAAAGTTGAATTTTTCTGAGAACGTCCAATTTTTATGAATAGTGAAAAATACTTAAAAACAACTTTTTTAATAAAAATAATTGATAGTGATAAATTATATTATTTAGTGGTTTTATAGTATAATTAGAATATATTTTTACCATTTTATCCAATGGTGTTCATTATAATTAATTTCACTTTGAAATTGGATATAAACAATTGTCAATCTTTTGATATATATTGTTTCTTAAAAACACGCTATTTGTTGTAACAGCGGGAATTAATTATAAAATTAATTAATGCAACTTATATGTTTGGAATTTTTTAAAATCGTCATCATTTTTGAATTCGGAATATCAATTATAGCTTAGGGTGAAATTTTGGCATTGTTATGAAAAACATCAATTTTTGATGAATAGTGAAACTACTAAGTGGTAGTTAAAAAAACTGAATGTTTTCATAAAACTTAATTTTACCGCTTCTGTGAATGGAATTTTGAAAATCCGAGAGACACGGTTAATATCAAGAAGTAAAATGTGGTTCAATTAGATGAAAATAAATTTTGGTAAATAGTAACTTTTTTCTTTTAGTTACCACGGTTAAAAGTAAATAGGGTAATTAAGGGAAAAATGATATTAATATTACCCTAACACATGTCCTAATTCCATTGGACAAGTGTATCTCAACCAAAAACAACCTTAGGAATAAAATATTATCATTTAGGTCCACTTGTATTAGATGAGGACATTTATTATTGTTTAATTCAAAGAAGAGTTAAAAGAATTAAAATCAAAGTTTATTTACTAAAAAGTATTTAATATAGGGTTATACATAATATAAATTCGATTGTAAATATTAATTAGAAATATAAAAATATTTCCTACATAATGATATTTTATTTATAATTTTTAGACATTAAATAAATTAGTTTATTTATGACACAATGATGATGCAATAATTACCATAATAGTGAAAAATTAAAATAATTGATATTATAAATACACAAATAAATATAATTTGAGACTTTTTATGAATTAAACTAATTTTATAAGTTAATATGACATGTTAGGAATTATTTAATTAAATTTTTTCTAAGTAATCATTATTTTATGAGTTTCAAAAAAATCAACTATTGAATAGTGTCAAAATTGACATAAAAGAGTTTTTAAAACAAATATTATATTATTAATTGATATTAAATTCCTAAAAATCTAAGGTTCGTCCAAGAGACTTATATAATAATATATGTATCATTAATGGACCACTTGAGGGTCGCTTGGATATATATAGTATGTTTATTAACCATATAATATAAAAATACAAAGAGACACTGTAAAAGTGAAACTAATTAACTTAGAGTTAATACTTAAAGATAAGGTTAATATAAGTACCCAAACCTATCTAAATTCTATTGGCTGAGTGGTTTTTGACCCATCCCCACCTTAAAATTTAAATAATCCACTTTTGATTTATTAGAAACCGAATATGAATTTATTATAAACTAATATTTCTAGCTTTTCCAAAGGTGCC
This sequence comes from Viscum album, assembly GCA_963277665.1. NCBI lineage: Eukaryota > Viridiplantae > Streptophyta > Magnoliopsida > Santalales > Viscaceae > Viscum > Viscum album. The sequence continues at coordinate 1,787,642,074 of OY728165.1, read as the reverse complement.
CCTCACCCCTCTTATAAAAGGGCACTCCTCCTTCTCGTTTTTTCACACCATCAAAGCCTTTTGGTTCGGCCAAACTCTTCCCCAATACTCTCCCAACTTACCTCACTAAAACCTAGAGGCCTTAGTTTGATCAGAAAGCCAACCTAAGGAGCCCTTTTGATCAAATCAAAAGGAAGAACCCGAAAAAGAGGTAATGATTTCACAACCCTTTTCCAAGTTCCTTTCTTCTTCCACTTCTTATTCCTTTGTTATTACCATTCTAAAATAATAACTACAGTATAATATATATACTGTGATGTTATTATAAATATGGTTCAACCATATTCAGTATTCTATCCACCCTTTGAATAACATGTCACCATATGTGCATACGTACGGCTTACCGTCTCCACGTCGTGGTGTAATTGTTATTAAATATATTATTATTTGGATGGGTATAATAATGATGTGTAACTCATGTAAATAATAAATATAACATGTTAATGATTCTGTATATATGATATAAAATTCATTTATATATTATTATAATATCAAAATAATGATATTGTCGCTCGTACGTACGTATGGACTACCGTCTCCACGAACGCGATGAGATTCATTCTCCATCGTATCCATTCAAGTATAATTATCATTTGATGATTTAAAAAAATTATTAAGGACTTGATATCATTCTGTCCATAACAAACACGGCTTATGTAACAAAACATATAAAAGAAAATGAGTAAGGTAACACCTGAAATGACGATAATTCTATGATATTATTAACAAATCAATGTTAAAAGATCATATATGATATCATATTAATATATATGATTCTTTTATAATTTAATAACAATTATTTCACCATTATACAGGAGGTTAACCTACCCTCAACCAAGTAAAAGTGCAAGGTAAGGGTTATTTCACAATCTCTTCATTATCCGAGGTTGTTTATACGTAATATTCTACTAGGATCTCTTTATCATCCACATCCATGTTTCTTAAAAATGTATTTCAAAACATTTTTACTATTTAAAAGAATATGGGTTAAAGTCATTTATACCCTTTTTTTACTTTTTATAAGAGTTTTATAAAGGAATCCTTCCGTCTTTTTCCAAACAAGGTGCTTTTAACCTTTTTGACAGAATTAAGGTAAGAATGTTTTTTTAACTTATACGGCGGGTGCGGTTATTTTCTGCCGTTATAAAATCGTCGAAGCTTCCCTTACAAGCATATAAGAATATTTTCAAAGAAAAATGTTTTATTTTATAAATATATGACTCTTAAATGATTTCAAAAATAGAAATAGATATTTCTCTAAAAAGAGTTTTGATTTCATCTATGTCAACATCCTTTGATGGATTTTATGCTTATTTGAAGTTGATTTATTATGATAAAAAACTTATATATTGTATTGAATGTTTTTTGATATTTTTGACTGTGTATGTGCTATTTTTATACCATTCATAGTTTATGGTGAAAGTATTTACATTTTGTATGCTAGTTATAATACTAATGTTTATGTTATGTTTAAACCATTTCATATGGTAATGCATTGGACTTAATATGTGACGGGTGGAGCCCGCTATAGCTCCTCGATTCATCGGTAGGTCTCATGAGACAAACTAGTGTCTTGGCACAAATCCTTGGCAAAATCTTATTTGTAGTCTTGGCACGAGGCCTTGGCTATGTGGTTATGATAGTCTGGCATTATGCATTCCATCATTATGAAAGTGGTTATTGATATTGCATGTGATTATTCGATTAGTAGAATATCCATGTGAATAATTAAATGGAATTATTTAATTTTACTTTTGCCATAATATGTTGAAGTTCAAGTTTAAAAGGCTTTTGTTTTAGTTATACATTGCCTCAAATGTTTATTTTTTTTATGAAAGATTCTGCTATACTGTTATCCTTACTGGGCATTTGAGCTCACCCCTTTTCTATGTTTTATTTTTCCCAGGGTATGAAGAAGTAAATTATGAATGACCTGCAGGGATAGTATATGGGGATATGAGTGTGGAATATGAATAAAATATGTTGTTGTAGTTTTCATTTTTATGATGTAATGTAAGACTTATGGATATATTTAGTGTTTCCAAGGCTACTAAACCAATCGGTCTTTCGAGATTTGATCTTTCTTGTGATCATTCCAATGTTATGTAATAATGAACCGACTCTAGGTAACTGGTGTCGGGGCATTAAAAATGGTTTCCAAAAATAGATTATATCTTGCCCTTGAATATTGATATGAATTTGATAAATTCCCTTGTATCAGGCTCATATTTTTGGAAACAGTTTTGGGAACTTCTTTTAAAACATGTAACTATCTAGAAAATATGGAACGATTTTTGTTGGTGTACATATATAGAATACTCATATATAATTTATGAGGAGTACATAACAATACATAAGAATTTCATCAAAGAAATTAGACAATAAAAGTAACCCGGATGAAAATGGAAGTTCGGGTGAAAACCCCTTACCTTAACTTCGAACGTGTTCTTTTATTGTACTTAAGTTCCTTGAAAATGAAATTATACTTATCAATAACTTATTTCAGAACCTATTATACATGTATTTAGTTTATCATAAATCTGTTTAGTTCATTTATGTCTTTATTGATTAGTTATTGTATTGACTTTCGTTGTTCCTGAGTGTTCGTTTCTCTTATTTTCATATTCGGGTCACTTTTTTTAAGTAATGAAGTGGAATGGATGTAAATATCCAAAATTGAAATTATATATTATTTATGAACATAAATAGGTGTTATTGTTCATTTATATTACTTGGTTACATGGAATGAGGATGAGTTATCATATAGAACTTTAATGATAATTGTTTCGGTTAATTTGTGTGTTTTGATTACAACAAACCCAATTTTGTTTATAACCTAATACCATTTGAACAATGGGATTACATAATCTTAAATAGGTTATATTATATATAATAATTGGTTCAACCATAACAATAATGGTTTCATGACCAGAATTTAGAATGATAATAGAAAATGAAAGTCCATCGTCCTTGAATGTGTAAAATTGACACATCTCGGATTGTGTTCTTGCTACTAGTATAAAAGAAGGTAAAAAAGGGGAAGATGATGATAACTTATTCAAATATCATGAAAACATTCCAGTACATATAAGGTACTAGATTCATCACAAAATTTGGATATGATAGGTAATAGAAAAGAAAACAAATGAACTTGAAAGGAAAGACAATGAATGGAAAAGTGGAATTTACCTCTTGAACCAAACTTCCTTGAGAACCTCCTTAAGAGAGAGGATTTGGTCTTTTAATTAGACCAAAAATTATTGGACATGGTAGAGGAGGTTGGGAGGGTATTTGGCTAGAATTTGGGGAAGGCACAAGGCTTTACATGAGTGATTGGAAGAGGGGGTGAGATGGGGTTTTTATAGTGGAGGAGAGAGAGGATTTCTTAATATAAAACTAATTAATTTATTATTTCTTCACAAGACAAGTAATAGTAAGTATTACATGACCAATAATAGTAATTGTATCATGTGAATTCGTATTAAGGGTGGTTACATCGGCCATGATGCTAGGAATAGTCTATTAAGCTTATAATGTGTATATACGGTAAATTACCGTATTTTACTATTCATCAAAAAATCATGTATTTTAGAAAAATCCCAAAAATTCACCCTAACCATTTTAAACATGTAGAATCCAAAAATGAAGTCCATTTTTCAAAAAAGAATTTTCTATATATTATTAATTTAATATTTAATTAAAATCATAATTAATTATTAAAAACTAGTTTTAAAACATTCATTAACTTATTCAAAAATATAGGTATATCGTAAATTCAACTTGAATATTATTTATATATTATCATAGGTAAGGTTACTATTCATTAGGGAATATCACTATTCATAAGGGTATGTTACTATTCATAAGGGTAGGTTACTATTCACCAGAAATTATTTTTTTTCTTATTGGACTCTAAATAACTTACTGATTGCGACTATGTATGTCAGATTCTTGAAATTCACATCACAGAAGTGAGAAACTTATGTTTTAAGGGTCCCATAGCACTTAGTAGTTAATGTGATTATGACATATTTATAAGAAAGTAATTACCTTTAAGAAAAATATTGGGTCATTACATTATCCCCTCCTTACAAAAATTTCACCCTCGAAATTTCATTTACAAACTAGGCCAAGAACAGGTGGGGGTACTTATCCTTCATTGATTCCTTCAGTTCCCAAGTTGCTCTTTCGTACTTATGGTTTCTCCATAGTACCTTGACCAGATGAGTAGTCTTGTTGCGTAAAACTTTGTCTCTACGATCCAAAATTTTAACTGACTGCTCATAATAGGAAAGATCATCCTCCAACTATACCACCTCTGAAGAGAGTACATGTGAAGGGTCTGGAATGTACTTCCTTAAGAGGGGTACATGAAAGAACTCATGTACCTTTGACAAGGTTGGAGGAAGTGGCAGTCGATATGCCACAGCTCCGACTCGATCATGGATCTCGAAGTGGCTGATATACCTGGGACTTGTCTTTCCTTTCTTCCAAAACCGCAAGAACTTCTTCCATGGAGATATGCATAGAAATACCAGGTCTCCTACTTTTAATTCTAGGTCTTGTCGATGGTTATCCGCATAACTCTTCTATCGACTTTGGGCTGCCTTGATTTGGTGCGGAATTATTTTCACCTTCTCCACCATTTCCTCAACCAATTCAGGTCCTAGCAGCTTTCTCTCACCAAATTCATCCCAACACACCAGTGTTCTACACCTTTTCCCATAAAGGGATTCATATGGTGTCATACAGATGCTTGAGTGGAAACTATTTTTGTAAAATAATTCAACTAGTGGAATATGTTAGTCCCATCCTCCTTTGAATTCCATATAACATGCCCTCAACATGTCTTCCAGTGTCTGAATAGTCTGATCAGATTGGCCATCAATTTGAGGATGATAGGCCGTACTGAAGTTCAGTTCAGTGCTTAATGCATGTTGGAGAGTTTTCCAGAACTTCAAGGTGAATCTAGGATCATGGTCGGATACAATACAGAGTGGTATTCCATACAGCCTTACCACTTCTTTGATGTAAATCCGTGCAAGTTGATCCAATGAAAAGTCCTCTCAAATCGCTATAAAGTGAGCTGTCTTTCTAAGATGATCCATAATGACCCATATATCATTTTTTCCTCTAGATTCCCTTGGGATTCCAGTGACAATGTCCATGGTAATGTTCTCCCACTTCCATGATTGTATGGGTAGTGGTTGCATCATCCCCTTAGACTTTTTCCTCTCAGCCTTCACTTGTTTACATACCAGGCACTTTGACGTATATTCATCAATCTCCCTTTTCATATTTTCCCACCAAAAGTTCTCTCTGATATCTCTATACATCTTTGTGATACCAGTATGTATAGGGAAATTAGAGCTATGAGCATCATCCAATAGTTCTCTCTTTAGCTCTGAAATAGAGGGAACACAAAGCCTCTTCCCGGATTTCAAAATTCCATCTTCATATGAGAAGTCAGACACCTTCCCATCATTTATTTCATTAATTTTATTTTGAAACTCCTCATCATCAGCCTGAGAATTTTTTATCCTTTCTAGTAAATATGGTTTGGCAACCATTTGAAAAAGCATTGATATTTCACCTTCCATGGTTATTCCCATATCCATCTTTACTAGATCCCTGAAAATAGGATCCATTTCAACTCTCATCTTGCTCAAAACTCTATGATCCTTTCTACTCAAGGCATCTTCCACCTTATTTTCCTTCCCCAAGTGTTAGTGTATCGTGAAATCATAATCCTTGAAGAGTTCAAGCCATATCCTCTTCCTCATGTTGATTTCTTTCTATGAGAAAATATACTTTAAACTCTTGTGATCAGTATAAATCTCACATTTTTCACCATAGAGATTATGTCTCCATATATTCAAAGAAAAGATTACAGCAGCTAACTCAAGATCATGAGAAGGATAGTTTTTCTCATGAATTTTTAGTTGTTGTTATGCATAAGCGATAACCCTATCCTTTTTCATAAGGACACAACCAAGTCCTTTCTTTGTAGCATCACTATAAATAACAAACCCATCGTTCCCCAATGGTGGAGTCAATATAGGAGCATTGACTATTATTCTCTTTAGTTCTTCGAAACATTCTTCACAATCTTTTTTCCAAAAAAATTTAACCCCTTTACGTGTGATCTTCGTCAGCGGGTTAGCCAGTCAGGCAAAATTCTGCATGAAATGCCGATAATAACCTATTAAGCCAATAAAATTGCGTACCTCAGTTATGTTTGTTGGTGTGGGCCAATCTTGGATTTCCTTTGTCTTCACAGGATCAACTAGGATTCCATCCTTAGATACAATATGGATAAGAAAAGAAATCTCCTGAATCCAAAATTCACACTTGCTAAACTTCCCATATAATTCTTGTCTTCTAAGAGCCTTCAGGATAATGCGCAAGTGATTTTCATGATCTTCGTTGATTTTGGAGTATACCAAGATATCATTAATAAATACCACAAAAAAATCATTGAGATATTCCTTGAAAACGTTGTTCATTAGATCCATGAAGACAGAGGGTGAATTAGTCAATCCAAAAGGCATCACTGTAAACTCGTAATGCCCCTATCTGGTTCGGAATGCTATCTTTGGAATGTATTCCTTCCTCACAAGTAACTGATGATATCCAGATCAAAGATCAATCTTTGAAAAATATTGGGCTCCATGAAGTTGATCTAATAGATCATCAATTCTTGGTAGAGGATACTTATTCTTTATTGTAATAGTATTTATTTCCCTGTAATCAATGCACAGCCTCATGGATCCATCTTTCTTATTAACAAAGAGGACAGGGGCTCCCCATGGAGAAACACTAGGCCGAATAAATTCTTTATCACTCAATTATTCTGGTTTCTTCTTTAGTTACACTAACTCCACAATGTCCATTCTATAAGGGGTCTTTGATAAGGGTCTTGAACCAAGAATTAAGTCAATGGAAAACTCAATTTCCCGCTCTAGAGGATGTCCAGATAAATATTCTGGAAAGACATAAACATACTATTTCACAACAGGTACATCTTATATTTGATCATTCTTTTCCACACCCATAGTTATTTCATTCTGTTCCTCCCCGATAATTGAATTTATTTGAGCTACTTTGGGTGGATCTAGATAAAAATCAGGTGATGAAGATTCTGCTCTAAAGATATGGTGTTCTTTATCATCGTCATCAAAAATCATAACCTCCTTCTTCTTACAATAAATTTTTGCATCATGATCTGAAATCCAATCCATACTGATGATTATATCAAACTCAATCATGGTTATGATGATGAGATCAGCAGATAAAGAACATTTATATTCCCTAATGGGAAATAATTGACAGAACTTTGTAGCAATGATACTTCCCATAAGAGTTTTGACTGACAACTCCCTTGTTAAATCAATTTGGAAATATCTAATTTTCTTAGCAAACTAGGACGATACGAAACAATGCGATGATCCAAAATCAAATAAATCATTGGATAAGCTTGATGAAATGATCAATGTACCTGCCACCACATCACGCTTTGTCCCAATGTAAGTAGGGTATGAGGTAGTGGTAGCAAAGAATTTCCAGGATGGCCTAAGAAATGAGATCAGTTATCAAGTAAACATCTTCTGCTAGAAGAGGATTGCAGAGGTAGTAGATCAGGCATTGATCTCAGAAGGAAACCAGAAGGGAGCTTAGGGTAGTGGGCTTGTGGTTCCAGTGGCGTAGATGAGTAGTGCAGCTACTGAGGGTCGGAAGCGACGCCATGAGAGCTCACAGCATGGAGGAAGTGTGCAAAGTGGATGGAAGAGAGGATCAGCCTCTCAGAGTGGAAGTCAGGTGTTCTGCTATCAATGCAGTAGGTCGGGGCATATGCGTGGTCAGTGTCCTTGACCTCCAATTGAGTGTAGTTCGTGCGGAAGGATGGGATATGTGCAAATGTTCTGTAGGAAACCTCATCATGTGGGAGAGTGTGAGGGTGGAAGTCAGGTACCAGATATGGGAAGGGGGTCAGTTGCTTCATATCAGGCTGGTAGTTGGAGCTCCACGGGCCGTACTGGTAGGGGGTAGACATGGGACTCCAGGGAAAGATCGCTCATGCAAGTAGGTCAGTGTAGCACATGGTACTCAGGCAGGAGCCCAGGGTAGAGGGGCGGGTCAGCTTCAAGTAGTTCAGTTTGCACCTAGTGATGGAGAAGCCAAACCGTCGACTGTTCGATGTATGATCCTTTTAGCTTCTACTTTTTCTAGTGCGTTGTTTGACATAGGTTCCACATACTCTTTTATATTTTCTCAACTTTTGGTAGCACTGGGTTTACCTATGGAGAGGGTGTGTGGATTTATGTCAATTGACACTCCATTGGGGGTGCGGGTTGAGCATATCAAGCAGTGCAAGGTTTGTGCCTTGGAAGTTGGTGGGTATCATTTTCCATGGGATTTTTTTTTGCTTGAGATGTCAGAGTTTGACCTAATCTTGGGAATGGATTGGTTGGTGTTGTATCGTGAACACATAGACTGTTATCATCACAGAGTATCGTTCAGGTCGCTTGAGGGTGACGCTTATGTCCACTGTGGTGAATGGGATGTTCGAGAAGGGCGTTCAGGTCCATCTTGTTAACATATGAATGGACGCACAACTCGAGTGAAATGTCTTATTCTTGATGATAATGAAAGAGTGGAATGATCTAATTTTCCACCTATGGTGTATCGGTTTCAGGATGTGTTTCTTGAGGATTTCTCATGGTTACCCCCTAAGATGGATGTTGATATCACAATCGAGTTGCTACCGGGAGCGGAGCGAGTTTCCATTCCTCCATACAGAATGACACCAGAAAAACTCCAGGAACTAAAGGTTCTACTTGAGGAGTTGGGGTGTAATGGGTTTATCCATCCTAGTACGTCTCCTTGGGGATCTCCCGTGCTTTTTGCAATGAAGGTCGATGGGTCATTGAGGCTATGTTTTGACTATTGAAAGTTGAACCAGATGACAGTGAAGAATCGGTACTCTCTTCCTAGAATTGATGAACTTTTCTATCAATTGAGGGGTGCATTAGTGTTTTCTAAGATTTATCTGAGGTCACATTATCACCAGATGAGGGTGAGTTCTTCTGACGTACCGCGGACAGCTTTCTGAAGTTGGTACGGGTTATTTGATTTTGTGGTAATGACTTTCAGCTTAACCAATGCACTAGTGGTGTTTATGGCTTTGATGAACCGGATCTTTCATCCCTATCTAGATCGGTTTGTGTTTGTCTTTGTTGATGATATTTTAGTGTACTTGACAACTCACAATGATTATGCCCATCATCTTTACATCTTGTTGGGTACTCTAAGAGAGAATCTGCTCTATGCCAAGCTCTCAAAGTGCCAATTTTGGGTAGGTGAGGTGCATTTTATGGGTCACATCATCTCATAGGTAGGTGTGTCAGTGGATCCAGAGAAAGTGAAGGCAGTGGTATATTGGGAGCATCCCAAGAGTGTTTTTGATGTTCGGAGTTTCTTGGCTTTGTCTGGGTATTACCAAAGGTTCATTCTGGATTTATCTCACTTGGTAGCACCACTCTCGGGCTTGACCAAGAAAGGAATCAGGTTCGAGTGGTCTGAGGCCTCTGAGAATGCCTTTTAAGAGTTGAATAAGCGGTTGACGACGACACCAATATTGATCTTACCTGAGCTAGGTAAGTAGTACATCGTGTTTTTTGAGTTAGGCATAACACATGGGAATTTGGTGAATGGTTAGATGATGTGAAATGGTAATGTGTTAATGGGTTAAGGCATGTCGTGGATTCCCATGTGGGGTGTTGATAATAGTGTTTGTTGAAGGGAAATGGTTTGGATGGTTGATGGTTACTTATATATATAATCATGTACACATGGATTCGTAGAGTGGGGTATGACTTGAGGATCTACACCTATGGGTTGAGCTAAAATTGTGGTTCTAAACTCCACCCTAAATGCACAGGTTATAAAAGGGGACAAAGGGTCTATTCTCCTTACAGTTGCATCCACCCGGACTGAGGCTTCGAGGTGAGGATATGGTTGCTATGAGGGGGTTATTCCTAGTGAGATTGGATAACGATGTGTTCACCCTCTTGCATGTGATTGTTGGCCTTAGACCCGTGTAACATAATGTATGTGATTAATCAATGGAAATGTGATGAGATGGTGAGTGGTGATATTTTTTGTGTAATGAATGGTAATGTAAGTGTCAATTACTTTGGCACAAAAATTGGATAATGGAACCTAAATTAATTAATTGGAAATTATCATTAATTTTCCTTTTGCATGCACTACCTATTTATACTAGATATTTTGTAGACACCATTGGTGGTGGCCTACTGAGTTGTACTCACACCCTGCTCCGGCCGCCGTTGGGTACCCGAGCAGACTTCATGTTTTTAGGTCACGAGAAGGGCAAGGGTACTTTCTAGATAATTGATTGAACAAAGGGTAGCACTTGGTGAAGGATTCAAACATGGAGTCGGGACCATTTTGGGGATTGTGGTCATTGTCCTTATTTTGGGTTTTTGTTAACTATTGCACTTTTAGTATGATATAAAATATTTATTGTTGGAAATTGTTGATATACATGTTCCTTGTTTATTGGTTATTGTTTCCACTATTTGGTTTATTTCTGTTGTGGCTTACTTTGATAAAAAGGGGGTATAGTCTCCCCATTTGACCCAATAGACCCCTGCTACTTGTCGGCAGCCTTTGGCGTATGGGGAGGTGCGCTTAAGGTCATGTAACCACCCGGCTTGAAGCACCTGTTTAGTGGCTTTCGAGTCAGGGACATTACAATATTTCTTAATATGAATTTAGAAACCTATTATTTACATTTTGGAACGTAAGTTTTATTTTATTCTAATTTAAAAATTGGTATCATTCCTTAAATTAAGTATTTTCAAGATTACATTCAATATTATCTTGTTTTAAAATCAAAATAATTATAATTTTTTTGTTATAAACCAATAAAATACATAATATTTATAATATTTTTCCTAAATAAGTATAACTATAATATTTAATCTTAAAAAAATGTTTTTTTCTAAAAAACAAATTTCATGTGTTATAGATTTTATATTATAATTCATTTTTAATACTTTTAGAAATTGAATCAAATAAAGTAGATTTTTTATTTTTAATTATAATTTATTTATATAATAAGTTTAATTTAATTTTAGGGCATAAAACTATTTTACTATGTTAAAATTTGTTCAACACGATATAGGTAATAAATGATGTAGAAATGTTAAATCAAGAGTTTAAGTCACAAAATATCAAAACAAAAATCACCTATAAATTGGTGGATGAGAGCTTTAAAATACTTAAATTGTCTTATCCTAAATAATGTTAAATTTTGGATCAAATTTCCAAGAATTTTACATCTCTTTTTATATTAATAAATTGGTATTTATAGAAATGTCACCCCTCTCCTTTATAAAATCACTCATTAACCACCCCACATCTCTTCACACCTAAACCATCTTATCTTAACCAAAATCTAAAAAAATACCAATATAATAATCCTTAAGTAGTATTCTATAGTATGATATCAAAGTAAGAGGTAATTGTTTTAAATGGGTTTCTTTATGTTTCTTTTTTTACACCTCATACAAATCTATTATACCCATCCTAAAATTCTAACATAAGTTTCATAATTTTAATAAAATTTTATTACGTTTATTTAATACCCATTTACCTTCATATCATCCATTTGAAAATTGAAATTGTCGCTCATATTATAGTGGGTTCACTGCTTCAATGGATGGAATAATACATTTTTCATCACTACATTACATGAATGGTTCTAAAAATGATTTTAAAAATAAATATGATATTTATGAAATTATTATTATCTTCTAAAAATAAATTTGGAATTATTTTTCTTGATAATAATAGAAAACGATCATAGTGATTTTTACCACCAAAAAATAAGCACACTAAGATAACATTCATAATTTGAATCTATTTGAGATAATCAATTGAGTAGTATGAATTTTGTGATATTAAATGATAAACACTCTATAAATATATAATTATAGAGAATTTGAACTCATAAATATAAAGTGATGACAAAAACCATTTCACTAAAATAGATAAATAATGGTTGAAGCTACTAAAAACTAATGATCAATATTAATTAAAAATAAGTAATAACTATATAATAGATGAAAATAAAAATATTAATATAAAATTTAATACATATGAATAATTTTTTTAAATAAAATATTAATTAGACTTATTTTATTAAATATGAACCTAATGTATTTCCACACAAGCGACAATCCAAAGTAGGGGATATGTGTCTTAAATTTCCATTACTTAAAACAAACATTATATTATGAATCGTGATTTTTTTATATGGTTTACTTACTATCCATTTGGATTATATTTTTAATATTAAATTTTATTTCATGGTATTTAAATAAAATTAATCCCTCCATATTCTTATGATCAATTTACTAAAAATTCATAAAGTTTGTTGTTAACTAAATTTACTTTCATTGAGTTATAAGCTTTAATCATGATATTATTTTTTCTTAATTTAGTTTCATACACCCAATGATTGTATTTTACTTCATATTATATTTATTTTCTTAGTTTTATTTTTATATTACCCATTAACATCCTTTTGATTCAATATCAACCAAAAGGTTTCCTATAAGTAAATTCGACCTTATCTCTTCTTTACGATCAATAATCATTCACCATTATGTAAATATACTCTATATTGTCTTATGGATGTGCTTTTTTTACATCAATTATTTTTTAAGGTTATTTTATGTTACCTTATAATTTATCTTAAAAAATTTCAAAATAATATTTTTATCATTTTAAAAAAGTTTTTTTACTTTCTTTAAAAAAAAGTGTGAAATGAATATTCATTTTTAATGTTTTCTACATGAATGTATTTTCCCTATAATATAACTATTTTTCTTAATAAAGGTTTATCATCAAGTTTTAGTGGGTTTTAAAAGTACTTTTTATTCCCATTTTTTGTGAACTTTTATATTAAAAAAATATAAATATTGTATAAGAATAACTAAAGGAATTTCATTCAATGTATGTATATTCTTATCATCAACTCTAAAAATTATTATCTTTATTTTATCTCATTTTTTAATTATTACTAGTAATTATGACAAGAAAACATTAGTAAAAATTATAGGGATAAATCAAAATAATGGATAACATCCTAAAATGTTATTTAAGTAATGATTTTTTAGTTTTCTATCAATGAGATCTATGTCCAGATACTACAAGTGGATATAGACTCTATATTTGATGTGCCTAGTGGTAATAACCCATAAAATAGTTTCTTGGGTATTAAATTGATCTTAAATCAGTGCAAAGATGTTGTTATTAACTAGACACCTAGTTTTATTCACTAGGGGGATATTCTTTAGTGATTTCACATTCTCTATACAAACCATTTAACTTACAATATCAAATGATAAATATCTCGATCTCTTCATATGTGATACCATCAAAAAGTTTTTTACAATCTATATTATTAAAAAAAGTTTTTTTTCATTTTTGAAAACATCCTTTAATGTTTTTATACTTCTTTTGGTATACGTTATAATAATACCATCCTGCTTATTTCTTTATATGGATTTTGATAACATCTTATGTTTTTATAAAACCCATTTTCTACCATAGTTTAGTCAAACAATAATGGAATTATGAGTTATTTAATGTTATTTGGAGTTTACCATATAGTATTACTTTCATCTTTAGCTTTTGAATTTATAGATCATTCCTCACATTATTTGTGAGGGTTATGTTCTCTATCACTCTTCATTTGTCTCTTGAATTTATTTTTCTCCTTCATGTCCATGTTCTTTAATCTAATGGATTTACTCTATATCATATATGTTATTTTTAGTATTTATATAGTCATATACACATTAATATATGTGATGTCAGTTTTAAGGGTTCTTATCAAGAATGCTATTATATTTGTTGACTAGGGAAACACTGAAATTCCATATTCTTTTTATTTCATTACAGATTATTATTTATTATTATGGTGTGTTGATTATGTATTGAATTGTTTATGAACTCATTTAAATGATTAATTCATTATACTTATTTAGTGATGGGTTGTATTGAAATTATATTTCCCCTTGATGCATCAACAAGTCTCATGAAAAAAAATTATTTTGGGTATTTTTCATATTCCTTTACTATTTATATATAATGTATTGAATAAAGCCTCTCTAGTAATATTGATATGTTCAACATTATTCATTTCATCACTATGAAATTGTTTTTTTCATATTATTATTATAATTATTATGTTATACCTGGATATATATTAAATGATCATGTTATGAATTTTATGGAATTATTTAATTATTACTTGTTCTTACCATATTATTTATTACTTGTTTATCTAATGATAGATTAGGTTGTATGCTACTTATTATAAGAAATTTGATTCCACCCTTTTTATGTTTCATTTTTTCCAATTTATAAAGAAGAGTTTTACATATAAAATTTCTAGATGGGTATCATGTGTAGATAATTTTGTGGGATATTTTTAAGACTTATTATAAAGTATAAAGTCATTGTTTTTGTAGAAAAAATGACCAATTTCTGGGAAATATAAGGGTTTATAATGTTAAATGTTTTTTACTAAAATGTATAAAACTATAAACCAAACAAAACTTGGGTATTTAAGTGACTCAATAATATATATTGAAATTCTAATTGTGGATGGTTAAGTTTGGTTTTTTTCTGCTGGTTTTGAATCCATTGTGTAAAGAATATGTTTTTTAACACTAGATATGCTAGTGTGAGTGTGGGTCATCACAATTGGTATCCAATATGGTTTAAATGACTTTAGAGGATATGATTCTATCATATGATAATAGTTTAAGAGTTATGGATACCATTATGGGTTAATATGATTTGGATTGAACATATGTTCAATAGCATAAATACCATATTGAGGTTTTATGTGATTGGATATTAAGGTGTAAAATATATTTTGGATATTTTTGTTGGGTTTTTAATAATAATTCATGATTAAGGTGTAGATATTCCTAAGGGTTGATATAAGATTTTATTTTTACATAGTTATGGTTAATTATGATTATAGGTTAATTTATAATTGAAATATAAATTCAGAAGTTTATATATCCTTGTAGGTTGAAATATGATTTAGTGATTATGAAATTTGAGTTACTTTGGGTAAAGTTTAATATATATTTTGGGATTATTTAAGATTAAGGTAATATTTATAGATATGAGTTTTTGGTGGTTTGGGGATAAAGTGTAAAAAACATGGGATGGATTTTTCATATAAATGTTTTTTATAAATTATAATCATCACTATTTTAGTTTCAGTATTTGGATGAGAATAGGATTATAAAACATGATTTAATGAATGTTTTTTCTCTACAAACCCTAATAACCAACTAAAGAGAAATATTAAAAAATGGATATTAAAAATGAAAATCTAAAAAAACTTGTATCATGAGATAAAAGATGAGTTTCCTAGTCTTACCTAATGTGTTAAGGAAGATATATCATTATCTTTTATATCATCAATCGTGACTATATTAAGAATAGTGTTATATTTTAATTGATGAGAGTAATTAAAATTTTTAGGATATAGTTTATTTAAGGGGATATAATATAACAAATTAATATTTTAGTATGATTTTCCCATTAAATAAATATAATTTTGACTAGATTTTCTCACATGAAACACTAAACCAAACCATACGGCAATATGTTTCATGTTAAAAAGGTAAAATTTTTAAAAGATCTATTTTTAATGTATTCTTTATTTTTTCTTAAATTAAATTGAACACATTTAAAGGATTATTATAAAAAAAATGTTTCTATATGAAAAAATAAAATAACACTCATTAAATCGGTAATTGATATGAAATAATATTATGAACACTTAAATTTCAAAAATTAATTTTCTAATAAAAAGTCTTTTTCATTGTATTTTTTGTTTTTATATAAAAGTTAAATTTAAAAAATTTATAATTTCAATTTGAAAAAATTAATTTCATTTTTGGATTTATCATATAAAAATTAACTGAGGGTTTTTATTTGTATTCTTATAAAAAGGATTATTTATTAATGAATAGTAAAAAATATAGTTTTTATGAGTACCATAACTATTATGTCATCATCATGATATAAGCATGACCAAAAATTTTAAGAAAATTTTTTCTCAACCAAAAAACTACTTTATTGAGTAAAATAATTCATGAAAAAATATTGCATTGAATTTAGAAACATATTATGGAAATTTTGGAACCAAAGTTATATTTTATTCTAATAAAAACAATTTTTAGTTCTTTTCAATTATTTAATTATTCACAAGATTACATTATATTTTTTATTTATTATAAAAAAAATAACACCGAATTTAAATTATAAACCAATAAAATCAATATTATTTATAATATTTTGCC
The DNA here is from genome assembly GCA_963277665.1 of Viscum album. Taxonomy (NCBI): domain Eukaryota; kingdom Viridiplantae; phylum Streptophyta; class Magnoliopsida; order Santalales; family Viscaceae; genus Viscum; species Viscum album. The sequence goes on along the minus strand of OY728165.1, from coordinate 1,787,625,611 downwards.
TAAATAATTATAAATTCATGTTTTATTATTAAAAATACATTTTTTCTAAAAACATTTTTCCTATATTCTGGGTTTTTTATTAAAATTAATTTATATCACTTTTTAAAATTGAATAAAATAAAATGGATTTGTTATTTGTAATTATCATGTAAAAATAATGTTACAAAGTCAATTTATGTTTTAGACATAAAAATTTACCAAGGTAAACATTAATCATCACGGTAATGGTTAAAATGATATAAAAATATTAAATCGAGATGTGAAGTCATAAAATATCACCAAACCTCATACCTAAAGGGGTGTATAAGGGGTTTCAAGACCATATATTATCATATCCTTGCATATTTTTAATTTTTTATCCACTCTCCTTGAATACGACATATCATTTTATATTAATAAATTAATATTAAAAAATGTCACCCTTCTCACTTATAACAGGACCCATTCACCACTTCAATTCTCATCACACATAAAGCATATTAACTTGATAAAACACTAAAAACACCACTACCAAAACCTATTCCAAAGTCATATAGGTTATTTTCTCACAAAATACCAATCTAAGATGGATTAAAGAGTGGTCAAAATGAGGATATTAGAGGAAGATATAATGGTTTTAACCAAATTATTTAAATATTATTTATTCTTCCACCTCCCAGAAATAAACTATACCCATACTTATATAATTACATTAGTATCATTATTATATTGAAATTTTATTATGATTATGGAATACCCATTATCTACCTTATTCTTTGCTGTTCCCAAGTCCATTGAGATCACTGAGAGAGGGATAAGTGAATCAGTAATCCATTTTTATTTTACGAATATACCTTTAAATTCAACTTCTATAGCTGGTTAAATATTTGATACACTTTATTTCCAATTATCCTAATGAAAATATGAAAAATATAAAAGACACGATGTATAAGGCTTTATATTGTTTGGCCTTAAAATCCAACTTCTTAACAGGTTTGGATAAAATTTTGAGACCTAGTTTCTCTAAAATAAATAACTCGAGTACAATTAAAAATATATCTCCAAAAAAATTTAATGAGAAATCTCACAAAACACCTAATTAATAATCTCATGAAATATCTGGTCTTTGAGTTGTCACAACATCCATCTCCCAAGAAGTTATTTATACCGGTATCCCTCTAGTTTAATATATCTTCCTGAGATATTCTCTTTTCCGCATATAAATGGGGTCCCTATATGGACTCATTATAGTTCTTCAAGGGTCCTTATAACTTATTAAAATAGGTCTTTTATTCTATCTTCTCTTATTATAGACAATCAGTTATGTTCTTCTTTAATTTTATGATTCCTCCATCTTGTGGGGATCCCTTCACTATAAAAATAGACCTCCTAGAAATATAGTAACATCATAGGTATCATTAGAAGGTCCCTAATTCTCACTTCTTCCACAAATTCAATCCAAAACCATTTATGTTTTTTTATCTTGTATTGATAAATTAAATATTATATTGGGTTTTAGTGTTAGGATCTCTCACAATTCTCACACAATATATGCAAGTTCACTCAATAACATACTCCTATCATTATTAAATTTCTTAAAAATATATATCCATATGTAATGTGATGAAAAATATCGTCAATGATTTCTATTTAAATATCCTTAAGACAGGACAAGAATTCCTTATTTTATTATCCATGAAATCAAATTCTTTAAACTCATTAGATGTGTCCACATGCATCACCACTAGCATTGATTCCATGTGGATCTCCTACTCATGAAGTCTTTATAGGATTCTAGAAAATTATCTAAGTCTAGAACCTACTATGAGGTAGATCAACCATGATAATTTATAATGTGAAGTGATTGTATGCACTAATCTAGAACAACTGTATGTCTAAATAGATCTTTCAAGATTTATGAACCATATAAGTAAATTTAACCAATCATGCTTGAATTACCATGAAGAGAGACTGAATATACTGATAATAACTTTTCAAAACATTAACATTATATAACTTTTTCAAAATACTTAAACATTATACAAACAAACACCCAAAGACCATAGTTGGTATAGTTCCTTTAGAAACTTGGAAACATAAACACTGGTATATATGTGAGCTACATTATCTCCCAATAGGTTCTTCTTAACTATCACCCTTCTTAGACATATCAAAAATAGTACATATCATAATAACCTAGGGGAAAGAAACATAAAATTGGTGAGATCAAATTCTCTGTAAGGGTAAACAAGGAAGATATGTAAGCATAAAAATTAGTATAAGGGTCTGATAAAGTGATCCTAAAAATAAAAGATCATACCTCACATATCAGATATCATAACTGAAATCATGGCATAAATATTGGAAGTTCATAATACATTATTCATAGAAAATAAATAGAATACTCCATGAAATCATAATGTAGGAATAAAATATGGTATGTGTGAAAACACATAAGCATATAATGATTTTCATAGTAGCCAAGGCATCACTATCAAGACCATTCTTAATAGTATGGGTTGACTCACCATACCATAACAGTAGTCATGGTTCTCTCCCATGCACATAATAGTGGCATGAGTTCACTCCTCATTCCATATTATTAGTAATGGTTTACTCCCATGGACATCATAGTAGTCAAGTTTCACTCCCAAGACCGTCTTAGTTGATCTCATAAGATATAAATCATTACCCAATGCATTGGAGGGAGATATAAGTCCCACTTGTGAGATAATGAAATCATACATACATGTTCCAAAAGACCATAAAAATAATATCACAACCCATGAAATTAAATTGGTTTCATAAACTTTTTAACGTATTATAACCTATGGAAAGTGATAGGTTTCATAATCATTTCATCATAAGCACAACCCATGAAAATAAGATGGTTTAAAAAGAATATAACCCATGGAAGTGATACTTTATTTATTAGAATCATGACATCAAAAAAATAATCCATTAAAATAAATAATATGAAGGGAAACATTGAATATTTTTCCCATAAAGTCATGAGTAACACCAATGGATGTTATCTAAGATAGAAAAAAAATTAATGTTTTTTTAAAAACATTTCATGTGGAAAGAATCCGTTCTTATTTGAAAACTAATTTTTATAACATAAAACCTTTTGAAAACCTTTTTCATTGAAAATAGTTATTAAAAGATATAAATTAATCTGTTAAAATAATAAATCATTTTCAAAAACATGGTTTTTGAATATAACAAATTTCCTCTAAAAGAGAGAGACGGTCATATTATACATAAAAACATTATCTTAAGTACCAAAAAGTGGGAAAATGGTACTAATAATTGAGGATATCATTAGTAAACCTAGGGTATTGAAACTCATGAATATTATTGATATATTTACCATAATATTTTATCAAGGTAATCATAAACATAAAAAATCTTGAAAAGCGATGAGTTTGTCTCAATAAACTATTACAACTCGGTAACATGGGATCTTACTATCCATGTAAGAAAACTAAATTACATGAATCTTAATATATAATTAAAATAATAAAATTAATGATATAACATGTAACATTTAATTATATTCACCTTGAAAACGAGTTTGGTTCATAACAAAAAATTAATCTCAATGAAGGCAAATTGAGATAAAACAGTTTTACCGATTTTGAAAATTTTGAAAGTTAAACCCCATGAAAGAAGGATCATCAAATGGGAATGTTAATACCCATAAAAATAATTAAAATACACATATAATACAATAATTTTTAGTAAATATAATATAAAAAAGAAAATAATTGTGAACATAGCTTGTATCTCATAGAAATTAAAAGTGAGATGAAATCCCTTTACCTTGTGTCTTGACTCTCTCTGTACTCATAAAATATTACTGTATAATAGATATATTTTTATTATAAATCATTTATATAATAATATTATTATATCTAAAAACATATATGGTTTTTTATTACCTTATATTACCCACTTATGAAAGATCTTATGTTAAGGTTTCACTCGTAATATTCACTTTGTTCTTCGCATGCGTCTTAATTTGTTATATCATTGATCCTTACAATTATATCCTGATTAAAAATTGTATAACATGATATAAATATCATATATATCCATTATATTTATATTATAATAATATATAACATAAGGAAGTATGAAATGGAATACACTGTTCATGGAGGCGGTAAGTTGTACGTACGCAAGAACGATGTTTCCGTTCTTGTTGTTATATTGAAAGAAAATATGTAAATGACATATTTATATATTTATATATATATATCTATATCATTATTAAAGTATCATTAATTTTTCATATATATCATATAATTTCACTAAATCTCTCCTCAATACATTCCATGTGTTGTGTGAATCAATCACATCACTTTGAGGGGGCGGTAGTCTACACTTCCCCAAACGAGATTACTGTATTAACACCAAATGGAATGTAAAGGGATGTGTGTTCTAAAAGGAATAAAGAAGATTGAATAAAAAATAAATATAATATATGACTTATATATATGTATTTATTCCATCAAAATGGCCACCATGATTGGTGATAAAGGATAAATTAACAATCATCATTTCGTGAGGTGGTAGTTCTCCTTACAAAGAAAGAATATGTTATATATCCATTAGATGGAGGCTTTTTAATTGAAGGTATAAATATCTGTATAAAAAAATCCTAGTATTTACATGATACTGATTTTTTCACACAAGAATGTAATAATTATAATGGTGGGGGTTAAGAGTAAAAATAATGGAAAGGAACTTGAGAGAAGACGTTACCTCTTAATTGGGTAACTCATTTTAGTTTATGCCAAAAGGATTCCTTGAGAGGATTTATGACCAAAGGGAGGATTCAAGGTAAAAGGTAGGATTTTTTGGGGGCTACTTGGGAAGATATTTTCTAAACATAAAAGGTTTTATTGTTGTCAGGAATGGGTAGAGGTGGTGGCATTTTATAGTGGAGGAGTGGCACTCATGTAAATATTTGAGGAGAGAATTCCACCCACATTTATCATGTTGAAAGTGGATCTAATAATGGACTAACATCGATAAAATAGATGGTATGGTATAAAATTAGATATCAAATGGGTTTTGGACATGACTCTAGATCATTTTGGGTATAAAATATAATGTTTAGTACCTAATTAATCTTAATTTGGCCTTAACCACTTTGATTAATTTTAATCACTTTTACTAATCATTTTGGTCAAAATAATTCATCTTATTAGAAATTAGAAATTATTATTAATAATAATATGTAATCTATTTTTCCAAATTCTAGTCACATAACTCATAGAAATTAATTAAATTTATTTTCGCTAACGGGACGACACTACGGGTTTTAATGTAAAAATTTCCAAACATTATCTACCTTTTTATATTCCATTTCAATATGAAATTTCATCCAATGACCTAAATTTTTTTAATTGATAAAAATAATAACTCACTACACTATTAAAATAATAAAAATTTTAATTTAATCTTATAAATAAATTAGATTTAAAAGAATTTTTGAATTAAAATCTAGTATTTTTATCTTTTCAGTAAAAGATGAAACCTTACATAAATATACCAAAAATTTATCCTAACATGATTTTTATGTTTTTATCCCAAATAAAATGTTTATTTTGACAAAGTAAATCTATAAATGTTTCAAATATTGGATTTAAAATTAGTTCACCATTAAAAGGCGGTAAAAATTTCCTTAATAAAAATAAATGTTTTTAGGTACAAAATTGGGTTTGTTGTTATATTATGTATATAAAATATATTGAATAAATATCAAAAATAGTTTATTGAATAAATAATATATGTATTAAACGAATATCACTTACTAATTTTAATTAATTTAATTTACTAGTATAAAATAGCTTTGTGGCTATAATGACATTTTTCTTTATATTTATTCAGTTTTCATATTCATTTCTAATTAACTTTAACCTTTGAATTTATCTCCTATTTTTTTAAACCACATATTTTAATAATTTATTAAATAATATTAATATCCAAAAAATTAATTTCTATGTTATGTATCATTATAATAATATTATTAATAATGTATTATAGTTAGGTTACGCTCGATCTTACGTGTTATGCAAGCCATAGAGGAAGGTTAATCTTACATGTAACATGTGATAACCTTGTTGTTTCATGTAACATTCACAAAGTTGGGATTTCTTGTAACATACTCTATGTTGGGATTGCATTTAACATATTCCAAGTTGGGATTAATTGTTACATACACCAATTTGGGATTGTGTGTAACATACATCAAGTTGGGATTATGTATAACTTTGGAAAAGTTGGGATTTCATGTAACATACGCCAAGTTTTATCCATGTGAAATTAATTTTTTTTAATTTGTTAAAATATATTTTAGTGTTTTGTGGATTTAAAAAATCAAAATATTAAATTAATTCGAAAAAAATTCCCCAAAATCTTTGGGTGTTACATTCTATAACCCTTTAAATTAATTTCTCCCAAAAAATCCGTTTGGGTTATCAAAGGTTAAATAATTGAAAGTTTTATTCATAGAAACCCACATCATAAAATTGGATATTAAAATGTCCCTTAAAAATGGAAATTTGGAATCATAATGGTTTCCCAATGTAATATATAATTATGTTTATACAAAGGAGAACATATGTTGGGAGTGAATTCTTGATATGAAGGAAAATTGTAAATATTTATTGGGAGTGATTGAATTAATAAATCACAAAATAGTGAATGATCAAAGGATGTTTGGTGGCCTCAAATTCATAAATCTTTGATAATTCCTGAATCCATTGGTTCAACAAAATTCTAGTTATTAGGACAGTATTTCTTTGTATCACATTCGGAAGGTTAAGTAATTCTTTATAAATTTATATAATAAAATTTTCATTCTTGGGTTGTGCATTGAAAAATTTATAATACATTAATTACCTCATGGAATGAATGTTTAGAAATTAATATTGATTCAAAAAGAACTAAAACAATCTTTTAATAGATCTTAAGGCCCATAAATGAATTAAAAAGTCTAACTATTTTTCTATTCAAAATCAACATGCATAAACATAAAAAGTAATATTACTAGTTCATCATAAATATTTATTCATTAAAAATAAATATACATTAACCAAGACATCACATGGGCCATTGGTAGGTGTTAAACCCTTATCATCCTTCATTCATGGGTTCAATACTAGTGTCCCTATAGAACATGATTGGTTGTCACCTGACATACATGATTTCTTTTTCTAAAAAAACTCTAATATAACTTCCAAAATATAAAAATATGTACATCCTTGAAATAAGTTTAATTACTAAACATCCTTTGAATCAATGTTTTTTATACAAACTCAATGAAGAAATACTTCCTCATAAGTTTAATTTAATATTTTCTTGAATGGTTAACCTTATAACCCATCTCAAAGATGAAAATCCAAAACATTAGAAAGAAACTGATGAAATCATATTAACATTGATTCCCCTATATATAAAAATATATCTCTTGGTTTTGACATTCTAAACATGTGAATACCCTTGTCATATATTCTCTTGAAAGATGGTAACAACCTGAATTACCATAAATATTTTGGAAAACATGCGTGCTTCTTTATTCCAATGTATATTGGATTTACTCCTTAAATCCAAAAATTTTGTAAAAAACATTCGTGATAGCATAAACCACCTCTAAACAAGACCTTACATAGTTACAAGGTAATAAATAATATAAAATTTAATTATTTATATCCCATGTATCTTTATCCATACAACATTATCTTATCATAAAGAACATATTAAGGGTTACCTCCCCATATTCAAAATATCATCTTCTCACTAAATCACTTCACCAGTCCAATATGATCTTTTAAATATTGAGCACAAAAACATAAGTATAATGATCCTTTTATATTTCATCATTCATAACTTGTGAATTCAAATACATAAATACTTCAATTACTTCATCCTTATTCCATTAACAATAATACCTCTTTCCTTTCACATTTCATCTATAGTCTCTTCATCATCAACAATGTAACCATTAATCACACCACCTTCCTGATTCTCTTTAGGAATGTTCCTCTTGGGACATTGGGTCAAATAATGACCATTTTTCAACACTTAAAACACTAAGCCTTCAATGAAGGCTTAGGGATGCGAAAATCCCCATCCATTTCATTAACTAAACTCTTCATTTTTACCTTGAAGTGACTGGATTTGTTTCCTTCGTTTCCATGATCAAACCACCTTCTTTTTCTTCTAATACATTAACTTAGGTGATTCTTTCCACATTATTGAAACAAATGAAACTGAATCTTATTCCATCCATGTTCTCCATTACTCAAACTAACTCCTTATTTATCTTCCTTGGTGATTTTGAGAGTTGGTTAAGGAGAACGTTTTTAATAACATTTCATGAAAACCGATGAGGCCTAATCATGACACCTTTCACTCTGTTGATCATCCCACTTGACTTATTATTTTAAAATCTTCCATTGCATTCAACATTAATCTAGTTCCTTTTGGTTCCTTCCATTTAATAAAATCATAAGCATAGTGTGATCATCACTTGTTATAGAAAAAAACCACATTGTCATGAAAATAATTACGTATAGGATGTCTAAATCATGAAACATTCATTAATATATGACATGTTAGGTTTGTCCTATGTTATTCCTTCATCATGTTTTATGAAGAGTTTTTGAATTCCCAAATCGTATCCCCTAAGAGTGCTAAACCAAGTGTGCAGTAAGGCTCATTGTTGTGTACTAGATTACCCCAAGTCAAGCCAAAAACATATTGTCAATGTTGTTACCACTAGGTACATATGTGTTTGAGCCACATCCACTTGTAGTATCTAGACATGGATGTATTTCTAGGAATCCACTCACTCTATCCTTCACTAAAATTCAAGGATATTTAAATAAATATTAAATCATCCTTATACTTATCCTTAGACATGTCCTTAGGGTTCTCACTACAATTTTCTCATCCTAGTTTCCAATGGTTCACTATAAATTTTCTCTAATATCAACTATTGTTTTGGTTGGAGTAGATTACTCAATAGGGTAGGGGTGAATTGAGTAACTATAAAAATTTCTCTCAAAAAATTATTTAAAAGGGTTTCCCTAAAGATTAAATACAACCCAACTAATCAAGGTTATACTGTTATAAGATTTGAATATTGATTAATTCTCAGTAATCTTAATTTATGTTTTTAATATTAATTTGGAAGTTATTCTACTAAGACAATCCTGTTATAACTTCTTTCCAAGACTTACTATCAATGTGAAATTAGATATTTCTTAATTACATAGTAAAGAAATAAAACAGATAAAACTAGATTTATCATCACAATGGATATGAAACAAGTGGTTTAGTCTCAATCAGAGACTTAATCCACTCCACTTTTTGATCATCTGCCACCAATCAGTTTATATAATTAAATTATGTTCCACACCCTGGATCAGGGTTAACAATAGTACATAGACTGTCCAGGTCACAAAGAGACCTCTTCCACAGTTTTTGTGGGGACAAAAAAATAATACCCGGCCACACAGGGACCTCTTCCACGCTTATTTGTGGGTATAAACAAATGAAATGAATGGTTGTGTAATGATATCTTGTATCCATCATTTTATATAAGGAGACATAGTATGTTGTTCTACAAGTACACACTCTACTCGAAAGGTAATAAACAGATGCACAATAGAGCAGAAATATGGAGATGGGTTTAGAGATTCTCTAAGTGTTTGTATTTGTAGCTTTGGACTTTTGAGATGAAGCAGATGCAGAGTTCGAGTCCTTGTCTATAAAAACAGAGTGTCACAATGCATCTTGTGTTATACGTGAGGTTCATTAGTGCGAAGACATTCTCTAAGCTTCAAATATGCTACATGTGTTCTCTAGCAGTGTCGAGATTCATGCATGTGACAATCCTTCCTTCTAAAGATATATCATTTTTCTTCACTATCGTGCTCTCAACCTTTTTTTGTTCATATTTTTCTCGCTAGTTGAGTCTTGGACACTCTTCACTTTTATATTGGAATACATGTGTTGGAGCTAACAGGTTGAATGTATTATGCACCTCATACCTCATACTATCAGATGATATGTCTATAAGGAAACATTAATTATGTCAGTGCATTAAATTCTTCAAATATGACCTTCAGAAAATAAATTGAAAGGCTAAAAAATAGTTTAAGAAACGGTTTCACAGTATGTCATGAAAATTGTTTCTCCTAATCAGGGTGTCTCATGGTCACGGTGTCTCATGGTCACGGTGTCCCGTGGTCACGTTGTCTTCTGGTAATGGTGTCTCGTGGTCACGGTGTCTCATCCTTACGGTGTCTTATCTTCGCGGTGTCTTGCTTCACGACGTCTTGATTCATGGTGTCTTGCTTCACGGTGTATTGCTTCACGGTGTCTTGATTGTCACGGTGTCTGGTATGTCACGGTGTCTTCTTTGTTCACAGTGTCAGAGAGACATAACCAGAGGCAGAATCATGGTGTCAACATAACTATATACAGACTTAAGAAATTATTAGAATGGATTAGATTATACTTAACCATTTCTCAAAGAGGGTATTAGAAGATTAAATCAAAGATAGTATAAAGTAATTAATCCTAATGTAGAGAAATTGAAATCTTGAATGGATCTTCTTAAAACATGAGAATACTATAAACACAAATACATATGATTGGATATAATTTATAAGAGTTAACTAGGTTGAATATGATTTGTGATCATTAAAACATGATTAATACATGAAGAGTCCAACAATCTCCCGCTTTTTGATGATCACAAATCCTAGAAGGTTAAAAAGTATATTGGATTCAACTATAGAGATAAATGGCTATGATATATAAATTTCTCCCCCTTTGGGATTATAAAAAATATGGAAAAAGAGAGGCCAAAAATAAATAGACCATTAAGATAAAATAAGGGATAATACAACAAAAGACTAATAAAAAAATAAAAGCATTCCTATCAAATAAAAATAATCAATGTTCTTCAGGGGTTGGCTTTCTCTTTGCCTTTATGAGTAGTGGCAGAAGAGATTTCTATAGGGGTAGAGATCGAGGTATAAGAATCCAGAGAGGTGGTTGATAAAGAGGGTAAAGGAAGACCTTCAAAAATGGATGGAGCCAAGGTAAGAATAGTAGAAGATCTAGAAAGTTGTTGATCAAGAATCACATGCCTAATCTTACTTAGGTCTTGACCAACAGACATAGTGGTTGAGGCTAGATTAGAAGTAAAAGTAGGTAGCCCTGGTCTGAGAGGGGAAGTTGAAGGAGCAATAATATCTATGCTCTACACATGAAGGTAGGTCCTCAGAAGCTTAATGAAGTCTGAAATTATCTCTCCACCATACTGCATTTATTTTTCAAAATCATCTTTGTTTTCTATAATCTTGTCCAACAAGTGAGTAAACTCTGCGAGCTTCTGGAATTGGGTCTTGAAATCTTGAGTCACCGGATGAATCCTTAAATTTTCCACAACATACTTGAAATGGTTGGTCATATCAGTCTTGTTGAAGATTCTATTAAAGTTGAAATCCACTTTCTTGTTAATCTCTTACTGGGAATCATTAGCAATCATTAAGAGAATTTGGACCAGGTCAAGCACCCGGTCATTGTTCTTGATTACAACATAAAGAGAATCTGAGTTGAAACCACCGAGTACATTCTGAAGATCTTCTTTGACTATAGTTCTGAGCATATCACTATCGATAGATAGTGTAGAGGATTTACCAGAGGCATTAGAAGATTTGACTGTTGTGGTTAGAGATTTCAGTTGGTTGAGCACTTTTTGAAGACAGCCAGTATACTCATCAGTGAGTTTATTAAGATTGGCAACAAGACCTTTCATTTCCTTCACTATTTTTTTGTTCATTTCTGTAATCTTTTCATCTAAGGAAGCTAGAGGGCGTTGAATCTGAGATAAAACAGCCACTGGGGTTTGAGGAGCAACAACTTCTACAGGAGGAGCAACATGCTATGATCTCGAATGTAGCTCTCTCTGCATGTCTTCAACCATACTTCTCAGAATCTTCACTTCATCACAGAGATGTTTATTTTCAACTCAGACTTCCTAAATCTCATGAACCATTTTTGTTTTAATGTGCCAAATAACGTTTTAAACTATGAGTGAGGCATCTCTCCCACTTAAATTGGTTATTGGTTCTGGTTGGGTATTCATGAGTTTCTCTACTCCAGACAAGAGGGTAGGACCAAATTCCTTCAGGTCATCCTTATTCAAAAAATATGGCTGATCAGATAAAAGTTGAGGATTAGGGATTTGTACCCACTCAGGTTTATTTTTAGGTGCAAAATTGGAGACTGATCTCAACTGAAAGATAGAGGAAAGATCAACGCTGGTTGTTGAAATCTGTTAAGAGTCACCCACATGATAGAAACTGGGGAACTTATACTGAGTGTCCATGGGACTTGACTCAGTTGGATGTGAATCTTCAATAGACTCAATATTTGGGTTTTTTTTATCCCTTAACAGGTGCCTTCATCTCAGAACCTAAAAGCTCAGGCTCTTGGTCTAATTCCACAGACTCATCTCTTGGTTTTTCACCCATTTCTTGTCTAGCCAGTTGAAAACTTGGCTCCATTCATGCTTCAGCCGAATGGATGACCTTAGGAATGGATTGTTCCATTGAGAGTTCCTCAAGATTGGATTCTTGCATAGAAGATAACTCACCCATTATAGGCTCTTCCATGGCATGTTTCTTAGATTCTTTAACAACTGATTCTGTTTCAGCCTCAGGTTGAGACTCCAGATGAACAACCTCTTTAGGAGCAGGGAATTCTTCTAAAAGAAGATCATGAGGAATAGTAGTCATATCTTCAGCAAAAATATCTACTTTAGGGGAAAAAACGGCTTCTTCTTCTTCCTCTTCAGAATACACAATAATCTCATCTGGTTCCAAACCAGGATCAAAGATGTCTTGTAGTCTTGAAGGATAATCTACAGGATTGAATTTTTCATAAACTTGATCATTGTCTTATACCCATTCCTTTTTCCAAGGGTTCCAATTTATCTTCATTCTTTTGATAGTTGCTTTTTAGTGTCAGTACGTAAAGTCCTTTATAACTTCCTCATCATGTCCAAACTTACCTTTGTCAAGAAGCATGGATGAGATTAACCGAGAGTAAAACAATGAAGTGGACTTGGACGTGGCTTTGATCAGATCACATATATGATTATGATATACTTTCACAGGTTGATCTTGTGCCCATTTTTCATAAGGTGTATTAGAAAAACATCTTGATATTTCAAAACAACAAAATCACCATTTTTGGGACTAACTAAGTTCTGCAAAAATTTTAACAGAAGCCTTGTTTCTTCATTTAATTCAGCAGTAATGGCTCTCCTCGGGGTGCCATTTCCAGTTAAATATTTCAGAGCATCTTCCAAATCAAAGATTTCGGTTGAAGGTGAAGTTCCTATCTGATAATCCTCACAGATGACTTCATGAGGTATCCTAAGGCATGTATCCCATAACCTCAAAGAGAATGAACATCTCTGGCCATTGACCCAGCTTCTCACAACATAACTATCACTAGAATCAAAATATAACTATATGTACTGGTAAAATTGAGCTACTAACCTAGGGTATATGGGTCTATCTTCCTTCGTCAACCAGTCTAACCAGATCTACTATTCTAAAGCTTTCAAAACCGGAGAATTACTAGAAAGAAGTCACTTGGGGAAGATCTCTTTCTCAGGTACAACTACGCGGTTTACCAGATTGGGATTTAAGGGTCCTTTCGGTGTCAGCTTAGGTCCAATCTTCTTCTTCTTTGTGATGTGCTTATTAGGAGTCAACGATGAAGGAATTTCATTATAGGCATCTACCTAAGGTTCGAGAGAGAGGAAAAGGGTTGCAAGGTTGAAAGGGTTTGAAAATATTGAAAATGAGAGAGCTCGAGTGAAGAATCGAGTGAAACTTCCATTGTTTTATCATTTAGGAATACCAAACGTCGCAAAAATAAAAAGGTGGGAAAATAAAATTGGTGAAAAGTATAATCATCGAAATACGGATTAAAAAAATTATTGGGAGACTATGTCTAGTCATTACTGTGAAACAGTAAACGAGCTTCACAGTGAGACCGTGAATGGACTTCTCAGTGTATGTTATGGTGGGATGGTGAACATCAGACAGTATGTACAAAATACTAGCTGTGAGACCATAAACATAAGACTTTATAGTGAGACAGTAAACATGAGAGATAGTAACAGAGAAACTGTAAACATGAGACAGTAATGTATAACACAGTAATATATCAAACAATAAGACCTGAAATAGTAACATGTAAAGTATCTATTTGAAATTTATCATTCCTAGTTCATGTATTATGTAATCTATTCTCTCAGAATTTAATGGTTTGGTGAATATATCAGCAAGTTGATATTCAATACCAATGAATTCCAAAGAGATATCACCTTTTGACAATGATATCTCAAAAAGTAATGTCTTACATCAATGTGATCTGTCCTGGAATGTGAAACAAGATTTTTAGAGATGTTAATAGAACTATTATTGTCACAATTTATATGTACATATCTAAATTGATATCCATAATCTAGTAATGTGTATTTCATCCGAAAAAAAATTCACATCAATTTCTAGCAGCTATGTATTCAGTTTCTGCAGTAGATAATGCAATAGAATTTTGTTTCTTACTACACCATGATACTAGTGACTTGCTTAAAAGGTGACATGTTCTAGAGGATCTTTTTCTATTTAACTTATAGCCACTGAAGTCAGCATCAGAATAACTAACTAATTCAAATGATTGTCCTTTAGGATAAAATAGTCTTTGATTCGGTGAATGCTTGAGGTATTTGAAAATTATCTTTACATCATTTAAATGAGATTCCTTAGGATTTTCTTGAAAACGAGGGCATATAAACACACTAAACATAATGTCAGGATGACTAGCAGTCAAGTAGAGTAAACTTCTTTTCATTCCTCTATATGTGGTTTGATTAACATATTTTCCATCTTCATCAAGATCCAACTTACATGTGTTACTCAAAGTAGTGTCACTAATTTTTGTGATATCCAATCCAAAACATTTTAGAATATCTATAGTATATTTACTTTGAGATAAAAAAATTCCATCATTATTTTGAAATATTTGAAATCCATGGAATAATTTTAGTTCACCCATTAAACTCATTTCAAATTCATTTTGCATCATTTTTTAAAAATCAATACATAAATAATTTCTTGGAGATCCAAAAATAGTATCATCTACATATATTTGAAAAACTAAAACATCATTAGAAACCCATTTTATAAAAAGAGTAGGGTCAACTATTCCTTTTGTAAAACCTTTGGAAATAAGAAAGGTACTTAATCTATCATACCAAGCTCTTGGAGCTTACATTAATCCGTATAAATCTTTCTATAGTTTAAATAAATGGTTTGGAAAATGAGGGTTTGTAAATCTAGGGGGTTGTTCAAAAAAACATCCTCAGCTATATACCAATTTAAGAATGCACTCATAACATCTATTTGATATAGTTTTAAATTCAAATGTGCAGCATAGGGAAGCATGATTCTAATGCCTTCAAGTCTAGATACTGAAGAAAAGGTATCATCATAGTAAATTCCTTCTTCTTGACTATATCCTTGTGAAACTAATCAATCCTTGTTTCTAACTATGTTACCATATTCATCGACCTTATTTTGAAACAACCATTTAGTACCTATGGTGAAAGTGTCCTTGTGTCTTTCAACAAGTCTCCAAATGTTTTTCCTTTCAAACTGATTATGTTCTTCTTGCACAACCATCTCCCAAAATTCATCATTGATTGAATCATTAATGTTTTTAGGTTCAAGTTGTGACAATAAGACTTTATGTTCAACCCAATTTCTAAGAGAAGCTCTAGTTTGAGTTCCTTTATCAAAGTCTCCGACAACAACATCTAAGGGATGGTTTTTATGGATTCTAACAGCTCTAGAGAAGGAGGGACTGGTGATTTTAGGTTCATCAACCGATTCAGGTTCATTGTGACTTGATTCTAATGAATTTCCAGAACTAGAATTTTTCACAGATTCTTTCACAGAAGGATTTGAGGATTTTGAATTGATGTTCAGATTTGATACATTGTCCTTCAGGTTATCTAGAAGGGTTTTAGGATCATGTGGGTTTTTTTCATCAAATTTGACATGAACAGATTCTTCCACACATTTAGAACTTTTATTGAACACTCTATAGGATTTACTAGACATGGAATATCCTAAAAATATACCTTCATCACTTTTGGATGCAAATTTTTCAAGATTGTCTTTGGTATTATGAATATAGACTTTGCAACCAAAAACATTGAAGTAGTTAACCTTGGGTTTTCTGTTGTTCTAGAGTTCATAAGGGGTCTTCTTAGGAATTGGTCTGATTAACACTCTATTGATTATGCCACAGTTGATATTGATAGCTGTATCCCAAAAATAAATAGGTAGGTCATACTCACTAATAATTGTCCTAGTAATTTCTTATAGATTTATATTCCTTCTCTCTACAACTCCATTTTGTTGAGGTGTTCTAGGGGCAGAGAAATTGTAACTATAACCATTTTATGAGAAAAACAATTCAAATTCTTGATTTTCAAACTCACGGCCATGATCACTTCTTAAGGATTTAATTCTAAGACCAGTAAGATTTTTTAAAGACTTTTCAGATTTAGTAAAGTAAGAGCAGGGTTCACTTTTGTGAGCCATAAATAATGTCCAAGTATATCCAAAAAATTCAACTACAAGAACATAAACCTAATGCTTCCCATTTAAACTAGAAACTCTAGATGGTCCAAACAAATCCATGTGAAATTGTTCGATAGGTTGAGAAGTTGACACTTCTTTTTTTGGTTTGAAAGAATCATTGAGTTGTTTTCCCTTTTGACAGAAATTACACACTCTGTCATTTGGAAACTCAAGTTTGGGTAAGTCATTGATTAGGAATTTTATAGATAGCTTTATAATGGAGTGAACATTATAGTGTCCTAGTCTCCTATTCCAAATCCAAGATTCTTTATGAAATACACATAAGCAAGAAGTATTTTGAGAAGTCGAAGAGTATAAACTAACAGAATACACATTCTCATTTCTTAATGCAAAAAATACTAATTTATCTTTAGAATTGAAGACATTAAATGCATCATTTTCAAATATAACTTGAAATACATCATCAAATATTTGTGAGATACTAATAAGATTATATTTTAAGCCATCAACAAATAGTACTGTAGAAATTAAAACTGATTTAGAGTTACCGATTTGGCCTACGACAATAATCTTACCCTTGGCATTGTCACCGAATGTGACATGTCCTCTATCTACTTTTATCAGGTTCTTGAAGTATTAGTAGTATCCTATAATTTTTTTAAACATCCACTATCCAAGTACCATAGACTTTTGCAGGAGATATTTAAACAGATTTCCTACATATTGATCACGCAAAAACAGATTTTGGTACCCATACATGTTTGGGTCCAATAAAATTAGTAATAAGTACCTAAGGAACCAATATTTGCCTCATAGGTTTCCTATAAGCATTATGTAAGGTATTTGAAAAATGAACTGTATTTGGTCCACAAAAAAAATGAAGTAGTAGATTATGTATCATGACTTGAACTAGATGTTTTGTGTCCAGAACAATGAGTAAAATTGTATGTCCTGGATTTTGAAACAAAATTTATTCAACCAATATTTCTTTTACTAGGTTTATAACCAATGCCAGTGTTGTATTTAGGGGTAATTTGTTTTCCTATCATCTGAGTAAGGTTATTTTTTCCATTTTTAAATTTTTATAGATCATTCTTCAATTTCTCATTAGTCATTTTTAATTCATTGTTTTCTTTGAGTAGTTGAGCATTTTTATCCTTTTTATTTGTGATTTCTGATTTAATAGTCATAGTAAGAGCATGTTGTTTCATCAATGATTTATATTTTTCTTTTAGTTCATTGCTTGTTTCCTCAAGCATGTTACAATATTCAAACATTTATTCATCAGTCATGTTTTCAGAGTCACTTTCATCTTCAGAATAGTATGAACCATGTACAGAAGTGTCCAGTGTTACCTCAAATGTGTTTGTCATAAAACAAATATTGTCTTTGTTATCATTTTCATCATTTGATGTTTCTGAGTTGCTTGAACTATCCTCAGAATCACTCTAGGTTGATTTCATTGCCTTTTTATACTTTCTGTCATTGTCCTCATATTTCTTTTTGTTCTTGAGCTTTGGACAGTCAGCCTTAATATGTCCTTTTCTCTTACACTCATAATAGACAATTTCATCAGTCTTGTCACTTCTTTTCTAGTCCTTCTTCAAGTAAACTTTTTGACCATATTTTCCCTTGAAGTTAGGTGTTCTGAAAAAAATATTCTTTTTGTACAATCTCTTGAATCTTCTAGTTAATTAGGCCATTTCCTCATCACTGTCAGGTGATTATTGTTCACTGGTGGAGCCTTCAATAGAAACTTCCATTTTCCCTTTGTCTTTGTGTCTAGAGGTAGTGGTTTTGAATGCAATATATTTCCTCTTTGGTTCATCCTCCTCCTCCTTGTTTACTTTCAACTCTTCGTCATACATCATTAGTTTTCCAATGAGTTCTTTTACAGGTAGTTTGCTGATGTCACACTATTATGTGATAGAGACAGTGGTTCCCCTCCATCTATTAGGTAGAAATCTAAGGATTCTCATGATATGTTCCTTGGAAGTAACTTCTCTTCCAAGAGAGATCATTTTGTTTACAATATAATTGAACCTAACATACATGTCAAAAATAGGCTCATCAGGTTTCATCTTAAAATTGTCATATTTTATAGTATAAGTATTAAGTCTCATCTCTCTTACACTAGATGTTCCTTCATGTGATACAGACAGAGTGTCCCAAATTTCATGGGTAGTCTTAAAAGAAGAAATTCTATTCAACTCTTCATCTCTTAGGGAGCAGTATAAAGCATTCATAGCTTTATAGTTGTTATTGTAAGCAATTTTTGTAGGTTTATCCCATGTGATTCTATCAGTAGTAGTAATTTTTTATTCATCTATAATGGATGACAAAATTTCAAAACTCATACTCTCTAAATGCATTTTCATCTTAATTTTCCATTGAGCATAGTTGGTTCTATTAAAGAATGGTGGTATGTTGGTTGCAGCACTATCCAATCTATTATCCATAATCAAATATCACTTTAAAAGAGCTAGAAATTTAGAATTAACAGAAATTTACAAATCATTAAAGTACAACTACAATCACAGTTGAATAATATGACATAGAGTCCTAACCAACAACCTCTGATACAAAATGTTGGTCAAAGTAGATTACTTAGGAGGGGTGAATTGAGTAACTATAAAAATTTCTGTTAAAAAATTATTTAAAGGGGTTTCCCAAAGATTAAATACATCCCAGTTAATCAAGGTTATACTGTTATAAGAGTATGATTGTTTAATTATCTTCTTAGAAGATTTATTAATTCTTAGTAATCTTAATTTATGTTATTAATATTACTTTTGAAGTTATTATACTAAGACAAGATAGTTATAACTTCTTTCCAAGACTAACTATCAAAGTGAAATTAGAGATTTTTGAATTACAAAGTAAGTAATAAAACAGAGAAAACTAAATTTATCAGCCCAATGGATATGAAATAAGTGGTTCAGTCTCAATCAGATACTGAATCCACTCTACTTGGTGATCACCTACCACTAATCAGTTTATATAAATAAACTGTGATCTACACCTTGGATCGGGGTTAACAACAGTATATAGACTATGCAGGTCGCAGAGGTACCTCCTCCACAAATTTCATGGGGATAAAAAAATAATACCAGGCCACACAGGGACCTCTTCCACACTTATATATGGGTATACACAAATTAAAAGAATGTTTGTGTAATGATATCTAGTATCCTTCAGTTTAAAGTATGAGACAGAGTATATTTTTCTAAAAGTACACACTGTACTCGAAAGGTAATAAAGAGATACACAATAGAGCATAAATATGGAGATGGGTTTATAGATTCTCTGAGTGTTTATCTTTGCAACTTTGGACTTCTGAGATGAAGCAGATGCAAAGTTCAAGTTCTTGTCTATAAAAATAGAGTTTTGCAATGCATCTTGTGATTTTTGTGAGGTTTGGTAGTGCAAAGATGCTCTCAAAACTTCAAAATGCTTCATGTGTTCTTTAGCAGTGTTGAGATGCATGCATGTGAAAATCCATCCTTATGAAGTTATATCAGTGTTCTTCACTATCGTTCTCTCAACCTTGTTTTTCGTTCCTATTTTTCTCGCTAGTTGAGTCTTGGCCACTCTTCTCTTTTATCTTGGAATGCATGTGTTGGAGCCGACATGTTGCATGTATTCTGCACCTTGTACCTCATACTGTCAGATGATATGTCTACAAGGAAACATTAATTTTGTTAGTGCATTAAAATCTTCAAATATGATCATTAGAAATTAAATTAAAAGATAAAAAAATAGTTTAAGAAACAGTGTCGTAGTATGTCATGAAAACGGGGTCTTTTGATCATGGTGTCTCATTGTCATGGTGTCTCATGGCCATAATGTCTCATCCTCACAGTTTCTGATCATCACGGTTTCTTTCTTCACAGTGCCTTGCTTCATGGTGTCTTGCTTCATAGTGTCTTGTCTGTCACGGTGTCTGGTCTGTCATGGTGTCTGTTTGTTCATGATGTCAGAGAGACATAACAAGAGGCAGACTCACGGTGTCAACATAACTATATGCAGACTTAAGAAATGATGAGCATGGATTGTATTAGACTTAACCATTTTTCAAAAAGGGTATTAGAAGAGTAAATCAAAGATAGTATAAAGTAATTAAACGGAATGTAGAGCAATTTAAATCTTGAATAGATCTTCTTAAAATATGAGAATAATACAAACAAAAATACACATGATTGGATATAATTCTTAAGATTTAACTATGTTAAATAAGATCTGTGATTATTAAAACATGATTAATACATGAGGATTCAAACATATAGTGACTGTCACTTTGCAAAACATTAACATTGCATAACTTTTTTGGAAGACTTAAACATTATAAAAATTGATTCTCGAAGACCATAGTTGGTATAGTGCTTCTGGAAACTTGGAAACATAAACTTTGGTACATATGTGAGCAACAACATCTCCAACTATGTTATTCCTTTCTAGCACCCTTCATAGAAATATCAAACATAGTACATATAATCATTACCTAGGGGAAAGGAAACATGAAATGGGTGAGCTCAAATGCCCAATTAGGTTAAACAAGGAAGACATATAAGAATAAACATGAGTATAAGGGTATGAGAACATGATCTTGATAATATAAGAGCATACCCTATATATCAAATATCATGACTGAAATTATGGAATAAAGATTGAAAGCTCAATAGACATGAATCATATGAAATAAATATCATAATCCATGAAAGTATAACATAGGAATAAAACATGGGATTGTGGGAAACACATAAGAATATAATGATTTCCATAGTATCCAAGACAACGTTTCCAATACCATCTTAGTAGTATGTGTCTACTCCCCATACAATCATATTAGTCAAAGTTTACTATCACGTCCATAATTGTAGCAAGATTTCACTCATAATACCATCTTAGTAGTCATGGTTAACTCCCATGACCATAATAGTAGTCAATGTTCACTCCCAATACTATCTCAGTTAATCTCATGAGATATAACTCTTCAACCAATGAATTGGAGGGAGATATAAGTCCCACCCATCACATAATTAAATCATAGATACATGTGCCACAAGATTATAAATAATCATATCAAAACCCATGAAATTAAATGGGTATCATAAATATGTAAACATATCATAACCTTCGAAAATAGATAGGTTTCATAATAATTTCATCATAAACACAACCTTTGAAAGGAAGCGGGTTTCAAAAGAATACATCCTTTGAAAGAGATACGTTCTTCATAAGTATCATTCCATAAAAAAAATCCATTAAAAGAAATAATAGGTATCGAAAAATTTAATAATTCCCACATAAAGGAATGAGTAACAAAAATGGATTTTATCTTAAATGCTAAATAATTCTAAATGATCTTTTAAATACATTTCTTGAGGAAAATATTATTTCTTCCTTGAAAAATGATTTTTATAACATAAATCCTTTTGAAAATATTTTTCATTGAAAATAGATTTGAGAGATCATAAAAGATGATTTGAAAATAGTAAAATATTTTTAAAATCCTTCTTCCTTGAAAATTATCTTCAAGGATATTTTTAAATCATTTTTAATACACTTTCGAAAAAATGGTTTTTGAATACAATAGATTTCTGACCGAAGAGAGAGATGGTCATATTTTACATAAAAAACAATATATTAAGTACCAAAGAGTAGGAAAATGTAACTAAAAATATAGTATATCATGAACAAAAATATGGGAATTAAAATCATAAATATTCTTGAGATATGGAATATAATATTTCATCAAGGTAAGAATAAACATAAATAGTCTCGAAAAGTGATGAGATTGTCTCAATAAGCTTATATAACTAATTAACTTGGGATCATACTCTCCATATAAGAAAATAAAATTATATGAAACTTATTATATCCTTAAAATAATTATTTTCATGATATAAAATGTAAAATCTAATTATATACACCTCAAAAAAGAGTTTAGGTTCATAACGAAACATGAATCTCAAAGAAGGAAAATTGAGACAAAACTGTTTTACCGATTTGGTAACTTTTGAAAGTTAAACCCCATGAAATAAGGATAATAAAATGGCAATGTTAATACCCAAAATTTTAATTAAAAGATGCATACAATCTATTCATTGGTATTACATACACCACACAAAATGAAAGAGTGGCGAACATAACTTCTATCTCACAAAAATTAAAACTGTGATGAAATCCACTTACCTTGTGTCTTGAATCTCTCTATACTCATAAAAGATCCATGTATCCTAAATTTATGTTTATTTAAAAAATTTTATAGAATAATATTCTTCTATATATAACCATATATGGTTTGATTATAACCTTATATTACCCTCTTATTAATGATCATATGTTAAGGTTTCACTTCGGGTAATATTCGATTTATTATTTGCATGCATCTTAATTTATTATATCATTTATCCATACACTTATATCATGCTTAAATAATGTATACCATGATATAAATATCATGTATATACATTATATTTATATTATAATAATCCATATCATAAATAAGTTTGAAATGGAATAAACCATTCATGGATACGGTAAGTCGTACATAGGCATGAACATTGTTTTCATTAGTATTGTATTATTAAAAGAAAGTATGTAAATGAAACATATATATATAAGTATGTATATATATATCATTATTCCAATATCATTAATTTATCATAATATTATATAATTTTACTAAACTCATCCTTAAAACATTCCATGTGGTGTCTGAACGAATCACATCGTTTTGAAGGGGTGCTAGTACATACTTCCTTGAATGAGATTATTGTATTAACACCAAATGGAATGAAACAATATGTGTGTTATAAAATGAATAACAAATCATGAAGACATATTAATTATAATATATGACTAATATAAATATAGTTTCCATCATAATGACCAATATTATTTTTGGTAAAGGAGAAATGAACAATCATCGTTTTGTGAGGCAGTAGTTCACCATAGATAGAAATAGTATCTTTAATATCCATTTGATGGAGGTGTGTGTAATTTTAGGTATAAATATCTGCATAAACACATCATAGTATATGTATTATACTGGTTTCTTCACAGAATAATTGAATAAAGAAAGTGTAAGGGTGAATAGGGAAAATAAAGGAAAGGATCTTGAGAGAAGTTGCTACCTCTTAATCGGGTAACTCCTTTTGGTTTATGGAAAAAAGGATTCCTTGAGAAGCATTAGGAAAAAAATGGAGGCTTTAAGGTAAAAATTATTATTTTTTGGAGGCTAATTTGGAAGATATTTTCTGATCCTAAAAGGTTTTAGAGGTTTGAGGAATGGGAAGAGGTGGTGGCCTTTTATAGTGGAGGAGGAGTGGAACTCTTGTAAATATTTGAAGAGATAATTTCACCCATGTTATTTGTGTTGGAAGTGGACACAATAAAAGAAAACGGTTGAGATAATTTATTTTAGGGTGTAAATATGGTCATCCAAATGGTTCTTTATATGTGTATAGGTCGTTTTGTGTCTTAAATATAAGGTTTAGTACCTAATTAAGCTTAATTTGGCCTTAACAACTGTGATTAATTTTAATCACTTTCACTAATCATTTTGGTCAAAAAAATGACCGAATTAGAAATTAAGAATTATTTTAATTCAAAATATGGAATCCATTTTCCAAAATTTTAATCACATAAGTGGAATAAATTAATTTAAAATTAATCCAAATGACGGGATGACACTGTGGGTTTTTAAAGTAAAAAACGTCCAAAATTTTGCTATGTTTTTATATTGAATTTAAATGTGAAATTGATTCCAATGACAAAAATTGGATTAATTGGTAAAAAATATTATATAACTAAACTATTAAACCAATTATATCTATAATTTAACCTTATAAAAAAATTAGATGAAAAAACGGTTTTGAATTAAAATTCAGTATTTTTCACTTATCATTGAAAGATAAAACCATATATAAATATACCAAATTATTATCCTAACCTAATTTTTATGTTTAAATTCAAAATATAATTCATAATTTTAAAAATTAAATAAATAAAATTTCAATAAATTGGATTTCAAATGGGTTTTTCATTAAAAGGATGTAAAAATGCCTTAATAAAAATATAGGGTTTTAAAGCATAAAATTGGGTTTGTTCTTATCTTACGTCGATAAAATATGTTTTATAAATATAAAACATATTTTATTTAATAAATAACATATGTAATATAGGAATATCACTTACAAGTTTTGATTAATTTAATTTAATCAGTTAAAATAGCTTTCTCACTATAATTATATTTTCCTTTATATTAAATCGGTTTTCATATTTATTTATAATTAATTGGTAACCTATGAACTCATATAGTATTTTAGTAAAACATATCACTACTTGAAATGAATGGTATACCATTGGTTGAAAATAATTGGTATAGGGTGGAGAACCGTTGGAATAAATTATACCAACTGTTTTAGAAACCGTAGCCCAGTAAGCCGTGACAATAGACATATAGCAATAGTTTCATATAAAATATTGGTATATGTGAAGAAATATACTCTATACCAATGGTTTAATAAAACCATTGGTATATATTTATTATAAAACACATATTCCAATGGTTTCAAAACCATTAGAAGCCTTCCATTCACCCCTATACCAACAGTTTAAACCATTGGTAAAGGTTTTTTACCAATGGTTTAAAACCATCGATATAGGATTTGCTGTAAAATTCACACAACAGCATGCTCTGTGTGATGCTGTGTGAATTGTACAGTAGTAAATGATGAATAAAATAAAATACATAGTTATTATACATAATTAAAAATTAATAATTTGAAGGATTCATAATTTAATAATAAATTATGAATACAGTACATTAAAATCTGAATATGTAATTATATGTGATATGAAATTAAGAATACATACAAAATTGAATTTTTTATAACACATACACAATTGAATTCAAAAATTATAAGGTAATAACCCAAAATAAGGAAATTAATAAATTAATTCAACCAAACAAAAATATAATGTCCCTTGTTTTGGGGTGGGTGTCTTTGAACATAGTGATGATGATAATGGGTGTGTATCAATGAGCTTGTGTGACTTAGGGAATATAGTTGTCCTTGGAATATTAAATTTTATGTGTTTTAGAATAGGGGCAGGATTTCCTGACATGAGAAGTGGATTGTGTGAAGCTGGACCATGGATAATTGTGCTAAAGTATCAACACAATGCGAAAATGTTTGGTCGGTTTTCCGTATGCCAGTTGTTTTTTCTTAAAATGATGTTCATTTTACACAAAAGATAGATAGTTAGAGTGATACTGGCCACACCAAGCCTCGGATTTAGGTAGGTTTGAATCTTATACATCACATATAACCCATGGATTATTTTCCTAAAGTATCAATACAATCTGAATGTGTTTCGTTTGTTTTACGTATGCTAGTTGTTGTTTTCACTTAAAATGTTGTCCATTTCAAATAAAAGTGAGACACTTTGAGTGGTATCGGCCACACCAAGCATCGAATTTAGGCTCGGTTGACTTTTACATGTCATAAATGACCCATGTATTATTGTTCTAAAGTATAAACACAATCCGAATATGTTTGGCCAATTTTTCGTATGTCAGTTGTTTTTACCTAAAACAGTGTCCATTTTTTACAAAAAAGAGACACTTGGAGTGCTACCAGCCACAACATTCCTCGGATTGATGTGGAGTTGACTCGTAAACGTTACAAATGACCAATGGATCTTTTTCCAAATGTATCAATTGAATCTGAATGCGTTTGGTTGGTTTTCTGTATGCCAATTTTTGTTTTCATTTAAAATGTGGATCATTTCAAATAAAGGTGAGACACTTTGAGTGGTACCAGCCACACCGCGCCTCATATTGAGGTGGGGTTCACTTGTACACATCAAAAATGACTAATGGATCATTTTCCAAAAGTATTAACAAAATCAGAATAAGTTTGGTCCATTTTCCGTATGTTAGTTATTGTTTTCACGGAAAATGATGTCCATTTTAAACAAAAGAGAGACATTTAGAGTGGTATCGGCCACACCGTGCCTCTAATTGATGAGGGGTTGACTCTTACATTTTAAAAATTTCCCATGGATGGTTTTCCTAATGTATCAACACAATCCGAATGCGTTTTGTTGGTTTTTCGTATGCTATTTGTTGTTTTCACTTAAAATGTTTTCCATTTCAAATAAAAGTGAGACACTTTGAGTGGTACCAGACACACCCACCTCAGATTGATGCGGGGTTGAGTTGTACACATCAAAAATGAACAATGGATCATTTTCCTAAAGTATCAACATAATTCGAATACATTTGGTTTTCTTATGCCAGTTGTTTTTACTTAAAACAATGTCCATTTTAAACAAAAGAGAGACACTTTGAGTGATATCGGCCACACTGTGCCTTGGATTGAGGCAGGGTTGACTCGCACACATCACATATGACTCATGAATCATTTTACTATAGTATAAACATAATCTGAATGCGTTTGCTCGATTTTCTGTATGCCATTTTTTGTTTTCACATAAAATGATGTCCATTTTAAACAAAATAGATACATTTAGAGTGGTACCGACCACACCGTGCCTCAGATTCATAAGGGGTTGACTCGTACACATCATAAATGTCTCATGGATCGTTTTCCAGAAGTATCAACACAATCATAATGCATTTGGTTGGTTTTCCGTATGCCAGTTGTTTTTTTCACTTAAAATGATATCCATTTTAAACAAAAGAAATACATTTAGAGTGGTACCGACCACACCGCACCTCGGATTAATGCGGGGTTGACTCCTACAAGTCAAAAAATTTCCATGGATCATTTTTTTAAAGTATAAACACAATCGAAATATTTTTGGTCGGTTTATTGTATGTCAATTGTTTTTACTTAAAACATTGTCCATTTTAAACAAAAGAGAGACACTTAGAGTGGTACCGGCCACACTGTGCCTCAGATTGATGTGGGGTTGACTCATACACATTAAAAATGTCCTATGGATCGTTTTCTTAAAGTATCAACACAACTCAAATGTTTTTGGTTGGTTTTCCGTATGTCAGTTGTTGTTTTCACTTAAAATGTTGATCATTTCAAATAAAGGTAAGACACTTTGAGTGGCAGCAGCCACATCATGCCTCAGATTGATACGGGGTTGAAATATACACGTCAAAAATGTCCCATGGATCGTTTTGATAAAGTATCAACAGAATCTGAATACGTTTGGTCCATTTTCCGTATGTCAGTTGTTGTTTTCGCTCAAAATATTGTTCATTTTAAATAAAAGGGAGACACTTTGAGTTGTACTGGAAACACCGTCCCTCAGATTGAGGTGGGGTTTAGTCATACACATCACATATGACCCATGGATATTTTTCCTAAAGTATCAACACAATCCAAATATGTTTTGTTGGTTTTTTGTATTCTAGTTGTTTTTACTTAAAAGGGTGTCCATTTTAAACAAAAGAGAGACACGTTGAGTGATACCGACCACATCGTGCCTCGGATTGAGGAGGGTTGACTCGTACATGTCACATATGACTCATGGATCGTTTTTCAAAAGTATCAACACAATATGAATGCGTTTGGTCAGTTTTCCGTATGCCATTTAGGAAAATCATGCAACAACAGTGATAATATCTTATACTAAAACTATAGACATTGTGCATGATGTAAATCCCCTAGTGCATGGTTAGGGAAAACCATGAAAATTTATTATAATATATATCCCTATATTATTGGTAGATACCTTGTGGTATGGACTTAAATTTTTTACTAACCATGAGGCATAGTGTTTTTCTACGCCGACTAGGATTCCGAGCTCCAAAAAAGCCCCAGATGCCCCATAAACCATTATAACATCATTAGGCTTCTATATTTGGTCAAAATGAAGAGTTATACAGAATTAAAAAAATATCCATACCAAAGTGAAAAACCAGGTTTTTATAGCCTTCCCATTTAAATAAATTCATCCTGGAGTTCACCATCAATGGGTGGTAAAAATTTATTTGAGAACAATTCTGTCTATGGGGTTGTCCGGGGTCCAGGGGGCTGTTGGGGGGGGCTATCCAGGGGGATGTTTCGGGGTCGTCCGGGGTCCAGGGAGGAGGGGGGGGGGCTATCCAGGGTCCAGGGAGAAGGGTGGGAGGGCTGTGTAGGGGGCTGTTTGGGGGGTTGTACGGGGTCTAGGGAGGAGGGTGGGGGTTTTCCAGGGTCCAAGGGGGGGGGGGTGGGGGGATATCCGGGGGCTGTCTGGGGGGTTGTTAGGGGGGCTGTCTGGGGGGCTGTCCGGGGTCCAGAGAGGAGGGCAGGGGTGCTGTCCGGGGAGCTCTCTATGGGGCTGTCCGGGGGGGGGTTGTTTGGGGGGCTGTCCGGGGTCCAGGGAGGAGGTTGGGGTGGTTCTGATGGTTGTGTGCAAGGTGTGCCAGGCTTTGAAGTAGAACGAAACATCCATATTAAATCAAAAATCAAATGTCATAAATATCAGTCAAAAATGTAACGGATCAATCTTCCCCTGATCACCATCACCAACACCACTGTCATCATCAGCCTCTTCCTCACCGCCATTTCTATCTTCAACGTCATCCTCATCATTGTCCACGTTCTCATCCTAGGCCCCATCCTCACCCTCGTCATCATCCTCATCCCCGCCCTCACCCTCACCTTCTTCCTCTCCCTCGATCTCGGCATCATCACCATCCCCAACATTTTCCACTTCAGCATCCTCATCATCACCAATAATGTCATCATCTCAACCTCCACTATAACTACCACTAGGTGCATTGGATAATGCACCCATTGATGACATATATGTCCGAGAAGCCGCACTGGCCTCTGGTGGAATTTATGAAGATAAAGCTTTGATCAGTTTCATAAATTCTTTCTCCCTCGTTTGAACCTGTTCTTCCAACTCTGTGACCCTTTTATCATACTGTCTTGCATTATACTTGACATGTTCCAACTCGGTGGTACTATAATGGATACCTGGAGAGGACCAATACCTCGTCGGTACTATATTCTTACCAGGTCGGCAACGTACTCGACCAGAGTGCTCATCTCCCAAAACCTGATATAAATGATTATGTGGCCCAAAATTTATAGGCTCCTGGGAATCAAGGGACTCTAAAGCAGTCTGATAAAAATAATAATAGTTTATTAAATTTCAAAATATAAATTAAACTTTTATATAAGAAAATTAAAACTTAAAATATTTTATTGTGTCGGTTCATTAACCGCAGTTCCATCATTTTTCCTTCTACTCGAGCAAAACAATTTTGCTCAAGGGAGACATCCTTCAATATTCAATTTGTGCTTCTGTAATGACATTGAATCAATATATAGTGCAAGTATATTCATATATTCAATATTAAATAAATCACATAATTTATGTAGGAAATAATAAAAAGGGAAAGTCCTAAAGAAAAATTATAAACAACTATATCGTACCTGCTGCCTCTCATGATCTGAAATAGTAGTACGCCCCAAAGTGTGGAAGTATTTCTTTGAATAATTGTTTTTTTTTTCAAGAGATTCCTAAATAAAATTTAATAATAAATAAGATATTATTAATTAAAAATATTAAAACTTTCATTTAAATACCTAAAATGGGATTAATACCTTAAATTTGGCAGTC
This sequence comes from Viscum album, assembly GCA_963277665.1. Lineage (NCBI taxonomy): Eukaryota > Viridiplantae > Streptophyta > Magnoliopsida > Santalales > Viscaceae > Viscum > Viscum album. The sequence continues at coordinate 1,787,595,306 of OY728165.1, read as the reverse complement.
GCCCAATGGGTAATCATTTGGCGATATTACTCTATCGGGAAGTCATCCATGATAGGTACTGTCTTTAACTCCATGACCACTCTATCACACCATCCAACATACAACTCATGCTTATAAGCTCTCTAAAGCTCTCCTAGCTCCTTTAAACATGCTGGTCATGCACCCTTGCCATTAGGGAAATTAAACTGAAGCTGACACCCAATATATTAATTCATATAAATACCAAAAAAATACTACATTAAATCCAATATATTTTTTACCCATATTTGTGCTCACACATTATCCTTGACTTCGTGTGGAAGATTTTTCTAAGAGAGAGGGGTGACCAGAATGATGTTGGAGTATTTGGCTAGCATCGCCAAAAAACCCCGACATTACTGCCCAGGTTTATCAATCATCTGCCTATCATCATTGAATTTAACCATCAACTATGTCTGGTGGTTCCATACCACACGCAAGTGAGTACGCCCCAACCCCCTCCTCCTATTAGTAGATAAATCTGTTTTTAAAGAAAATAAATATCAGTACAAGTTATAATAAAAATAAATTTTGGTATAAATTTTTTTTAGATTTATATAAATATACCTGTGGTAGTCGGATCAATGGGTGTCACTTGATGTAAAGAAGATGAAGGAATATCCTATACAGGTGGAGTGTCCCTTAGTGCACGCTCCTGATCCACATACTGTGTCTGAGAAGGAGTCGAAGAAGGTGGAATATAATAGCTCGGAGATAATGAAACAGAAGAAATTGATGATGGCACAGACTTCTGGCCAAATGGTAGTGTAAACATCAGAGGCCTAAATATCCCGTGTGTCCCTAATGACACACCCGGATCAAAATGGGGCGTACAAGATACGTATGTAGTAGGGTTATAGGCCAATCGGGTATGACCAGTGGACCGTCTAACTCTCTCACCACAAGCCCTCGTACCACCAGCCTCAGTACTATGACCACCCGATGATCATCTAACTCTGACACCCACCCTCCTACCACCAGCCTCTGTACTGGGATCAATATTAGGCTCCTCATCAGATATCTCTCGTCTAGGGGGTGGATCCTAAAAAAATTTAACACAGAAGTAAACTCGTTATATTATAAGGTATTGACATATATATAATTGAAATAAAATACTCACCATAGGGATGAGTTGAGGAACACCCATCTGTGTCATGTGAAGATTATTTTCTGTCATCTTTTTCCACTGCATTTCTTCAATGGGTGTCATTTCCTCCAATGAAAATAAATATGGAAGTAATTAGAAATAGATAACAAATGTGTAACCCAAAAAACAAAATATAGAAAAACCATTTTGATAAAAAAACATAAATAAACAGAAGATTTATAGTGGTTTTAAGGTAAGTACTAGGATACACACTCTGAATGATGTTGGTGAAACATGTAGGTGAGAACATGACTGTATGATTCTCTATATTTCACACCACAACTTTGGGTTTTCAATCAAATCTGACAATTGAGCTATTTGAGTTATCATATGTAATAAACAGATTGCTTCCAATTGCATTAGTGATGGTGTCAACTTCATCATCACCATCATCAAAAACATGTATGGGATTTACTTCAATAATTACACCGAATTTTGGATGATGATGATCTTTGACATAAAAAAATGTTTCAACATTGATTCCAACACATATGGTTCATCGGTGGCAAGAGTGCAAGTCATGTCAATAACTCGAAATCCACAATCATCAATAAAGGTGACTTGCCTCATCATTGAATCAAACCATTGACATTTCATCATCGTGACTCGAACATGCGAGTAGTAATCCAATATTATTATTTTCTCCATGACTCCATAATAAGATACATTTTTTAGAATGAGGTCTATTATCCGATGAACTAGCATAACAGTCTGTTGTGGCAGTTAGCATAACACCATCATGTTGTGTTCTTAGGTTCCTTGCTCGTTCAGTGATAATAAATTGGTATCCATTGATCATAAGTGATTTACAAGCACGGACGATGGCATTAGAACCAAAATAAAAAGCACTTATTTCCTCAGAAATAGAGTCTGCAAGAAAACTTGATACCTAAAATATAATCAAATAGCAAACATAATTAAATATTATTTTTATTTAGTTATTGCAGAAATATTTTTACCTTCAATTTCAACCAAGCAGAAAACCCTTTGCTATGAAAAGTCGCTTTCCTTATCAATGATTAAGAACGATTATTTCTATATATCAATTATTTATATTCCCTATAGATAAAAATAATAATAGTTTAACAAATATTTAAAATTTCAAGAGATACGATAAGAGATACATGTACAATTTACTTATATGATATACTCATCGAACAAATCACAATTGAACAACACTTTGCGATGTGCCATCTCTCGCTCTTCAAGGCTTAATGTCATCAATGTATATGATCTCAGAATTCCTCCTATCTGACAAAGTGATGGAAAATTGGATTCAATTTTCTCATAATATTCTTCTTCATTTTTCATTGGTCTGTTTACTCTCATAGTAAAATAAGACAAATACATTGAATAGAAATCCATACATTCTTGATCCAAGTAACTTTTCACAATAGAACCCTCAGTATAATTCTTGTTCTGAATATATGATTTCAACATGTACATGTTTCTTTCAGTTGGATATATCCAATAGAAAGCAATGGGTCCTCCAATAAGTATTTCGGTCAGAATATGGATAGTCAGATGCAACATGCATGTAAAAATGATGGAGGGAATATTTTCTCTAACTCACACAAAATTAATGGTGTCTATACGAATAGTTTTTTCAAGAAGGATTTGGACAAATTCTTAGAAAAAATATCTCTAAAAAATTAGCACAACCAAATAACTGAGACTCTTAAATTATTGGACAAGAGATGATGGATTTCTATTAGAATCAACTCATGCAAAAGGATGTGATAATCACGAGTCTTCAAAGATTTCAACTTCAACTCTTTTCTGTTGAATCATTTTGATATATTGCTTGAATAGACATCAAGAACTTTAATATTCTCTAGAAATTCTAGAAATTTATTTTTTAGTAGGTTTCATCACATAAGAAGCACATGGGACTTGCCATTTATTTTCACTGATACAGATAGGATGCAATTCTGGTATGATCCCCCAATCTACCAAGTCACACCGAGATCGTAAATCATCTTTTGTCTTCCCCTTTACATTTAGAAGAATCAAAAAATACATTTCACATATATTCTTTTCAATGTGCATTACATCTATGCAATGACGTAACACGTTGGTTGACCAATACGACAACTCAAAGAATATACTCTTCTTCTTCCAATAGTAACATGTATCATTGGAAACATTTTTCCTCTTTCTATATTTCATTAAACCATTCCCAAATGAGTAACTGAAATATTTCAATTCATTAAGCACATCATTTCAAGACATATGCTAAGATGGATCGTCAACCTCCATGGTATTGTCAAATCTTTCACGATTGTTTCTATATGGATGGGTCATTGGAAAGAATCGTTGATGTCCCATAAAACGAAAACTAAAACAATATTTATGTATTCTCGATAAAGAATTCTTTATACAAATAGGACATGACAATTTTCCTTTTTTTCTCCATCCAGATATCATTGCATAAGCAGGAAAATCATTGATCATCCACATAAGCGCAACATGCATCTGAAATATATCTTTGAAACATGCATCATATGTGGGCACACTCACATCCCAAAGAAGTTTAAACTCTTTTATTAAAGGTTGCTTGTATATATCTATATCATTTTTGGGATCAGAAGGGCTAGATATCAATATAATCAATAAATTGTAATGATTTTTCATACACAACCATGAGGGAAGGTTATAAATGTGTATGAAAACCGGCCATGTGTTGTGCGAAGTAAGAATATACCCAAATTGATTAAAACTGTCACATAAAAGACCCAGTCTCACAGTACGCACATCGAATGCAAATTCAGGATATCGAGCATCAAATATTTGCCATGAAAATCCATCTGTAGGGTGAACCAACTCTTCATTATTATTTTTTCTCTCGGTGTCATTTCATCACATTTTTACTGATATTTCATCATACATGAAAAGGTTCTATAATATAGGGATCAATGGAAAGTGCCACATTACTTTTTGTGGCACACGAGATGGTGTTCCATTATCTTTTGGCTTCCATGGGGAGGGTCCATATTTGATACAATCATTTCTTTCAGTAGTTTCCTCCCAAAATAAGCTACAATCATTCGAGTAATCAGGAATTTTTTTTGAGAATCCATGTTCATTAACTAACTTCCATGCCATATATTGGTTTGAGGGAATATATGCATCATCTGAAAGTAATCCCTTCAAGAAGGTAAGAATGTAATCTATTGCAGTATTTGTAATCCCATGAATAGTTTTCCCATGAAACAATCAGATTAAAAATTCTAAATTTTTTATTTTACCACATTTCTGATATACTGGAGTCGTCACAGCATCATTCAATTTTTTCACCCTATCAATGTCATCATTTTCATTGGACGCATCAAGTGTGCTTGTATCTAAATATTGTTGGTTGGACATCCTTTCCTTCTCATGATGCCGAATAAATGAAAATCGATCATATATCAAACTCTCCAATTCATTCCTATCATTTGGATCATCAACATTTTGAGATTCCATTTTCTCTCCATTGTGATACCACACATAATAGTTTGTTTGAAAACCATATTTGGTTATATGATAGCTTACTGCTTCACGACTCAACCATGGTCTTCTAACACAATTAGAACATGGGAAGTGTATGCGACCACTATCTGAAGCCCTGCCAAATGAAAAATCTAAAAATATCTTCAAATTATTTTGAAAATCGGTTTAAATCCGATCAGTTTTGTACATCCATCTTCTATCCATTCTGTAAAAAAATTCAATAAGTAATTTCAAAGAAATTCAATAATATTGAAGTTCAATCAAAAAAATACTTAGGTAAAAAAAAATTAACTTTATATAAAAGCATTACTGACACATTACTCCATATGAGAATCATATTAAGAAACACAACAAAGTACAGTGTATATAATAAAATAAGATACATAATTTCTAATGCATATATTGAAGGATTTCCTAGTAAGATATTGGAAGTGGATCAAGGAATACATAATTTTTAAGGGTATTGTTGGGAGTACATGAGTTTTATACTTTAAATTATTCAGGGAGATCAGGATGAGGAGTAGGATGAGGATCACATCAAATGTAGTTATGGCCTCATCAAGTTTCACCTTAACCATGGATGAAAGGATCCCAGGTTTGGGGCCATAGATCATACTTTGGTAGGATGTATTCATTGAATCATGTCCCAATTTATTTTGGAGAGGGACCTTCAATAGTTATAGGTACGGATTTTATTAGAAACACCTATAAAAAGGATATCCAGGAATTGTGATGTCCCAAACTAGGATGCCACTCATTAGTGACCCAAACCCAGATGGACACATGGCCTCAAGCACATCTACAAAAATTCCAAAAAAAATTACTAGTACAGACAGCCTTTGGTGTGTCTGGGAGAGACTATTCCCTCATTACCTAAGTTTCACAATTTTAATATTATCAGTTAAAAAGTGAAAGAAATATAATAATTGGAAAATATTAGAAATGGATGAAAATAACCAAATCAATAATACCAACTAACAAAATAATCATAAACCGAATGATGGTAATGTATTTCATGTATCAAGAAGAAAAACATAGTTACAACAAGTAGGAAGTAGTACTATACAAGAGGCTCGATAAATTCTAAAATTCGATATAGCTTCTTGAGCTACAACCCAATCATCTGCTACATGCTCCATCCTATTCCATGTGAGTAGTCATGCATCTGTAAAATGGTTATTCCCCTTATCTAAACATATAATCATGTAGTTTATTCAGGTACCCAATGTCATATCAAACAATTTGTGAGATAAAATTCATGTAGGTGACCACTAAGAGGTCTATAACTATATTGTATATTTATATAACATGTTAATATAATGATATAATAAATTAAACTCATAACTAAAAAATCTAAAAGGGTTTTCTTTGGTTCTAGAGAAAAAATCTAAAAGGTTTTTCTGTGAATTAGTTTCATAAAGAAGGAAGAAGTACTACATGGGAGAAGGATAGGTCCCACTGAGAGTTCCCTTTATAGATATTTTATTCATAAAGAACATTGGATTGTATGGTTAAGTGTTTATTATTTATTATGTGAAAAATAATTAGGGACCAAATACTATTTTGCAAATTTGAATAAGATAATCCATGTATTCTATTGTTCAATGGATAAGTGAATAGTGTGTCATTTTATATATATAAATATTTTGATAGAAACATGATGAATACTTGTTATGTAACACACATTGTGTAAAAAAATGAATATGAATAAGATCTTCATGTTTGACATGATCTTAATAAAAGGGGAGATTTTAATGAAATACTATGAATAAATATTACAAACAATTTCTTATGAGTTCATATACATGAAGCTATAATATTTGGAGCATTGAGATTAAAAAAGAACTATGAGTCTTTAAAATTAGAACACAAGAAAGAGACCATTCCCTTATAAATGTATATGTGTAAGGAAAACATTAATTGGACAATGTGTACATTGATGTAGTGATTTGAGTACACAATTATTTAAGGTAGTAGTGAATCATAAATTTTTCCAAAATCCCTAGAAATAGGAAAAAATGATGTGATACTTATAAATAGTGAAATAAATAGAGAAATGTTGAGAATAGAAGGATATCCTTAGCTAATATGAGAATAGGTTGAAGGAGTCTAACCTAAATGGTGGTGTTGCAGCTGATCGGATGGAAGAGGTTCACCTTGGTAGGCACTTCTGGGAGTTGGGGGAATGTTCTTCTAGAAATCGGGCACTTCTGGGAGTTGGGGGAATGTGGTTCTATTTCAGTGAATTTGGGGGGGGGGGGTGGCTTTTCCCAATGGTTATTAAATATAATTGGGAAAAGAATGGATTTCCCAAAAGTTTCTTCAAACCATTGTGAAATCCTTCCCTAGCCACACCTTTACCGATGGTTTATTAAAACTGTTGTTAAAGGAAACCTATACAAACGGTTCTTTCGAACCGTTGGTATAAAAGTGTTTGGAAATCTAGCCCTTCCAGTAGTTCATATTTTAATAATTTATTAGATACTATTCATATCCATTAAATTAAAGGATAGTCTATATCTCATTATAATAATATATTATATTTATGATAGACTTTTTCTTGCATGTTACGCAAGACATCGAGGAAGGTCAATCTTGCATGTAATGTACGATAACATTATTGTTCTATGTAACATAATCCAAGTTGGGATTTCATGTAACATACACCAAGTTGTAATTTCATTTAAAAAATTCCTAGTTGGGATTTCATGTACCATACACCAATTTGGGATTGTGTGTAACATACACCAAGTTGGGATTGCATGTAAAATTATCTAAGTTGGGTCTGTGTGAAAGGAATGTTTGACTTAGTGAAAAACTATTTTCAGTGTTGCATGAAGTGAAAAATATCTAAAGATTAAATTAATTCAGAAAAAAATCACCAAAATCATAGGGTGTTATACTAACCATGTGAATCAAATGACTAACCATTATGTATCCAAACCAAATCTAACATTACTTTGATGCAGTGCCTCCTTACCATCATAAAGATTCAATAAACTTTTAGTTACCTTTACATAGTGCTTGGTTCATCTTAACATTTGGAGTTCCCTTTATATAATACCTTTCCATATCTTCATAACATTACTCCTTACATTTAAATAGCTAGTGCAGTTCTATATGACCCTTTGATGGTTGTAGGAATCTTCACTACTTTTATATAGTGCAAGTAATACCTTTAACCAGATAATAAAAAAAGTGTTTTTATTATGTAGGCACTTTTCTACATAATTTACCTTTTTGTAGGTATGAAACTTAACTCAAAATCATTCAAATCCTTCTTAAACACTTCCGAAACACCTAAGTCATTTATTAATCAATAATGGGTCCTTACTTATTCGATAAAATGTTATAAAAAACACTCTCACCATTATTAGTTTCCATTAGTTTGAAAATTAACTCAAAAATCACCACATTAAGGGTTTCTCCAAGTACATGTCTAGTATGTTGTACCAACTAGTAGTTTTCTATTATTTCATTTACATGTATGATGGTAGTTTTTCAACATCTATAGAATATCTATACACACATATATCTAGAATTTCATATTTTATTCATTGTAAAAAGACCACAATTCATCTTTGGCACAATAATATCCCCCTATGTAATTGTTTTTCAATACCACCACACATCTTCTAAAGTCAATATGTGTGTTCATTTCCATCTCCACCTTATTTAAAATAAAATGGAAATATTCATGTTGGGGTGGACCTCACTAACTTCTCCTTCAAATTTAAATCCGATTTACAACTTGATTCTCATGTAATGGGGGGATAACCCCATACACAACTTAGACAAGAGATTATAGTTAATCAAAACTAAGTTTATATTATAGAAAATCGTGTAGAGAATAAGATTAACCCCACCAAGACATAAAGAATTCCCATTATCAACTCATCATATGATTCATCTTATAAATATCTTAATATAGGGTTTTTTTAATTGATTTATCAAGAAATACATACCCAATATACACCACAAAAAATAGACTATAAATTTTAAGTGGAAGGAAATAAAATCTCTATTTTTCTCATCTCTCTCATAAAACTTCATATTCCTTTGGAAAAAAATATTTTTCACTACCAAAATTGGGAAGAAAATGTGACTGGAATATCTCTAAAGTAACTTTTTATTAGGTCATCCTGAATTATATATTTCATATCATTCGATACTTTTGACAAATATCTTTATATTTATCTCCCTCATTATGTATGCACCACTATCTTCATAATTGTAGTGAGAGTACTCTATGATATGTATATTTTCTAACTACATAATAGTTAAAACCTCATCAATATATCCATATTTATTCCTTTAATTACCTACATTCTAGTATATATAAAATAAAATGGGATAAAGAGGGGATACCCTAATATTTAAGGGGAGTAATAGAACTGATTCTTATTTTATTTGCCTTTTTTCCCTTTATTCATGCCATTTTCATTGAAATAATATGTTAAACAATTAGTCATAGGCATTACACCCAAAACTCTCTAACACTAGAAACATCTCTTGATGCTTCCTCTATCAGCAAGATGATGAGTTTTTTGTAATTCTTGTCCAAGAGTCTTCTATCTTTTATTAAGCCTATTTATTAGGGATTTTTTTTCTAACCTCATATTTACCTCTCCCAACTATAGGAGGAAACATTATACAACCTTCTATATCTTTAGCATATCTAGATTGGACTTGAGAATAACCATAGTTGAAGGAATTAAATTGTAATATTTTTTCGGGTTGGTTTTATCAATTTCCTTGGATAATTCAATATAAATCTCCACTTCTCCCTTTTTATATTCTCACATTTAAATTGAGGTTTTTTTAACTTTAAAGGATTAAGATTGTTCTTCATTCAGTTCTTCATTGTTCACATCCATCTTTGTATTAAGAACATCTAGAATCTTATCATGTTTTATAATCTTAACCTTGTAAATATCAATATTTTCTATGAGTTTATTTGTTTTTTAATATTCACTTATTTTATTTTTCTCATAATACATTATCTCATTATTGAGATAGGTATTTTTCTCAAGGGATGCCTCTTGTTTTGATCTTATCATATACTTAATATAACCGTATTCATCCTTTTATTCACTGATTATTATTACTTTATAGTCCTTAATCTTATCAATTAGGGGTCTTAGATTTCAAAAGAAATTAAAATTGAATAACTTGAGGATGATGGGCCATCAATATCTTATTTTTTCATCAAATTATTCCCGGATTTTCTATAAGTATTTTTATTTATATCATCATATTTTTAGAATTTTCCATATTTTAATCTATAATTATCTTCATCTTCCATCACCCTCTCAGTTTTATTTTATTAATTATTTGGAAAATTAATTGAAATGCTCCCATCACCTCCATAATTTAAACAATTAAAAGATATATTACCTTTATTCTTTCCTTGTTATCTTCTCTTGTTTTTGGAAATAAGAGTCATTACTCGCATGTATTCTCTATCACCTTCATCTTCTAATTATTATAATTTTTTTAACTATTAAATTAAGACTTTTCAAGGATTTAAAAGGAATTTATTTTTTAAACTTATTTTTGAAAACTGCATATTTTATAATCTCATAATTGAAAAAAGTTTTATGTAACTCATCAAGAGATAGATTTTAAATCTTTTCTAGGAAATATATCATTTCATCAAATCTATTAGGTGAATTTATGATCAACATCTTTACAATATTTGAATTTTCCTATGTATCACAAAATCCTATAATGTTACTCACTATAACATTAACCTAGGTAAAGTAAACCTTAATATCCTCATTATCTTCCATTTGAACATCTTCAAACATTGACCTCAAAATCTAATATTCAGATTTTATGATATTTACATTTCCTTTATATATATTTCCATGTTTTTTCCACATCTCCTTGGTAGTTATAAGTCCCATCATATTGATTTATAATTTTTTAGATATGTATAACATGATGTAATTTCTTTCTTTCCCATCTACTTCTATATTTATTTTTTATTCATTAGTCATGAAATCATCTCTTCTTAGTGGAGTAAAACCTACTGTAGAAGTATCACTCTCCTCTAGGACTTCTAAGAATATATATGGAAGAATTTGGTTCTTCAATCGATAAAATTTCTTTCCATTTAAGAAAGTAATCCGTTTTAACTTAATTCTGCATCATTAGTTTTTATAATATGTCATATCTCTTATAGGAGAACCCTCTATGAAAACACATATTATTCCTAGGTATTGTAAGATCACTAAGAGGTGGAGGGGTAATTCAGTCATCCAATTTTGATCTATGAATAAACCTTTCAATTAAACCATTATATCTTGTTTAAGGTTCAATCTACTATTCTATTTGTCTCTTAGACTTACTCAAGTATATATAGTAAAAAATAAACAAGACACAAGGATTTGCAAGGTTCATCAATGAAATCATAATCCTTAAAGGTTCGGGTGATGTTAAGATACTTAGTTTCTCCACTATGAATCACTTGAGTAATGTGAACAAGTTTCCTCCAAAAAATTATTATGAGAAATCTCCTAAAATACCCAATAGAAAAAATCATGAAGTATCTTGTCATTAAGTGTTCACAGTAGCCACCTCTATATGGGTTATTTATATTAGAATCATATCTGTTGAAGCCATCCCTTAATGAGATTCTTCTTTCCACCTTATAGTATGGTATTTATACTATATCCTAGAAATTATGAAAGGGTATTTCTAACTCCGCCTATGAATAGGTCTTTGATTTTATCTTTTCTTATTTAAGATAGTTGGAATTATTCTTTTTCACGTTTTTATATCCTCAATATTATAAGGATCATATCACATTACACATAGATTTTATGATGATATAGTAGTATCATAGGTAATAATAAAAGGTTAATAATTCTCACTTCCTCCACAAATTAAATACCACAGCATTCATGTGGGATTTATTCTTATTTAATGCATCAAATATTCTCTCAGGTTTTAGTGCCAAAATCTCTCATAATTCTCACACAATGTAAGAAGGTTTTAGTAATCACTTAATCTTAATATTATTATCCTTACTAAAAATACTTATTCATAAGTAATATAATTATAATATATTTTATATTGGAAATATGAAAAATATTTGGTTTTCATATGCAGGTGTGATATTTTATTTTTTAGTCGGTCAAATAGATTCTGATTTATCTCATTCAAGAATCATCAATTAAATTGATTAAATATTTTCATTTAAATATCCTTATGACAAAGAAATGATTCCTTATTTTATTCTCCGTGATTTTTTTAAACTCATTTTAAATATTCTCTTGAATCACCACATGCATCAATTTCATTTGGATATTCCACTCATAGAATCTTTGTGGATATCTTAAAAATTCTAAAATTATGGAACCTACTATGAGGTAGATTAAACATGTGATTCTATCATGTTACATAATAATTTTAAATACTCTAGTTCTATTTTATGTATGAATATATTGACCATTATATATTGTTCTTATGAAGTAAATCAACTAACCAGGCTTGAATTACCATTAACCACAATTTGAATATATGAAGGAAACTACTACCGTCATATAGACAAACAAAATATCACTTTACCTTGATGCAGAACCTCTTTACCTATATTTAGCTTTACTTAAAATTTAGTTACCATTATGTAGAACATATTTCACCATTACATTGGTAGTTCTCTTCCCATATTACCTTTATATTGCTTCACAACATTCCTCATTACCTTTACGTATCCAGTGGAGTTACTGTAGACCCTTATGTAGCCTTAGGAATCTATTACTACCTTTACTAAGTGCCTTATATACCATTATTTAGGTGATTCAAATCAATATTTTCCATAACATAGGTATTTTCATTTAAAGTTTAACTTGACATGGGTATTCAATTTAACAAAAAATCGTCCAGGGCCTTCTCAAACACTTATCAACCACCTAAGTCCTTTCTTAATAAATATTGAGGTCCTAATTATTCCATAAAATATTGTATAAAATAATATCCCCATCAATATTTTTCATTATATTTAAGATCATCACATTAATCATCATGTTTAGGGTTTCTCGTTGAACTTGTCCATCTATTTTTTTCAAGTAGCAACGTGCACTTATTTCTATTCCATCTATGATAGAAGTACATCATAATCTCTAGTACATCTCTGAAGACACATTTTCTACTTCCTATATCTTCAGTATTGATAAAAAATATAATTCATCTTAGGAAAAATACTCTCATCCATTTTAAAAATGAAAACACCTACTGTATTATGGTAGGTTGACCGTTCCTAATGACGTATTCCATTTTTCAACACCAGCATACATAAATGGTTATAAATATAGATTTAATGAATAAAGATAATATTCCTGAAATTATTAGTATTATAAAAAGATAAATTGATAATTATATTAATGATATTAACAATAAATGACCTTAATGATTTTTAGCACCCAAAAACGAACATAGTTAGAAATATTTCATAATTTGAATCTATTTTGGACTATATATCAAGTTGTGAAATTTTTTTAACTAAAATAATAAATAATAAATAAATCTATAATTATATAGATGATGAAATCATAAACATGAACTGATAATCAAAATCATTACACCAAAATAGACAACTAATGGTTGAAGCTATTAACCACCGATGATCAATATTAACTGAAAATAAGTAATAATTATGTTATAAATTAATATAATATATTACTATTGAAGTAAATGAACATAGATAAATTTATTATATAAATTAATAATGATTCATGTTTTATTATACAGGATTTTATTATATGTTCGAGTAAGAGGGAATCTAAGGTACAGGTTCTTTGTCTCTAATTTTCTTTCCTTGAGACATGTTTTATATCATGCACCATGTTTTCATTCTTATATAATAATTAATATCACTTTGGATTATATTTTTATTATTAATTTTTCATCCATGGGATTTAAAAAAAAAATTCTTGATTTCTCCTTCATTGTCTTATGATTTTTTTATTTACAAAATCACAAGGATCATTATTGACAAAGTTTACTTTCATTAGGTTATAACCATTATTCTTGAACTTAATCCATATAATTTTTTGTTATTGCACAATATTATTGTATTATTTTTTATTCCCTCTTTGTTTATGTTTTTTATATGTTTTATAAAATTTCACTTACCTTCGATTCACTATTTAACCAAAAGGTTTCTTATAAGTGAGGTCAACCATATCTCTTCTTTATGGTCGATAGTATTTATTTACTATGACACTATTCTTTATATTTCCTTATGTATGTAATTATATATAATCAAATTGTTAATTAATATCATTTTATATTGCCTTTTAATTTATTTTAAAAAAAATAAAAATAATATTTTTAATGTATCTTCACATGTTATTTTTGACATTCTTTACAAAATTATAAAAAGATTATTCTTTTTTAATTTTTTATCCATGAATAAATTTTATCACTTTTATAACAATTTTTATTAATGAGTCTTATCTTCTAGTTTTAATGATTTTCCAAAATAATTTTTTTCCAATTTTTTGTGAGATTTTTTTATAAATAATGGTTAATGTCTTAGAAGAATAAATAATTAGATTTAATTCTATTTATGTATATTTCTATCTTACATTACCCTTTTATTATCTTCAACTTTACTTCCTTTCTTGGTTTAATTATTATTGGAAATTATTACTATAATAAATTAGTTAAAACACTAGAGATAAATCTAATTATAGGATAACAATCTAAAATTTTGGTAAAGAAAAGAGTGTGTGGTTTCATAGAAAACAAATCCCTATCTGGATACAACAAGTAAATGGTGGATCTAGCTCTTATGAACATAGGGGTAATAACCCTGAAAAATGATGGTCAGATATTAACTTGATCTTCACTCATTTCCCACATATAGGGCATAACTAAACACCTATTTTGATACTCCCAAGTGATATTCTTTGGTAGTATCTCATTCTCTTTTGGAACTATTGAACTCACGGTATTAAATGATCCAATTTTTCATCTCTTCTTATGTTATACCATCTGAGATTATTAAGTGAAAAATATTTTTTATAATATTTATTTTCATGTATCTCATCATCCTTTAGTTTTCCTTATTCTTCACTAGGGATATGTTCAAATTATATCATCTAAATTATTTTTATGGATTTATTGTTATAATTTCATCAAAAAGTTTTTATGAGACATATTTCTTTCCAATATATTAGTTAAGCATGATGCAATTATAAATGATTTAATGTTACTGGGAGTTTACTATACAATATAACATTAATTTATGATGAATAGATAGTTTTTCTTCCTCCCTTGTGAATTTATTTTTTATACCTCACATTATTCATATAGGTTATATTCTATTTCACTTTTCATCTCTCTCTTAACTTTATTTGTATCCTTCATGTCCATGTTCTTTAATCTCATGGATATAATCTATAAAATTTCCACTATTTATAATATTAGAATAATTTTATTCCCATTACTATATATAGTGTGATCTTGTAGAGTGATTTCTAGGAAAGTTATTCTATTTATTGATCAGGGAAATTTTAACATTCTGTATATGTTTTCTTTCAATATGAATGTTTATTTCTGAGGTATGTTGATTTTGTATTGTATTGTTTCTTAATTAATTCATATGATGAATTAATTGGACTTATTTACTGAGGTGTGGTCCCCAAATTATATATCTAATTTATGAAATGGTGATTCTTTTGGGAAAAATTATTTTTTGTATTTGGTGTATGCATTACCTATTTGTATATGATGTATTTGGAATGAGTCGTTAATAGTAATATTGAGATTTTAAAAATTATGCATTCCATCACTATGTAATTAGTTATTGTTTTCCATGGGATTATTAAATTTTTTATTCTATCCATATATATATTATAGTCTCATTTTATAAGTTATATGGTATTATTTGATTATTATTTATTCCCACCGTGTTATTAATTACTTGTTTATTTAATGATATACCATATTGTATTCTACCTATAACAACCCAATTATTTTTATTACATTCTTAAATGATTTAGTTAAATAAAATTACACTTAATACAACCCAAAATATCAATAATTCTAGTGTATTTTGTAATCAAATACATTTCATTACAAATTTAAACATGAAAACAACATCATTATTGAAAACTTCTTTAACATGATCAAGCTTAAAACTTCATGGGACATCCTGTGGAAAATACAAAAGAAAGGGGTGAGATATAAAGCTCAATAAGGGATTAAAAATTTTATAACAAGAAGATAAAAATAAATTTTAGGAATGTAATATAAATGAGTTCTAAAGGGACATGAATCATAAAGCATGACATAAAATGATATTCTTAACATGGAAATGTGAAAACAACATAAAACATTGCATCATAGGGTGAGGCTAAACTGCAAAGAAATCATAGTGGAAAACTTACCATAAAGGAATTAGTTAAACCTCTTTCCAAACATAATGTATCATGATACTAAGCATTACCCAATGCATTGGATGGCTATATAATTCTAGGTCCACCTGTCACTTTCATTTCATTCTCATTCTTAAGTGTTCCATATAGATCATACAACATGGATAGATTCATCATAATAATCTATTCAATGATCAATTAGTGTAGAATAAATACTTTTAAGTTCTCAATAAAAGTTATATGTGCATAAACGTTAACACCCTTGATAGGTAATGGGTATGTTATTCACTACACAATGTTTTTGGAATGGAAATTTGTAGTGCAATTTCGACAGCCTAACGGCGTGACATAAAAAGTCATAAAAATTGTTCATGAGAGATAAAAGGGTATATAATCATATATAAATGAAATTGAGAGTAATATGGTCAAATAAATACATTTCCCTCCATAAGAAATTTGGAAATAGAATTCATAACATAATAAAGAAACTTGAAGAAATAGGGGGAATTAAGTAACTCTTATAAAATTTTAGTGTTGTAATGGGTGTACATGGGATGGATTAATGAGAGAGAAATTGATCTCTCATCATTAAAACATAATAAGTGTAGTGTGGGGAAGTTTCCATAACATACCCCTTCATTGTTAATTGAAAATAAAAGGGTGTAACAATATAAGGAAACTTGGATAAAAATGATAAAGGAAACAACACTTACTTGAGTATGTGACTTAAAAAGCTTGAAGGGGGATTATTTAGAGATTGGGGTGACTTGAGAGGACTATAGAGAGGGGAGAACAGAGTAAGGACATGATAAAAATATTTTAGTTAATATAAGTGAGATCATAGGTGGGTTTATATAGGAAATGATAGGGGAATTATTTAATATTTCACAAACATAGGTTTTAGAATCTATATAATTAAATATTCAAATCCACAAGACTTACCATGGGTTTTTCACATCATTATTTCACAATAGGTTATTTTTTAATTATTTTATTTGTAAAATTTCCAAAGATGTTAAAATATTATCCTTGATTTTGTGATGGTGAGTCACATTATTAAAGAAATGAATTTAAAATCATAAAATATATTATACATTTTGGGGGATTCGTAAGGGCACTATAAAAATAATAAAATTATCTTAAAATAGAATTATCTTGATGTTAAGAAATATATTGGTCTTATAATACCCTTTATAGTATTCATTACATAATTTTTGGTTCATTATGATGTTATAAAACACACATAATATTTATATGGTATTTAATTTTTACCTAAAAATTAGGTTGTCTCAGAAAAAATGTAAAATTAACCATCGGATAATTTATAAGTTTTGATTCAAAAAATAATATTAATTTTATTTAAATATTTTTCAAAATATGTTCATTTTCACTTCTAAAATAAGATTTGACATTTATTAATGAATTTGGGGGTTTTTTGATAATAACAGTTTTTGAACCCCCTATAAAAAGTACATTTCACTTCAAAAAAATTACATGAACATTTACAATTAATAATAATTAATTAATATAAATACTTTATAAAAATTTCTTTATTTTAAAAATCCTTTAATTCATCAAAAGAAACCCCTTAATTGAATTTTAATATTACCCGAAAATACAATTTCTATTTAATTTGATCAAAACCAAAATCATTAAAAAGAAACAATAAAAATTGAAAATATATACATTTTTATATACATATTAACCTTATTAAGGAAATGATAGATATCCCTTCATTACACAGGTGTATTTCCTAAGAGTAAGGTGTTCGACGGTGACATTATCATTGGTTCGTTCGGTGAACATGGTTTGAGTTGTGATCTCTATGAGCTTGAACTTCTCTCCTAAAAAGTTTCTCTCATGCTAAGGTCTCTAGATATTATCATGGGGTTGGTTAAGGGAGAATATAAGATAAAATATCTCTCTTAGAGTCTCTGATAAATGAACTTCATAGGGCATGAATCTACTTATTAAGGCCATCACTTCCTTTTTCTAATTCAATTAGATTTGTTAAATCCTTATATTAATACTAATAATGTGATCACTACTCAACTGATATATTAACAATTTCAAAAATTATTAATGGTATTTTAAATCCAAAAACATAAAACCAATAAAGTTCATGTGTTTTATATAAACATTTTACAAAATATTACATTTAACTAAATCAAAATAAAAATTTCACTTATAACAATTCGGGTCATTACACAACCCCTTATAGATCACTTGAGCTCACACTTCTTATGTTACCATTTCCTTGGGTTACAAAATGAGTATTAAGTATGAAATTTCTAAATGGTTATCATGGGTGGATAATTTTTTTAGATTTTTTAAAGGATTATTATAAAATAATGAATCCTTTAATTATTGATAATATTTCACAATTGATAGGAAATATGTGGGTTTAATTAATTAAAGTTTATTTTGTTAAATATAAAAAACATTAAACCTAAAACTTCTTGGGTAAGTGAATCAAGAATGGTTATTTAAATTGTTATTATGGATGTTTATATTTTCATCGATTTCTTTGGTTTCAAATCTAGTATGTAAATAATATGTTTTATTCACCAAATTCGGGAGTGAGGGTCGAGTTGTCGTAAATAGAGCCTGTCAAAAGATTTTTTCCCATATTTTCTACCTTGAACAAGATATTAATATATGTTTGGGGAATAATAGAGCTACATGATGTCATGTTTTTTCAATACATGATATGTGGTGATGTCATGACTACCCATATGTGACCTAGACACAAGCTTCATTGTAGTAATATCCCTTCTTTAGTTATTTCATTTTACATATAAACTAGATCCATAAAAATCTACCTACATGGAATTAATAATATCTTAATGTTAATGATTAATGATATATAGTAAAATCCTTATGAAATTAAACTTATTTTAATTTTCTATATCCAATAGTAAAATATATTCCTCCTTGAAGAACTTTATGGGTGTGATAGTTCACTTCAATGGATGTATGGATGGATTTAGCTATGTAAAATGAATTTGGAAGATGTGATTACTCTATTATAGGGTTTAAAATGCCTCCCTCATGGAGTAGGTTCTCTGGTTCATACTAATTCTTTTTTAGTAACTTGTGTTGCAGTTAATATTTCGTCTATACCTATGAAAATCATCATGCCATAATCTTACTACAACTAATTTCTAGTTAACTCTATAGATAGAGTGTAATTGTTACATTTTAAAAATCATTATTATTCATAAAAAAGTTTTCATCTTAGGTATTTTAATAATAAAAAATATTTTATTTCTACTGGTAATGAGAACAGATCACTCTGAAGGGATACCTCCTCTTGGTTATCTCTATATGCCCCAAATATATCTCTACAAACATTCCCCCAATATGGCCTAAAAAAGGGGTATATTTTATTCCTTAAGAAAAGGTCCTATAAAAAAATGTTCACATAGTATCATTGCAATGGAACTCATTATTCAATAATAGTTAGTGGTCGTTATTACCATACTAGTTCCATTCCATTATCTTTTGGCTCAAACATCTTGAGTGAGGACTTATGTCATCATTATTCCCTATTCAAGGTGTTCAAGTAATATTAGATCCCATGGGACAATTTGGTCATTAAAATACACCCATTTCTCTATATTCTGATCACCATGACCCTAAAATACATGTAATCTTACTTGAAACTATCTATACTAGTTTTGGGCTACCATTCACAATAGGTCAAAATATTTCCTGACTACTAGGTGGTCAATCTCATTTTTTATTCTAAGATTTTATACTATAAACCTAGTGATAGTATGTCTAATAATAATGACCATAAACAACATACACCTTCTTATATTGTGGTTTATATTAGCTCTTGGAATCTTTATTCATGGCAGGTCTACCTCACCATTCAAATATAATATCCTAGACTTATACACTCAGATATATTTCTAAAAATATAATCATTACACAATGAATTTGATTCTAAAATATGTGAAAAAAATCCAACCATCCAAAATTTCAATATCCATAACTGAAATTAACTCACATACAAACATGATTCCTTTTAGGTTTAGAGTTTTAGAGAATTGGTAAAAGTTATTACTTAATAAAAACGATAATTTTATTATCCAATGGAAAATTTTCCAATTATACCCATATTCTATTGTTGTATAATAATTATTTAACATCTCCCAAAGATTTATTCTAATTGGGTATCCTTCTTATACACATCCTAATTAAAATAATTATTCATAACCTGGGTAAAAGGATATAAAATAAATGTTGAGCCAAAAATTTTACTAAAGGTAAACATGGAAGATATCAATCAATGATCATAAGTGAGAATATGATGAGCATAAAGGCATGAGGACATATTCATGGTAAATAATCACATAATATTAAATTTATGCCCCCACCAAATAGCCATAATTTTTAAATCATATGTCATGAAATAAGGATTAGTGATAACATCAGACATGACTAAAGAGATTCAAAAATCATGGGTCATGGAAACATAACATAAGCATAAGGCTGTGTCATAAAAGTTTGTGATAATGAAAAACATAACATAATTCCTTGATCATAATAATGTTATATAACATAGAAATATATAATAATCATAAACATACGAAATTCTAAAATAATGGCGGAGGAATCACAACCTAATCCCCATGAAATAGTGGAGTATATATCACTACATTATTCACATAACAGAGTCAAAAAAGTCACATATTGGATTTGGTTCACTCCACAATCATTATCATGTATTCTCATGAGATATAATTCTTTACCCAATAAATTTTAGGGATGTATAATTCTAGGTTCATTCATCAATTAAAGGGCATAATACCTTGGGGGTTGGGTTCACTCCCCCTACCCTTTCATATAACTTAATGATATATCAAGATTTATGAAATGAATAGGATAAAAATATAATTTCAATCCCACCTATCACTTTATTAAAACTCTATATTAGTGTTTTATAAGATCGTAAAAACATTCATCCTTTTTTTATAGCTTAATTAACTCATGGGAAAGAATTTGATTTCGTGAAAACATCATTAAAGCTTCTGAATCTAGAGAAATAAAATTATTGGTGCCATAATATCATATACACAATTAAAAGACACATATTAAATTATATATATGAAAATAAATTTATAAAATCCTTAGAAATATTCTTTGAAAAACATGAGTAAATGTCCTTTTCTCTTTGTAACTTGTAAAAATTAAAAATTGCAAGTACAATTTGAATAGGATTTTACTTGAAACCCATTTTAAACCTGTAAAGGAAGATTCAGGAAAAATAAAGGAAATTATGGTGGTAAAATACATTTTGTTTGAAATTTTTTTTAAAAACAACATTTTCACACTTTTGTAAAAGAATTCAAAAATTTCCAATTTATAAAACAAAATGAAGATTCCTTTAAAAAAGATAGTAAAGAAAGGAAAAACTATGTGAATAATTCCTTTATTAGTCATTTAAAATTATATAAGAACTTTCATAAAATAATTTTAAATAATATGGATATGGAATAGAAATAATCATAACCTAAAAGGATATATAAGATTGGTTTTTCTTAAAAATAGACATTTATTATTTTTGAGTAGCAAAAGAGGGGTAATTTGAATGAATACATTAAAATACCAAGAAATAAATATATAAGAATAAAATATATGTGGCTTATTAGATAAATAACATAAAATTTCCCAAAATTTAAGTTGAAACATATAAAAATCCTGATAAAAAGGGATATTTTTACACAAGTGAGTGGAGTGGCACCCTTGTAACTACCCTTAACTTTAAATTAATATTAATTAATTTTGAGGGAAAATTTAAACAAAATGGAAAAATATTAGAATATAGGATGAGATAAGTTTTAAATAAAATCAACCAATTTCATTTTGAAAAGTTTTAGTGATAATTTTTTCCTTATCTCTTAGGTTAACCCCCTTTTAACCCTTTTTACCTCTTACCATGGTGAAAAAATTTTACCATGAAAAATTATTTCTATGCCCAAAATTTAAGTTTACATTATTACCTAATATTAATTATTTTGATTCCAAATATTAAATCCATTTTAAAATATTCAACTTATATAGTTGGTAAAAATAATATTAATATAAGTACACAAAACGTAATGATATAAATGTTTTTTAGAAAAAAAATTAGTTTTGCATAAAATTTATTTTACACCAAAATAATTTACTAAATTTATTATTATGAAATTTTTTTATTTTTAAATAAAAAATTGATTTCTTTAAATTTTAAATCAATTAAAAACCAAATGTAACCTTATAAATACTTAATTAAATAAAAGCATCAAAAATAGTTATTTTATTAGAATAAAATACCACTTAGGATACGAAGTGTTAAATGTAGATTTATAAATCCAAAATAATATTTTTAAATAATTTATTTAACTCCTTTGAAAACATATTTTTTAAATAAAAATGTTTTAATACCATTTAATTCATTATTATATTATAATAATATATTTAAATTGATAATAATTGTAAAATATTTTATTTTCAGAATTCATACAAAAACCATTGTTTTCATAAAAATTCAACAAATAAACCCTAATGTAATTTTTACTTGAATAATTCAAAAATTAATTTAATTTTATAAAATTAATATTATAAAATTTTGGAATTTTGATTCTAAGTTAAAAATACTAAATATAAATGAAAAAACTTTTATAGAATAAAAGATTTTTTAATATTCAAGTGTTATTAATCATATTTCATGTCAATTTATAATTAATTTATTGTTAATTTATTAGTTCATATATTGATGTTTTTTTAAAAAAATTAGAAAACTTGAAAAACAATTCTTTAATAAATACCCCTTTTAACATTGACTGATTTTAATCATATCACATTAATTATTTATTTTCTAATCAATGAATTTCATATATTAAAAAAAATACAATGCGTGTATCATAATTTATTATTATCATTATATTTACTAAATTTGTATTATAATATGTTGTGACTCAATTTACTTTGGTGTTACATGTAGTGTAATTTATCGAACATCGTACTGTTTAAAGGATAGTTACATATTTAAATCATGTAGTGTTACATTCTACCCCCACCTATCAAACAAATTGTTTAATTTCAATTTTAATGTTTATCTTACCTTAAATAGTGTAGCATAACATATTAATAAAATATGATGTACATTTTAAATGATAATTAATTTCTAAGTCACTACTAGGAACCCTAGTATTTCTTTATTAATTATTAGTAAAACCATTTATGTATCATCACAAAAGTCATAATTTTGAATTATTTTCCATAAGTATACCCTGATAGTTGATTGGTATTTTTCACATAAGACAAGATATATCTATCTTTCTCTTTCTTGAGTTATGGAATTATTTTACTATCAATATAGATAACACCAAAAAAATATACTTACTTGATTTCGTTCCATTCCATAAGCATAGTTTCATCCTTTGGTTGTGTTTTATATATAATTTCACCTATTATTTATCTAATATTTTAAATTATAGATACCCATGATAAAAATTTCATTCTTTAAGAACTAAAACAAAAAAATTATGGATTGTTAGATCCATAAAACAATAAAAATTTATTCCTCCAGTCTCTAGTAATTTTTTAAAACAAAAAATGGTTAGCACAAGTAGAAGTAATACACAAATTAAATATGAATAAACCTTCATATAAATAAATAATACATTAATCCCAAAATACTCAATAATAATAACCAAATTTCTACTTAAATCGTTCTAAAAATAATTAACTCTAAAAAACTTCAAAATATTTCAGACAAAATTTGGAACCCAAAAATCAAAAATATTTAATCACATTTTCATCCAAAATAAACATAATGATTATATATAAAATTAGTGAACAGAAAAATCTGTAAAAATATTATTTAGTATATCCTAAACCTAAAAATCAAGTAAAATTATAATCCAAAATTTTAACTTAACATTTATCCCTAATCAATATTAATCGCATACCCAAATCTTATACACTCCCAAAAAGATATTTATCTTTTCCCAAAAGAACCTAAATTTTCTTATCACCAAATTAATTTTCAATACTATAGTTTATTCATAATGATAAAATTATTTATCAATAATAATTAAAATTTTGTTTCCATTGACCATTATTAATCTATCATCAAATCAATAACAACATACTCAAATCCTTTATAATGGTTCATAAAGAGAATGTGAATTAATGGAAGCATATCCCCTAGGAGTGTCAAAAAAGAGTGAATTTAGGACCACTTGTTTTGCACTGAGTTAAGATAGAGTTAATACTCAACCAACCTTTATAGGGTTATTTCTCTTATGTGTATCTATTCTAGATCCCACATCCACTTTTTAATATCCACATAATGATATCATTGCTAAGAAATAAAAAACACTTTACTTTATGAAAAAATTATAATTTTTTCTACACTTAGACATATCCCAATAGTTTTTACTAATTTTTTATCATCCTAATCCTTAAATAACAAAAAATAACCTATCTACTAATATTAAATTACATTCCAACCAAAATGGTTTTGTATACTTTAATCATCTCCCAAAATTTAATTAATCACCAAAAACTCCCATCATATAAAACCTCAAATGGGTAACTATAGATTTAACTATATGATTGATTATAAAATTATTAACCAATGATGGTATATAAAGCACTTAAAATATCTTCATATTATAACATCACAACCTCTAATTTTATCTAGACCCTTTCATTGATAATAACTATAATTCCTCAAACTAATACACCAAGATATCATGTTAAAAACATACTCTTTACATACTGCCTTTGATTCCAAAAAAAGTGAACCAAATTAAACCAACCATAATTAAAATATCCATAACCAACATTTATTAACTTATGTAACTGAAAACCTTTTGGTTTATTGTTCTAATGAATTTGTAAAATCAGCTACATAACAAAAACCATGTCATTCTCATCAAAGGGACACTTTTCCTATTTTAAATTGATTATATTATTCCATAATAATTTTTATAAACATATTCTATTGATTTATTCTCAATTAGTTCCCTTATTATACATATCCTACTTAAATATCTAATTTATAACATATGGAAAAGGGATCAAAAGAAAGGGTGAGCTTAGATTCTGAATATGGGTAAACGTAGGTGATATAAATCGATGATCATAAGTGATCATGAAATGAGAGTAAGGGTCTGAGAACATAATTATGGAACGTATCCATAGCATATAAAAATCATACCACAAAATATCCATAATTTGTAAAACATAATTTTTGGAAGAAGGATTATCCATAACATAAGACATCAGTAATGTGAGTCAACAATCATAGGCAATTAAAGAAAAACATAGATATAAGAGTTTGGAATAAAAATGCCAAATCATGGGAAAAGTAATCATGTCGCTTGAGTGTAATAAATTTATATAGCATAAAATGTAGCACAAGAATAGATATAGTAAATTATAACATAATCGAGTAGGAATCACAATTGGATTCCCATAACATAACATAGAATGCATCACTACCAGATTCCTATAACATGGTTGATAAAATATCGTAATTTATTGGGTAAAGTATCCAATCATTGATATGTCATATAATGAGATATAACTCTTTCCAATACATTAGAGGGTTGTATAATTATGGGATCACTCATCACTTGACTGACAATGTTCCTTAAGGGTTTGAGTTCACTCCCCATCCCATTTCATATTATCTCATAAGATATCATGATTTACCAAAAATATTGTATGGATGTGTAATTATTATCCCACTCATCACTTAATGAAAACTATACATAAGTGTGATAAAATATTATAAAAACATTCATCATTTCTATATATCTTGATAGAACCATAGTAAATAAATGGGTTTGATGAAAAATTATTAAAACATAATCATCATAAGACAACAACAAAAATAATTTTTATTGTATCATAGGACCATATTGTCATTTATATACAAAATAATTCAAATAATTTTGATGAAAAATAATTTTATATAAAAAATAAAAATATTCATTGAAAAATAAGAATAAATTTTATTTTCTATTTGTAACTTTTAAAAAAAATCTAGAATAATGTGAATTTTATTTTCTATAAAAATTCTATGAAACTTGTAAAGTATTCTTCATAATGAATAAAGGGAATGGTGGTGGTAAGATCCATTCATTCCATAAAAATTTTAAAAAATAATTATTTTCACAATTTTTAAAAGAATTCAATAATGACTGATTTTTAAAATGAAAATGTGATTCCTTTAAACCATTTTTAAATAAAGTAAAATATAGTATAATAGTACCTTAAATGGATAAATATAACCTTTTTTTCTAAAAAAACATTACATCAGTATTTTTGAGTACTAAAGAGGTTTCAATAGAATGAATAATTTAAAAAATAAATAAATAACTAGATTAGAAAAAAATATATGGGGTTTAGGAGATAAATAAAAAATTTATCTAAAATTAAAATTGAACCATAAAAAACACGATAAAAAGTGAGATTGTAACATACCCCTTCATAGATTTGGTAACCTTTAAATACAAACTTCATGAAAGAAGTAACCTTATTTGAATATATAAATACAAATAATTTTAATTTTAATCATCATAAAAACATTCATAAGTATTATATACACTACAAAAAAGAATTAAGGTCGTTAATACATAACATTTATCAATAAAGGGAAATTGAGATGAGCAAACCCTTATTACATTGGTATCTCATACATCAAAATCCCATAAAAGATATAAAATGAGATGGAATTTTAAATCCCTTTAATTTCATAAAATTAAAATAAAACCTCCATAGGATATTAAATACACCCCATTATATAAAACAATTTGTAAATATTTCATATATCTCAAACAAATATAACTGGGATGAGAAACCCTAACCTTTACTCTCAACTTCCATGGATGTTCTTTAACCACATGTATAACCAATATAATTTTTTTAATAAATAATTTAATAAACTTATTCATATATTTTAAATTTTATATAATTTTATTATTATCGTTCGTTATACATTAATTATCTAGTTAATTCTTATTTTCATCATTGAATGTTATTAACTTCAATTATTCTCCACATGTTTTGTAATGTTGATGTTGGACCCTGTTTTTCGATAAAAAGTTCATCATTATCATATTATTTAAAATGATATAATAGATCTTCTTTGAGTATTAATAATTTTCTAATTTCATTTTTTGAGAGTTTCAGTTATATATCTTGAAAATATAATCATTGACAAGATTTTTTTCGGGTAGTTTATTGATATAAATATGTATCTTTATAAAGATCATTAATTATTATATTATCCTTATATAATCATATTCATGAAATAAATTACTACTTAATATTATATATATTAGTCAAATTAATTATTATATGTATCCATGTATTGGTTTGATTAAAAAATAATTATAATGCATCAAGGAGGTTGTAGTCCACACGTACGTGTGGGTGATGATTTCATTTTTAGATTGATGGTAGGAAAAGAAGGTAAAAAATAATACATAATTTCCTAATCATAATTATTTTATAATTATCATATATATTCATTAAATACATATATATAGTTATCCTTAAGTGGTGGTGGTGAAAACTTAATTACATCAGTACATGGAGGTGGTAGTCTGAGTGTACTCATGAGTGACGCTATCAATTTCCATTAAATAGAAAAGAGATATAAAATAGTTGTCTAATTAACATAAAAAATCATAATATTAAATATATTGATATCAATATTTTAAAAATATTATGGAATATTTTGGGGAGGTTTAACATTAAAGAAGGTATAAAAATTTATGTAAAAATATATACCTCTTTCATGGATAATATCATTTGAAAAGCATCATAAGTCTTCTTATATGAGTTTTTGTGAAGACCAAAAGATATAGGTTATGTATAGGGGTGTTAGTATGGAATTTTGTAAGATATTGGTTGACATAAGCTTCTTAAGTGGTGTAACAATCCATTTAATATTATAATAATTCATTCATTAGTTTCATATTATATATCTATTTTCATTATATAACTATTATGTAGTATTTTAGTCAAAAATAAAAACAATTAATTATAACTAAATTAGATTTTCATTCATTATATTATTTTACTTAAAAAATTTATTTCTAAAATATAAAATATTAATTTGAAAATTTTAATTTAATTTTTGACTTCATCATTTTAAAATTATCTTTGGATATATTTATTAGAATTTTATAAAAAATTTATTTCTCAATGAATAAAAAAATACTATTTTTATTGAAAGTTGTATTTTTCTTTTTGATTATTTACAAATTTAAAATCTGTTTTGGTTTAGTTATAAAATTTCATTAGTTCATTTTTATTTAGTATAATATAATTATTGTTTTTTAAATTAATTTTATACTTGATTTGATTATAGAAATATTTTATATTTAAAAAGGGAATTTTTATGAAAAACAATTTCACATAATTTTTTTCTAGTTTTATTTTAAATTAAATTTTTTAATTTTTGCATTTTAAATATTTAAAAGTGGAATCCATAATTGGAATCATAAGTTACAAATTTTTTAATTACGTATCTTTTATTTTTAGTCATTTTGAATAGTAATAATAGTAATTTTTGTTACCATGGTAAAAGGTAAATCGGGTAATTTGAGTGTTCAAAATAAAATTATAAGGACTAATAAGTGACCTGAAAACATAGATTAATTTTATTGGATTAATCTATTTCATCCATAATCATACAATATTTGGTTATATGGCATTTTCCCATGTGGATGTGATTACGACCATTATAATACTTTATGTAAAGAAAAGTTAAAAATGTCAATCTCTTGTTTTTAATAACTATAATAATTTTAACATTGGTATAACGAGAGGAAATATTATATTAAAAATATTATTTTTAAATATAATTTATTTATATTCATAATATTAATTTATTATTTGTTTTAATTAATAAATAATTACCAAAAATTCATACACAATGTTGGGAGAGTAATTATTCAATTAAAAGAAAAATAAAATAAATGATATTAAAAATATTAAAATTAGAATAATTTCAAAGAATTAATTTCACCCACTTATTTTATACATAAAAATAAAATTTTAGGGATGTAGTCAAAGAATTCATTTCAATTTAATTTATTTTCTTGATATAATAAATGTTAGTTTAAATGAATAGTTCTAAAATTCACATTTTTGATATTTTATGGGAATAATAGTTTATTAAATGATATAAAAGGCCTGAAAATATTATCTTAATAATATCTATTATTATATGGATTAAAAACAATGAAATACCATTTATGAGCCTTTTACTATTTATTTTAACTATCTTGAACCTCGTAGAGTACAAAACTTTGTTATTATGGTAAGTGTAAAAAGGGTTAACAGGTGGTTAAAATAAAAATATAGGGGTCAAAATGTGATTTAAACTTGTAAAAATTTTATTTGATGAGGTTATTTTGACTCATATTCAAATTATATTTTAATTTTATCCATTTGGATCCATTTTTATATCAAAATTAATTTATATTTAATTAATATTTTATGAAATTCCAAATAAGTGTCACTCCCTTCTATTATAAAAGGACACCTGTTATTCTCATTTATTCACACTTAATAACTAATTTGGGTATTCCAATATCTAAAAAAATCTATTCCTAAAATTTATCATGTTCTACCAGACTTGTTTTGGGAATAATACCAATCTTAGGGGTCTTAAGGTTTTAAGAAAATGAGATTTTCCAAGAAGAGGTATAGTTTTTAACTGCATGTTTTAGTTTTATTTCTTCTTATACCTCCATAAATAATATTTATCCATTGTAAAATAATAATAAAAAGTATCATATATATACTAAGATGTTATTATTCTAATTTGATAAACTATATCCATCGCTTATTCCATCAAATGGGAAATGAAACCATCATTTATGTGTGTGGCGCTCTACCATATCGCAAATCGATGTAATTCTTTTTCCATGATCGTATATAATGGTTGGATTATAATGATGGAATTAATGTTTATATATGATAATAATTATATATTTATCATTATAAAAAGTTAAAATTTCATTTACCTTCTTACCTTTCCATTCACTGAAAAATGATAATGTCGTTTGTGTGTGAATGTGAACTACCACCTCCAAAAATCGATGAGATTCATTTTTCATTGCCACATAACATAGATTATATATATAAGTATATTTAAAAAAATTATATTTATAATATTATGATCATTTTGAAAAGATAAAATAATACTTAAATTATTTTTATAATTATCATTAAAAATGGAAACATTACTCATGCATACGTACAACTTACCGTCTCCAAGATTGTAATGTAGTTCATTTTTTAGGAACATTTCAATCGCATGTATATAAAATAATATTACATTATTTCCCTCCAATAATCATATGAAACATTCTAACATTTAATGTAGGGTTATCTCTTATTTTTTGTGTAACTTTTATATAGATATCAATTTTAATTAATTAAATTAATATAATGTGATGAAAATACTGTAAGGTAAACTAATCATTTTTTCAATTATGGAATGGTTTTTCATTATCTATACTAACATGTATATTTAATATTACTATACTCATTCTTAGATAAGTTATTCTTGTGGGTACCTTCTATTGGCTTTGGATGTAAACCATTGAAAGAATAATATACATAATAAAGTATTATATAAAAAAGAGTATTATCTTAAGATTATAAATGGTTAATTATCCCAAGAGTTCTTGTATTTCTATTGTATGTATTTTAATAATGTTTATATGATGTAAAATAGATGAATGATAAATTAATCGAAGAAATATAATCCAATTTTTTTAAAAACTCTATCATTTCCATGTTTAGGGGGTTCCAGGTTATTTTACATTGACTAATTTATGCCCTGATTAATGGGAGAAAGTAAATAATATTGTTTTATTTAATTTCTATGTCATGGAAAAATACATCATTTACATAAGATAAATTAAGAGTTAATTTCTATTAAATTTTAATCCCATGTCTATTATTAATTTACTATAAAAAAATATCACCTTTTGTATAATGAAATTATAAATATAACTCATTGTTCATTACCTCTTAGAAGGAGAGAAAGTTTACATGGAAAAAGGTTTCATTCATTGTTCAAATCTCACACAAGTCCATAAATATATTAACATTTTTCTTATGTTTAAAATATGTTTACTAATTCTAATAATATTTTTATATATGGTAGGTTAAGAACTTACCAAGTGGTAAAATATCATATATAATTTGGGAACTATAAATTGGTCTTCATACAATGGTATGTGAGTATAAATCAATTTTTTAATGGATAACATTTAATTATTAACATTAAATTAGTGAACACCACAATAAAAAGTAATGGTGTTATATTAAGCACTGAAATAGAATTTTATGCTACCCTAGGTGATAGGAAACCAGATTCAGCTATTATATGCTATAATGGAGTAGTGAAAAAAAAAATATTATATTATTACTCTCAAGGTCGAGTTTTTATAATTAAATTTAAGTTCTATGGTACATTGAATCCACCAAGAATTCATATTTTTAAAATTCAACTTTACAATAGTGTGCATGGACTATTATCATTAAATTGATAAACATTAAACATTGTAATATAAGAAAACTATTCTATTTAAAATGTTTCATGAACCCTTATTTTGGTTTTATAATGATAATAATACCTCATCATATTTTTTATGATGGTAAAGAGGATATTTCCCTAGAAAATATGCCTATATATGATCATATTAGTCTTAGATATGATGATCAAAACATTTCAATTTCTATGGAATATTTTAAACTAAAAGTATTGTATAAATTTTTAGAATAATTATTCTATTGAAAATTTAATTTCATAATATATTTTATACTAATCAAGTATATTTATATATATATAGAAATATTTTTATATGGCTATTTTAAAAATGATAAAATTATAATTTAGGAAATTGCCCAGAATGAGAAAATTATTTGATATTTATGAATGGTTCCACTGATTACACACATGAGTATATATTTTGAATATTTATAAAAAAATTCCATTGTATAATTATTTATATCCCATGATTAATAGTTTTTCAAGGATCAATGAATCAATGAACTCTTTTTACCCCCACCACCTTTTATCAACTTATTTGGTGTGACTACACCATCACATCCCATTACTCATCCACTGTTATAAGAGACACCAATGTTATTTACTTTATATCATTCCAGAATCCTTTTTCTTACACCAGGTACATATTTACCCTAGTATCCATTTATCCAAATTTCAAAATCATCAAACTCACTTCTTCATACTCCCGAGTTATTAGGACCCACCACTTATACCCCTCCTCCCATACATCTTCATTCTATCTCCTTTGAGGGTAATATATATATCACTATGATATAGGTGTATGGGGATGATAATTACCATATTGTTATTGATACATCTCCCCCTCATAAATAAGTTTAATGGTTATATTTTATCAATATTAATAATTTATATTCTTTTATTCTTATGTTTCTAACATAATCTTATTTTATTGGGTTTTGATGACCCCTATAGTACCAAAAATCATGGACATACATAGGTATATAAAATATATAATATAAATATAATGATTATTATAGAATATAATGAATATTGATAAATTATTGGGAAACATGTGAATGAATTCACAAGCATCATTGGAAAACTAGTCTAATATAGCGACATCATAGTTATAAATCCAATACAAGGGGATAAACTATATAATAAAAACAAATATAGGGAATCAGAAGAGATATGGGATTAAATTTATTATATGAAATTATTATACATTTTATTATAAAAATAAATTACTTTATTTTACTCATAAGCATTATAGTGTTTCAGATGTTGACAATGTGAGGGTGACATACACTTGGAGGTAGGTGTCCTATCAAGGTGTTGGAGTCAGTGCCCTAGAACTGAATTCTATGTACTTGGTTACATGTATTCATTGTATTTAATTATAATAAAACTTCTTATAACACCATAATATTTCCTATTCCTGACATATTATATAATAATTTCCTTAGGATACATGTCACATCAAAATTACAAAGTAGTTCCCTACTGTGATGAGATACTTTAAATGCCATGATAGTATTCTTGAATAAAATTTCTATATTCAAATGATTTTATATAAAATAAAATGGATGATATATTTTATCCAGGGTATTATACTCATAATACATTGATACACCTTCTCATGGTGGTCGCCCTTGGTGATCTCCGTGAAGGGAGTTTATGAAAATAGACCTTTTAGAAGAAAATCCAAATTTTATGTTTCATTGAATGTTCATATCTTTGAATGTATGTATTGAACCTTATAATTTAATATTATCATTATTTATTATCATAATTTTCATTATATTATATGTTAATGAAAACCATGATGACATATGATGATGGGGAATTA
Source organism: Viscum album (assembly GCA_963277665.1). Classification (NCBI taxonomy): domain Eukaryota; kingdom Viridiplantae; phylum Streptophyta; class Magnoliopsida; order Santalales; family Viscaceae; genus Viscum; species Viscum album. Next base: position 1,787,561,842 of record OY728165.1, on the reverse strand, counting down.
GGATACATTATGTGCATCGTGAGAAATATTGACTTAATAGATGATGAAAGAAAGGATTTATCCCTTTTATATATTAATGGAATATTATATATCAATCCCTTTTGGTTTTAAAATAACTTCCTAGATAAATTTGTGGCCCTGGAGTTCAGTGGGAAGGCTTATTTTTTAAAATTCAAAGATAGAAACATCGAGCACATAGTTTGATGATACTAGTATACAACCTGCTTGATTTTGGATATCGTGATAAAGGTATTATATTATAGAGTGATTATTAATATAATTTTGTATGTCATTGTGATATTAATATCATTATTTATGGGTTCCTTGTAATTTTTCTAGATGTTAACATTAGACATTAAGAATTTCCTCATATTTCAACTTAGAAATAGACCTAAAGGGTCACACACTAAGTATATCTGCAATCTTAGTAAAATTTTATATTGAATTTAACATGGTAGAATAAATATTATTCCCATTTTATGGTTTAATAATTATTTGTGTTCGTTTGATCACCAAGATATAATCAAAAGTTATTCGAAAGAATAAATGAGTTAAATAATTATAGTAAATATTTATTTACAAGGTTTGGTAAATATTATATTTATCGAAAAATAATTCAATAATATTTATTTTTAAAATAAATAGTTACTATTAAAGGTTTGGTAAATTCCTTGGAGGATAAGTTAATATATCTTAATGGTTTGTTTGAAAATAATATAAATAATATTTATCTATTCTTATGTGATGCACATATCAAGTGAATAATAATTATATTATTATTATGACATGGGGACAACTAAGAATTAAGAAATAAGAAAGGGGCTTGTGTAAATGTTTCAAACCCCAAAACTTCCATAATAAATATCTAATTATATGAATTTCCAAAAAAACACTTCATTTTCACAAATTATAGGGAGAAGATCTCTCAATCCCTATAGAGAGTTCTAAGGATTTTAATTGTGCTCTCTCCTCCAAAATCACTTCGTTAAGTTGAATAAGGTTAAAGAGACTATTAATTAATTATATACAGGATGGTAACCATGAAATAATTATCATATTTATAGATAAATTATTCTTTTTAAACCAATTATGGAATATCGTTATAAAAATTGAACACCATTGCAATCATGGAGATGGTAGGTCATATGAATGCATTAGTAGGGTTTCCATTTTTCAAAGATCAAGACGGAAGAAAGGTGAGTGTTATTTTATATTTTCATGATGATAATTATATCATAAAAATAATATTATTTCTTTAAATATATTTACTTATACCATCCATGTGATGAGGTAATAAAAACGAATCATATCATTTCGTGAGGAGGTAGTCCACCGTTCTCACGAACGAAGTTATCAATTATTCAATAGATGAGAAGGTAATAAATTATATGATATATTAATTTTTAATAGTTTTTAATATTTCATTAATATCATATATAAACATAAAATTATTCCTAATTACCTTCTATGTCAATCGTATGTGAAAAATGAATCACATCACTTCGTAAAAAGGTAGTTTGTCGTACACACAAGCAACATTATCATATTATCTATAGAAGGGAAAGTAATCAATTATATATAATATTATAATTATAGAAGTATAATTACATTATTAATATAATATATAAACATAATATAATTTATTATATCAAGCTGTGATAAGTGGTTATGGAAGACAAATTACATCAGTTCGTGAGAATATAGTCCACCGTACACAAGACCAATGATTTCATTTTCCATTAGAGGGAGTATGATATGTTTTGAAGTCATTCCATTAACATAACAAAATATAAGTATATTTAAGATAAATTTGTTATTATATCATACTTTTTAAATAATATTTTTATCATCTTGGGGAAGAAATAAGATAAATTGCTTGGTTAAGGATGTTACCTCTTCTTTAGACAACTTCTTTTAGTTTAGACAAAAGGCCTTCCAAGGATTTATTTACCAACAATACAAGGAGTATAGAATGATTTAAGTGATTTAGGGAAGTTATTTGGGTAGTCCTTGGTTTTACCAATGTTTTTTGGAATTTTTTAAAGGATATAAGAGGTGGTGGCCTTTTATAAGTGGGGGAGAGGACAAACATGGAATTTTTGAAAAGAAAGAATTCCAGCAACTTTTTTCTCGTGTCACAAGAATAAAAATGATCCATTTCAGAATATTAGAAGCTATAATGTCAGAATATGACCATAAAAAATTAATTATACAATTTATGGGTCATCTTTAACCCTTATCTTTTTTTTAACCCCCCGATAATCTTTTTTTTACCATAATCATGGTAAAAAAATTTACTCTTTTTGATACTCATTATGGTAAAAAATTGAGTAGATATTATTAGATAATATAAACCAATATTCTAAAATATATGGAATATATTTTTCTAAATTAAACTCATCTAAGTGGTAGAATTTATTTTAAAATTAATCCCAAAGACGTGTAAAATTGAATTTCCAAAATAAAAACTTTCAAAAGTAAAAAATGTTTTCTTATCAATATTAAATATTAAATTTATTAAAATGTCCAAATCTGGATTAATTATAATATAATTGGAATAATTTTAATAATAAAACCACACTAAAATTAAATTTTTCTTGTAAAATCATTAAAAGAAATGGAAATTTTTAATAAAAATTAGTATTTTCACTATTCATTAAAAATGAAACTTTTCAAAAAAATCCCAGAAATTCACACTAAAATAATTTTGATAAACTAATATCATAAATTAAGATAATTTTTTAAAATAAATTTTCTAAAATTATTTACAATTATTTTTAATTTATTTGTTCATAGATAGTCTATACCTCCTTTTAGAAGAAAAAAAATCTGTTTTTCAGAAAATTTTATTTTCTATTAAAAATAGTTCTTATTTGATTTCTATTCTGTAGATAATCATTTATTTTATTTTATGCATGTGTTGACCATAAAAAATTATAATTTATTTATTCATATTCATACTCCCAAATTTAAAGACTATCTTATAATGGCCATGTTTAAATAATAATATTTTAAAGAGTATCATGTTTTGTTTAATCCCGATGTTGTTTGCATCACAAGCTATAAAAAAGGTTTAATTTACAAAAAAAATAAATATATATTAAAGTATTAGGGTGTAAAAAATTATTTGAATATATCAATTTATATCATAAAAAAGTTTTAATAAGACCTATTTTAAATGAAACATCTTATGAACTATTGAATAATAGAAATAAAAAAGTTATATACTTTAAAGTGTTTTAATGTAAGGGTTATATTTTAACCACCAAGGATAATATTGGTAAATTTTATCCAAGATGTAATTAAGGAATCTTCCTTGGCTATTCTACTACTTCTAATTCATATATATTTTTCAATAAAAGTTTAAATATTATTTAATAATAAGCTCTAGCTAAATTTTATGAAAGTGATACTGTTGATTAAAAAATGGATCAAGTTGATGAAATGAGTGATTATTTTGAACATATGATACATGAACCTATCATTGAAATTAAAAATGGATAAATAATTGCAATTTATTTTCCAAAACCTAATCTTGAAAGGATAGATACCAATGAACTAGACATTTTTCTATCTAAATTGCCTATAATCATCACGAATCATGCCTTCGAAAAAGTTATAGAAAGATTAGATGAAGTTATTTAGACTAGAAGAAGTATAGGAAATATTATATATTTCACTAAATTTCCATCTTACCCTTCACCTATGACTATATATTAAGCCTTATTAGATTATATTTGGGTTATATCAATGCAATAAGAATCAAACCATCTCATGATGTTTGTGATGATGTGTTGTTGAAGCCTATAAGTGGTGTCACCCTCTCAATTCTCTCGAGCTAGGGTTTCCCCAACATACATTTGGAGGGGGAGGCTCGCACTTCATCTCATCTCCCTCTTTCCTTGCTTCTTCCTCTCCCCTCTGAGTTCTTTATCGGTGTTCTTATCACTTGGTACTGGATTTGATGGCTAGATTTGATGGTATTGGTGATGTCAAGTCTCTTTGGTGGCACCCAAGTCTAACATTCACAGCTATCCCATTCGGTCTACAGTGGTGGATTCAAGGAGTCTCTAGGATGTGTCATCTAATTAGTCAGTTTTTTTTATGTGGTACATCCATCTTTAGTTTTTCTGCATTTTGGTGGTTCTATAAAGATGTTGTTCATAAAATTCATGGGATTTAGGGTGTGTTTTACAATTAAGGACTATCAATGAGGATTTATGAAAAGGTTGATGGTTCCAACATTGGAATTTCATGCTGTTGTGGCCTCAGTATTCTCATCGTTTACACTAGATTCTGGTTCCATCACTCCTCACTAGGTCGGTCTAGTGCACTTTTTCCCAGGATGATTTGGGACTTCCTAGTTGAGCAGCAGATGGGGTTTTAAGAGGTGAGAAATGTGTTTGATTTTCTTTAACTTTTGGGTTTCTGTTGCGGTTTATCTTGTATTTGGTGATTTTGAAGAATTTTTTTGTTACTTTGAGTGGGTGTGGAGTGTTTCTTATGGTTTTCTCTTATGTTTTATATGGTTTAATCATTGGGATCTGATAGATGTTTCTGTATTTTATGGTTAAGCATTTTCTGGTTTTGGTGATATTTGTTTATATAATTTTTATGATGAGGTTGATGTAGTAACAGTGTGGGTGTTTATTGAGGATAGATGTGGTGGTATGATCTCTGGTGGATCTCATTGGGGATGTGGTGACTATTGGGGGAAAGGCTCAAGGTAGATCACGTCTTTAATTTTCAGGAACTGAGGGGATGGGGGGAGGTGCTTTACATTTTGAATTTCAAATTGGGGTTGTGGTTTTCTAGTTTATCATTTTGAAATTTATTCTTGTTTGATTCGAATACAGTTGAATTTGAGGTTCCCACTTACCCAAAAAAGTGGATTTTGGAAAATAAAAAAATGGATTTGGAAAAATCTAACCATTTCAAGAGAAAATAGGTTAGGGGAATAGTTTATTTACCCTCTAACTATCCTATTATATGAACAAAATGGGTTTATATGAATAAATGGAATTATCATGGTGTGATGACTATAAATAAGAATAAACTAGTTTTTAAAGGTTATAACCTACAAAACAGTATTAATTATGGAGAAACCATTACACTTGTATCAATACTATAATCCATTAGGATTATTCTATCCTATGCATCACATATGAATTTTAAATCATATCATATGGATATAAAATCAACATTTCTAAATTGTTTTACTATAGAGGACATTTATGTAGAACAACCTCATGGTTTTTAAAACTCTCATTTTCCAAATATAGTTTTTAAACTTACCAAAGATCTTTATAGACCTAAATAAGCACCTAGAGATTTGCATGAATGTTCAAGTTATTTTATTTTATCAAATGGTTATTCAATGGTTAATATTGATCCTACTCTATTTAAGAATATATTATCTATAGATATTTCTTTAGTTTAGATATTTAGTGATGATGTCATATTTAGATCAACTAATATAAAATTTAGTAATAAATTTTCAAAACTAATGTAAAATTAATTTGAAATGAGTATAATGGGTGCATTAAATTATTTTATAGGTTTTCATATTTATCAAAAAGATATTGGGAATTTTATTAATTAAATAAAATACATACTTTAATTACATAATGGTTTTAAATTGAAAGTAGTAAAGTATATAAAACCCTTATGAGTTATAATGAGAATATTAACTTGGATGAATCTGGGAAACCTATTTAAAACAACATATAAAATGGAATAATTGGTATTATATTGTGTTTTACAACTAGTAGACTAGATATTATATTTAAAATATGTATTTGTGCTATATTTCAAGAAAAACATATGGAATATCATGTAAAATCTACTAAAATAATTTTAATTTATTTAAAATATAAATTTACCTTTATATACTTTTTCTAAAAACTTATGATTTAAATTGAACTTCAAAATTAGATATAGTTTTTTGGTAGTTGTAGACTATATAGGAAGAGTACCTCGGGAACCTTCCATTTTCTAGGAAAATCTTTGGTATCCTAGTGTATTAAGACACAACACTCTTTTTTTATTATCTAATATTGAATTAGAATATATTTTTGTTGCTAGATGTTGTACACAAGTGTTGTGGATAAAACACACCTTAATGGACTTTGGATTCAATTACAATCAAGTATCAATTAAATTTGATAACTCTAGTGCTATTATTATTTCAAGTAATCCAATAAATCATTCTATAACAAATCATATTGTTTTAAGACATCATTTCTTAAGAGATAATTCTAGGAAAGGTCATATCAATCTTGAAATTACCTCCACTAGGAATCAGTTAGTGGATATTTTCACTAATCCCATTATAAATTTTTTTATTTTATTAAAATAAAATTGAGTTTATTAAATTTTAAATTATTTTAATTTATCTTATTTTGATAAATTTTTATTTTTATTTTTATTTTTTAATTATTTTCTTAATAATTTATGGAAATTAATTTATTTTATCCAATATTTTTATTTTAAAGGTTTTTAGAAAATAAATCTTATTTCTCTTATTTTTTAAATATTATTATTATTAGTGAGAATCGACCCAAAAACCAATTAGGTATATAAGATATATGGTATTCTAGTATGTGGTTTAAAATTTTATTGGCCCTTGACCCTTTTTCCATTTTCATACGTATATTCTCTTAGAAGTCGAATAATCATCATTAACCTCTAGATTGTCTCTCAACCACGAACTAACCAGACTGTCATGGGAAATTTGAATCACGGTTATGAGGGAAGCTCTGATTAATTTAAGAAATCCAAAGGTAGTGGTCCACAATGTAAATTTACTACTGGATAGTCCACTGATATGAATGGATGAAATTTAAGTAGATTCTATTGAAGAAGGTTCTTAAATTTCAAGGTTGGGGTTTCCTTTTTGAAGAAAAGAACTCATTTTTTCTATTTAAAGAAGAGGTAAACTAGTTTATGAGGAATTTTTATTTCCAATTTAGTCAAATATAGGATGTTGTCTACTCAAATTTATTTGGTAAGGAGGTTATGGTTTAATCTATTGAGTTGGATAATATCCTATAATTTTCCCATGATTTGGAATTTAATTTCCGTCAGACCTTGGTTGTTACGGGTTCTGAAGAACCAAGAGAAGAGTGAAATTTTTTATTTGGAACCTCTGCTTTTGATTAGAAGCTTGTAAAGGATTTAGAACAAAAATGGAATGTTTTTTGAATGTTTATTCCGAATTGGATAGGCTAGAGAGCTAGAGATATGGAGTAGGTTTTGTTTCGGGACATGAACTTGTTGTATGTTTTGGTCAACAATCTGAAGCTCAATCTATCGAGGTACAAAATCCAATTTAAAAATCATATTTGTAAAGGAAATGAAAATATAAACAATTAACCTTATCGCAGGTTGGTCTAATTATATTTATATAGAAAAATAAGTGGATCTTAATGAGGGTGTGTAGTAAAATTTCATAAAAGTAAGAACTTGTCTATTGATTTTTTAAAGAGAAACATGTAATTTTAGTACTCTGTTTCAAATTCTTTGAAATATGATTGTCAAGAAGGCATTGCTCGGGGTGATTAATCTCAAACCTCATAATCTAGAGATATAACACCTACTGAGATGGTGTCTTCTAGGTAAGTGTTGGAGATAGTGGCTATCATATCATAGCCTCCAGTTCTAGTTATCATTCATGTTTTGGTTGATCTAGTTTAGTGTTAGTACGTAGATGTTCTTTAAATCTAATCTACTGGTGTTTTTGAATCTTCTAAATTTTATCAGCATATGGAACTTGTTATTGAAATAATGGTACTAGTTACTAAATTGATTACAATTAAAACATCACATGTGGTTTTTATTTCTGAAGGGAGATATGAGACTATGTCTAAAGCTCAGACATTGAATCCAATTCTTCATAGATCACCCATTAATGGATATAGAAATGGTGATGTGGTTATGGAGACTCTTGAAGAATCTCATACACTACCCTCACCATCACAACCACCTATCATGAATGAGGATACACCTTCAGTTAGTAAAATATTAGATAGTTCAAAATTGAAATTTTTTATAATGTTGTAATGGTTGATTTTGATAATCTCAAAGAATATTATAATGATCAAAAATTAGAGTTAAAATATTATAAGTATGATATCATATAACTCAAGGAGTCCTCTATTTCAAAGAAATGTTTTGAAAATATGTTTGGGTTGTAGGATACGCAAACATATTTGATTAAATATATTCAATCATTACAACTTATGAAAAAACATATTTCTAGTGTAATTTATAAATATATTGATGATATTTATGCTCTTATAAGAGATAAAAAATATTTGTTTCCTATAAATTTAGAATTTAATGATCTTGGAGTAGTGATTTTATATCATAGATTAATGTTATAGAATATTCTAATGGTGAAATAAGGTATGTATCAAGACGTCTTTGATGAGATTAAGTCTTTTAGGAAATATATGAAGGAATCCTCGAACACTTTATAAAGTGTTTTACTAATCCAATTTGAATTCATCAATAATTATGAACCATATGCATATTCAACCTCAAAGACTTTAGTTATTCTTTATTTTTAGAGTGGATTTGATTAGATTCTATCATAATTGAATTTTATGCCTTCTCAGCTCAAGTGAATTTAGTGTTTTGTGATTACACTAGTTATGATGCAATAATTGGTGAAATATATTATTAGTGAGTTCCAAGATACCCAAGAAACTATTTGGATGTCTTTTATAGGAACTAATATATCCTTAAATGAAGTAGTGGTATTTTATGATAAATATAATGGGAAGTTGGAAGAGATTATTAATTTATAAAGATACTCAAGGTATGGTTTTTAGATTTTTTGGTCAAGTATATAGAAACCATTAGTGGTTGTTAACCCTGTTGAAAATGGTCGATGAAAAAGTTTAATGTTTGTATTCAGATTCTTTCGAGGTGGAATAATGTGTAGAATCTATATAATCTCTAGTTGTCCCATAGTATATTACAGGAAATGAATTTGTTTTCTATAGACCTCTAATTCCATCCCCTATTCTAGTTTCTCGTGTTCCTTATATGGAACCTATATTTATTCAAGTTGAACCGAAGCATGATTCAATTACTACTCTACTTACAGAATTGTATATCATTTTTTTAAAGAAGTGGATAAAAGTTTAATAGAGTAATTTGTCATTATGGATACAAATATCTAATCTTTGAATGAATGAATGATCAGTATGAAAATTTTAATGGACCAGATCCTAAATAAACTTTCAGTGGAACTTCCATCAAGGTTCATATTCTGATGACTCTTATCATTTGATTAGTCTTACTATGGTCAGTTATCCTCATTATTTTACTTATATTCATATTGATTATTTCATTGGTTTTATAAAAAATAGATTAGAAATAATTGGGAAAATTGATAGATAGGAATCTATAATTATCTTTTAGTTCTATAAGTCTAAAATCATCAAAAGGATAGTCATTTTTTTGATTCCTTATTTAATCTAAGTGGTATAAGAACTATAAGACATGATCCTCTTTATGTTAATAGAAATACTAGATAGAGTATTGATACTTCTTTTAATTCCACTAGGATCTTTAGAAAAGGAAATATAAAATGGATGTTGACTTAGACACTAATCATTATAAGGTAGGATAGTTATCCTATGATCTAATAAATAAAGTATCTTTTTAAGATATCACTTTATATAATTTCATTGTAGGTTAATTAGATCCTAAAAATATTCTTAGTGGACCGGATCATCATTCGAAATTCAAATCTTTTTTTGTATCATAAAGTGGAGATACTTCAAAGATTGGGAAGTAACTGATTCCATATACAATGGTTACTTCAACTACCTATCTAACCAACCAACCTTAAAAACACCTCCACACAAACCATATTCATGTTTTAAACTCATCCCTAAGCCTGGGACTTCTTAATGATGAATTGTATTTGTGATTTTGTGTGTATTGAGTAGATGTAATTTTTTATACATTTTGACAAATAATTAATAAAATACTAATTTATTCATTTGTAATATTTCCCTTAGTGATTGTTATCATTTCAATTTATTCTTTTTTTATCTACTTATTTTATGAAATTGTTTTTCATTTAATATTATCCATATTTTTTTATTATTAATTGAATTCCACTCTTCCCATAATTCTATAATTAGTTTTAGCACAATAATCAAATGGTTCATTACTAAATTTTCTACATTTTTTATGTTTCCTTTATCCTTACCCTTTCTTTTTAATGACGAAAAAAGTGGGATAATTTTTAAATGTTTATCCTATGGTTAATCAAAGGGTGAGAATTAACAAATTAATACAAAGGGGAGAAGTGTCTAACTAAAGATGGAAAGCACTACTTTTTAAAACCAATATATATATTATATAGTTTTTTCAAAATCTTACTAAATATTCTAAATTTTTCATATTTAATATATTATAGGTTTTCTGATCTGTAAAATAGAGGATCTTATTAGACTGATAATGTTGTTCTAATATATCCTATGTACTTTATGTTTTAATGCTCTTAATTACCCTTTAATATATAACTGATGATTTTATTTTTATGTGTGGTCATCAGGTTTTATCATTTTTAAGTGTTTCAGCTATTAAAATACATAAGTCTTAATTTGTATAAAATTTGGAAAAAAATTCCTAAGTCTGTAAAAATTTCATTCATGAGGCATTTGGAAACATAGAGAAATGGATACATGAGCATTTGGATGCATAAATCAACTATGTGAAGTATTCACCTATGTGAAGGATTCGCCTATGTGAAGGATTCACCTATCTCAATTGGATACATTAAAAGATTCTATATGTGACATTCATCCACTTAGATTAATCTATTATATGCAGTAATCAACTACATGAATCAGATACAGAGTGAAATTAGATTTTTGGTTCCATTCGACTATGTTATTTTTCGATACATTAGTTAAAAGACTATGTGATTCAATTTTTCTACATGATGAAAATCCATCTATATGGAAAAATTAACTATGTTAGGAAAATTAGGTATATCGAGAAGACCTACATGAATTCAGTTCTGTGGATAATTCATCCATGTGGAGTAAATCATCTATGTCAATTAAAATGTGTATAAATCATTTATGTGTTGATTTGTAATCATCTACATCATTTCACAACTAGTATTTATTATCGTTTTAACTTGAGTGATATTTTAATACAGTTGTGAAATATTTACATCTGGGATTACCTCTTTATGGTAAAAATTATTATAATAAGAGACAAGTATCAAGAATTGAAATGAGTAAAAGGATAATTAAATAGAATTTACTATTTCGGAGTTATTTTTTAGAAAAGAACATGTGTTTTAAATTACGGGTCACGGATATTATGGATAAGAGTTTTTTAAATTAAAATAAAATCAGTTATATACATTTTAGAGGAGATTTAGAATAAATAAGAAGATTTTTGAGAAAAAACTACGTTTGTAAATATGATTTGAAGATCTCTATCTCTCTCTCTTGAAGTTATTTAATGTTTCTATATTCCACACAAGAAGAAGAATAATCTACATGTTCTTTATTTGTGATTTATCTATCCTCCTTTATATCATTTCTAATGACTCTCCTCGAGCTATTATCTCTTCTTATTATCTATTCTAGAGATTTATTCGTTCTGTCAGTTTTATTTTACCACTGTGATTTGCATATGTAAACACTATTTTTATCATTTATTTCATTATAAAGGTTCCTATTAAAATAATATGTAGGCTATTATATTTAAAACCTTACTAGGTCCATGTTGAAGGCTCTTGTGTTGTTATAACAAGTTTCAACTTCTTTCACTTAGTTGTGCAGTCCCTAAAAAAGGACTAGATGTCCCTAAAAAGGATCGGTCTACTGAAAATCCCCAAAATCATATAGAAGAGGGTTGGTGGAGTGTAATATGGGATTTAGATTCCCTAAACCAATATAAATATCTATCTATAGTCTTCCTCTTATATGATTTTATGTCTACTACTACTTGTGTTTAATAAAGGATCAGAAGTTATTCAATTTTAAAAGAGGGTAGTTTTCCATGAGAATAATTTTTCAAGAACTCAATTCACCACCCCCCCCCCTCTTGAGTCTTTGGGGAATCCAATCAAGACAACATATTGAAAAATGACTCCAAAACTCCTTCTAGAGTAGGTTTAGAGTCAAGATTCAAAAATTAAACTCTAAAATGACACAAGGAATCATCTTTAGAATCATCCAGAGAATATATATATCTAACTTTCATCATAACCATTATAAGAGACATGTTATAAATAACATGATACATGCTCTCAACCAATTTATGTTTCATAAATCAATCAAAATAATCAAAATATAGAGGAAGGTTTCACTCCATTAAATTGATATTATAATGGAAAAATACATTTCCAAAGAACCCTTTCATTTATTTACAACATCAGCTGATAAATAGTCCAAATATTCATTTTCTATAAACACATAAACTTTAAAAATATTCAATCTCATTTGACAAACTAAATAAGATAATTTTATAATTTGATCCTGAGTTAAAATCCAACTTCTATAATATGTAATATATATTATCCAAAATCACATTTAAATCTACCAATTCCATTAAAATAACAATCCCACTCAAACACTATTATGTTTTCTCTTATATTTAAAATATCTCATAAAGGTCAACAAAAAACAAAACTTTTAACAAAATTCCATTTCCTTTCAAATGATTTCTATAAAATAATATGTCTTTTAAAAATAATCTTATAAAACATTAATTTAAATCCAACAAATATTGAAAATATATCCGTAAATATCCAAAAATCTTTTAATAATAAAGAAATATAAAATGGTTCTAAAATCAAACTGTTTCAGGAAATTCACTTTTTATATAAAACTGACCTTTAGAATACACACATAAATAAAGGAAAAACAAAAATAATCAAACCAAATATTATCTAATATTACCAAAACAACATTGAAATCATTTTTAATCCATCTCCAATAACTCAAAATCCTTTTAGGATCCATTATAAATAGAAAGAGGTCTGGAAAATAAGTCCAAGAGGGTTATAGAGTTATGAAAAAAATAGTAGCACAATTTGGATAAACTTGCACCAATTAGGTGTAAATATTTGAGATGTTTCTAGGTCCATGTGAATGGGATCGACTAGCCTCTATACCATGTGATCTTGTAATTCCCCATTTTTTCAAAAGAGAAAACATTGTTCGATAGCAAATGTGATACACAACACTGATGTAAAGAAAAAATGATTATTTAAATATGATTATTTTAACCATTCTATTAAATTTATGGATATTAGAAATATTAACTAATTTATTAAATATCATTATTTCTTAAATAAATTTATAAATTATTATAAAATAATAAATCAATTTTTGGTAATGACTTTTTGTACGTTTTCTTCAAACAAATGATTTACATTTTTTTATAAAAATTTTTTTATAATTATTTTATATAATAATTAGAAAATGTATCTGATAAAATTAACTCTATTTTTGATATCATCATATCATAATTAAATTAGGGTGAAATTTTGGAATTTGTTTGAAAATATATGTTTTTCAATGAATAGTGACAAATACATTTTTATGTAAAATATTATTTTATATTGATAAATTAATTAATTTAAAAGTATAATTATCATTTTAGTTCTATTTAGATTTAAAATAAGTATTTATTAATATCATTCAAATAATTAAATTTTAAATCATCTTTATATCGTATTTTATTATAGGTTTTCTAATCATAAAATGTATTTTTTTGAAAACTGTTTTAAAATGACAAAATGCCACTCAATTATAATTAATTAAAATGGTCAAAAAATAGAAATGACTTAAATTAAATGTTTATATTAAATATCTATATTTATGAATTTAACTCCATATAATTAATATAACGAGATATATAGTTAAAGTGAAATCATATTTTCTATGAAAATAGTTTTTTTCGAAAAACTAATTTTCATTGTGCTTACGAGATTTATTTTTAATTAAATTCATCCACCTATATGAATTTATTTTCATAAAATGGATTCCATATTTTGATTTATATTAATAAATATTAGGTAATAAGTTCAACTAAATTTTTAAACAATATAAACAGTATTGGTAGTAAATACCAATTACTATGGTAAAAGGAAATATGTTAATTAAGGGTAAAAAAATTATCAAATACTATAAAAAAGTAACTATAATAGTATGAATAGATATATTTTTTCATTTATCTAAAATTGTGATTATATTTATTCTTTATTGTTTTTAATTTATAAATTATTTTGTAATAAGTGTGATAAAAAAATTATATGATAAAACACAAATTGTATTTTTTTAATTAATATATAATTTCAATTAAGAATTTTTTTTGATGAATTGGTAGTAAGAACCCTATAATCCTATATGAAAAATGGGGTTTCAAAACCCATTAGGCATAGGCCACTATAGAAAAATTTTAGCATACTATAGCAGCGGGGCACTGTAGCAATGATAGGCACTATAGCAGTGGCAGGGCACTGTAGCAGCGGTGGGTACTGTGTGGTACTGTAGCAGGCGGGTACCATAGAAATACTATTCACATAATGGGATTTGGGCCAAAAATTTGGGCCTACGGGTCATGTATTGGGATAAATTTCCACTGGGCCTTCAGGGTATGTAATGGGTCTCCCTATACCTAGTTAAAGAGGTCTTCGATTTTCTTTAATAATAAATGAGGCTTTGGCCCAAGCCTTTTAAAAAAATAAGGGTTTGAGAACAGTTATTGTAAAAAAACTTGTTATTTTCACTAAATGTTGGTAATTATTTTAAAATAAAAAATTAAAATATTTTTAAAATAATTTACATAAAATAAATATTAAATTTGGAATCATAATTTCAAAATTATCTAATGGTAAATTTTTCATAATTTTCTTAGATAATTGAATTTTTAGGTAAAAATTATATATCGTATAAATATGATTTTAGTTTTATGGAATCATAATGAACAAAAATTGATGTAAAATTACTATAAATGGGATAAAATACTAAAAAATCCCCTTTAAAATAATTTTATTTTTAGTTTATTTTATAAATACATTATAAATCCTCCAAAACATGTAATATATTTTAATGTTTTAAAATCATTTTTAAGAGTATAAATCACCTTCATATAAGAAAAGGAATTATTTTAATAATTTAGTTCCTTGTAATACTAAAATCATAAAAAACACTTCAATTTATTAGAAACCATTGGAAAAAACCATAGCCTAGTTTTTGGTTTTGGATATGTAATTATGTAGAGTCAAAAACCAAGATAATAAATATATCCACCTCTTTTCCTATATAAACCCACCCAAGCTCTCATTTATATTCACTAAAACTCATTTTAGAATGTTTTTACTCTTACATACCCAATTTTTAGCCGTTTAAATGTTCCCCCAATCTCTCAAGAATCCCCTCTCAAGACTTTGACGTCACACACTCAAGTAAGGGATCCTCACCTTCCTCTCCTCCTATCAAATTCAAGTAACTTCTTTGAAATTAGTTCATTTAATTTCAATTTTTTATATTTTAATTAATTCATAAGAATTAACTTCTTATCTATTTGATGTTATTTTAATCATTAATCACTTATTATCCCCTATTTGGACCCTTATCAAAGCTGTTACTAAGTCAAAATTCCGTAAGGGATCCTCACCTTCCTATTTTCTTTTCAATTCAAGCACCTTATTTGGAATTTTTCTTCTTAATTGAAATTTTTATGATTTAATTTATTTATAAAAATCCATTAATGTCTAAATTATGTTATTTTAATGATAAATAATTTATTCTCTCTCACTTTTACATTTTCCTTAACGCATTACAATGCCGAAATTTAGTAAGGGGTCTTTCACTCTCCTCTTATATCAAGAACTCCATTTTATATTTTGTCTTTTAATTACCATTTTATTTTATTTTTATATGTTATTACATATAAACCTTACTTTCTATTTGATTTATAAATGATTTTATCCCCTTTAACTCTCATTTATACCTTCTTTGAACCTTTATGTACACCTGTTACCATGCCAAAATTCTATAAGGGTTCTTTCCTTTCCCTTCCTTATTCAAGTTTCATTATTATCTTATGACTTCTATTTCCAAATTTATAAATTTGTGATATTCTTTTACATGTCCCTATTACTACAAATTTTTTTATTTGTGATGAGAGACATATTTCATTCTCATAAACCCATTTTTATGAACCTTTAAGCGACATCATTATGCTATCAAAATTTCACCATGATCTTCCTTGATAAGACAAATTTGCAGGGACTATCAAACCTATTTCCCATTAAAGGTGTTAAAATTTATGAACATATAATTTTTATTGGGTAATTACACATATTTATTCCACACTCTTTAATCTTGGACTAAATTATGATCAATGAATCCATGTTGTATGATCTATATGGAACACTTAATAATGAGAACTAAATGAATATGATGGGTGTTCCGAGATAGTGCTCCAATGCATTGGTTAATATTTAGTATCATGATACCTTATTTCGGGATAGGGGTGTACCTGATTCCTTCATTAGAATCTTTCCACTATGAGGTCTTGGATTTTTAGCCTTGTCCTATGTTTAGGATATAGTGTTTTAAGTCATTGCCACATTTCTCATTTTATGATTATCATGCTATATAATGCCTTATTATTCATGTCCCTTTTATTCCTTATTTATATGCCTATTATCTAATATTTATCACTTATTCCATGTTTATTCTGTTACTAATATCTCTAGATCATCCATTTATTATGTATATCCCCATGTTATCCCATTCAGTTTTAAGTTTAATGCATTATTTTGAGTATGTTACATAAGTTTTCAATAAATCATTTTAAGGAAGTTTCTATTAATGTTACTGTATATCATGTTCAAGATGTCCTGTTATGTACCTAATTCCCAAATACAATAGAATTATATATATATATATATATTAGGTTTTATTAAGTGTAATTTTATATATTAAATCAAGTATTAATGTGTAAAAAAGATCAGTGTCATTATAGTTGGTATCAGAGAAAAAATTTAGTTATTTTTGGGATTAGGATTGTAAAACTCTAGATAAATCCTTAGGGGTTAGAATAAGTATAAGAAAAACTTCCATAAAATTTTTTAAGTATATAATAATTGGTTTATCAATAAAATACATCCCTATTGGGATACTACAAGTGGATGTAGTTTTGGAATATATATATACCTAGGATTAACAACTCTGACAAGGTGTTCTGTACCGAACTCGGGGTAACCTGGTACACAAAAACGGTCCTTATTGACACTCCCAGGTGATATACTTTGATATATTCATAATATCATTATTAACCATTATTAAGGGAATAAAAAAAATTTATACGAATATATTTTAGGAAATATATCATGGATAACATAGATTAAATCCTATTAATTCATAAGTTGAGTAAATAAATGTAATTTATAAGTTATCCATTTATTATCATTGAATTCCAATTTATGTGTTTAATAGTTTAAAATTACTCATCAATAATGTTTCCTTTATTCAATATAATGGTTGGAAATAAGAGGAATCTAGTAAATACCTTAATCTATGGGTCAAAATATAGACTAAGGAAGTACTTATGCTATTGAAATCATTAAAGTGTAATGATTAAAATGTTTATATATGGGTATTTGAGTGTTATGTTTCAGAAGTGGTATATAAATGAAATTCATGATATGATAATCATGAAAAATCTAAGTATTATTCCATATTTTCTTTTTTTTTATTTAAGGACTTGAAATTTACATTGACTTGTAATGATAACCATTAAAAATGATATAGCAATAAAGTGATATTTTAAAAAAACACCTAATTGATGGACTGATAACCCTTAATAGGTCATTTATATTGGGACAGACATAAAGTGTATAGGAATAATATTTCTAAGGATAATCTTATGTTTAAAATAATTTATATGAATTTTGAATATTTATGTGATGGAAGTTTAGTATAACATTTTCAAAAACATATTACTGGCACAAATATTTTTTTTGATGTGATTAACCATATTTTAAGACATGTTTTATATGGTTTGATGATTATATACCCATTAGGATTACCTAAGATTAATGGTATTACATTTTTGAAGGTGTATGAAGATTGTTTGATATGCCCTTTAAGGTTAAAAAACTCTTTTATTTTGAAGTTATTAGTGTTATATATGGGTATTTATTTAAGGAATGATCTATGTTAAACCATTATGGTTTTTTGAAGAATTTTCGAGACTAATGTATTAAGGTATTATATCAATTTATGATTAACATTTTGCATTCAATAAATATAGGAGGGAAATCTTATTATTCTTTGGTGTATTATGTGAAACATTAGAAGATTATTCTAGTGATTCATGTATAAAAACCCATTTTGAGTTCTCATCGTTTATAGAGAGAAAAAAAGATAATTTTTTAGTACAAATTAATTATACTATTCATGAAAAAATATTTCTGTATGTTCATATTTTAGATGATAAGTGAATTCCTTAACTCTATAATAAAATCTTGAATAAAATATGTTTACCTATTTTGATGAATTGATGTTTATTTTATCCATCATAGATTTATGGTTTTATAGTAATTTACTTTATCTTGAACATGTTATATTTCACACTAAATTATTTATTTTATTTTATATTTCTCTTCCATGTATATGTTTTCACTCCCCATTAATGTTCTCCTACTTGGAAACCTAGTTACGGGATGACCTTCATACTTCCCTTGCTCTTTTTCAAGAAGAAGTTTTATTAACCCCATTTATTATGTGGGTTTTCAATAAAGATATTTAAATGTTTCAAAAAATTTCTTACTGATTTCAAGTATAAATTTCAAGTATTAAATTTATTAATGGTAGGAATAATGTAACACCTCGAGTTTTCATTATAGAAAAATTTGTCCGATAGCCTATGGGATACGCAACACCAAACTCAAGAAAAAAATGATTATTTAAATATGATTGTTTTAAACTTTATATTAAATTTATCAATATGCATAAGATTATATAATTTATGAAATTTATAAATATGTCCTAAATATATTGATAAATTATTATAAAATAATCAATCAATTTTTGGTAATGACTTTTTGTAGGTTTTCTTAAACAATGATATTGATTTATTTTTATAAAAATTATATTATAAGTATTTTATATAAACATTAGAAAAAATATTTTATAAAATGAACTATTTTTCTTGATATCATCATATCATAATTAACTTAGGATAAAATTTTGGAATTTTTTAGAAAATATAGATTTTTCATTGAGTAATAAAAAATATAGATTTTTTGTAAAATTGTCTTATATATTGAAAAATTAATTAATTTAAAAATATAATTATACTTTTAATTTTATTTAAAGGTAAAATAATTAACCTTTAATTTCATTCAATTAATTATAATTTAAGACGTCTTTATACTAGATTTTAGTATAGGTTTATTTATAATCTTAAAATGATTTTGTTTTGAAAATTGTTTTAAAATGGAAAATATCTCTCGATTATAATTAATTAAAATGAAACCTTATTGGAAATTATTTAAATTAAATTTTATATTATATTATATATAGATATATATTTGAATCTATATAATTAATATTACTAGTTAATTAGTTAAATCGAAATCAATTTTTCCTTGAAAATTTGATTTTTTCAAAAATTACTTTCCATCGTGATTGTGGGATTTATTTTAAATTAAATACATCCACCTCTATGAATTTATTTTCATTAAATTTATTCCTTTTTTGGAGTCATATTAATTAATATTAGGTAATAAGTTCAACATAATTTGTGAACAAAATGAATTGTAATTATGAAAAATATTAATTACCATGATAAAAAAAAGAAAATTGGTTAATTAAGGGTAAAAATAATTTAACAAAGACTAGAAACAAAGTAAATATAATATATGAATTTTTATATTTCAATTTAATTAAATCAATTATTATATTTATTAATTATGTTCTTACTTCATAAATTATTTTGTAATAAGTTTGATAAAAAAATTATAAAATAAAACCCAAAAAATATTTTTAAGTAATATGAAATTTGAATTAAGAAATTTTGTTTGATGAATTAAATTATTTATGAAATAATTATATATTTAAATAAAATAATTTTATAAAAAAAATTTATAAAATAATTTTTATTCAATATAAATGATCATATAATTATTATGAAATCAAATGTAATTTTTATAAGGGTTTAAAAACTGTTATTGTCAAAAAACTCCATCATTTTCAATAAATATCAGAAATTAATTTAAAAGTAAAAAAATTTAAATATTTAGAAATTTATTTATATAAAATGAATATTATTTTTTGAATTATAACCTTGAAATTATCCAATAGTGGATTTTTCATAATTTTCTGAGAGAGTTAAATTTTCAGGTAAAAATTAAATATCATATAAATTTACTTCGTGTTTTATGACATCATAATGACCCAAAAGTGATGTAATAATTACTATAAATGGGATACATTAATAAATAAATGTTTTAACTTTAAAATAATTTGATTTTATGTTTATTTTATATATTTTATAAATACATTATGAATCCTCAAAAACAAGTAAAATATTTTAGGGTTTCAAAATGATTTTTTTTATTATGACTCACTTACACATAAGAAAAGATATTATTTTATAATTTTCGGTCTTTTTCCTTCAGAAATAATAAAAAACTATCCCATTTGGTAGAAACCATGGTAAATACCCATGGGATTTTTTTTGGTTTTGGATATTTTATTATGTAGAGTCTAAAACCAGGATAATAAATAAACCTACCTCTTTTCCTATAAAACCCACACAAGCTCCAATTTATCATCAGTAAAACTAATTAGAGAACTTCCTTACTCTTCCCTCCCTTATTTGTAGTCCTTAAAAGGTTCCAATGTCTCTCAAGAATCCAATCCAAAACTTTTGAAGTCACACACTCAAGTAAGGGATCCTCACCTTCCTCTCCTCCTTTTGATTTCAAGAAACTTTATTGAAATTAGTTCTTGTAATTTCAAATGGTTATATTTAAATTATTTTATAATAATTATCTTAATTTACATTTTATTTTACTTTAATGATTAATCAATTATCCACTTCCATTAGGATCCTTACCTAAGTTGTTACTATGCCAAAATTTCATTAGGGATCATCACCTTCCTCATATCTTTTCCATTCAAGCACCTTATTTGGAATTTGTATTCTTAATTTAAATTTTTTAAGATTTAATTTATTTATATACATACCCTACTATCAATTTTAATTTATTTTAGTGATATATCATTTATTATCTCTCACTTTTACCTTTTTTATTAGGCTTTACTATACTGAAATTTAGTAAGGGATCTTCCACTCTCCTCTTTTATCAAGAACTCATTTTTATGTTATGTCCTTTAAATTCCATTTTATTATTTTGGGATATTTTATTCCATATACCCCTTAATTTAAAATTTATTTATAAATTGTTATATCTTATTTCATTCTCATTTATCCCTCCTATAAACCTTTATTTACACTCATTACCTTTCGGAAATTTGGTAAGGGTTCGTTCCTTTCTCTTCTTTATTCATGTTTCATTATTATCTTATGCCTTCTATTTCCAAATTTATAATTTTTTGGTATTCTTTTACATGTACCTATTACTTCCCATTTTATTTATATGGTATGATATACCCCTATCTCTCTCATAAATCCATTTTTATGAACCTTTAATTTACGTCATTATGCTGTCAAAATTTCACTGTGATCTTACGTTCCAAATCAATTTTATAGTGAGTACCATACCCATTTACCATCAAGGGTGTTCACATTTATGGACATATAATTTTGATTTTTTAATTAAACATATGTATTTTTTACTCCTTAACTGTGGAATAAATTATGATGATCAATAAATATGTGTTATATGATCTATGTGGCACACTTAAGCATAAGAATGAAATGAATATGATGGGTGCACCGAGATAGTACTCCAATGCATTGAGTAATGTTTATTATCATGATAATTTATGATGGGATAGGGTTTTACCTGATTATTCTATGGTACATTGTCCACCATGAGGTCTTGGCAGTCTAGCCTTGACTTATTCTTATGATTCTTTGTTTTATGTTTTTTCCACATTTCCCATGCAATGATTATCATGTTACATCATGCCTTATTATTAATATTCCTTTTATTACACATTGATATTCCTATTGTAAAAAATTTATCATTTATTCCATGTTTATTACCATACTATGATTTATATATGAACCCTTAATTATGTATGTCCCTAGGTTATCCCATGAAGTTTTATATTCGAATGATTATTTTGAGGATATTAAATATGTTTTCAATAAAGTATGTTAAGTAAGTTTTTGATAATGTTGTTGTATCCCATGTTAAAGATCTTATGTTAGGTAACTATTCCCAAATAGACTAGATTTTGGTTGTATTAAGAGTAATTTTATATAAAAAATCAAGTTTTCATGTGTACTAAAGAGAAGGTTCATTATAGATCTAACTATGAAACTTTGGTTCCTTTTAATTTTCCCTTAGAAAATATTTAAATCCAAAAAATCATTGATATAAATCAATGGAGGTCAAACCAAATCAAAATAATTATAACATCAATCCAAAAGTGATATTTAAATCATGACAACCAAGGAAATCTTGAGGCTCTGAATGTGGATGAGTTGGCTAGGTTCTCCCCACACCTACCTCTGGAGTTATAACATTCCTAGTTCTAAATTATCGGACTCTCCCAATAATAAGAGTGATCTGATATAATTTTGTAACGAATTATCTAGGTCTACCCTTGAACTGATATCTGATCTAATTTTCTATAAGGCTTGAGGTATTATACCAATCATCTTGGGATGGTGAAAATTACTAGGGTGTCATACTATAATTGGTGAGAATGATTTCATCCTCAAAAAAATCAATAAATAAGTTAACAAAACTATAATGAGAATCTATCATGGTGTTTCCATTTGTTGGATTTCCATTAATATAAAATAAATAGTTATAAATTAAGGAACATTCCAAACATGGAATAATCCTGATAAAAATCCAATAAGAAAAAATCAAGTAAGGTGATTACTCAAGTCTTTTAAACATAGTAATAATGAACATATCATTCTTAATAATTCACAACAAAATTAGTTTGTCATATAAACCAAAACAAGAATGGATTAAAATAAAATACACCATGTTGATTTTCTCGATACATGGTAATCCCAGTATAAATAAACAACTTGATACAACACTTGAATATCTCTTTATGACCCATGATCTCTCACCACAGCTATACATCCATAAATGAGCCTACATGGACATTATTCACAAGAGATCACAATATGGGAACCAGTATAAAAACTTCAGATTTGTATACATGAAAATATGGTTTTATGAAGGGTGTGATATAAATAATCCCAATAGGATTTCACTAATTATTCAATGCCATTAATTTTATTAAAAATTATATAAATTAAATTTTATACATCATTTAAGAACTAATATTTCACAAAATTAAAATATGAAAACATGAATCATACTTTTTTCAAAAATAGTATGGTAAATCATTTAAAAAACACACTTTCTTTCTTAAATACATATATTTAAAACCCAAATAATTTAAACCAAACTCTATTTTAAAACCACTCTCAAACACCCTCTTTATCCCAAGGTTTGAAATCTATAATTCAAAATAGAGAATTATTAAAACATTTAAAGGGTCAACTTCAAAGTTTTTGAAAACCAAAACCACACCAAATATATTCTTCCATAACTACTTTCATAAAACATGAGGTGACACAACCATAATTTATATTTCATCATTTTATATAAATATTTAATATATTTCACTATAGTACACACCCAAGGAACATAATGTTTTAGTTTATTTGGAGACTAGATACATAATCAAATAATTTCATAAAATATCTTCAACATCACCCATAAATTTTTTCTTTCATAATATCCTTATTAAACATGTTTTACTTAAAACCTTTCTTTATAACCTAGTGAAATATGAAGAATAAGAAAGGGTGACCTCAGAAGCTCAGTATGGGTAAATATGGGATAATAAATTGATGATCATATTAAAGCGTAAGATACAAATAAGGTTATGATATCATGATTATAAATAAACAATTTCATACCCAATTTGTCATAGATCATAAATCATTATTCATTGCATAAAGTTATATCATTTCAAAAGACATTAGTCATAATATTGAGTAGTCATAATTAATCAATCATGATCCATGAGATCTTCTCATAATCTTAAGAAACTGTCACTAGAATTAAGGCACAATGAAAAGAATATAAAATCATTTCACTTGTAATGTTTCACTTCCTATACTATAATAGTGAACAAAGTCCCATAGTGGATTGGATGCAATTCCCATTCTATTATTTCATTAATCAAGGTTCGCTCTCGAGACTATCATAGTGGATAGAGTCCCATACTGAAGTGGGTTCACTCTACATTCAAGTTCATATTATCTCATGAGATATAAATTATTACCTAATTTATTAGTGTAATTTAATTAACATACACATAACATAATGAAAACCATATATTTGTGTGCCAACAGATTATAAAAACATTCTTCAATTCATCATAGCATAACTCATAAAAAATAAATGGGTTTCTTAAACATTTTATCATCACATAATAATAATACATATTGATAAATAACATGAATGTTACCATTATATCAATCCCCAATTAATCCAAATTAACATGAAAGGATTTTTACAAAAATGAAAAATATCTCTAAAAGAGCCATTGAACATTAATTTGAAAACATGGAAAAATATGATCTTCCTTTGTAATGCATAAAACTAGAAATTTATATAAAATTGAGAAAAATAATTTATTTGAAAATAACCATACAAAATTATGAATTAATCTTAAAATAAAACAAAGTAAATGATAGTGATAAAATTTGTTTGTGTACTAAATGTTAAAACAAATATTCCTTATACACTTTTGAAGAAATGTACAAAATAACCTCATTCAGAAAATTATAATAGGATTAACATTAAAAAATTACAATTAAAGAATAGTATGGTTTGAAATTACTTTAAATAATCATTAGATCATGGGAACGAAAATTCTTGAAAAAAAATTAAAAATATATACATAGATGAAAATGTTTTTCGAACAAACATAAAATGAGGTTGACTTATCTTCAAAATAATTTCTCTATTGTTTTATATAAAAAAATATAGGATAATGAAATGAAAACATATAAACCCTATGAATTACTATAACAGAATAAACTGTAAAGGTTCAAATGGATAAGTTTTATATAAGTTCCCTCAATGGAAGTTAAACAAAAATAATCTAAAAAGAAATTATATTCTAACATAGACCTTGATGTCAAGTCATGTATTTATTCATACACATTAAAACCTCCTATATAATAAATATATATTTTTTATAAATATATTACATAAATATATTCATACTTAAAAAATTAGCATTCCTTTATAATTTTTATTATCCTTTTATTAATAATTCTTTATTAAAATGAACATTCGGGTGAAAACTTGTCCTTTTTCTATGCATACTTCGGTTCAATGGTTTGGTTCCTTTCACCTTGTTCATGGTTTTATTATCTCAAAATTCTTAATAATTTTATAAGTATCATATTTATACATTATATAAAGTTTTATAACCATTTGTTTAAATTTCGGATAAAAAATGAATTACATCACTTTGTGGATATGGTTTTTGTACTTACACATGAGAAATATTTAATATATTCAGTGGATGAAATAAAATAACATTAAATATTAATTAAACATTATAGAATCATAATTATATTATAAATATCATATATATTGATTAAATAAATCCTTATTACCATCCATTTAAAAATGAAATGAAAAACAAATCGTATCGCTTTGTGAAGGTGGTAGTCCACAAGTACTCACGAGCGATGTTATAATTTTCCAAAAGATGGGAAAGATATTTGAAATGGATATAAAATTAACATTAAAACATCTTATTATAGTAAGGATATTAATTAACTCATGTTAATATGGTTAAAAAACATATTTAGTACATTTAAGATGAAAGAAACATGAAACTATTTTGTAAGAACATATAGATCTTGTTCATGTATCATCCTTTGAGAAGCTCTTTAAGGATTCATGGATCAATAATTAGGGAATAAAATAAATTAAAGGTAATTTATGAGGCTGTTAAAAAATTATTTAGGTTGATATTTTTCAAGAAAAATGGCCCATTTTTTGGAGAGAGAGGAGTGGAGGTTCCAATTTTTAAGTGAAGGGGTGGTGCAATTGTAATTGTTAAGAATATTAAAATATAATAAAGTATACCTCTTGGTAATGTGACTCAAAATTAGAAATTTTTTTAATATAAAATGTCATTATATCTAAAAAAATTAAAAAAATTTATTTTGATAAGTTTGTAGGTCATTTTAATCCTTATCTATTCAGTTTAACAACTCGTTAACCCTTTTAACATTTACTATAGTAATGAAATTTTAACTCATTTACTATTTATAATGACCAAAAATGAATGTTGCCACATCAAAAAGTTTGGAAGTTTTGATTAAAAACATTGAGAAAATTTTATCAAATTTAATTCTTATAATTCATAGAAATATATTTTAAAATAAGTTCGTAAACCATAATGAAAATTATTTCTAGAAAAAATCATTTTTAAGCATAAAACTGAATTTATTCTCATTCCTTGCCAACTAATAACCATTAAATTGATTTAAAAAAATTACTGAAAATATTATCAAAAACATTTATTAAAATGATTAAACTATAGTGATTAATTTAATTTATTAAGATAAAAACACATTGGGCACATAAAAATAGTTTTTCAGTAAAACAACTCATTTTTACTTTAAAATATATTTTTTTAATTTCTAACCAATTGATAACCAGATAATTCTTTTTCAATACATCTAAAATATAGTTCTTCATAATTTATTTTTTCTTATTAATACCCACCAATCTAATTTCTAGGTGACACTTGTCGCATTTAATTATTAAATTTCAATAGTATATCATGGTTTATTTAAACTATGTGTTGTGTTTAAATCATGCTATCAAAGGCATCAAACTTATTTAAGGATAATATATCATAAAATATTGGAGATTTATATGAATCCTTTTAAAACTACATTTTAAATGAAATTTAACTATAAAATAAAAAAATTAATATAATAAAATATCCACTATCATTGAAAAGGAGCATAATAATAAAAAATACATTAGCCACAATAATATAAAGGGTTCCATTAAACCTAAGAATGTATAAGGGGAAATAAAAAGAATCCATTAGAAATCACTAAGGTAATATCAGAAATAAATGAATATAATTCATATGAAAATACGTAGGTAAAAAATATATTCATGGACACACTCAAGTGAAACCATTTATCGGTAGACTCCCACAATCATGCATAGAACTCATATTGACCAGTTCCCACAATCAAATCAGATTCTATATTTTATTATCTCCCACAGTCTAATTGAAATTGTTATATAAATCACACGACCTACACTATAGGTCACAATATAATTTTCAAGTTGAATTAGTGTGTCATAAACCAAGTCCCTTACTTATCTACTCGGGTTCCCATGACATTGTCATGTAGAGGTGAATAAATAATTATCAAAATGATTATCACATACACCAATAAGAAATAAATAATAAACCTCATCTCACCTTCAAACCCCTCTCTAGATAAAATACCTAACTCAAAATTTCATAACATCATGAAATAATACACATGAATTCATCCCTTACTAGGAAAAATATTTTACATTGCAAAATGAAAAGGGATTACAACTAGGGTGTACATTCATAAAGAAAACATCATTTTTAAATTGTTAACAAGTCCTTGAAAACTGAAATTAAATTCCAAATTAAAAATACATTATTTGAAAAATAATATGGATCATTACTTTGAAATCATTATTTTCCTCCATTTAGAGCTATTTAAAAATAAAACATCACTTTAAAAAATTAGTTTCGATATTTAAAAATCAAAATAAAGTCATATTCCTTCTTCAAAATCCATGTTACACATTAAATGGATTCATAGGAATTTTCATAAACACTTAGAATCCAAAAAAATGAATAAAATAAAATACATTAAAAATCCACCATAAAATGTATATAAATCATTTGGAACTTATTATATACCCATCATAGATATCACAAATATGCATAAGTTCATAGAAAACAATTTTAAAAAATTAAATCATTTCATGACATACCAAATACAATTATTTTATAAAAACACCAACCTCAATCACTAGAAATAATTTTCCTTAAATAAAAATTCATAACCATTAGGATAAATATCCTCTATAATCCCTTCTAAATCATCTTGAAATCAAAAGAGATATTGAATGAATCCTATAGATAAGTATATGTAAATAATCTCATAATATATCAATGTTTTACATCATGGATTAGGATGAAAATAGGTCCTAAGTATGATAAATTATATGGTGGTGAAATGGTAAACCCACCATTAAAAAACCTAGATATGGGTTCTCCACGGTTTAGAACTTTAAACCATGGATTTATGAGCCCCCCTCTAAGAATTACATGATCCCCATACACATAACCCCTATGGGGAAGCCCCACTATCCACTTTAAATTTTACATACTGAATCCTCCCTCACACCATAATATACACCAAAATATAGGACTCTATGTTCCCCTCTAAACATTTACACCATAATTAGACCATGATATGATGGTCACTGTTTTGTTCACCTAAACAGCTAGCATGGTTGGCCAGCAAGGGTGTCTTGGACTACCTTTTTTCTCTTAGGTAAAAAGTCAAAGTACCCAACAAACCATTGCCTAAACCATGATTTAGTTTTGAACACCATTTCCAGTAGGGAGTTATCTCAATTGGTACACACTATGAAAAGACCATTTCATAGGATCTCTCCACATTTCACATACCATACTAAAACCAATACTAATTTGGTCTATGGCCATGGAATGTTGAGGTCATCCCAACCTTAAACATCCCAAATCCCTAAAAAAATTTAAAATAACCCATAATTAAATAATATAATCAAACAATAACGACATGGGGATTTCACTGCTAGGAAATAAGTGACTAAATCAAAAAAATAAATGAATTTTCTTCTTGATCAACACATTTTTTAAATATCAAGTCAATAATAATTTTATAAATTTTGTTATCATTTAAAAAATATTTTTTGGATTCAATTTTAAATTTTTCTTTTTCTTATTCTTATAAATTTTAGGGAAAATATTCAATGACTAAAAAAATCATAACTAGAGTATACCTTGATAAATTTTGGACTGAGATATTAAAATGGAATAATTGAGAATTTATAATAACACAATATTCAAATAAGAAGAATTATATATTACAATGAAGTGATTGGTAAGAAAATTTTCTATTCCTGGTTATCCTTTATCCATAGGTCAAATTCATGATGTGTTAAAATCTAGCTTATTAGCCTCAATTTAGAATCACATATTTTATATAAGAAAATTAAATCTTATTATACTATGATGATTTTGAATTTAAAACCTAATAGATTGAGATTAAGTTTATCTATAGAAAAAATAATAGTTAAAATTTATTTTCAATTAAAATTTAAATTTTATTTAGTTTTATACAACGCTTTTGATAAATAGTAGATGACACCTTGAATATTATAATTTCATACAAGGTTTTTGGAATATCTATATGATATATTTTATCCAGTGATATTAATTGATAATGAAATGATATTTTTTAAATAACTTTTGAGTTAAAAAAATGATAGTATTTGATAAAGGAAAAAAAGAGAAATGATGTCCTAGGATATGGTTATTGTATAAAGTGGTGGTTGCATGAAATATTTCTGTGAGATATTTCCAAATATATAAATTCAAGAGGCATTATGAAGAAGTTTCAAATTTCAAAACAAATGTATGAGGGACTCTCAAAAACATAAGATTGAGTGTGATTGTGCTATAAAGAGAAATTTTTTGATAAAAATAGAGAAACTTTTAAGAAGGAATAATAATGATCAACTAGATACTTACCTAGTTTCTAAGAGAATAGAAAATTATTATTCTGATGTCCAATGTTCATTGGAAAGTAAATATTACTTGAATTGGTTAGTATTCTAAATACTGAGGATGATCTAGATATTTTATGATCTAGAGAGAGTTTCGAGACCAATTTAATTGGTCAGCGTTATAAGTTGCTGATGTTCTTGAATAAATGTATATGATAAGATAATTGGTCAGATATATTATTTTTAGAATATCATATTCATGTGGTGTAGAAGAAACCAAGATTTATTTAAGGTCTTTCTTGTTTTGGATCAAAAAAATTAGATGTATATATTGTGAAGTTGTACTCTCATGTTTGACTTAAGAGTTGGAACTTCAGTGGTACTCTATATTGGGGAAACTGTGTGACTCAGTGTTGGTGTGTGAAGAACCATGGGATAAGATAAAAACATTTAACAGACATTGTAATTGATAAAAAATTATATAATCTATGGTTTGAGTAAAGTAACTAAATATGGCAAGTAATTCATTATTTTGGTCAGAAATTAATAAATATCGTGTGTTATGGTCTCTTATATTTCTTGTACATAGGTGGTGAGAATATGATTTATTACAAAGTGTGTGCATAAATGTTATAAAAAACTAAATTTTTTTAGTTTAAGTGGATAAATTTTAAAAAAATGGTATCATTTAATCACCCCCTTCCCCTCTATATAATATCATCAATATCAACGAAATTAAATCAATTATAACCACGTTGATACCATGGATAATGAAACTAATGTTGAGGGATTTGATGAGGAGGTGTATTTCCAAATCATGGTTTATGATAAATCACATAAAGAATGTGTGCATAACCAACACCATAGGTGGACTGAATACTTGGAAGTTTCAAATGCCCAAATGCCATGTACTCAAAATGGTTTATCCTAAGATGAAGTGAAAGGTGTGGTTATATCCCACTCACCAACCATGAATTTTGATAAACTCTTCCCTAAAGATAATATGATATTTTCTGAGTCTAAGATAGATGAATTGATATAGTTTAATGTAAATTTACTCAGGGTAAATTTTTATACAATGTAAAGATCCAATGTTGGAGCTGATGAATCTCCTCCAATGAAACTTTCTAATCCAAAAATAAATTAACAACCCATAAGATTTTAATATAGACATATGATAGGATCGAGGTCTAAACATATGGTGAATCTACCTCTAAAATCTACCTATTACCATTTTTTCCTATATTATACTTGTAATTACCATCGCTTGAAGCAATAAACCCTATACTGGATCAAGATGAGTTTCAAGAATAGATGTAGGTAAGTTGACTATATCAACCCCCAACTATACTCCCTTATTGATAATTTTATAAAAAAATAGTACTAAAAAATATCACTTAATCTATGAAGTCTCTGTCTAATCATATGGAAACCATATAGGGGTGACACACCCTAGTATAGCTAGAAAGGAATCCATATCCTGATCTCGTGGATATAACTCCTCGAATACCCAAATCTCACAATCCCACCTTAAAAACCTTCAATGTTATAGGGGTCCATAGTAGTAAGTGATGCCCTTCATGTATTTATGTGTTACCATGATGGATTCACCAGAACATAAAGAAGCATCAATGTTAAGGTGCTTCATGTAGACTCTAAATGGATATGCTTTCAACTTGTATAGTAATCTACTAGCTGGATCTATTATAACATTGAAATACCATCATCAATAATTCATTTAAAATTTAAGAACCACATTGAGGAAGAGTACAATCCATAAAATCTCAAATTACAAGAAACCTGAAAATTATAGGCTCTCATATTTCATCACTTGATTGAATGGTATGACATTATATTTAAATTTTTAAATCCAATAAGAGACACTACCAAAGATATACATATAAAATATCCAAGATGATTTGAAAACACCATTTATTCTCATAAAATATCTAGGTATATTTCATAAATTTATAACTATTTTATAGAATCTATAATATTCCATTCTATTCTCTGAGAAAAAATATCATCCAACACTAATATCTCAATAGAAAGGGATTGGAAAATCATAATAGGTGACTGTTATGCTCAAACTATCGTCAGTGTTTACTCTCTCTCCTAAACTCATTCAATACCATATAGTAACTCCCCATGAACCATTTTGATAGAAATAATACCCCCTTTAGAAAGGAAATAGGGAGATAAATCTCCCATAATATGAAGACCATAATAAAAAGGATTAATATTTCTAAAAAGGGAATGTTCTGGGATACTTCATTATTTCCATAAAAATAACCAACTCAAGTTGTTGGAGCCCAGAAAAATCAATGAGATCTATCTCAAAAATCACCCTA
The DNA here is from genome assembly GCA_963277665.1 of Viscum album. Taxonomy (NCBI): domain Eukaryota; kingdom Viridiplantae; phylum Streptophyta; class Magnoliopsida; order Santalales; family Viscaceae; genus Viscum; species Viscum album. Next base: position 1,787,529,442 of record OY728165.1, on the reverse strand, counting down.
ATTATTACCCTTATCATTAGAAATCAGGATATAATATCTAACTCAACTTTATATTTAAGATATACTCAAGATTATAGTTGACTCAAGGCAGTTTAACTTGGGAAAACCGCTGATATATGTGACATGTGTCTCTATTGTCCACTAAAAGAGGAAGGATAACTGTAGGAAGTCCCTAATAATGTCATGTGGAAATTTTTTTACTTGTTGAATAAGAAATTAGTTAATTATGAGCACAATATTTTTCAATAAAAAATAAATCAACTATTTAAAAAAATTAATTCCTCTAAAAAATATTCATCCTCCTAGTCCTCCAAAGGAAATCATAACCAATTAATGAATAATTTTTTATGATAGGAGGAATCTTAGCCAAATCCTATACTGATCTAGACCACTCAATACTTCATACCTCTAATATTGGGAGGATAAAAACGTCCCCAAAAAATAGAAACCTCGGTAGATAAAAAGCCTCAGTATGGATCAGTCAACATTATACACTTAACAAACCACTTCTCTAGAGAAAAAGAGATATTTGAATTAAAACTCCATATTCATGGTTGGGGAGGTGGTTTTAGAGGTCAATGGGTATTTGGAAGTTAATGTCATGGTAAACCATAGTGTTCAAGAATATTTCCCACTAAATACATATAAAAAGTTGAAACCCACATGCATGAACTCAAACAAGACTAGTAGAATCGTCAATATATGTATTAATGTTATAGGGTTTTTTCGATATTATCATATTATAGTACCATTTAGAAATATTAAAACATTATGTTCTTGATTGATATGTATGAATTATACATCAACCCAACCCATATATGAACAAAATTCCCCTATTTTAATAAAGGATGATAATATTGACATAGATGTATATGGATCCAAATCCTTAGTCTAGGGAGTATCCCCATAGTAAGAAGTACAGACCCCTATCCCATAAGTATGCAATCATAAAGTATGTATCCATCATCTTAGTTAAGCATTAAATCATGGATTCACTCCCTCTCTTGAAGTAACTATGGAAGGCATTCATTGAGTCCCTTTAAAGTCCTCAAGTGTTTGAGGTTAAGGTCATTACAGTTGAATTATACTATGTGGACACCATCCCCACTCAATTCCATATAGTCATCTCATTTATAGAACAATATTGGGAGGTTTCAATATGGGTATACATTAGACCCCATTTCATGTATAGAAATCTCAATGATGATGAACTACATTGATCCTTGATCGATAAAGACTCAAGGATCAACCTCATCCTAGTATGAACCCTCTAATGTTTTTCTATAGTGAGGCCGACATGTATTTATCCCACATGGAAATCCAAGGATATGAAAATTGTGATAAAAATCTACATTGGAGGATCAACTTGTGAACCTAGTTCATAAAACGTCAAATTTGATTTTGAGATCATGGTGGTCCAATAGGACGCAAACTTTTATGCCTTTCAAGGGAGTCCATATATCGATGCACATATTGACATACCCTTATCATACCATCAATTCCTAAAATATTCTACCAATAGATTGATCAGGGTTCTATACCATGATAATGTTCCCATTAACTCCTATGGATATCAGTATATAGACATGAGTTTCTATAAAAGGTAGGGGTGAAACTAATAGTACACAATACCATCTATATTACCACCCCAAGGTCTTAAAAGCATCTCCTACCAAACCATTCAGTGAACTCAGTGTGGAATACATATTACACATCAACTAGATTGAGGTGGTAACCCTAGATCTTGGGAGTCAGTGGATCATGTGTGTCCTACTAGATGAGAAGAAAAAACGCCAAATCAATTTCCTTAAAAAAGATGTCTAGGTGGATTCCCACATTTAATAGCCATAACCATTAGAGGTAAGGACCATCCTACAATCCATGTAGAATAACATTAACCTCAATAACCTCTACTTGAAAGCATGTCTAACTAATATCCCAACTACCCATTGAAGTCCCTTGGATAAAATAGACCTTATCCCTTATTCAAGGAGACAAGCATGATCTTTATGCCTATTTCCCCCATCATATAATATGAGCTGAATCAAATGAAACTAGTTAGTAAAAATAAAGATATATCCCTTTGGAATGCAATAATATACAAGAAAAAAGTTCCTCTGATAATAATACCCATAATAAAGATACCACTATATTATATCATATATCTTAGGATGTTAATCAATCATCTACCAGCAATTGTGAAGTAAAGTAATTGGATGAATAAAATCTCCAAGATTCCCCTTTAATATTTGAGGATGGTGTCTTGAACACCATTGATATGATCTGATAAGTAAATCCTGGTACCAAGTATGATCTATGAATGACATTAATTAGTGCCTCTAGGAGCTCTGAATAACTATATTAATACATATACATCGTGAAGAAACACTGAGATGTGATTTCATAGAACTATATAGAAATTCCAAGGTTAGATCCCAGAGTTTATACTCATCACTTTGCTTTTTTGGATAACCATTATGGATAAAAACTATTGGTTTGAATAATTCTTCCACCTCTTTTCACTAATGTGAAAGTTGTACTTGATAAGCTCATCAAATCAAACTTATTATGGGAGGTTAAATACTCAAAATAGTTTTCTAACATAGTACATGTCAATAAGAAAAATAGTCATATAAGGGTTTATATTTAATTATAGGATCTCAATCAGCATTTCCTGAAGGGTCGCTTCTTGGTCTCGATCACATAAATTTTGATTGATGTGACATACTGCTTCTAGTACCTCTTTTTATGGGTGATTATTCTATATATCACTAAATCTAGATGGATCTCAAGGACGAGAAAGCCACATATTTTAGAGAACCCTAAGAGTTTATAATAAGTAATACCCTTTGGATTGATGAGCATTTGTTTTATATATCAATGATTCATACACTAAATATTTAATTCCTTCCTAGGGAAAACCATGGAGATCTATGTGGATGATATGATGGTCAAATCTCATCAATTGTGTGATCTCATTTGTAATATGGAAGTAATTTTCAAAAAACTAAAATAACATAGATTGAAGACAAATCCCTTGAAATTTTATTTTATAGTGATGTTGGGAAAATATCTCATCACTGTATCACACCACCATAGTGTCTATGTCAATCTTGAGAAGGCCTAGGAAATCCTCGACATCCATCCTCCTTGAAATTTTAAAGATTTGATAAGACTCTAGGGATTACTTTCTTATATTAGGAGTTACATATTCAATCTCACCAATGGATTCCAAACCTTAACAAGAATGATGAAAAGGGACTCATTTACCAGTGGGAGGAATATTTTCAAAGAACCTTTAAAAAAATCAAGTAGTATATTCTACACCCACTAGTTATGATGTCACTAGTCAAAGTTAATCCTATCATAATTTATTTTGAAATAATTAATCAATCACTTCATGCACTCCTTTTTCTAAAAAATGACATAGGAAAAAATATCCTATAATACCTCATCAAGAAAATACATGACACCATGACCTGACACTATAACAATGAGAAGACTTTTTCCTTGTTAATCTTTATGGTGTAAAAGTTTCAACACTACCTAAACCATCTTGAATTATACTGGTATCACATGTTTATATTCTCAATAAAATACTCTATAGTTTGATGCTAATCAGTCTTATATAATAGTTGGTAGTTATCTTATAACAATTTGGTATTATGTTCATTTCATAGATGGAAATCAAAAGAAAAACATTTATTGGATTTTCTCATTGAATAAAAAACCCTATAAAGAGAACCAATAAAACTATATCTCTCTAATGAAAAGGTTTTCTCCATTAATCACACTACCCAAATGTGGGATATTTACTTGGATGGTGCCTCAACGAACCAGATTGGAATATGGATGGAAAACCCAAATCTTAAATTTTGTGGTATGGGGGTCATGATCATCTCCCCATAAAAAATATAGAATCATTCCTACTATTGTAAGGTTTCACCAATAATGAGGTAGAGTTCCTATCACTAATTATAGGTTTGTATTTGGCCCTAAAAATACCAGTGGAACTATTAAACCCCAAAGTTGATTCATTATTGACTGGTTGAAATTAAAAAATTTATTCCAAAATCACTTTTGAGGGAAAGTAGGAAACAGAACCAGTTTAAAGCAATGTGTTAGTTAAAATAGTAAGAAATCACAAAATCATTAAAAAACTAAAATTATTGGAATCTTTAACCCTATATATCCAACATTTAAGTTCATGTACCTATATGTCCAAATCAACATTGAATAAGTGTTAAAAAAAATTTCTAGATTGTCCTAAGCTTGGATGCATTCCTCCTTGTTAATCCTCCTTTAATTGAATATATGTACTAAATTTCGGCCTTTTTTCTAATAAAATCCATTGTATCCTCATTTACATTGACTCTCATTACTCTTTATAAGATTTTTTACACCTCCTCCTTTAAATACTTATTCTAGGAAGATCCTTCCAACAATTATTTATTATAATTTATAATGATATCTAGATGTTTTCCTTTTAATTTTTATTTTTCCCCATCCATCTTATCTTCCAATCCGCCCTACCCTTATTCCTTAGGGTCACCACACTTTGTCTTTTTCATTCCACTTAGTATATCTGAACTCTTCTTGTATTCTAGGTCTTGGTTTTTTTTCCTCCAACCATCACCTTGTTCCTTCTAATAGACCTTATTTCCATCAGCTTAGCTAGCTGGGAGTAATCTTTTTTACCTTTAGTTTTCTTTTCCTTAACCATAATATATCCCCATGCATCATGGTTCCCCTTATATCCCTTATTCTTCCTTTTAATATGATGTCATTTATGTCAATCTCCCTCTACACTATCATATGATAATTGGATAGATATATATTCATCATAATTAGCCTCATAGAAAACAAGGTTAACTATAGGGATCTCCTTTGATAAGAGAATATGCATGCCTAAATCACCTGATTCTTGAGTCCTCTATTCCTAAACTAGCCAAGGGGACCTATGATCCTACTCTATCCCATCCTCATATAACCCTTTAAAATGATTACTTAGATTAACAGGAAAAATTATCTTTCTTGGACTTATCCTACTTACTACCTTCTCCCAACCCCTCTAAAGTATAAGATTTCTGAATGGAATTCTCCTAGGCATTGTCACCTAATTAGTCTCCTTCGTTATCTTCTTGGTTTACATCCTCATGTTTATCTCCAAATCCATTACAAACTGCCTCAACATGAGATAAGTATTGTTTTATTAGGGATACTGGTTCCCCAAACACAACTTTTCACACCTCTTCAACCCCTTCTAGACCAGATGGGACCTCCCTCTAATTAGAACCATATTGCTCAATAAAAATTTGGTTCACTATAGGGTTATCAGTATCCTCTTACCCAAACATCAGTCTATGGATAATGTGATTCCTTTTTCAATCCATGCAACTTCGATGACATGATGATACAAGATGCCCCAAACATTTGGAACATGGGAAGTAATCAATCTAGGACTCTGCAACCATCACTTTATTCCATAGAAATCCTTTACCAACCATGATGAAAACCCATTCCACTAGAGGATTTGAAGATTCCCCCTCAATAAAGATTCATGGGGATATCGGGTGACAAACAACAATTTTTTAACTATTAGAACATAAATAAAAAACCTACCATATTTCACAGAATACTGATAATAGATAGATATTGGAAAGGAAATGGTAATTTTGGAAAACTTTCCCACACCACCATGGAAGGAATGTCTCATTTAATGTGAAATACACAAGAATATATAAATAGATAGAAGTGGAACCCATTGAGGGATCATGGTGCTTTGGACCAGGCGGTAATCAGATCATCCTCCGAAGAAAATTGTAGCATCATATTCCTCTTTTCAAGAAGACCGACCAATGATCATTCCTATAGACCCCAAAAACCCAATAAAAAATTAAAAGGATTCAACTAAAGTTCGATGATTCCTAAAGTGATCCACCAATGTTAAATAAAGGATATCTGAATCCTATGTGGACTCTTTAGCCAAAATTGATAGTTGACACAAACCATTGAAGAGATATGGAACCTTAGGCAAAACCAAACTCTCTGAGAAATGAGGAAATAAATCAGGGTCATATAATGGGATGAAGGGATGATTCTTAGAACCAAAATATATTGGAGGAAGATATCCCCCTACATCATGGAGGGAGGTTCTAGATTCATGACCATCACCACCTTAGGGCATCTCCAAGATAAGAGGTAATGAACATCTTCTTTCTTATTGGTGATTCATAGTTGGTAATTAAGAAAACTAACAATGAATTTTTCATCAAAAAACTAAGTAATTAATCACCATGAATGATTATATAATAGTTTTTCTGATATTGTTACCCTTTTAGTTGAAAATAGTGCATATAGAATGTTTAAAAAATGCATGGGTTGATACCATTGCAAATGTACCTCCAACCTTAGATGATCCAGACCAATATGAAATAGTAATCTACATAGTGAATTTTAGGGTGGTCTCTCTATTATTATATAATAATATTGATGAGATAAATTAAATAGATATACCCCTTACATAGATGTTTCCATACCTTCAACATTTGGGACGATAACTAATTGTATGTCTCATATAATGGACTACTTCTCAAATGGAATTCTTCCAAAAGATCATTCAAAAAGGGAAACGATCCATCACTAGGTAATGAATATTGTTTTATATGAGATACAAAACACCCAATAAGTCTTCTACAAGAGAGGTTTTTAAATATTTCTACTCAAATACATTGAAGGGGGAGACATCTTCATGATTATAAATAAACTAAATTCTATCGCCTATGGTGCTCATTAGTTCAGAAGAATGATTTACCATAAAAATAGAATACATGGTTATTTATATACCTTACCAATATATTATTGTATAGGGTTTAACAATAAATTCTTGGAGTTTTAGGTTTATGTAAACTTTATTCACCAACCCCCAAAGTTAATACACAATGAAAAACACTCCAATTTATTCACCATTTGTGAAATTTATGTCATGGGGTCATATGACCCAGCTTTAATTTAGAAGTTTACATTTATTCATACTACCATTGACTTCTTCTCAAAATTGTTTGAGGTTATACCCCTAAATGAAGTTGGAAAAAAGTCTATGATCAACTTTGTGAAGTCAAACATTGCTACCATATTTTTGATCCCTCATAAAATATGAATAGATAATGGTACATATTTGTTTTCTTCTAGGTGGAGGAGGGTATATCAAAAATATAACATCCCATAAAACCATCCATACCACTATCATGAAATGGTGAACCAAAAAATCGATTCCTTAAGAAAAACTATATTGGATAACCTTAAAATTATGGTGGAAAAAAAGATATCTTGTCCAAATAAACTTTTGCATGCTTTGTGGGATTATCACACCACGACACATTCCACCATGCAAGTGTCCCCAAAATTTCTTATATGTGGAATGGTTTTGGTACTAACCATAGAGGTTTATCTCCCCACACTTCCTAATTCACTGTACAATTAGTTATCTAAAGACAAAAAACCAATAAAATTCTTTCTAATTTTGAATGACTCGGTGATAACAAATTCCACATAATAAAAACATGAATTCCATCAAAATAGATTCGCATGAGCATTCAAAAATATATTTCACATCTTATAATTAATTCTAGGATAATTGGTGATGGCCTTAAGGAATCCCATGATACCTAGGTAGAAACATCTAAAACATGATCTAAAGTGGGAAGGAACTAATGATTAAATAAGGTCTATTCCAACAAAGTATATTCCCTAATCACAATGGATAAAGAGTACCTCACACCATATATAATGTATGGTTTGTTAAGAAATACTTTGAATTATTTCACATTATGGATACATCCTTATTATATGTTATTAAACTTCATGGGAATATCTTTTTTGTATGACACTAAACTACAGTGAACTGATCTATTTGTTATGAGAAAAAAACAACTTAGAGAATCCAACCATATATAGCCTAATATGCATCTTTCATGAGGGTTGATCATATGTGATAATCCTTAGTACACTATTTGTTTCACCCACTATATTGAACTAAGATATGAAATATCAATTTTATCAACATACGAGCTTGATAAGTTTGAGTATATATTAAAAAACTTCATGTTCCTTGATTCATGTTCCTATAGGGAAAATACTGATTCTGATATCTCCTATCCTAGGATCGGTCTCAAATTTCATCACCATCAAGACACATTCTCAATGAGGGGCTTCATCCTTACTACATGATGTTAAAGTAAATGAAATTTACTTTCTACAAGATGATAAACTACATAGATGGGTCCTTATCATATAACCTTAAAAATTATGTCATTTTAGTCCTAGTTTCATGAATTTATATTACATAAAATATTTTATTTTGTGTGGATATTCACAAATTATCTTATAATGAGAAAATAATTCCACGTGTTTAGACTATGTGTGGTTTGATTCCCATTATTTTGGGATATATAGTGATTCCTGGTTCTAACATCCCATGCACAGTTACATATTCAACTTATATTTTATTCTTTTAGGTGACATAGCCTTCACCAATTCAAAATAGGTTTTCCTTATTCCTGTGACTATGAAACCCATATAAAATTCATGATTGCATGAATCTAAACTAAATAGAAATATTTCCTCACCATCTAATACTAAACTTCATGGTCAATATCCATACATGTTTTGTGATCTCTTGCAATGTGATTGATATTCTAATTACCCATGTTTCTCACACTAGGAATTACTCACATGAGTTTAGGGTTACTTTTTTATTACATTTATTATCTTGGTTGGTATGAATCATACATAATATCATGGAGAAAAATTCCAACCTATATAACATTAAACTATATATCATGAAATCTTTATCATGATACCCTGAACTGTATAAAATTTATGCCCTTGTCACATGATACAAAAATATTCAATGAACAATCTTTTCTATATTCCCTAAAACTACTTAGATTTATATGAGATACAATACCTTTTTATTTGTGAATGAGCCATATCTACATATATATATTATAAATAATAATGTTTGAATTGATTTCTATCTGGAAATGATATGTAGTAATGTTGAGGTCTCTTAATTTTGGCTTATCTACTAATTTTAAAACCATTCAATTCACTTAAATAAGAGTCAGATCCATGTAAGGGTACCATGTGAATAGTTCTTTTGTGAAATCATAAAAAATAATTCCCCTATAATTAAGGTTACTTGAACCTCCAGTTTTATGCATACTCTATAGACCTTCTCCGAGTCCCAATTATAAACCGTTGTTTTTAAGAAATTACATAGATGATCCCATCTTTTTCTAGGTACGTCCCTCTCTAAATTTTCCATTAAACTTATTGTGGTTTATTTTTTCATTATATTTAAACCTTGGTGGTGGTTTATTTGTCTTGGATGTCTGTTTTTTTAATAAACATAGACTTGGGTTCCAAGGATACTTTAAAAAATAGAGATGATCCATGCAGAGATCCTTTTAGGGGTAAATGACCTAAATTGAGAGGATGTATGTTTTTATGAATTAATGGAGTTTGGATATAAATGGGTCAATAATTACCAAGTATTCTTGTTAAGATAATAAGTGTTAAAGGAGATTGTGTTTTTATGAGGAAACTGGGTAGAAAAATTTTCTTCAGAATAATTACACACCGTGAAACTATAATTCAAACCATTTAATTGTTTCTAGACACATTCCATGAATGGTTACAAATCATGAACTAATTCATGACAAGAAGAGATTAAATTTCGTGTAATTATATTTCATGTCATGTACTATTCAATTGGAATAAATAATAATTAGCAGCGATGGGTTTTATGGTGTATCACTTTAAACAATTACACACTGTTTAATTTCTTGGGTAGGTTTTTAAAAGGGTTTTGTGTGGTTGATTTTCCATTAAATTCACATGAATGTATCTCCTATTAACCAAGGGTGACCTTATAGATGATTTTAGAGTGGCTCTCAGGATTTTGGATGTCCTGTTTTCATGATCAATCCATGGTATGTTATTTTTCGTTGGTTTCACTCTTCTCGCCCTTCATTCTACTACTGTTTCAGTGTAATCTCTTAACCCTATATGTTTCTTTTTATGATATTGATTGATTATGATCTAATAACCATATTGATTCATTTTCTCCTTATTTTTAAATGAATTTTTCTACTAGAAGAGTTGTTTGATCATCAGATAAAGGTAGTTGGTCTAAACATTAACCCTATGGTTTAATAATTGTCAAGTATGTGTAATATTGAAACTGTGCCAATATATCACACACCTAAATAAATCTTAATGATGAATTGAATTATTCTTTAGAGTCTCTTTTATATCTAATTGGGTTTTTACTTGGCATGTGGCTACTATTCGGGTGATAGAACCTTTGATTATAAATGAATTCTGTAATGAATTAATGTGTGTATAACATGACAACGATTTTGGGTGATTGCTTGACATAGAATCACCTTTGATTGGATTGTTTAGTGAGAGAAATGGAATTTTGTTTTTTATGACCAAATTAATAAATGAGATGGTAAATTTGAAGATAAATTTTAATTTTCATAATTAACCATTAGGGATTATGATGAGATATTGTGATATCCTTATTGAAAATTTCTATGTTGTAATGATTATATAAATCATTGGACCAACTTAATTGTTGAAATGATTATATGGTAAACTATCCCAGATTAAATAATGAAATTATTATATAGTAGACTTATCCCTAAGAAATACTGAAATCATTATATACCAGGCTTGTCCTTGAGACATGTTGAAATTCTTATATACTATGCTTGGCACTGAGACATGCTGAAATGTTGATATACTAGGCTTGCCCGTGCTAAATTATAAAATGATTATATACCAGGATCAAACATGATTTATTGTTGACATGATTATATAGAAAGTATTGACCCATTTTTGTGTAATTTTTATACCTTGGTTATAAGGTTATGGTTTTCATGGTCTTAAGACATTTTAAGAGACATTCCTCCATGGCGTCGATGAAGGTTATGTTATTACATGGTTATAAGTTTTTGGTCGGCATGATTGTGAGACACGCTCTGATATATTTTGTCATGGATTCGAATCAGGATGATGTGGTATTAATTTAATTGTTTAATTAATTAATAAACTTTTTTATTTCATTATTGTATACACTTGTTTTCATATTGGTTATGTTTAGACACGGTAGTATCGACCAAATGAGTTATACTTACACCCTATTCATACCATCATTTGGTACCCAAGAATATTATATGGATGTAGTTTTGGACAAGGTAAAAGGACCTTGATATTGATTTTTTTCTTGCTAGATGGGCTAGAGTTTGGATATGAGACCGACATTGGTTTTAGGACCGAGGACTTCTGAGAATTTATTTTAGTATTCTAGCCTTTTATTTATATTACTTCAATCATGACATTTCTTTTCATTCCATTATTTCATTAAATTATTCCATTATTATTTATTAGATTATTTAGTTAGATTTATTGTTATTTTCGAGTGTATCGTATTTTTTCAGTTTTTTCCTCACTTTGATGTTTATTCATTTATTTATATTTCATACTTCCAGTATATTGCAACTTTGTAACCAGTGGGTATAGTCTCCCCACTATACTTATCACACCCAATCTCCTAGTTGGTATCCTCTGGAATATGAGGAGTCATGATTGAGGTCTTGTAACCAACCAGTTTTGGCCACGTGAGAGAGTGTCAGATTGGGGGAGGTTACTAAGCAGTATCAAAGCACACTAATTTTTCCATGTTTCTTTACTATTTTTGAAAGGTATAAAGGATACTAGGAATTGTTAGGAATTGGTGATGATAATTTTAATGGGATTGTGTATCCCATGTCTGAGGGAAAATATTAGTGTATAGGGATGGATTTTTTTTTATGTTGTACACTTATTACAATTGGTGTTATTTCACCTTTGGTGATTCACATGTTATGTGGTGTTATCATGTTATGATATTATTGATTCTTGAGATTTATATATGTGGTCCGGTTTGGCATGGGATGATTATGCCTACATCATAATAGGCACATAGGGATACATATTGATAATAATTGTTCATGATAGGGACATGTTTTTGGAATGTGATATATACATTCCTTTTGGAATGTGATATGTGATATCTACTATATCTGAGAAATGAAATAAATAAACTATTATTTAAATATAAAACACTTATAATCCACATTTAAAGAAACTAGCAGTTAGTGGTTGTCAATTGTTCTCACCTCTTGATGTTGACTTTGTTATATCCAGTGTTCTAAGGAGTTTGTTTGTATTATAGAAAAAATTCCTCCTCTTCATCCTCAAGTTGAGAATCAGGAGAGTGTAAATTATACATCTCCTAATGCGAATAAAATGGATCTTCATATAATTCTTGAGGATCATATGGATTTTTAGTTTTATGGCAGCTTCTTGAGGTTTATGAGATCCCTGTAAAGAGACAGTGTTTTCACTGTTCCTTCAATGTCTGAGCTGAAAAGAGTGTTCCAACTGCAGCATCTACCTATGTTCACTGGGGAGGGAGACCCCCAAGAATACTACTTCAGTATCAAGTATGTCCATGTGGTATTTAATCATTTTGGTACACCCTCAGATTGGTGGGTGAAGATTTCTACATATATGCTTGGTGGATGAACCAATAATTGGTAGAAAAATCTAGAGAAATAAAGGGATAAAGAGGATTTATCCTTAAATGGTTTTGATATGAAGTTACTGAAACACTTTTATCCTGAGAAATTTATGGATGAGAAGTCTTGTGAGATCATGTACCAAACATAGTAGGTCATGTCAGGGATGGACTGTAGTAGATGTTTCCCCAACCTGAACTACTTTAACCCATATTTGGACTTTAATGATATCTATATGGAAGGATTTTTTCAATATGGTCTTTATTATGAGGTCAGATCATATGTGAACATGTTCCATCTGAGAAGTTTTTCAGATGTGATGAATCAGGTACTTATCACAGAAGGAAATTTGGGAGAAGCCCAAAGCAATGGTCATGCTATTTAAGTAGAGAAAACTGTGAACTCTTCTTCTAGTTTAAAGAAGAATTGTTATGATAGTTTTCACCAAGGTAGTAGTGAACATATATATTAGGGAAATTGGAATCCATATCAGGGTCATGTTCTATTGAAGTACTACAAGTGTGTAATTATGGGCCAAAAACAGCCTTAGTGTCCAAACCACTTTTTGGAGTGTATTTTTTGATAAAAATTGAGATTTCTGTAGAGGGTTTTTAGGGGAATGCAATATTAGAGAAATAGATAGAGAACACCACCAGTACTAAAGTCTAGGATGGACTTAGATACTCCTTGGTAGACAGGTATCAGGAGTTTTATAGTACATTCTAGTCGAGGTAGGGGACAAGGTACCCCCATGCAGGAATGGAAGTACTTGGAAGATGGAATAGCTCATGGAGTTTGGATAGAGACCAGGGAATACAGGTTAGTCATATCAACATTATATAGACTACTCCATGTATTATGGATGTAGGACTACCTACTTTCAGAGGTAAGATTCTTGTATCGTATACCATTTCTTGTGTTTTGTTTGTTATATGATCATTACATTCATTTGAATATATTCTTTTTATAAATTATTTTGTATTAGAGGTGAAAATATTTTATGGTGTCTTGACCATCGACGCACCAATGGTTGTGAGGTCAAATACTTTCAAATTTTATAAGGCATGTTCTCCAGATATTTGTGGTTACCATTTATTTTGGGAACCATTCATGCTGGACATGAATGGAGTTGCATTGATTATTAGTATGGATTAGTTAGTTATATACCTGGTTCATATCAAATATTACCAGAGGAGAGTTACCTTATTATCTCTAGTTGTAAGAATCTATTTTCACTAGGGTGAGGGTGTTCATTAGGCTAGTTGTGCGGGATCAATTCGGTGAAAATTAAAATGTCTCATGGATTAGATATCCAATATTTCTCTAGATGATGGTGGATTGTAGAAAGATACTTTTCCTCTAGTGGTATGCCATTTCTTTCTTAAACGAAGTCAGGTCGTCATCTAAACTGGTGCCCGACCCGGTCTGTGGAAAATCTTGAAGGGAATTCCCGATCCTCAGAAGTTGGCACAAGTTCCCACGTATGAAAAAAAATAAAGTGGGAACAGTTTACCAGAATGTGAAATTATAAAAAAATCAATAGTATAAAATAAACCAAGATAGAAAGACAAATCAATCATGCATTTAAAAGGTTTTAAGATTTAGTTACATGGTTTAAACCAAAAATCCAAAACTACCACAAGGTAGGGTGATGAAAACCCAACTCAAAAAACACCACCATGCAAGATGAAACCACCATCCATCCATCTCCACAACATCGCACCAATAAGGATATCTAAAAACATGAACCACCTTCTCTAAAAGCTTTACCCTTACCTGTATCAAACATAACCAAATCTACTTACACCCAAATATGTAAGTATGGTGTGATCTAATGACCAGTATGATGCTACAAAGAAAATATTCCATGCATAATCATTAAGTGGAAAACACACTTTCATGTTTAATAAATGAAATTAAATAAATGTTTTAACAATTTTAAAGAAAACTTTTTTAAGGAAAACAACTTTAAAGGAAAGAAGATTTAGTGAAAAAAACATTAAAGTAAACAAATTAAATAAAAATATCTTTTCTTTCATAGTAACCCAAAATCACATCGTACACTGATGGTGAGCACAAATTAGTCAAAGAGAACCAAACATAGGAGAGTCCCTATGGGTACTAGCTAGTGATAGGACCCTAGAACCTTGCTTATCTGTGGGAATTGGTATAGAAACCACGAAAAACTTCATTCTCGTGGACAATCCACTAGTATGGTATGTCCCTGTAACCATATTGGTCTCCAATAATCATTCAAAAGTTTAGTTATTATTGTATTCATTAATACATCTAAGTGAAACCGGGATGGTGCCACTTACATATCACAAGAACAATAGTCCAAGTCCTCCCACCTAGTTACCAAGGCTTTCCTTGGTTCTCATTCAAGATTCAAGTTCATAAGGTATGCAACATTCACACAACCCTTCCAAACAGACCCAACACATACTAAAGTCACCATTTATATACCCAAAACATATTTTAACATCATAAGAACTCAAAAACAATTCTAAAATTTTATCTTCACGGGATAAATATTTTGATAAAATTGTTACACCATTTATAAAACACCTTTTCACCATTCATATAATTTAATAAACCTTAAAAAAGTTTATAAAACAATTTTCAAAAAAAATATTACTTGAATCTACCCACAAAACCCACTCAAAACCCTATTTAATGGCCAAAAACTCACAACAACACATCAAAACACAATTTACACCACTTAGTCAAATTAATAAACTAACCACACAATTTAATAAAACACTTACAAATGACTAAATATTAGTTTTCAGAAAAAGCGCACCCATATCATATAAACATACTACTAAACAAATAAAATGCATATTAAAATTAAAAAAACTAAGTTTTCACCAAAAAAATTAATTAAATAATATTCTAAATTAATTAAATAATAAAATTAATTTATCAAATAACAATTATTCATGAAACCACCTACCATGGTGTAGAAATATCCAAGAATTCAGTGCAATACTTCCACTACACGCCAACCGTTCCATGAGCTAGAAAAAAAAAGAATCTCAATTCATGAAAATAAAAAAAAATCTCAAGATCAAACACTAAACCAATGGAAACCTAGTTCAAAAAAACAAAACCCCAATGGAAGAGGAAGGGAGATTACCCAGGGTGGTTTTCACTTGCAATAGAGGGAGAGGGGGTTTCTAGAGGGAAGCCACATGCTAGGGGTAGCTGAGGGATCTGTCTAAGAAGGGAGGGGCGGACCAAGGTAGGGAATCATGAGGGGTAGTGCGGCATGAGGGTGTTCAGTGGGAGGGAGGTTGGTAAGCATGAGGCAGTTTTCTGAGTGGGATTGCACCAACGGGGATGGTGGTCACCAACCAAAAGAGAGGAAAAGTAGCGCGTACAGGGGGGAGCAGAATCTAGGGCCCACCACATAGGGAGGCTAGGGTATCACAACCCCAAGAGTGTATGGGGGGAGATAGTAAGAGTAAAAAAACAAAAAAAAAGAAAGGAATGAAAATGAGGGGAAAATGAAAGAAAATAAATGGAGAAGAATAAAACCTAAAAATATTGATATTAATAGCTTAATAATAATAATAATTTAATAATAATAATTTAATAACAATATTAACAATGATAAAAATTTTAATAGTTATAATAAATTTATAATTATATTTTCAATAATAATAATATTCTTAAATAATCTTACCATTACTATTATTATTAGAATTTATTTATTTCTTCTTTCATTTTAATAATTGTCTTACTAATTAATTAATTTTCTTTTGGACCTCGGGTAGTCCATATGGTGACCTGGTAAAAGAGGCATGGTTCTAATGGTGCTATACCCATGTGGCAGTCGCTGTCAAGGCCAACCATGCATTTATCACCAAAAACACCAAAAATTTAATTTTTCTCGGCCCGCACCTCAACAAAATAAAACAATTTGGTAATATAATAAAATAAAACTATTTTAAAAGTTATGGTGTGACAATTATCCCCACCATAAAAACTTTCCTCCCCCAAAAAGTAATTTTGAATCTTGATTGAAGAATAAAAATAGATACGCATGCTCAACCCATGACTTCTTCTCCACGTTGGCTTCTAAAATACTTATAAATCAGGATCTATCTCCAACTCTTCCCAGTTCAATACATGAGATGGATCTAGAATATACTTCATAAATTGGGAGACATGAAATAAACAGTGAATCGACATTAATTGAGAAGTTAATCCTAACATATATGCCACATTTCTAATCCAGTTAGCGATCTCAAAAGGCCTGACATACCTCAGCGTCAGCTTTACCTACTTTCCCAAATGATGGTGTCCCAAACGAAGGTTCACCATCAATAACACCCGATCACCCAAAGAAAACTCAAGATCTTGATGCCTCGAATAAGCATAAGATATGTGACCATCCTAATCCATCAAAAACCGATGTACAATAAAATTGACTTTCTCAGATGTCTCGAGCACAAGGCTCGGTCCCAAAAGTGAGGTCTTTCCTACCTCATCACAACACAAAGTAGAGTGACATGGACAACCATAGAGAACCTCAAAATGATCCATTCGAATAGAGTATTGGTAGCAGATATTATAAATGAACTCAACCAACCCAAAATGATTATCCCATAAAACTCTAAAATCCAAAACACATTCACCAATCATGTCCTCCAAAATCTAATTTACTCACTTTGTATGACTATCCATTTGAGGATGTTATGTCATACTCATTTTGATCTATGACCCCAATTCCCTTTGAAGGCCCTCTTATAACTGAGAGGTAAAGTAGGGGTCTCAGTCAGAAATAATAACTAAGAGAACACCATGAAGTCTGACCACCTCTTGAATATAAAATCGTCCTAGATCATCCACATTCAGAATATTGCTAATCAGAATGAAGTGGGCTGATTTGACCAAATGGTCAATCACTACCCAAATGGTGTTCCTTCCCCATGGTGTACAAGAAAATACAATAATTAAATTCATGGCGACCCCATCCAAGCTCTAGGTAGTAATGCGTAATAGTTGGAGAAAACCAGAGGGCCTCTGATGCTCTGTATTTACCTACTAACATGTATAGCATCTTGATATGAAGTCATCTATGGCATGCCTCATTCCTGGATTCCAAAACGACTAACAAACATCATAATACATCTTGGCAGCACTAGGGTGGATGACCCACTGAGACTGGTGGCTATCCTACATCATCACCTTCCGTAGAGACAACGACACCACTCCATGACCCTTAATGCATAAAATCCCTTTATAATATGAAGACTAGTCAGAAATAGTTTCCCCTCAATGAGTAAATTTCTTTGACTACTAACACAGTTAATCACCAAGAAGCTCACACCAAATCAACTCTAGAAGATAATGATCTAACTAAATGATCGCCAAGAACACACCTCCATTATGCTCCTTGGTCTCCAAGTGCATCAGAGAAAAGATCCCCATCAAGGTCTATTCATCACTAGACTTTCTCAAAGCTTGCGCAATCACCTTTCTGATCAAGGTGTTAGAAACCACATTACCCTTGACCAGGGTATAGTGGATATAAAATTCAAACCCCTGTAGATACTCGATCCAATGGTGCTACCTTAGATTAAGTTCCTTCTGTGAGAAGATATAGGCTAAGATCTTACGATCATAGTAGACCACAAACTTCTCCCCAAAAGGTAGTGACACCATGTCTTCAAAGATTCATCACTGTTGTTAACTCCAATTTGTGGGTCGGTCAATTATTCTCATGCAGTCAGAGTTGGAAAGAACAATATGCCACTACATGATTATCTTGCATGAGAACACCTGAGGCCCGCACCTGAATCATCGCAATAAACCACAAATCCCTTCCCATGCTCTAGAAAGATCTACACAGGTGTTGTATTCAACAACTTCTTCAACTCCTTCAAGGATTCCTAACACTCTGGGATCCATTAAAACTTCACCCTTCTCTGAGTGAGTGTGGCCATAGATAAAGTAAGTCATGAGAAATCCCAAACAAATCACCTGTAATAACTTACCAATCCATGAAAACTCATGATCTTAAACACATTCATTGGTAGTTCCAACGATATAACAACACTAATCTTCTTGTGATCCACTAAAACCCCTTTCTATGAAATCACATGGCCCAAAAAACATTACTTCTCTAATACAGAAGGTGGACTACAAAATCTTTACATAAAGGTGATGATACCATAGAGTTCCCAACAAGATCTGCATATCATTCTCATTCTCTTCCTCGGATATGAAGTAAACCAAGATATCTTCCATGAATACCACAACAAAGGATTCGAGATACTAGTGGAATACCCTATTCTTGAGTTCCAAAAAAACCACTAGAGAATTCATCAATCTGAAATGCATGACCAAATACTTGAAGTTTTAGTACCTGCTTCAGAAATCCATTTTTGGGATGTCCTCTTCTCTCACCCTGACTTGGTGGTAACCCGAATGTCAGTATATCTAGGAAAACACTTTTCCCCCATCAGGTGGTTGAAAAAATCATCGATTTGGGTAAAAGTTTATTTATTCGTGATTGCTACCATATTCATCTTCTGGTAATCAATGCACAACTAGAGAGATATTTTGGACTTCTTCATGAACAAAACTAGGTAATCCCAAGGAGAGGTTCTCAGGTGAATGGACACTTTGGATTCCAAATAATCTAGTTGTATCATTAATTCCTTCAATTAATTGGGGGCCAAGTGATATGATGGAAGAGATATAGGACATTTTATCAGTTCTAATTCAATTGATAACTCCATGTCCCACTTTTGGGGTAAGCCCAAAAAATCATCTAGAAATACCTCTAGGAACTCATCCCCTACAGGAGGAAATCCACCCTTAGGAGTACCACCATCGTCCTCCAGCACGAGCGATGATACCTGAAAGGAAGGGCTTTCAAAATCTAGGAGTGGAGGTCCCACATGATCCGACGGAGGATTACATTCCCCAAGAAATACCTGAGGACTCCCATCATGTTCCATGAAACTCACATGTCACCTATAGAAATTGATATGTTCTTGAAATCACACCAGCCAATCCATGCTGAGGATTATGTCAGAAATTTCCATATCCAAGACCAAAAAGTCCCACTCCATCTCAACCCCTAATATGGAGAGAGCACAGGATGGGAACATGAGACCTTACTCCTTCTTCTTCCCCAGCAGTGTTACCAACTCCATTGTAAAGGACAACATATTGGTTTGTAAGTTCATAGGATTCACAAGATGGAAGGAGATAAAAGAAACAAATGCACCAGTATCAAATAAAACAGTTGTGATGGAAGATGCAATCAGGATGGTACATCGAACAGTCTAAGGTCATGTATCTGAGATAGACAGTTCTTGGTCTACAACATGAAGTTTCTTGGCCCTTACTTGAGAGAGAAGACTCAACTGTATCTCTACCCTTCTCTAGCTCTGGCCAGAATATGATCAGGTCCTACCACCATGACCACAAAATTGATATCCCACCATCCTGTTCATCTATGACTAAACTAACACTCCCTTAGAATCCACAGATCTCAACCCACTCTGATAAGGGCATGTCTCCCTAAAAACCCATTGTTGGTGTCACATAGCTCTACATAGATGGAAATTCCTATGGGTTGAAGTTAAGCAGGTTTTATGTGTCCTTCCATCATGCACTAATGAAACACAACAGATCATGCACCATAAGCCACAGATGAATTCCTCCTGGATGGATGGTCTGAGCTGCCACCACCCTTCTTCCCCCTGCTGATCAGGCTTCCTCTTCTTCTTGGATGAACTAACACTACCAAACACTAACATAGACCCATAGAAACCAAACCTACCCTTGCGATCAATATCCACCATACAATCTTGGTCAACCACTTCAGCATAAGTATTCATCTTGAACATGAAAACCTGAAAATAAATCTCTGGTCACAAACCCTTTTAAAACCTATGATCCGTTATTTGTTTGTTGGAGGCTATTTTAGGTGGATATCGGACTAGCTTGGAAAAGTGGTAGGCATACTTCATCACTAAGTGGCCCCCTTAAACAATATCCATGAATTCCTAGGATCTAGTATAGGCAAAGACCTCAGGGAAGTACTGGTCTCCAATTATCATTCAAAATTTTAGTTAGTGTTGTAGTCGCCAATCCAGCTAACTAGAACCAAGATGATTCCACTTTCGTGTCACTAGTACACTAGTCCTAATCTTCTCACCTGGTCACCTAGGTTTCCCTTAGTTCTCATTCAATATTTAGGTTTAGAAGGTATGCCACATTCACACAATCCATCCAAATAGACCCCATACACACTATTTTCACCGTTTATACACCCAAAACATATTTCAACATTATACGCACTCCAAAAAGATTATAAAATGTGATCTTCGCTGAATAAATAGTTTTATAAAACCCTTAAACCATTTATAAAACACCTTGACACCATGATTATAATTTAATAAACCATACATAAAAGATTATAAAACAATTTTCAAAAAAAATCCACTTTGATTTACCCACAAACCCCACTAAAACCCCTCTTTTATGACCAAAATCACACAATTCCATGTCAAAACACAATTCTCACCACTTTCATAGATTAATAAACTAACTGCATGATTTAATAAAACACTAAAAATTGACTAAATACTAGTTTTCATCCAAAGTGCACCCATATCCTATAAACATACAACTAAAAAAATCAGACGCATATTAAACTTATAGAAACTAAGTTCTCACAAAGAAAATTAATTAAATAATATTCTAAATTAATTAAACAAGAAAATTAATTCATCAAATAAAAATTATTCAGGGAACCACCTATGTTAGTGTAGAAATATCAAAGAATTCAGTGTGAAACATACACCTCATTCCAACCACACCACAAGAAAGAAAAAAATCCTAATTAGATAAATTGAACCAAAAATATCAAGATCGGACCCTAAACCAATGGAAACCTGTCATGGAAAAACCAAAACACCAATAGAAGACGAAGGAAGCTTACATGGGGGGTTTTCACCTGAAGTAGAGGGAGAGGGGGTTACTAGAGGGAAGTTGTAGGCTAGGGGGTCACCGAATGATTAGACCAATAAGGGAGCGGTGGAGCAAGGAAGGGATGTGTGAGGGGTAGGGTGATGTGAGGTTTTTTGGTGTGAGAAAGGTTGGGGCAGCATGAGGTGGTCCACCAAGAGGGAGTGCGCTGACCAAGAAGGTGGGTTCCAGCCAAGAGAGAGGGGAAGCAGGGTGTATGGGGGTGAGGAGAAACTAGGGCGCACTACACAGGGAGGCTAGGGTAGCGCAACACCAATAAAGGATGGGGGAGGAAGAGAGGAATAGAAGAAAAAATAAAAAAGAAAGAAAATGAGGGAAAGGAGGGAAAATAAAGTAAATAATTAGAGAGGGAAAAAATAAATAAAAACCTATAAAATATATTGATATTAATAGTTTAATAATAATAATAATAATAATAGTAATAATTTAGTAACAATATTAACAATAATAAAATATTAATAATTATAATAACATAAAAATTATATTTTCATTAATAATATTATTATTAAATAGTATTTCCATTACTATTATTATTAGAACTTATTTATTTCTTCTTATTGTTTAATAATCATTTTATTAATTAATGAATTTTTTTTGGACCCTCAGTGGGTCGTACGGTGACCTGGGTGAAGCTACATGGTTCCGACTATGCTCTTCCCATGCGGACGTCAATGGAAAACCCAACAATGCATTTATCACAAAAAACATGATAAACTCAATTGGGATTGGCCCATACCTTGATAAAATAATACAAAACCAAGTAAAATAATAAAATAAAACTATTTCAAAAGTTAGGGTGTGACAATTTCATGTATGTTTTTCTTAATGAGTTATATGGATTACAACTTGAGCAACAGACTGAGTACATGATTGAGTTGGTGCTGAGAGAAGAGCTAGTTTCTATCCCACCAAATAGAATGGAATCAATAGAGCTTCAGGAGTTGAGAGTTGAATTGGAATTTCTAGAATCAAAAGGTTTCATATGGACTATTACATCTACTTGGGTTTTCATAGTTTTCATTTCCAAGAAGGATGATCGGAATTTGTGCTTAAGTGTGGATTATTAGATATTGAACAAAATAATGGCCAAGAACTAGTATCCACTTATGTGAATCAAAAATATCTTTGATCAGCTAATAGGTACTAAG
This sequence comes from Viscum album, assembly GCA_963277665.1. Classification (NCBI taxonomy): domain Eukaryota; kingdom Viridiplantae; phylum Streptophyta; class Magnoliopsida; order Santalales; family Viscaceae; genus Viscum; species Viscum album. The sequence continues at coordinate 1,787,506,647 of OY728165.1, read as the reverse complement.
ATATTCTCTAAGATTGACCTAAGATCTAGATACCATCAATTGATGGTGGTACCATTGAATGTACCTTGAACTACTTTTATTAGTTGGTATGACTTTTATGTGTTCTTAGTGATGGCATTTGGTTTAACCAATTCACTGGTGGTATTAATAACCTTGATGAATCATATATTTCATCCATTTTTGGATTGGTTTGTGGTGGTTTTCATCAATTACATCTTATTTTAATCCTAGTCAAGATACCATCATGAAAAACATCTTTACATCATCTTAAGTACATTTATAGAGCCTTATATTTACACTAAACAAACCAAATTTAGTATCTAGATTAATAAAATTCACTTCCAGTGCTATGTAATCTCATATAAATTGTGTTAGTAGACCTAGATAAAGTTTCATCTGTGGTATCTTTGGTGTAAAAAAAATGTTTTTGAGATTTAGAATTATCTTTGGGTTAGTAGGTTATTATACAAACTTTATCCAGGACTTCTCCTATTTGTTAATACTGATGTTAGGGTAGACCAAGAAAGAGGTAATGTTTGTCTGGTCAGATGCTTGCGTGAGATATTTTCAGGAGCTGAAAGGCAGAATGACCTCAAAACTTATACTCACTTTACCTATTATAGTTAAATAATATACCATGTACTATAATGCATCCAGGGTAGGACTTGGAGTATTTTTGATATAGGAGGATTGAGTGGTTTATTATGGCTTTAGATAGCTAAGATCGCATGAGAGGAATTATCTTACTAACAATTTGATGTTATTAGGAGTGGTACATGCCTTGACATGCTGGAGACATTGTCTCATGGTTGATAGTCTTATGGTATATAGGAACACCAGATCTTAAGGTATACCTTTTCTTAGTGGGACATAAACCTTCGTCAGAGGAGGTGGGTCGAGTATCTACAGTATTTTCAATTTCAGTTGGATTATACATTAGTAAAGGGAAAGGAAAATTTCATTTCCAATAATTTGAGCTAGAATAAATTGGTAGAGGAAGTAAAAGAGTCCTGCAACCTGTGTAAGATAGTGTCCCTCTTTGCAAACATGCATATAGATATTTTTGGAGTCTCCAGGTTGAGTAGCTATAACTTCAACATTAGTTATACCTATTATTTTGGACCAAACTAAGACTGAAAAGTTATTTGATCTGGAGGTATTAGTTATGAGAGACGGATTATATGGTGGGAGACACTATATATATGGTCTTTTGGTAGTTTGTAATATTCTGACTCAGGTGTCACGCACTAGTTCCTTGATCTGATCAGTCACATGACCTCAAGAACGCCTCCCCATACATCAGAGGTTGTTGACTAGCAGTGAGGGTCTAATATCGATCATGTGGATAATATAACCTCTTTATCATAGTAATAAAATTGGGGAAATAAATAAATAATAAAATAATGATATAACTAATAACTAGAATAATCATTATCACATGATGATCAAAATAGAAATACAATATCCAAAACTGAAACTATAGATATTTCATGCCAAGTACATGTCAAGTGTCACTATGAAAAATCCAAAATAAAAAATACATTAACTACTCCCAAGAGGGTACCCAATCATGTTTGTTTCCATTATCAATGATCCATCATAACTCAACCATAAAACATAATTCCTTTTGTCTTATCTTATATTTCAAACATGATGTTTATTCAGGTACCGATCAGGAAGCCTGAGTAGGGTGTTAGTACAACTCAATTATCCCCCACCAATGGTGTCTAAAACAATATTCAGTCAATAAAATGCTATGTAGTTGTACAAATAATAAAATACAAGCAATAAATTAACCAATTTTCATTTTTTCAATTACTCTTTATTTAACCACATAACCCCCAGGTTCTTGAGGACACCCAACTCTCAATGCCTTCTTCAGCCCATGTCGGAGTCTGAACCATATCACATATTCAATTCATGATTCATTATAACACATGGGATTTCATTATCTATTTAATATCAAATCATTATCATGGCTAATTATAATCACATTCCAATGCCAACATTATGGGCCTAGATCGCCATGCCTATGACCTCATGGGTATTTGAAGTAGTGGTCTGTGACCCATAACTCATTTATCAAATAAATCAAACAAGTGGGATTTGAAGAATAAATAAATATCTCACATTCATTTATCAATATGGGATTTTTTATTTTAGTAAACCATGACCCAAACCGGAATCTCAATTTATCACTATGTTATTTTGAAGCATCAGTCTATGTCCCACAAACATATATCACAAAAATCATAGGTATCATAATATCACATCAATCAAGGTTAATCAACATTAACCATTTTATCACATTTCACCATCACAATATTCCATTAATTAATTCACAAATTAATTATTCTCATTCTAAGAATTTCATAATTATAACAATCTCCATTAATTAATTTACTTATTAATTAATTCAATTCAATCATTCCCATGATCAAAATAATTGGTCCATTACACAAATATTTATTTGCATCAATTTCACAATCATAACAATCCACTAATTAATTAAATAATTCTTTAATTAAATTCTAAAATATCAACAATACATTAATTAATTCACCAATTAATTAATCCAATACCACTAATTTCATCATCACACATTCAATTAATTAATTCTAAAATTAGTTAATCCAATTCCATGTTTCCATAAATTAATTGATCCATTAATGTATTCTATTAATTATTCAATTTACAAAAAAGATAATTTAAATATTACAACTCATGTACACAATTTGAATTCAATAATATGGCAATTGAATTTATACCACTTACATTGAAATCGTTGATGAATGTTGGCCAACAGAAATCCCCAATTTGAGTGGAACAATCAAGAACATGATGAAGAATGTGATATAGATCCAAAATAAAGATCCAAGATAAAATGAATAAAGATATCTCAAACCTAGTTCCTTATCTAAAATAAACAGGTAATAAAATAACTTCAATGGATGGGAGAAGAACAGGAGAGAGATGAGAAACCAATCGGGATGATATTCACTTATTGGGATAGGTGTGGATCTTTGATCTGGGATTTCAATCATCAAGAACGGAGGTAGGGCACCCTAGGAATCCATCTAGGAAACTCCAAAAATGATAGGATTCGTTTTTGTCTGAGTTAGGGTCTATTTTAGGTTAATTATGTGGGTTTGGGTGTTTTTTAATCTAATTTTATGGTTAATTAAAATTGCACGCGTAGTTTCCTGGGAAGGGGCACATGATTTTCCAAACCACGAATCTTAGTCATGCACCTCATATAAGGGGGTTCACAGTAACTCTTAAGAGGTCATAAAGTTTGAAAAACCATACACCATTAGTGGGAATCTCCTCTACCTAGGTTTGTATAGTTTGTTGGGATGGACACTTTGTTTTCCCAAACTATGCGCCAAACATGCACTACCCCTCCTCCTTCCAAAATTATCCAATTTTCATCCAAACGCACCCAAGTTAAAACCAAAACAAAAAGTAATAAAAAAAAGGAAAATGATTACTTAAAATAAATCTTGAGAGATCTCTAGAAAATTTCATAATCTTATAATCTCTTTTCTTTATAACATCTCATCCTCAAACTTTTACTCCCAAGCATCAATAAGGTTCCAAAGAAAAAATATTAGGCCTCTAGGCTCACATATCTACTTCTCTCTCTCATTTTTTCTTCTTAACTTGACCATTTTTCCACAATACACAAACTATCATCAAGGTTTTTTCTTCGTAACACTTTCTCACTATGATCCAACACACGTGTTAGATGTTCCTCAAAGGACACTTTTATCTCAAAATAAAAATCATCCATATAGATCACATGAGAAGGGTAAAAGTGATACCAAAAAAGTTATTACATATAAAAAACATCAAATATAGAATTATACATTTATAGAATATCCATTCGGTATGACACTGGTCTAAATCTCTCTACAACCACTAATGGTCCAACAAACACGGGATCCAACTTTCCCTACCTCTAAACCCTACGGTGAACCAACAATGGTCGCACTCAATGAAATATATCTTTAACTATACACATTCCTTGAATTACTTATGTCTTCAACTCAAGGTCCAAATGCCTCATTCTTCAATAAACACCCATTAAACAATTCAGTCACAACATTCACCCCAAGGAATCCAACTGATCAAAACACGAGCTAACACCCGTTAACAAACTGAATACCAATATTGCTTTTACCAGAACCCCTCCAATTGAAACACTAGTCACATATTCAACCAACCACTTATATTAAATGATTATCCCAACTATATGCTCTAGCTCACTACTACCATATCTTGGTAGTTGGTACCTCCAATATCGGAAAGACCACCAGAATCTTAGCTCAACTTCCACAACATACACAACACATTTCCCAACTCACTGTGCCCCACAACCACAAGAACACCATCCAGCATTATCACTCCACATATCTATTGAATCTTCTTGGAGAGGATGTACATTCACCCTCCATACGTGAGCTGAGGAAAACTTGGAACTCCTCAGAGTTCACTTCCAATCCCAAGACAGACTTATCATTCCAAAACATCTACAAGATGTGGTTTACATCTCACCATGTCCAATGATTTCACCCAATTGATTCAAAACATCATTATTTTGGTCATTCTAGAAACACCCAACTTCCCTTATTGATACATCATCACTATACCTGGCCAAGATGCCTTCAATCATGAGAATATTTCAAGATCATCCAAATACACCTACTAGAGTTCATGCTCGATTCTCAATGATGTTCTAGAACTAACCCTTCACTTCCCATTAACCATGTTCATGTCTCATTTTACTCTTCACTAACTATGAAACAAACACATTATATCACTTTTAGAACCAATGCAGGTCTGAAACCAATTCTTGGCCTGATTGACCACCACCTACAAGGCTCACCTGGCCTTCCCTGAGGAATTTAAGCAGTCACCTCATAGATTATTCATTAGAATTCTAATTCCCTTACATCTAACCCACAATATTTCTCCACCCATATACTACTGATACATATCTCCCCACCTTAGGATCATTGTTTTAATTTCTTTACTTAAGAAATTTCCAACTACCACAACTCACACCCCTTTTATTATAGAGCCCATGAAGTGGGCAAGGTCATCTCTTCCTCAATCGAGCATCAAATAAAAACATTAACAGTCACCCATTCTCAACATTGAAGAATGAAAACCCCAACATTTACCAACACACAACCTCCCTATGACCCTCACTCGATTACATCCAGTGGTGCACTATACACCAACGGCTTCACCTTTAACTCACACGAAGGGCCCAACCTTTAAGAAGGCATTTGTTCCCACTAGAAAAAAAATATTAAGTAGCTTTGAGTATAACCAATGATCTCTATGTGTACCCAATTTGATGTCAAGGTATAGGGAATGATCATCTCGTGTTGAAAGCACACTAATATTTCACTTATTAATACCACCACAATTGATCCATCATTGATGTCACCTCTCACTACAGGGATACCTTAACCTACTGAAGTTCTTGTATTCCTTACCCAAATACATCTCATCAACACCCAACCACCACCACTCAATTGGAGTTTATTAACCAAAAATCACCACTACCTCTTGAATATATACCATGAATCCATCAAACGGTGTTTTCTTTTCACTACTACCACCACACCATTCGAGTTCTCCCAATAGAACTCTAGTGATTCACAACAGAAACACAATGATCCTTCACAACCATCCAAAACTGAATGGTCTCTTTTATAACTATCTCTTCCCACTATTATCACATAGAGAACAAGGAATCTTTATCAATATACAACTACCCACATGTCCTAAATGGCATCAAGCCTCTCCCTCACATGCCCACACCTAGACCTCATTAGAAATGTCAAGGTCGTGCACTTTCCTACATCCACTCACCGAACTTGAATCTAGATCACATGAGTCATACATCACAAGAGCTAGTCCCAACACTCACTTACACATCTAACCATACCTCATTTTTTCAACCTCATCGGAGTCAAAGACTCATCAACATTCCCTTTTAACAACCTACCCTTTCTCATAACAAACCCAACCACATTACCACCCCTCACCTTAGGTGTCACTTCATTTTCCAGAGTGTCCACCTAGAGTTAACATCGATCCCAATGTCAAAAATTACCAACATAGCTATCTCACACACTTGAACAACTCTTCCCTTCTAAAACAACCTTACACCCAATCACTGGTACTCAAGTTCTTCTCTGAACAAAAATGGAAGGTACAACCATACCATTTACCGAAACTTTATGGTACCCACCATGCATTGAATTTACCTCTGAATAATCTCTCATGATTCTTACTCCTACGAACTTGAAACACTGGGAAAACCTCCCATAAGGTCACTCCCAATTTCCCCAAGACTAACAACTCATAACTACAACTCGAGTCATCTCTCCAAAACCAGAACGTCCATCTATGCCTTATACAACCAAAATTACTCCCAACACTGACAACCCCTCTCACGGGTTTCCGTCAAAGGTCAAATGATACCAACTCTAAAAGAAAGGACTGGGGTAACAAGTTACCGATCTCTTACTCTATCCAACACATCAACCATAAACATCTTTCTACTCATGTCATCAATCATACCCCTATTCTGAACACACTAAGTCTAACGCACCAAGATACCATGTACTCTAGGTCCCACACTTGGGGTACTCGCCCCCAAATATTGGCACTATAATCCCAAATCCCACTCTACTGTCCAAAACAAAAATTGTAATATCTTGACTCATGAGGGTTTCCATATTCACATTTTTGGACAAAATATCACAACCCAAGGGCCTCATGACCTATAAAAAAATTCTCATACTAAGGAAGTCTCTCACTTCCCAAACCATCCATACCAAGGGCACAATACAAAACACAAATTATACTCATTTACCATGCCTCTTGGTTCTTTTATCTATAAAAATGATCAAGGTTCCCACGTAATTGATCTTCCACTCTAATATGAAGAACCAACAGTGGCTCTTATTCCACAACTAGAGGCTCATTTCAATCCTTGTCCTCTTGTCTTCCTATCAAAAATAATCATCATAGAGGCATGTATCTATAATTCCAAATACACAAAGTAGGACACATTTCACAACATCAATATAGTTATTAAGATGGAATTCACATAAATTCATAACATGTAATTATCTTATACCCCACCACACGGTCAATACTGGGTCTCTACCATTACCCTTTATCATCCTAAATCTAGTTCATGGTTAACAAAGGGTAAAAAGAATCTCATTATTCAATTTTATCATTAGATACCAATTTATTCACATTTTTCATCATTTTAAAACTTTCAATTTCACATTAGGAACCTTTTTTAATTTAAATTACACAAGCAAGGAAAAGCATTTCAAAATCAATAACTTACCGCAAAACATATTTTTCATGCATGGATACAAATGATTCATGTCACAATAATACCTGACTTCCTAGAATGATGCATTCATACTCAAATATCATGCCATATTGGGCCAAAATTAAATTCTCAAAAAATATTAGAAAATATAATCACATCACACAACAACTGAATCACCCAAGGTAGTACAACATTCAATTGTAACAGTAAATACCAATATCAACAATCCCACCCTATGTACTTGGGTTTTCCCCCATAAATGGGTTAGCTACTCCCATGCATGAGTTCCTGACCAAGTCTTGACTCTCCCTAGTCTCCTTTATAAATTTCATAAATAGTAATACAAATAAAAGAAAATAAAATTGGGCTCTTATACCACTTTGTAATGCCCCAACCCTGGTGCCACACACCGGTGCCCCGAAATAGTTGATTAGATGACCTCAGGTGCACCTCCCTCTACACCAAAGTCTGTTAACCAGCATCGTGGTTCTAATATAGATCATAGAGAGACTAAACCCTAATTATCTAATTAATACCATAGAAGAAATAAAAAAACAATAAAAAAATTATGTAACTAATAACCAGAAAACTTTTATCACATGATGACCAAAACAGAAATACAATATCAAAAACTAATATTGTAGATATGTCATACCAAGTACATATCAAGTGTCAATTTGAAAAACCCAAAAATAAAAAAAAAAGACTCTAACTACTCCCAATAAGGTCGCCCATCATGTTCGGTTCCCCTACCATGCTCCATCCCAACTCATCCATATAACATAGGGCCTTTTCCCTTATCAAGTCATGCAAACATGAAGTCTATTCGTGTACCGATCTGGCAGCCTGAGTAGGGTGTGAGTACAACTCAGTAGGCCACCACCAATAGCATCTAAAATAATATCTATTAACAATAGTTTATGTAGTTGTATAAATAAAAAAATAAAAAAATAAAGTAACCACTTTATATTCATTAAATTACTATTTATTTAACCACATAACCCTTGGATTCTCGAGGAAACCCAACTCTTAATACCTACTTCGGCCTGTGCCGGAGTCTGAACCATATCACATATTCAATTCAAAATTTATTTTAACACATGATCTTTCATTATGAATTTAATATCAATTAATTATCAGGGATAATTGGAACCATATTCCAATGCCAATATTTTGGGCCAATATAACTATGCCTAGGACCCCATGGGTAATTGATGCAGAAGTCTGTGACACATAACTCATTTATCAAATTAATCACACAAGTTGTATTTTGAAGCAGTAGTATATATCTCACACTCATATGTCATTATGGGATTTTGATTCAGTATACCATGTTCCACGCATGAATATCAATTTATCACAATGGGGTTTTGAAGCAAAAAACCATGTCCCACACATGTATATCAAAAAATCACATATATCACAATATCTTATCAAACAAGGTTAATCAACAATAAACCTCTTGTAAATTTTTTCCATATTAATATTTCATTAATTAATTCAAAAATTAATTAATCTCATTTCAATAATTTTATAATCACAATAATATCAATTAATTAATTTTTCAATTAATTAATTCAATTCAATCAATTCCATCATCACAGTAATTGAACAATTAAAAAAAATCAAAATTTCAATAAATTTTTCAATCATAAAAATAAATAAATAAATTCACCAATATATTAATCCAATTCCACAAATTGTACCATTACTCATTCAATTAATTAATTCAATAATCAATTAATCAAATTACATCATTCCATAAATTAATCAATCCATTAATTAATTTCGTTCAAGTTTTAATTTCCAAGCATGCCAATTGAAATAAAAATAACATACCTGAAATTAGAATAAAAGACTATGGGAATTGAATTTGGACCACCTGCCTTAAAATTTTTGATGATTTGATGGAAACAGAAATCTAAAATTTGAGAGGAATGATCAATAATACGATGGATATTAAGATCTAAATATAAAACCTAGATCCAGGTTCAAACGAATCAATATCCATCAAACCTATATGTAGATATAAAATTAACATGCCTAAAAAGTATGGGAGAAGAATTGTAGAGAGAATAGAAACTAATCAGGATGAGATTACCTTTAGAGGAGAGGTGTGAATCTTAAATATGAGATTCAAAACATCAACAATAGAGGTTATAAGCCCTAAGAATATATCCAAGAACCTCTATAAATTAGATGATTCATTTTGGTCTAGGTTAAGGTCGATTTTAGGTTAATTCAAGGGGTTATAGGATTTTTTTTTAATCTAATAATCATGTTAATTAAAACGACATGCACAATTTAGTAGACTATGGTGCATGATTTTCCATTATGTGTGCCTTAACCCTATTCCTCATCTATGTGGGGTGCATGGTTACTCCTAAGAAGGTTTTAGTTTTACAATATATTTTATATCCTTGATAATACCCTCTTCCTAAGTTCTCTTATTTTTCTTGGATGGGTGAAGGGTTTTGTAAAATCATGCGCTCACTGTGCACTACCCCTCCCCCCTAAAAAATTCTCCAATTTTCACCCAAACTCACCCATGGTAAGCCCAAAAAAATGCACTCAAAACAAGGAAAAAGTTTACCTAAAAAGAAGCTCAAGAGATCTCCATAAAAGGTTCGGATCCTAGACAATAGAAATTCCTTTCTTTTTTGTGGCTGATTATGTGTTCCTAGGGGCTTACAAGAGGAGATAATTAAAAGGTATCATGCTTCTAGATGGGTGGTAAATCCTAGTTTGAAAAATATGTATCATGATATCCATAGATAGTACTGGTGTTCATGAATGAAGAAGTAGGTATTAGACTTGGTGGTGAGATGTTTTACTTATTAGTATGTGAAATACAAGCATTGGAGGCTAGATAGGATTTTGCATCCTTTCCCCATTCCTCAGTTGAAATGGGATGATGTCATAATAGAAATTGTGGTATTATTACCCTAGAAATCGTCTAAGAATGATGTTTTATGGGTGATTTTGGATTTCCTGATGAAGTTTTCCCACTTCTCACTTATCAAGGGGGCCTTCACAATTGATGATCTGGGAAGTCTTTATATGCCTGAGGTAGTTTGGTTCCATGATGTTATCAAGAGTATAATTTTAGATAGATATCCTTGTTTCACATTGTGGTTCTAAAAGGTTCTTTAAAAGGCTTTAGGATCACAGGTTATTTTGAGTACAACCTGTCATCCTCAAATTTATGGTCAATCTAAGAGGACTATTTACGTTTTGTAGGATATGTTTTGAGCATGCGTTTTGGATTTCAATGGTTTGAGGGAGTCGTATATAGAACTCATAGAGGTTTTATATAATAACATATTCCATGAATCTATCCAGATGGAACCTTTCAAGGCCTTTTATGGAAGTTCATGTTGTATCCTCTTTGATGGTTGGAGGCAGGTGAGTCAATGCTTGTTGGGCCCAGTCTCATGCAGGAGATGTCTGAGCATGTTCAATTGATTAGTTGTTGGTTGGTGATCACACAGAGTAGGTATAAATCATATGCTGACCATTTCAGATGACCTCTATAGTTTTAAGTTGTTTATTGTGTTTCCTTCATGTTTCACCTAGTCTAGGGAAACATTGTATCAGGAAAGAGGGAATGCTAGCACCCAGGTTTATCAAGTCATTTGAGATAGGGGATAGGGTCAGTCAAGTGGAGTACCGTTTAACCCTTCGACAACATTATAGTTCCATGAATGACATGTTTCATATATTGAAACATAATAAATATTATTCAGACTCTTCTCACATTATATACATAAAATATGTTTAGATTAGTGTTGATTCATCCTTTGAGGAGCATCCGATATGGGTTTTGGACCATAGTGAGAAGTATCTCTGGGGTTGGGTGATTCATTTGGTTCTATTTGAGTGGAATCATGGGAAATTTTAGGAGTACACTTGGGAAAGGGATTCTGATATGTGATCATATTAACAAGATATGTTCAAAAAGCCCCCATAGTGATTATTGGTGTAGCTCAAGGACAAGATGTTATATAGTGAGGAGGTTATAAGATCCTATATTTTTTTAGGTATGCCCCTCTCTGATTTTTTCATTAAAATTATTTTAGTTGATTTCACCTTCATTTTTAAAAATTGGTGGTTGTTTTTTCATCATGGATGTCAATGTTTTTGAATAAATGAAGACTTCTATTGTGAGGAAACATGAGAAAACCGAAGAGGATTTACACAGAGATCCTTTTTTGGAAAAAAATGACTTAATGTCTGGGGATATTTGTTTTTTTTAATTAATGGAGTCTGGGTATAAATGGGTCAAGATTTATTAAAAATTATTGGTAAGTTGAGATTCCTTACATGGAGTTTTTGTTTTTATAAGGAAATTGGGATGAAAAACTATCTGTAGAATAGTTACACATCATGTAACTATAAGACACACCGTGTAATTGTTTGCAAACACATATCGTGAATGGTTTTAAGTCATGAACTGATTTATGATATGAATAGATTATATGTTGTATAATTATATTACATGTTATCTAATTTTTTATTGGGATATATATTTATCCAAGGAGATGTGTTTCCCATCATATCACTCTAAAAATAATTACATGATGTGTAACTATATTACATGTCATGTAATTTCCCAAGAAGGTTTTTAAAACCATGTCAAGTGGTTGATTTTCCATTCACCTCATATGCATATCTCTCTTATCAACCTAGGGTGACCTTCTAGGAAATTTTGGAGCACCAATATTGATTTTGGATATCCCTTTTGTGTAATCAATACCTGATATGTTTTTTCTTTGTTTTCTCACTTCTCTCCCTTCATTCTCTAACTATTGAGGTGTAATCTCTTGACTATTTTCATTCTTAGTCTTGATATTGATCAGTTATGATCTAGGAACCTTCTTATAATTGTCCAAGCCTTCTTCTTCATTAGTTTTTTCTAATGTAAGTATTGGGTTATCGTCAGATGAAGGTAGGGGGTCTAAAACTTAATCCTATGGTTTTATAATTTTCATGTTTGTGAGATATTTCAATTATTCCAGTATATTGTGTGCCCAAAAAAATTTAATGGTGAATTTCATTATTTCTTCAAGTCAATTTGGATCCAATTGACATTTGACATGGATTTTGCTTACTATTCGATTGAGAAAACCTTTTATTATGAATGAATTATTTAACGGAATAAAGTGTGTTTAGAATGACATGGATTTTGGGTGATTTCTTGACATAGATTAACCTTGTCTTGGATTGTTTATTGATATAACTATAATTTTATTTGTTATGGACAAATTGATAAATGAAATAAGAAATTTAAAGATAAATGTTTGTTTTCAAAATAAACCATTAAGATTTGTGATGTGAGATTCTAATATCCATGTTGTTATGGTATGTGTTATAATTTCTATGGCATAATTACTATATAGGTAGTTGGCCAAATTTAATTTTTAAAATGATTATATGGGGAATTGGACTAGTTTAAATGCTAAAATTATTATAAACCTAGACTATCCCTCAGATATGCTGAAATGATAATACACTAGGCTTGGACATAAGACAAATTTAAATTTTTGTATATCGGGGTTATCCCTTAGACATGTTTAAATGATGATATAATGGGTTTGGAATTAATAAATGTTGAAATTATTATATATTAGACACAACCCTGATTGATTGCTGAAATTATTATATAGAAGGTTTTAACCTATATTTGTTTAATTTATATACCATGTTTATAATTTTATGATTGGAATGATCATAAGAAATGCTCAGAGACATTCTATTATGACGTCGAGGCAGGTTATGTTATTCCATGGTTATAAGGTTTTGGTTGGCATAGTTGTGATACATGCTCAAATATATTCCAATATGGAGCCAAATTAGGTTGATGTGGTATTAATTTAATTTTTTAGTTAATTAGTACACTTGTTTAATACCTTATTGCCTAAAATTATTATCAGACTCGTTATGTTTAGACATGGTGGTTTCAACATACTGATTTATACTCAAACCCTATTCAGACCATCATTTGTTATGTGAGAAGATGTAGTATTGGACAAGGAAATGACCTTAATGTCTATTGTTTTCTTGTATAATGGGATAGAGTCTAGAGATGGGACCAATATAGGGTTTGAGATTAGCAAATATTAAGACTTTATTTGAGTTTTTTAGTCTTTTATTTTTATTAATTCTATCATGAAATTTAGTTACATTCCAGAAAGTCATTAAATTATTCTTTTATTATTTATTATATTGTTCAATTGGATTTATTTTTTGTTTATGTTGTATCCTATTATTTTAATTTTTTCTACACTTTGTTATTTATTCATTTATATATATATATATATATATCTTATTTTTTATGTTTTTTAACTCTATAACCCCCATGGATTGTCTCCCTGATATACTTATCACACCCCTAGTGCTAATTGGCATCCTATAACATATGTGGATAGGTACTTGAGGACTTGTAACCAACATGTTTTGGCCATGTGAGAGAGTCATAGATCAAGGGACGTTACATCCCCTCTCCCTATATATGATCTAGATCTATAAAATAACTATGTTCTAAAAACTATATGTGCCTAGATCCCCATTATCATGGGATACATAGTGACGCCTTAATCTTGGAGTATAGGTTTATCCACTGATATGATAAATAATTCCTCCATTTTCATCGTAGTGTTTGGGACCCCTCCATTGTGATGGGTTTTCTTCTCTAACTAGGGTAAAATTATTCCACACTCTCCTTACATGAGAGAAAGATTCATGTGATATTTTTATGCTGTGTGACCCATTACCCATGGTTTTTTAACAAATTATGTGATTCAAAATGTCACCTCTCATAGAATGGACTCCAAAATTCATTTTGGGTATGCTCCAACAACCTAGATCTACGTTTAAATAATGATTTTTTCCTTTGTGTGTCAAAAATATATATGTGAAGATCCTTATAAGAACTATGTGTGTCTTGATTCATGACCCAACAGGGTATGTAGTTACATTTGGATAATCTATGAGAGAACCAAACATGAATATAATTTTGAACAAGATCTGTAACAAGAAATTAGAGGCATGCCTTCTAGATTGTCATGTACTTCGGAACAATTATCTATACACCCCCAAAGATATATTAGATATATGGTGGAATATACTTTAGGTTTTGTAAACCCTTATTGACTATAATTTATCCATAATATCATATATAATATATGATATTTGAGTTACCATCAATCATTATTCCTTAAGTCAATATTCTTCTCCTGACACCCCACAACCTTTAGCATATCCTCTCGGTTTAACTCCTCATAGAAATTGGTAATGATTGAATCTAATTCCATAGGGAAAATTCTATATGAAATGATTTATATTCCCCATGATATGGTTATGTACATGATCCCCAAATATGGAAATCCAATAATATGATTATTTTTCCTTTGAAAAAGGGTCCTCTATCCCCATGTGTTACTTACTAATAGTTTGGGGATTTTCCCCCATTATAAATGGTCAATTTACTCTCACTTGTCTCTATTTCTCAATGATTTATATTTTCTCATGATATGATTTACACATCCTATAATCCAACGATTAAATTTTATTCAAGAACCTTTTATTTTATACACATGTCCATAATTCTTACTTTACAAGAAAGATTATAACATCTCTCTATATTACTACATATGGTGTGCATCACTCTTGACTTTAAGAACCCATTCTATTTAACTCTAAACTATTTAGAAGTAGTTCTAATCATATGAACATAATTGAAATAATTACTTGGTCAACCACTATGATCTGAAAACCATTTAGAGTGGCCTAATATATTGGGATTGATCTTAATTTCAAATAAGATCTAGATCCATGTAAAAATTCCCTTGATTTATGGGGGTTTCCACTCATTATCCCACACTAAGGATAAAAATTATCATTTTGCATGCCTATCAGATAGATATATGCATGGACTCTTTATAAGATATATGTCTGTATTAATTCTTATTTCCTTGAGATACGTTGTGATGCTCAAACCCCTTGTCTCAGGCTCAATCACAGATCCTACTAGTCTTATTTCTGGTGATATGACTCATTCACATCAGGATTTCTTAATGATAGCCTAACATCAAAATTGTGTAACACCCTAATATTTTAATATAATTTTCCCTTAAAATAAATATTATTTTTAATATCTTTTCTCACATGAAACATCAAAATAAAACATATTGTGATATTTTTAAAGTTAAAAAGGGGGACTTTTTACAAAGAACTATTTTAAAGTGTTCTGTAATTTTATTTTAAATTAAATTGATCATTTTTAAAAGACTATTATAATTAATTTTTTAAATGTGAAAATAAATAGATTAATAATCATTTAATTGGTAATTTATATGAAATAAGTTTAAGAGAACTTGTAGTTTAAAATTCATTTTCCAATAAAATAGTTTTTCATTATATTATTTCTTTTTGTTTAAAAGTTGAATTAAATTTTTTTAAAATTTTAATTTTATTAAAATAAAATCATTTTTGCATTCTCTATATCAATATTATCTTAGGATGATTTTTTTATTTTCTAAAAATGTTTAATTATAGTGAATAGTAAATAATATAGTTTTTATGAATATCATATCCATTATGATATCATTATGATATAAGAATGAAATAACAATTTATGAAATATTTTTATCGATCAAAAAAATATTTATAGAATAAAATATAGAATTTAAATATATTAATCTGAATTTATAAACCTATGATTGACATTTTGGAACCTAAGTTATATTTTATTCTAATAAATAAATAGATATCTTTTCCTTTAATTAAGTATTCACAAGATTCCATTCAGTTTTGGATTGGTTTGAAATCAAAATAACCCCACTTGTTTCATTAAAAACCAAAAAACTAAATAATTTTTATAATATTTTTCCTAAATAAGTATAAATATAATATTTATTCTTAAAAATAAATTTGTTCTAGAAATCGTTTTTTAGACGCTATGTGTTTTATATTAAAATTAATTCTTAACACTTTTAGAAATTGAATCAAATAAAAAATATTTTTAATTTTTAATTATAATATTTTAATTATATAATAATTTTTATTTCATTTTTGGTAATAAAAAATACCAAGGTAAAATTTTGTCACTACGATAAAGGGAAAATAGGGTAGAAATGTAAAATTAAGAGGTAAAGTAATAAAAAATTAAAAAAACGCATCTATAAATGGGTGGATGGGAGATTTACTAACCATTCCTTATCTTATCCTAACTAATGTTATATTTTGGATCCACTTTATTGAATTTTACACCTCTTTTTATATTAATAAATTGGTATTTATAGAAATGATACCCTCTCACTTATAAAAGGAACCATTCACCACACCACATCTCTTCACACCTGTAGCATCTTATCTCAACCAATATATACCAAAACCCCTAAAAACCCCATTTTCCATGTATTACAGTGTATGGTCTCACAAAAAATACCGATATAAGAATCCTTAAGGATTATTCTAGTGGAGGATATCAAAGTAAGAGGTAATTGTTTTAAATAAGTTCTTCTAAGTTTATTTTTTCTTAAACCTCATAAAAATATATTATACCCATCCTAAAATAATAATTTAAGTATCATAATTGTAATTAAATTTTATTATGTTGATTTAATACCCATTTTCCTTCCTCTCATCCATTTGAGAAAAATGAAATCGTCTCTCGTATTATTGTTGGATCCCTTCTTCAATGGATGAAATATTTCATTTTTCATCACCGCATTACATGGATGGTTCTAAAAATTTATTTTATCAATAAATATGATATTTATGAAATTATTTTTTTTAAAGATAAATTTTGAATTATGTTGATGGTATTCATAATAAATGATCACAGGTATTTTTACCTCCTAAAAAAAGCACACTGAGACATCTTCCATAATTTGAATCTATTTGAGATAATCCATTGATATGTATGTATATTGTTCTATAAATATGAAAAATACTCTATAACTATATAATTATAGATAATTTGAACTCATAAATATGAAGTGATAACCCAAACCATTACACAAAAATAGATAAATAGTGGTTGAACCTACTAACAAATAATGATCAATATTAATAGAAAATAAGTATAACTATGTAGTAAATTAAAATAAATGATTAATATAGAAGTTAATGTAACACTCTAAGGATTTAAAAATAAATTTAATATTGAATGCATGAAAACCTGAGTCTCTACAAAACAACACTTTGTTATAACCGAGCTAATAAACAAAATTTTTCCACTTCTCATATTTGAATTTTGAAAATCTGACATACACGGTTGTGTTGAGGGTGATTTTTTGAGTCTGACAGAAAAAACATATTTTTTGGTGAATAGTAACATACCCTTATGAATAGTAACCTAACCTTATGAATAGTACACTACCATTAATAATAATAATATACCCTTATGAATAGTAATGTTAGCCTTATGAATAGTAATATAACCTTATCAATAGTAATATAACCTTATGAATAGTAATATAACCTTACGAATAGTAATGTTACCCTTATGAATAGTATCATCACCCATGAAAGTATAAATAAAATTTAGGCTCCTTATAAACGAAGTAAAATATTCTATAAATTATTAATTCAGTATTCGTATTTTTGTGAGTGATAAATATTTAATTACAATTTTAAATTAATAAATTAATTCATTTTCATAAAATGGGTTCTTAAATAAATATTTTTTTGACCTATGATTCTAGGATAATTGGATGAGACCATAGTTAATTTTTGAAAGTATTATAAAAACAATTTTAAATAAAAAATTTGTATTTTTTAAGTAAATAATGATTTTACTTAAAAATTAAATATTACATATTTAGAAAATTATTTTGATACAATAGAGTCCATTTTTGTATTCTACATGTCAAAAAATGTTTAGTATTAATTTCTGTGATTTTGTTAAAATACATGAATTTTTGATGAATAGTAAAATACGATAATTTATTATAAATGCTAAATACATGGTTTATTGAGTCATAAGGGTTTTAATTATGATCTAGGAACACTTTGGTTCAAACTCACATGAAATTATTACTATTTTTGGTCACATGAATCAAGACTATTCATAGTATTGAGCAAAAATATTAAACTAATGATTAAAATATTGAGAAAGCCCTCAATTCCTCCACTATAAATACCACCCATCCTTACCTCTTCTATTCATTCCTATAAAAACTTGTTACTTGTCTAAATTCTTCCAAACTATTATCCCATGCTCCACCCCCACATTTATCATCCCTTGGTCTCATAAAAATTTCAAATCCTCTTCCCTACAGAGGCTCTCAAGGAAGATTAATTCAAGATGTAAATTCATCTTTTCAATTCTATTACTTTCTTTTTTTTGTTCCTCTGTTTTCTTTTCTATCCTCACCTATCCTTATCCAAAATTTATAAAAAATCCATTAACTTACATATAAATTAATATATTTATAATTATGGAATAATTTTTTATCATATCTCATTTACCCTTGTTTTATGCTAGTAGTAAAAACACTATCAAAGATGTACTAATTTACCACATTCAAGGATGATGGGTTTTAAATTTCTATTACCATATTCAATTCTGATAATCAAACAATTATTATGGTTGAAACAGAACATAATATATGTAATATGTATTATTTAATTTACTGTAATATTTTGTACAGATGATATTAATTTATAAAGGAAAATGCATGTGTTGTGATCAAAACCCACCAATTAACCAAAACGACTATCATTAATGTTTTATATAATGATTAATATTCCATTAAAATAATAAGATGAATTTCATAACCATTTTATTATTGGGTTTTTCAATAATAACATACAACTTAAATTTTGGACAACCATTCCCATCTTATATGTTTATCCATACATAAATATAATTAAACTATTCATGAAAACCAAGGGAGAAAACGCTCCCAAGAGATGAAATTAAATCTCTTAACCCATCAGAAAGGCCATGAATGAACCTAATAAGGTTATAATAAATAACATAAATTAATATTAAGTTATTTAATAATTAATTAATAGACATAAATTTGATTATTCAGGTCATTAAGATTAAGTGGAGAACACCTTCATAGTTAAGGTAATGGTTTCTTCATGTCATTCCATTTTTTGTGAGATATTCCATATTCACTAATAGTAATTGTGTATGTTGTATGTATATTACCCATTTATGTTTCATATCATGAATCTATTTATTTCCATGATATTAAATTTATTAATTTATGATTATTAATTTTGGGTCATACGATTCAATTGATTACAAAATTTTCAATATTTTCTACATGAACCTCCAATTTCATTCAGGTTTCTATTATTCTCCACTCACATCAATGAAATTATTATTTGTTCCTATTTACTCATAATAAACTCTATTTTAATGTTCTATATATTGGTATCAATTATAATCCTTCTTTACTTTATGGGGAGATACTTGTTTTAAAAGAATGTTTCAAAAAATTATTCCAAAATTAAAGCCGGATTCAAGGAACTTCTTGAATTCTTACCTATTTTGAAGTTCACTATATAATATGTTTTAATATATATTTATCTTTCTAAAATCACTCATTTTAACTTGAAAAATATATTTTTTTTCATTCCTGGTTTTATGAAATCAAACATGCCTTTGCGCTTTAAAATCCTTTAATATTTTCCATAAACCACACTAAAAAGTTTTATTTCTAAAGCTTCTTTAAAAACAATTATTAAAGGATTTATAATTTCAATGACCTAACCTTTTATTTTCTAGGATATACATTTCTAAAATATGATTTCATGAGAAATAGAAATTATTTTCCAAAATAACTTTTCTTTCCAAATTAAAAGAGTATTTTTCTCATCTCACTTTACCTTTTATGAGATACATGCATTTTTCACCACTTATTTCTTGCTTGTGTTGTATGTAATTCAATTTTTTAATTCATATAAAGATTCTACTTATATTCTGAGGTTTTATTATTTGAATGTTTCAAGGTGGTATGGGACACTTTGGAATGTTTAAGGATTATTTCCTCAAAGATTTTTCAATGGTCTCATTAAAAAGTATCTCCATTCCTCCTCCAATGGCCTGAAAGCCTTAATTTTTTGTTTATTTTGATAATCCACCTTTCAAGGGGCGAGTTGGAACCCTTACATGGCCCGTGGGAATTAGTATTACATGGATCGTAGGACTTAGAGTAATTCATTTCCCATAGGCTTCAAACATTACATACAACTCAGACTAACTACTTGGAAATGCTCCTCCCCAGCATCTTCATCATGAAATCAGCTCTCCACCTTCGCATGGATGTTCGGATAGACTTTCTCATGCATTCACAGACTTTTCCTGATAATAGGTTCCATACCCTCTCATTCTTACAATTTGTTTAGCTTCTGTAATGGTGAACTCCCCTTTCTCATCCTCCTTCTAGAACTTGTTCCTTGTAGGTTGTTTGGTTTGCATCTACACTTAAGGTGGCCTGAAGGACTTGAGGTGGCCCAAAGGCCTTACAGACCTAAAGTCTTGAGTAGCCTGAAGGCCTTAAAAGACTCGGGGACCAAATAGGTGGCCCGAAGGCCCAAACGGGAGAATATTTCTAGTTGTTGTAGTGCTAAATAGTACCTGTTATAGTACTGTTGCATTTCCCCACTATAGTACCCACATAAATTATTCCTCCACTTGGATTTGATCCTAGGTCACCTGGATGTAGTTAAGAATTCCTCACCAACCATGTGGAGTCTCATGTTCTTAAAATATTCTTCATCTATGTCAACATCATTTGTTGAATCTTGTACTTTATTTAGGTTTATATCATATGATATCATCCACCACTTTTTATTGAATGGTTTATGATTAGTTTGACTGTGGATATGATATCTTGAAACCATTCACCATATTACTATGAATGGCTAGTGTTTATGTTTAATGATTGGGGAAAGTCATTTACATTTCATCTATTATTTTTAATATGAATGTGTATGTTGTTTATGTTGATCCCCATTCATATTAGGAATGAATTAGAATTATTAAGTGACAGGTGGGGCCTTCTCTATCCCCTCGGTGCATCAGTTGGTCTCATGAGAAAAACTATGGTCTTGGCAAGATGTGTTGATAGAAAAATTATATATGGTCTTGGCGCGAGGCCTTGACAGTATGGTTATGATGTCTCGTATTATGAATTACCTCATTATGAAGCAAGTAATTGAAAGTTAGTGTGGTTATTCTACTAGTAGAATATCCATGATTATATTTTATTAATGCGTTATTTATTCAAATCTTATTCTATCCATAGTATGTACAAGTTTATTTTTAATTTCATGTGTTTTTAGTTATTCACCATGCCTATTGTTTATGTTTATGATATCTTTTTTTTTATTTACCCTTACTGAGCATCTCATATCACCAATTTTCTTATGTTTTATTTTTTCCCAGGATGTAAAGAGTTGTATTATGAGTGAATTGTAGGGATAAAATTTGAGTTGTGGATATTCCCAATAAAACTTATATATTGTTTTTTATTTAAATTTTTAATGTTTAACCTATGTATATATCTGGTTTTCCAAAACTATTTAACTATTCAGTCCTTTGGTATTCAACTTATTAATAATTATTCCAATGTAATAAAATAATGTGTTGAATCCAGTCTTCTAGGGTCAGATTATTATAGTTGGTATCAGAGGAAGTTTATTAGAAAACTTGGAAATAGATTTAGAAAATTTAGATTAGGGAACAAAACCCTAAGATAGACTTGATGATACACACACAAAAAAATACTAAAATTTTGGTATGAAATTGATTATTAGGATCTTCCTATAAAATAAATCCATGTCTGGATACTACAAGTTGACATGGTTCTAGCACAGATGTACCTAGGAGTAACAACTCCGACAAGGTGTTTTGGGCTTTACTTGTTGTAACCTGGTACATGAAAACAGGACTTACTGTACACCTGGTTTGACACTCCCAGGGTATATGGTTAGGATAATTCACATTTTCATTACAATCCATTATGAAGGATTTATGCCCCTAAAGTATCCAAAGTATATGGTTCTAGGATTTGTGATGCATAAATTTATCTTATGTATTATACCATGTTTAGGTTTATATAGAGTTCATAATTTTATGATATAATTTATTATATGGAATTGATTAGAAATGGATTCTAGAAGAAGGAATTAAAACTTCACCAATCCACATGATGAAAAGAGTAAGAAGGATCATATCTTTTATAATCTTAAGCCATCATTTCGAAGAAAGATAGTCTCCAAAGTATCCTCATCATATGAGGAGATAATATCATGTGTTAACATGGTTTATAAATAATTATATGAGTCATGTAAATTTTAAGGGAAGCAAGATAAGATGAGGGTTTCAGAGGAAAGAATGGATAAAGGGAAGAATAAAAAGGGTAGTTTTCCAACAAGTGGCACTTGTGGAAGGAAACACCCTGAAGCCTTCATAAAAGGAAAGGAGTCTCTTATAATTATGGAGAAAAGGGCCACAAATTTCATTATTACAAGGGTAATAAATTTTTGTTTGACGTACATTGCTTCAACTATAAGTAAATGAA
The DNA here is from genome assembly GCA_963277665.1 of Viscum album. NCBI lineage: Eukaryota > Viridiplantae > Streptophyta > Magnoliopsida > Santalales > Viscaceae > Viscum > Viscum album. The sequence goes on along the minus strand of OY728165.1, from coordinate 1,787,483,727 downwards.
ACACAATACAAATCAATGTCCCAAGCATCAAGGGAATATGACCCAGATGATGTCACTGGAAAATAATCAAGTCATGATACAACCACATATGAAGAGGAATGATTAATAATCCTCATCAAGAATCATTTCATTTTAATATTTTATCAGCAATGTACTAGTTATAAGAATTATGGAATATATGAGAATTCTACTATAGTACTATTTCATTAATAATTTGATGTCCTATGATGAATTGTACCAAGGATAATTGACTTAGTATAAAGTTAATATCATGGGAAAGTATATTTATGAGGGAAATACAACCCTAAATATATTCCTAATGATTAAGATAATGATAAAGAAATGATTGATTTGGATAAGTACTCACTACCTCAAAACTGATTATTAACTTGTCTAAAATTGGTTTATGCTATCATTGATGGAGTTTACAACATTTATGGATACATATAATATATCCAATATCATGTGTAAGGATTAGTGCATGTTTCCAATATGGTTTTATCATAATTTGAGTTATTACCATATTTAAAGAGGATACATGATGAAGTTATTCACATGTTTGGAATGTGAGAATTTATAGATGCTTCATGTTGATTAAAGGAAAATAAAGTAGAAAATGAATTTAGAAGGATGGATCATGTATTTCTAAATAAAATGATGATTTCTAAGTACCTCGTGTATATAGATATAGCAAGGATAGATATGGGAATGATTCTAAAATGTTAGATCATTATCTGTTAGAATTATAAACCATTTATGAAATGGTTTAAGTTGATCATTGTATGAGGATTTAGAGTTTAATGTCATCACATGATGAAACTTGTGCTAAGAGATAAAGTATAGATAGTTAAAGGCACAAACAAAGGAGAAGATTTTCTTTATGAAATAGAAATGTATATTTATACTCTTATAAAGTGGAATAATTCTTCAACTCTAGGAAAAGAGTCTTAAACAAAAATATTGTCCTATTATCATTTTTTTCATAACTATAGTTTATGGTTTTGTGGTAATGATATTTCATCTAAGAATGTTCTCTGTCACTTTCCATCAGAATATTGTAGTTTTATTATTCTTCCATGACTATGTTATCAAATTCAAATGCGTAGTTTTGTAGTAACTGATTCATTTCCTTTCCCTCTTATTAAGAGGATATTTTAACCATGTTTCTAATGTGGGTTCCCCACAATGGAATTTACATATATCAACCATTAACTTTGAAAATTCAATTTCAATATTTCTAGGATGAAATTTTGGTAAGTAGGGGAGAATTTAACACCCTAAGGATTTACAAAAAAAAATTAATATTGAATGCATCAAACACTGAGTCCCTATAAAACAACACATTGTTATCACTAATCTAATAAATATAATTTTGCAACTTATATAATTTAAATTTTGAAAATCTCATATACACAGTTTCATTCATGGTGATTTCTGGAGTCTAATAGAACAAACTTAATTTTTGGTGAGTAGTAACCAACACTTATGAATCAGCACATACCCTTATGAATAGTAATATACCTTTATAAATAGTAATCTACCCTTATGAATAGTAATGGTGCCCTTATGAATAGTAATATACCCACATGAATTGTAATGTTAACCTTATGAATAGTAATTTGACCCTTATGAATAGTAACCTCACCCATGAAAGTATAAATAAAATTTAGGCACCTTATAAACAAAGTTGAATATTTAAAAAATTATCAATTTAGTATTCATATTTTTGTGAGTGATAAATATTTAATTAAAATTTAAGTAATAAATTAATTAATTTTTGTAAAATGGGTTCCTAAATATATATTTTTTTGTCCTATTATTTTAGGATAATTTTATGAGACCATAGTTAATTTTTGAAAGTATTATAAAAGTAGTTTTAAATATAAAATCTGTATTTTTCAAGTAAATGATGATTTTATTTAAAATTAAAATTTTACATATTTAGAAAATATTTTTGGTGAAAGAAATCCCATTTTAATACTCTACACATAAAAAAATGGTTAGGGTGAATTTTTGGTATTTTTTTAAAATACATGAATTTTTATGAATAGTAAAATATGATAATTTATGATAAATGCTAAATGCATGGTTTATTGAGTCATATATTATTTAAGGCTGATTTAGGCACACTTGGTTCTAATTCAAATGCACTTATTACTATTTTTTGTCACATTAATCAAGACTATTCCTAGTCTTTAGAAAAAATATTAAACTAATGATTAAAATAATGAGAAACCCCTCCTCTCCACTATAAATATCACCCCTCCTTACCTCTTCACTTCACTCCTCTCAAGACTTTTTCCTTTTCTAAATTCTACCCAAATATCCTCCTGATATCCTCTCCCACGTCTAGAAGATCTTGTTCTCATAAAAAGACCAAATCCTCTCCCCTAAAGAGGCTCTCGCGGAAGATTAATTCAAGAGGTAAAATCCTCTTTTCAATTCTTTTATTTCTTTTCAAGTTCCTTTGTTTTATTTTCTATACTCTCCTATCCTAATAAAAATTATATGAAAACTCTAGTACCTTACATTTACATTAATTTTTTTATGATCATGGAATAATTTATTATCATATCTCGTTTACCCTTCTTTTATGTTAGTATTAAAAACATCATCTGAGATGTGCTAATTTACCACATTCAAGGACGATCGATTTTCAATTTATATTACCATCTTCAATTCTGGTCATGAAACCATTTTTATGGTTTATACAGAACATAATATATGTAATATGTCTTATTTATGGTTATAGAATATTTTTTACACATGATATTAATTTATAAATCAAAATGCATCTGTTGTGATCAAAAACTGCGAGTTAACCAAAATGATTATCATCAATGTTTTATATAATGATTCGTCTTCACTCAAAATAACCAAATTAATTTCATAAAAATCTGATACTCTGTTTTTGTGTAATAACATAAAACTTCAATTCTGAACAACCATTCTCATCTTACATTTTTATCCATACATAAATATAAGTAAACGGATCATGAAAACCAAGGAAGAAAACACTCCCAAATGATGAAATTGAATCTCCTTACCCATAAAACCCCATTAATGAACCTAATAAGGTTATAATAAATCAATTAAATGAATGTTGGTTCTATAATTGTTAATTAATTAACCTAAATTTTATTATTCAGGTCATTAATATCAATTGGAGAACACCTTAGGACCTAATGTAAGGGTTTCTTCATCTCACTTCCATTTTTTGTGAGATATTCCATATTCACTACTACTACTTGTGTATAGTGTATGTATACTTCCCATTGATTTTTACTATCATTAATCTCTTTATTTTAATTATATTAAATGAATCATTTTATGACTATTAATTTTTGGGCATACAATTCAATTGATTTTGATTTTTTAAGTATTTTCTACCTGAACCTCCATTTTCATTTGTGTTGCTTTTATTCTCTACTCACCTCAATGAAATTGTTATTTATTCCTATTTACTCCTAAAAAATTCTGTTTGAATGTTATATATATGTGTACCAATCATAATACTTCTTTAATTAATGGGGAGTTACATCTTTTAAAAGAATATTTTAAAAAAAATTTCTGAAATGCAAGCTTGATTTAAGGAACTTCTTGAATTCTTACATATTTTGAATCTAACTCTATAATCTATTTTAAGTAATATTTATCTTTCTAAAATAACAAATTTTTTCATGAAAATTATATTGTGTTTCATTTCTAGTTTTATGAAAACAAACATTCCTTTTCTCTTTAAAATCATTTAATATTTTCCTTGAACCACACTAAAATCTATTATTTCTAAAGCATTATTAAAAACTATTTTTAATTGATTTCACCTCAATGAGACTTTATTTAATCCTAAAATATAATTTCAATGAACTTAAATTTTATTTTTTGTGATATACATGTTTAAAATATGATTTCATGGCAAATACAAATGATTTTTCAAAAGAACTCTTCTTTCCAAAGTAAAAAAAAAGATGTTTCCCCTATCACATTAATTTTAATGAAATAGATTCCTTGTTCATCACTTATTTATTTCTTGTGGTGTATTTAATTCTTTTTTTTGTATCATATCAAGAGTCCCCTTATATTCTAAGTTATAATTATTTGAATGTTTCGAGGTGGAATGGGACACTTGGGAATGTATAAGGATTGTTTCCTCAAGGATTTTTCAATGGTCTTGTTTAAAGGTATCCTCATATATGTCAAAATACTTTGTTGAATATTTTAATTCATTGATTTTTATCTCATATGATATCATCCACCATATTTTATTGAATGGTTTATTATTAGTTTTATTGTAGATATGCTATCTTGAAACTATTCACTATATTACTCTGAATGGTTAGTGATTATGTTTAATGATTAGGGAAAGTTATTTACATTTCATATGTTAGTTTCAATATGAATGTGTATATTGTTTATATTGATCCCCATTTATATAAGGAATTAATTAGACTTAGTAAGTGTTCTGTGGGGCTTGCTATATCCCCTCAGTGCATCGGTAGGTATCATGATACAAACTATGGTCTTGGCACAAGGCCTTAATAGTATGATTATTTATGGTCTTGACATGAGGACATGATGATATTGTTATCATGTCACATATTATGCATTACCTCATTATGAAGATAGTAATTGAAATTTCTTGTGGTTATTTGACTAGTAGAATACCCATGATTTTTTTTATTATTGAGTTATTTATTCATATCTTATTTCTTCCATAGTATGTACACTTTTATTTTTAATGGAATGTGTTTTTAGTTATTCACCATGTCTAATGTTTATGTTTATCATATCTTTAGCTATATTTCTTAACCTTATTGATCATATGAGCTCACTAATTTTCTTATGTTTTAATTTCCCCTAGGATGTAAAGAGGTGTATTATGAATGAATGTTATGGATACACTTAGATTTTTGGATGTTCCCAATAAAACATATATGTTGTTTTTTATTTCAATTTGTAATGTTGAACCTATGTATGTATCTGGTTCTCCAAAACTACTAAAGTATATAGTACTTTAGGATACATCTTCCTTGTAATCGTGCCAATGTAATGAAATAATGTACCAACTCTAGGCTTCTGGGATTGGGGTGTTATAGTTAATATATATGAACAATGTTATTAAATAATATATTAATGTGACTAAGTTTATTATATTGGAACTTAATGTATTTCAAAACAAGAGAGAATCCAAATTAGGGGATATTTGTCTCAAATTCCCAATATTTGAAACATACTTTATATTGTGCATCATGCTTTTTTATTTGGTTTAATTACTATCTGTTTGGATTATATTTTTCATATTAAGTTTTATTTTACAGTATTTAATGAAAATCATGATCCATCCTTCATATGATATATGATATATTTATTAAAAAATATGTAAGGATTATTGTTAAATATATTTACTTTCATAGAGTTATAACCTTTATCCATGATCCTATTTTTTCTTAGTTTGGTTTCTTCAACCCAATTATTTTATTATATTTCATACCATAACTATTTTATTAGTTTTATATTCTTATTACCTTTTAACTTCCCTTTGGTTCACTATCAAAACAAAAGGTTTTGTTATAAGTTAATTTTACCTTATCTATTATTTATGATCATGATTTATTTACCCCAAGTCTATGTACATATTCTCTATATTGTCCTATGTATTTAAGTTTTTGTACATAAATGATTTATTAAGGTTATTTTATGTTAACTTTTACTTTTTCTTAAAAGTTTTTGAAATAATCTTTTTAAAATTTTATAAAAATACATTGTTTATTTTCTTTATAAAAGTGTAAAATGAATATTATTCTTTAATGTTTTCTACGTGAATTATTTTTTCCTATTTTATAAATATTTTTCTTAATGAACATTTATCTTCATGTTTGAATGCTTTTACAAAGTATTTTTTGTTCCCATTTTTTGTGATTTTTTCATTTTAAAAAAATTAAATATTTTAGAATAATAACTATAGGGATTTAATTCCATGTATGTATATTTTTATCATCCACTCCACAATTATGAAATATATATTTATTTAATTTAATGTTTTGATTATTACTAGAAATTATTACTAGAATACATTAGTGGAAACCATATGGATAAATAAAAATAAAGGATAACATCCTAAAATTTTGGTTAAGTAAAGAGTGTGTGGTTTTATATTCTTGAAATCTATATCCATTACTATAAGTGGGTGTCGGATCTAGATTTGATGTGACTTGTGGTAAAAACCCATAAAATGGTTTCTTGGGTATTAAATTGATCTTTAATCAGAGAAAAAAATCGGTCTTAACTATGCACCTTATTTTATACTCTAGGGTAATATTATTTTGTTATTTCATGGGCTCTTTAGAAACAGTTGAACTTTCAATATCAGATGATAAATATCTTGATCTATTCGTATGTGATGCCATCCAAAAGTTGTTTAAAATCAATCTTCTTATAATTTTTTTTTCATTTATACCAACATTATTTTATGTTTATTTTATTTCTTTGGGGATATTTTCTAATGATACAATCCACCTTATTTCATTAGATGGATTTTTATAACATCATTATTTTTTTAAAACCGATTTCTTTAACATGGTTTAGTTTAAATATAGTATAATTATGAATTATTTAATGTTCTTAAGAGTTTACCATATAGTCTTACATTCATTTTTAATGAATTTATGGCCTTATTTCCTATATTTTAAATTTATAGTTCATTCCATATATTGTGTTTAAGTGTTATGTTCTCTATCACTCTTCATTTGTCTCTCAAATTTATTTTTCTCCTTTATGGCCACATTCTTTAATCCCGTGGATTTTCTCTATATCATTTATTCTATTTTTAGTATTTATATAATCATATATCCATTACTATATATGATTTCCTTTTTAAGGGTTCTTATCAAGAAAGATATTATATTTATTGACTAGGGAAACACTGACATTCCTTGTTCTTTTTATTTCAATACGGATGTTTATTAATTACTAAGGTGTTTTGATTATGTATTGATTTTTTTATTAATTAATTTATATGATGAATTCATTAGAATTATTTATTGATGGTTGGGGGATGAAATTATATATCTCCTTTATGAATCAGTAGGTCTCATGAGAAAAACATGTTTGGTTATTTGTTATATTCCTTAACTATTTTTCTATGATTTCTTGAATAAGGCCTCCTCGATAATAGTAAGATGTTTTACATTATTAATTTCATCACTACAAAATTTGTTATGTTTTACATTTGATTATTTTCATTATTATGTTATACTAGGATATATATTAAATGATAATGTTATCAGTTATATGGAATTATTTAATTATTACTTATTCTTACCATATTACTTATTCCATGTTTAGTAATTGATAGCTTCGGTTGTATGCTACCCCGTTTAAGGCATTTAACATCACCCTTATTTTTTTTCCTTTTCCCCAAGATATAAAGAATAATATTACTAATGAAATATCAACATGGGTACCATGTGTAGATAATTTTTTGGGATATGTTGAAGACTTATTATAAAATAAAGAATCTTTATTTTAGTAGAAAAATGACCAATTGATAGGAAATATATGGGTTAAGAAAATTAATTTTTTTTCATAAAATATTTAAAACTATAAAATGAAAAGATCTTGGGTATGAAAGTGACTTAATAATAGATATTGATATTGTAATTATGGATGGTTAAATTTTATTTTCTTCAGCTGGTTCTGAATCCAGTATGTAAAGAATATGTTTTTTAGCACTAGATATGTGAGTGTGAGTGTGGATCATCATAGTTGGTATCAAATAGGGTTTAAATAAATTTATTGGTTTGGATGTTATCATATGATAATATTTTAAGATTTATGGTTACCATCATGGGTTAAAAATATTTTGGTTGAAAATAAGTTTAAAGGCATAAATACCCTTTTTAGGTTTTAGGTGATTGTATTTTAAGGTGGTAAATGATATTTTGGATGTGTTTATTAGGTTTTTAAGAATAATTAGTGATTGATTTATAGATATCACTTAGGGTTGATATATGATTTTATGTTGATATAATTAGGGTTAATTAGGATAATAGGTCACTTTATTATTGGAATATAATTTCCGAAGTGTAGATAGACTAAGGGTGAGAATTGATTTGCTGATAAGGGGATTCGAGTTATTTTGGAAAAAGGTTAATATATTTTTTGAAGTTTTTATGATTAAGTTAATATTTGTTGATGTGAAATGTTTTATTTTTTTGGATAAAGGGTAAAAACATAGGATTTATTTTTTCAAATTAATATTTTTATCAACTATTATCATAACCATTTTGTTTTCAGTACTTAAATGAGAACGGGATCATAAAAATGATTCAATGAAAGGGTTGTATCTAGAAACTCATATAACTAACTAGATAGACATATTAGGCACAAATGTATATGAAAAACGAAAAACTAAAAATAATTCAATCATGAGGAAAAAGATCAGTTTCCTAGTCTTATATAAGATACAAAGGTAGATATCTCCTTTGAAATTATATCATGTTTCGACACTATATTAAGGACATGATCATATATTTTAATTGATGAGAGTAATTAAAATTTTGAGGATATAGTTTATTTAATGGGGTAGAATTTAACATCTTATGATTTTAATATAATTTTACGATTAATTTAATATAATTTTGAATATATTTTCTCACATGCAACACTAAACCAAAACATACTATAATATATTTGATGTTAAAATGGGGGAATTTTATAAAGAACTATTTTAAAGTTTTTTTATTTTTATCTTAAATTAAATTGATCACATTTAAAGTATTATTCTAATAAAAAAATTCAATATAAAAAATAAATTAACTCTCATTAAATTGTTAATTGATATGAAATAATATTACAAACACTAAATGTTTAAAATTTATTTTCTAAAAAAAACATTACATTTTATATTTTTGTTTAAAAGTTAAATTAAAAAAATTTGAAGTTGAATTTGTTAAAATTAAATTCATTTTGCAATTCCTCATGTAAAAATTAACTTAGTGTTAAATTGTTTTTCTAAAAACAGTTATTTTTTAATTAATAGTAAACACATTTTTTATGATTACCGTAACTAATATGGCATCATCATAATATAAGCATGACATAAAATTTTATGAAAATTATTTCTCCATAGAAAATTAATTTAAGTAGTAAAAAAATAATTAAAAATGATATATTGAATTTAGAAACATATGATGGACATTTTGGAACCAAAATTATATTTTTTTCTAATAAAAAACTAGTTTTGGTCATTTTCCTTTATGTAAGAATTCATAATATTCCATTAGATTTTTTATTGGGTTTAAATAAAAATAACCCCAATTTTTTTTATGAACCAATAAAATCAATAATATTTATAATATTTATCCTAAATAAGTATAAATTCATTTTTTATGATTAAAAATACATTTTTATAACAATTTTTTCTACATTCTACATTTTATATTAAAAATAGTTTATATCATTTTTATAAATTGAATCAAATAAAATGGATTTAATATTTTTAATTATCATTTAAAAACATGTAATAAGGTAAATTTATTTTTAGGACAAAAAAATTTCCAAGGTAAAAATTAATTATCACGATAAAGGTTAAAGTGAGGAAAAAAACTTAAATCAAGAGGTGAATTCACAAAATCTCATAAAATCTCATATCTAAATGAATTTATGAGGGATTCAATGACCTTAAATTATATTATCCTTGCATATTATTAATTTTTTATCCACTTTCATTGAATATGACATCTCATTTTATATTAAAAAATTTATATTTAAAAAAATATCACCCTTTTCACTTATAAAAGGACACATTCACCGACCAACTTATCATCACACCTAAAGCATATTAACATGATAAAAATCTAAAAAACCACTACCCAAACCTATTTCCCAAGTCTTATAGGATATAGTCTCATTAAAATATCAATCTAAGAAGTCTTTTAGAGTGGTCTAAATGAGGATATTAAAGGAAGATATAATTATTTTAACCAATTTATTTAAAATTATTTATTCTTTAACCTCCCCCAAATTTGCTATACCCATAATTAAATAATTACATTAGCATCAGTATTATATTGAAATGTTATTATGTTTATGGAATACCTATTATCTAAATTTCTCATTGTTGTTCCCATGTCTAGTGAGATCACTAATAGGGGGATAAGTGAATCATTAATCCCTTTTTATTTTATGAATATTCCTTTCAATTAAACCTCTATAATCGGTTAATGATTTGATACTCTTTTTTTCTCTTTTCCTAATGAAAGTATAAAAAATATAAAAGTCCCAATACATACAGGTTTATATGGTTTGGCCTTAAAATACAAATCTTTATTAGGTTTGGGTGACATTACAAGCCCTTATTTCGCCACTATAAATAACTTAAGTACAATGTACAATGTATATCCTATAAATATTAATGATAAATCTCAAAAAATAACTAGTAAATAATATCTTGAAATATCTGGTCTTCAAGTGGTTACAACATCCATATCCCAATAGAAGTGCTTACAACATCCATCTCCTAATAGGTTATTTATATTGGTATCCAACTAGTTAATTATATCTTCCTAATAGATCCTCATTTCCCCCTCCTTATAGGGTCTTTATACATCATTGTTACATTTCTTTAAGGGTCCTCATTACTACTTCAAATAGACCTTTCATTTTATCTTCTATGATCATAGAAAATCAGTCATGTTCTTCTTTAATCCTATGTGTGTAACACCCCGAGCTTCCACGGTACGCTTCTCTTTGAATAATACAGTAGCGTGTGTTGTACGCAACTTCGAGTTCTAACACACACCACGATCAATCAAAGTAGCCGTTATGAATAGTAATACCTAATTTTTAAAATTTTAGAGATTTTATCTTTCAAAATGGACTTCGTTTTTTTATTCTTAGTATCGAATTTAGACTAAGGTGAAATTTTGGTACTTTTTGGATAACTTTAATATTTTGATGAATAGTGAAAATTACTAAATTTTAATTAAAAACAACTTTTTTAATCAAAACAATTAATAGTGATAAATTATGAATTTGACTGGTTTTAAAGTATAATTAGAATATATTTTTACCATTTTATCTAATGGTATTAATTATAATTAATTTCACTTTGAAATTGGACACAAACAATTGTCAATCTTTTGATATATATTGTTTCTTAAAAACACGCTATTTGTTGTGACAGTGGGAATTAATTATAAAATTAATTAATGCAACTTATATTTTGGGAATTTTTTAAAATAGAAATCATTTTTTAATTCGGAATATCAATTATACCTTAGGATGAAATATTGGCATTGTTCTGAAAAACTTCAATTTTTGATGAATAGTGAAACTACTAAGTGTTAGTTTAAAAAACTGAATTTTTCATAAAACTTAATTTTACCGCTTCTGTGATTGGAATTTATAAAATCCGAGAGACACAGTTAATATCAAGTAGTAAAATTTGGTTCAATGAGATGAAAATAATTTTGGTGAATAGTGACTTTTTACTTTAATTTACCACGGTTAAAAGTAAATAGGGTAATTAAGGGTAAAAATGATATTAATATTACCCAAACACATGTCCTAATTCTATTAGAAAAGTTTATCTCGACCAAAAACAACCTTAGGAATAAAATATTATCATTTAGGTCCACTTGGATTAGATTAGGACATTTATTATTACTAAATTCAAAGAAGAGTTAAAAGAGTTAAAATCAAAGTTTATCTACTAAAACATTTTTAATATAGGGTTATACATACGATAAATTTGATTGTAAATATTCATTAGAAAGATAAAAATGATTTCCTACATAATTATATTTTATTTATAATTTTTAGACATTATATAATTTAATTTATTTATGACACAATGATGATGCAGTAATTACCATAATAGTGAACAAATTAAAATAATTGATATTATAAATACCCAAATAAATATAATTTGAGGCTTTTTATGAATTAAACTAATTTTCTAGGTTAATATGACATGTTAGTATTTACTTAATTAAATTTTTTCTAAGTAATAATTCTGTTATGATTTTTACAAAAATCAATTATTGAATAGTGTCAAAATTGACATAAAAGAGTTTTTAAAAACAAATATTATATTATTAATTGATATTAAATTCCTAAAAATCTAAGGTTCGTCCAAGAGACTTATATAGTTATAGTATTATCATTAATGGAACATTTGGGGGTCTCTTTTATTTATATAGTATGTTTATTAACCATATAATATAAAAATACAAAGAGACATTGTTAAAGTGAAACTAATTAACTAAGAGTTAATACTTAAAGATAAGGTTAATATAATGACCCAAATCTATCTAAATTCTATTGGTTGAGTGGTTTTCGACCCATACCCACCTTAACCTTTAAAAAATACACTTTGGAGCCATTAGAAACCGAATATTAATTTATTATAAAATAATATTTCTAGTTTTTCCAAAGGTGCCCCTCACCCCTCTTATAAAAGGGCACTCTCCTTCTCATTAACTCACACCTTCAAAGCCTTTTGGTTCGGCCAAACTCTGCCCAAATACTCTCTCAACTTCCCTCACTTCATCCTAGAGGCCTTCCTTTATTTATAAATCCAACTTAAAGAGCCCTTTTGATCAAATCAAAAGGAATAACCCGAAGAAGAGGTAATGATTTCACCACCCTTTTTCAAGTTCCTTTCTTCTTCCACTTCTTCTTTCATTATTATTTCCATTATAAAATAATAAATATAGTATCTACTATATAATGTGATGTTATTATAATTATGGTACAATCAAATTCATTATTCTATCCACCCTTTGAATGAAATGTCACCATACGTACGTACGTACGGCTTACCGTCTCCACGTTGTGGTGTAATTGTTATTCAATACATTATTATTTGGATGGGTATAATAATGATGTGTATTTGATGTAAATAATAAATATAAAATGATAAGTATTCTGTATATATGATATACCATCCAATTATATATTTTTTTAATATCAAAAGAATGATATTTTCGCTCGTGTGTATGTACGGATTACCGTCTCCACGACGCGATGAGATTCATTTCCATGTTCACCATTCATCGACGATTATAAAAATATATATTACTAATAAGTATGTAATATAGGACATAATAATTCTACTGGAGATATATATATTTATTTATATAAGGATTTATATACTTACATATATCTTATTTATTTACTTATGTTCAATACTATATGAAAACAGAAACAGCGTTTATGCGTACGTACGGACTACCGTCTCCACAAACGGTGTTTTCCATTTCATATATATGTCTATTATACATATTTATATTCTAAATATATATGATATATTTATCATGTTTTATATTCTGGAAGTATTTAAATCATGATCTAAGTGATACAACCAAGAGTGACAAGTTAAAACATGTACGATAAAGAAAGTGATTATTACCCAAAATGTTAACTTAACATGGAAATTATTATTAAATGGGTAATATAATGTAATAAATCAATCAGGTATGATATCATTAATATTAATATGGTTCTGGTATAATTTAATAACATACTAAGATCTTCGTACATGAGGTTAAATGTACCCTCGACTAAAAGAAAGTGCAAGGTAAGGGGTTTTCATCTCACTCCTTATTCTCGTGAGATTCATGCCATATTGCCACTATTACCTTTTGTGTGGTGTATGTACTGCCCATAATTGTATTCTTTGTGTAATACACTTTAATTTATGTTTATTTACATATTCATTTTATGATACCTCTTTCATGGGTTGTATGTTTCGTAAGTTACCAAATTGGTAAGGTTTTATTTCGCAATCTCTTCACTATCTGAGGTTGTTTATACGTAATAATCTACTAGGATCTCTTTATCATCCACATCCATTTTTCCTAAAAATGTATTTCAAAACATTTTTCCTATTTACAAGAATATGGGTTAAAGTAATTTATACCCTTTTTTGCATTTTTATAAGAGGTTTATAAAGGAATATTTCTGTTGTTTTCCAAACAAGGTGCTTTTTAACCTTTTCGACAAAATTAAGGTAAGAATGTTTTTTTAATTTATACGGAAGGTGCGGCTATTTTCCGCCATCATAAAATCATCAAAGCTTCCCTTACAAGATTATAATAATATTTTCAAGGAAAACGTTTTATTTTATAAATATATTACTCTTAAATGATTTTAAAATAGGAAGAGATATTTCTCTAAAAAGAGTTTTGATTTCATCTATGTCAACATCCTTTGATTGATTTTACGCTTATTTGAAGTTGATTTATTATGATACAAAATTTCTATATTATATTTAAGGTTTTGTGATATGTTTGACTGTGGATGTGTTATTTTTATACCATTCATGGTTTATGGAGAAAGTATTGACATTTCGTATTCTAGTTTTAATACGAATGTTTATGTTATGTTTAAACCTGTTCATATGAGGAATGCATTGGACTTAATATGTGATGGGTAGAGCCCTCTATAGCTCCTCGATGCATCAGTAGGTCTCATGAGACAAACTAGTGTCTTGGCACAATGCCTTGAGAAAATCTTATTTTTATTCTTGGCATGAGGCCTTGTCTATGTGGTTATGATAGTATGGCATTATGCATTCCATCATTATGAAAGTGGTTAGTGATATTGCATGTAATTATTCGATTAGTAGAATATCCATTTGAATAAGTAAATGATATTATTTCATTTTATTTCTGCCGTATTATGCTGAAGTTCAAGTTTAAAAGGCTTTTGTTTTAGTTTTATACACTACCTTAAATGTTTATGCTTATTTTTGAAAGTTTCTGCTGTATTGTTTACCCTTACTGAGCATTTTAGCTCACCCATTTTTATGTTTTATTTTTCCCAGGATTCCAAGAAGTGTAACGTGATTGATATGCAGGGTTAATTCAAGGGAATAATGGAATTCATAAGGATTATTTATGTTTTTTTGTACGTCTTAAAGTGAAAATGTAACATTCATGTACGTGATCTATTTTTCCAAGACTGCTAAATTGGTCGGTCCTTCGAGACATGATTCCTTGTAATCATGCCAATGTATTAAAATAATGCATCGACTCTGGGTTACTGGGGTCGGGGCGTTACAATGTGTACTTCATCTTGTGAGGATCTCTTCACCGCATAAATAGTTCTCCTAAAAATATAGTAATATAATAGGTATCAAGAAAGGGTTCATACTTCTCCCTTATTCCAAAAATTCAATAAAAACCTATTTATTTTGGCCTTCTTCTAATTCGATACATTAAATATTTTTTTGGGTTTCAGTTTCAAAATATCTCACAATTCTCACTCAATTAATGAAATTTATCTCAATAACTCACTCTTAATCTTATTAAATTTCATACCAATATATATTCACAAGTAATATCTTGAAAAACATTTTCTATTTTAGGAATCTAAAAACTCCCGGATTTTATGATATAGGCATGAACTTCTATTTTTAAATTGGTCAAATAGATTCTGATTTATCTCATTTAAACTTCCTCAATTAAATCAAGACAATATTTCTATTTAAATATCCTTAAGACTCATCAAAAATTCCTTCTTTTATTCCCCATGAAATCAGATTCTTTAAACTCATTAGATATATCCAGATGCATCGACACCTACTTTGATGCCATATATATATATATATATCCGACTCATGAAATCTTTATAGGAATCTAAAAAATTCTCTAAGTATAAAAACTAATTTTTGGTAGATTGACTATAAGAAGTTATGATGTGAAGTGGTTGTATGAACTAATCTGGAAAAATCATATGTATAAATTGATAATACAATATTTACCAACCATATGCAATAACTTCAACCAGTCATACATGACTTGTAATGAAGAGAAACTGACCATGTGAATCAAACAACTAACCTTTATGTAGAGAAACCAAATCTAACATTACCTTGATGAAGTTCCTCCTCACATTCAAGAATATTTACTAAACTTTGAGTTACCTTTATAAAGTGCGTGGTTTACCCTAACATAGTTATTTCTCTATATATATTTCCTTTTCATAGCTTCACAACTTTCTTTCTAACTTTTAAAAATATTTTGGAGTTCTAGATGACCCTTACATGGTTGTAGGAATATTCATTACCTTTAAATGGTGTCGGTGATACCTTTAACTGGGTAATAAAAATAAATATTTTAAATTATATATACACTATGTTATGTAATTTACCCTTGTATAGTTATCCAATTTAACTAAAAATCATCAAAATCCTTCTTAAACACTTCCCAACCACCTAATACCTTTATTAATCAATCATGGATCCATCCTTATTCCATAAAATTCAATGTAAAACAATATCATCATCATTAGTTTACATTATCTTTAAATGTAAACACAAAAATAACCACATTTAAGGGTTTCTCCTTACACTTGTTTGGCCTGTTGTTCTAAGTAGCCATTTTAAATTTTTTCCTTTCCATGTAAGATGGAAGTTTCTCGGTGTCTCTTGAACATATCCACACACATATTTATAACACCTTATATATTAATTATTGATAAAAAATACAATTCATCTTGGACATAATAATATCCCCCTTTGTAATTATTTTTCAATACCACCACACTTCTTCTAAAGTTAATTTGTGTGTTTATTTTCATCTCCACCTTATTGAAAATCAAATGAAAATATTCATGTTGGGTTATACCTTAAAAACATATTATCCCACTTAAAATCTTAGTTACAAATTGATTCTCAAGTTATGGGATGATAACCCTATACAAAACTTATCCAAGAGCCTATAGTTAATCAACTCTAAATTTATATTGGATAACACAATGTAGAAAATAATAGAAACTCCACCAGGACATCAATAATTCCCATTATCAATTCATCGTATGATTCAACTTCCAAATATATCAATATAAGGGTTTTTAAAATAGATTTACCAAGAAATATATACCCTATATACACCTCCAAAAATAGACTATAAATTTTATGTTTAAGGAAATAAAATCTCCATTTTCTTATCTCTTTTATAAAACATTACTCTCCCATGTTAAACATATTTTTCACTATCAAAACTAGTATGAATGTTTTTAGTGGAATACCTCAACAAAAACATTTTATTAGGTTATCTAGAATTATTGATTTCAAAAAAAATTATACTTTTGAAAAATGTTTTCTTATTTTCATCCCCATTTAAGGATGTGCCACTATCTTCAACATAGTAGTGAGAGTACTCTATGATGTGTAGCTTTTCTAACTGTTTAGTAGTGAAAACTCATTCAAATACCCATATTTGGTTTTATAAATTCTTTACATGCTAGTAGACATAAAATAAAAGGGGATAAAGAGGGGACACCTTGAAACTTTATGATAGTAGGAAGGTTAAGATATGTCTCCCAACTCATATCTTTTATTTTTCTGAACATCATCCTCGTGGATACACTTCAAGATTCTATTCCAAAATTTTTTATAATTTACCATTAAAGAAATATTAGTGAATCAATTTTTAATAAGGTTTCTTTTGTGGGACCATGAAAAACAAAGGCACATTAATCCTCATATTCTATAATATTCTTATTCATTTTTTCATTTTTTTCAAAGTGGGATTGTCTAATAGTAACTTATAACATGGATAGTCTCCTTGAATCTTCCAAACAGCTTCTCTTAGTTTTCATGTTTTTCCTTATTTTTTCCTCATGAGTATTCTCTTGTTCTTCTTACATCTTCTCAATTTTTCTAGATCCATTTTTCTTAGACTTTTTACTTATTTTATTTTTTTATATTTAGCAGTCTATGATATTTTTCTAATTGTTTCTATTAGTTTAAAAAAATTTCTTATATATGTATTTCTTATCCAAATAGAACTAATGTATTATTTTTAGGTATGACCCCCCCGATTCATTATTCTATATTAGAAATAATATTTTATACCATTATTCATAGGATTTATACCCAAAACTTCCATATCAAAATCAAAATCCTTTGACTATTTCTTTATCAGCAAGATGATGAGTCAGTTGCGCTTGTTTTCGAAGTGTCTTCTAGTATGTATTAAACCTATTTACTAGGGATTATTTATTTCTAAACTCATATTTAACTCTTTCAACTATAAGAGGATACATTAAACAAATTTCCATATCTAGAACATATATATGTTTTATTTCACAATCTCTACAACTGAAAGAATATTATTATATCATTTTCATGGGGTTGGTTTTCTCAACATACTTGGATGATTAAACCACAAATATTCAATCGTATCTCATAATATTCTCACATTATCTTTAAGGTGTTTTTTTATTTAAGGTATTAAGATTTATCCTCTTTCATTTATTAATTATTTACATCCATATTTATATAAATATCTTCAAGCATCTTATCATTCTTTACAATCTTAACCTTAAAAATTTTAATATGTTTCGTAAGATCATTTATTTTCTCATATTAAATTATTTTATTCTTCTCAAACTAGTTTACCCTCCTATTACGTTCATTATTTTTCTCTAGTAATTCCTCTAGTTCTGGTCTTATCATATACTTAGTATATAATTTTTCATCCTCTTCTTCACTACTGGTTATGACTTTATGATTTTTAAAATTATCAATGAAGTCCATTTTATTTCAAGAGATAATAAAATTGAATCACTTGAGGATGATGTGTATTCACTCTCTAATTTTTTCATAAAATTCCTCAATTATTTTTTAGAATTATTTTTATTTATATGAGAATATTTTTTAAATTTTCCAGATTTCCATCTAGAATTGTCTTCATCCTCTTTATCCCTCTCAATTTTATTATATTCTTTTTTTCAAAAATTAATAGAAAAGTTCTTCAAACCTTCACAATTGAATCACATAAGAGGGATTTTACATTTGTGATTTCCTCTTCCTCTTCTAATTTTTTTTTGAAATAAGAGACATGAATCAAATGTATTCCATGTCACCTTAATCTTTTGATTCTAAGAGTGGTTTAACTATTAATTTGATAATTTTCTTTGATTTAAATAGAATTTATTATTTAATATTCATTTTGAAAACTAGGGATTTGATCATATCATAATAGAGATGAAAAATTAATAAATCATAACATGATAGATTTTTAATCTCTTTGAGGAAGTATATCACTAGATAAAATCTATTATGTGAATTTCCTATCAACATTTTTATAATAGTTGAATATTCAAAAGTATCACAAAATACTCATATGTTACTCACTATCACATCAACCTAAATAAATTAATCATTAATATCCTCATTATCAATTATTTGAATATCTTCAAATATTGACATCCAAATATGATGCATAGCATGATATTCACATTTTCTTTATATATATTTCTGTGTTTTTCTACATATCCTTGGTAGTTAAAAGTCCTATGACCTTGGTGCATACTTTTTCAGATAGGGATTAAATGATAGAATTCCTTCCTTTAATATATACTTATTTGTTTTTTTCTTCATTACTCATGAGATAATATCTTCTTAATGGGGTAAAACATATTTTAATAGTATCACTTATTTTTAGTACTTGTGAAAACATATATGGAAGAAATTGGTGCTTCTGCCCATAAAAGTTCTTTCCATTGAAGAAAATATCTCCTTTTTTGTTAATTCAATTCTTCATAATTAGTTTTTAGCAATGGTTTTATATTTCATAGTGGTACCCTCCTTGAAAACACATATTATTTCCATGTCTGGTGAGATCACTAAGAGGTGGAGGGGTAGTTTAGTCATCCATTTTTTATGAATACAAATTTTAATTCAAACTCTATAGATTGTTAAGGATTAAATCCACTATTATTGTTATGTCTTTGAATTAATAAAGTATGTAAAATATAATATGAACAAGTAATAAGGGTTTATAAGTTTAATACTTGAAATCATACTCATTTCAAGGTTCTGGTGATGTTATGAGACTCAGTTTCTCCATTATGAATCACTTGAGTAAAATTAACAAGCTATATTTTAAAAATATTGATGAGAAATCTCTTAAAATACCCAATATATAATATCTTGAAGTGTCTAGCCTTTATGTTTTCATAAAAACCGCCTTAATATGGGATATTTATATTTAAATACTATTTATTAAGGCCATCACCTAAATATATTCTTCTTTTAACCACCTGGTGGGGTATTTGTACTTCATCCTAGTAGTTCTCCAAAGATCCTACTAACTCCTTCTACAAATAGGACTTTGATTTTATCTTCTCTTATTATAAATGGTTTGACTTATTATTTTTCACATCTAAATATCCTCTATCTTATGAGGATCACATCATATTACCTAAAGATTTTATAATGATATAGTAGAATCATAAGTAATAATAAAGGGTTCCTGATTCTCACTTCTTCCATAAATTCAATACATCGTGATTAATTTTTTCCTTCTTCTTCTTTAATGAATCAAATATTCTATTAGGTTTCAGTATAGGTATCTCTCATAATTGTCACACAATGTAAAAAAGTTTTCTCTATAACTCACTCTTATTATTATCCTCCAACCTGAAAATATATATTCATAATTAATATCATGAATAATATATCATATATTGGAAATATGTAAACTCCAATATTTTCATTTGTTGGTGTGATCTTATATTTTTAATTTGATCAAATATATTCTAATGTATCTCATTGAAACTTCATAAATTAAATTGATTAAATATTTCCATTTATATATAATTAACATTCATAAATGTATACCTATTTTATTCTCTGGGAAATTATATTTTTTAAACTCATTTGAAATCTCCTCATGCATCACCTCATACAGTGCATCCATGTAGATATTGTTCCTATAGCATCATTATGGGTGTCTCAAAATTTCTAAAATTATGGAACCTATTATGAGGTAGATCGACCATGTGATTCTATTATGTTAAGTGAAACTTTTCACTACTCTGGAAATCATTTTATGTCTAGATATATTGACCATTCCATATTGTCCATATGAAGTAAGTCAACTTTCTATGCTTGACTTACCACGAAAAACAACTGACCATGTGAAGGAAACTACTACCTTCAATTAGACAAACAAATATCACTTTACCTTGATGAAACACCTCCTTACCTTTATTTAGCTTCACTGAACATTGAGTTACCTTTTTGTAGAACATATTTCACCTTTACATTGGTAGTTCTCTTCACAGATTACCTTTTTATTTATTCAAACCTTTCCTCATTACCTTTATGTAGCAGGTAAAGTACCTACATACCCTTATGTAGCTTTAGAAATATAATAATACCATTATTTAGTGCGTTAAATACCTTTATTTATGTAATTAAGATCAATATTTTCTTTAACATAAGTAATGTGATTAAAAATTTACCTTTATATGGGTATCCAATTTAACATAAAATAATCCAGGTCCTTCTCAGATAATTATAAAATTCCTAAGTACTTTCTTAATCAATCTTGAGGAATTACTTATTCTATATAATGTTGTATAAAATACTCTCCCCATAAATATTTTCCATTATATTGAAGATCAATACACAAATCATCATATTTAAGGGTTTCTAGTTGAACATGTCCAACCATTTGTTCCAAGCAGCAACCTATACTTCCTTCCCTTCCATGTATGATGGAAGTACCTCATAAACTTAGTTAAATATCCAAATAAACATTTTATACTACTTATATCTTCCTTATTGATAAAAAATAAAATCCATCTTGGGCCCAATACTCTCTTCCATTTGAAAAATGAAAATGCCACCCATATTATGGTCGATTGACCATCCCTAATGACATATTCCATTTTTCATCACCACCTTACATTGATGGTTTTAAATATATATTTAATGAATAAATATAATATTAATGACGTTATTAGGATTATAAAAATATAAATTGATAACTATATTAATGATATTAATAATAAATGGTCCTAATGATTTTTACCTTCCAAAAATGTACATACTTTGATATCTTCCATAATTTGATTTTATTTTGGACTATATATAGAGTTGTATACATTTTTTATACTAAAATATTAAATAATATATAAATATATAATTAGATGATAAATTCATAAACTTGAAGTGATAACCAAAACTTTTACACCAAAATGGACCAAGAATGGTTGAAACTATTAAAAAATGATGATCGATATTAACTGAAAATAAGTAATAACAATGTAATAAATTGATAAAATATATTAATATAGAAGTTAATGCACATAAATAATGTTATTATATAAATTATTAATGATTAATATTTTATTATATCATATTTTATTGTATGTTCAAGAAAGCTAGAATCCAAGGTAAGTGTTATTTGTCTCAAATTTTCATTCCTTGAGACATGTGTTGTGTCATGCACCATGTTTTCTTTTTTATGGGATAATTAATATCAATTTTTCTTCTACTTTGATTATTATATTTTATTTAATGTTATTTAAAAATATTTTCATAATTCCGCATTCATTTTCTTATAATTTTTTTTATTTCCAAAATTGTAAGGGTTGTTGTTAACTTAATTTAATTTCATTGGGTTATAACCTTTATTCTTGAACTTGATCCATATAAGTTTTGTTTACTTCACAAAATTATTTTATTTTTATTATTACCTATTTATTTTAGGTTTTTTATATATTTTTACCCGTTCACTTACCTTTGGTATACTATTTAACTAACAGTTTCCTTATAAGTAAAGTCACCCATATCTCTTCTTTATAGTTGACAATATTTCTCCTCTATATATATATTATTTATATTATCTTATGAAAGTAATTCTATATAATACAATAGTTAATTAATATAATTTTATATCACCTTTTACATTATTTTTTAATGTTTAAAATAATTTTTTTAATTTTCTTCACATGTTATTTTTGACATTATTTACAAAAGTGTGAAAATAATCTTCTTTTTTTAATGTTTTTGGCATGACTAACTTTTATCACTTTTATAATGATTTTTATTGTGAGTATTCTCTTCAAGTTTTCATGATTTTATAAAATAATTTCTATTTCCATTTTTTTGAGTTTATAAAAATAATGGTTAATTTTTTAGAAGAATAAATAATTATATTTCATTCCATTTATGTATATTTATATCTTATATTCCACATTTCTTGTCTTCAAATTTACTACATTTAAGGTTTAATTATTACTGGAAATTGGGACAAGAATAAATTAGTAAAAACCCTAGGGATAAATCTAAGTATAGGATAACATCCTAAAATTTTGGTAAAGAAAAGAGTGTGTGGTTTCATAGTAATCACAACCCTGTCAGGATACAACAAGTAGATGTTGGATCTGAATATTATTCACATATGGGTAATAACCCTAAAAAATATTGGTCGCGTATTAAATTGATCTTCACTTATTTAACAAAAATGGGACCTAAATGCACACCTGGTTTGATAATCTTTAGGTATGTTATTTGGTTTTATTACATTCTCATTATGAAATGTTAATCTTATAGTATCAAATGATCCAATTATTCATCTATTCTTATGTGATACCAACTGAAAGTATTAAGTAACACATATTCTTATAAAATTGATTTTCATGTATATCATTATCGTTTATCTTTTTGTATTATTCACTAGGGATATGTTCAAGAGATATCATATAACTTATTTTTATGGATGGATTATGATAATTTCTCGAGGAAGTTTCTATGAGACCTTTTTCTTTCCAATATGTTAGTTACTAAAAGTGGTTCAGCCATGGGTTTGGAAACCCATGACTCCACAAATTTATTAAAAAAGTGTAAAGGTGCCACAGACAGAAGGAAATTATTACATATGAAACACCAAACCCAGATATCAAAATGGACAGACCCATCAGAATCCCAATTATTACCTTTTTCAGGGCTGGCCTCGACCCCGAGATCCTCCTCGATTAACTGGATGTCTCCCCCTTCCCCTTTGCATCACTGGTTCATCATCCAACTCCATAGCCTCTATCGTGTGCAAATCAAATTCTTCATGAGGAGGCTCCCTATTCAGCATTGTATGCACAGCCTCAATAGAGGATCTAAAATCCTAGTGAGCAGCATCATGAGTAGGATCCTCATTCACATGAGAAGCCTTATATACGTCCTTGGAGTCCGGCACTGCCACACAAACAGGCAGGTCCACCTCCTTTGGGGTCTCCAAACCATCAACAACAGCAGGTGTCGAGGAGAGGCATGTTTGGTTACTACATCCAACATTCTTGAGTCCTTAAAGATTAAGCAAATCAACCTCAGGAGTATTAATAGACTCTAACATTGAAAAAAAATTGATAGATGGATTTGCAGGTCCTTGAAAATCCACAATACTAGTTGCATCCATTGAGAAAACATTCATATTTTTTCCCCTGATCAGAAACCATTGGGGGAGAACGCACTGGGTCCAGTACTTCCATACTAAAACCCTGCTTAGATGCAGAAGATCGGAGTAGGCCCTCTCCTCCTGGAACAGCTTGCAGACCACCAGGCTTCTCCACATAAGCAATTTTATCCACCTGCACATCAACTATAGCATCCCCTACTGCCTTATTATCCATCCTTAGAACCACTTCCATCCAAGAATCCACATTAGCCACCTGCCCCACATCCTGAGTCCCCTGCTGAATAGCATCCTCTCCAACAACAGTATTATCCATCCTCGGAGCCACATCCATCCGGGCATCCACATTGTCCACCTGCACCTCATCCTGAATACCATGTTGAACAAAATCCTCTTCTACAGTAGTATTATCCATCCTCGGATCCACTCCAACCACATTGGCCACCTGCACCTCATCAAGAATAACTGGATAGGCCCTCTTCTTTTTAGGAATCACCAACTGGAAGCCATCATCATCCAAAATCTTCATCTTACCCTTCCTACAATAAGAGGCTATTATAGCCCACTCCAACTCTTGATTTACATCATTATATATAGCAGCCTCATTCTCAGATTGATTCCCTTCCTCCTCCTTAGCCACATCAGCCCAGGACTTTTTATCAGGACCCCTAATAACTCTAAAGGTTCCCTACTCCAATGAACTAGCAATCACTGGCATAGTAGTAGCATTAGCAGGTTTCTGAAATGCAACAGACTTTGGCAGACCTTGTTGGACAGCCTCAAAATATGTGGATATTCTAGCATTGTGAGGATCCTTCCTCCTGAAAATCTACTTAATACCATTAGGATCAACCTGTTTCTTCTTACACTAATCTGAGGCATGACCCAATTATTTATATAATTAACATTTCATATTCATGAGACATTTCTCAAGAGCATGGCCAATGCACAGACAAGACTTATAGAATGTGGGAAACCACTCATATTGTATATCCAGTTCTAACTTAATTTCACCCGCAACAAGGAAGACGGTGTCAATCAGAACTTGAGATAAAACAATCTCTACCAATACACGAGCAAAGTGACCATACCTAGGATGATCTGTTTCTTTGTCCACCTTAATTCCAATATGTTAGTTAAACATGATGAAATTGTATATAATTTAATGTTCATGGGAGATTACCATATAGTCTTACAACCATTTCTAATGAATTAAAATTTTTTCTTACTACCTTGTGAATTTATTGTTTATACCTCAAATTGTTCATACAGGTTATGTTCTATATCACTCTTCTACTCATTTTTAACATTATTTTTCTCTTTTATGTTCATATTTTTACTCTCATGGATATAATATTTAACATTTAAAATATTTATATTATTGACATAATTATATATCTATTACTATATATATTATTATCTTGAAGATTTATTTTCAAGAAATTTATTCAATTTATTGATTGGGGAATTTTTAAATTCGGTATACTTGTTATTTCAACATGGATGTTTATTTATTTCAAATGTATATTGATTATGTACTATATTTTTTATTCATTCATTCATATGATGAATTAATTGGAATTATTTAATGAAGGGTAGGCCTTAAATTATATAACTACTCAATGCAAAGGAAATCCTTATTATACAAACTTGTTTGGGTATTTGGTGTATACATTACCTATTTACTTATGATTTATTGGCATGATTCCTTGACATTAATACTAAGATGTTTCAAATCATGAATTCTATCACCATGAACATAGTTATGGTTTTATATGTGATTATTTAAATTTTTATGTTACACATGGTAATATATTACATGATCATGTTATCAGTTATATGGTATTATTCAATTATTATTTATTCCCACTATGTTATTTATTCCCTATTTATTCCATGATTGCTTCTATTGTATGATACCCATTACAGAGAATTTGATCTCGTATTTCTTATGTTACCACTTCCTTATGTTAAGAAATGATTATTACATATGAAATTTCTAGATGGGTATCATTTGTGGAGAATTATTTGGGATATGTTAAAAACATATTATAAAATAAGGAATCCTTCAATTATTGAGAAAATTTCCTAATTGATTGGAAATATATGGGTTTAATTAATTAAAGGTTATTTTTTAAAATATCTAAAACTATAAACCTAAAAGTTCTTGGGTAAGTAAATAAATAGTGGTTATTGATATTGTTATTATGGATGTTTATGTTTATATCAATTCCATTAGTTTAAAATCTAGTATGTAAATAATATGTTTTCTGCAATAGATTCTGGAGTGTTGGTTCAGGGTGTTATAAATAGATCCTATTATTTGATTTCTTGCTCTTCTTTTATCCCTTTCACATAAGAGTCTTTTTTAGGATAATCCTAGAGCTACATAAGGTCATATTTTTTTCAATACATGATATGTGGTGACATCCTGACAACATATATGGGACCCAGCCACAAATTTTATTCTAGTAATGTCCCATCTTTAGTTATTTCATGTTACACATAAACTAGATCCATAAAATGCTGCCTGCATGAAATTACTCATCACATTATTTTAAATATGTAGGATATATAGTCCAATCCACATTAATTTAAACTTATTCCCATTTTCTACATCCAATAGAAAAACGCATACCTCCATTAAGAACATTATGGGTGCGACAGTTCCCTTTCATAGATGTATGGAAGGATTTAGATATGGAAAATTAAGTTGGATGATGTGATTCATATATTCTAGGGATGAAAATTCATCTCCCAACGTAGGTTTCCTTGTTCAAACTGATTCTTTTTTGGAGACCTTATGCTACAGTTAAGATGTTTTTTATACCTATGAAAATTATAATGCCATAATCCTACTACAACTCAATTCTAGTCAACTCTATAGATGGAGTGTGATAGTTACTTTTTATAAATTATTTTTATGAATACCATGCTTTTCATCTTATGTGTTTGAATCATCAAAAATATTTTTTTCTACTTATAATGAGTGCATCTCGCTCTAAAGGGACACCTCCTCTTGGTTATCCATACATGACCCAAATACAACTTTACATACATTCCCCCAATATGGCCTATAAACCAAAGGAATGTTTTAACCCTTAGTAAAAGGTACTCTAACCAAATTATCCCAAAGTATCATTTTAGTGGAACTCATTATTCAATCATAGTTAGTGGTCTTTATTCACATACTTGTTCTATTCCAATATCATTTGGCTGAAAACATCTTGAGTGATAACGTATGTCATTATTATTCCCTATTCAAAGGTGTAAAAGTAGTATTGGCTACCACGTGATAATGTTTTCATTAAAATACCCCAATTTCTATATGGGATGATCAATGTGACCTTAAATTATATGTACCCTCACTTGAAACAAATTGCACTAGTTTTGGGCTTCCATTAACATCGAGTCAAAAACATTCCTTACTACTAGGTGGTCTATCTCATTTTTTGTTCAAATATTTTCCACTGTGAACCTAGTGATGGCTGGTAAAAGCATATTGAAAATAAACTATGTACACCTACCTATATAGTGGTTTATGTTATCTCTTGGAATCTTTATTCATTCCAGGTCTACCTCTCTATTTAAATATAATGTTTCATACCTCTAAACTCGGATCTAGTGCTCAAAACAAAATACTTACATGATGAATTTGATTCCAAAATAAGTGAAAAAAAATTTAACCATCCAAAATTTCAATATCCACAACGAACATTAAGTCACTTACATACTTGACACATTTAAGGTTTAGAGTTTTAGAGTATTTTAAAAGTCATTTCTTAATAAAAACCATGATTTTCTCATTTAATGGACACTTTTCCCATTATACCCAAATACTCATTTTCTGTAATAAGTATTCAGCATCTCCCACAAGGTTATTCTCACTATGTAAACTTCTTATACATATTATACTTAAAACATTTAATCATAACATGGGTAAAATGAAACATAATAAAGGTTGGGCTCAAATTATTACTAAAAGTAAACATGGGAGATATTAATCGATGATCATAAGTGAGAATAAGATAATCACATGGGTATCAGAACATAATCAAGGTACATAATCATGGAATATGAATATCATACCCACTCCTCCAATACCCATAATTTTTAAATCAAAGTCAGGGAATAAGGATTGGGAATAACATAAGACATGAGTCAAGTGAGTCAACAATCATGTTCCATGGAAGCATAACATAAGCATAAGAGTGTGTCATAAAAGTGTATAATCATGAAAAAATAGTCAAATTACATGGTCATAACAAAGTAATATAAAATATGAATATAGAATAAGCATAAAGATAGGAAATAATAACATATTGGAGTAGGAATCACAAACTAATTCCCATAACATACTGGAGTATAGATCACAACATTATTAACATAATATAGTGAAAAAGTCCCATAATGGATTGGGTTCACTCCCTAATCTAGCATGTCATCTCATGAGATATAAGTCTTTACCCAATACATTAGTGGGATGTATAATTATATGTTCGTCCATCAATTAAAGGACATAATCCCTTAGGGGGTTGTGTTCACTCCCCATTCCCTTTTATATTATCTCTTGATATATCAAGATTTATGAAATTCATTGTATGGAAATATAATTTCCATCCCACCTATAACTTCATGAAAACTATATATTAGTGTGCTATAAGATCATAAAAATGATCTCCCTTTCCTTATAGCTTAATTAACTCATAGGAAATAAACTAGTTTAGTCAATACCTCATCATCTAAAGAAAAAGATTTGATGGTTCCATAATATCATATCCCATATTAAACATAACTATACATAAATAATGTATATGAAAAATAAATTTTTAAAATAATTATACATTTTATTT
This sequence comes from Viscum album, assembly GCA_963277665.1. Classification (NCBI taxonomy): domain Eukaryota; kingdom Viridiplantae; phylum Streptophyta; class Magnoliopsida; order Santalales; family Viscaceae; genus Viscum; species Viscum album. Next base: position 1,787,454,659 of record OY728165.1, on the reverse strand, counting down.
GAAAAACAATAAGAAATCTCTTTTTATCTTTCTGACATTTAAAAATTAAAAATTCCTAGAATAATTTGAATTGGATTTTCCTTGAAAACCATTTAAAACCTCTAAAGTAAGAATCATGAAATATAAAAGAAATGGTTTTATTAAAATCCAGTCAGTTTTTAATTTTTTTTAAAAACATTCTTTTCACACTTTTTTTAAAGAATTCTAAAATTACCCATTTAGAAGAAAATAAGAATATTATTTTAAAAAGTTAGTAAAGAAAGTCAAATATATTAGATAAACTATTTTATCATTCATTTAAAATTATATAAGAAATTGTACAAAAAAATTAAAGAACATGGGTACGGAAGAGAATTATTCTTGACCTAAAAGGATAAATATTATTGTTTTTTCTTAAAAATATACATTTATTATTTTATAGCACCAATTACGGTTAAGTAGAAGGAATACTTAAAAAACCTATAAATAAATATATGAGAATAAATATATGGGTTTTATAATATAAATAACATACAAATTCCCATAATGGAAATTGAAAAATAAAAAATCATAACAAAAAGTTATATTGTTACATTAGAGAGTAGAGTGTCACCTTTTGTAAATATCCTTAACTTTAAAATTGTATTAATTAATTTTGATGGGAAAGTGAAACCAAATCTAAAAATTTTAGAATATATGATGAGATAAGTTTGAAATACACTTAACTAATTATATTTAGAAATTTTCAAGTGATAATGTTTTCTTTATCTATTAGGATACCCCCCCCCCCAACCCTTTTTAACACTTACCATGGTGACAAACTTTTACCGTGGTATATTTTTTCGATTCCAAAAAAATATCTTGAAATTATTACCAAATATTAATCATTCGGATTACAAATATTAAATATATTATAAAATAATAAATTTCTAGAGTTGGTAAAAATTAATTTTAATATAAGTACCAAAAACACAATAAAAATATTTTTTTCAGAAAAAAAAAGTCTTTTATCAGAAAAATTATTTTACACTAAAGTCATGTACCGAATTTATTCTTGTGACATTTATTTATTTATAAATAAATAGACTAGAGTAATGTAACTTTTAAACAATTAAAACCCGAATGTAACCTTAAAATATTTAATTAAATAAAAGGATCAAATATAGTCCTTTTATTAGAATAAAATACAACTTATTTTACAAAGTGGTAAAAAACGAATCATAAATCCAAAATAATATTTGTAAATAATTTATTCTACTTCTTTAAATAGTTATTTTTTAAATAAATTTTTTTAAAAAACTTTCAATTCATTATTATATTATTATAATATATTAGAAGTGATAATATTTTTAAAATCGATATTTTTCACAATTCACACAAAAACCATCAATTTCCTAAAAATATAAGAAATTTACCCTAATCTAATTTTTACATTATGAATTCAAAAATGAAGTTAATTCTATAAATTTAAAATTATTAAATTTTTTAATTTATCTTTAAAATTTAAATATTAAATATAAAGAAAAATTATTTTATAGAATAATTACCTTTTTAATCTTAAAGTGTTCTTAAATATATTTCATATCAATTTATAATTAATTTGGTGTTAATTTTTCAGTTCAAATATTGATGACTTATTAAAATTATTAAAAACTTGAAAAATAATTCTCTAAGAAAAAACCCTTTTAACATTGAATGATTTTAATCATATTATATTAATTTTTTATTCTCTAATAAATAAATTCCATATATTAAAATTGAACGATATAATGTAAGTAACATAATTGATTATTATCTTTATATTTAATAAATTTGTATTATAATATATTGTGACTCATGTTACTTTAGTGTTACGTGTAATGTAAGTTATCGAACATAGTATTATTTAATGGAGAATTACATATTTAAATCTTGTAGTGTTACATCCCCCCCACCCATAAAATAATTTATTTCCTTTCAATTTTAAAGTTTTTCTATCCAAAAAGGGTTTATCGTGGAATATAAATAAAATATGATGCATATTTTACATGGTAATTAATTTCTAAGTCACTAATAGAAAACTTGGTATCTCTTAATTAATTATTACTAAAACCATGTATATATCTTCATAAAAGTAAAAATTTTGAATGAGTTTCCAAAAGTATACATTGATAACTGAGTTGAATTTTTCACATAAGACTTGATAGATTTATCTTCCTCTTTCCTAGGTTAAGTAATTATTTTACTACCAAGATAATGAATATAAGAAAATATACTTACTTGATTTCTTTCCATTTTATAATCATAATTTCATCCTTTGATTGTGTTTCAAGCAGTTTTTCAACTGTGATTTATCTCATATTCTAAATGATAGATACCCATGATACATTTTTCTTACCTAAAGAACTAAAAAAATTCTATAGATAACAATATCTATAAAATAATGTAATGTTATTCCTCTGGTCTCTAGTTATTTACTAAAACCAAAAATGGTAAGCACAAGTAAAAATAATACCCAAATGAAATATGAATAAACCTTTATATGAATAAATAATACATCAAATTTAAATACTCAAAAATAAAAACCAAATTTTAACATAAATTATTCAATAAATATTTAACACAAAAAAATTCAAAATATTTTAGACCAAATTCGAAACCCAAAAATCAAAAATATTTTATCAAATTTTCAAAAAAAATTAACACAACTTTTATAAAAAAATTTAAACCTCAAAAATAAATAAAAATGTAACTTAATATATCCTAAACATAAAAATAAAGGAAACCTATATTCCAAAATTTTAACTTAACCTTTATCCACAAAAAATATTATTCGCATACCCTAATCTTATACACTCCCAAAAAGATATTAATGTTTTCCCAAAAGAACTTAAATTTCATTATGACCAAATTTCATATCAATCCTAAAGGTTATCCATAATTCATTCCTTATATAATCAATAACAGTTAAACTATTTTTCATATAAACCATAATTACTCAACAATCAATTCAATAACAACATACTCAAACCCTTTATAATGGTTCACAAAGATAATGTGAATTAATGAAAGCATATCCATGAAGAGTTCCAAATAAGGTGTGCATTTAGGAGCACATGTTGTTCACTAAGTGAAGATCAAGTTAATACTCAACCAAACTTTATAGGTTTACTACCCCTATGTGTATATTTTAGAAATCTTGTATCCACTTTTTTATCCCTATAGAGACATCGTTGCAAGGAAACAACATACTCTTTACCTTATGAAAAATTTGGATTTTTTTCTATACTTAGACTTATCTGAATGGTTTTTACTAGTGTTTTATCATCCTAATACCTAAACCCATAAAAATAATTTATTAACTAATTTTAAACTACGTACTAACCAAAAGGGTTGTATATACTTAAATCATCTCCCAAAATATCATTAATTGCCCTAAATTCCCATCACATGAAACCTCAAAAGGGTATCTATGGCTTTAAACTTATGATTTATCATAAACTTATTAACCCATTATGGTATATAAAACTCTTAAAATATCATCATATTATAACATCCTAAACTCTAATGTTATACAAGACCTTTCATTGATAATAACTATAATTCCTTTAACTCATACAGCTGGATCTAGTGTATAAAACAGACACTTTTGATATTGGATTTGATTCCAAAAAAAGTGACCCAAATTTAACCCTCCATAATTAAAATATAAATAACCAATATTTATCCACTAATATAATTTAAACCATTTAGGTTTAGAGTTTCATAGAATTTATAAAACCTACTACATAATAAATCATTCATTTCTCATTAAAGGGGCACGTTTCGCCTTATATATAGATTTTATTATTCCATAACAATTTATCAAAATATCTCATATATTTATTCTCTCTTAGTTACTTTATTATAAAAATCCTACTTAAAACTCTACTTCATAACATAAGAAAAAGTAAATAAAATAATAGGTGAGTTCAGATTCTCAATAAGGGTAAACATAAGAGATGCCAATCGATGATCATAAGAAAGCATAAAGTGAGAGTAATGGTATGATATCATAATCAATTTACATAATCATAGAGCATGAAAATTATACCAAAAATTATCCATAAATTTTAAATCATAATTCTTTAAATAAGGGATCAACATAACATAATACATGGGTCATGTGAGTCAATAATCATAAGCTATAAAATAATAACTTAGACATAAGAGTATGGAATCAAAGTGTGAAATAATGGGGCAAATAATCTTGTACCATGAGAATAAAAAGTTATATAGTATAAAAATGTGGCATAAGTGTAAATATAGTAAATCATAACATAATATTGTAGGAATCCTAACCAGATTCCCATAACATAGTGCAACAAGAATCCCTACCTTATTCCAATAACATAGTGAATAAAATCTCATAATTTATTGGTTACACTCTCAAATCATTGACATGTAACCTCATTAGATATAAATTATTATCAAATACATTAGAGGGTTGTATATTTATGGGCCCACTCATCACTTTATATAAAAAAACCCTTAGGAGTTTGGGTTTACTCCCCATTCCATTTCATTTTATGTCATAAGATTTCAAGCTTTATCAAATGAATTAGAGATGTATATAATTATGATCCCACTCATGACTTAAATAAAACCATACATAAGTGTTATTAAAGATCATAAATACATTCATCATTCCTTTATAGCTTAATCGTCCCTTGGAAAATAAATGGGTTTCTAGAAAAACCATTAAAAATTGTCATCATGAGACATCTAGGGAAATAAATCTGATGGTATCACAAGATAATATCATCAATTAAACATAAAAATATTAGTATGTGGATAAAAATTTCTTTTATAATAGAAATAAAAATATTCTTTGAAAAACAAAATTAATTATCCTTTTCTCTTTGTAACTTTTAAAAATAAAAAACCTAGAATAATTGGAATAGTATTTTCTTGGAAAATCTAATAAATTATTTAAAGTATTCTTCATGACGAATAAAGGGTATGATGCTGGTAAAATAAATTCATTCCATAAACATTTTTAAAAATAATTATTTTCAAACTATGGTAAAGGAAGTCAAAAATGACCCATTTGGAAAATGAAAAGATGATTCCTTTAAAACATTTGTAAAGAATGTAAGAGATAGTATAATGTTACATTTATCAAAAATTTAAAATTATATAACAACTTTCATTAAAAAAATTATATAAAATGAATATTGAAGATAAATATTCCCAGCCTAAAAGGAGATAAATGATCGATTTTTTCTTAAAAAATGTTTCAAAATTTATGAGTACCAAATAGGGGTAAATATAATGAATAATTTAAAAAAAATAAAGAAATAACCATATGATAATAAAATAGATGTTTTTTGGGGGATAAATAATAAAAAATTGTCAATGAAAATAGAGCCATAAACAATCTCGATAAAAAAGTGAGATTGTAACATAAACCCTTATAGATTTGGTAAAATTTCAATCCAAAATTCATGAAAGAAAGAACCTTATATGAATATAAAAATACCCATAATTTTCAGTAAAATGGTCATAATAATATTCATAATTATTATATACACTACACAAAATAATTAAGGTGGTGAATATAGAATATATCTCAATGAAGGTAAATTAAGATGAGGAAACCCTTACAAAATTGGTATCTCTTAAATCAAAATCCCATAAAATATAGAACATCAGATGGAATTTTAAATCTATTTAATTTCATAAAATTATGATAAAAAATCCATATGACATAATATACACCCCATTATATAAAGAATGCTGTAAATATGGCATATATCTCAAAGAAATAAAAGTGGTGTGAGAAACTGTATCCTTTACTCCAAACATCCATGGATTCTCTTTAACCACCTGTATAATAAATATAATTATATTAAAAAATAATTTCATAAACTTATTCATGTCTTTTAACTTTTATAATATTTAATTATAATAATTCATTATACATTCATTATCAAGTTAATGTTTATTTTCAACATTGAATGTTAGGAACTTTGATTATTCCGTACATGCTTTGTAATGGTGATGTCGGACCCTATTCTTGGTAAAAAAATCATCTTTACTATATTATTTAAGGTTCTATAATATATTTTAAATTATGATTAATAATGTTCAAATTTCACTCCAAGATAGTTTCAGTTACAATTCATGAATATTTAATCGTTGACAAGTTTATTTTCAGGTAGTTTACCGATATCAACAGGTAACTTTATAATGATCTTTAATTCTTAAATTATCCTTACATAATCATATTCATGACGTAAATTACTTCTGAATATCATATATATTAATCAAATTCATTATTATATCAATACCTATATGGGGTTGATGAAAAATAAATTACATCACAACATGGAGGTTGTAGTCTACACATACGTGCGGATGATGTTTTCATTTTTCAATTGATGGATAGAAAAGAAGGTAAAAAATAATATATCATTCCATTATCATAATTATGTTATAATTATCATATGTGTGTGTGTGTGTGTCTTTGTGTGTGTGTGTGTGATCATTAAATCCATTATTATAACTATCCTTGAGTGATGGAGATAGAAAATTAATTATATCGGTTTATGGAGGTGGTAGTCTAAATGTACGCATGAGGCGATGATTTCGATTTCTATTAGATAGAAAATGGTCATACCGTTATTATAAAAAAAATCATCATATTAAAGACACTGATGTCAATATGTTAAAATGATTATGGAAGATTTTGGGGAGGTCTAATATGAATGAAAATAGATAAATTACAGGAAAAACATATACCACTTTCTTGGATAATCCTCTTTGAAAACCACCTTAAGAATTATTAGATGAGTTTTTGGGAATACCAAAACATATAGGTTATGTATAGAGGTTTTGGGAAGGTATTTTATAATATATTGAATGAGTTAAGGTGCTTTAGTAGTGTAACAATCAAATTAATGTTATAATAAATCATTCATTAGTTGTATATTATAGATTTATATTCATTATATGAATATTAAATATTTTTTTAGTCAAAAGGGGAAAAATCATTATTTATAACTAAATTGGATTTTCATGAATTATATGGTCTTACTTAAAAAACCTATTTTCAAATTATAAAATTTTAATTTGAAAAAAATGAATTTAATTTTATAATTCATAATTTTAAAATTATCTTCGGATGAATTTTTTAGAATTTTCTAAAAAATTATTTTTTAATGAATAGTGGAAATACAATTTTTATTAAAAATTTTATTTTTCATTTTAATTAATTTCAAAATTAATAATATATGTTGGATTAGTTATAAAATTTAATTAGTTATATTATATTTAAAATAATATAATTATGGGTTTTTAAATTATTTTTATACTTTATATTATTATAAAAACATTTTATATTTTAAAAGGGAATTTTTCATAAAAAGTATTTTTTGTCATTTTTTCGGTTTTATTTTAAATTAAATTATGCCAATTTTTTATTTTTAATATTGAAGAATTGATTCCATGATTGGAATCATAAGTTACAAATTTTTAAATTAGGTACCTTTTATTTTTGGTCATTATGAATCGTAATCTTAGTAATTTTAAGGACTAAAGGGTATATCGGGTAATTGAGGGTTAAAAAAATTATAAGGACTAAAAATGACCCTAAAGATTGGCTTAATCTTATTAGATTAAGTCATTTCACCCATAATCATCTAACATTTGGTTATATTACCTTTTTCTATTTGGATGTGATTATCACCTTTATAATATTTTACGTAAAGAAAAGTTAAAAATGTCACACTCTTATTTTTGATAATTATAGTACTTTTAACATGGGTATAACCAGGGGATATGTTATGTTATAAATATTATTTTTAAACCAAAATTATTTAAATTCATAATATTAAATTATTTTTTATTTTTATTTAAGAAATAATTACCTAAAATACTTACACAACGCTGATGTAGTAATTATTAAATTAATGGAAAAATAAAATAAATGATATTAAAAATATTAAAATTAGTATAATTTGAAATAATTGATGTGAACCAATAATTTTATACATAAAAATAAAATTTTATGGTTATATTAAAATATTTTATTTTAATTTCATTTGTTGTATTGATGTTATAAAAGTCAATGTAAATGAATAGTCCTCAAATTGACATTATTGATATTTTATGAAAATAATAATTTATTAAATGATATAAAATTCCTAAAAATCATATATTTATCCAATAAATTGTGATATAGTTTAAAAAATGAATAAAATTCCATTTGTGAGCCTCTTTCTATTTATGGTAACAATCTTGACCCTCTAAGAGGAAAAAACTTTTTTTATTGTGGAAAGTGTGAAAAGGGTTAACATGTGGTTAAAACTAAAAGATAGGGATAAAAATGCAATCTAAACTTGTTAAAATTTTATTTTATGATATTATTTTGACTCATGTTCATATTATATTTTAATTTTGTCAATTTTTATCCATTTGGACTTCACAATTAATTAATATTTATTTAATATTTTATGAAATTCCAAAAGTACCCCTCCCATCTCATATAATAGGATACCACTTCTTCTCATTTATTAACAATTAATAAATCATTTGGTTTATAAAACATCTTCCAAAATTCCTTCTTAATATCCCTCATGTCCTATAGGCCTTTTATTGGGAATAATACAAATCTTATAGGTCTTAAAATTTTTAGCAAAAGAGATTTTCCATTAAGATGTATAGTTTTTAACCGCATGTTTTAGTTTTATTTATTCTTACACCAACTTAAATATTATTAATACATGATAAAATAATGAATATAATGATATTTTATTATTTTAATTTCATAACCTATATCCATATCTTATTCCATCAAATGGGAAATGAAACCATCGTTTGTGTTTACGGTGGAATACTGTCTCGCAAACCGATAAATTCATTTTCCATAATCATATGTCATGGTTGGATTATAATGATGGAATTAATGTATATATATTATATTAATTATATATTTGTCATTTGTAAAAGAAAAATTTTCATTTACCTTCTTACCTTTTCATTTACTGAAAAATGATAACGTCGTTTGTACGTACATGTGGACTACCACCTCCACGAAGTGATGTAATTCATTTTTCATCATCATGTCAAATGGATGATTTATATAAGTGTATTTAAAAAAATAAATATGATATTGATTATATTATTATAATTCTTATAATATAAAATAATACTTATCGTCTTTCCATAATGATCATTGAAAAATGGAAATGTTACTCATGCATACGTATGACCTACCATCTTCATGATTATAACGTAGTTAATTTGTTATAACCATGTTTAATGGTTGGATTGAAAAGTATAATTTATCTATAAAAATGATAATTATTTCATTATTATTATTCTATATATAATGGAGAAATTATCTCTTTGACCATAGTCAACCTATCAAAGAAATTTTGGGATTATAGACCCATTATGGTCAAAACATCCAATGTGAACTTAAATGATTAAGTAATTGTTATAACATGGTAATAAGTGAAATAAAAGTAATAATAAACCTGAAAAGTTTCTCATGAAATTAAATAAATAATATAATTGTATTATTCATGAAGATAACAAATGCACGTGAAGAGTCAGACTCAAGGTAATGGACTTTATGTTAAAAAATCATCTTTTGAAGTTTCCCTTAAAACCCTCTTTTCTTCCATATCCATATTTTCTAATTTATTTTAAGAATTTTTTTATATGAACATTAAATATTTTTAAATAAAATTTCAGGTCACTTTTGACTCTCTTTCAAATGTTTTGAAAAGGAACTTCATTTTGGAATGTTTTGACTTTCTTTACAAAAGACAAAAAGAATGTTCTATTTTAATATATATGGTGACAATGACTTTTCCCACCATCATAATCCTTATTTTATATTTTTATAACATAATAATATTTCATTTTATTCAAATAAAAACCCAATGTCCCTTTTTATAGGTGTTTTGGTATTGAAAATGTTTTTTTAAAAGAAATTTATATTTTGATATCCAAATGTGCTTTTCATATAGGTTTAAAATATTTTTTTAAAGGTTTTATGATAAAAAGTGTGACCATAAAATGTTTTATTCATGATATGTTACTTCATCATTATATGTGAGAAACATGTGAGCCTAATACATCTTATAGAAATATTTTAGCCCTATTTTATCTCATAGGTGTGCCTAATAAAGCTTTTACGATGGGTGCACCTAGATAGCACTCTAATGCATTGGGTAATGTGCCTTGTCATAAAAGAAAATAAGGAGTGAGTTTCTAGAGGTTTTATCCTATGGATTTAATTGGGATTGATTTATTTATAACATTAATTTAAAATGGGTTATGAAATTAATGCTCTATGTTTCAAAAAAGTACTTTTATTTTCTTGCTATGGGTTTTAAAGGTTTTCATTGAGAAAAAATGTTTGTGTGATTTTCATATGGAAATGATTTATTGCATCCACTAAAATAATATTGAGATAAATGTAATTTTTTTATGCGTTTTCATGTTTTTTTCTAGACTAAAAGTTTTATATCTTTTTTTGTCCCTTACTGATCTTTTAATGATCATCCCATGTTTCTAAACGTATTTCACAGGGTTTAAGTTTAGGTAATCGAAGAGAATAATTCAAGTTAAAATTCATCATGTTTTTTCATGAAAATAAAAAATGTTCCATTTTATAAGTTTTATATTATAGTAAAAATGGATACTGGTTAGAAGTGTAATCTTTGTAAAATATGGTTTGGTTTTTTATGAGTTTTGACCTAATTCTCTAAAACTATATACCTAAAAATATCCTAAAATATAATATAATAAATTATTGTATTAAAAATAAATATTATATAATGTTTAAATTTGGGTCTTTATAAGTGGTGTGGATAAATAAGAAGAATATGTGCCCGATTATAAGTGTGTATAGTGACACCCTTATAAATACCTTTAACTTTAAAACAATTTAAAGTCTTTTTCAAGTGAATGTGGTACAAAATGGGAAATTTACTGAATATAAGATGAGATAAGGTCTAAATACACTCAACAAATCATATTTGGAAAAACTTTAGTGATAATTTTGGCCTTATCTATTAGGTTAATCCCACTCTTAACCCTTTTTACCTTTTACCATGGTGAAAAACATTAACCATGGTAACCTATTTATGTTCCAAAAGATTAAGTTGATTTATTACCTAATATTAATTATTATAATTAAAAATATTGAATAAAGTTTATATAATTAAATATATATAGGTGGTAAAAAATTAATTTTAATATAGGTATGAAAAACACAATAAAAATATTTGTTTAGAAAAAAAACTTTTATTTGAGAATAAAATATAATTTACACCAAAATCAGGTATAAAATTTATTCTCATGAAAATTAGTGATTTATAAATAAAAAATGAGAGATATGTGACTTTGAAATCAATTAAAAATAAAATATAACTTTGTAAATACTTAATTAAAGAAAAGGTTCAATAATAGTTCTTTTATTAGAATAAAATTCCACTAATGTTTCAAAGTGTCAAATATTGGTTTATAAATCCAAAATAATATTTTAAAAATAATTATTTCACTCTTTTGAGTGCATATTTTTTCAATAAAGTTTTTTTATAAACTTATTATATTATGATGATATCTTAAAATTGATGTTATTTTTAAACTCGGTATTTTCACTATTCATCAAACAATCATCATTTTTAGTAAAAAACCGAATAATACACATCAAGATAATTTTTACCTAAAAAACTCAAAAAATAAGTCCCTTTCATCAAATTCAAATTTTAAAATTTGGTAAATTATCTTTTAAATGAAAATATTAAGTATAATGAGGAACATATTTCATAGAAAATAATCTTTTTCAACTTCAAGTGTTCTTAATATTATTTCATATCAATTGATAATTAATTATATATTGATCTATTAGTTCATATATTGAAGTATTTTAAAAATGATCACAGCACTTGAAAATAATTCTTTAAAAATACCCCTTTTTAACATTGAATGATTTTAATTATATCACATTAATTATTTATTTTCTAGTCATTAAATTTCATAAGTTAAAATAAAATAATACATTTTAAGTATCATAACTGATCATTATCTTCCTATTTACTAAAGGTATATTGTAATATTTAGAAAATCGTATTAGAGTAGTGTTGCACGTATCTTAAGCTATTGAATATAGTATTATTTAAAGGATAATTATATATTGAAGTCTTCAAGTGTTACACACAATCATCAGGACTACGTCACTTTTTTTAAAAGTTTAGTGACCTCAAACCCATCAATATTTTCTCTAATATGAATTTAAACTAAGTGAACAATTTTTCTTGAGTTTTTCTATACTAGTTTTGGGTTCTTCTCATTCATTTAAATTTTGTCCCCAATATTAGTAAATGGGTTCCTTAATCTAAGTTCCATGTTATTTAACCTTAAACATTATCCATCACTGATCAGACTTTCACAACCTTGAAATGTCTAAGTAAAGAGACATTGTACTCTTTAGTATTAAAATCTACAAATTAAATCCTTGTATAAAGTAAATTCTTTTTTATCTAGTTATGAACCATGTAAATCCTATGAAAAAATTTGAGTGATTTTAAAAAAAAAGGAACCAAACTTTTAGTGTATAAAACCTAAAAAAGGAAGACCTGAGTAAATTTCTAGTTCCTACTAAATCCATTAAAATGTAAAGGAAATAATAAAAGAACAAAAATATCAAAAGGAAATCCATATATCCCTATAAAATCATGGCTATAATAATTGGACCCATTGGTTTGCCAGTATAATTCTAGATGATCTCCAATCTTCTCTTTTGTAAGCTCATTTGGGAAATTTTACCTTGCATCTTGTCACCCAGATAATATGTTCAATACTTAGGGTAAGATCTTGGGTTTTTATTAAGTTATGGATCTTTTATTTTCATGTTTAAATGTTTTTTACTTCCCTTGTTGTCTTATACACCTAATTCGGGCCATGGGTTAGATGCGTTGTACTTGGGAAAGAAGAGGTAAAAGGGGTTGAATGATGACTACAGGATGATTACACGTCATGAATAGGGGATACACATCATGTAATCCCAGGTCGCAATGTATAATGGTCTATCTAGTAACCTTAATGATGTGTATGGAATTTTATTTAGGAAAGTAAAATTGATAATTACACATTGTGTAATGGTATTAGACGTTGTGTAATGGCCCACCGTGTATTCTTTTAAATAGAGGTAGTATCATCTAATTTTTCATGCACATCAGGTTTTCTTTCTTTTTGATAACCTAAAACAATCTAAAATGGTTTTTCAAATCTAGAAGCCATCTGAACTCTGTTTCTTTTTTCATTGGTCATGTTGGAACTACATTGGTAATTACTCTATTACTTTTTAGCCGTTCTCGATTATTCAGAACAATAACTGTACTATTTGGATTTAGTGCTCATATTCCCAAATTTCTCATTCTTCCTATATTCCTCATATTTTTTTTTAAATAGAGATGAATAAAGACTTGATACTTAATGATAACTATACTAAAAAGATAAGGTAAGTTTTCTATGATTTTCTTCAGCTGTTCTGGTGATATTTAGGTATTCGGTCAATATGTTGCTCATCAGACTTTACGGAACGGCCACATTTTTTAGTGAGTTTCTTGTATTTGATATAGTAAGACCTAGTGAGGATTATTGTAGGTTCTTTGTAGGTGTGTTGATACCCATTTCTCAATTCAAGGTCACCCATGAGGTGCACCTTAAGGAAATAACCTATTTTATGTCTGTTTAAACCACCCAAAGGGTGTGTGCTTGGGCCTTCCTAGTTATAGGAAGCCCATTAATTCTTTGATATTTTTGAATAACTTCCCTAGAATATGTATTTTCTCCTCTCTTAGTGATATCATGTGATTCCATGTTTATTTTTATTCAATGTCTTAAATTTAAAATGATATTTTATGGGTGGGTATACCAATATGAATTGAAAAATGGAATGTTAAAGGAGTAATATGGGAGGTAGGACCATATTATTTGTGAATAATAAATGGAATGCATGAGTGGGTATACTCATGTCTTGTGCTTATTTATGTGAGTGGGTATACTCACATGGGTTTACTTGTTTAAATTGAATTAATTAAATGAATAGTTTTATAGATTCCATGGAATTCTGTCCATGGATTTGCAATGACGTAGTCGACACCTTGGGTTGACTATGTCCCTTGGGTCTTGATTTAGTTGGATACCTCGATCATTGCTACCCTGTGGATTCATATTTCTTGGAATCGCATCAGAAATGTCATTACACATTCTCTTAGGACTCCAACCAGTTCCTAGACCAATTTTCCATTTGGATGCTCATGGGACTCGATGTGGATGCCTTGGTCTCCTACACCTTGGATCTGGTACTTCATGGTCTACACTTATTACTTGGATGCCCTGATACATGACACCTTGGATCTGGCCCCAGTAGTCTATACTTCGCTATATGGCATGGATGAGGGATACTTGACTTCTTTATATGGAATGGTCATGGGTTACTTGATACGAATGGTGTACGGCATGGTCATGGGATACTTGATATAGATGTGAGTATGGCATGGTCGTGTGGTTTGTTTACTTTTCATAGATACCTTATTAGGAGCTAAATCTTGTTGTAGGGATCCTTGAGAGGTTGTTTGGTATTACTTGTTGTAGTGGACTTATACCATGGGCATTCACTTTTATGTTAATATTTTACTTACACTTTCTAGAACGTTTCAAATTGTTATTAGAACTATATAGGCCTCGGGGTGGTTACCTACTAGGATGTTTATCTCACAACCTATTTTGGAGTCCTTGGGGACCCAAATAGATTATATAGTTGCAGGTGATAGTAGGGGAAAGTTCCCTAGTATAGGTTGTTGGTAGTTTATTTGGGAATGGATAGAATGGGACCAAGTTTAAACATACAATGCTACTGGGAATTTTTGTTCTTTTTTTCTTTTTGTTCTTTTTAGACTTGTATTTTATTGTATTGTGAGGTACTATTATAGCTACTTTCAAGATAAATGTATAATTTTCATCATTGTACATGTGATGTTTTTGGATTATATATATGTATTCATATCTTGTCTTACTTGTCAGTTGAATGCTTATTTATTCGCTTCTGCTAGTGTATGAATTTGACTCCCGTTGTGATATACTATGGTAATAAGGGAATAGTCTCACCACTAACTCATGTAGTCCCTAGCTGCTAGTCAGTGGCCTCTAGAATTTGGGTATTTGCACTTGAGGCCTTGTGACCAACCGGGCTTGGGGCACTGTTGACTGGAATCCGGGTCTGGGGCATTACAAAGTCATATCAAATGAGGTTTTTTATGGTTTGACTTACTATTTGGTGATAATAGACATGGATAGGAAGGAAATAGAATTTGGTAATGAGCTGTTATTGGGCATAGCTAACCCGTGTATAGGGAAAATCTAAATTTCCCTAAATGAAAATCTTTATTTATGGTTTTGACTATTACAGTTGATTTGATTTCACCGTTGAATGACACATATGATTTATGATATTACTATTGACATGATTGGGTTCTATTTCCATTACAACCATATGAGATGATTGTATGTCATCTCATGCATCATATAGGCACCTTATTAGAATCACATTTATTGCATTATGCTATTCCATTTAGGATTCATTATCTAATGTATGTTTTTGTGATAGGTGATATGAGAGTTGTGCTTACATTTGTATTATTTTGGGTATAGTCAATAAATGAGTGACATCATCTTTCAATTAATAAGTAGTATGGGGCTTTACAGATTTATAAATTACACACCAATGAAATGTAAATGATTAAATGAAATTTTTATATGTGTGAATTAGAATGGGAGCCGCGTTTTGGGTTTATGAGGTGTCATATTCCCTCATGGATTTGGAATTGGTAAACCCTTGGTGGAATTTTTTGAATAATTGAAATTTGAAATCGAAATGACAACATGAAATGATGGATTGAGACTTGACCTAGAACTATATTTTGAGGGGGAAAGAGGCATAGTTTCTAGTGGTTTTAGTGGTTTTTCCTTATACATTCCTAGATTTAGGAGTAGTTTGTGGTTTAAAATGGTTCCTATGAGGGTTTTGTCCTATCCTATCCTTTCAAGTTGTATACTTTAATGCTATTATTTTTTTAGGCATGTGTTTGGAATTGTAGAGACATGCCCCCATGATGGCCACTAGTGGTGTGCTAGTAGGGTGAAGATGACCATACTCCAGAGACAGTGGGTCATGGACTACTTGTTGATCCTCCTTTAGTGTCAGCTACACCCCAAAGGATGTTCGGGACACAGGTGCTAAGGAACAGTTCTACGAGGGCTTCTTTCACTATATGTAGAATTTTTCAAGGAAACCCATAGCCTGCCTTGACTATGGATGAGCTGTCACGGGTGTTCCAGCAGTAGCATCCTCCCATGTTTTTAGTATATGGTGGGCCAAAGGCTACAGAACTATGTCTTGAGACCACGTTAGTGATTTTTGGAGCATCTAGATATTCCTACTAAGATGAGGGTAAATCTCTCTACTTATATGTTATGTCGAGTAGCAAAGAGCTAGTGGGATGTTATAAACTAGGCTGATGGGATACGAGAGATGGGTTGGGATGAATTCCAAACCCACTTCTTCGACTTCGTTTACCCCATGACTCTATAAACTGGGATAGCGAGTTCATGAATCTGGAGTAGGGTGCGACGATGGTATTGGAATACTCAACACGTTTTATAGAGTTGCAATGTCTTTTACTGATATATCTTACAGATGATCTTTTGAGAGCGAGGCACTTCAAGGAAGGTATCAAACATGCTATCAGGTCTCAGGTCACCATGTTTAGGTTAACTTCTATCATTGAGATTGTGAATCAGGCACTTATCACAGAGTGGAACAAAAGGGAAGCTTGGGGTATAGAATAGGAGAGTGTTTTTTCTCACCCCAGTGGATCTATGTCTTTAAGAAGGAAGCATTGTTTTGTGGCTTCCTGTGATATGAGTGCTAGTTAGGATGTGGGTGAAGGTATCTTGGTTAATTTCCCTCAGTGTGGTAGGTGAGGCCACATAAAAAATTAGTGCGAGCATGACCCAGTTGAGTGTTGAGCTTGTGGCATGGTGGGTAATATGTAGTGGTTTTTCAGGACCTTCCCTCCAGTTGCTAGTGGTAGGGGTCGGTTCCGACATCAAGTTCAGGAGATGGTTCTTCAACTCCTAATCTGGGTGGGATTTTTGGAAATGTAGGATGGTTAGGTCAAGGAATTGGTGGTCGTGGTCATGATAGTCAAACCCCAGTTTCTTAGGGACAACAAGGTAGATCAACTCAGGGCAGCCTGGCAGTGTCACAAGGCCGCGGTGCAGGCCAGACTTATGTTATAAAACATACCCAACAAGAGAACAATATCAGACCATATAAGGTGAAAGGTTAGATCTTGGTAGCCTATACTATTGCATCTTCTCTTTTTAATATAGCTTCATCACATAGTTTTATATCTACACTAGTGGTTAGAAGCCTTGGGCTTATGGTTTTGCTTTTTGAGGGTATTTTTACACTAGACATGTCATTAGGAATCAGAATGGGTGATGTGAACTAGTGTAAGGGGATCCCCCTTGAAGTTGGTGGGTTTCACAAAGTTTAAAATCCATATATCCTCAATATGATAGGGTTTTACATCATTCATAGGATGGGATGGATAGTAGATTATCGATCACATGTTGACTGCAATCGCCGAAGGGTGACTTTCACAAAACCATAGGGTGTAGTGTTTATTGACATGGGTTATAGGTATGTCTAGGAATGTCAAGTTGGACCTCAGCATCATGGGATGGGCGGAATGATAGCTCGGATTTCTAGTATGTTTTTGGATGATCAGGGAATGATTCAGGAAGACTTTCCTCTAGTGTATGAGTGCTTCAGGGGCGTGTTACCCAATTAATTTTCTACTTTATCTCCTGAGATAGAAGTGGAGTTCTCTATCAAGCTAGTGTCGGGAGCTATACTAGGGTCCATTACTCCTTAAAAGATGTCTAATACAGAGTTACAAGAGCTCAAGAGATAGCTAGAGGATTTAGAAGAAAAGGGATTTATCCGATCGAGTACTTCTTCAAGGGTTCACGAGTCCTTTTTTGAAATAGGTGGATGGTACCCTTAGGCTATGTGTGGATTATCAAAAACTGAACCAACTGAAGGTTAAGAACTGATATCCCTTACCCCAGATAGATGAAATGTTTGATTGTATTTGAGGTGGTTGAGTGTTCTTGAAGATCTACATGAGGTCAAGAAATCACCAAGTGCGTGTTCAACCTTCATACATACCTCGTATGACCTTTCTTAGCAGGTATGGGTTATATGAGTATATAGTTATGTTGTTTGGTCCCACAAATGTGCCAGTGGTTTTCATTTCATTGATGAACCAGGTGTTCCATCCTTACATGAATTATTTTGTGGTGGTTTTCATAGTTGATATCTTGGTGTATTCTCAAAATCGACATGACCATGGCAACCATCTTGAGAATGTTTTGAATAAACTAAGAGATAATTTGTTATATGCTAATCTCACAATGTGCCACTTTTGGAAAGATCAGATTCACTTCATATAATTCATCATCTCAGTTATAGGGGTGTTAGTGTACCTAGAGAATGTGAGATCAATAGTTTTCTGGGAACAACCCAAGAATGTTTTTAACATATGGAGTTTCTTGGGGCTAGCAAGATACTACAAATATTTTATGCAGGACCTTTCATGCTGAGGAGCACTGTTGATGGGTTTGGATGAAAAGGGTGCGAAGTTTTAATGGTAAAATTCTTGTGAGGAATCGTTTCAAGACCAAAAATGGGGGTTGATATCATCACCAATCCTGATACTTCTAGAGTAGGGAAATAGTTACTTGATTTCATGTGATGCTTTAGGTATTGTGATGGGGGCAATGCTGATTATGGGGGATCGAGTCATGGCGTACAGGTCTCGGTAAATGAGGCCTCATGAGAGGAAATACCTATACACAATCTATAGTTAGATTTCTCTATTTATTCTTTATGTTGTTGGATAAATTACTTACATTGAGAGCATTTTGTGGTGTACATAGGCCACAAAATCATTAGGTATATCTTTATGCAGCGTGATCTGAATTTGATGCAACGAAGGTGGGTGGAGTACCTACAGTCCTTTGACTTTGAGATCTTATACAAACCTGGAAAAGGCAATGAATTGGCTGATGCACTGAGCAGGAGGACTCAGATACAGGCAATACAGCATGCCAGTAGCGATTGGCACCTTATGGTGTTGTTCTCTAAGATGAATCTAGAAGAGCATGACAGACATGGACAAACTTATCTATCATCCTTAGTTGTGACGTCTACCATGCTAGACAAATTTTTGATGAAGAGGATATTGGATTCAAAGGGCCTAGTTCTATGGGGGAGTGTGGCATGTGAGGACCCTACTCTTGGTTGGATGGTAGGTGAGGATGTGATCCTAAGAATCCACATATGGGTTTGGGTTCCTGTGGATATACATGAGGATTCGATGTGGGAGTTTCATTCTTCGTCTTGGACAATTCATCCTGGTGTCACCAAGATGTATCATGACTAACATTGACAATATTGGTCACCAAGTATGAAAAAAGTGGTATCTAGTTTTGTTACATGGTATTACACCTATCAGAAGGTGAAGGCAGAACATCAACAACTAGATGGTCTTTTATAGTAGTTACCTATTTCAGAGTGGAAATGGGATGATGTCATGATGTACTTCGTGAGTGGTTTACCGAGGTCACCTTGAGGTAATAATGTTGTGTGGTTTGTGGTTGACAATCTTACGAAGGTCACACAATTCATGCCGATCAAGGAGACCTTCATTGTCAATTAGCTCGATAATTTGTATATCCAAGAGGTGGTACGTCTTCATGGGGTCCCATTTAGTATCATTTTGGATAGGGACACCCGCTTAATGTATTGTTTTTTTCTGAGTTTTCAAAGAGTGTTGGGTACACAGGTTTTTTTGAGCACATCATACCACCCTCAGACTAATGTCTAGTTAGAGCTTATGATACTGGTTCTAGAGGACATGATGTGAGCATGCATCCTGGATTTTGGGGGATCTTGGGAGAGGCACATTCCCATGGTTGAATTTTCCAAAAATAATTGTTATCAGTTGACCATAGAGATGGAACCTTATGAGGCTTTATATGGTATATCATGTCATTCTCTCCTATGATGGTTAGAGGTAGGAGAGGCAACTTTACTGGGACCATATCTCATGTAGGAGACTTCTGAGCAGGTCCAGTTGATTTATAAGTAAATGGCTACAGCATAGTCTCATCATAGATATTATTCTGATCTCCGCATATGATCTCTAGAGTTTGAGGATGGGGATTATGTCTTTTTACATGTTTCACTGACATTGGTACAAAGGCAGATTAATAGATAGGGTAATATTTCACCACAATATGGCAGGACATTCGAGACTCTAGAGAGAGTATGGTCGATATACTATTGGTTGCAGTTATCTCAAAGGTACTGAGTCATTCATGATGTCTTCCATATATCTCAGTTATGTTACTATCATTTAGAGATTTCTCACATTTTTCAGTCCAAAGAGGTTGATTTACAAGTCGATGCATCATGTGAGGAGCATCTAATTTGTATAGTTGATAGGAGCATGAAGGTTCTTTGAGGCCAATCAGTTCCTCTAGTATAGGTGTTATGGAAGCACATCCATTTACAGGATGAGACATGGGAGAGGGAGGTCGACGTACATACTTAGTGGCCAGAGTTGTTCTCAAATGACTCTTGACCACCCTTTAGAGAGCAATTTGGGGATAAATTTTTATTAGGGTGAAGATTGTAAGATCTCATGTTTTTTTTTGATGTACAGATCCTTTCTTTCTAGGTTTAATTGTTGTTTACTTTCCTTATTTTCTTAAACCCTAAGTCAAGTCATGGTATGGATGGGTGGTACTTGGGAAAGAAGAGTAAAAATGGGTTGAAGGCTAACAGAAAGATGATTACTTACTGTCAATTAGGGATACACGTCATGTAATCCCAAGTTACAATGTGTAATGGTCTGGTCAAGACCCTTCACAATGTGTACGTAATTTTCTTCAGGAAAGGAAAACTGGGTATTACACACCATGTAATGGGATTACATGTCATCTAATGGCCTGCCATGTATTTTTTAAATAGAAGTAGTAGCCTCCAATTTTTTATTAACAACATATTTTCTCCCATTTTGTGAACCTAAACCATCTAAAATGGTTTTTTAGATCTTGAAGTCGTCTGAACTCTATTTCTTTTGTTGTCATTGATGTTGAAACCGCATTGGTAGGTACTCAATTCATTTTAATCCATTCTTGTTTCTTCGAAACAATGACTATGCTATTTGTATTTACACTTATATGCCCTAATTTCTCATTATTCCTCTGTTCTTCATATTTCTCCTAAATCAGGATGAATAAGGACTTGATACTTAATGATCGCTATACTATATATCTAAGGTAGGTGTTCTATGATTTTCTTCATATTTTCTAGTTCTTTTTGAGTATTCTGATGATATTTCACTCTCCGAACATTCCATCATAGCCTCATTTTTAAGTGAGTTTTGTGTTGTTGATATAGGTGAACCTATTAAGGATGCATGTAGGTTCTGTTTAGGTGGGTGGTCACCCATTTCTCTATTCAAGGTCACCCATGGGGTGATCCTTAAGGAAATAACCTGTTTTATTTCTATTTAAACCACCCAAGGGGTGTGTTCTTGTGATTTACAAGTTAGAGGAAGCCTGTTAATTCCTTGATATTTTTGAATAACTTTCCTAGGAGATATACTGCCTTCTTTCATAGTGATATCATGTGATTCCATGCTTATTTTGATTAAATGGATTCAATTTAAAAGGTTCTATTATGGTTTGGTATATCTATATGAATTGACTAATGGAATGTTAAAGGGGTAATATGAGAGGGTAGGCTCAAATGATTTGTGAATGATAAATGGGATGCATGAGTGGGAATACTCATGTATTATTCTTGTTTATGTGAGTGGGTATACTCACATGGATCTAGAATGTGGTAGTGGATGTCTTGGGTTGACTCTTCCCCTTGGGTCTTGATTTCATGGGATTCCTTGGGCCTTTCTACCCTATGGATCTAGCTTTCCTGGACTCACGTAGGACATGTCGGTACACATGCTCCTTGAACTCCAACCTGTGCCTAGATTGAGTTTCCACTGGGACACAATGTGGATGCCTTGGAGTGTTGTACCTTTGATCCATCTCTTCATGGTCTACACTTATTACATGGATTCCTTGGTACATGAAACCTTATATTCATCCCTTCATGGTCTACACTTCTTAATAGGATGCTCAGGTACATGACACCTTGGATATGTCCCTGGTGGTCTACACTTCTCTATATGGTGTGGTCATGGGATACTTGACTTCTTTGTATGGAATGGTTGTGGGTTACTTGATATGTATGGTGTATAGCATGGATGTGGGATACTTGATACAAATGGGAGTAGGGAATGGTTTTGTGGTTTGTTTACTTTTTATAGCTTCATTGTTAGGAGCTGGCACTTTTTGCAGGGATCCTTCAGAGTTCGTTTGGTATTAATTTTTTTAGTAGACTTATGTCATGGGCATTCACTTTTACATTATAGCATACTTACACTTGCTATCACTTTGAATATTGCGGTTAGAACTGTATAGACCTCTGGGTGGTTACCTACTAAGATGTTTATCTCACACCATGTTTGGGCCTCCTTGGAAACCCAAACATATTATATGTTTGTAGGTGATGGTATGGGAAAGTTCCATAGTATAGGTTGTTGATAGTTTATTTGGAGTAGGAGAGCATGAGACTAAGATGAGGCTTGTGATGCTACTGGTACTTTTTGGTTCTTTTTGTTCTTTTGAGACTTGTATTGTATTGTATTTTCATGTACTATTCTAGCTACTTTCTAGATACATGTATCATATGCATAATTATATATGTGACATTTCTAGATTATATATATGTATTCCTATCTTGTCTTACTTTTTAGTTGACTGGTTATATATTCACTTCTACTATTCAATGTATTTGACTTCCACTATGATATACTCTAGTACTTAGGGAATAGTCTCCCCACTGACTCACCTAGGCCTTCTCTTTTAGTCGGTATCCTCTAGAATTTGGGGAGATGTTATTGAGGCCTTGTGGCTAACCGGGCTTGGAGAACTGTTGAGTGGAATATGATTCTGGTACGTTACACATGGTGATGTAACCATTCGGGTACTATAACTATTATTTAGTATAATTCTCTCTATAAAGCCACATTATTCCTTAGGTGTTTGGATCTTTATAAAGCCTCCATGTTTACCGGTAACAAGTTAATTTTTCTCTAAGAGACACCCATTCTTGGTAATGACATTTTTGTTACAATATTCAGAACTACTATATAAATTCAATTTTTTCATCCTAAGGGGAATTTCCTCAGATTTCCATACATCCTAACAACATTTCATGGTAACTCACCATTTGAATGTGGTCAATGGTTATTTTCCCTTTTGTGTTCATCCATTCACACCCATCCTTGATTCAAATATCTTTATTTATGATTTACACACTCTATGGACCAAATATTCAAGTAGATTTGAATACCCATGATGTTATGAACTCGTTCATCATTTCCATTTTCAAGGTGATAGAATGACATTTTCAAGGCACTATTAGTCCTTATCAAGTGAACATAAACTATATGAAAAAATGGTCTAATAATTATAACCTCAAACTGCATGCACCCATCAATGGGATCATCTACAGTAGAATTGGTCATTTCATTCATACTGTATTATTTTTTCATTTCTAAATAAATTATCCAATTTTTGGTCTATTTTTTTGACCTCAAACTCCATCTGAATTGGACTGACTTCCATGACATTAAATTTCCAATTGAAAGAGACATAGTAATTTTTATGCTAAAAACCTACAAAGGGAGACATAGAAAGAAGTCTAGTTTTTTCTCACTACGCATGCATGTTTCCAAAAATAGGAAACACTGAGAATTCAAAATGGAAGAAAAAAATAAAAAACATATGAAAAGTGTATGGGGACCACCATATAGACTAAAAAAGTTGAGCTATGTTTTCTAGGCCCCTTGACCTAAAAAAATTTAAATCATTCATTTGTTCCTCCCATACATTGGTTCAAGTGATTGGTGTAAAATAAATAGGAATTTGATTTGGAAGTATTTAAATCCTTCGATGCATTAGAATCTCCACCTCAAAAACCCCACCTTCATGATTCCCTTAACACTGAGTTGAATTACACAATCATAACCAAATGGACCCACCATGGTGTATGATGATGGCCCATATTATAAGACATTTATCCCTCCTTTATCCAAGGGTATAGGTTCATGAGGAGACCACAATTATTTCTTAGTGGACCCACATTGATCCATAAAGATTTCTCATATTCCATAATAATTTTCTAGCCTTCTTCATCCAAGAGTATAGATTTAGAAGGATGCAACCATTGCATGTGCCTCATTCTGACTCGAGTGTTTGGAGATCATGACTGAATAAATACATTTCAATTCATTATTCAAATTTGTTAAACTATCATAATGATTTTTTCTCTAGTCATTATGAACTTATATAATAAGGAGGTTAAGAATTTGAAAATGGTGTGGAGCAGCACGGTGGGAATTTTCAATTGATTTTCAAAAAAATAGGAGGAAGAGGGGAACCCACATGATTGGGGTAACTTTTCATAAAAAAATTATTTATAAAAAATTCCCATCTACACAGTCTCATAGTTCATAAATTGACTTTTCGGATTTATTAACTTCTCATTGAAGTCCAGTTAACTCTTTGAACTTAACTTCCTCAACAAGAGGGATATTTTGGGCCTTGGTAGTGGAATTATTCTTTCCATAATTTGAATATTCAAGAAACTTTTTGTGCTATTCCAATATTCCCATAGAAAAATATAGATCCATTTGGAGGTGGATCACTTGAATGGATTATTTATCGACCAAAAAAAATTCAATTACCACCTTCATGTAATGGGACTCTCCTTGAAGCACTACAACTCAAATACTAGTAAAATGTGTAGTTGATTTATCCTTATAGAGAAGTTGATGTGAAAGTTTCTCATCTTCCCATACATATAGGATATACTTCACACTCTCATGGATGGCATGGTAATTAAACCTACGATACCCCAGTGTTATGAATATGCATCGAATCTTATGTAACTTCACTAGTAGATCCTCTTAGCCCTGTAAATTTTCTTCCATATTTCCCCACACACATATTTTCAAGTGACACATATATTGATCTCAAACCTCATGGTAGAAAAATTTGTTTATAAAAGTATCAAAATAGTAGCATATTTCTAGGCATGGTGGAATAAGAAGAATGAGAGAGATATGAACTTGAGAGATTCCTCGGAAACTCATTCTGAGGCCACGGTGGTGATTTCCCAAGAATTACGCCAATTAATCCTAATATAACCCCCCCCCCCATCTTCACTCACCATCCCACTTTCTTTTATAACCAACATCCCACTCCCCACATGCAAATCACCCCCCACTAACTACTTTTCTTAGCTGTAACCATTGTACCCTTTCTAGAATGTACGTTTTTGTGTTTTCCTTGTTTGGAATGGTTTTTATCACTCACCCTGCCTTGAAAATCAATCTTGTACTTAAGACTGAGGATAAGAAACTGATTATGTACCCCCCCCCCCAAATCCCCAATAAATATGTCAAATGGTCCTCCCTACTTTATTGGCATGCAGATCCTATTAGAAACACACCCCAGCATCATATACTCTACAAAAAATCTTCTAAATGGTTAGTTCCATGTTGTGGACTGACCATGTCACATACATGACTTATTTAGAAGTAATTTTTCATTTTATTTCCATTATTTATTTTTGGGGGGGTTTCCTATGATTTTTGGTGGAAATGGTGGGTTTTGAAAATTTGGGCCAAACTGTGAGCCCATTTCCAAATTTAAAATCCTATTTTTTTTTCTTTTATAAATCTTTAATTTTTCAACATTTTTCATCCATTAAAATACATAAATGGCCTCCCCTGACCTATTAACACCACCATTTAAATTTTCATCCTTTAAAAATCCATAATCATGGTGTATTTGGGTTTTTATTTAAGGTTTTGGGCCTGCCCGTAAGCCCATTTTCTGCTTTAAATGTTTTTTAATTATTTAATATCTCCTTCATTTTTTATTTTCTCGGTGATTCTACATCCCTCTCTAAGACAATATCCCTAGGATGACCCCCATTATCTGCTTCTCATTTTTGGAGCTCATTTGAATCAAAATTTAGTGTGATATTGCTTAATCTTTCTCAAATCGACCATATTTGAAGAGGTAAAATGATTCTTTCATTACTCCTTCAATTTTCATTATATTTCCCCCATTTTAGTCCCCAAATGACCTAATATGACTAATTCTATCCTCCATACCAGTTTTGGTTACTTGGAGATTTAGATTTTGGGGGATTTAGGGTGACCTCTTCAAGATTTCTGCAAGTAAGTCTTTGTCTCTATGATTTCTTCTATATCCTTAGGGTTTCTTTCACCCTTTCTTGAGTTCTAAAATTTACAGAAGTTAGGGTCTGTTTCTAGGGTATAACTTCCTGTCTTTTGGGTGAAATATTGAGGTTTTAGGTTTCTTTTCACTTCCTTGAGGTGCAGCGGTCGTTCGGTTGATGTTTCGCACCAATATTTGAGGATTTCGACACTTTTGGTAGGTGATTCCATGTGTGATCATTTATAGATGAGTTAGTTTTCTTGAATTAATTATTTTTCCTATTAATCATATGTTTCTTGTTGTGCAAAAACTATTTATGATGTACTTGGTTAAGAATTAAATTTTATATTTTAATTTTAGTTTGAAATTGGGTGTTTTTCATGTGTAACCCTTGGGGTATTATTTGGGTGTGTTTAATAACATATGAAATTAATGTAATAAATCTTGTTGGGATGATAATTCTGATTTGGAAGGGTCTTGGGGTGACTTTGGGTTTAAAATATTGTTTTTAATGGGTTTTATGTGTGAGACTATGTAATGCCTCTTGAAAGCATTTTATGAAAATGTGTGTTTTTCATGTGTATCTTTTGTGGTATTAGTTGAGGTGATTTTATAATACTTGAGAGTGGTTAAATAAACATTTATAGGGATAAAAATTATAATTTGGATTGTTATTGGTTTAATTTTGGAATTGAAAGAGGATTTGGAATTGGGTTTTGTGGGAAAAACATAGTTATACCCCGTGGGTTGGTTTTATGAAAATTGTAAATGATTTAATGAGTTACACAAAGTGTGCAATGGTTGATTATGTACTGTTTTGGTGGTAGTATGTTCTTAAAATGGGTTTTTTAAAGATAAAGTGGTCAGTTTTTATGCCAATCATTTTGGTAATGTTTTTTAATATTTCACGGTGATTTATGAAATTGTGATGTGGGTGTGAAACATTTTTTCGGACTATTTTGTGTGAGTGCGATGTGAAAAATGGACTTTGGTTATGAGAAGCATATTATGTAACATATGAGTGGGTTGTTATGTGATTTTTATCATCTTAGGAAATATTTTAAAAAAAAAATAAAGGATTTTTTTAATTTTGAAAGATGTGAAAAATGTGTTGTGGGCTATTTTGGTGTGAGTTTGATTTCGAAATCAATTAAAATGAAAAAGTAGATTTTGTGACTTGTGTGATGTACATGTGGGCTATTTGGTGAATGTATGATGTGTAAGTGATATTTTCATGTGAAAATTATATTTCTTTTCTTGTTGAACTTGTTTGAACACAATAGGTAAAATCAGGTATCTAGGTGGGTGGATGTGTATTAGTATGCTAGTGAATCTGTGGGGGTTTGGCCTCAGTTTCATGTAGAACTTTTGATGCTTACAACACTAACTAAACTATGATTATGATGATTAGGGACCACTAGGTTATGGTTATGTTCCATAATAGTGTCTTTTACATGAGAACAGATATTGTGATGATTACTCTCACCAAGATACGAGGTACCTGGGACCCACAACGAGCTAGTGCCTAGGGGTTATTTTCTATTGTGTGTGCTCATTAGTTACTTGTGATCACCGATGGCATACATTATGATTGGATGGAAAATTCATTACTGTTCACATTATTTTCAAAATTGTTGATTCTTAATGATATCCCACTTGAAAACTGTTTTAATTTTTAAGTTGCATCTTTTAGAAATTTTAAATAGCATTTCCTGTTTATGAAAACTTGCAAGCTTTCCGTATTTCAATGTTTATCACATGTAATCTCTTAGAAGAGATATCATATTGGGAATTGGATAACACCCTACTTACACCATTGAGTGTATGTAGACTTTGTTATTTTTTTATCACATGTTGGGTATAGTTTTTAGTGCTAGTTGTTCAGGTTTATAGTTGGTCCTTGGTGGTGAAGTCTTATGGTGATGGCTTGAGGGTGGTGCCTCTTGCCTTGAGGGTTCTTGGGCTAGTTATTTTTGGTTTTGTAGTTTTTTTATAGTCTTGTTGAGTTATTTTAAACTATTTAATTCAGTTCTTAATTTTTTTACATGATTTTTTGGTTTGAAAAATACAGATTCATTTTATTGGATTCATTTGTTGTTTTAAGTTTATAATCTCGGGCAAATCATTCCAAATTCTCATTTTATGATACCCTAGAACTTGTGCCAGCCCATGGGGATTAGGAATTCCCTTCAAGACTTGTCATAGGTTGGGTTTGGTGCCGGTTTCAGTGGATACCAGATTTGGTTCGTGACAAAATGGTATCAAAGGAGGTTCAGGTTAACTCTTTGGGTCATGTTATTTGGGGAAGATTTGGGATAGTCTATAAATGGGATTGTTAGGACTTGGTATTCTAGTTATGGGTAGAGTTCATGATCACCACACCTAATTATGGGATTAAAGTCACCAGGGGAAGTCATGATTTATCTAAGTCCTTTGGTTTTTTTGGTTTGATGATGATTAGTGGAAATGAAAAGAGAGTTGGGTTAATGGTCTCAGTGAGCTCGCAGTGCCTGGCAGGCCATATGGAGCCCGGGAAAATCCAAATAACACTCTCTATGGAATTGAAGTGATTGTAATATGTCCACCAACCATATTTCCAAGTCACCCACTACAACTATATTCCTATTGCATTATCTTGTGTTCTTTAGTTTTGAAATATTTGAACATTGGTTTTAAAGTGACTTTTTTTTAAGAAGTGTTAAATTTTTGTGAAATGATTTTAAAATAGATAGGGAATGGTTTGAATTATTAAATTTTGGAACTTAATTTTCATAATTTTTTTGAAATGGAAAATGGTGTGCTTACACCTCTTTTAAAATCAAAAACTATATTGTAGTTGGTTTTGAAAAAGGGTTTCCAATAGAGTTTTCTAAACAATAAAAGGGTATTTTAATGGGATGAGATGTTTTGAAATTGATGTGAATAACTTGAAATTGAGTTCTTATCTAAATGGTTATGTTGTTATGAATAGTTTTGTAAGATTTTAATGGGTATTTTGATCTCGTGGTTAGCGGTTTTGAGAAAAAGGATGTGTTGGTTGAACATTTTGGTTTTGAAAAGTGGGAAAAAATTATTTTGACCTTTGGTATTTCCATGAGAGATCACATGCATGGAATTATATAGGATAATGGATGGTTGATGGAATTAATGGATGAGTTTTGGGAAAGATATGATGAGGGTTCCCAGTGTGGCATAGAAACATGCATGTGTAAGGCCCATAGGGTACCATTGGTGGATACGCTAACCGCTGAACCGTTTGTTTTCAAAGAAATGTTTTTAATGAAAAACATGATGTCTTGATGAATTGTTTGGGATGATTTATATTATGTTTTTATGGAAAATTTTGATGTTGTGGGATGTTTTGAGTCCAATAACCCCTCCTATTCGAATAGTGTTTTGGGTTTATGTTTGGTCGGTAAGCTGGGTTGAAAGACCGGTTAGTAGTCTCTTCTGAGATATGCTTCGGGGCACCTTTATGGTGGTTCAATTCATGTATTTCGATATGGTATGTGTCATTTTTTTATCAATGGACCATCTTGGTTGGGTCCTTGGGTTCCTTCATTGGATAAGGTACTCCCCCATTAAAGGTTAATGCACAACTAAAGTGAAACCCGGTTTGTTTCGTTGTTGGAAAATACTCCAGTTGATCAATATAAGTAATATTTTATCTATCTTTGTTGATTGAGACTACACTCATTCCTTTCTTTGATTTTTGGATTCTCTGGTATCAGGAGAGTGCTTGTGGAAGGTTGAAAGAGACTTTATTTTCTTAATATGTCTGATTCGTCGAAGGTGGAAGTAGTCTGGGGTTGTTAGTGTGGATGAGTGTCTCAATGGTGTCTAAGAGGGCCTCTGGGTTCTTTATAGTTTCTTTGAAGAAGGAGTTCCTATTAAACCACTAGTTTTGGGAATTTTTTCTTGCGAGGCTATTGTGGATACTTTCTGGACATGTGTGTTTTTTAGGGACTTGGAATAAGGTCCCACTCCATGTACTGTTTCTAACAGTCGCAATGGTCATGTTCGGTGACACCTATTGATGTCATGTGCCCGTTTGACTATAAAGGTGAAGGTTGTGCAATCCTATGAGAGTCTCTATTATGTTGGGAGTATGTATCCCTTGGAAAAACATCCAAATCCTATATTTCATAGGAAGGTTTTTATATGCGTCCTTTCCTTTTGTTGTTTATCCCCAAAATAAACAAGGTGTGATGTGTGTGCATCTTCTAAGACCATGTTTCAATGGAAATTTGGGTTAGGGTAAAGTGAGTTTGGAATGTGTTAGGTCTTGTTAAACTTATATGGGATTGTGGTGTAGTTTTTTGTATCACCAGAAGAAGAAGTTCTGTTTAGGAGGTTTCTAAAGCCTAACTACGTGGCCAAATATGCTTCAATAATTTGAGCTTTAGCCATAGGTCCCGGAGAGAATATGTCACATAGTTAGGGGAAATACCAGGGTAATTAAAACCCTTGTACAAATTTCTATCCTCGGTATGAATGATAGGAATATTTTAAACTTCTGGTGTCATCAAATTGTTCTATTTGTTCCCATTTGGTGGTAGAGGTGGGAGGACCTCGTTTCCATGTTGTAGCACGATTTTATACTTTCCCCCTTTGGTTTCGATTGGGTATTTGGAGAAATGATTGAAGTTTGTCTAGATAGTATGAGCGCATGGTTTTCACATTGTTAGTAGTGACCATTCCCCAAATAACCATGTAGATGGAAGGATCCCCATGGTTATGCCGTGATTTTCCAAACCATGCAGACTAACCATGTGGTCGTCCCAACTCTTTAAATTTTGGCATCTTTCTATACCGGCCCATTCTGGTTGGTTAAGATGGTTGGTTCTTATGGTGGGGAGACCCACTATGAGTCTTATATAAGTTCTTTTGTAAAGTTATGATGGAATTATACCCCTTGAACCGAGGAGTCTGTTCATGCCTCCCCCTATTAGTTTCCGGAATCTGTCTCGGGAAAATTTAAGTTGTCTTTTATGGTGGGGAGCCCATTTCTATCTCCCCATACTAGTAACTCAGATTGGCCCTTGGTCTTATCCTGGTGGGAGGTAGTCTCGTTCAGAGCTATCTAACTACCAACATCTTCCTGGGGTAAACGTTGGGATTGGAGAGTAGCCAACAGTTTAGTAAAAGCAATGTATGTGTAACCTTGTTCGATGTTGTTGTTTATCTAGGTAGATTACTTGAGTCTTGTTCAAATAGTGTTTTAGGAGTTTCCTTTTGGGGATAAAGTCTGAATGTCCTTGATAATTTCATGAAATTGATGTAATTTTTGTTTTTTTGAGATTATTCCTTCATTAATTGATCATTGGATGTGTTTTGGCCTTTTGGGGGTAGACCAAACTTGGCGAAGGAGTACATTTCTTGTCTATTAGTTGGGTTTGGTTTTTGCTTTTGGCCTTATTGTGGCTTTCCAGGGGAGGAAATTTTTATGGTGGGGATAATTATCACATCCATGACTTCTTTAGAAAGAATTTTATATTTAATTTCCATTCTTTATTTTTTTGGGGGGTTTCCTATGAATTTTGGTGGAAATTGTGGGTTTGGAAAATTTGGTCCAAACCGTGAGCCCATTTCCAGATTTAAAACCCAATTTTGTTTATTTTATAACTCCTTCATTTTTCAACATTTTTCATACATTCCAATACATAAATATCCTCCCCTGGCCTATTAACACCACCATATAAATTTGGTGCCTTTAAAAATCCATAATCATGGTGTATTTGGGTTTTTATTTAAGGAATGGGGCTTGCCCATAATCCCATTTTTTTTTTCAAATGTTTTTTTAATTATTTAATATCTCCTTCATTTTTTTATTTTTTTGGTGATTCCACCTACCTCTCAAGTCCAATATCCTTAAGATCATCCCCATTATCAGTTTTGAATTTTTGGAGCTTATTTGAACAGAGAATTAGGGAGATCTTTCTTAATCTTTCTCAAATCGACCAAATTTGAAGAGGTAAAATGGTTCTTTAATAACTCCTTTAATTTTCATTATATTTCCTACATTTTAGTCCCCAAATGACCTAATATGACTCTTTATAGCCTACATACCTATTTTGGTTACTTGGAGATTCAGATTTTGGTGGATTTAGGGTGATCTCTTCACGCTTTCTGCAGGTACGTCTTTCTTTCTTTGATTTCTTCTCTTTCCTTATGGTTTCTCTCACCCTTTATTGAGTTCTAAAATGTCCAGAAGTTAGTTTTAGTGCCTAGGGTTTAACTTCCTGTCTTTTGGGTGAAATATTTAGGTTTTAGGTATCTTTTCACTTCCTCTAGGTGTGGCGGTCGTGCGGTTGATGTTTCGCACCAATATTTGAGGGTCTTGACACTTTCGGTAGGTGATTCCATGTGTGATCATTTATATATGAGTTAGTTTGTTTGAATTACTTATTTTTCATGTTCCTAATATGTTTTTTTGTTCGAAAACTCTTTATGATGGATTTGGTTAAGCATTTAATTATATATTTTCATTTTAGTTTGAAATTGGGTGTTTTTCATGGGTAGCTATTGGGCTATTGTTTGGGTGTGTTTTATAACATATGAAATTGGTGTAATAAATCTTTTTGGGCTGACAATTATGCCTTTGTAGGGTCTTGGGGTTTCTTTGGGTTTAAAATAGGGTCTTTTAATGGGTTTTATGTGTGCAACCATGTAATGCCTCTTGAAAGTGTTTTATGAAAATGTGTGTTTTTCATGTGTATCTTTTGTGGTATTATTTGAGGTGACTTAATAATACTTGATAGTAGTTAAATAAATATTTCTAGGGCTGAAAATACTTATTTGTATTGGTATTGGTGTGATTTTGGCATTGAAAGAGGATTTGGAATTGGGTTTTGTGGGGAAAACATAGTTATATTCCATGGGTTGGTTTTATGAAAATTGTAAATGATTTAATGAGTTACACAAAGTGTTCAATGGTCACTTATGTACTATTTTAGTGGTATTATTTTCTTAAAACGAGTTTTTTAAAGATAAATTGGTCAATTTTTATGTCAAAAGTTTTGGTAATGTTTTTTAATTTGTTGAGGTGATTTATGAATTTGTGATGTGGGTGTGAAACATGTTTTCGGGCTATTTTGTGTGAGTGTGATGTAAAAAATGGACTTTGTTTATGAAAAGCATATTATATAACAAGTGAGTGGGCTCATATTTGATGTTTAGCATCTTGGTAAAGATTTTATAAAGTTGTTAAAGGATTTTTTGAATTGTGAAAGATGTGCAAAATGTGTTGTGGGCTATTTTAGTGTGAGTTTGATTTCAAAATCAATTTGAATGAAAAAGTAGATTTTGTGACTTCTGTGATGTACTTGTGGGCAGTTTTGTGAATGCTTGATGTGGAAGTGATATTTTCATGTGAAAATTATATTTCTTTTTTTATTGAACTTGTTTGGGCATAAGAGGGAACCCTAGGTATCTAGGTGGGTGGATGTGTACTAGAATGCTAGTGAATCCATGGGATTTGGCTTTAATTTCACATAGAAAGTTTGATGCTTACAACACTAACACAACTATGATTATGATGATTGGGGACCAATATTTTATGGGTATTTTCCCTACTAGTGGATTGTACATGACAATAGATATTGTGATGGTTAATCTCACCAAGATACGAGGTACCTAGGACCCACAACGAGTTAGTGCCTAGGGGTTATTTCTTATTGTGTGTGCTCATTAGTTACTTGTACTTACCATTGGAATACAATATGGTTGGTTGGAAAATTTAGTAGTGTAGACATTATTTTTAAAATTGTTGATTCTTAATGATATCCCACTTGAAAACTATTTTAATTTTTATGTTTCATCTTTTAGAAACTGTAACTAGCATTTCCTGTTTATGAAAACTTGAAAGCTTTTCGTATTTGAATGTTTATCACATAGAATCTATTAGTGGTGGTATCCTACTGGACATTTTCTCACACCCTACTTACACCCTTGGGTGTAAGTAGACTTGGTTATTTTTGTTGTCACAGGTTGGGTACTGTTTTTAGTGCCAGTGGTTCGGGTTTCTAGCAGGTCCTTGGTGGTGAAGTCTTGTGGAGAAGGCTTGAGGGTGGTTCCCCTTGCCTTGAGGGTTCTTGGGATGGTTATTTTTGGTTTTGTGCTTTTTTATAGTCTTCGTGAGTTTTTTTAAACTATGTAATTCAGTTCTGAAGTTTTGTAAAAGATTGTTTGGTTTGAAAATTCCAGATTCGTTTTATTGGATTCAGTTATTGTTTTAAGTTTATAAACTCAGATAAATCACTCAAAATTATCATTTTATAATACCCGAGCACTTGTGTCAGCCCATGGGGATCAGGAACGCCCATCGGGCCTTGTCACGAGCTGGGTTTGGTGCCTATTTCAGTGGAAACCATATTTGGTTCGTGACAAACCATGTGTATTGTTTCCCACTATGTTGTGAGGTACACCTATGAGTTCCTTTATCTTTCTTGAAATAGCTATGTGCCCCCCCCCCCAGTGACCCTCATCACAAACCACTATTTATGACTTATATTTTCTCTCCTTGCAAGGTTTTCGTGCATCTTCTTCCTCAAATACAGATGATTGTAAGCCCTTCATGATGCTAGTGAAATTCATTGATGCTTCAATGTTCAATCTCAGTGCCTCTAATTCCCCACCCACCTCTTACCATACTGCAATTTACTAATGTGTTTCATATAGGGTCCTCAGTTCAGAAGATGTCATCTTCTATAATGATTGAACCTCTATGAGATGGAAGATATTATCAGTGACCACATATCCAAGTAAATGTTTGGTGTGGTTCATTTGAGTTAGTCAAGCTACAAAGCTCTCCCTATTTTCACAAAATTCTATAAAATATCCTTCCCAAAAAATAATGATTCTAGTGTTTCCTTTAGTAGTTGTGCGCTCCTCAGGCGTCCCCTTGGTGACGTCATAGTCTCAAATCACATTTCCATTTTTTTTGTTGGCCAACAATCCCATGATCTACCCACGCATTGGCTAGAGCACCATGGGTTCTATGCGACCTAGCATACCAACTTCTCCATCATCATATACAGCTCTAGACACTACATATTTGATCTTTTGTAGTTCAATTGGTAGTGGAAGTGGAAGTACCACCTATTCCAGCACCGTCCTGTTTTACATTTCTATGTTTCCATCATCATTCAATAGAGCACAAAATTCGTTTTTCTCTTATGAATGTTATTCCCAATGTCACTACCACTCCCTGAGGGATTCCATATTCGAGGTTATCCTACCAACAGAAGTTTTTAGTTATTTCGCCGTCATGTCAATGTGGTCCATGCAGTACTCCATTCTATCGAGATGAGCATTGTCACCCATGTTCGTCACTAGAGTGAACATATTTCCCAAACCAATTTCATTATTATATCCACCCTTAAAAATAAATCTGTAATTGTGTAGGGGCGGTTGATAAAACCCAGAAACCTCAGGTATGGTCACATCTAGTTTCCTTCCTCTTCTAGTTTGAAAACTAGGGGAACAACTTTCCTCCACCCATTTTTTTTTGTTTCACTAATTTACCAATGTAAAAAAATCAATGTCGCTGCCTCTTACATGAGAGGAAGATCCAGGCGTAGAGAAATGGATAGGGTTCCTCTGATAAAACCAGTCTCACATCATCCTAATGAGATAATAAATTGTACAGCATTGTCCCATTTGGTAGTTTCGATCTTGGGAGTTACAAAAGGAAAAGAATATGCACCGAGCTGAATACCTTGTGTTTTCATCTATGGAAAGTGGTGGTGGTGGTCGAAGATGGAATTCATATCCTTTAATCATGAAATTGATCAAAAAATTCCACTTGTCTCTAATCAAGATCTTCCAAAACAACACCTCTATTAGACGATATTCAAAAACAATGCACCACTACTAAAACAATTATGAATGATTTCTGGAAATCTATAAGTGAACAATTTTCATGATGTGTCTAGGAGGTGTTTCACCTCGTTCCAATAATTTTCATGCGTCTCCTTCATGATAATTTCTCTACTCCCCCATTCCCTAGGTCTATAAATGTTGGAAGAAGAGCTTCAACATGTCGCACATTTGAGGGAGTGGACATGATTCAGCAGTGCACATCCTTCAAAAAAGAGGTTTAGTATAAGTTCATGCTAATTGATGGATCCTTTGTTGGCTATACAAGCCAAGAAATTTATAGTGGATGCTTTTTGGGAGTGTAGTCAGATCCCATGTGTCATTTTTCTCTATGGCATGAATTTCTTCTTTCATAGAAATTCTGTAAAATCCTTCCCTCATGGCTTCTCTAAATTTTCAAAGTCTCATGATATATTTACAAGAAAAAAAGATTTACCTCTTCTGTTTGCTCATATATATCACTCATATTTTTCATCTTTATAGGCACCATAGGTGAGGATGAGATGGAAAAATTTTGACTTGTTGGAGTGCTTTCAGGAGTGATAGAATGTACTCCTAGACTTCATCCAACTATTTATGCACCTGAGGAATGTGTTGTAGGTGTTTGATATTGATGATCATGTCTTTCCTCCAGATCTTCTATCTCTACTGGAATATTTTTCTTTGATTCTTCATCATTCCGTTTTCACGCTTCTTCCTCACTAAATACTATATCTCTACTCACCAATAATTTATTGGTTAGTGTATTATAGAGCTTATAAGCATTAGACTCTTCACAATAGCCAATGAAGACTCACTTTTAACCACAATCATAAATCTTCCTTCTTCTCACTTCTGGAATATGAGCAAAGGAAACACACCCAAAGATTCTTAGGTGCGCTACGCATGGTTTTTAGTTGTTCCATGCCTCTTGTGGTGTTAAGTTTATGACACTCTTGGTTGGACACTTATTGAGAAGATAGGAAGTACATGTCATTGCTTCTTCCCAGAATCTCTTTGGAAGCCCTTTCTCATTCAGCATGGTCCTTGTCATGTCGAGGATGGTGTGGTTATATCTTTTTGTGATTCCATTTTGTTGTGGCGTGTAGGCATCAGTATATTGTTTCTTGATGCCTTGTTCCTGACATAAATCTAGAAATTCATTTGAGTTGTATTCTCCACCTCTGTCAGATCTGAGTACTTTGATTATGGGGCCACTTGTATCTTAAACATAAACTTTTAAAGTTTTAATGATAGTAAATGCAGATTATTTTTCTTCTATTCAATACACCCACAAATTTCTGCTAAAATCATCAATGAGGGTAATAAAATACCTATTACCTCTAAGTGACAGTGTTTCAATTGTTCTGTAGATATCATTGTGAACCAACTGAAGTGGTTCATTTTCTCTTCTAGACACACCACTGGGGAAGGAGTTTCTTTGTTTCTTAATGAGTGTACATGCCTCAAATACATGATTTGGAACTTCAGTCACCGACAAGACACACACTATGCTTGATGAGGATAGATGTTTAAGCCTTTTAAAATGAAGATGCCCAAAGAATAGATTCCATCTCCATGATTCAATCTTCATGAGTCCAAAGAGACAATCCTTGGCCTTCGTGTTGATATTCAGCAGAAACAAGCAATTATTCTCCATTTTAACTTGAAAAACAAGTCTCTTGTGAGAATACCTTATAAAAAAAGAAGAATTATCCATGTGTATAACATAAACCTTCTCAAGGATTTGTCCAAGAATAATGATATTATTTTCCATGTTTGGTATATAATACACATTAGAGATGTAATTCGACTTAAAATTCTTCAGATAGATTTTGATTTTACCTTTTCCAATCATGGGTACCTTCTATGGGTCGACAAAGATTACATTTCCAAAAACATCTTTGGTGAGTTCCTTGAACAGCTCTTTGTTACCACTCATGTGGTTGTTTGCACCCATGTCCAGATACCACACATATCACCATTCACATGACTTTTCTTGTGTGAGGAGTGTGGTTACTTCTTCCTTGTGATGAGATGCTTCAGCATAGTTGGATTTTTCATCATGATCCACTTTTCTCTAACACTTGAAGTCATAATGACCATATTTATTTCAATTTCATCATTGAACATTCTTTATGTTTCCATAACCACGTGTGAACCGGCCTCCCCCATTTCCTCTTCCACAGAAATTGGTAAAATTTTGTTTCTTTTGTTGATGTCTTGGATGATATTCATGCCCTCTACCTTTAAAATGATGATTATCTCATTGTTTTGGAAACTTTTGTCCTTGTAGAGTTAGTTTGGACTCTAAGACATGATCCATCATTGAACCAGCATTCTTTTTCATCTGTTTCTCATGAAATTGCAATGACCCCATCAATTCATTAGTGGAAATTGTTTCCAAATACTTTGATTCTTATACTTCCACAATCACATGCTCGAACTTGGTTGTGAGAGATCAAAGTGCTTTTTTAATGACTCTAATGTCCTCCACTTTTTCATCATTTCTTTTCAAATTTTTAATAATGAAAATTAGGTGTGAGAAGTAATCAGAGATACTCTCACCTTTCTTCATGTGTTCCACTTTAAACTTCATGATTAGTGTTTGAAGACGAACCTACTTCACTCAATAAACACCTTTAAAGATGGTGGAAAGGGTATCCCAAGCCTGCTTTCTTGATGTTTCTTTGGAAATCTTTTGGAATGTTGATTTATCCAACCCTTTATAGAGGAGGAACAATGCCTTGTTGTCTTTCTTCCTTTGATTTTTGAGGGTTGTCTTTTCTTTATTCGTGAAGGTGGATTCTTCCTCCGTAGAGGGTACAATATACTATTCGGTGATGATATCACATAATTTTATGACCCAAAAAATGCCTCCGTTTGGATGCACCACCTTTCATATTTTTCCTTAGAGAGCTTCAGAACTTGCAGCTAGATTGTAGTGGATATCTTTGGAAAATTGAGGATACTCTGGTACCGCCTCTGATACTAGTTTGTTGGATATAAAAGCTGAGAAATTTAGAGGGGAATAAAAATAACACACACATCAATTAAATGGACTACATACTCTAATTTATAGGTTATCCCAACAAAATGAAAAGGCACCACAAAATGTGTATCATTTATGAATGAATAAAAAACAAAGAAACATAAATGACATGTATAGAGAATTAAATGAATGCATTGGAAAGGAAGTGTCCCATGGGGAAATATGAAAATGGATAAAACCCACAACATGGGAAAAGTGAACCACATGGGAAGACACAAGCTTATTTGGAAAACCAATGAGTTTTAGGATGGAAATTTCCAACATCCTAAACATCTTGGTAGATGAATTTTTTTATAAAAGGGTCAGAATAGTAGAAAATTTATAGGCTCATGAGAATAAAAATAATGGGGGAGAGATGAACTTGAGAGATTCCCCAGGAACTCCCTCCTAATTCACAGTGGTCGATTACAAATACCTACTCCAATTCCTCCTAATATAATTTCACCCCCTCTTCGCTCACTATACCACTTTCTTTTATAACTAAACACCCCCTCCCCATGTGTCCAAGAACCCCAATAACTACCTTCCTTATTTGTGACCATTATACCTTTTCTAGATTGTACTTTTCTGTGTTGTCCCTATTTGACAAGGTCCTTATCACACACCGAGCATTGAGAGTCACTTGGTTTGGATCATAGTCACTCTTAGAAGTTGAAATGTATTTGGGAATGGATTCACTCAAAGGGACCACTTGTGAATTATCCATTGATCCCATGTATCTTGACAAAATTGTTATATCAATGTACTCTGGAATTTGAAGTTTGGATATGATAGACACCTCGATGAACTTCTCAGCCTACATCGATGTTATTATAATAGGTGACAAGAGATGAATTGTAAACAAAGGAGCACTAAAGATAAAATCCAATTCATTATAGGTAATTACCTTCTCTTGGGACCTCATCTTTTCTAGTTTTTTTTCAAAATTATTGGGTCTGTTCATCTAGTGTTCCCTCTAGTAGGTTCTTCCACATTACCTGGGGTATAAACCTCCACTATTGGAATCGGTTCATCACTCGATTCCTCAAGAACATCACCACCCCTGGAAGATCAATCAAATATGGGGTATAAACCCTATCTTTGGATAAAAATTCCATTATTTTATGTGGTAGTAATCCTATGATGAGGTAGACTCTCTGAGGGACTCTTGGGATCTACTACTAGTGTCTTAAAAGGGTTCTCCATTTATGATTCCTTATCAGTCCATACCACTACCTAAAGATAAGGGATAGTGATAACATCTCACTGGAAGATTAGATTGTCTGTGTTCTTTGTAGATAGATTTGTACGAGATAAAAATTCAAATCAGAAAACCTCTCAAGGAAAAAACTGTTCATTGCATTTTCAAAGAATACATATGTTTGTCTATCAACTTATTGAATTCTATAAATCCATCCAAAGATCCAAGGATCTTTATTGAAGATAATAGATATTCTATCATAATAATCATTTTCATAATATAGGAGGTCAGAAAAGGATGCAAGAGACAATAGTAGAATTTAAAAGATATACTAGGGTCACCCTCTTCCCCATTAAAAGAAATAGTTGGTGATGTTCCTACTTATGTTCCGTTAATTTTAGGGAAAACTCCTAGGATTTTATCTTGATTACCCCCTCCAATATACTTAGGATTCACTGAAATGGGAACCCTTTCTGATAAGTGAGACTATAATAAAATAACAATATCTATACATGGATATCTACGTGTGAACAAAGGAAGTTGGGGATTAGTTTTAAAGATCCCCCCTCTTGCTTGTCAGAATATGTTTATCCATAATCTAGAAATTTTGTTGATGTTTGGCCAGTGATGAAGGGGTTTCTGTCCTCAACTATAATAGAGAATACCCCAAAGGAAAAAAATAGAGTCATTATATTCATACCTTATACTTCTTGCATCATTAGTTGACAAAGATAAATTTCATATTTTCCTTAAGTAGATTCATCTTCAATGATGCCTTTTGGAGATCCCCTTATAGTATATTCAGGAGGCATAACCATATCTGGTGTCATCTTCTCTCTCTAAATATAAAAATAAATGTAGGGTATTAGAAAGAGGTCTGGATCATGAAATCACACTACTAGGAAAACCACCAACATAAAATTTCAAATTTGACGAATTAATCCCATTTCTCCTCAAGGGGATGGTTAAACACACCTTAAAGGGTGCCTAGATCCATGAACTATTTCTCTTGTTTGGTTATAGGGACCCTTTTTTAGGTTCTAGAATTATAAATTCCATCTCCTGGATGCACTTCCCAACCTCTACAAAAAATTTTAGGAGATCAATGTCTAAGGATGCCTTATTCATTTCCAAGTTGAGGAATATGGATGCCAACATGGAAATTTTCCAATAGACTCATGAAGTCTACATCCAGAGGATAACTATACGTAATGTAGACAGTGTTAGTATATATAGTCTGAAGGATCCTTAGATGATCCTCTCCTATACCCCGAGGAATACTTAGGCTCCAATAATTTTCATTATTTTTAAGGCCTCTCATCCTTGACTAGAGTGTCGCCTCATTGTCACCTACTTGATCTTTGTGGATAAGCTTCCAAATGTTTTGGATGTTTAATTCTATGTTGTGGAGAAGCATATGGCTGGGATTTCCTAGCGAACTGGGGACTTCATCGGTCACACGTCTCTTTTGTGGATTCTGGGTTTCTTGCCTCCCTTTTTCTTGAGATGACTCGGTAGTGATGATAGGGATACAAATTGATTATATTCCTTGAGGGTAAAAAAATATCAAGAAGATGGAATATCCAATTTTCATCTTAATATGAAAATTTGAGGAAGGTAGATTTATTAAGACATGGGTGGTCTATTGAGCGATTATCACCCATAGTTGTTGTTCTACCCTAGGGTGGTTCTCCTTCCTTGCATCTACCAAATGACCCACTATCTATAGGTGGAGGCATCATAATTGATGTGAAAAATAGAAATTTATATGTGCCTCACAAATAAAGTCACACTCAATCGAATTCTTTAGTATGTTATCCCTCATGTCCATCCTATAAGACTGAATCTTGGGGTTTTTTATAAATGGGTTTTTAAAAAAAATTATATAAAATTGATAGGGTTACCAATATTTTAAAAAATGGGTCCCAAGATGTGTGAACCCTATTCACGCATCATTGGTGTGGAGATATGCATGAATTGGGTTCACGCATCCTATGCATATGTGATAAAAGATGCATGAACGAGGTTCACACATATGCCCTTTCTAGGATGTGTGAACGGGGTTCATGCATCCTATATGAAGTTTGTAAAGGATGTGTGAACCCCATTAACACATCCTATAGAAAGGTTAAATAAATAAAAAGGTCATCAATTTACTAGAGGAAATTTTTTATTATTTTTATTATTAATTCAATTACAACCCCTTTCTATTCAATTTATTTTTTATTAAAAAATGAAAAGAGATTTATAAAAACATTCATATTTTAATAACATGGTCTTCCTGAACGTTCTACAGTAATTAGGTTTCATTCTAATTGATATATTAATTCTGGTATTAATTTCATATTTCTTCATCAAGGGAAACACTCATGAACCTCAGTTTTGAAAACTTATATAACTTCACTGAGGATGATCTTCTTCAATACTTATCCTTGGATATGTTAACACATTCTTAACACTCTTAAAGATTTTTTCCTATTCTAGAATAATATGAAATCAATCCTTTTCATAATGTCCATAATTTTATCACATGATGGAGGTATTTTAATAGTAAAATCCTCCAGTGAAGATTATCTACTAGTATAACATGTTTCCTTTTATAAAGCCAAAACATGTATCTTATCAAAATTGGCCAAATGAACTTTTATTTACATACATCTCATATTATGGTTTTTCTGATCTTCAATCATAATCATATACTCTTCACAATTATCCATTATTCATTGAAATTATTCTTCATGCAATTTAATTTTTCTAAACAAAGAATCATGTTCCATGATTTTTGGATTCAAATCATTGAGATCAATAATATTTTTCCAGATTTCTTGATGTTCACAGATCTTTTCTTCTAGAGTATTAATATTTATTAATGAATATCAAATAGAAATTATTAATTTTGGAAGATAAGTTGATGATAGTAAGACACTTTTTTAAAAAATAAAACTCTATAAATAATAATAGTAATGCATATACAAAATGTATCATAAATCAAAAATCAACCTAATATACGCCTTTGGCATGGATACTCCTCTATCCCATAGCCAGGTGTATATTGGACGTGTCCACATCATGTCCATCTATGTCTATGCTCTGGCTTACGCTATGCATCATCATCAAAAACCACCTCCATATCCTCCTGTGTGAAAGATAGTGGACGTATATTCTCACTGTCTTTACCCTGTCCTGTATCTAAGGATAGTGTAGGATGGTTAGAACTCTGAAAAACATGGAAATAAGATGGATGTTGTGTTGTGGATGTATGTAATAAAGAATACATCTCAACCCAATCAATGTTTGTATATACCTATGGCTGAGCCTGAGAAGATGGAGGAGCATATGATTGATCATGTTGAAAACCCTCCTCCTATGAAACAACAACA
Organism: Viscum album; assembly: GCA_963277665.1. Classification (NCBI taxonomy): domain Eukaryota; kingdom Viridiplantae; phylum Streptophyta; class Magnoliopsida; order Santalales; family Viscaceae; genus Viscum; species Viscum album. The sequence continues at coordinate 1,787,410,711 of OY728165.1, read as the reverse complement.
TCTGAATAATCAAGCTGAACAGCCTCCTCCTGGGGAACAACCAGATCCTAACAAGGTCATCACCCCTAGTACATCTATATGAGGCCTAAAAAGCTTTTCAGCCTCCTCAATATGTGTTGGATCAAATAAAATACCATGATAAATCTCATCCATTAAAGAAATAAACTGTGTCACAAGGTTGTGAAAATATATTGGGTCAAATATGGTGCTCTCTACTGAATCGGACATGTGAATTACATGATAGATATGATCATCCTACAAAAAAAAATTCCATTTTTAAGTAATATGAATAAAAATTATACTGAACAGTGGAAGGAACAATATATACCAACTCATGAAAGCCTTGTCAGTGTCATGTCAGAAATATGACTGGGGACCTGTTGTACTAAGATACTTAATCCATCTGATCCTCTAAATGAAAACGTATTGTCCTCGCACCTCTCAACCGGGACTCCTGCTGTCTATCCCATAAATCAATATATCTGGCATGGTATCTTCTCCAATCAAGATCTATCTTCCCTGACATCTTTAGGGAATGTAGTGATTCTAACTGATTGGGCGAGTTAGGAACATGTAGAAATAATACGAACTGCCTCGTAACTTTATCGGTCTGATGCCACTCGACTATATGAAAATAAATCAATGGAACCTTGCATGATCTAATAGAAATAATTGTTTTATAGTACGGTGGAAGACTCTAGATAATAGCATCTATATATGGAATCTATATAATCTGAAAGAAAAAATAAATATTCAATTAATAAATGATTACATGTATAATAAAGAATAAAGATTTTACAATATAAATAATAATCACTTACATTGTGTGGTCGAATTTTGTCCAACATAAGTCTATATGTGTGGACATCGTGTCTGGGGAAATCTGAATGTCGATGTGCCTGACTCCACCTGTAGATAATATTGTTATAATTATATTTCATAATAGAAATTTATACAGTTAAGATAGACATTATAAAAAAGTAATAACATACCAATGTCCACATGAAGCCTCTGCTAGAATATCTGTTGGAAATGGTGCATGAGCATGTGGAGCTAAATTAAGGATGTTCTCACATACCCACATCTATAGAAGAACCATGCATCCCATGATCTACATCTTATTGATGTGACATTCACTGCATAGTGCCCCATATGTATATGATAGAAAAGAAGAACCCCATCTATACAGGCCTTCCTCGTCCAAATCCTCCAAAAAAGGTAAAGACATCAGATGTAAAAATGTATTGGAGTGATAAATAAAAATTGTGCCACCGATCATCCTCAAAATATATGCATGTGAAAATTGCAGCACGGTGATATCATCAACATCCTCTACTAAATGTCTCAACTACTGGTCTAGCCAAGGAATTTTTAATCTACCACTGATGATTGTCCTACCATCATAAGGGATCTCAATGCCCAGTAGTCTATGAACAAGCTCTGGAAAATCTGCTCCAACTCGGCTGGTCAGAGCTGCATCGTTGATGGGGAGGCCTAACATAATGGCCACATCCTATATGGTAATAGTCATCTCCCCTCTCTAAAATAGAATTTATATGACTCTGTCCTACATATATCTACAAGAACAACAATGATCTGATGATCGAGAAAGGTGAAGTCGCACATCGTTATGCCAAAGAATACAACGCAACAAATATGAGGGATGATAGCAGGAGGCGGTGAGGTTTGATGGAAATGGTGAGATCTACGTGCACTCAAAGGAGGCATATGACATCCCTCTAAAAGTAGATGTGATACATGAGTAGCCTGATATGTGACCAATGGAAAACCTACAATCGGCACAGATGATACCGTTGTTACTTTTTTATAGCAAATTCAATAAAAAAAATTAAACTTTTATTTAGAAAAATTTACAAGAAGCACATGAAAAATGATTTTGTTAATAATTTCTATTTATACTTGGTTTTTTGTGTGTGGATTAGTGTCTTTATTACATGTGAAATCATGATATATTCATTTTTGTTCTATGTTTATTTTTTTAATAGTTTTAGTATCAAAAAATTATTTATTATAGAATCCAAAAATGAGAAAAACTAAAATTGAAACATGTTAGAAATGGAGAAAGTCAGAAATAAAATGATTTAATACTGAAAATGCCACATAAAAAACCAAGTGTATATATTCATGATATAATACACAGAATTGATCATGGATGATGAGATGTGGAGCTCTGTCCTGCCATTTGGGGACATCTCCTATGAGTATTTCCTTCTGCATGACAAATATTGCATTGTATTCTCCCTCCTCATTGTTGAGGCCAATCCATTTCATTTATGATTTGAGTTGAATTTTGTATTCCTAAAGGACGCAACCTAGAAGTATAAATCCAATAATTTAAAAAATGATATACATTGAAGAAATCATAAATGAAAACAAAACCAAATTATAAAACCTAGAAATATCAGGGACGCTGGTCAGCTAATCAGCAGGCAATGAGATAGAATGAAATTCACCAACAGGCATCTAAGATACACTATAATAGTTTACCAAAGTCCTCATGAGATACGCCTGGTCAACATATGGCTCCCATGATATATTTATCAATGAAAAATTTGTGATAACATGTGCACATGGATATTTAAATGCCTGAAAGGTGCCGCAATCACATTTTTGTTATCTAAAAACACCACAAACACTCAACCATTAGTACATGTAGCCTAGTCCAATCATTGTCTTACCTGAAAGACCATATTTTCCTTATCAAAGGATAAAATATTCCATCTTGATGCCTCATTTAGTATCTGATCAATATCACTTTGGAAATGCTGAGTAAAACACATTTTGTTTTCCATCCACTCATAGGCCTTTTGGGACCAGTCAACAAAGTAGTGTACACATATATAAAATGTCACTTGCACTAACCCTGTGATCAGGAGTTTGTGCACACCCTTGAGGACCCCATTTATGCACTCCACTATATTATTGGTCATATGGCCATATCTTTTACCAACATCATTTCTAATGACCATATTTCCTTCCAAATACGCATTATATATTCATACACATCTTCATTATCAGTTCGAATCTCTTCAAAGAATTGATCAGAAAGTTCTTTTGGGGCACATATACTGAAACCATAAGAGAATAATGTATTAAAATGGAGATTAAATTTTGTTAAAAAAAATATGTTTATAAAAACATACCCAACTTGAGGATCACCTTCTTTATCGCCTCATATATGAAATGCTTATTCACATTACTTGAAATATGTATAATGAAATAATGATGATAATAATTCAACTCAATCCATGAAACCCCATCACTAGCCACGAACTCTACAATTTTTCGATGGTGATCAAATATCAGACACACGCCCTGGTTTTGTGTGACATTAACACATACACATTCCAAAAACTATCTCCAACATTCAAAATTATCCTTTTCAACAATAGAAAAAGAAAGTGGCAGAGGAGCATGATTACCATCCTATGTGGTAGCAATGAGTAGAGCACCTGTATACTTTCCATACAGGAAATTTCCATCGACCTGAATAATTTTTTTACAATAGCGAAAGGTACCAATGCATGGCCTAAATGCCCAAAAAACCCTATTGAAGAACTTTGTTTGATCAACTCGGTGATTGGGGGATATATACTCAACAATTTCAAACTGATAAACAATTTTATTGTTGAGAGGAAACAATTCCATAAGCTATGGCAACATAGCATAAGATTCATCCCAATCACCATATTATTTTACAACTGCCTTCTGTTTTTCATTCCAGGCTTTGGTGTGTGATATCTAATAGTTATACAACTGTTGAATTCTTTCCTAAACAAGGGAAATGGGAAAATTCTAACATGTTCGTATCATATCAAAAATAACATTTGATATAAACACTGAATCAAGGGAAGAGTGATCATGTGACAAGCTTGGATGCACACAAGTGTGTGGCTCTTCAAATTTGGTTATCCTCCAACATGAAAAACATTTATCAAATATTTCCCTTAATCAAAATTTACATAATTTTCACAACAAATGAGATATTGTTTCTTCTTTGACTCATCAACCACAAATGTGAAATGTCGCTCAATGTGGTATTTCTTTATCACATTTTTCATGGTCAGTTTACTTCAAACTTCTTCCTAACATAGATGGCATTATCATTTGATTCAGACCTATTCCCTATAATTCCAGGGAATTCAGAAGTGGATGTAATGACATCCCAATCAAATTGTTGTTTATGAGACATTCCTTCAACTAAGGAACTCAATACTGAAGGATGATTACCACTAACTGGTGGATGTCATGGATGCCAATATCTCAAAGAAACCTCAGAATGTTCATTACCCACATCACCCTCACCAAAATCTCTCAAAGGAACCTCAGAAGGTTCATTCCCAACATCATCTCTTGATGGCTCCCCAGATTATTCTTCTTCCGATAAAATTTCATTCACTATATAAGTACACAAAGGGATGTCATTACATTTACTTCCAAGTTTTTATCATCTTATTCAAAATTTTCTTCTATTACTAGAGTCATATGAGAAGGAGGTAATGCAAAAGACTAATGTAAAGGACCATCTTCTATAGAGCTCACAAAACTCGGTTATGTAGTAGTCTGTTGCACCACATCTATATTAGAAATCACCCCATATAACTCCATCAAACCATTAGCACACTATTGTCTAAATAAGGAAGATGAATCCATACAATCATAATCATTGACCAAAGGGTACTCTGTGTGCCAGAAACATTTAGTATGTTGTAGATATCGATATGTTATTGAAGAAATAGATTTATTGACCCTTATTTTTAACTGATTATGAATATTATTGTGAACTACATCCAATGTCATACAACCATGAAGATTTACCACTCAGACAGATGGAACACTATAGCTAAATACATGCTCTGTATAAATGGTCTCACCATTGCAATATATTTTGACAGACATTATTACCTATAAAAAATAATTAATACAATATTTTATACTACATCAGTATTTTACATTATTTAAATTGGTTTTGAATAATTGACATTATCTAGAAACATTTTTTATGTATTGATTTTTCACTATTGAGGTATAGTGGTGGTGGTATTATTACCAAATCAAATTTAATATAATGTTATATATTTTTATTATTTATGAATAAATAATCATGACTTGGCCTTGAGAGTTTCGATTAGTTTATAATTAATTGATAAACTAACCAAAACCTATGGGTAGACTCCTGGAGTCTCTATTATAAAATATTTCAAGAACCATCAGTCTCCTTTAAAAAAACAACGCCTCCTATCGAATTCTTGTTCTCGAACACCTCTTCAGGGAAACCTCTTTGAGGAAACCTCTTTAGGGACACCTCTTTTTTATTACCTTTTAATTACAAATTTACTCACATGCAAGTGAAGGGTTCTAGGGGTATGAAATACATAAACTTTTTTAAGCGGACATGCAGGTCCTTACATACTTATCCAGAGATTACTCACATGTCATCAATATGAAAAAATAAATTCAATTATTACAAATTAAATAACCACATTCAAAAAATAAGACATGCAATTTCAATTATGCATTGGTCATCATCTCAAGATCAGTCATCACACAACTTACCATGTTTTGGGTATACATATTATATTTATTACTATATGAAAAATATATTAAATATATACATCTCTTATATATTTAATAAATTTAATTATAACTAATATAATTTAAAATAATTATTTATAAAAAAACTATTTTTATAGCATTAAGAAAAATAGTTTTCTATATACTTTTTAATAAATTTAAATATGATACACATAACTAATATATTATTCACAAATTATATAACTAGTGTATAAAATATTATAATTTAAATTTATATTACTTTCAAATTAACATATTTTATAACAAATTTAATTTTCATAAACATTTGATATGAATTCAAACAACATTTTAGACATAACATAATTAATTTTCCTAAACATTAAATACAAATTCATACAATATACACATCATTCAAAAATTAAATCATACAAAAGACATTATATGTATGAAATAAATATACTATATAGACAAACACTAATTTCTACATATTACAAATTAAATAAATAAATCATAAAAATGAAATAAATAAACACAATTAAAAAATTAAATAGAAATTTTTCCTTCTTAAAAGCAACAAACTTTTGTTAAGAAAGAAATTATGCAGGGCTTCACAACAAAATATAAAGAAGAATGAATTTTGGGGGGGTCTTTTATAGAATATCTTGGTGAGATGTGTGAACGGGGTTTATACATCCTTCATCTCGTCTTCGAAGGATGCGTGAACCCCATTCACGCATCTTCCGCCACGTTGAAGATGCTTGAACCCTGTTCACGCATCTCTCCGTGCCAAAGATGTGTGAATAGGGTTCACACATCTTGAGACCTGTTTTTAAAAATATTGGAAACCCTATCCCTTTTCAATAAAAAAATTAAAAAAACACATTTATAAAAAACCCTGAATCTAGTATTCACCACTGCTAGAATTATTAATCGTTCTGGTGAGAGGTACCCCATAAAGAAAGAAATTTAATTCTAAATGTAGGTTCAGAAGAATAAATATATCAATTCCCTTTAGTTAAAATGGCCTAATACCAGGTACAAAGTGAATGAATGGCCTAAACCTACACCTCCGGATCTACACCTCGCTAAGGAGCTCATAGGTGTTGAAGAGATCTTTCATCCATCCCCACAGTACTTGGAATAGTCCATAGATATGAAAGGGGGTCTTCCCTCTATATATTTGTAGTAAGAACTATTGGATCTTCACTTTCACTAACATCATGACACCCATAGGCTTCCCCTCTACTAGCTTAGAGACCGTCACAATGGTACTCAACCTAACGCCATTATGTGTGTCTACCTAGGGAGTAGATACCACTACAACAAAACGGGGCAAGAGAAGCAGGTCGTTTTATTAGCGCTAAGCAGAAAATGTTGATAAAGGGGAGGCCTTTCTCAGCACTAGTCTTAACTTTGATAAAAGTTTGTAATAATAATTTATATACAGTTCTTATATTTATATTAAAAAATAATGTTTATTTTTATATATTAAATAAAAACGCATGTTTATAATTAATATGTTTTTTTAATAATTCAAATATATATAATGTTTTAAAAAAATGTAAGATTATAATTAAATATATATGTGTTTCCAATGAATTTGGTTAATTAATATATTTATCATGAGTGCATATATGTTATGTATCGTCATGAATGTTCATTTATACATTACACTCTTATTATTATTCATGTTTTCCATTTATGGATCTTTTTTTATTATGTATATTTTACTAGGTGTATATGATTAATTCAGGTTACCCATATATATACTACATTATGTTCTCAATACTTATAAAATTTCATTAAATATATTTAAAGAATATATATATTTATTATATTTATAATTAATAAATTTTATTTCTATATAAATACTTTTTAAATATATTTATTTGTAATTATAATTATAAATATATATATTTAAATAATTATAAAATTATAATAAATACATATATTATAATTATATATTTATATAAATATATTTTTAAATATATACAAATATTTTTAAATATATTTATTTATATTTATAATTATAACTATAAATATATATATATATGTGTGTGTGTGTGTGAAAAATTATAAAATTATAATAAATCTATTTATTATACTACTTATAAAGTTATAAATATATAATTAAATAAATAAATTTATAAATATATACAAATATCTATAATTATAATTCCTAAATAAATATATATATATTTAAGTAATTAAACAATTATGATAAATATATTAATTATATATGTTCATATACAAATATCTATAAATAAATACAAATAGTTATATATATAATTATAAATAAATGTAGATATATTTAAATAATTAAAAAATTGTAATAAATATATTAAATATATATATTTATAAAATTATAAATTTATTTGATATAATTTTATAATTATATATATATATATAATTACAACGATAAATAATTTATTTATTATAATTTTTAATTACAAATAAATGTTTATTTATTTATTAGTTATAAAAATAAATATTTATTTATTTATTTCAATAATTATTAATTCATAAAAAATATATTTATTATTTTCATATATAATGTTATATATAATTAAATAAATATACAAAAATATTGAGAAATAAATACAAATATTTATATTTGAAGGTATAAATAACTACATATATATTTAAATAATTATAATATTATAATAAATATATTAAATTTTAATATTAATAAAATTGTAAATATTAGAAATATTAATTTTTTATAATTTTATAATTATTTAAATAAATATATATATATATTCATTCATAATTATAATTATAAATATATATATATTCATATAAATAAATATAAAATTATAATAAATATAGTTATATACATCTATACTCTTAAAAATATATATACATAATATATTTATTATATATATTTTAAACATTATAAATATAATAAGTATATTTCTTATAATTTTATAATTATTTAAATTATAACTTTATAAATATAAATATATATTTATTATGTATATAATTTTCTAATTATATATAATAATAGAAATAAATTATTAACATTATATCTTTATCAGCACTTTTTTAGTGCTGATAAAGGCTTATCTTTATCAACACTAAAAAAGCACAGATAAAGGCATGTTTTATTAGTGATTTCTATTTTAGCGCTGAAAAAACATATATTTGTCAGCATTTTTTAGCTAGTGATGATGAAACGTTCACCGGGTTTTAGAAAAAAACTCTAACTTTCTCTTCCTTCCTCGCACCCCTCAAGCTCTCACAGAAGTTGATCGCTGATGTCGTGCCTCCTCCTCCTCCTCCTCTCACGCCACCACCCCTTTAATGCAAACCACAACTCCATCGGTCACCTCTCCACCACCATGCATGCCAAACCTTATTCGTGGGCCTCTCCTCCGTTGTGCGCCTCTCCTCTATCCGACACCTATTTTTCTTCGGAGTACTCCTATGTTGCACGCCTCTCCTTCGCTACGAACGCACCTTCGCCGTGTCCTGAACGACATGTACACTGTTAGTTTTCTCCTCTTTCTCTTTGTTTGATGGTGATGTTCTCAATTATATCAGCTAAATTCCCCCACTGAAAATCTTGTTTGTTGGTGTTCCTTGTTTTCACACTAAATTAATTGCACGTTGGTTGGTTTTTAAAAAAACATTGGTGGTCCTCTAGTGAAACATGATTGTATACCCTAAATGTTGGTTGGATTTTATTTTCATTGAACTTTGGTGTTATTTTTTTATCATTTTATTAATCTTATATATTAATTTTATTAAGTAATATGTAATGATGTCTTATATTATTTTTGGACACCTCTTTATGTATGTTTGATATATTTATGTTGGAATTTAATTTATTTATTATTTAAAGGAGTTGATCATTAAGTTTTGAATCGTGTTTGGTCTCCAAAAAAGGATTTTATGTGTTCAACTTGGGTGAAATATTAAAAGGATTGTTTGGAAAATTCTTAAAAATAATTTCTTGTTTTTCTTATCAATGAATTCTCAAAGACCTGGTTGTAACTTTATAAAAAGTTTTTTTGATTTGGGAACATTTTTTATATATTATATTTGGATTTTAATGGTTATATAATGTGGGTTGATTTTATTTTGGAATGTTCTATACATTTGTAAAAGTGGGTGTTTTAGTTATGGTTTTTTAGAGGTGAGATGAATAGTTTTTTCATGTCATTATAATTTTATATGATTCATTTTGATCTCCTCCATTTCATTTATCATTAGAACCCCAGTTACTTAGGTAAGACCTAAGAAATGTAATTTCTAGAAATTGATCTGCTCTTCCTAGTATGGGATTACATCCCTACACTTGGTAGGAATCAATATTCTCTCCCTAGATATGGATCAAAATGCTTCACTTTCTAGGCATTGATACATTCTCACCGAGAACCACTGTTGCACCAAAACCTCAACCAGTCATACTCCTTGATCCCTCCCTCTACAACACATTCACCTTTAATGCTCAACATCGTTGACGCATGTTCTTCCCTCTTGGATCCAAGTTCCCTTGGACACACCTTTTAAAAAAAATATAATGATTTCATCTCATGGTTTCCCATTCTACTGAACACCTCGCTTCTCACTAATTAAAAATCAATATAACTCTTGAACTCTCCAAGAGTAGGAAGGCCATTTTCCCCCAAATTATGAATCCTCCATAATTTAATTTCAATCCAAACCTTACCCATTTCAATAGTACCACCGCTTTGTAACTAGTGTAATTCCACTAAATTATATAAAATGACTTCACTAGATGAAACCCAGTAGTCTTGATACCAAGACTTTATATCAAGTATTGATAAAATAATCACCACATGTTATGTAACCAAACATTAATACCACTTTTTGGTAACTAAAAGTAAAATAAGAAAAAGATCTAATACCATTATTTTGATTTGCTACAAATAAATAATATTAATGATAAACCCCCCAAAACAAAAAATAAACCTCTAAAACTTGCATATAGCGGACGAAATTCTAGAACATACCTAAATTGAAATAAATCCCCAAACCTGGTATAACATAACATAGAAGTAAAGCTACATCTAAGTCACTATATCAGATATCTACATTCTAGTTCTAGTAACCTTATGGTTTTAAAAATACCTCCCCCAATGGGAAATGAGAAATAAAGGATAAACACATGACATAAATGGAATAAACACACCACATGAAATTTTTGTTGTTTGGAAGACAATCCTACTTCATAGGGGAATACATTGATATTATTATTAAGGGATAAATTGAGTTATAAGGGAAAAATATATTTTGTTATCCCTACCTATCCAAATCTACATGAGACACTTTCTGGAAACCCTAGTCAAATAACCATTACAACACATGTAATGAATCCTTCCACCCGTAAGAAATTTACGATGAATCCCCTCAAAGGGACAAATGATATAATTCAAGTGATTATCCAATCATATTTTCTTATTATAATAATTTTATATCAAAATATATAAATTATTATTTTATTAAAACATTAACAAATTATATGAATGAATTATTAACTAATTATATTCGATATTATGAATTGGTTGTGACATTTTGGTTGATGCATCCATCAAAGGTACCAGACCTAGATTTTCTTTATGAAATTTTCTTTAAAAATTTAGAGACTACTTTAGGAAGTGATCTTGTTAACCTCATGAATGAGTTTTTATGAGAAAAGAATTCTCTTGAGACATATAATGATACTCTCATCACTTTGATTCTAGAGGTTAGTGATATGAGTTCAGTTAAGAATTTTAGAATGAATAGTCTTTGTAATGTCATTTATAAAGCATTTTTAAATATTTTAGAAAATAGACTATGAAAAATTATACCATCAATTAGTTCAGTACCATTGGTATTTTCTTATTTTTACTTGAGACATAATGTACTTAAAAGGATCGGGAAATCAACATAGTTTCTTCTAGTGATGAGTGGCATAGGAAAATTCCTTGTGTGAAAGGAATCACACATGATAAATTTTTGATTATGTAATTGGTTCATGGTTATAGATTTTATTAGTTGTATTTATAATGCAAGAAACCAATAGTACTTCACATGAGAGACATATACATTGTTCTTGGGGTATAAAACTAATTGATTTGGTGTGATCCAAGGATCATTGGGATAATGCAGTGTTTATAGTAAACTGGAACATGAGTGTTTCATGGTTGTGAGTGTGGTCACTAACTATAGAACATATCCATTGGGACTCTGGTGTTGTGGAGAAGGATAATTGATATAACTATATAATGGAATCATGGATAAGAGATATCCAATGGTGGGGAGCACAATATTAAATGCTTATGAAAATTAGTATTATTACACAGAACATTGGAATAATGTGATGGAATCATACAACACTGATTGATTTGGGATGAATCAAGGTGTTTTTTATGTATCTTCTATAAAGTGACTGTATTGAGATCTATTTCATTGTGAAAATGACTAAGTGGATATTTTAAAATGATAAAAGTGTTTTGAAATGTTTATTAGTGGGACATCATGCATTTTAAATGATTAATATTGTTGGGTCATGAAGTTGTCTTGAATGATTTAAAAAAGAATTTTGGTTTTTGTTGAAGAGTTCTTGGAACTGATTGATATATTTTAAAAAATGATTGTCATTTTAAAGAGGAATTTGGGTAAATGGATTTTTTTTTACGGGATTTCAAGTGTGATTTTTTAAATTGTTTTCAATTGACATTTGAGATGTATTTTTTCATAATATTTTAAGTTTAGATTTTTATAGAATTAGGGAAAACATTACATTATATCAATATTTTTTGTATTTATTTTGTTAAATACTAATAAACCTAAATAAAATAGGATATATATAAATAAAGAATGGATGGATGCTAATCATTTGACAAGAGAGTATGAATATGGAGTGAAAGTGTTTATCAAGTTTGCAAAAGATCATGCATATGACCCTTCTCAAATGCTTCGTCTATGTTTATGTTGTTGTTATTCTAGAAAAGTTAGTCTAGAGGAGTTAGAAGAAAACTTGATCTATCATGGAATAGATTGAAGTTATAAAGAATGGAATAACATGGAGAAAAGGTGAATGTAGCTAGTGGTTGGGATAATAGTGTGTTTTATGGATCATATGATATGATTACAAGTGTGGAAAATGAAGAAGACTATATCAAGGATGTGATTAAAGATGTGAATTATGAGGAAGATCATATTGAGGAAGTGACAAGGACAGTTAATGATGAACTTCGTGATTGCCAAAAATTGTTTGAGCAGTTAAAGAGTTGTGAAAAGATGACTTTGTAGGGTGGTTGTACTAAATATATAGTGTTTTCCATCGTAATTAAGATGTATAATTTGAAATAAGGTAATGGATGGAGTGACACTAGTTTTATAGAATTACTTGATCTCTTGAATGATATGCTCCCAGAAGATAATGAGCTCCTAATCCCAACATATGACAGAAAATGAATGCTATGTTCGATAGGTAGGATCTTTGAATGAATACACACTTTCTTGAATGACTATATACTATTTCTAAAGGACTACAAATCACTTAGAGAATGCTCAAATTTTGGTGCTTCTCGATACAAGAAAGATGAATACGGTCCTATGAATGTTATATGGTACTTTCAAATCATTCCAAGGTTTAGGAACCTATATGAAAGTAAAGAGACTATAGGGAAATTTATGTGGCATAAATACAAAAGAAATAAATATGGAAAACTACGTCACCCGGTAGACTCTCCTTTGTGGATGATAATCGATCATGAGTATCTGGATTTTGGAAATTTTTTGAGAAACCTTCATCTTGCATTATCTACTGATGGAGTGAATCCTTTTTGTCTTCAAATAATCAATCACAGTACATGTCCGGTTATGTTGGTAAATTATAACTTTTCACTGTGTTTATGCATGAAATGAAAACAAATCATTATATCTATGCTTATATCTACACCGAAACAACTGGGTAATGATATTGACGTTTATTTGGATCCATTGATCAAGGATTTGAAATTATTGTGGGATTTAAGTGTTACATTGTATGATGCTTATAGAAATGAAGATTTCACATTGAGAGCCATATTATATGGGATGATAAATGACTTTCTTGCTTATGAAAATTTTTTAGGATATAAAATTAATGGAATTCATGGGTGTCCCATCTGTGAAAAAGGTACACAGTCAATTAGGTTGAAACATTCATCGAAAATCATGTTTCTAGGACATCATAGATTTCTACCCCAATGACATAAGTACCGATCTAGGACAACATCATTCAATGTAATTTTAGAAGAATATACAAAATCATATCTACTAACAGGTGATCATCTATTTGAGAAATTAAAAATATGTGGACACTACTTTTGGTAAACCATTTTCAAAAAACCTTAAGAAAATTAGTTAGAAGAAGAGATCAGTTTTTTTAATTACCATACTGGAATTGTTTGTAAGTTAGATAATTTCTTGATGTTATGAATATAGAAAAAAATGTATGTGATAGTGTCATCGTTACATTTCTAAATGCACATAACAAAACAAAGGATGGAATTAAGACTTGGTTGAACATGGTTGACATAGTAATATGAGAAGAGTTGGCACCAATGAAGGGTGAAAAACAAAATTTTCTTCTTCTAACTACTTACACTCTTTCTAGGAAGGAGAGATATCAGTTTTCCAATATCTTGAATAATGTAAAGGTTCTATAGGGGTATTTATTTAATATCAATAACATTGTGTCAATGATCAATTTAAAGGTAAAAGGTCTGAAATAACATGATTTCCACGTTTAGATGAAAGATCAAATTAGCTTTACATTACATTTTTTCCAAGAATTTTTGTTATACATTATCGAAGATATATTTCTTCTTCAAATCTATATGTAGAAAAGTTATAGACCTAATGAAATTACTGAGTATGGAAAGATCAATTTTCATCATATTGTGTGAATTTGAAAGTTATCTCTGATGAAATTCTTTGATATGATGGTTCATTTGATGGTTCACTTGGTGAGAGAGATTCGACTATGTGGTCCTATACACTATAGATGGATGTACCCCATTAAACAGTATATGAATATTTTGAAAGGATATGTTAAAAATCGAAATCGGACATAGGGTTGTATTGCGGAGCGATATATTGTTGATGAAGCTGTTGAATTCTGTACCGAATACCTATCTAGTGTGGAAATCATTGGTCTACCGAAATCTCATCACATTGGGTGGATTGAGGGTGAATTAATTTTTATAAGAGAGGTTTTCACAATCAATATTACAGATTGGGAGTAGGTCCACCTTTACATTTTTCATAACAGTTTGGAGGTTGACACATATGTCGAAACCCACAAAGAAATTCTTATGAATTTGAATCCACCAGGGGATAAAAAATGGATATCAAATACACATAATCAATAATTTATAGAATGGTTTTGGGACCATATATTTAAGAAGTCATATGAAAATACAGACTCAATTTCATAAAAACTTTTATGGCTAGTCGAAGGACCAAGTGTGTATGTATTATCTTATAATGCTTAAATAATTTATTGTTATACATTCTATACTAATTAACATGATGAAGATAGTACCATACAAAATAGTGGAGTTACAGTTATGTATAAAGTGATGAATTTTTTTTATGCTAAGGATAGAAATCCTATTTATGTGAATATGTTATACTTTTTCATCATCAAACAAATACGGTATTTAGATTATATGAACTTCCAAGTGCTAATTTTTCAATCTAAGTGGTTTGATAACAGGAGTGATGTTAAAATAGATGAGTTTAGATTCATGAAAGTTGATTTCAATAAGTAAGGATACAAAGATGAACCATTTATAATGGTATCGCAGGCACTAAATGTATTTTATGTTACGGATCCCGTAAACCCAAAGTGCTCAATTATTCTGTTATTGACCAAAACCACTAAGGGGTCAGATGAAAATTCAACAGACGATGACCCTTTCAATAGGACAACACAATCATTTTACAATAGTCCCAATGTAGATGGTGTTTTGTATGTCAGAGGAGACCATAATCATGGGATTTAGATAGTCGATAGAGGGGTCAAATCCCTTCATCCTTTAAAAAAAATATTTCAATAATCAGGTTATATTATTTTGTAATATACATCAGGTTACATTATGTTATTATCTATTTGCAGTTCCTTTTATATAATCTAAATTAAATTTTAAACCACTTCTGTAGATAATGACTTATGAACATGATGATTCTCCCAATCCAGAGGCACAATAGGTCTCCCAACCTACTACTGCTTGCAGTTCAAAGGAACAATAGGTATCTCGACCTACTACTACTCACAGTGTAGAGGACCAATAGCTTTATTAACAAGTTGTTGCTACTACCCCCAGTGTATAGATACCACCACTATCTAAATATGCCAATTCTAGAACTCCATAGGAACATATTGATGATGTTGAAATTGAGGAAATAATAGTCAACTAAACATTTGTGGCGTAGAAAAAATAGAAGTGTTGTAGTTTGATAGTTTTTCACTTTAAAAAGGAATTCCCGAGAGTGGCCTTTTCGAACCCTCCACACTCGAGAACCCCCCTCCCCATAAAGAGATCATCCGGTGATGCCACAGCTGGGGAGGAGTCGTTGTTAGCCGAGATGACATTACGTCCCACGTGGTAACACCTCGATAAGCGATGGTTCATCACAGCAAGCTTCCATCCAGGTGAAGTGTGCCCATTATGCCCACTCGGTGAGACACCGGGTGACCCGGAAAGACGAGTGGTACATGGGAGGCGGAAATTCCACCAAGATCGGGCTCCCAGGAATCGAACCCCATGCCTCAACGAACTCTGTTTCTATGGCCCTCAACCCTGATAGTGTTAGTATAAATCCTTAAGGAAAAAAGAAAAATGTGTCAAATAAATATGACCAACATGTTAACCCCAACAAGGCCATGTTCATTAGTTAAATTGGAATCGTCACTTGGTAACACGTGCTGATTAATGTATAGTCATGGAACAATGTTGTCACTGGGCTTAAGACACTAATGTGGGGAGATATTATAGTAACATTATGATATCATTTATTTAATTTACTGAAATATAAAATACTGAAACATTGACTTACTCTTCGTGATCCCTTTTAGAGTTCATTTATAGTGGATGACTCACACAAGGACTATATATTAAGGGTGGATAGAATGATTCACATAGGCTTTTACACAATTTTAAAAAGATGTTATCTCAAATGTGATGGAGGGAAAAATAAACCCACACCCTCTTATTATTTATGCACACCTGATAACCCAAGGAGTGTGGGATGTGTTTACTAGCCGTCATACATAGAAGTATTTTCATGTACATTGTGTTTGGTAATACATTGTTTAATGATATGTTCATTTATTACGTTGATTGATAGTTTTTTATTTATGAAAAAACAGTTGAGTTCTGATAATAAGGAACAAACAACAAAACTAGCATACCCCTACCATAAAGAAAGAATGGGGTACACTTCACTTGAAAAAAATTGTTATGTATTTTAAATCAAATGTAATACTATTATGTGACATAAAACAACACCATAACTATGTTAATCTTTTTATATTCATATTGATGAATCCAAATCTGAATTCAATTCAATACCACACCATGCACTATAGAAAGAGGCACATGTAAATAAATATGGGATACTAATAGATGAAAACACAGAAAAAAGTGTGGGAAACTTATGTAAGTATGACATAATAAATTTTTTTTTCTTTAAATTGATATTACATAACAATGATTACTTATTTTTATAAATTTTCTATCTAAAATAGTCATAGAAATCAGAAACATCCAAACCAGATGTATACATACATTCAGTGGCCTTAAAGAATCCATAAAAGTATGGTTGTGTCAGAGGTGTAGGTTTTGGGGTGTCACCCCGAATATTTTTTGAGAATAAAAAAGAGGATCGAAGTTTAGAAATAAAAATGATGAGAGAAATAATATATATCCTTTAAGAACATATGAAATTGTAGAGAGAGTTCATGGAAAATTTGATGGCGGGGGGGGGTGATAAGAAATAACTCAAAAGTAACCAGAAAGTGAAGATCCCACCCCACCTCCCACTAACTTTAAGGAAACCATTCCCCTTAAAAACATGTCTTAGCTAAGATAAAAAGTGTTATAATAATTTTTTCTGTGAATTGTGAATCAGATAGACACTGATACCATTCCTGTACTGATATTGTATAGAGTGAAAATGACTATGATTTATATCTATCAACACCCAACCATCACCGTGTAGTGAGGGCTATGGTGTTCAATATCCAAAATTCTATGATACAAAATAGACCACTTCCAACATGCCATGTAAAAGTGTTGATTAACATAGCCCATTATCCAAGCACTAAGCAAACTATTCCAATTAATGATGAAGATATTCATAAGATCGAACAAGCTCTTGGAGCATTCATCATATGGCTGTCACAGCTTGTAAAAAACATGTCCATAAGGATGTATTCATTTCCAATTTATTTTTCAAGATAAACCTTTAATATTTAATGAAAAATGGTCTAAATTGATGAATGTTATTATAGACAGACATAGGTAAGGGGGTAAAAATAAATAACTTTCAAAAACCATCTCAAGGATCAACCAAACGATCAAAACAATCTACTAAAATCACCTTAAACTTTCCCATTCTATATCTTCATATATTATCATTGCAGGATCATGTGAATATGAAGTTGAAAGAAATTGGTACTCACACAATTATTTTTGATGTGTAAAATAAGAAGATCCATATTTCATTATTGTTGACAATGTAAGTGAAATCATAGAGTATGATTGGATAGGCAGCTCAGTTGTAAATGTATACATCAGTTATGTTTTCATGATTTGATTTTTCAAAAGCTGGTATACTATGATAATTATAACTAAATACATTTCATATTTTTCACAGGTGTATATATGAAAAATAATTAAAGGGATTTCCCCATGAAAAAAAATTTGGACTCATTAGTCCTCATATCCCCTCAATAGAAAAAAAAATAGAATCTAATAAAGAGGGTGAAATAGTGGCAGGCCTGTTCAAATCGTTCAATAGAAAAATTATAGATGATATACTCTTCTTAATACCAACGATACAGGGGTAAAACTCTATAATTTAGTCATATTAAATATAGTTTAATTTCTTTAATTACTTATTCTTTTTTTTGGTCTTAGGCATCGTTGGATGCTCATTACGGTCAATTTGGATATTTCAAAGATTTATTTCCTAGATTCACTGTATGTATATCTAACAAACCAACCACACGTGATGGAATTTTTCAATTTTTAATACACTAAATCCAACATTTTAGAACTAAATATCTAGTTATATAATTTATATTATCTTTTAAGAGGATTCTGTTATAATAGGGTGGTGCGTGAATATCATCTACATCATGGAATGGGGTCAATGGAAAAGGAAAAGAAACATCACAAGTACAACGACTAGATAAAAATCAGAGTATATATAATAATATTTCACTATCCAAACAGATATAAAAAAATAACTTAGTTTTATCAACTTTTATATAGCATCCGAAACAAATAAACGATAAATACTATGGTTATTATGTTTGTAAATTTATGAAATAGATTGTATTTCATCAACAAACTAGAATCCCTAAAGAGGTATTTTTGAAGATAATTACTATTTCATTTGAATTATTTATTAAACATTTTTTTATTTATATTTTTTCAGTACTACCATGATTGTCGAAAAGACTCATATTTAAAAGATAATATAGATTCTTTTATAAATGAATTGGCAACATACCTGATGGAATAATGTACACAAATAGCATGAATATTTGATCGGTGTGACTCGAAGTGTCTATTTCTATTTAAAATTGACAGCATTTTTAGTAAAAAAACAAGTGACATACTAAAAACTGAGAAAACAGATTAGGGTTGATTTGATAATTAAGGAAAATGATCCATAAGTCATTTTTGATTTTTAGGAATCAACCAAACCTAAATCTAATGTATGGTGTGAATTTTATGACATTAAGTGTGCATTATTATATTAAATTAACAATAAATTTAGCAAAAAAACACAAATAACATACTAAAAATCAAGAAAATGCATTCGAATTGTTTTGGTACTTTAGAAAAATGATACATAAGTCATTTTTTGATGTGTAGGAATCAACCACACCTCAATTCGATGAATGGTGGGACTAATATGACTAAAAGTGCTTGTTATCAGTTTAAAATTGACATTTACGTTCAAAATGTGTCACTCATTGAAAACCAAGAAAACTCACACTGGTTGTCTTTTTAATTTAGAAAAAAATATCATAAGTTCTTTTTGACGTTTATGAAGTATTATAATGTCAAACCGGTTCACGATGTGACCGGTATGACTCAAAATGCATGTTTCTAGTTTGAAATGATAATTTAGTAAAAAACACAAATGACATACTAAAAACTGAGAAAACACATTAAGATTGTCTTGATACTTTATTACAATGACATATAAGTCATTTTTGACATGTATGAATCAACCGTACCTCAATCTGACGTATGGAGTGACTGGTATGACTCAAAGTGTCTCTTTATATAAAATTGACATTAATTTCAGTAAAAAACAAAATTGGCATACTGAAAACTAAGAAAAATCATTCAAATTATTTCGATAATTTAAGAAAATGATACATGAGTCATTTTTTATATATAGAAATCAACCCCACCAAAATAAAACACATGATGTTACTGGTATAAATCCAAATGTGTCTTTTTTATTTAAAATTGACATTAATTTAAGTAAAAAGAACAATTGACATACTAAAAATAGAGAAAATGCATTTAGATTGTTTTTATACTTTAGGAAAACAATCCATGAGTCGTTTTTTACATGTAGAAATCAACTTAACTTCAATCTGATGCATGATGTGACCGGTATGACTAAAAGTGTATGTTATCAGTTTAAAATTTACATTTTAGCTCAAAACATGTCACTCACTATAAACCAAGAAAATGATTTTTGATTGTTTTTATAATTTAGGAAAGTTATTATTAAGTCATTTTTTATGTGTATGAAGTAGTCTCACATCAAATCGATGCATGATATGACCAGTATGACACAAAAAAGTGTGTTTTTGGTTTGGAATGATATTTTATTGAAAAAACACAACTAACATACTGAAAACCAAGAAAATGAATTTGAATTATTTCAATACCAAAAAATAATGATTCATGAGTCATTTTTGATGTGTAGGAATCAAAAACACCTCAATAATACAAACTATGTGACCGGTATAAATCCAAATGTATTTTTATTTAAAATTGACATTAATTTATGTAAAAAAGAACAAGTGACCTACTGAAAACTGAGCAAACATATTCATATTGTTTTGATACTTTAAGACAATGATCCTTGAGTCATTTTTGATGTGTAGGAATTAATCACACCTCAATATGATTCACAGTGTGGCCAATATGGCTAAAAGTGTTCGTTATGAGTTTAAAATTGACATTTCAGTTCAAAATGTTTCACTCACTGAAAACCAATCAAATGCCCTCTGACTATATTCAGAATCTAGGAGAGTGATTCATAAGTCCTTTGTAACGTGTATAAAGTAGTATCACCTCAAACGGATGCACGATGTGACTGGTATGACTCAAAATGGGTGTTTTCAGTTTGAAATGATATTTTATTAAAAAAAACACAACTGTCATACTAAAAATTGAGCAAACCCATTCAGATTATTTTGATACTTTATAAAAATGATCCTTGAGTAATTTTTGGCGTGTAGGAATCAACCACACCTCAATCTGACGAATGATGTGATAGGTATAAATCCAAATATGTCATTTAAATTTGATATTAATTTTAGTAAAAGAACATGTGACAAAATCAAAACCAATAAAACCCATTCATATTGTTTTGAAATTTTAGTAAAATGATCCATAACTCATTTATAACATGTCAGAATCAACCCCACCTCAATAAAATGCATGGTGTGACCATTATAACTAAAAATGTGTCTTTTTTATTAAAAATTGGCATTTTATTAATGTATTTTTTTCATATTAATGTTTAATTTATTTATTTATAGTATTACCAATATAATATTCATTTTCTTATATAGGTGGAACCCTTTTCTTGAGTTAGGATGATTTATTAGGCAACTAATACCATGGGTGGACATTTTTTAGAGGGGATCACGGATATCAAAGGATGTAACATTAATGTTTTTAACTATTTGTTGGATAATTGTAAATTGAATTATATAAAACATTGTTTGAAATGTATATATCATTGTTTTCCAAACCCTAGTTTGTGTTTCTTTGTTCTTATGTGTGCTGATTTGTTCTTGTGTGCGTTGTGTAGGTGGTGTGTGTATTTGTGGTGTAGGTGTTGGTGGGTGTGCTATTATATAAATAGAACATCACATGAAGCTAGTCCTTTATCCATGCTATTTTGAGCACTGATAAATTTCCCATTTATAAATACTAATTAAATCACTGATAAATTGGTCCTTTATCAATGCTAAAAATAGTGTTGATTAAAATTTCCCTTAATCCACGCTAAAATAGTAGAGATAATGGGGGGGCTTTATCAGTGTTTTTAGTGCAGATAAAGGAAACCCTTTATTAGTTCTTTTCTAGCTCTATTAAAGGGGACACCCCCCCCCCCCCTTCTTCACTAAGATTAAAAACGCTTTTCTAGAACTGTTAAAATCATTTTCTAGCGCTTTTAAAATCACTATTTGTAGTACAGTACCCACTTAGCCACAGAGAAAGGAATTCGGCTATCTGAATCTAATGAGGATTTATTAGGGTGATCTCATTCCCCATTACTCATAAATTTCTCACCCTAAATATGGTCATTATAGTTCTAAGATCCCTCTCTTCTATGAGAAGGGATATCCCATCAGGTACTTTCTTGTTTACCCATCTCTATAGGCCACCCAGAATACCTTCATCTATAATTCAAAATTAATGCCAGTTCATGGATTGGGATCCTTTACCATGGAGTTTTTTACCTCTTTTGTTAATTTTTGTCCTAGGTACGATGTTCACATGATATCTCCCCATTCAACCTTTGGTGAGATAAACTCTTTATATATGGCCTCGAGTATTGGTGCCCCAAAGAATTTGTAGACATCCCATATGAAAAGGCCTACTTCACTATGTGTCAAATAGAATGTGTTGTTATGGGGGATACATAGACATAGTAGATCAGGAATCAAGTCATTTTTCTTGAAAATTTATATCTAGGAAATCCATATTGCTACATAATTAAATGTATCCTTAATCTAACTTTCAAATTCTACACATAACCAATAATCTCACATCCACTCAATCTTGACATGTCCTATGGGGAATAAATCCCAATATTTATTCTGGTCTTGTACATGATTTATGGTAAAATGATGGAAAATAGAGTAACTATAGTGTTTTTATAGTTCAATTATTCTCTCACATCTATATGGAGTTTCCTTATAATGATGAAGCGCAAACACACAAGGAATCTCCCCTACAATGATATATGCACCCTTAGAGGAGATGTTGGTGGTTCCAAAATTCATGTTTCAAAAAAACATGAATTATGAAGGTTTTTATCTGGACTTAGAATATTGAAATCAATTATAAATCCTTGAATGTATAGTGGGAGGAAATTTGAAGATGTTTATTTCCAATGGTGCTCCAATAGAGCCTATGTAGGTATTGATAAATGAGGCTTGCACTGAATGGCAAACCCTTACTTAACATCCTATATCATGCACATGATTTTAGAAAAGACTCAAACACCTAATATAGTGTTCAACACACATTCCATTTTATTCTTAGTAAAAGTAAAGATTCAACACTATTAGTTGTGATGTAAATGATAAATAATTAGAGAAATGAAAAAAGGAAAGTGAAGTTGGAACTCTAGGTTCTGGATGTAGTAGAAGCGTGCAATGGGGAGTGCCAAACTTTTCTTTTTTCCATAATTGATGATCAATTCAAGATCTATATGATGATGAATTTCATGATCCATGGAATAAAATCAGTGAAATATACAATGGATAATTATGTCAGAACCAGATATAGGATCATTAGATATTATTTATAATTAATTTAATTAAATAAATAATTATCTTTAACGAATTCTTTCTTCATTGATGAATTTGCCAAAAGATATGTAGTCCACCATAATTATTTTGTAGAAACCAAGTGTATATTTTCTCTATCGGTGATCCACGTTTGTTCCATGAATCTCCATACATCTCTAAAGGAATCTCTAGGTGCTACCATGATAGATCCTTGCACATCTATCATCTATCTTTGATCGCTTCGAGAACTACTTCCAAAGTGTTCTACTTGATCTAGTGGAGGAGTATTGACCTCCATTATTAGAATCATTCCTAGATAAGGTAGATCTCTTTGCTTGAGAGGATTCCCCAAATCTGTTGTTCACAACTAATAAAAATGAATTGTCTCTATTGTGAAAATAACAAAATTTGATATTAATATTGTTGGGGTTAAAATAAAACAATTGCACAATTTCCCATAATTGTTTATTTAATCCTAGAAAAATCTCATTTCAAATAATAATAATAATAATAATATCATTTCACAATGTGTGATTAACTTGAGAATTTAAATTAAATATTATTTAATTAAAAAATATTCATTATTTATTATTTCTCACCAGAAAATTAAACTCGGTCATCCATTCCTACAAAATATTTATCTAACCTAGATTGATTTCTATTTATTTATTAAATAAATATTACTATATTTTTCACCAATAAATAAATAAATACTATATTCACTAAATAGAAATTAAATATTTATTAAATATTTTACTCACATTATATTCTCTCAAATAACTAGTGATGAGAATATATGCGATCAAGCATACATGAATAATTATTAAACCATGAATGAGAATAATATTTATTCAACTTGTTAAATAATAAATAATAATATATTATTTAACTGAGATTTTTGATAGACTTAGTATGTGACTCTCTAGGCCTCTTTCTCAGTGGCATTAGGCGAAGCAGCCTAAAGTCCTAGGTCCACATCTAGCAACACACTAAGGAACCCACAGATAAATAATTTAATGTCATAATGAAATGTTTCCTCATATAGATGATTGATATGTAATACAATCCCTTTATTAAAATATCTCAAATCAAGAATGTTGCATGTCGATGCCTCCAACCCATGTGCTCGATATCTCTTTATTTAAATTTATAGAAATAAAACTTTCCTATAGAACACCATGTCCGTGGATTTATTTAGGCCATATCATTTACATCAAAGAACCTGATATATTAACTTCCATTAAATAATATAATTTATGAATCCTTTCTCACATTATTAATTAATTCAATATTATTTGTGATGTGCCCAATATATCCTACTTCACTATGAACATTTTTCATCACTATTTTCATTAACACATCAAATTAAGCAACTAATAATACTAATTAATAATAATCTTAAATTCTAAGGACCAATACACACATCTATAGATAGGAACATCCAGTGACACATATAAATGTTTATTTCCTACTGGCGGGTCTCATTCTCATAATATCATACTTGATATTACCAAGGGAGTGCACTATGATAAGGTGTCTCAAAGTCCTATGAGTCTCCATCCCTAATAGCCTATCTCATTTGTGTCCCTCAAATGATATCATCCGTCTATAGAACATATATTTAATAATAGAGTCATATCACTTTCAGGTTCTCATCATAGTGGGGAACTATTATGACCTTTTAGTGTGACAGCTACTCTTGGGACATTATCACATATTATGTCACACATAAGAATAATCATTATGTGGTAATTAGTTAATTAATATTAAAAATAATGAACACATGTTATCATAAAGTACACAAAAGTTGGTTCTAGGAAACCAACTCCAACAGAGTCTTACATTCACTAGATCTAACTACTAACAACCTTCATTCTGCTAGCTCTCACATTATACTCATGCTTCTTCTAAGATAGACCTTTAGTCAAGGGGTCTTATAGAAATATCTCTAGAGGTGATACTTCCTAAGTATATGGATTGTTCTTTGGTGTTTCCTTAGCTCTTTTACAAGATCCAATACTGCAGTATTATCACGATAAAATGTGATAGGGTATTTATTTCTAGGTACCACATCAAGATCATAGAAAAAGTTCTAAATCCAAACAGATTCCGTGGCCACATCAGAAGCTACTATATACTCAGACTCTATTATAGAATTAGTGTCAACTGGATACTTTGAACTCTTCCATCTCACAACACCTCCATTGAGACAGAAAAAATATTATGATTGTGACTTCATATAATTATTGTCTTTCTTAAAACTATCATTAGTATAACCCTTGAAGACTAAATCCTCATCTCCCCCATAGACTAGGAACATATCCTTAGTTCTTATCAAATACTTAAGGATAGCCTTAACAGCAGACCAATGTTGTTTTTCTGGATCTACTTGATATCTTCTTACCATGCTCAATTCATAGGAAACATCAAGTCTAGTACATAACATGGCATACATGACTGATTTTATCACTAAAGTGTATGGGATACTACTCATTATATCTTTCTCATGTTGTGTCTAAGAACAATTTTTCTTAGAAATATGTAAACCCTATTACACATGAACCAATCCCCTCTTAGATTGTTCCATACTAAATATCTTTAATATCTAGTCAATATATGTACTTTTAATTAGTTAAATAATCCTCTTGAATCTATCATGAATGATCTTGATCCCTCTAATATAGGATTCTTCACCAAATTCCTTCATAGAGAAACACTATTTTAACCAATCCTTAACAAATTGCAAGACTGGTATATCATTTCGTATAAGTAATATGTCATCAACATATACTACAATGATAATGAGCACATTCCCACTAAACCTCTTATAAAAACATGGTTCATGAGTTTTCTTAATGAACCCAAATTCTTTTATGGATTCATCAAATTTAATTTTCCATGACCTGGATACTTCAATACATAAATGGATCTATGCAACTTGTAAATACTTTTGGAATCAGCTGGAGTCACAAACCCTTCTATTTGTGTCATATATACATCTTTCAAAAGTTTCCCATTAAGGAATGAAATCTTTACATCCATCTACCAAATCTCATAGTCATGGTAAGCTGCTATATCAAGTAGAATATTTATGGATTTAAACATGGAAACTAGTGAAAAGGTTTCATCATAGTCAATTCCTTGATGTTGTTTAAAAACTTTATCCACTAGCATTGATTTATAGGTATTTACTTTACCTTTCATGTCTAGTTTCATCTTGAATACCCATTTTCATCTACTAGGATTTACATCAACATTCATATCGACCAGAACCCAAACTTAGTTCTGATGTATGGAATCTATTTCAGAATTCATGGCTTCTTTCCATCTTGTAACTTCTCAGATTTCTACTACCTCCTTATAAGAGATAGGTTCATCATTGTCAACTAATAATGATTCACCATCCTCAGTGACTAGAAAACTATATCTCTCTAGTTCTCTTACCTATCTTGAAATCCAACATAGTAATTGTGTTTTAAGAACTAATTATTCCCTAGGGACATGTGGAATCTATTATTATACCATATATTGAGTATCTTGAGCATCAAATTAATCGAATTAAATCTTGCTCCCACTTTCCTTAATAAGGATGTTCTCCCTCTCAAGAAATATGGCTTGTATGGAAATAATCATTTCTTATCTGAGGGGTTGTGTAGGTAGTATCCCTTAATTTCCCTAGGATACCCTATAAAGATACACTTCATTTACCAGGATTCTATTTTGTTGCAAAGTAATTCATTAACAAAATCCCTCACAGCCCCATAAATGTGTATGTGACAAAACATGTTTCTTTCCACTCGATAACTTTATGGGTATTCCATTTGTTACTTTAGTCAGTACTTGGTTTAATGTGTATTCCATAGTTTTAAATGCATATCCCTAAAAGGATAATAAAATATTTTCATGACTCATCATCGACCTTACCATGTCTAGAAAAGTAAGTTTCTTCCTTTCACTAACACTATTTCACTATGATGTGTAAGGTGGTGTGAGTTGATATAGAATCACAAACTCCCATAAAAAGTTGATGAACCCTTGGTTAAGATATTCACCACCTCGATTCAATCGAAGTTTATTTATCTTATTTCCAAGTTTATTCAATACTTCATTCTTGAATTCCTTGAATTTATCAAAGGACTCTGACTTATACCTCATCAAGTAGATGTATTCATATCTACTCAAGTCATCAGTAAAAGTTATGAAGTAATAATATCCACCTTTATATTTTACTGAAAATTTTCCACAAACATTAGTGTGTACCAATCCTATAAGCTCTATGGCCCTTTCAACCTGACCACCAAATGGTGGTTTGATCATTTTTTCTTATAAACAAGCATGTAATCTTTCAAGTGTTTTTAGCTCAAGATATTATAAATAACCATATTGATAGAGCTTTATCAGACACTTCTCATTTAAATGACCAATATAGTGATTTCATAGATGAGTGTTATATGAGTCCTATAAACATGATTTTTTATCAATTTCCAACATTTGTTTTTCATAATTTAATACATAAGACTATTATTTAAATGTTTCATACCATAACATATGTTTTCCTTACAAAAGAAACAACTTTTATTTACAAATTTTAAAATAAACCAATCATTATATAGGCTTGATATAGAAACTATGTTCTTGGTAACCATAGGTACATAATAAAAATATTTTAAAACAAAAATCATTATCATTGGAAATGAATGGTGGTCGTCAGTAATGGACAGGGAAACCATCCTCGCACCATTAGAAGCTCTCAAATCCACCTATCCTCAGGAAATATTTTAGAATCTACTTGGTTCCTATGTTTCGATATAAATGTGAGAACCATAAGCTATATCTAATACAAAATGTGTATTAATGGAAGGATTTAACTTGATAACAAATGAACATTTATCTTACCCTTTCTTCTATGTGTAGTTCCTCTTCCAGTGGCCTGACTTTCCATATGAAAAACATACTACCTCATTTTCCTTTCCCTTCCTCGGATCTTCCCCTTCTTAGAAGGAAGATGCTAGAAAGATTTAAACTGTTTATAGGTCTTGGGCCCCTTTTCCTTGTTCTTCCTTTTCTTATTCAACATAAAAACTACAGGTTTATTTTTCCCCATGTTTTTATCCACTTAAATAATCAAGGTCAAAAATTCTGAAATACTCTTCTCATTATTACTCATATTTTAATTGAAAATAAAATTGGAGAAGTTCATGGGAAGTAATGAAAGTATGGGATATGTATGCAAATCATATGAGAATTTAATCCCTAATATGTGTAATAATTCAATGTAGCCAATAAGATTGAATACATGAGGCCCATATGGCATAGACTCTCCAAGCTTATTTTTGAACAAATCATTAGAGATCACATACCTCTCTTGCATCGACATCTCTTGATAGAGATCCTGAAGGTGAGACATCATGCTATATGCATACATGTACTCATTTTTATTCAAAATATCATTAGACATGGATGATAATATGAATAAATAAAAATATATAGTATTATTAAGATGTTTCTAAAAGAGATATATATCTTCATCAGTTGCCTCATTACCAGGTGTGACTGGAGAAGGTTCTTCTAGAATATACAATTTCCTTTCATGGAAAAGGATGAACCGTAGGTGCCTTTTCCATTCTTGGAAATTTGTTCCAGTGAGAAGGTTTTACTTATCAATTATGGATCACAATGATATGTTTTAATTCATTTTAATTTTGTTTCTACAAATTAAGATCAGTATAATTTTAGTACTTTATGCAATAAAATTTAGAAAAATAAATAAATATTTATTTATTTTAGTTTCTCAATATTTTATCAAAACCCAATAACCCTCTCCATTGGATTCAAAATATTTTATTTCTTGGATATTATAGTTGTAAGTATCTATATTCCCCTTCTCATTAACCCAAATTTGGTTGGTCAAGAAACTTGAATGGTTTTAGGTAGCCATTCCAAATTCCAACTACATTAACTCACAGTTCCTTGATCTACTTAGTGGACTCCCCAATCCTAAAATCCTTAATTGGATTTTCTCAACCTTTTCCTCTTAGATACACCAAGTCCTCATTTGGTAGTAAATTTTTTATGTGAACTAAGTTATGTCAACCCAAAACTTCATGTTAGAATTCCCTAATAATTGAAGGCACCCCAACTTTGGTTGGTCAAGCACTTTGAACTATGATTCGATTTTAACTAAAGTAATGGAAGGTTATACTGAATTAATATATATAATTTAGGGATTTTATCCTTTATGTGTTTCATGACCCTCTCCCTCTAAAGATACCCTTCCTAGGATGGTAAGGAAGAAAACAAGATAATGACCCCTGAGTCTCACCTTCAGTAGGCCCCAGGTTGGAGAATATCACTAAGGGTGTACAAATCTCACAATATGGGAGGAATTACAATTTATAAGGAAACAATATTGGGAGATATGATGAATCATCCACATAAAAACTCCATGAAATTCATAAGAAAATAAAAAACCATCCCAAAATGAATGTATATATATATAACCGATACAAATGCAACAAATTATCCAAAGTAGAATACCCAAAATAAATCGAAAGTAATGACACAACAACTTTCCCAAGGATTGAGCTAGTAACTTCTAGCACAGTCCATGTAATACTCATGGAAAACTTCAAGAGTTATATATATAGTGTGATCATATATGTATACTCAGTAGTAAAACCAAATTATATCATGTACATTTGAAAGAAGCATACTAATCCCCCTGTGAGAAAACAACAAAACCAAAAGGTGCCTATCAAGGTATAAAAACCATCCCAATCTCACCAAGTTATGATCACAAAGTAACTTAAGTAATGTAATGTAATATAAGTAAAGTACATCAATGATAGGGTACCCCACACCACTTTCACATTGATTAGCTTCTCTCACACCCCCAATGAAAAACGTCCTGGTGCTCTCACCTCTTCTGAATATACCATGTCATGACCCACCTGCACACCTCTGGGCCTCATAACACATTGCATCATGCCTACACACACATGGGCCATAAATCACTTCACATCCCACCCACACACACCTAGGCCGCAACCACAACACATTCCACCCACACACACATAGGTCACAACCACATCACATCCCTCCCACACACACTAGGTCCATAATCCACATTTCATCCTGAATATACTTGGTAAATCATAACATATCACATCCTAAATACGCTAGGTAAATCACAAAACAACTCTCTCGCACACGCTTGGGACTCACATCTCCCCACAACCTGCCCGAAGAATCTTGGGCCATCATCACCTAGAAGAGAGAGCAAGGAAGAGAAGGTGGTCATCCATACATCCTCTCACTAATATGTATGGGAAAGGCACCCCTCATGTGAATATGTGGGTGTTTATCAAATAGTTATCAACAAGGTTGGGGTGCGTATAAAAATCACAAGAATGTATAGAGTATATATATATGTTTGTGTGTGTGTGTGGAAAATAAAAAAATCCCAACCAATGGGTTTACAAAAAAAATCACTAACCAACTCAGGTTTTCCCCACATTATTTCTACCTCTAAATATACAACTCCACACAAATAGAACACATTCCAAAATTAATTTTTAATCATTATTTATCACTTATTCATTCTACAAATTTTACCATTTCAACTTGTTCCCTTAATATTCATTCATTTACCATCCACACTTATTGGGAAACTACCATGAAACAATGTATATCAAACAACATAAAAATAGTCACTTTAGAAGGTGAAGATACCTAATAAAGTATCATGACTTCATATTACTTCTCTATTTAAAAAACATCCATTTCACATCACATATCAGTCCCTGAGATATAGGGTGAAACTTTCTATATGATATTCATGGAAAAATATGTCAGAATTAAACATACCAATAATTACTATCCTTCTTCAAATTAATCCTACCCAAACCACTATAACAACAAAAATAAACCCCCCAACTCACAACCATATCTAGAAACACAATATAGTACAACCAGTTTCAAAAACCTAATTTATAATCACACCATGCCCATAACATACCCACTTTAAAACCACAAGCCATCCACTTCCCCCAAATGTGAAAACAATAACAAATCATGCATCACATCACAACAAAAAAATTTACAGGTTCACACAAACATTTATCACATTTATCTATTTTATTTGGGGAGGTTATCACACAAACCATATCCTGGGCCAATCGATTCATTATCCAAGTTTAAATAATTAACCAATTTCCATTTTTGGGGTGATACCAAACAATACCAAACAAAGAAACAACTATAGAATATGTATCAAGTACATACAAATCCCCCAACGACCACAATTTTTAGTGGGGAATCAAGCCTGAACAAACACAACATCAGAATCAACATCAAGTCTATAAAATCATGCAAATCAAACCCACTTTACCCCTTTAATTAAATTAACCAATTATTTATCTTTTATTAATCTAGATCAATAATAATCCATAGGTAAAAAAAAGTAATCCCCTCCTTCATGATGCACAATTGAAGATAAACAAATAAATCATATCTCAAGGAATCTTTTCAAATTTTATGTGCACCGTAGGGTGTAGAATAATTCCTATAAAAAACTAAAATGATAAAAACAAGGATCAACCTATTTCGTACCAAAATATTATAAAAAATCTACCTAAACATCTAACTTAATCCAAACCATATCACTGTAGTGAATCTATGGGGAAGAACGAGATAAAATGGATGAGAAAGAGGAAAAAAATCACCATAGATCAACCATGGATTGCAAATGAATAGCCACCAGGATCGAAAAATCAAATAGGGAGGGGTAGGGATCTAAGAACACCTTAGGGAACCTAGTTTCATCCAAAATGATAGTAAGTAGAGAGCACAGCTGAATGAATGAATAAATGTTCAACCAAAAATAATTTTAAAACAATACTGGATCGGATTATTACATGATATGGAATACCCATTCACATTGTGTAATACTCAGGGTTTGGTTTCCACCAAAAAATGCATCGCCACTTCATTTTATTATTTATTTTAAAACCCTGATATATTACATGTCATGAGACCCTCTTACACAGTGTGTAAAATTTCAACACGCCATGAAATCCTCTGTATAAGTCATTAAAGAGACTTTCACATCGTGTAATCTATATACATGATGTAAAATATCCCTAACTCTAGCCTTTAGAAATCAAAATTCTCTATACTCCCTTCGAGCCTCCTCTGAACACCTCCAACAACCAAAACTGGAAAAGTAACAGACCAGGAGGGCACAAACCATTACATCAGATACCTCTCAAATGATTCTCGCCCTTGAGAATCCAAAACCAATCCCAGAAGAAAAGGGTTCTAAAAAACCACCCTATGAGATACCTCTCAAGGATCTCATCATACCTCAAATGTTACTATGATCCAAATGAACCAAACCAAATGACCACAACCACACTGCACAACCTCATCACAAAAACCATAAGTCACCTCCTCTTATACAACCACACTGCCACACAACCACTACACAACCATCTCAACCTCCACACAACCCAAACCACTAACCACTATATCCAATGAACTGCACTTCCACATATACACAAATCATGGAATTTCATCTTCTATGACAAGACATTATCCAACTTGGGTGGAACTGACTCACCCGCATGGGTTTAATCACATCGTAGTTAATGTATCTCGATTAGGAATCAGGTCCTCTTCTTTTATTATGTTAGGACATTATCAAACATTACACCACACACATCACAAACCAAGTAAAATAGCTCATATCATAATAAAAAAGGATTCAAAATTACATCACAAGGTAAAACAAAGAAAAGAAAACCCTAGAACAACTCAAGTTAATAGGAACACATCTATATTTCTTACTCCCAAGTACTCTCATTATATCCACCATGCCTCCACAAAACACAAAATAGGGGAATATTCCATCCTCATAGTTCCTTATATTTATGATCTAGGATCTCTACTAGTCGCTACATGAATGTCTCATCATCATCGATATCCAAATCTCCCCAGGAAAAGACATGGGATTCATCATGAAGATATCGATGAATATAATAGACATGGAAGACATCATGGATCCTATCCAACCATGGTGGAAATTACAACCAATATTCCTCCATGAAAACTTGAACCAACACCTCAAAGGTCCCAACAAACCTAGGAGAAATATTACTCCCCCTACCAAACCTCTGCTGCCCACATCGAGGGGAAACCATCAAGAACATGTGGTCCCCAACCTCGAACTCCAAGGGAATCCTCCTACGATCGGCATAATACTTTTTCCGATCCTTCACTCCATTCATCCTCTCATGAATGAACTAAACTTCCTCTATCGTTCTCTACACAACCTTGGGACAAAAAATAGTTGTATCCCCAACCTTCATCCAACACAATGTTGAATGAAATGGTCTTCTATACAAAGCTTTAAATAGATACATGATAATGGAAGAGTGATAGCTATTATTATAAGAAAATGATACCAAAGTCAAGTGTCGTACTCAAGATCCACCAAAGTCTAAGATTCACACCCGCAACATATCCTCCAACGTCTGGATAGTTCATTCTTTCTACCCATTTGTCTAAGGGTGGAAAGCAGTCCTGAGGCATAACTAGGTGCCAAAAGCATACTGTAATCCCATTCAAACCCAAGAGGTAAAACTTGTGTCCTGATCTAAGACAATGGACCTTGGAACTCCATGAAACCTCCCCACCTCATCCATGCACCTCTTAGCCAAATAATCTATTATGCTCGACTCCTTAATCGTTAAGAAGTTGGCCAATTTTGTCAACTCGTCCACTATCACCCAAAAAGAATCCCAAACTACCTGATATATGGGTAACCCTATGAAAAAATCCATTGATATGTCATCCCATTTCCATTTAAGAACATCCAGGGTCTATAACAAACTACCAAGAACATGATGCTCATCATTTTCCTGTTGGAAAACCAATAATTTTTTCACAAACTTTGCCACTACCCATTTCATCATGGGATACCAAAACTACATGTTCAAGCCATGGTGCATTTTATAAAATCCTAGGTTTACCACCAAATGTGAGATATGAAACTCACAAATGACTCCCTCATGTATCTCTATTTAAATGAAAAACCTTCCATGAAATAAAATCTAGTTCTGGCTATCTTCTGACCATCCCTCCAGAGTATCACCATGGTCAAAACGATCATAAAATACCTCTGACTCTGAGTATCCTCACTAAGACTCTTCCACCAGCTGAATTAGAGAACACTTCACTATCATAGGAAAAAATAGCCTCTACCACTATCTACACTTTCATCTAAGTTCAAGGCTACCAACTCCTCTATTGGTCTCTAATCATCCCCAAATTCCAAGGCAACATCCATATGTGACTTCCTAGTCAAGGAATCAACCACAACTTTCCCATTTCTTGAGGTGTATGAGATTCCAAAATTATAATCCTAAATAAAATACATCCACCTATGATACAATAAGTTTAGATATCACTGGGAAAATATATACCTCAAACTCTTGTGATCCTTGAAGACCACAAAGCACTTCCCAATGAGGTAATGTCGCCAAAACTTTAGTGTGAACACAACTGCTCCTAGATCTAGATCATGGGTGGAATGTTTATGTTCATGGGGAAATAACATCCTAGACCCATAAGAGATCACTACCTACTACTTCATCAAAACTCATCCCAATCCAATAAGTAAGCATCACAAAAAACCTTAAACATCACCCCTTCATCAGAAAACTAAATCACTAGAGCACTAACCAGCTTCCCCTTTAGGTAATCGAACACTACCTGACACTAATCACTCTACACAAAATCTTGATCCTTCCTGGTTAAATCTGTCAACATGGATGAAACTCAAGGGAAATCAGGCACAAACCTCTCATAATTTCTTATCAGACAAAGAAAGGTATGGAACTTTTCCACATTCTTGGGTGATACCCAAGAAACAACTACTTCAACCTTCGATGGTTCTACTTCCACACCCTACTGAGACACCACATTCTAGAGGAAATGAACCTCTCATTTCAAAAACTTACACTTGGACAACTTTCTATAGAGTTGGCGGTGTCAAAAAACATTTGGATGGTTCTAAGATGATCGACATACTCCTCCTCTGACCTCGAGTAGATTAAGATGTCATTGATGAAAATGATGATGAATAGATCCAAGAACTCACGAATTACAGAGTTAATAAGACCCATGAACATGGTTGGTGCATTCATAACACCGGATGGCATGACTACAAACTTGAAGTGCCTATACCTGCATCTGAAAGCATTCTTTCATATATTGACCTCCTTCACCCTCAACCGGTGATATCCAGACCCCATATCGATCTTATAAAACCAAATCACCCCTATCAGATGGTTAAACAGATCGTTTATCCTTAGAATAGGATAATAGCTTTTGATCAGCAACTGATTCAACCTCTATTAGTCTATACACAACCTCAAACCAGTATTTTTTTTCTTGGTGAATAACACTAGAGCACCCCATGGAGACACACTAGGTTGGATAAAACCCTTCCTTATCATATCTCTAATGTCTCATAAATTATGTGTAATTTTTTTTAATTATATGGAATTATTTTGAGACCACAAAATCTGACGGAACGTGATTCTAAGTCCTGGTGTGCCTAGAACAGATTTTTTGAACTTTTTAAGGTACGTTTAGTAAACATGAGAGTGAGATTTTCTATTTTTTAATCGATGATTGGATCAAAAATATGAGGACACCATTGAATTCAAAATTTTGGGATTCACCTAGAATGGACTTACCTTCGGCCAGCAAGGGCTGAACGGAAAAGTTTATTTTTGGACTTTTTGAGAAAAATAAAAAAATAACTTAAAAAGTTATTTTATATTCTTTCTCATCCATTGAGCAATAGATGGCGATGCTATGAGTCAATGACATGGTGTATTAATGAGACTCATTAATGGTCCATATCACTCAATGTAACTAAGCAATAAAGGAAGCATAACAATAATGCTATTTCATAAATGAAACATCATAATGAAGTGACGTTGCAGCGTAACTGAAACATTGTGACATGTTTCCTTTTAGTTTTTTGGAATTGAAAAAAAATGGAGGATTAATTGGTGGGAATCATATAATTCACCTCTATCAGTTATTTCTCTCTAATAAAGAATTAATTCCAATGAATTCCAACATCTTTGATGCCTCTTGAATATTGGAGCTGGGAAGCAATGTCAACGCCTTGAATTCTCATGGAAAAACTCTACAGCATCGAACATCAAAGAGGTATAGGTTTGAGTTTTATTTCAAATTTCTTCCCCATTATTATTTTCCTAGAAACCATGAACATTGATCAACCAATGAATAGGTTGATCCGAAGTTCTTTTGTTTATGCAGGATGGTGACTTTTTTTGGGGATTTTTTATCCGAGATTAAGTTCATCACTTGATATGATTGAAAAAAAAAATCCATGAGTCTTCCCCCTATTTAAAACCTATAACATGGATGGTGTGTGCCGACAAGATGCATGATCTTGTGAACGGATTGTCTGAATTGACCGAAAGGCATAAATAATACCTTCATGGTGAAGAAGGAAACTCGAGGGGACCGTCGACATAGATGGCATGAAGAAAGGACCACTGGAGGGCATTCGCTGGTCCGCTAACCATCATGTTAGTTTGTCAATGCTGGGGGAAGCCTGTTGCATCGTCCGTGGGTGGTGGATGTGGTGCATCTGCTAGCGCGCAGTGGTGGCAGAAAGCCATGACCAACTGACCACAGCGGTGGGAGTCACGGCACTAGGTCGTCACCACGTGAAGGTAATTGGCCCGCGTCTGGGACAACCGGTTCGGCTGGAAGAGTCGCGGTCCATCAACCGTGACTGGAGGAGGAGGCCATGCGGTGTCCTATGGGGCAGAAGGGTATGGAAGCAGCCGGTTTCCACATCCTGGTCGGATGGAACACCACTAGCCCCTCTTTAGCTGGTAGGCTGAGCCCCCTGTAGTGGTTTCGTGCCCAGCGAGACGGACCCATGACCTAGAGGGCCAGAACCACACACAGTGGGCTGGACCCACACCCTTTGGGCTAGGCCAGACTAGACCGGGTCACTGAGCGACCCGGTGGACTGGACCCTTCGTCAGACCAGACCGGATCAAGCGAGGCTTATTAGGCTCGGCCCACTAACTAGGCCAAACCAGACTGACCCCGACCTGCACTAGGTCATGTCAAGTCCATCATGTTAAATCTAGGTATGTGGGGCCCTTGGGCCAAGTTGGCCAGGTCAGTCTGACAGGGTCAGAACAGGCCCCATCGCAACCGGTCCCCTGTTTACTAAAATGCTCGTATCTTGAAAACCATGCATCTGATTGATGAACCTTTTATAGCATTGGGATCCTCTTGGTGAGGTGGATATTTTTGAATCCTTTGTGGTGAATTTCATGGACATTGAGTTGTGATGAATGCATTGAGGAGTGGTTCTACCAAGTGCGCTGCATACAGAACCCTACGGTTGGCTGAGACCTAATGACTGCTCGATGATGGCCCAGTGGGAAGAGGCTATGTGTGACCCGATATGCCCATGGTGGGGAGTGGCTCTATGTAACCTATCAGACTCATGGGACTCAACAGGAGGAGTACCTTAGTTCATCCAAGGTGGGATGTGGATTTTTGTGACCCAGTTGGCCCACGGTGTGGAGTGGCTCTATGTGACCTAGCATACCGATGGTAATCATTAGGGATTAGTACTACATCAGTTCAATTTTAATGGTAAGTGTCTATGTGTGACCCTACAGGCCCACTATACTCGATAGAGGAGGAGTTATCAAGAATCCAAGGAGTTTGATGATGTGACTGATGATACTACTATCACTACCCTAGAATATACCTAGTGTGTTCTGTGTCTTTTACCTTGTGCTATGTGTTTGAGATATTTCTTGGTGGTATTACCTCTATGGTATTTTATTTGTGGTGTTTTCTTTTATGGATTACTGAGAGACCTTCGGGGGTCTCATGGTCCCTATTGAGTATTGTTATACTCACCCCTACATGGGCTTCGCCCGCACATGTTGTTTCTGGTGAAGTTGATCGACATTTTGACAAAGGTGCTTAGGGGTATGGGGCTAACAGATGCTATAAGGGTGGACTAGGCCCATGTAGGGCCTAGTAGGACTGGGTGGATGAGACATACTACTTAGGCTTCCAGTGACTTCACTGCTCTCATGATCAAGTGGGGTTTCCTACAGATGGCCATCAGAGCTCCTTTTTGTAATTTTTTATTTTTCAGTTTCATGTTGGATTTGTATTCTGGCCCACTTGTTTTGTTTTATTTGTACTCAGTCTTGTTTTAGTATACTTTTTTCTCCCCTTTACATTTTTTGGACGTGTTTGGGCGTGTTTGTGCGTATAGTTTTAAAGGTAGATGCCTCCCACTTGTAGGTTGACACCTTCAGCACTAGTAGCAAACCCCTAGCCTTCGGGATATGGGCTTGGGGTAGTCACAAAATGGGCCCTGGGGGAAGGGTTGTGAAAAATTGGTATTAGTGGGTGGTCGGTTCCCCCTCAAAGATTAGAAGTCTGTGTTTTTTTTTGGGACAACCGTGTTATGTTTTTCAAATCTGACTTTCAAATTTGTGGAGTCCAGTGTTGTTGCAGCGGCCGACATATCCATACACCAGGACCTTGAATTCTGCTTTTCAGCTCAATACATAAAATAATTGGTTTCATAAGTGTCTCTCTATTTTATTTTGAATAAAAAACATATCATCAGCTATAACCTTCTGACTGTGGTACATCTTGATCTATTTCAGGATGCCTCCATGTGGATGACTAGTCAGGATCCCAATACAAGGTTGTGAGGACAATCTATCTAGTGATGAGGCATCCCTTCAGGAACCAGTTCTTGAGATGGCCCCCTTGGGTTATTCACTAGTGATAACACCACCTGTAGATTAGCATCTACTGTTGGCGGTTCCTGTAGAGGACTTTTGTAGGCCAAGTGCCCTACATATGTTTTAGAGATAGAGACCTCCCAGGTTTAGGGGAGAGACGGATCCTCAGGTCGTTGAAGACTGATTGGAGGTTGGGATGCGGGTCTTCCACCTAGTTAGGACACTACCTAACTGGATGTTGATCTTGGAAGTGAGCCTTCTATAAGTATTAATTGAGATATCGTGTAGTTTGACCACCGAGACACACGATGAGGTGACCCTTTCCTGGAAAGAATTTGATCAGCTTTTCTGGGGGGAGTTTTTTCTCGTGACCTTGTGCTCTGTGCGCATTCAGGAGATGCTTCACCTTCCGTAGGGTAGTATGATGATAGTTGAGTACTCAGTGAGGTTCACGAAGATATCTCTCTAATCTACAGAGATGGTTTGAGACCCTTTCTTTAGGGATTGACCCTTTGATCAGGGACTCAGGCGGGAGATCAGGGCATCTGTGTTGTCTCTCAGCATCCCTACCTAGGTTGGGGTACTTGAGTGATCCCTTCTTATGGAGAGATTCTTGGAGGAGTAGGCGCTAACAGCTAGAGCTTCTAGTAGACCACAAGCAGCAGAGTCTTTGGCAGGAAACAGATAGTAGACACGGGGGGCCCACGTGGGCTAGGTCTTTTAGAGGACAACCCCAATACTCATGGGTCGGTAGTGCAGGGATCCTAGTCCAGGGGGAGCTAGGAGGGAGTCAGGAAGAGCTTCATGTGCGGCGGACAGAGACACATGGCACATGACTGCCTAACCCTCTGTAACTATGATCAGCAAATGGTCAAGGGGACACCAAGGCAGCGGTAGTAGTTCGAGCGAGGAGGTCCGCAGGGCAGTGGATGTGGAAGGGGATTTGGCAGAGTGGCAGGCAGTGGGATATGGTTTGAAGTGTTACCTCTACCACCCCTAGGTAGTCCACCCATACCTTAGGGAGAAGATGGACAGGGTAAATCTTAGCTCCATGCATCAGATCCTTATGACCACAACTCTCCATAGATGATTTGAGGTATGATCTGTATCTTCTCCACCCTATCTATAGTTCTTATAGACACGGGTTCTAGTCACTCCTTCCTTTTCACAGCTCTTGTTTAGAGTTCGGAGATTCTTTTGGAGTCCTTGGTTGGATCCTTATGGTTATAGACTCCTACAGGAGGAGATTTTATGATTACACACTAGTTCCGGCAATGTGAGATTACTCTAAAAGGAAAAAAGCATCAGCTGGGATCTCCTAGTAGTGGAACTGAGACCTTATAAAGTCATCTTGGTTATGGTCTGGCTATCCACTTTCCATGCTCAGATGGACTGTTTTATGCATACAGTGTAGTCTGTCCATGGAGATGGGACCAGGTTTTCCTTCACCGGTGAGAAGGAAACCCTTGCCGCACGGGATGGACTCTCTTGGAGGTGGGTGTAGCTGATCACTCACCAGTTGGCTAGCCTCACCCTCAATGTAGTATATTATAGGAGTCCAAGCTCCCTGTAGTGGTGGATGAGTACAAGTATGTTTTTTCCTGAGGATGTTCTGGGACTACCTCCTCATAGGGAGGTAGACTTTTTCATCAACATATACCCCGAGACGGCATTGATATCAACACCATCATATCGGATGGATCCCATAGAGCTTCACGAGCTGATCTTATAGCTAAATAAATTAAAGGAGAAGGGGTTTGTAAGGCCCAGGATTTCACTATGGGCATCCCTGGTGCTTTTTTCCAAGAAAGAGTATGGGAGTTTGAGGTTGTATATGGAATTCTAGCACCTGAACCAGGTGACCGTGAAGAACAATTATCCACTACTGAGAATTGATGACCTCTTTTAATAGCTGACGGGAGAAAATAGGTTCTCAAAGATAGACCTCGGATCAGGCTATCATCAGCTTGGGTACGGAATGAAGACATATCAAAGACAGCAATCAGGTTCCAATACAGCCACTATGAGTTCCTGGTGATACCTTTCAGCATGACCAACTCCCCAGTAGTGTTCATGGGTCTCATGAACAAGATCTTTTATCCTTACTTTGACCCGTTTTTTGTGGTCTTCATTTGATGACATTTTTGTGTACTAAGAGTTAGAGGACGAGTACACTACACACCTGTGGATAGGCCTGGATACACTCTTAGAGAACCATCTTTATAGTAATCTCTCAAAGTTCCAATTCTAGGTCTGGGAGGTCTACTTTCTGGGACGCTTCATCTCAAAGGCTAGAGTTGTAGTAAATACAGCAAAGATAGAGGAAATGATTGCTTGGGATCCACCCAGGAGCATGTATGAGGTACATAGATTCTTGGGGTTTGCTGGTTACTATTAGAGGTTCATACCTACCTTTTCCATAGTATAATCTCCCTTATCATCTTTGAAAAAGAAGGTACAACCCTTCGTGTGGACAGATAAATTCCCATAGAGTTTCTAGGATCTGAGGTGGTTACTAACTAGTTCCCCCATATTGAGACTACCATAGCAGGGCATTGGGTATGTAGTTTACTGTGATTCAAGAGGGACCAGACTGGGTTGTGTCCTGATGCATGAGAGAGTGGTGATCGACTATGGCTCATGACATATGAGGTAGCCCAAGCAGAACTACGCAACCAATGACCAAGATTTAACAGCAGTGGTCTTTTCAATAAAAATGTGGTGGCACTGCTTATTAGGCAAATGGTTTACCATCTAATCTGACCACAAGAGTCTCAAGTACATCTTCTCACAGAAGGAACTTAACTTGAGACAACAGTGATGGCTAGAGTTCCTCCAGTACTATGACTTTTAAGTATTCTATACTTCTAGGAAGGGGAACATGGTGGAAAACACACTCAGCAAGAGGTCTGGTTTACAACTATTGAGTGAGGAGACAAATAATCTAGCTGCGATGCATATATTGTTAGTGTATAGTGATGGAGAAGCTTTCCTACAATCTATGAATGTCACTCCCCCACTCTTACAACGAGTTAGAGAGGCACAGCTTGTGGATGTTTATTACGAGGCCCGGCGTGCTAAGATCTCCTCAGTGTTGGGACCAAGTTGGATGGATAAGGAAGTAAGAAAAGTTTTCTATTACATATTGTTGTCTTTTGTTGTCAAAAACCTAAATCAATTCACTTTTTAAAGGACTTGTAAATCAGACGATGCTTTACTGATTTGTATTTTACAATCATCACAAGTTTGGAGAACTTGTGGTATAATCCGTATGAAGGATAAAGAGAGTAAATAAGTGTTTTTGGGAAAACACATTTCAAATATCATACTATCCAAAAATGACAAAGGAAAGAAGAAGGTGTGCAAGTGGCGGCGCACAAGTGGCGGCGCGCAAGTGGCGGCACGCAAGTGTCAGCGCGCAAGTGTTGTAGAGGCGCACAAGTCATATTTCAAATAGAATTATTTCAGAAATATGGAAAAGGAAAGAAAGTGGTGTGCAAGTATTTACGCGCAAGTGGTGGTGCGCAAGTGGTGGCGCGCAAATATAAGTGTCATGCAAGTCAAATTTCAAAGATCATCCAATCTAAATATGACAAAGGAAATAAAGTGGCGTGCAAGTTAGAAAGTGTCGCACAAGTCAAGAGGGTCATGCAAGTATTAGCGTTCAAGTCTTGGCGCGCAAGTTCATGTTGCGCACAAGTCATATTCCAACATCATCATATCAAAATACGACAAAGGAAAGAAAGTGTCGTGCTAGTGATGGAAGGGCGTACAAGTGATGAAGTAGTGCGCAAGTGATGGAGTGGCATGCTAGTATTGGCGTGCAAGTCTTAGTCACTCAAGTCACCGAAATTCCTATAAATAGACGACTAGCCTCCTCATTTTTTAAGGATAAATAGTTGAGAATTATCTTTGAGCTCTCGGCATGCAAGTAGAGAGTTGGGCGGGAAAGTTGAGGGTTGTTAGAAGGCGCGTAGGTTGGGGGCGCACAAGTTGGAGGCGCGCAAGTGTTAGTTGGCATGAAGGCTGCAAGCAGGCAGTGTGTCTGAAGGGAAGCATGCACGTAGGAAGCACGCAAGAAGAGGAGCACAAGTATAAGGCACGTAAGTATAGGTCGCACAAGTGGAAGTAGGAATGCAAGCTATTTTTCTCCAGGGGTTCCTGCCATCCTCTGGGTAGGAAAGTGAAGAATTGCTTTGAAAGATTTGATTTGTGTAAGCTCATTAAGAAGAACTGATCCATTGTATTACTCTATTTTTTCTAAGAGGGAGCACACGCACTATTGTATTGTTTTTAAAGTGCTGCATGAGTGTAAAGGAATATCCTAATCGTTGTATTCTACATCAAAGGATCTTTTTCTTGTGGATTTTGTGGTACTGGATTATTTCCGTACCATACCAAGGACGTAGCTACTCTTATTGAGTAGTGAACCTTATAAATCTTGTGTTCATGTGGTTGTGTGTGTTCAGTAGGGAAGAAACTCTTTAACAAGAGGTGAAGGTTTTTTCAAAAAAAAAAGGAAACTTAAAAATAAAATGATATCACTGATTCACCCCCTCCCCCTCTCAGTGATACATGGATCCTAACTGGGAACTTCAATTGGTATAAGAGGGACATGTTCCCTTCGTTTATTCATTGCTGAAGTGTTTAAAGATAAGTTTTGATGGAGAGCTTAAATTTCATGAAAAGTAAGGGGATTCCAATTTTTTTATGGAAAGAACTGTCACATCTGGAAGAACATA
Source organism: Viscum album (assembly GCA_963277665.1). Lineage (NCBI taxonomy): Eukaryota > Viridiplantae > Streptophyta > Magnoliopsida > Santalales > Viscaceae > Viscum > Viscum album. The sequence goes on along the minus strand of OY728165.1, from coordinate 1,787,366,552 downwards.
ATGATTCCTTATCTTATGTCTCTTGGATATGAAGTTCTTGAAACTACAACAGATGGATTTCCTACTATTGGTGACAAGGCTCCTCTTACTCCTATCGATAAGAAGAATCTTGAGAATGATGGAAGATCTAAAAATTCATTACTTTTATCTCTTTTTGAGACTGAATTTTTAATAGTGAAAGGTGTTGCTACAGCCAAAGGAATTTGGGACAAACTGAAGAACATCTATGAAGGAAATACAAAAGTGAAGAAGGCTAATCTAAAAATATGGAGACTGAAGTATGAAAACTTGAAAATGGGAGAATCTGAATCTGTTGGGGATTTCTTTACCAGGATAAATGATATTATCAGTACAATCAGATGTCTTGGTGAAATGTTGGAGGTTTCTATAGTTGTCGAAAAGATCTTGAGAATTCTGCCAGACAAATTTTATGCTAAAGTGTCTTCATTGGAAGATAGAGACCCTAAGACATTATCTTTGGATGACTTGCATAGCACTCTCATTACTTATGAAATGATAAGGGAGAAGACTATGAAGACCAAAAAAACAGATAGAGAAATTTTATTCAAGGCTTCAAAGAGAGAGAAGTCAAAGAAGACTCTTATTGAAGATGATGCTGGTGAATCCGATTCTGAAGATGAGGTATGTAAAAATTTTGATGAAATTTTTTCCTTGTTTTCTAAAAATGTGAAAAGAGGTATAAGGAAATACAAGGGGAAACTTCCCTTGAAATGTTTTGATTATGGAGCGATTGGTCACTTTGTGGCTAACTATCCTCAAAAGAATAAAGAAGAAGACAATGATGATGATGAGAGATGGCCAAGAAGTTCATGGAAGAAACAAACTGACAATGATAAATATTTTTCAAAGGGTAAGGATAAAAAATTATTCAAATCAAAAAGAAGAAACTTTTTATCTAGAGATGAAGATGAAGATAGCGAAGCTGAATCTAAGAAATCATCTACTGAGAAATCTTGAGAGAATACCTTTATTGCAGTAGTGAATAATGAAGATTACGGGAGCAACAGTTCTGATGAAGAAGAAACTCAACTTGAATATCATCTGAAAGAAGAGTTGAAAGAATGTTTGAGGAAGATCAGAAGGCTTGAGAAGGAAAACAAAAAATTTGATAAATGAAATTTCCATATTAAACAATGCACAAGGTTTTACTAAGGTGAAAATCAAGATGTAAAAAGAGATTGATGATCTGAAGAATTCTCTTGAGAATTAAAAGAATCATAATGATCATCTTGAAGTAAATCTGAAAGCAAAAGAAGAAGAGTTTGAGCTGTTCCAATAGAAACTGTCCAAAGCTAAAGAAATGAATTTCAGTTTCAAACATTCTATCTTAGAAGTTGGTGAATGTTCTAGTAATAATAAACCAATGAAGGTTCCATATAATTTACCTTCAAAAGTTGAGAGGAAATATAGAATTGGTTCTAATAGGAACAAAGTTGGAAAGGCTATGTATGTGGCCAAAGTCAGTAATGCTAAAAAATCAGAAGTACATAAAAATCCTGTGTCCAGAAATATTTCTACTACTTTTGGTACTGATAAGTTTGAACAGAAATCTGTGCTGAAAAAGAATGTTACGATTGAAAATAGAAATGTTGATGGTCAGCAGAGTTCTATTAAGAAGGCTGTTGAGAAGCATGTTCACAACTCCGGTCAGTATAGAAGTTTCAAAGTAAAATATTCATTCTATGGTTACTGCTAGTATTGTGGTGGATTCATACACACTGCAAACATGTGTTGGTTTAATCAACAACATTATAACTATTCCACAAGTTTTGAAAGACAAGGATTTAGGGGGAGTCAATCCATTCAAAATAGAAATTCTCCAAATAAATTTCAGAAGATATCTGAGAAGACTGGTGTGAAATTTGCGAATAGGTTCCAATCACTGGAAAATTTTTGTAAAAGATGTAATCAACCTGGACATCTTTCCAAGGGCTGCCTTAGTGTGTTACCAGAGCAACAAAAGATTCTTAATAATTCTTAAATGCCAGAGTTTTTAAAATCTAAAAGGGACAGATCTGATAAGTTTAAAAAGAAATAGTGCATGGTTCTCTGGACAAAACACATTGACATGACTAGTAAATTGGAGGAAGCAGAATAGAAAGTGAAGGAAAAGGAAGAACAAAAATCACTTGTTTTTTAAACTGATTTGAATGATACAAAAGGAGAAAGTCCATAGATTCTTGATAGTGGATGTTCCTCTCATATGATCAGAGACTTAAAGCTGCTGAAGAATAGGAAAGACTTCAAAGAAGGAACAGTGAAATTTGGAAATGATGAATCTCTAAGGATCAAATGTGTTGGATCGACCATTATTGGAAAAGAAAAGATGAAATCCAGGAAAACACTATATATTGATGGGCTGAAACATAACCTGTGACGTGTGTCACAGCTCTGTGATGAGGAAAACAAAGTAATATTCAGAAAATATGGATTTTTTGTGAAAAGTAAAAATGATGGAAATATAGTTACAAGATGTTAACATACAAGAGAGAATCTATTCCAAGTTGGTGATGTGCAGAACTCTTGTTACATTAGTGTGGTGGATGAAAATAAATTATGGAATAAAAGGCTGGGGCACATGTGTCAGAGAAATTTGTGCAAGTTATCAAAGCAAGATAGTGTTTGGGATATGCCTAATTTATCAAGAGAAAGAGATTGGTGTTGTACTATTTGTGAGAAAGGAAGGAATATTAATTCTACGCACAAGAGAGTTGAAATTCACTCAAAAAGACCCTTGGAACTCATACACTCAGATATGTGTGGACCAATGAGCAACAAATATTCAAATGGAGATAATTAATTCATTACTTTTATTGATGACTTTACTCACATTACTTGTGTTATGTACATGAGACATAAGTCAGATGCTCTGACAATGTTTAAGAGTTTCACAAGGAAAGTAGAAAAGGAATGTGAGTATTTAGTGAAGAAGTTGAGAATTGATAATGGTGGTGAGTATAAGAATGAATATTTTAAAATTTATCTTGAGAAACATGGAATTTTGCATGAGTTCAGTTCACCATACACACCTCAACAAAATGGGGTGGCTGAAAGAAAGAATCGAAGTCTGGTGAAAATGGGGAGAACTATGTTACTTGAACATAGTCTTTCTCATTATTATTGGAGGAAATCCATGAGCACTGCTGTGTATATTCAGAACCAATGTTTCTATAGGTCAAACTCAGATATGACTCCATATGAAATGTTCTATGGAAAAACTCCAAGTCTGAAACACTTGAGAGTCTTTGGGAGTCCATGTATTATAAAGAAGAAAGGTGTAAACCTGGGAAAGTTTGAGCAAAGAGGATATGATGGAATTTTTCTTAGCTATGTTCCAGAATAAAGAGGATATAGATTTCTCAATAAAGAAACAAAAATAATTATTCATTCTTTAGATGTAAAAGTTGTTGAAAATGTTGAGAAATAAAAGCAATCATATGTTGATGTCAAAGTCGAGCAGGATAGAGAAGATTTTGTTAAAAAATTTGATAATGATTCAGACTGTGTTAATCCTACTCAAGAAGAGGAATCCGACTCAGAAATCTCAAGTGATGAGGATGGAGTTTAAACAACTCATCCTAGGTTGAGGAAGCAAGTGGAGGCTCAAAACATTATTGGAGATAAAAATCAGAGGGTCCAAATAAGAAGAACAACAAATGCTATATCACATACTTATCTTTATTCAAAAGTTGAACTGAATGATATAAATGAAGCATTTGAGCATCCATAATGGGTTCATGCAATTAATGAAGAGCTTGATCAGATAGAGAAGAATGATACTTGGGAACTTGTACCCAAGCTGGACAACAAGAACATTAATGGTACAAAGTGGGTTTTCTGGAACAAGTTGAATGAAGAAGGTAGGGTGATAAGAAACAAATCAAGATTGGATTGCAAAGGGTAGTCACAAATTGAAGGTATTGATTTTGATGAAACCTTTTTTCTGGTGGCAAGATTAGAAACAATCAGAATCTTTCTTTCTATTGTTGCACAATGTGGTTACAAAATCTTTCAAATGGATGTAAAATATGCATTCTTGAATGGTGACCTTGATGAGGAAGTTTACATTAATCAACCATGTGGATTTGTTATTGTAAAGGATAAAAGTTATGTGTGAAGGTTGAAGAATGCTTTATATGGGCTAAAACAGGATCTGAGAGCATGGTATTCTAAATTAGATACATGATTAAAGAAGATGAACTTTAAGAAAGGGAGAGTTGACAGCAATCTCTACATCAAGGAATGTCAGGAGTTTTCACTGATTGTTATTATTTATGTTGATGATATTATATTTGCTGGAAATGATGAAAGATCATGTAAAAAAGTTTCAAAGGAGATGAAGAAGTTATTTGAGATGTCCATGCTGAGATAAATGAAGTACTTTCTTGGGCTACAAATTTCAAAAAAGAGGAATCACATTTTTCTATCTCAAGAAAAGTATGCTAAGGAACTTTTGAATAAGTTTGGCATGGAAAATTCAAAACCAGTTTCCACACCGATTTCACTGGGAACCAAATTGTCTAAATATGGAGAAAGAAAGTAAGTTGATCAGAAAGTGTTTCGAAAGCTTATTGGAAGTTTGTTTTATTTGACTGCCTCAAGACCTGACATCATCTATGTTGTCACTTTGTGTGCAAGATTTTAGAGTGCTCCTAAAGAATCACATTTGATTACTAGAAAAATAATTCTCAGATATATCAAAGCCACAACAAATTTTGGAATCAGGTATGATAGATCTAGAAATATTGATCTATTCGGGTATTCTGATGCTGATTGGGTAGGAAATGTTGATGATCGAAGATCCACATCTGGAGGAGTTTTCTTTCTAGGGAAAATTTTTTTAGTTGGCATACCAAGAAACAGAATTCAATAACTCTTAGCACAGCTGAAGCTGAGTATGTTGTTTCTACTCAAGCTGAAACTCAACTAATGTAGATGAAGACTCAGCTAGAAGATCTACTTGTTAAAGTAAAGCTACCATTACTCTTGGGTTGTGATAATCAGATTGCAATCAATCTTACAAGAAATCCAGTACAACATTCTCATTCAAAACACATTGATATAAAGTACCACTTCATCAGAGAGAAGGTGGAAAAGAATGAATTGAGGCTGGAGTATGTTCCTACATCTGAAAAAGTTGCTGATATATTCACAAAACCATTACTGAAGGAACCATTTTCAAAATTGAGGTTGAACATGGGTGTCCAACCTCCTTCTCATCAAGGTTAAGGTACGCGTTTCTGTCCCCACTCTCATCTTTCCTTTGGATATTGTTTTTAAGGGAGAGAATTGTTTCATAAATCTATCATTATAGATGCATGCATAAAGGGGGAGTTGTGGGTAAGCTGTGAATCCAACATGTATGTGTGTGAACTATTCTAACTATTTGTTGGAGTGGTTGTAGGAAAAAATGTTGTTTGTTTTCCAGGAAAGTTGAAGAAGAGAATAATGTTGAAGTAGAAGCTTGAATGATGTTAAACAATGCTGAATTAGAAGCTTGAAAGATGTTCTGAAGAAGGTTGAGGAGGTACGCTCCTGAGATTCCATAGTCACTGTTTTTGGATAGCATGGTTTTGGCTGTCAATAATTCTTGTTTCCTACAATGAGTTAGCTCACGTAGGCTTAGAATTGTTGATAGGTAATAAATTTCTTAAAGGTTACAAAGTTCAATGATTTATGAATCATGGTTGACAACAAAATTCAAAGGGGGGGATTGTTGGGACCAAGTTGGATGGATAAGGAAGTAAGAAAAGTTTTCTGTTACAAATTGTTGTCTTTTTTTGTCAAAAAGCTAAATCAATTCACTTTGTAAAGGACTTGTAAATCAGGCGATTCTTTACTGATTTGTATTTTACGATCATCACAAGTTTGGAGAACTTGTGGTACAAGCCGTATGAAGGATATAGAAAGTAAATAAGTGTTTTTGAAAAAACACATTTCAAATATCATACTATCCAAAAATGAAAAAGTCAAGAAGAAGGCGCACAAGTGGCGGTGCACAAGTGGTGGCACGAAAGTGTCAGCGCGCAAGTGTTGTAGAGGTGCGCAAGTCATATTTCAAATAGCATTATTTCAGAAATATGGAAAAGGATAGAAAGTGGCATGCAAGTATTTATGCACAAGTGGTGGCGCGCAAGTGGAGGCACGCAAGTATAAGTGGCGCACAAGTCATATTTCAAATATCATCCAATCAAAATATGAAAAAGTAAATAAAGTGGTGCACAAGTTAGAAAGTGTCACACAAGTCAAGAGGGTCACACAAGTATTGGTGTGCAAGTCTTGGTGCACAAGTTCACGTTGCGCGCCAGACTATTTCAACATCATCATATCAAAATATGACAAAGGAAAGAAAGTGTCATCCTAGTGATGGAAGGGCACACAAGTAATGAAGCGGCGCGCAAGTGATGGAGTGGCGCACAAGTATTGGCGCACAAGTCTTAGTCACACAAGTCACCAAAATGCCTATAAATAGATGGATAGCCTCCTCATTTTTTAAAGCTCAATACTTGAGAATTATATTTGAGCTCTGGGTGCGCAAGTAGAGAGTTGGGCGCACAAGTTGAGGGTTGTTAGAAGGTGCACATATTGGGGATGCGCAAGTTGGAGGCACGAAAGTGTTAGTTGGTGCGCAGGTTGCAAGCAGGCAGTGCGCCTAAAGGGCAACATGCACGTAGGCAGCTCGCAAGAAGAGGCGCGCAAGTATAAGGCATGGAAGTATAGTTCACACAAGTGGAAGTGTGCGCTCAAGCTATTTTTCTCCAGGGTTTCCTTCCAGCTTCAGGTTAGGAAAGTAAAGAATTTATTTGAAAGATTTGATTTGTGTAAGCTCATTAAGAAGCATTGATCCATTGTATTACCCTATTTGTGCTAAGAGGGAGCACATACACTATTGTATTGTTTTCAAATTGTTGCACGAGTGTAAGGGTATATCCTACTCATTGTATTCCACATCAAAGGATTGTTTTCCAGTGGATTGTGTGGTACTGGATTGTTTTCGTACCATACCAAGGACATAGCTACTCTTGTTCAGTAGTGAACCTTGTAAATCTTGTGTTCATGTGGTTGTGTGTGTTCAGTAGGGAAGATACTATTTAACATGAGGTGAAGGTTGTTTCAAAAAAAAGGGGAAACTTAAAAATAAAAAGATATCACTGATTCACCCCTCCCCCTATCAGTGATACTTGGATCCTAACTGGGAACTTCACTTAGGATGTGCTCCTGATGGATTTTTGATAGGTGGGGAGCAGGTCATCCTTTTCTGAGGGAACACCATAGTACTTGTGTTTTTTTAGGAGGAGGTGTTTATGGAGTTCCATACAATCCCTTTGGCAGTACATCCTAGAGTGGCAATGATATACCGAGACCTCTGACGACAGTACTGGTTTCCAAAAATGAATAAAGAAGTGGATGAGTTTGTTTCACAATTCCTCACTTGTTAGAAAGTGAAGGCTGAGCATCAGGTTACAACAGGCTTAACCCAACAAATCGATGTACCGAAGTGGAAATGGGATGATATCTCATTGGAATTTGTGAGAGAGTTACCACATATGTCTAGAGGCTATGATTCTATTTAGGTGATCATTGACTAACTCACTAAGTCAGCTCACTTCCTACCCATCTGGGAGTAAGGACTGGTAGAGGGATTGGGAAACCTCTAAGTCTAATAGATAATGCGTCTTCCATAGGTGCCTTCAATGACCCTCTAAAATAATAAATTCCGCTTTACATCCCAGTTGTGGAAGGGATTACAGGAGGATTTTAGGATGCAGCTGTGTTTTAGCCCAACTTTTCATCCACATACGGATGTGTCAGATGGATCGGACCATATAGACCCTGGAGGACATGATTTTTTGTTGTGTACTTGACTTTGGTTCTAGTTGGGAGGACCACCTTCCACTGGTGGAGTTTTCATAAAATAATAGCTACCACACCCTCATTGGCCTGGCACCATTCGATGCCTTGTACGGACAGCCTTGCAGATCACGCATATAATGGAAAGACCCAGTGGAGTCGGCACTCATGGGTTTGGAGTTGGTACGGGCTACCACTGAGAAGGTGCAGATCAACCAAGAGTGAATGAGGACTGTACAGAGCAAGCATAAGTCCTATGCCGATAGAAGATGAAGACCCTTGTAGTTTGAGGAGGGAGACCATGTGTTCCTTTGGGTCTCACCCCAACAAGGGTTAAAGAGATTTGGCTGGGGTGGTAAGCAATCTCTGAGGTTCATCGAACCCTTTCAGATCCTGAGTAGAGTTGGAGAGGTGGCATACCTCCTAGCCCTTCCCCCATAGATGTACTGGGCGCATTATGTTTTCCACATGTCACAACTGAGGTGGTACGTGCATGACCCATCACACAACATAGATTGGGGTGAGTGGTACATTGACTATGGGGCGACCTTTTAAAAGTTACTAGTGAAGATAGAGAATCGATAGGATAGGGTCCTGCATGGGCAGTCTATTTCTCTGGTGTGTGTTCGGTGTCAGCATGGGAATCTCTAGGAGATCACATGGGAGTGGGAGGTTCAGATTCGTGCTCAGTACCCACATCTATTTTCCTAGTTTTTGTTTTAGATTTCAAGGAAGTAAATCCCTAAGGTGTGGAGAATGTAATGTCTTGGAAATTCTTTGTAATTTTTTTTAATTATATGGAATTATTTCGAGACCACAAAATCTGATGACACATGATTCTATGGCCCGGTGTGCCTAGAATAGATTTTTGAACTTTTCTAAGGTATGTTTAGTAAACTTATGAGTGGGATTTTCCATCTTTTGAACTGAAGATCATATCAAAAATCCGATGACACTTTTGAATTAAGAATGTCGGGATTTAAATAGAATTAAATTAACTTCAGCCGACAAGGGCCAAAAGGAAAAGTTTATTTTCAGATTTTTTGAGAAAAATAATAAAATAACTTCAAATGTTAGTTTACATTCTTTCTCATCTGTTGAGAAGAGGATGGCGATGCTACGAGGAAACGACAAGGTGCATTAATGAGACTCATTAATGGCCCGTATCACCCAACATAATGAAGTAATAAAGGAATCATAACAATGATGATGTTTCATAAATCAAACATTGTAACGATGCAACATTGCAGTGTAACTGAAACACTGCGACATGTTTCCATTTAATTGTTTGGCATTGGAGACGATAGAGGATTAATCCGCAGGAATCCTTTGATTCACCTCTATGTGTTCTTTCTCTCCAATGAGGAATGAATGCCAATGAATTCCAATATCTTCGACACATATCAAATATCAGAGCTGGGAAGCGATGTCAACGCGTTGAATTCTTGAGGAAGAACTCTATGACATTGAACATCAAAGAGGTGGGGGTTTGAGTTTTATTTTAATGTTCTTCCCCATTTTTCTTTTCCTAGAAATGATGAACATAGATCAACCAATGAACAGTTTGATCTACGGTTCGTGCGTTTATGCAGGAGGGTGAATTTTGTTGGGGATTTATTATCCGGGATTATGTTTATCACTTGATATGATTTAACAAACATCCTCGAGCCTTCCCCGTATTTAAAACCTCTAACACGGAGGGTGCGGGACGACACGAACAAAGGCCTGAACCCATCTGCATGTGTGCTTTGGTGAATGGATTGTCTGAATCGACAAAAAGGTGGAAATAAGACTTTCTCAGTGAAGAAGGCGACCTGAGAGGACCATCGGTGTAGAAGCCATGAAGAACGGACCACCGAAGCACGTTCGGTAGTCCGCTGAACATCATGTCGGTGCACTGGTAGCGACGGCCACGAGTGGTGGAGGTGGAACGCCTGTCAGTGTTCTGAGGTGGCAGAAATCCGCTGCTAACCGGCCACGGTGGTGGGAGTCACGGTGCTAGGCGAGAGTTTTGGTTCCAAGAGGGATTTGTGTGAAGGGAGGTGGACCACATCTGGGCCACCAAGTTCAGCTGGATGAGTCGTGGTCCATCAATCACGGCTAGAGGAGGAGGCCCTACGGCATCCCATAGGGAAGAGGGGGTCAAACACGGTCGGTTTCTATGTCCTAGCTAGGCGGTGCACCACCAGCTACTCTAGCACCCGGTCCTCGGCTGGCGGGTCGAGCCCCCAATGGGTCGGGCCGGTTCTGCACCCAACGGTCCGGACCCACGCCAGCGGGCTGGACCCACGCCAGCGGGCTGGACATGCGGCCTAGTGGGACAAGCCTATGCTAGGGGGTCATACTGGTACCTAGTGGGCCAAACCTATGTTGGAAGGCTGGACGCACACCCTTGGGCTGGGCTGGACTAGATTAGGTCTTCGGGCGACCCAGTGGGCTAGACCATCAATCAAACCAGACCGAGTCCAGCGAGCCTTATTGGGCCAAGACTACTGAATAGGCTGAACCAAACCGAACCCAACACGCACCAGGTCAGGTCGAGTTTTTCATGTTAAAATAGGGTATGTCGGGCCCCCGAGCTGGTTGGTAGGGTTGGTCTGACCAGTTGGGACTGGACCCCGTCGAAACTAGCCCCTGTTTACTAAAGCACTTGTATCTTGAAAACCACATGTCTGATTGAAGAGTTGTTTGTGGAATTGGACCCTCTTGATGTGTCAAATATTTTTTAATGATTTATAGTGAAATTCATTTATATTGAGATGTGATAAATTTCTTGATGAGCAGCTCTCCTAAGCGCGTTGTGTATGAAACCTTGCGGTTGGCTGAGACCTGATGATTGCTCAATGACAACATAGTGGGAAGAAAATATTTTTTAACTCAGAAGGACCATGGTGGGGAGCATCTCTATGTGACTCGGAAGATCCACAATAATTTATAGGAGGATTACCTTATTTTCTCCAAGGTGGGAAGTGGCTATGTGTAACCCGATAGGCCCATGGTTGGGAGTGGCTCTATGTGACCCAGCATACCCACGGTACTCATCAGGGATGAGTACCACAACAGTCCAAGGTTTGTGGGAAGTGGCTCTCTATGACATGACAGGCCCACTGCACTCAATAACAGTGGAATTCTCTATTATATGAGTAGTTCAATGATGTGATGGACGATGCAACTATCACAACCCTAGAATATACCTATTGTGAGCTGTGTCTTTTACCTTGTGATATGTTTTTGAGATATTTCTTGGTGGTATTACCTCTATGGTATTTTATTTGTGGTATTATCATTCATGGATTATTGAGATACCTTTGGGGGTCTTGGGGTCCCTAATGAGTATTGTTATACTCACCCCTGCATGGGCTTCACCTGTAAGTGTTGTGTTTAGTGCAGATGATCACTGCTTTGACAGAGGTGCTCAGGGGGATGGGACTGACGGATGTTATGATGATGGAATTGGTGGCCTAGGACTAGGTGGGGCCTAGTAGGACTAGGAACATGGAATAAAATACTTCGCATTTTAGTGGCTTCACTACTCTCACAATCAGGTGGGGTTTCCTGTGGATGGACATTAGAGATCCTTTTTATACATTGCTGTTTTTAGTTTCTTATTCGGTTTGTATTCTATCCCACTTGTTTTTTTGTACTTGTACTCATAATTGTTTTAGTATACTTGTTATCCCCTTTCACTGTGTTGTGAGGTGGTTGGGCATGTGTGCGCATATAGTTTTAAAGTAAAATGCCTCCCACTTGCATGTTGAAACCTTCGGTGCTAGACGCTTTCCCTTGGCCTTCAAGAGGCAGGTTTGGGGTAGTCACGTCATGGGCCCTGGAGGACAGGTCTTGAAAATATCATCTATATAAATCATCAACTCTTATAACTTCGAAGGTTTCATATGATAAGGAGCAACTGAAATTGGAGAAGCATCAGGTTGTAAGTCTATCCAAAACTCAACCTCGCATCGAGGGGGTAGTGTCACAACCTCCTCAATAAAAACATCCAAGAACTCCCCGACTACCCTAGGAATTTCTACCATCTCTACATCCACTGATTCCACTAACAACATACCCAACAAGTAGATAATAGGATCCACACACCGACAATCCACCTGACAACCCTGCTCACCAAGGAAAACTACATGTTGGCCATCCACATATGAAAACACAAATCTTCTCTAGAAGTAGTTGATAACAAAATGTATGGAATACAACTAGTAGATGCCAAGGATAACATCGTATGGCTTAATCTATAACAATAAAATATCTCTAAGGGACTGATGTGGCCCCATCATTAGTATACACCCTCGGCACACATCAAACAAGTTAGTATGGCCTCTAAATGGCATAGTGAACACTAGGGGTACGGGAAGCCTCTCTACGTCTAGTCTCAGAGCAGGGGCTAAAGTTGGTGAAATAAAGGAGTTTGAATCTACTAAATCAAACAATGCACAAAAAAGGGTACTAAACAAACTGATCATACCTCTGATGATATCTACCCCATCTAGAACTGTTTCCTCCACTGCATACAACAGACCATTCCCAAATACTCCACCTCTATGATAATGGCTACCTTCACAACCATTCTTGGGTCAAGGTCCCAAAATAAGAAGAATATGTTAAGGTCGTATTATACCTACTCCATCTCCCCTTGGTAGAGAATAAGTCTATTTCCTTTTCTACTGAAACAGACTCACTGGAAACTATGTTTGGGGTTGGTGTTGAACCATTCCACCTCCACCAAACTGATCTTGATTAGCCACTAGGAATTGGTCCTGAAGATGTTCACAAACCCCACAGAAAAAACACATTAACCCCAAGCCCATAGGAAAATCATGGGACCTATAGGCACCAAAAGACCTAAAAGGAAGCTGCTAAGTTTGACACCCTACAGATAGAAACCTCGATGGTCCTGGCACCTAAGACCTTCCGCAGACAACTATACCCCTCAGAGAACCCTACTAGCTCCCCTCTCATGATGTACCTCCTCTTATTTCATCTACTCAATCACCTTTTTTTATTCTGAACCTCTAGGTACATTGGGGACATAAAAGAAGTAAATGCATATAAGATAGAAGAAAAGAGTGCATCCTCAAGATATCTCACATGAGACTCCTCATTTGGAAAAAAATATTTGGGAAAAAACAAGGAAGATATTTGAACTTGATTCCCAGCTCTTACACTGACATGCTCCCCTACTGAAGAGAAATAAGGTCCTTCTTCTCCAGTGCCTTCATGGTCGATGAAAGTATCTCTACCCATAACTCTTTCTGTATGTTGACCCACAAAACTTATGCCTCCTTCCACTATCATAGATACAACATCCACCATTTACGTGAAACTCCTTGCATCTGACTGATCGCCAAAGGACCTTGTACTCTGTTGGGGCCTGAATCAAACTAAAAGTGATCTCAAGGTCCTCCAACAAGCTCTTAGTATCTACATATGATACACTACCCTCATTCTTCCCCAAATACAGCTACTAGAAATCATGAAATTACCTCTACCACTGATCATATTCCTCAATCAGATCAACCCTTGAGTGATCAACCAGGTCGACTTGCTAAGCCTCCACTACCCGAGCTACATGTGGACGAAGACCAAGAACCATATATGAAAGGAAAACAAAGAAATTAATAATACCGGTAGTGTATAATTTAATTATGATATATTTTAATTATATTTAATTGATTTAATCCCATTTATCCAATCTAAATTTTCCTAAAACAACCCAATTCAAACAAGAACACAAGTCATTATTGTAACAACCCAAACTTTTATCAATGAAATTTATCCCTTCTTGTAGTAATGTCATAATTATATAAAATAACATTAGGAAACACAATTCCCCACCATTCATAAATGAACTACTATGTGACCTTTAGACATAAATTTTCTACTTCTGTGTTTTGAATTTCTAAAATCTAACATAAAAGGTCGTGATCAGTAAGATGTTTGGAGTCCGATAGAAAAAACAAAATTTTTGGTGAATATTATCTGACCCTTATGAATAGTAACATACCCTTATGAATATTAATATGACCCTTATGAATATTAAATCATCCAAAAGAAAAGTAACCTAAACCATGAATGATTAAATAAAATTTAGGCATCTTATAAGTGACAATATGCCCATAGTAAAAGTATTGGTATTTTTATAAGTCATAAATAATTAATTATAATTAATTATTTAATTTAAAAGAATATTTATTATCCTAAAATGTGTTCATAAATTAAACATTATATTTCTTATGATTTTAAGATTATTTTATAAGACCTTATGTAATTTTTGAAAGCATTATAAAATTAGTTTTAATTTTAAAATATGTATTTTTCAAGTAAATTGTGATTTTAATTAAAAATTAAATTAATCATATTTAGAAAATTATTTTCATAAAATGGAGTTCATTTTTTTATTCTAATCATCAAAAAATGGTTTGGGTTATTTTTTTGTATTTTTCTAAAATACATTAATTTTTTATAAATAGTGAAATAATATAATTTACAAAATAAGCTTAATACATTAATTATACTGTAATGGGTGGTGTTATACTGATGTAAGAACATTTGGTTCGGATTCACATGATAAAATTACTATATTTATTCATGGAACACTCTTTATTTCTTACCTTGTGGAGAAATAATAAATTAATGAATATAGTATTGTGAAAACCCATCTCCCCTCCACTATAAATACCACCCTCACACCCTCATTTATTCACTCCTCTAAAACTTCAATAATTATCCAAATTCTTCCCAAATATATTCCCAAGATCCTACCCCATTTCTAGAAACCCTTTTCTCCTCAAAATTACAAACTCTCTCCCCTAAAGAGGCTCTCAAAGGAGATAAATTCAAGAGGTAATTCCTCCCCCCTCTCTTTTCCTTTAATTTCCTTTCAATTTCAAGTTCTTTTCTTAATATATTCCCAAATATACTCATAAAAAAGGAATGGTAACTCTATTATCTTAAATATAATTTAATTTTATGATTATAAGGGGATAATATATCATCAAACCCCCTTCTACTCTTCTTTTTATTTTGGAAAGGAAAACGTTGTTCGTGAGGTGTTAATTTATCACCTTCAAGAATGACATGCTTTCATTTTTCATTACCACATTTAGATATGGTCATGAAACCATTTTTATTGATGAAAAATATTATATTATATGTATTATATCCTATTTAATATTCTATTACTAACTTATGTACATAATACTAAATGATTAAATGAAACAAATACGTTGTGGTCGAAAAACCACCAAATTAATCCAAGCGTTTATCATTAAAATTATATCTACTGATTCATACACATGGTATATAAAAAAAATCATCCTTTATAACTATGTAATTTCACTAATATTATTTATTAACAATTATTGTGGTTATCAACTTTTTATACAAACTTCCATCCATGAATACAAGTGAACCGTTCTTGTAAACAAAGAAAATGAACACTCCCAAACAATGAACTTAAACACTATAACTCATCCAAATACCCATGAAGGAACTTAATAAAGACATAATGAATCAAATTAATTTATAAAAGGTTCTTTAATTTCTAATTAATTAATCTAATGTGATTATATAGTACATTAAAGTGAAGAAAGTGTTTGGATACGATGTAAGGGAAAATTCTCGAACCCAACTTTCTTTCTTTGGGTTCTCCCTCTTTTACTCCATTTTCAGTATGGTTACTCCTTAAAAATAATTTTTTCATAATTAGAATTCCATTTATGGTATATAAATGTTTTCCACTAGAGTTTATGTCAAACAAAATGTTTTCCAAAATAACTCTTCTTTCAAAAATCCACCTTCTACTTCTCACTCAAGGTTGATGGTCCTTGTATCAATTATGTTATTTCCCTATTTCTTTTAAGAACCCAAAGTTTATGAATGTGTTCAAATTAGACAAAACTCATTAATTTAAATGGGTTATTTATGTTCATGATTGATATATGTTCTGTGTGGCATGCAAGATAATGAAAATTTAATGATGTGATGGGTGTGCCCGAAATTATATACCACAATATGAATGTTTGAATATGACGGGTGCGCTCAGAATTATACAGCACTCCAATGAATTGGGTAAAGTGATAAATATCATGATTTAAATTGAAATTATGTGTTAAAATGATTCTAGATTTTTTCACAAATATTTTTGGTAGTTAACCACTAAGACATGATGGTTCATTTTTATGCATTTCCACGTTCCAAGTATTTTCCTAATGTTTCCTCTCGTGATTATGATCATATGCCTATCTTATGATGATAATGATTATTATCATATCATTTTATGTTGTTTCGTGTTATTATCTAACCTCTTACTAGGTCTTTAGGTCACCCATTTTTTATTTATATCCTTAGGTGACTACATGTACTAAGGATAGTCAAGATCCAATAAGAAGCTAGAGAAGAAGGAATTAAATAAATGTTTTGTGTTGAAAATGTTATGTATAGTCCTAGTTTTCCAAAGGCCAATAAAACTTTGGATCCTATTTTTGTAATGATTTTATTTTTTTATCATTAAAATGATGTAAAATTAATGTAGAAAAATCAATGTTTCTATAGTTAGTATGAGAAGAAAGGTTTAGTTAATTTGGGAGTTAGGATTAGTGAACCCTAGATAAAACCTCTAGTATGAGACTAAGTACAAATATACAGACAATAATCCTTGATAAACATAGGAATACCATAAGTTATGATTTTAGAGTAAATTAAACAAATTAATAAGATAATTATTCATGAATCATTGACTTATGTTTTGTTCTAACCTTTTCTATTTTAGAAAATGGTGGGAACCAGGAGAAACCAGGCCAAAACCCCATGTGAGGGACAATGCAATGATTGCCCGAATGACATTTTCAATGCTTTGGGAGGTGGATTTAAAAACTTAATAGTGATTCTTACCGAAATATCTTAGGTTATGAATAATATCCGGAATAATGGGAAATTTCCTCCTTCGCCAAATAGGGACCAACTGGCTATCCAGTGTTTTATGCGACAATGAACACCGATGTTTAGTGGAACTTCTAGTCCACTAGTTACAAATTAGGGGGTCAAATCCATGGAGAATATGTTTTCTATGCTTCACTATTCTTAGATAGAGAAGGTGACAGTAGTTGTTTATCATCTAGAGGGAGAGGCCGGTCAATGGTGGGCTTTGATTAAGAACACCAATCCAAGAGACGAAATTTAATAGACGGAATGGTAAGACTTTAAGATCATGTTTCTTAACAAGTATTTCCCAAGAACTCTTTGTACGAAAGTGGAGAGATAATTCATAGAGCTTAAGAAAAAGGAAGGAGAATATTTCACGACCTACGATGTGAATTTCACAAATCATGAAATGTATGCTTCAGGTTTTGTTATCAACAATGATAGAAAAATTGATAGATTCTTTAGTGGATTAAAACCACACCTTCGAACGACTCTTGAAATTTGAGACTTTGGGAGTTATGAAGAATTTTTCGTTGTGCCCTTAAATAGGATATTGAGTTTTGAGAATGGTCCCATGGATATGGTGATAAGAAATGAAATATTGAATTTCAAGATGGAGGATTTAATGATAAAGGTGGGAAGAAAAATAAACCACCAACATGCCAAAAAATTGGGAAGATGCATCATGGGAACTTCCTAAAAGGGATAGGGAAATGATTCAAGTGTGGTAAACAAGGCCACCATGCTCAAGAGTGTTGAACAAATATGAGAAGGAAGGAGAATATAATGGAATAAAGGAGAGCACCACCCATGGTCTAATTCTACAACTATAGGTAGAAAGGGAACTATGCAAGCTAGTGCACTAAACCTTGAGTCCTCAAGGGTAATCATCGTCAGTGGCCACCAATGCCAAAGGAATAAGGTAAAACTTATGCCATCACTACTGTAGAGGTGGAGAAAGATAATGAAGCCATATAAGGTACACTTCCTATTCATTCGATAATGATAAAAGTCTTATTTTATTATAGTTCTATGAATGACTTTATATCTTGCAAGTTTGATAGAACTATAGAATAGAATCCCCAAAACCTTGAAGTAGAGATATCTATAAAAACACCACATGGTGAAATCATTGAAACCCAATTGTTTGACTCTTATCCTATTGGCCTATATGGGAATATTCTTCCAAAGAATCTCATAATACTTCCCTTGTTGGAATTCGACCCTATGATGGGAATTAATTGTACCTTGTTATATAGAGCACATATCAACTATTGGAAAAAAAAATAAATATCTTTACATATTCCGAACCATCCCATTATCCAACACAAATGCAAGGAATATCATGAAACTCCTTTGAAAAATCCTTCAACGGTGTGGTTGTTGACTCTCTCTAAAGAGGTATATCTCACTAAAATGGTTGAGTCAAAGGATAGTGTCAACCTAGAAAAAATTTCCATTATGAGGGAATGTGGTGATGTACTTACTAAAGAGTTGCCCATACATCCCCCATATCGTTAGGTAGAGTTCTCCATATAATTAATAGGAGGAGTTAAAGAAGAAGTTGTAAGAGCATTTGGAAAAAGGTTTCATATTCCCTAGTGCATCACCTTAGGGGGTGCGCCAGTGCTCTTTATGAAGAAGGATAGAACAATATGTATATGTATCGATTATTGAGAACTCAAAAATATCACCATAAAGAACAAGTATCCTCTTACAAGGATTGAGGACTTTCTAATTAGTTAAGAGGAGCTAAATACTTATCAATAGTGGATCTTCGTTCTAGATATCATCAGCTAAAGGTGAATAAGAAAGATATTTAGAATTCTACCTTTCATATAAGGTATGGGAACTATGAGTTTCTGATGATTCCATTATAACTTACTAATACCCCTATAATATTCATATATTTGACGAATATAGTATTTAGACATTACATCGTCAAATTTGTGGTAGTGTTTATTAATAATATTATCATCTAATCCAAGTGCAAGGAGGAACATCAAGAACATCTAATACTTGTGTTAGTGACACTGAGAAAGGAGAATTTGTATGCTAAGTTTAAAAAGTGTGACTTTTGGATGAAGCAAGTCACGTTCTTGGGACATGTGATCAAAAGTGAGAGAATTTATGTGGACCATTCAAAATGAAAGGCAACTGGGGAATGGCCAAGACCCTCTAGTGTCATATAAATTCATAGTTTTCTTGGATTAGTTGGGTACTACCGATGTTTTGCGAGACATTTATCACAATTGTCAAGCCCGCTAACTAAGTTAATAAGGAAAGGGGTAAAGTATGTTTGGATGGAATAATGTGAGGGAAGATTCAAGGAGCTAAAGAGAAGGATGATCATTGCACTTGTACTCACATTACCAAAAAGTGGATAATGTTTTGTGAGATACATTGATGCTTCAAAAAAAAGGTTTTGGTTGTGTACTCATGAAAAATGATAATGTGATAGCCTATTCCTCACTGTAGTTGAAGATTCATGAGTATAACCACCCGACGCATGATCTAGAGTTGTCATCCATGATTTTTGTTCTGAAAATCTAGTGGCACTACCTTTGTGGTGAGAAGTGTGACATATAAACTGACCACAAGAGCCTAAATAATATATTCACACAAAAAGAGCTCAATGTGTATCAAAGGGGATGGTGAGAGATAATCAAGGACTAAGATTTATCTATTCACTATCATCCTAGAAAGGTGAACAAGGTAGCTGATGCTCTAAGCAAAAAATAACTTTCTACTATATCCATTTTGCGGATTGAGAAAGACCCTATCTTCTTGGATATGTAAAGGATGGATTTTAAAATCATAAGGTCAAGGGATATATCCTAACTTTAAAAATTATTTCGCAGTCATCTATCCAAGAGAAGATTAATGAGGCACAAAGGGGTGATTTGGAGTCACAAAAGATGGTGAATGTAGTAAAGGAAGGGAAGATTTAAGAGTTCTATATCGATGATGATGGTGTGATTCGGTTTGGAACATGGATTCGTGTGCCTTCATCACCCAGGATAAAGAAGACGATATTGGAAAATGCACATAGATCAACATTCTCTATCCATCTTGGTAGCACCAAGATGTACCAAGATCTCTGGGAACACTTTTGTTGGGATAACATGAAGAAGGAGATTGCTGAATATATCTCAAGGTTCTTGGTCTGTTAGAAAGTTAAATCAGAGTGAAAAAAGTACAAAGGGATGATACAGCCAATGTCTGTAACCATGTGTAAATGGGAGAATGTCACTATGACTTTGTTATGGGTTTCTTGAAGAAATCCAAAGGAAACAATGCGATATCGGTTGTGGTTGACTGACTCACCAAGACTGTCCATTTTATCGCTATTCTGGAAGATCTATTGTTTTAATAACTTACATAAATATATGTGATTTAAATGATGAAACTACATGGTGTTACACTCTCAATTGTCTTTGATCGTGATCTAAGTTTCACATATAAATTCTGGAGGAGTCTTGAACATTCTTTGAGTAATGAATAAAATTTCAGCATAACCTATCACCCCCAAACTGATGGCCAATATAAAAGGACTGTTTAGACACATCAATACATGCTAAGAGATTGCTCTTTAGAATTTAAAGGTGGATGGGATCGTCATGTCCCATTGGTTGACTTCTCATACAACAATAGCTTCCACTCGAGTATTTAGATGGCTCCAAAGGAAGAATTGTATGGAAAGAGAGGTAGAATTCCAACCTAATGGGATGAAGTTGGAGAAAGAAAGCTACTTGGACCTGATATTTTACAAGAGATGATAGAGAAGGTTTAAGTCATCCAAAAACATATCAAAGCTTCTCAGAGTTGGAAAAATATATATTCTAACAACCTTCAAAGGGATTTGGATTTCAATGTTGGAGATAAAGTCTTCCTTTGAATATCACCATGGAATAGAGTCATGCGGTTTGGAAAGAAATGGAAGCAAAACCTAAGGTACATTGGCCCCTTTGATATCCTTGACCGCATAGGAGTTGTGGCCTATCATCTTTAACTTCCACAAAATATGGATCAATTTCATGATTTGTTTCATTTATCACTCCTGAGGAAGTACATACCAAATCCCTCACATGTAATGAACTCAGAGGTCGTACAACTAGAAGATGATCTCTCTTATGCGGAGCAGCCAGTAAATATTTTGGACTAGAGAGATAAGGTTCTACGCAATAAGGCAACCCACCTTGTCAAAGTGTTGTAGAGGAACCATAACTATGAAGAAGCAACTTGGGAACTGGAGGATGCGATTAACGAGAAGTACCCTCACCTATTTATGTAAAACAAAATTTCAAGGGTAAAATTTCAAAAGGGGGAATAAAGTAATGACCCAAACTTTTATCAATTAAATTTCTCACTTCTTGTATTAATTTTTTAATTATATAAAATCACATTAGGAAACATAATACCACATCATGCTTAAATTAACTACTATGTGACCTTTAAAAATATATTTTCCACTTCTAGGTTTTGAATTTCGAAAATTTGACATACACAGTTGTGATCAGTATGATGTTTGGAGTCCGATAGAAAAAACATAATTATTGGTGAATAGTAACTTAACCTTATGAATAGTAATATGACACTTATTAATATTAAATCATCCAAAATAATAGTAACCTTACCCATGAATAATTAAATAAAATTTATACATCTTCTAAGTTATAATATGAACATAGTAAAAGTATTGATATTTTTATAAGTCATAAATAATTAATTATAAATAATTAATTAATTTAAAATAAAATTTATTTTTCTAAAATGTGGTAATAAATTAAAAATTCTATATCTTATTTTTTTCAGATAATTTTATAAGACCTTATGTAATTTTTGAAAGCATTATAAAATCTGTTTTAATTTTAAAATCTGTATTCTTCCAGTAAATTATGATTTTAATTAAAAATAAAATTAATCATATTTTGAAAATATATTTTCATAAAATGGAGTTAATTTTTTTATTCTATGTATTGAAAAAAATATTTGGGTGGATTTTTGGGATTTTTCTAAAATAATTGATTTTTTTATCAATAGTGAAATACTATAATTTACAAAATAAGCTAAATACATTAATTATAGCTTCATGGGTGATGTTATGATGATGTAACCACATATGGTTCGGATTCACATGATCAAGTTACTTTATTTAGTCATGTAACACTCACAATTTCTTTTCTTGGGGAGAAATAATAAATTAATGAATATAGTATTGTGAAGACCCCTCTCCCCGCCACTATAAATACCACCCCTCACACCCTCATTTATTCACACCTATCAACCATCAAGCCTTGTCTAAACTCTTCTCAAATATCTTACAAAGATACTCCTCCATTTCTATCAACCCTTGGTCTCCTAAAAGGCCAAACCCTCTCCCATAAAGAGTCTCTCAAATGTGATAAATTCAAGAGGTAATCCCCCCCCCCTCTCTCTTTTCCTTTAATTTCCTTTTAATTTCATGTTCTTTTCATAATCTATTACCACCTATCCTCATAAAAATGGTATCGTAACTCATGTATCTTTATTATACTAGAATTTTATGATAATTATGGGATAATATATCATCAAACCTTCTTCTTATCTCCTTTTTATTTTAGAAAGGAAAATGTTTTTCATGAGGTATTAATTTATCACCTTTAAGAATGACATGTTTTCATTTTTCTTTTACCACCTTCATATCTGTTCATGAAACCATTTTTATGGTTGAAACATATTATATTATATGTATTATATCCTATTTAATGTTTTGTAACTAACTTATTTACATAATAAAAATGATTAAACTAAACAAGTATGTTGTGGTTGAAAAACTTCCAAATTAATCCAAGTGTTTATCATTAAAATTATATCCAATGATTCATACTCATGGTATGTTAAAAAATTCTTCCTTTATACCTCTATAATGTCACTAATATTATTTATTAACAATTCTGCTTGTTATCCACTTTTTATACAGACTTCCATCCATAAATAGATGTGAACTGTTCTTATAAACAAAGAAAATGACCACTCTTGAATAATGAACTTAAACACTATAACTCGTAAAATGATCCATAAAGGAACTTAATAGATGCATAATGAATAAAATTAATGTATAAATTTTTTTTTAATTGCTAATTAATGAATACAATGTTATTGTACCGGACATTAAAGTGAATAAAGTCTTCATATACGAGGTAAGGGGAAATTCTCAAACCCAACTTTATTTCTTCGGGTTCCCCCTCTTTCACTCTATTTTCAGTATAGTTACTCCTTAAAATAAGTTTTTAATCATTATATTACCTTTTTTCAGATATAAATGTTTTCCACTGGAGTTTATATCAAACAAAAGGTTTTTCAAAAGAACTCTTCTTTCAAAAACACATATTCTACTTCCCACTCAAGGTTGATGGTCATTGTATCAAGTATGTTATTCCCTCGTTCTTTTGGGAACCCAAAGTTTATGAATTTTTTCATATGAGATGAAACCCATTCCTTTCCATGGGTTATTTATGTCCATGTTTGATATATGTTCTATGTGGAATGTGTGATAATGAAAATTTTATGATGTGACGGGTGCACCAAAAATTATATAGCGCAATATGAATGTTTGAATGTGACGGGTGCACCTGGAATTATACAGTGCTCTAATTCATTGGGTAATGTGATGAATCTCATGAGTTAAAGTGAAAATATGTTTGAACATGATTGTATATTTTTTCACAACAATGTGTGGTAGTTAACCACTAATACATGATGTTTCATTTTTATGCATTGCCACATTCCAAGTCTTTTCTTAATGTTCATCCCATGATTATGCTCATATGCCTATGTTATGATGATAATGATTATGCACATGTCATGTTATGTTTCTTCATGTTCTTATCTATCCTCTTATTGTGCTTTTAGATAACCCATTTTTTATGTTTATCCTCATGTGACTACATGTACTAAGGAGAATTAAATATCCAATAAGATGCTAGAGAAGAAGGAATTAAATAAATGATTTGTGTTGTAAATTTTATGTATGATCCAAGTTTTACCAAGACCACTAAACCATTGGATCCTCATTATGTAATGTTTTTATTTTTTTATCATTAAAATGATGTAAAAGTAATGTAAGGAAAGTAGGGTCACTATAGTAATTATTCATGTACCTTTCCTAGGTCTCTACCCTATAGACAATGTAGCCTCAATTGGTCATTCGGTGGGCTCAGAGTCCTTGCATCGGATCATGGGGGACCTAAAATATCATATCCTAGCCAGTATTATCTTTCCCATTTCATGCACCAATATCATTTGACACTATTTCCCCACCAAACCATACAATACCCAATGTTCCTAACTTTAAACCACATCTTATATCTTAAACATCATCTCTAATACTACTCTTTCATGACCCCCTCCCTCCAAAGATACCCCTTCTGGGATGGTAATGAAGAAAGGTAGATAATGACCTCTGATTCCTAACTCCAGTAGGCCTTGGGTTAGAGACTAACGCCAAGGGTGTATAAATATCACAATATGGGAGGAATTACAATTTACAAGGAAAAAAGAACTAGAGATAGAATGATTCATCAACAACAAAACTCCAAGACATAAATAAGAAAACAAAAAACCATCCCACAATGCATGTATATATATAACTGATAAAAATGAAACAAAATATCCAAATTAAAATACCCAAAAGTAAAGATAAAGCAGCGACACAGAAATTGTTCCAAGGTTGGAGCTATTAATGTCCATCGCAGTCCATATAATCCTCTTGGAAACCTGAAAATAGTTTTATATACATAGGGTGAGCGTACAGGTATACTCATTAGGAAAACCAAATTCTATCATGAGCATGTGAATGAAGCATACCAATTCCCCTGTGAGATTACAACAGAACCAAAAAACACCTATCAATGTATACTAACCATCCCAACCTCACCAAGGCACGGTTACTAAGTAACACAAGTCAATTAATGTAATATAAGTAAAGAACAACGATGATAGGGTACCCCGCATCACTTTTCCACTAATTATCCAATCTCACACCCTAACAATAAACATCTTGGCACTCCCACCTCTTCTGAATATACCACATCACAATCCGTCCGCACACACCTGGGCCTCACAACACATCACATCTTGACTTCACAAACCTGAGCCATAAACCACATCACATTCCGTCTGTACACACCTAGGCCACAACCACAGCACATCCCACCCACACAAGCCTAGGTCACAACCCTCATATCATCATAAAGACACATGGGAAAGCACAACATATATCATCCTTAAGACACCTAGGAAATCACAACACAACTCACCTGCACACACTTGGGCCTCACATCTCACCACAACTTGCCTGAAGAATATTGGTCCATCAATTCCTGGAAGAGGGAGGAGAGAAGAGAAGGTGTCCATCCATCCATCCTCCCATCAGGATGTCTGGGAAAGACACCCCTCATGTGATTATGCGAGTATTCATAATGTAGTTCTCAACAAGGGTGTGGTGTACATATAAATCACAAGAATGTATATAGTATATATATATAAGGAAAAGAACATAATTCCAACCTATGGATTTAAAAAAAAGCATTAACCAACTCACGATTTCCCCCACTTTTCTACTACCTCCAAATGCCTAACTACACGCAAAAAGAACACAAGACACAATTCATTTTCAATATTTATTTATCACTTAAACATTCTATAAATTTTACCATTTCAACATGTTCCCTTAATATTCATTCATTTATTATCCACACTCACCAGAAAACTATCATGGCACAATGTATATCAAACAACACAAGAATAGTCATTTTTGAAGGTGGAGAGCCCTGATAAATTAACATGGCTTCACATTACCTATATGTTTAACACACATCCATTGCACATCACATATTAACCGCCGAGAAACGGGGTGAAACTTTTTATATACTATTCATGGATTAACTCTAGGTGAATTACCCATACCAATCACTATTGACCTTCTTGAATGTAATCTTGCCCAAACTACCATACCAAACAAAACAAACATGTAACTCACAAACATATCCAACAACACAATACAGCACAATCAGTTTCACATCTCTACTATGTAATAAAACCACTCCCATCATATCCCCACTGTACAACCACATGCCATCCACTTCTCCCACATGTACAAACCACAACAAATCACACATCAAATCACACAAAAACATTTTACGAGTTCATAAGAATATTTATCAAATTACAATACTTTTATTTGGGTCATTATCAAACAAAAAATATTTGGGGGAAACTGATTCATCAACCAAGTGTAAATAACTAACCAATTTCCATTTTTGGGGTGATACCAAACAATCTCAAATAAAGCAACAGCCATAGTAGATGTATCTAGAACATACAAATCCCCCAACAGTAACAATTTTTTTAGGGAATCAAGCCCGAACTAACACAATATCAAAATCAATATCAATTCTATAAAATCATGTGAATCATACCCCCTTTACCCCTTCAATTCAATTTAAACAATTATTTATCTTTGATTAATATAGTATAACCATAACCAATAGGTAAACAAAAGCAAGCCCCTCCTTCATGAAACACAATTGAAGAGAAATGAAGGAAATCCTACCTCATGGAATCTTATAAACTTTTTTGTGCACCATAAGGCAAAGAAGAATTCCTACAAACAACAACCACCCCACTAGAAACACAGATCAACTGATTCTGTACCAAAATATTATCAAAACACTACACAAACATCCAAATCAATCCAAATTGTATCACTACAGTGAATCTTGGGGAATAATAAGAAAAAATGGATGAGAAATAAGAGAAAACTCACCAAATATCAACCACTTACTTCCAACGAACAACCAACGGGGTCAAAAGATCAAAGAGGGAGGGGTAGGGCTCTAAGAAAACCTCAGCGCATCTAGGGTTCATCCAAAATGATAATAAGGAGAGAGCACGACCAAGAATAATTTTAAAACAAAAATGGATCACGGTATTACATGATGTGTAATCCCCTTTCATGTTGTGTAATACCCAGGGTTTTATTTACACCAAAACAGGCATCACCTCTTCATTTTATTATTTATTTTTAAACCCCGATATATTACATTTCATGAAACCATCTTTCATAGTGTGTAAAATTTTAACACGTCATGAAACACTCTTCATAATTCATGAAAGTGACTTTAACATCACTTAATCCACTTAAATGATATGAAATATGCTTACCTACGTCCTTTAGAAACCAAAATCATCCAGACTCCCTCTGAGCCTCCTATGAACACCTCCAACAACAAAAACTGGAAAATTAATGGACCGGGAGGGCACCGACTATTCCAATTCATAAATTTATAACAATTATCTTTAGTACATGCTTGTTAATATTAAGTGAATTTAATTAAGTGATTAACTATGTCTTAGATAATATTTATGCATAAGTCAATTTATTTTAATTCTATCTTGCATGATCGTTAATTCATTAATTGTGTGATCATGGAAAACATCCATAAAGAAACAACCATTAAACTAACAGAAATAAAATAATAAAGTGCCATCATCATGAGCTTATAATAATGGTTAGTTTATTTATCGGTTAATAAACTAACCAATGGACTGGGGGGAAACACCTTGAACTAATTAAGGTTCGTGTTGCGGATTTCCACCTATCCACCTTTGTATCTCCTTGGATTTGTTTTTTTTTATCTAAACTTGAACCACCTCCACTAGCTTGGGATATCCATCCATTACATATGCTTTTACTCACACACAGGTGAGGAAAAAATGGTTTACATAAAAGAAACCATGGGAATGAAGGCCCTACATACTGAAATGAGATAATGAACACAGGACAATAATTTAATTTAATAATAAATTAAATGAAACTAATCATATACAAAGGTCTAGTGTAGATCATGGCCATCTACATGCATGAAACAAATTACACATTCAATAAAACTAGAATTCAATTATTAATCATGATTATTTAAGATAAATTTTTCTCAAATCAATTAATTATTATCTTTAATTAGTCAATTATTTTATCTTAATTATTATCTAGATTTCCTTGAGATTCTCATACATTATAATTTTAAACAAATTAAATAAATTCATCTAAAATTAATTGTGTACATAACTTGTAACTTGGAGGAAATACGATCATAATCGTCCAAATCTACCCAACATGTATTATACTCGAATATATTTTTACTTTTGTGACATATAACATAAATTAAATATCACACACTTTTATGATGTGTACTATCAATTTAATGATCAAACGATTTTTTGGTCACACGTTATGCTTCAATGCACATAGAGTAACAAATTTTAATATGAATCATACATGATATGAATATCTAAACATTATGTAGATATTAATTTAAACATTTATATATATATATATACTAAAACCCATCACATGGTGTGTACAATCAACTTAATTACCACATGTGAGAACATGTCTCAGGGTCTATATAATATAAAAAATAAATTTTAAAACTTCATAACAAGGTATAAGTACATGTCATGTGAATACAAGCTACAGGAAATGTATATATCTCACTGTGTATCTAAGGCACAAGCCTAGGAACTCAGCATGTAAAGTGTTCCTAGAAAATTAGAGTAGATGGTGTTTCCAATAGGCTACATCTTGTGTGATCTCCAAATTTCACGGTCACCAGTAAGGTAAGCCGTGTATGGAATATACAGACCGTCTATGACTCGAAGGGACTACACACCATGTACTTGGGATACACAGTGTGTAATCTAGTTGAATATACGCCATTATGTTTTGGTCAACTCACAGTGAATTTAAATTATCTAATTAATTCGTAGTCATGAATTAATTTCTGAATCAATTTTTTTCATTAAACACAAGTAAATGGTGTGTAATATTGATTACATGGTATGTAATCTTGTGTTGTCCATCCAAAAACCTTTGTACCTCCAGATGAGTTTCACAGTTTTATTTTAATCATAAAATTAATCTTTTTTATTAGATTTATGAGAAACAAATGAGGAAGAAGCATATCTCCCAATTTGGATTTAAAAAAATTAAACTTGAATTAAAAAACTAAATTAAAATTCAAAAATCATCAAAAATAATTAAATAATTATAAGTAATTATGTGATTTCTTTGATACCACTTCTAGGTTTCAGGCGTAGTGGAAGTGTGTGATGGGAAGTGCCCAAATTTTCTTTTTTCAATAGTTGATGATAAATCTGAGATCTATAAAATGATGAATGTTATGATCCAAAGAATTGAATCAAATAAATAGACAATGTATAATGATGTTGGAACCAAAGAGAAGATCATCACATATTTTTTATAATTAATAAAATTAAATAAAGAATTATATTTAAGGAATTCTTTCTTCATTCATGAATATGGTGACAGATCTATAGTCCACCATCATATTATTGTGGGAATCAAGTGTATATTCCCTCTAGAATTGATCCACATGAGTTCCATGAATCTCTAGACATCACTGAAGGAATCTTCAGGTGCTATCATAGAAGATCATTGTGCTTGGATCATCTACCTTTGATCGCTTCAAGAACCGCTTTCAATGAATTCTCCTTGATCAAGTGAAGGAGGATTGCTCTCCATTATTGGGAATGTTCTTGGATAAGCGAGCTCAATATGATTTATAGGATTATACAAATCCATTTTTTACAACCAGTACAAATGAATTGGCTCTATTGAGAAAATAACATAACTGGGTATTTATATTGATAGAATTAAAATAAAATAATTGTAGAAGTTCCCTTAATTATTTATTTAATCCTATAAAAACCCCATGTCAAATAATAATATTATTATTATCATTTCTCAATATGAACATAACTTGAAAATTAAAATTAAATTTTATTTAATTAAAAAATATTCAATATTTATTATTTATCATCAGATAATTAAACTCAGTCTTCCATTCTCTACAATATTTATCAGGCCTTGAATAATGTCTATTTATTTATTATGTAAATATCATTACATTATTTACTAATAAATAAATAAATATTGTATTCAGTAAATAGAAAATAAATATTTATTAAATATTTCAATCACATTATATTCTCTAGAATAATTGATGATGGAATATATGTAATCAAGCATATATGAATAATTATTAAACCAAAACCAAGAATAATATTTATTCCAATTGTTAAATATTAAATAATAATATATTATTTAAATGAGATTCCAGATACACTTAGTGTGTGACCCTCTATGAATCTTTCTCATTGGCATTCGGAAAACAAACTAAAGTCCAAGGTTAATATCTAGAAACATGCTAAGGAAACAATAGAGAAAGGACTTAATGTTACAAATACATGTTACCTCTTACGAATAAATTTTGTGTAATATAATCCCTTTATCACAATATCTCAAATCAAGAAGGTTGTGTTTAGGTGCCATCAACATATGTGCTCGATGTCTTGTTCTTTGCCTTTTTGAAAATAGATATTTTTTATAGAACATCATCGCCATTGATTTATTTAGGCTATATAATTTCCATAAAATAGCCTAAGATATTAACTTCTATTAAATAACAAAAGGAATAAATCCTTTATCGAGTTATTCATTAATGAAATATTACGCATGATGCACCCAATGTATCCTACTTTGTTGCAAACATCTATCATTATGGTTTTCATCAATACATAAAAGGATACAGGTCATAATACTTATCAATAATAATCTTAAATTCTAAGGAACAATACACATGTATGCAGATAGGAATATCCAATGAAATGTATAAATGATGATTTACTACTGGAAGATCTTATTCTCATAATATCTACTGAATATTACTAAGAGAATACACCATGAGAATGTGTCTCAAAGTCCTATGAGTCTTAAAACATGAATACTTGTACAATTTATGTCACTTAAATGATATCATCCATCTATAGAACATATATTTAATAATAGAGTCATTGTAATTTTGGGTTCACATCATAGAGGGGAACTGTTATGACCATTTAGTGGGATAGATACACTAGGGATATTATCACATACTATGTCATGTAGAAGAACAATCATGATATGATAAGTAGTTTATTAATATTCAAAAAAAATTTATACAAGTTATTATAAAGTACACAAAATTTGGTTCTAGGGCACCAACTCTAATAATAAAAAATTTAAAGGTCTCTAGGAGAAAATTTGAAAATATATAAAATTTCACCTATGTCCTCATAGATCAAGTCTCATTCACTCAAGACCCCTTCACTAAAATCCATTTTCATGAGTTATTTCACTAATCCCCCTTCACCCAAGTGAGTTCACCTAGGATAAGTTCTAGCAGTAATTTGGGTGTTACCATCTTGCAGGTCTAAGGCTAATGAAAAGTTGGTTCTCACTTACCTTGAGTAAAGCAAGAGATGAGTAAAAAGAGAGAACATAGATATAGACTTTTCTTAAGTTATGAATATTTACAAAGGTAGGGGTTCTACACACATATTTATAGATCCAAATACCTTCCTTCACCTGGCCCTTATCATGCACCCAGGGTTAAGCGTGTTTGACATGAAACATAGTCTCGCATATGCATAGCACCCAAAATTCTAGAAGTTGTTATTTGCTAGATTCACATATACCATAGAATATAATCCTCCTTGTACCAATAGTATTTTATTCTAAGGTGGGGATTTATTGTAACTCCCTTTTTTAAAGGTGTGAAAAATGGAATTTTTGGTGGAAATGCACGCAATCTTCCTTCACCCAGCTCTTATGATCACTCAGTTCTCCTCACACCTTCTTCCTCATGTCATGCATGTAACACCCGAGACTTTTATGAGAAATATTTTGTTTTTATGTTATATAAATCATCAAAGGAATCTTTCACTACACACAACACTAGCTTGGCTTGCTTTACACGTAATCGCGGCCTTCCTCGATAGCTTGCGTCGTACGCAATACTGAGTTTCACTAAACAACGATATATTATAATACAAGTCGTTATGAATATTATTAACTGAATTTTGAATTTTATAACATTTTAATTCATCTTATACATTTTCTAGAATGAGGTATGAAAACAAAATCAGTTTTTTGGATAAAAGAAGTATTTTTCAAAAAAATGCAGTTTTACCGCCTTTTGATGGCGCACCAACATTAAATATAGTTTTTGAAAAGTTTATAAGTTTAATTTGACAAAATAAAATTCTTATTTAGAATCATGATATAAAAATTTACTTTGGATAAAATTTTCATATTATTCTGATAACTTTCATATTTTAATGAATAGTAAAAACACGCTATATTTTAATTAAAAACAACTTTTTTCATCGCAATAATTTATATGGTTAAATTATAATATTGAATGTTTTTAAAGTATAAATAGAATATATTTTTAACATTTAATATAATGTATGTCATTAGCATTATTTTTACATTGAATTCATAGGAAAAAACATTTCAATCTTTAGCAATGTTTTAACTTTTAAAACTCGTTTGCTTAACAACGGGATTAATTTTAAATTAATTACTGCAACTTATGTGTTTTGAATTTTGAAAAATGGATTCCATGTTTGAAATCAGTGGGTCCAAATTATGTTAATAGGTTACTTTTATTTTTTTGATATTATGAATAGTAACTACAGTAATTTTTTTTATTTACTACGGTTAAAGGTAAATAGGGTAATTCAAGGTTAAAAGAATATTATAATAATTCAAAATTACCTTGACACTTTTTCTAACCTTATTGGATGAGTATTGGCCGACCATGGGCATCCTTGGGTCGATTTAGGGACCCCATTGAGCCACTTGTTAGTGGTAATGACAATTTGGATTAATTAATTTAATGTAAAGACAAAATTGACATTAACAAAAATATTTTAGTAATTAATTTTTATAAGGGGTTATATAAATTATATTTTCGGCTATAAATATTCATTAGAAAGATAAAACGATTTCCTACATAATTAAATTTTTTAATAATTTTTATACACCAAATAAATTAAATTATTTATGACACAATAATGATGATGTATTTACCTCATTAATAAATGATTTAAATAAATAAGATTATAATGATTAAAATATTTTCCAAAACATGTACAATTCTAATTGGATGAATTTATTTCGACCAGGAGTCATATTATCTTTATCTTTAATGATTTTTTAACCTTTTGAAACCGAATATAAGTTTATAATAAAATAATATTTCCACACTTTCCAAAGGTGCCCCTCCCCTCCCTTATAAAAGGGCACCTCCTCCCTCTCTTCCTCACACCAATTTGAGCCTTCATGCTCTGCCAACCCCTGACCATTTCACTTTCCCACTTCCTTAGAAACCTACTAGAGGTACTGGTCTTCTCAAAAGACCAACTCTAGTGCCTTAAGAGAAAGTTTAAAGGAGGCACTTCGAGAAAGAGGTAAAACCTTCTACTGTTTTCTTCAAGTTCCATTCTTCTTCTAATCCCTCTTATTTAGTTGTTTAATTATGAGGTAATAACATCAGTATCCCTTATATACTTATATGTTATTATAAATATGAAACAACCCTATTTCACTTCTTATCCATCCTACAGAAAACGAAATCACCGCGCGTGCATACGTACGGAATACCGTCTCCACACCGTGGTGTAATCTGTTTTCCACCACCACCTTACTTGGATGGGTATAATGGTGAAAATAAATAACTATATATGATTATTGTAAAGTGATATTGATTATGAAATAGTATACATACACTTCAATACAATTCCATGATCATGGTAACGATATCATCGCTTGTGTGTACGTATGGCCTACCGTCTCCACGGTGTGATGCAACTCGTTCTATATGATCTTCATTGAATAATGATTATATAAATGAATTGAATGAATTAATATGATAGATATTACACTAATAGCATTCTTTAAATGATGTATCTATATCCTATAAAGATTAATAATAATTTATTCGACAAAACACGCATAAGAGCAAAAAAGTAATAAACACCCGAATAACAAGTAGTAATGAAATATTACTAATAAGAAGCTAAGAATATGACCATATATGATATCATAAAAATAAGTATGATTCTGGAATAAGTCAATAACATTATTTAAATCATTATACAGGAGGTTCGGACACGTACAAAGCATATCGGACCTAAGGTAAGGGAAAATATCACAATCTCATTTTTATCCAAGATTGTTTATACTTTGGTATTTACTGGGGTGTATTTTATCATCCACATCCATGTTTTATCAATATGTAATATTATTTCCATCCAAATACAATTTTTTAAATCCAATTTTACCCTTCTATGAGTTTTTATTAAATTATATGAAAGGAATATTTTATCATTTTTCGTACGAGGTACTTTTTGACTTTTCCGACAAAAGTACGAGAAGAATGTTTTTTTAACTTATACGGCATGAATGGATTTTTAAAACATTATTTACAATAATATTCCTTTACAAGTTTTCAAGTTTATTTTTAATCAACTTATTTTAGTTTAAAATTGTATGACATGTTAAGAAAGGAAAAATGTTTTTGAAGTAGAAAGGATATTTTCTTCAAGAATGGAGTTCAGGTGTTTTATCAAAATTATTTTCCATCTAAGATAATATAGGGTTCTGTTTATATCCCTATTATTAAATTGATTTGATTATGTTGTGATGGAAATATTTTTATGAATTCCTTTATCTTATATGAAATGTTTTATGATGTCATGATGTTTAAGATTCCCATTTTTATTACATGGGTTATTCTATGATGTATGGTTTATGATTTTGTGGCACACATAAGAATGGTATCATTATAAGATGGATGGGACCTATATCTCCCTCCAATGCATTGGGTAAAGATTTTATATCTCATGAGATAGACATGGCTGGAACGGCAGGTTAAACCGGTTCAGTGAAACAGGACTGAAACGAGGAGTGAACTCGGTTCAAAAATGGACTTTGTCCACTAAGATAGTCTTGGATATGAGTCTTGACTAATAAGAAATTATTCTCTATGATTATTTGTGTATGCCACAAAGTTTCATGTTTTAAGTTATGATTATTGGGATTACATTTCACTACCATGATTTATCCCATGTTATGAAATTATGATCTCTTTTGCAGGGTAAGATTTCCAAAATGTTATGTTCTTATAAATTTGATGTGATTGATATTACTTTTGTTTACCCTTACTGAGCATTTTAGCTCACCCTTTTGTATGTTTTCTTTCCCCAGGTTAGGAAGAATGTTATTAAGTAAGATATTCCAAAAAGGGACTATAGATATGATGAAATAAATGGGAGACAGTGTAGATGCTTTATGAACCAGTTGTTTATGTTTCCCAGTTTCTAAAGACACTATACCGATATGGTCCTTTCATGGTTTTGCTATATGTTGTAATAACTATGCTTCAATTTTGAAGTATTAGCCATGTATGTAAAGTATGGGTTGCTATATTTGGTATCAGAGGAAAGGTATAGTCAACCTTTGGAAACTAGGATGTGAAAGCCTTAGTAAGAAACCTAAGTATATGTATAAGCATAGAACACAATCTTAGTGTTTTAGAAATTGCCATGAACAACCTATGATAAGACCTTAAGTGTAAAATTTTGTTCTTGATTATGTGGTTTTGTTTTTATAATTAGTGTTGCTCACACTATTCTTCTTGGTTTTAGTCAATGGTTGGAACCCGAAGGAACCGTGTTAATGCGGAATGCGATGGGCAATGCAATGATTGTCCCCCTGAGCAACCAAATGATATCGGAGCTGGAATGCAAAATATTGTATCCATGCTCACACAACTTTCTCAAGCTATGAATCATGCAGGACTTCCAAATGACAAAGGAAGGAGCAACATTCTGTTGAATCCTTCATGAGGCAGCGTTCACCTTCATTCAGCAGGTCTTCTGATCCATTAGTGGCTGAACAATGGATCAGTTCCACTAAAAAGATATTTTCAGTTCTTCAATGTTCCGAACATGATAAAGTCATCTTAGCAGTGTATCGTTTGGAAGGTGATGCTGATCAATGGTGGAATCTTATTAAGAAAATGAGGCAAAGATATGAAATTGAGTCCATGGAATGGGATGAGTTCAAGAACTTATTTTTCAATAAGTATTTCCCTCATATTCTTCGAACAAAGATGGATAAGTAGTTTCTTGAACTGAAGCAAAAGGATGATAAATCTGTTGGTACCTACGAAGAAAATTTTACAAGACTTTCAAGGTACGCTTCCGGAATTATTATCCAACCTAAGAGTAAGATCGATCGATTCATTAGTGGCTTAAAACCAAGTATTCGAAGGGCGTTAGCCATAAGGGACTTCAATAGCTATGAGTAAATTATTCAATGTGCTCTCAAGGTTGAGATGGATATTGGTGTAACCCATCAGTCACATGGGTTTGATATGAAGAGGAAAATGGAATTCAAAGGAAAATCTAAAGACCACACTAAAAAGAAGATGAGTTTTCCCTTATGCTCAAAGTGTGGAAAGAAACATAGAGGAAATTGTCTTAAGGGGACAAGAAAATGTTATAAGTGTGGAAAAGAAGGTCATCGGGCAATTGAATGTCGAAATAATGGGAAGAAGATATATAATGATGCAAACAAAGGAAGGGATACACAGAATGAACCTACTAAACTTCAATGTTTCAAGTGCAAGGAGATGGGGCATTATGCCAATCAATGCCCAAATCCAAGGGTTGATGATGATGATCAACGTCAACAAAGTCTTAAGGCCAAAGGCAAAAGAAAGTCACATGAAATTACTATCGGCGATGTGGAGTACGACAACGAAGTGGTGAGAGGTACACTTACCATCCACTCTAAAGTAGAAAATGTTTTATTTGATTCTGGATCCACCCACTCTTTTATTTCTGAAGAATTTTCTAAGGGTATCACTGTATTACCTCAACAATTAGATGTTGAGTTGGCTGTGACAACTCCTAATGGAACAACAGTCGCATCAAAAGTTTACAATTCTTCTCTGATTGAAGTTTGTGGGAAAGTGCTTCCTGCAAATCTTGTGATCCTTCCTATAGTGGAATTTGATGTGACTCTTGGCATGGATTGGCTTTCTTTATATGGAGCTCATATCAATTTCCAAATAAGGGAAGTCACATTTCATATTCCAGATCAATCTATGATCGTCTATCGATGCAAGGATGAACATAACATTCAAGTGGAAATTTCTTTTATCTTATGGGTCTTGATTCCACTAAATTAAGGTTATTTATCTCAAATGGTTGGAGAGAAACTCACGATTAATAATATTCCCATTGTACGGGAATTTGATGATGTCTTTCAAGAGAAATTTCTAGGTCTTCCACCAAATCGTGAAGTTGATTTTTCAATAGAACTCGTACCGGGTGATTTTCCTATTTCAAAGACTCCTT
This sequence comes from Viscum album, assembly GCA_963277665.1. Classification (NCBI taxonomy): domain Eukaryota; kingdom Viridiplantae; phylum Streptophyta; class Magnoliopsida; order Santalales; family Viscaceae; genus Viscum; species Viscum album. The sequence continues at coordinate 1,787,329,430 of OY728165.1, read as the reverse complement.
ATAGAATGGACCAAATTGAGTTGCAGGAATTGAATAAGAAACTCCAAGAGAATATTGATAAAGGATTCATATGCCCTAGTGTGTCACCTTGGGGAGCACCTGTTAGGTTTGTTAAGAAGAAAGATGGATCAATGAGACTCTGCATTGATTATCGAGAACTTAACAAGATCACTGTCAACAACAAATATCCTCTCCCACGTATTGATGACCTATTTGACCAACTACGTGGAGCTCAATACTTTTCCAAGATTGATCTTCGTTCAGGGTATCATCAATTAAGGGTCAAAAGGGAGGATATACCAAAGACAGCTTTCCGTACAAGGTATGGACACTATGAATTTATAGTGATGCCATTTGGTCTTACTAATGCCCCTGCTATCTTCATGGATCTAATGAATAGAGTCTTTAGAGACTATCTTGATCAATTTGTGGTAGTCTTTATAGATGATATTCTTGTCTATTAAATGATCAAGGAAGAACATTAAGATCACGTGAGAATTGTATTAAAGACCCTAATAAAGGAGAAGCTTTATGCCAAATTTACCAAGTGTGAATTTTGGCTTCAAAAAGTTGCATTTTTGGGTCACATAATCTCAAAAGAGGGGATATCTGTGGATCCAGCAAAAACAGAGGTTATCGAAAGATGGTCGAGACCAACAACAGTAACTGAGATCCAAAGTTTTCTTGGTTTGGCTGGATATTATCAACATTTTGTGAAATATTTTTCACGATTATCTAATCCGCTCACCAAGTTGACTCGGAAAGGAGTTAAGTTTGTTTGGACAGAGGAATGTGAAGAGAATTTAAAGAAGTTGAAAAGAAGGTTATCCAGTGCACTTGTGCTCACACTGCCTTGTAGTGGAGAAAGGTTTGTGATCTATAGTGATGCATCCAAGAAGGTATTAGGGTGTGTTCTTATGAAAAATGATATGGTGATAGCTTATGCCTCACGACAGTTGAAAATCCATGAGCAAAATTACCCAACTCATAATTTGGAGTTAGCTGTGGTAATATTTGAATTAAAGATTTGGAGGCATTATCTTTATGGAGAAAGGTGTGACATTTATACTGATCATAAAAGTTTAAAGTATATTTTCACACAAAAGGAGCTGAATATGCACCAAAGAAGATGGTTGGAGATGATTAAGGATTACGACTGCTCAATTCATTACCACCCTGGGAAAGCAAACAAGGTGGCAGATGCATTAAGTCGACAAGACCATGCTAGCTTATCCATGATGAGGATCACAAAAGATCCAATATTTATGGATTTACAAAGGATGGATCTTGGAATTATAATAAAAGGGGAAAATCGTATCTTTCTCAAATGAATGTTCAACCATCTATACATGTGAAGATTAAAGAGGCGCAGAAAGAAGATGTCGAGTTACAAAAGAAGGTGAGAAATGTTCCTGAATTAAACCTTGATTTTAATGGGATAATAAAGTTCAGGAATCAGGTTTGTGTTCCTCCCATCTCCGAATTAAAGAAGGAGCTGCTGGATGAGGCTCATAGTTCTTCATTCTCTATTCATCCTAGAAGCACAAAGATGTATAGGGACCTGAAAGAGTACTTCTGGTGGGATGGAATGAAAAGAGATGTTGCTGAATATGTCTCTCGATGCTTGGTTTTTCAGCAAGTTAAATCTGATAGACAGAAGTCTAAGGGGATGTTACAACCATTACCCATACCTGAATGGAAATTGGAAAACATCACTATGGACTTTGTCACTGGACTTCCTAAAATATACAAAGGCAATAATGCTATCTGGGTCATAGTTGATCATCTTACAAAGTCTGCACACTTCATCTCTATTAGAGAGGATTTCTCTCTAGATCATCTTGCCAGGATATATGTAAAGGAAGTGGTAAGATTGCATGGAGTACCACTTTCTATTATATCTGATCAGGATCCGAGGTTTACCTCAAAGTTCTGGAGAAGTCTTCAGCATACTCTAGATACAGAGTTGAGTTTCAGCACTGCTTATCATCCTCAGACAGACGGTCAGTCTGAGAGGACAATTCAAACTCTAGAAGATATGTTGAGAGCTTGCTCTATGGATTTAAAAGGAGGTTGGGATCAACACCTACCTTTAGTGGAATTTACTTATAATAATAGCTTTCACTCCAGTATTCAGATGGCTCCTTATGAAGCTCTCTATGGAATGAAATGCAGGACTCCAACTTGCTGGGATGAAGTTGGGGAAAGAAAGCTATTAGGACCTAATCTTGTTGATGAAATGGAAGAAAAGGTCAGATCTATTCAACAACACATAAGATCAGTTCAGAGTCGACAAAAAAGTTATGCCGACAACTGAAGAAAAGACCTAGAGTTTGAAGTGGGTTATAAAGTGTTCTTACGAATATCTATTTGGAAAAGAGTAATGAGATTTGGAAAGAAGGGAAAGTTGAGCCCTAGATATATCGGTCCTTTTGAAATTCTGGATCTTGTTGGGAAGGTATCTTACCGATTGGTGCTTCCACCGAATCTCTCTCAAGTTCACAATGTGTTTCATGTATCTCTCTTGAGAAAGTACATACCTGATCCTTCACATGTACTCAACTCATAAGTTGTACCGCTGGAACAACATCTTTCTTATGAAGAACAGCTGATAGATATTTTGGATCGTAGCGAAATAGTCCTACGGAACAAGACCACTCGCTAGGTGAAAGTTTTATGGAGGAACCACCAATTAGAAGAAGCTACATGGGAACTTGAGGATATGATGAGGGAGAGGTATCCTAATCTATTTGTTATGAAGTGATGAATTTCGAGGGAGAAATTCATTTTAAGGGGGGTAGAATGTAACACCCAAGACTTTTATGAGAAATATTTTGTTTTTATGTTATATAAATCATCAAAGGAATCTTTCACTACACACAACACTAGCTTGTCTTGATTTACACGCAACTGTGGCCTTCCTCGATAGCTTGCGTCGTACGCAATACCGAGTTTCACTAAACAATGACATATTATAATACTAGCCGTTATGAATAGTATTGACTGAATTTTGAATTTTATAACATTTTAATTCATCTTATACATTTTCTAGAATGAGGTATGAAAACAAAACCAGTTTTTTGGATAAAAGAAGTATTTTTCAAAAAATGTAGTTTTACCGCCTTTTGATGGCGCACCCACATTAAATCTAGTTTTTTACAAGTTTATAAGTTTAATTTGAAAAAATAAAATTCTTCTTTAGAATCAGGATATAAAAATTTACTTTGGATAAATTTTTCATATTATTCTGATAACTTTCATATTTTAATGAATAGTAAAGAACACGCTATATTTTAATTAAAAACAACTTTTTTTCATCAAAATACTTTATATGGTTAAATTATAATATTGAATTTTTTTAAAGTATAAATAGAATATATTTTTACCATTTAATATAATGTATGTCATTAGCATTATTTTTACATTGAATTCATAGGTAAAAACATTTCAATCTTTGGCAATGTTTTAACTTTTAAAACCCGTTTGCTTAACAATGGGATTAATTTTAAATTAATTACTGCAACTTCTGTGTTTTGAATTTTGAAAAATGGATTCCATATTTGGAATCAGTGGGTCAAAATTATGTTAATATGTTACTTTTTTTTATATTATGAATAGTAACTACGGTAATTTTGTTTTTTACTACGGTTAAAGGTAAATAGGGTAATTCAAGGTTAAAAAATATTATAATAATTCCAAATTACCTTGACACTTGTCCTAACCTTATGGTATGAGTGGTTTCCGACCATGGGCATCCTTGGGTCGATTTTGGGACCCCATTGAGCCACTTGGTAGTGACAATGACAATTTGGATTAATTAATTTAATGTAAAGACAAAATTGACATTAACAAACATCTTTTAGTAATTAATTTTTATAAGGGGATATAAAAATTATATTTTCTACTATAAATATTCATTATAAAGCTAAAAATATTTCCTACATAATAATATTTTTTTTATAATTTTTAGACACCAAATAAATTAAATTATTTATGACACAATAATGATGAAGTATTTACCTCATTAATAAATGATTTAAATAAGTAAAATTATAATGATTAAAATATTTTCCAAAACATGTTCAATTCTGATTGGATGATTTTATTTCGACCATGATTCATCTTATCTTCATCTTTAATGATTTTTGGACCTTTTTAAACCTAAGATTAGTTTATAATAAAATAATTTTTCCACACTTTCCAAAGGTGCCCCTCCCCTCCCTTATAAAAGGGAACCTCCTCCCTCTCTTCCTCACACCAATTTGAGCCTTCAAGCTCGGCCAACCCTTGCCCATTTCACTTCCCCACTTCCTTAGAAACCTACTCGAGGTACTGGTCTTCTCAAAAGACCAACTCTAGTGCCTTAAGATAAAGTTTAAAGGAGGCACTTCGAGAAAGTGGTAATACCTTCTACCATTTTCTTCAAGTTCCATTCTTATTCTACTCCCTCTTCTTTAGTTGTTTCATTATGAGGTAATAACATCAGTATCCCTCATATACTGATATGTTATTATAAATATGAAACAACCCTATTTCATCTCTTATCCATCCTACGGAAAATGAAATCACCGCGCGTGCGTACGTACGGAATACCGTCTCCACGTCGTGGTGTAATCTGTTTTCCACCACCACCTTACTTGGATGGGTATAATGGTGAAAATAAATAACTATATATGATTATTTTAAAGTGATATTGATTCTGAAATAGTATACATACACTTCAATACAATTCCATGATCATGGGAACGATATCATCGCTTGTGCGTACGTACGGCCTACCATCTCCACAATGTGATGCGACTCGTTCTATATGATCTTCATTGAATAATGATTATATAAATGAATTGAATAAATTAATATGATATATATTAAACTAATACCATTATTTCAATGATTTATCTATATCCTACAAATAGGAATAAGAATTTATTCTATAAAACACGTATAATAACAAAAAAGTAATAAACACCCGAATAACAAGTAGTAATGAAATATTACTAATAAGAAGCTAAGAATATGACCATATATAATATCATAAAAATAAGTATGATTCTATAATAAGTAAATAACATTATTTAAATAATTATATAGGAGGTTCTAACATGTACAAAGCATATCGGACCTAAGGTAAGGGAAAATATCACAATCACATTTTTATCCGAGATTGTTTATACTTTGGTATTTACTGTGGTGTATTTTATCATCCACATCCATGTTTCCTCAATATGTAATATTTTTTCCATCCACCTACAATTTTTTAAATACAATTTTACCCTTCGGTGGGTTTTTAGTAAAAGATATGAAAGGAATATTTTTTCGTTTTTCGTACGAGGTACTTTTTGACTTTTCTAACAAAAGTACGAGAAGAATGTTTTTTTAACTTATACGGCATGAATGGATTTTTAAAACATTATTTCCAAGAATTTTCCTTTACAAGTTTTCAAGTTTATTTTTAATCAACTTCTTTTATTTTAAAATTGTATGACATGTTAAGAAAGGAAAAATATTTTTGAAGTAGAAAGGATACTTTCCTCAAGAATAGAGTTCAAGTGTTTTATCAAAATTATTTTCCATCTAAGATAATATAGGGTTATTTTTCTATCACTATTGTTACATTGATTTGATTATGTTGTGATGGAAATATTTTTATGAATTCCTTTATCTTATATGAATTGTTTTATGATGTCATGTTGTTTAAGATTCCCATTTTTATTACATGGGTTATGCTATAATGTATGGTTTATGATTTTGTGGAACACATAAGAATGGTATCATTATAAGATGGGTGGGACCTATATCTCCCTCCAATGAATTGGGTAAAGATTTTATATCTCATGAGATAGACATGGCTGGAACGGTAGGTTAAATCGATTCAGTGAAACAGGACTGAAACGAGGAGTAAACTCGGTTCATAAATGGACTTTGTCCACTAAGATAGTCTTGGCTATGAGTCTTGACTAATAAGAAATGATTCTCTATGATTATGTGTGTATGCCACAAAGTTTCATGTTTTAAGTTATGATTATAGGGATTACATTTCACTACCATGATTTATCCCATGTTATGAAATTATGATCTCTTTTGCAGGGTAATATTTCCAAAATGTTATGTTCTTATAAATTTGATGTGATTGATATTTCTTTTGTTTACCCTTATTGAGCATTTGAGATCACCCTTTTGTATGTTTTCTTTCCCCAGGTCAGGAAGAAGGTTATTAAGTAAGATATGCCAAAAAGGGACTATAGATATGATGAAATAAATGGGAGACAGTGTAGATGCTTTATTAACCAGTTGTTTATGTTTCCCAGTTTCTAAAGACACTATACCTATACGGTCCTTTCATGGTTTTGCTATATGTTGTAATAAGTACGCTTCAATTTTGAAGTATTACCCATGTATGTAAAGTATGGGTCGCTATAATGCACCCTACCGACTATATAATCATTACCTATTAAATTTTTCTATGTTTAATTGTCACCTGCATGAGCTACCTTCCATTCACAGACTAGGTGAAAATTACTCCCCATGTTTTTCTATAAATAATCCCTAAGGGGTCCTCATTTGATATAATTTTGTAAGAAAAATAAACCCTCAAATCTAACCATACCTAGAGCTACCCTTCCCCCTTTACGTAGCTTATTAATCCAAACCCTAAGGTGAATAACTAGTAGTAAGGTGTAATTGAGTTATCTTAAGTATAAAACTTCTTGAAATACTAATTCTCCCAAAGGTCTACGATACTAGGGAAAAGGACCCCTCCAAGACTAGCCATACTAAGGCACCCCATGCCCAACTTACCCTAAGATTTGGAATCTAAGGATCCATACACATAGGTCCCCCAAGAGGCCTCCAATAATGAAACAAATTGCATGAACAGCCTTTTAGGGTGACACTTCACTTGACCCTTCCACTAGGTATGTAAGGACCCAGCCTTATACAAAATAAAATATTGATTTTCAGTCAAAAATTCACTTTATTTCACTTTTAGGATCTTTTCAGGTTTAGAGTTTTAGATAATTAGTTCATAACTCATATTTAACAAAACCATATATTACAAAGTGGAAACTTTTAATAAGTATACATTTTTTATATAATATAATTTTTTTAAAATAAATCATGATTTTTTTTTATGAACAATCTTCACAACTTTAAACTTGAATTCTTCCTTTACCTTACTCATTCTTAAACCCTGTGAAAAACATTTTAAAAATGCAGTATGAGCACAAAAAACTCAGTAAAGGACAAAAATAGATTAAAAACCATTAGTCTAGTAAAAAATATGAAACCTCATATAATGTTTACCTTTATCGTCAAAGTTATTTGAGTGAATGAAATAAAAAATCAAATAAAAAACACACATAACTTTTTATTAAATAAAAGATTTAAAACCCATAATAAGCAAATAGAAATCCTTTTAGTAAACTTAGAAAATCATATTCATAACTCATTTTAAACCTATGTTATAAGTAACTAGAACCCATTTAAATCCATAGGAGAAACCCTCTGGTAACTCCCTCCTTCTTTCCTCTTAAGAAAATATATATTATCTAATATATTGGAGTGCTATTTGGGTGCAAACATTATATAAGATATATCGGGATCACCCAACATTATCTGGGTTCACCCATAATATAAGATATATTAGGATCACTCTTTTATCATATAATTCTCAAGATCCATATCATTAATAAAAAAAATATTCTTGTACTTTTCATAATAAATTTTTAGAAAAACTCTTTTAAAATCATATTCATGTCACTTTTATATATCAAAATACCCTTTTCTTTTAAAAATCCATTTTCAATACCAAAATTCACTTTTCTTTTAAAAATCCATTTTCAATATCAAAATACTCAGAAAGAGGGAAAGAGGGTTTTTATTTGAAGAAAAAATGAAATATTGTGAAGGAATAAAAAATAAAATAATTTTTATGGTGGTGGAAAAATTTATTGTCTCCATATGTGTTAAAGTAGAACATTCCTTTTGTCTTTTTCTATTTTTTCTATATGAAAAACATAAAATGATTCCTTTTGAAAACCTTTGAAATAAGTTCAAGATCGACATAAAATTTCTTTTATATATATTTCATGTCCATATGAAAACATTAAAAAATAATTTTAAAAACATGGAAAAAGAATAGAAAAACGTGGAAGGAAAACTTTTAAATAGGGTTTTTTAAAATAAATCCTCTTACAACTTTGGAAACATTTGAATTGTAAGCCCCATGAAATAATAACATTAAACAAAACATTAAATATCATGATAATAGATAAATTCATGATATAACAATTCAAAAGGTCTTTATATACACCTCATAAATTAATATAGGTGCATAACATTGAAATATACCTCAATGAAAGGAAATTGAGATGAAGTCCCTTACCTCGAGTTCGATTCATCATGTTTTTTCTGTATCTTTGAAAAAAATAAACTTGTGATAATTACTTACTTGATTAAGAACATTTTCAAGTTTATTATTAATTTTACTTCACTTATTACCATGTTATATACAATTACTTAATCAATTAATTTTACATCAGGTGTTTCGATGATATTTGGATTATGTGTCAAAAATGACTTCAGTGGGTTGATTATTTATCAAAGATGTAATTATTTAAACATCCATAAAATAATAACCATTAAATAATTATAATTTTTATATAGTATTTATACTTTTAAAACCAATCATTAATGATGGTTATAAAAAATTTATTGCGTTACAATCATGGAGACAGTAAGTCGTACGTACGCATGAGTAACATTTCCATTTTTTTAATAATCAATATAGAAATAAGATAATTAATATTTTATCCTTAAATAGTCATATTAATATCATAATACTATATTATTTCATTAAATATACTTATATATATCATCCATTTGTTGTGGTGATGAAAATAGAATCACATCGCTTCATGGAAGTAGTAGCTCACCCGTACGCACAAACAACATTATCATTTTTTAGTGTAAGAAATAAAATGATATATTATATTTTAAGAATGAAAAATATTTCATTAATATCATAATTATTTCATTTATATCACATATACTCATTAACATTATCCTTATTACCTTTCATGTAAAGCATTAGTGAAAAATGAATCACATCACTTCGTGAGTCGATTGTCCATCTTACACAAAAGATATGTTATCATATCCCCCGTGGCATAGAAGGTAAGAAGTTATATATTATATCATAACTCCAGAAGAATAAATATATTATATTATATATATATATATATATATAAATTTATACTTTAAACCCATCGTTATAACAAGTTATGAGATAAAATGATGGAAAACGAATGACATCGGTTGGTGAGGTAGTAGTCCGTTGTACACATGAATGATGATTTTGTATGAAATTTGATGTAATAGAATATTTATTTTGGTTATAACATTAAAAAAACATATTATTATATGGGATATATTTTTATTATTATATTATCTTAATTTAATAATATTTTGAGGATCTTGAAGAATAAATAAAATAAAATGCTCAATTAAGCATGATACCTCTTCTTCAGACAACCACCTTAGGTAAGCCCCAAAATCCATATTTGGATGTATTTATAATAAATATAATGGATCTAGGACATGGGTACGAAATTTGGGGAGGTATTTGTTCAAGTATTGTCTGATAAAAATTTCTTTGAATGTGTGAAGAGGAAGGAGAGGGGGTGGCCTTTTATATGTGAGGTGAGTGGCACACTTGTAATTTTTTGAAAGAAAAAGGTGTAACCACATTTTTCAGAAGACAAAAGGATAAAAAACAGAACATTATAAATAATTCAATATTATAATGTTTAAATAAGGACCTAAAATATATTTTATATAAGTTTTTAGGTCATTTTAACCCTTATATTTTTAGTTTAACACCCCGGTAAATTCATTTTTACCTTAACCGTAGTAATTAATTTTTACTATTTTCATTATTCATTATGGTAAATAATATAAATTATTATAATTAAAAATATATATTTTTAAAATTAGATTCATAAAATTGGAAAAATTAAATTTAAAATTAAACCTGTAGGCATGATGAAAAAGAGGGTTTCTAAGAAGTGTGTTTTTTAAGCGAAAGATGATTTTATATTAATTGTATGATTAATAATTATTATTATATGAATATAAATTGATATTTATTAATATATAATATATTAATTTAATTTAAAATATTTCTCATTAGGGGTTATTTTAATTAATTAATAATGAAAAACATTATTCACTTTTAAACATTTTTCAAAAGATTTTCATTTTCAAACCCAAAAACAAACATATACTATAATCCAATATAAAGTTTATAAAAAAATAATTAATTGAAATAAATATAACTAAGTAATACTTATCTTAATTTAAATCAAATTTAAAAAATAATGGGTCTTTAAAATTACTTAATTCATTGCAAATAAATTTTTTTTACAAAAATCTGTATTTTTCACTATTCACTGAAAAATCAATATTTTTTTAAAAATATCAAAATTTCACCCTAAGTAAATTTTTATATGATGATTTTAAGAATGATATTAATTTTCTCAAATTAAAATTCTAATATTTTTAAAATAAACTTTTAAATAAACCTTATAATAAAAAAATTAATTAAAACTATTTTCTTTTTTATTTAAAAAATTAATTAATATTTTTATAATGAATATAACTATATTATTAAACATTAAAGTGATTTATTATATCATTACTTGGGTTTTTATATTTTCACCACTTTTTAAATTTTATCCTCATAATTTTATTCACTTATTAAACAAGTGGGGATATCTTTCCCTCATAGCATTTTTAGATTCTCATGTTTCCTTTTCAACCATATGGTTTTTCCATAAAATCTTAACCTGGTGAATCACCTTATTCCGAAACACATTCTCTATATGATCAAGAATATGAATAGGATGTTCCTCATAAAAAAAATTATCATCCAACTAAACTATAGAAAGTTGTAAAATATGTGATGAATTGGGCATATATTTCCTTACCATTGAAAAATAAAAAATTGTATAAACCTAGGACAAACTAGGGGAAAATCCACTTGATAGGAAATTGATCAAATTTTCTCATGTATTTCATACAATACAATGAACTATGAACTTATTTTTCCCTTTTTACCACAATTAATAATAATTTTCCATAAAAAATACTTTGAGAAATACATGATCACCGACCTCAAAAAATATCATTCCTCTAGTTATCCATATAACTTTTCTTCCTTATCTAAGATATCCTCATATGTTGCTGAATCCACTACAACTTCTTAGACAATTTGTCTACCATCTATGGTCTCATAAACTTCCTTTATCTTACTTCATCCCAAAAAAGTTGTTGTATGACAATGATTTCCATATAATTCCTCAAATTCATTCATTTGTATACTGGAATAAAAACTATTTTTATAAGAAAACTCAAACAAAGAAATATATTGATCCCAAATTACCATATAATCCATTGAACAGGAATGAATCATGTCTTCTATATTCTGAATCATCTAATTAGAGTGAACATTGGTTTAAGGATAATAAATATATACAAAATTTAATTCAGTTCCCAACAACTTCTGAATTCATTTCCAAAAATTAGATGTAAACCTAGGATCAAGGTTTGATACAATTGAGAGGGGAACACCACATAACTAGACTATATTATTTAGATACAATCAAGAATTTTTATCTAAAAACATAGTATATCATATGGGAAGTAAATGTGAAGATTTAGTTAATCGATCAATAATAACATATATCACAATATTACCTTGAGAATTATTTGTCAATCCAACCACAAAATCCATTGATATATTTTCCCATTTCACTCCAACACTTGGAAATAGTGAATCATTCCCTTCATTAATTTTAATTATTCATTAACATTTTGAAAATTCAAACACTTCATGGTAAATTATAAAATATATCTTTTCATACCATCCAACCAATAATACTAACGAAGGTCTTGGTACATCTTAGTGTTGCCCCGATGAATGGAAAACAGGGAACTATGAGCTTCACTCAATAGCTCTCTCTTAAACTAGGAATCAAATGACACACATAATATTTTCCCAAATATGATAAAACCATCTTTACCAACATTAAAATAATGAAACTTACACTTCTTACAATATTCTACCTTTTCCTACAAAGTATGATACACCTTTTGGGCTTGGTTAATTATTTTTGACAAAGTTGATTGCACTGAAACCTTAAAGAAAACAGGGTATTCCCCTGCATCCACAACTTCTAAGCCAAAATTCATCAAATCATTAATAAAATGGCTATGTTCCAAATATAACATGGTTAATGTAGGATTATTCTTCTAACTCAAATCATTGTCCATTTTGTTTGATTTTCCATGATGGTAATGAATTGTGCAATCATAATCCTTTATTAGTTTTATTCATCTTCTATGTCTCATGTTCAATTATTTTTTAGTGAAAATATAATTAAAACTTTTATAATCAATATATATTTCACACTTTAATATTTACAGATGACGGATCCAAATTTTTAAAGTAAAAAATCACAGCACCTAATTCCAAATCATGTGTGGGGTAATTTAACTCATGAGGTTTCAACTAATGTGAATCATAAGTAATTAATTAATAATTCTACATTAGGACACAACCAAGTCCCTTCAATGAAGCATCATTATTGATAAAAAAATTCCATTTCTATAAGGTATGGCCAAAATCATAGCATTCACTGATCTTAGTTTTAGTTTCTAAAAAGAATCATCACATTCATTTGCCCAGATGAATTTAACTCCTTTTCAAGTTAACTTAATCAGTGATCTACACAGCCAAGAAAAGTTTTCAATAAAACACCTATAGTAGCAAGGTGAGATAATAAAGTTAAAAATCACTATGATATATTTGGGTCTTGGTCATTCTTCAGGAACTTTTGTTTTATCAGGGCCAACTGTTATTCCATATTTAGAAATAATATGCCCAAGAAATGAAATTTGTTTCAAAAAAAATTCACACTTACTAAATATCCCATATAGTTTATTTTATTTAAAGGTTTGAAAAAAAATCCATAGGTTTCTTTCATGTTACTCTCAGCTATTAGAATATACCCAAATTTCATCAATAAACACAATCACAAAATTATCCAATAATTCATGGAAAACTCTATTCATAATGTCTATAAATGTATAAAGTGAATTATACAACCTAAAGGACATAACTCAAAAAATCCTAATGTTCATATCTAGTTTAAAATATAATCTTTGGAATGTCATCCTCCTCTATCTTCAGCAAATGGTACCCAGATATTAGATCAACCTTTGAAAATTACTAAGATCCCTTGAGCTGATCAAACAAATCATTGATATGAGGAAAAAGATATTTATTCTTATCAGTTATGTTATTCAAGGATCAATAATCATTGTAAATTCTCATTGAACCATATTTATTTTTAACAAAAAATATAGAATCACTCTATGATGATGTTCTAGGTTGAATTAGACCTTTATCTAATAACTCTTTCAATTGAGTTTTTAATTTTAAAAGTTCTACTTATGCCATTTGATAAGGGGGTTTAGAAATAGGATTACCATCTATAAATAAGTTAATAATAAACTCAACCTCCTGATTAAGAATAACACCAGAAAAATCATCAATAAATATATCCATAAATTCATTCACTACTTGAACATCACTAATAAAAACATTTTTTTTCTTTTAAAAGATATGATCTAGGTAACTTTCACTATCATTTATAATTAGTTTCTTAGCATCTTGAGAAGTTATTAAAGGCATTAAATCATTAAAAATAACCTTATTATTTTATTAATCTATATTATCATGATAAACTGAAAGTTAATCAATACCAATAATAACATCAAAATCTACTATGGATAATTCAAGTAGACTTATTAGAAAAATTTTCAACTGATAACAATAGGAAGATTCCTATAAATCTTGGTTCATTAATATTTCTACTTGGAATTTTAAACAAAGGTTCTATCATACTTTCGTGATGTGATATTCTTCGTATTTTGAAAATTTCTCAAAAATTAATGAATGCGAAGATCCAGAGTCAAATCAGGTATTGGAATGATTTGAATAAAGTAACATACCTTTACTCCACTTCACTGGATGGACCAACATCAACCATGGTAGTAGAAAATGATTTTTACACACCTTTATATTTTTTTTCATGATGATTTCCACCCTTAGTAAGTAACTTCGGACATATGTAATAATAATGTCCCAACTCATTGCATCTAAAACATATCAATGTTTATTGTATATCTATAATATCATTCTTTGATTGTTCATGAATCTTTTCTTTATATCGAGGATCCCTGAGACCAAAATTACCACACCATTAGCACTTTCTATATCTTGAAAAACATTCCCTAAAATATCTTTTACCACACATGGAACATTTTGGGGGCCTACCTCCAGACTTCTTAATTGGTTGCTACTCTACTACTTCACACCTTGAAAGTTTCTTACTTTTTTCATCTCAAGGAGCATAAGTGTTGGAAAATACAATCTCAACTTTCTCAAAATAATGAATAACTTTATCATAACTTTTAAATTCTCGAGTTTCTAAATCTATTTATAATCATGGTTTCAAACCTGAGTAAAATCAATTATTTTTACAATTAGTAACCTAAATAAAATATGGTACATTCCTAGACAATCTTGTGAAGCTTTTTTAATATGAATCTATAAAATCATTATCTTTTTTCTTCAATTCTAGGAATTTTTTGTCCATACATAGTCAAACAATCTTAAAGAAAAATTTATCAAGTAAGAGATTCTTAAATGTGTCCAATTCCATGGAATCAATCTCATCTCTCTTTTTTGTATTCTTAACTAAAGACCACTATTGATTAGATTCACCTTCAAAATGATAAATGTAAAGGGTTTAATTTGGACGTTCCAAACACCACATTAATCCAAATATATTCTCCAATGAATTGATCCACCCTATGGCTACCACTAGGTTAGATGATCCAATAAATGTTGGGGGATTTTGTCTCATGAAATGCTCTACTATCATCATATTCCTTTATGGTAAATCCGACTACTCTATATCATAGATACCACTACTATTTATAGCTTGTTTCAACCATAAAATCACTATAACAAAATTTTCTCTTCCAAATCCAACTATCTCAAGATAATGATTTTGAAGGATATTTTTCCTCTCAGTGTCTTCCCACTACATCTTCCATGTTTCCTTTTTATAAAACAATTATGAACAGACCTATTTTAAATTAAACAACAATGTAATATTTAAATTATATATAAATTTAACTTAACCTTAATTTAAAATCTTTCATGTTTATTCGATTAACATTATACTAACCTCTAAAGTTATCTAAACCAACCTCTGATACCAATTATAAGGGACAACTTTATACATAACAAAATCTTGATTTTTTGTAACATCCTGAGATTTTATAAAATATATTATTTAAAATTAATTTAAATTATTTAATAGATTGAATTAAATGAAAAACATAGTTTACCTTATATTACATGAAACACCAATTTTATATTTCATTGCATGAAACATCAATTCACTTCAATAATGTGTGTTATACGCAAGGCTGAGTCTAACCAGACAATAATATACTATTAATATTATTATGATAGTTATCACCTAGCCATTGGACTGGTGTGAATGAATTATAATAACAAAATTATTAAATTATAGTTTACACAAATTAATAAAATTAATTCATTGGTTACTATTTAATTAAAAATGAAAATAAAGACCAACTAAATATAAAGGTTGTCTATTTTTAAAAAACAATTTCTATGACCTAAATGGAATTTTATCTTAATAAATTAAATTAATCACTATTAGTGAAATATATTAATGAAATTTATATTTTATATATTAAATAAAACTTTTTAAATTCATTTAATAAGTTTTATAGGACTAAGATAAGAATAAATCCAATTTTAAGAATAAAAAGATGTATATATTTAAAAGGAACTTTTACCACATTTTAATGAAAGAATTGTTTGAAAAATAAATTTGACTATTTTATAAATTTTATTTCACAAAATAAAATTCTTTTTTAAAATAATAATATAAAAATTTACTTTGGGTGAATTTTTAGTATTTTTCTTAGAGGATTCATTTTTTATAAATAGTGAAAAAGATTGAATATTAATAGAAAAATTATTTTTTATCTAAAATATTTATATAGATAAATTATGTTTTAAATTATTTTTAAAGTATAATTGGTTCAATTATACATAAATAAATCCAATTTAGGTAATTTTGTTCAATTTCACATTGAAATTAGTTATAAAAATATTTTAAACTTTTGGACTTTTTACTTTAAAAACCTTCTTTCTCATTCCACCTACTGGATTAATTTTAAATTACATTATGAAACTTATGTGATTAGAATTTATAAAAATATATTACACATTATTAATTATAATAATTTAAAATTTCTCTAAAACTTATTTTTTGAGAAAAAATATAAGTGAATGAAATTAATATTAATTACAGCGATTAAGGTACTTATTGGTTAAACTTTAATATTAAGGAGCCAAATGACCTAGAAACTTTTACAAACCCAATTATATGTAGCTTTTTAGACCATATACCCAATTTTATCTAAATTCTTTCATTAATTTAGGCACATTATGTAAGGGAGACCTACCAATAGTGTTTACCTTTTTATATTTACCAGAATCACACCCCCCTCCATTATAAAATGTCACTCAATATCCCAACTTATTTACATCTATAAATCTATTTGCCTCACCAAAAATCTACAAAAATAAACTCCCAAAATCCCTAATATAAACCTATAAGAATAACTTTGGGAAGAAATTTAACCAAGTAAATCCTTTGGTGCAAACCAAAATGATTTACCCAAAGAAGAGGTAAAATTCTTCAATGAGACCTTTTATTTTATTTCTTTATCCTCTCATTAAATTATTATTATTAAATGATTATATAATAACAAAAGTATCCTAAATATTCTGATATGTTTTTATGTTATGTTTTATAACTACACTTACACACACTTCCATCAAATGGGTAATGAAATCATCGTTCGTGTGTTCTGCGGACTACCGCCTCATGAAACGATTTCATTAATTTTTCCTTTATCTCCTCTCATGGTTGGTAATTATGATGGAAATACTATTTTTATATGATATATGTAATATTAAATATTTATTAATACTTTAAGAATTATTTTATAACAAATATCTTCATGATTTTCATTTTTTTGGAATATGATAACATCATTTTTGGATGTGGGGACTACCACCTCCCTAAAGTGATGTGATTCATTCACTATTTACATGGAATGTTTTAAGGATGGGATTAATAAACATATATGATATAAATTAAATATTTATTATATTCATGAAATAATTATCTATATATAAATATAACATGTCATTTTCTTCTTTCTATTTAACATACTGAGAAGTGATAACGTCATCCGTATACGTGAGGACTACTACCTCCTCAAAGCGATGTGATTTATCCTTTTTCATCAATGCATAAAAAGAGTCATATATATATATATATAAGTATATATAATTAAAAAATATATTATTTATGATATAATTGTCATTATAGAAGATAAATATTACTTAACTTCTTTCTATAGTGATTGTTGAAAAATGGGAATGTTACTCATGCATACGTACGACCTACCATCTCCATAATCATAACATTGGTTTATTTTTAATAACAATATTTCCTATTTTATTTTAAAATTATAATGTTTGTAAAAATGTGATAATTATTTCAGGTTTATTATTCTGTATATGTTGGAATATTGACCACATTGATCATATTCAACCTATCAAAGTTATTTTTGACACATAAGCCAATATGGTCAAAACATTCGACTTAAACATTATTGATTAAGTAATTATATATAACTTATCTATAATTGAAATAAAAGTAATAATAAACTTATAAAAGTTTATTAATAAATTAAATAATTGACATAAGTTTATTATTCAGTAAGAAAGTGACAATCATGATGAATCAGACTCAAGGTAAAGGGTTTCTTAACTAAATTTTTATTTATTAGGTTAAACTTATATTTAATTGGTTATGTTATGACAAAAATATGTGTGAAATTAAAACATATTTTATAATTATGTATTTATAATTTTATTTTATGGATTAAAATTTTTCACACATAATTATTTCATTGATTTGTTCTCACTCCAATGATACGATCATTATAAGGGGTTTCGTCTCAATTTACATTCCATTGAGACTTATTCATTATTATGAACCTATATAATTTTATATAGTGTATATAATTCCCATAAATGTATTGTATAATTATTATACTAAAATTTATGGGTTTTACATATCCATTTGATTATTTCTCTTTTATTGGGTTTTTAGTTTCAAACGTTACCAAAGCAGTAATGGATTTTTGTCACAGTTATCTTTATTTGTAATGTTTGTTATGTTATGCACCTATCATATTTTGTGAGGTTTATATACAGCCATATTTACATATCATATCATGAATTTATTTAATATAATTTTATTTAATGTCTTGTTAAATTTTATTCCTTCATGGGGCTTATGATTAAAATGTTTCAAAGTGGTATGAGACACTTTGAATTTTTAAAGATTATTTTCCTCAAGAATTTTTTAATGTTATTTTAAAGGAATTTCCATTAATCAACATAAAAAAACCTTGTTTTTAATTATCCTTAATTGGGGATATTTTTTAGTGATATCATCCTTGTTGTTGATTTGGATAGATTCTGATTTTTTTAAAGAGATTGTTATGGAACCCGTTTATTTTTCATGGGTTAACCATGTTTTGGAGATATTGTTAAGGAGCCTATTTCTTTTCCATGGATAAATATTATTTCAATGATATTGTTATAGAACCCATTTATTTTCTGTGGGATAACCATGTTTTAATTATATTGTTATGTAACATGTTTCTTTTCCATGGGATAACCATGTTTCAATGATATTTTTTTCTCTTCCATGAGTTAATCTTATTTCAAAGTGATTGTTATAGAACCCATTTCTTTTTCAGAGGTCAATATGGTTTCAAAGAGATTTGTTATGGAACCCATTTCATTTCCATGGTTTAATCATGTTTCAAAGATATTTTTATGGAACCAATTTATTTTCCATGGGTTAATCATGTTCCAAAGTAATTATTATGGAACTCATTTATTTTCAATGGGATAACCATGTTTCAAAGAGGTTTTTATAGAACCCATTTATTTTCCATTATTCAATTTTGCTATAATAGATTGATATGAAAACCATTTATTTTCCATGGGTTTATCATTTTTTATGATTTTTATGATGAAAGTGTTTTATTCATGGTACTTGATCATTATATGAAATAGGTGAGCCTGATATACCTGTACGAAGGGTTGAGACCAATAATAGCCCATAGAAAATGGGTGAGCCTAGTGTAGCTTATATGAAGGGTGACCACATTATAGATCTCCAATGCATTGCATAATTATAATTTTAGAATTCATCTATATATTTATTCCAATTGAAAGGGCATTGAAAGGGTTTTGAAATTGTGTTATGACAGTGATGCTCCAAGTTACCAAAAAAGTTTTAATTGCTTGTTATGAGTTAATAATGTTTCTAATAATCGAGATTTATATCACATGTATTTTGATTATTTATTCTGATGAGTCTTAACTTTTCCATTATGTCATATTTCATGTTCCAAGTATTTATGGGTAGGAGTTATTTTATGATTTTCTCATGCACTTTGATTATTTCATCAAACCCTTATACACACTTATGCTCATTGACAACACGCAATTATTATACTTATTTTTATCCTTGATGAGAATCTGAGTTCACCCTTCATATGTTTTCTTTTCTCCAGGTTTTAAATAATGATTTTGAATGATTTATTTCTAAAATTTATTTCATATGGATGATGATGATGTATTTATGTGAAAAATAAAAGTTGCATTAAGTGGGAGAAATGATCATTTAAAGTCATGTTAATTGTTTATATAGGATTTTTTCTTAATTATTTAAAAATATAAACCTAACAGGTCCTCTGTGGTGTATGTGATATATTTTTTCATTTTTATTTTTCAAGTCCTTCATGGAAAAAATAACGTTTCAATTATTGGCATCATAACCATAAATGTAACGTTGTGGATTTCAGCATAGGATCTGGGAGTTCAGATCCTAGGAGGTTATAGTTAGTATCAAAGGTCATTTTAGATAACTTCAGATAATATGATGTTATCATGTGAGTTTATCTTAATATTTATGGATACCATCATAGGTCTATCATCATTTAATATTCTTAGACACCTCATTTAAGGGTCTTAAGTAGTAAAAATTTTGTGGTGAGAAATGACATTTTTGGAGATGTTCTTTTTGGATTGAGTTATTTGTAACCCCTGTGATAAACAGGAAGTGTTTTTATGGAGAATTTATTTTTCAATATTAAGAAAATGGCTATAACTCATATGTTGGGTGACAACCTGTTGTATCCGACTAGGCGGCAGGGCATGAACCCATAAAAGAAGGACGATAAGGATTTTTTTCACTGTCATTGGCCTCCACAATGTCCTAGTTATCATGAAATTTTTTTATAGGTAATGATTAATTTTATTTCATAAATATATGGTATTTTATTTTAGGAATAAAAATTGATTTAACCTGGAAGAATATATGATCAAATCCTTCTAATCTTTGGGTTTTGAACTTTTTCAATAAGTGTTTGACAAATTTTTAGCATAGTAATTTATGGAATGATTTGATTTGAACTTTGGGTATGACTTTTGAATTTTGAAGATTATTATATAATATGAAGGTTTATTCATTTGTGGAATTACCTTACCATGTGCTAACCATTTTTCTTTTGGTTAATGTATAAATACATGTGGAATAGCTTACATGTCCCTCTTATGATTACATAGTCTTTAAAATTTTATTTTAGTACTTCAGGGGTGAAAATTCATCTTGAATGATCATCGTCTAGAAAAAAATAAGATATTTTGGTGAAAATTAACTTAAGTATCATCAATTAAGTATATTTAATTTTTTTCTCTCTTAGTATTTATGGTAAGATAATTCTTTGACTCTAAGAAAAGAACTTGAAATAAAATTATTATCCGAGTACCTTCAATTATGATGAACCAATAAACTTTTTTATCATCACAAATTTTTATTTTTTAGGCCCTTAACTTTCAATTGATCATTCGCTTGTTTACAATCATTGAATTTGACCACTCTATAATTATTTATGTCTTCCCTATATTGGCACCTATGTTCTCCCTATGAGGAATCATAGTTATGTGCATCTTTATATGACCTTTATGTTTATCAATTTCCTTTTTTAAAGGATGTTTTACTTATTTAATTTTTCTTATGTGGGTTTAAAGAATTTAATTCTAAAAATGTTAATCCTCTGATAACCAAGATGAATTTTTCAGGTGAAATTCATTTTAAGGGGGTATGATGTAACATCCTGATATTTTATAAAATATTTTATTTCAAATTAATTTAAATTATTCAATAGATTGAGTTACAAAAAATACACAGTTTAGATTTCATTACACGCAACACTAATTTTATCTTGTGTTCCACGCAACATTAAGTCTCTTCGATAGCATGTGTTACATGAAAGGTCTGGTATTACTAGACAATAATATACTATTAATATTATTATGGTAGTTATCTCCTATCCATTTTAATTGTGGGAATCAATGGGATTAACTAAATTATGAAATTTTATTTTACACATGTTTATAAAATTAATTCATTGGTTATAAATCAATTATAAATGAAAATAAATATCAACTGAATATAAACTATGTGTATTTATGGAAAACTATTTTTATGACTAGAATAGAATTTTATTGTAAAAAATTAAATTAATCACAATTAGTGAAGTATATTAATAAAATTTATATATTATATATCTATAGAAACGTTTTTAGATTCATATGATATGATTGATAGTCTTAAGATAAGAATAAATCCAATGTTAAGCATTAAAATTTGTATATGTTTAGAAGGCAGGTTTACCGCCTTTTAATGGCATAATTTTTTTAAAAATAAATTTTGAAACTTTTATAAATTTTATTTAAAAAAAACTTTATATGAAATTTTAATATCAAATTTTTCTTTGGGTTAATTTTTGGTATTTTTCTGTGAAGATTCATTTTTGATGAATAGTGAAAAACACTGAATTTTAATTGAAACTACTTTTTCATCTAATTTATTTATATAGTTAGTTAGGTTTTAAATTGGTTTTAAAGTATAATTAGTTAAATAATAAATAAATAGATCCAATTTAGGTCATTTTATTTAATTTCACATTGAAATTGGATATAAAACCATTTCAAACTTTCGAACTTTTTACTTTAAAAACTCGCTTTCTCGTTCCGTCCACAGGGTCAATTTTCAATTAAATTATTCCAATTATGTGATTTTAATTTTTAAAAATGGATTAAATATTAGTAATAATAATAATTTATAATTTATATTAATGTAAAATTAGTATTTTACCAAAACTATTAGTGAATTAAATTAAAATTAATTACTTCGATTAAGGTAGAAATGAGTTTACTAAGTGGTTAAACTTTAATCTTATGGGTCCAAATGACATAAAAACTTTTCAAACCCCATTTTATGGAAATATTTCGACCAAATAAAAAAAAAATTATTGAATCTTGTTCATTTTATTATGAAATTTATGCAATTTATGCCTCCCAATAGTGTTTACCTTTTTATATTTATAAGAATGTCACTCACACTCCACTAAAAAAGGAACTCACTCTCCCCACTTCTTCAAACATATAAATCCCTTTTACTCATCCAAAATCTTCCTAAATAAAATCCCAAAATACATCTTATCAAATTATAATCATAACTTTGTTCATAAATCAAACAAATGAAGTCCTTTGGTGCAAACCAAAAGGTGTTACTTGAAGAAGAGGTAAGGTTCTTCAACGAGCACTTTATTTAATTTCTTTCTACTCCCTGTAAATTATTATTATTAAATGGTTATATAATAACATCAATATCTTAAATATACTAATATGTTTTTATTTTAAGGTTTATAAATACACTAACACACACTTCCATCAAATGAGTAACGGAATCACAATTCGTGTGTACAGCGGACTACCGCCTCACGAAATGATGTCATTTGTTTTTCCTTTATCGCCTATCATGGTTGGTAATTATGTGAAATAATATTTTTATATGATATATATAATATTTATGATGTATTAATACTTCTGTAATTATTTTATAACAAATACCTTCATACATTCCATTTTTTGGGAATACGATAACAACATTTGTTGAGGTGTGGACTGTCGCCTCCTCAAACCAATGTCATTCGTTCACACTTTAAATATAATTTATTGAGGACGGTATTAATAACAATATATGATATAAATGAAATAATTGTGATATTAATAACATAATTATAAATTTTTAAATATAAATATCATTTTTTTCTTTCCATCTCACACACTAAAAAAGTGATAATGTCATCCATGGATGTGTGGACTACTGCCTCCTCAAAGCGATGTGATTCTTCCTTTTTAATAATCACATCACAAAAATGATATATATAAGTATATATAATTAAATATTATTTTATTTGTGATATAATGGTTATTCTAGTAAGATAAACATTACTTATCTTCTTTCAATAATGATCATTGAAAAATAGGAACATTACTCATGTGTACATACGGCATGTCATCACTATGACCGTAACATTGGTTCATTTTTCATAATAGTATTTATTGTTTGATTTTAAAACTATAATTGATGTAAAAAAATTGACAATTATTTCATGGTTATTATCTGGATATGTTTAAATAATTCCCTCATCAACCATAGCTGACCAATCAAAGTCAGTTTTCACACATAAGCCGATTATGGTCAAATCATCCAACTTAAACATTACTGATTAAGTAATTGTATATAAATTGTTTATAAGTTAAAAAAATGTAATAATAAAATTTTAAAAGTTTATTAAGAATTTAAATAATTAACATATATTTTTTATTCAAGAAGATATAGGACAAGCATGATGAATCAGACTCAAGGTAAAGGGTTTCTTAACTCATTTTCCATTCACTGGGTTAAACTTCTATTTCATTGGTTATATTATGCCAAGAAAATGTGTGAAATGACCTAAGATTGTAGTATTCTATAATTAAACTTTTATTGTGTGGATTTACATTTTTCACACATAATTATTTCATTGATTTATTCTCACTCCAATGATATGATCTTTGTAAGGGGTTTCGTCCCAATTTACATTTCATTGAGACTTATTTATTATTATGCACCTATATTATTTTATATTGTTCATATAATTCCCATGAATTTATTTTATTATTATTTTACTAAAATTTATGGGGATTTAAATGTCCATTTTAGGTTTTATCTTTCATGGGGTTTTCGGTTTAAAAAGTTATTAAAGCGGTAACGGATTTTTGTCACAATTTTCCTTCTTTGCGACATTTTTTATATTATACACCTATCTTATTTTATGAGGTGTATATACATACCCATTGACATATCATATCAAGAATTTATTTATTATAATTCTATTCAATGTTATCTTAAATTTTATTCCTTCATGGGGATTATGACTCAAACGTTTCAAAGTGGTATTGGATACTTTTAATGTTAATGATTATTTTCCTCAAGAATGTTTTTAATGATATTTTAAGGGAATTTCAATTCAGGAGTTGACAAGGTCCATAAGGAGGGTAAATTACTCAAGAAGAATAAAGGGAGAGAACGCAAGGACTAATCATTCCTACCGAAGCCGATGGAAACACGTTCAGGTAAAAAATCTAAGCCAGGTGAGAAGGAAATGTCATCTGCCATGGTTGTCATTCAGGAGGATTCTTAGGTTTTGTCCAAGGGGAACAATAATGAAATGGGAAGAGCTACTAAAACGGAAAAGAACATAAAAGAACCTAGCATTTGCTCCGAGGAGGACATGGTAGAGGAATTTATGTATGTTAATATCCCACAGGAAGAGGCTGATATGATGGGAAGACCTATCAAAGTGGAGGTCAATAGAGAGCAGGCTAAATGGATTGAAAAATAGGATTTGATTCTAATGAGAGGTTTCAATGATCAAAAAATCATCAAAGAAGAATATATCCGTACATGAGACAAAATTCCAAACTGATTTGAAGACGTTATTGGGGAAGATCCTGATGCTAAGGTATGGCTAATGAGTTTGAATCTGTATAGGGAGGAAAGAACTAATAGGCTAAGGCTATGCTTTGGTAACTTTTCATTTTCTTATGAGGCTTCACCTCTGGACTGATTGGGTTTTTCTCTCACGTGCTTTTAAAGTGTTTTGGCAGGACTTTTGGGTAGTCTACGGGTCAGGGGGCTAATAACGTCAGGATATGGTCATCTTTATTCTGGTTTTCTTTGACGTCCTTGGGGGTGGATCCTAGAGGTCCATCTTTTTTATTGAAGGCTAGGTGAATCTCTAGTTTTCCAACGGGAGGATTTGGGTCAATGTTGATGGTCACGTTGGGGGACACTCAAGGTAATCCTTGGTGGATTTGGCCAGCCTTTCTGATGTTCTTGCACCCTGGTTCATGGTTCCTTTATCATGGTTTGTGGTTTTTGGTGTTATTTTTTTTTGATGAATGTGGTTGTTCTGGTCTCATGTAGTGGGGTACCGGGAACCCATAAACCGGCTTCTAAAAATGAAAAAAAAAATTTGATTAAAAAAATCCTATTTCAAAAAGATTGTTATGGAGCCCATTTATTCTCTTTTGTTTAATCATGTTTAAAATATATTTTTTTGTAACCAATTTCTTTTCCGTGGGTTAATAATGTTCTAAAGATATTTTTATGGAACTAATTTCTTTTCCACGGGATAACCATGTTTTGAAGAGATTTTTATAAAACCCATTTATTTTCAATGAGTCAATTATTTTTAAAAGATATTGATACGAAATCCATTAATTTCCCATTATTTTATCAATTTTTTATGATTTTTATGATGAATTTTTTTTTCATGGTACTTTAGAATTATATGAAATGGTTGATCCCAATATAGCTTATATGAAGATTTGATCCTCATTATAGCTCATTGAAAAAAGGTGAGCCCAATATAGCATATACAAAGGGTGATCCCTATTATAGAGCTCTAATTTATTGGGTTATGATAATGTTGGAAGTTGGTCATATGGTTATTCTAATTGAAAGGTTTTGGAATGGTTTTGAAAGGGTTTTATTAAAGTGGTGTTCTAAGTTACCAAAAAGAGTTTTAATTGCTTGTTATGAGTTAATAAGGTTTATATTTATCAAGATTGATATCACATGGATTTGATTATTGATTATAATGAATATTACCTTTTCCATGTTTTTATATTTGATGTTCCAGGTATTGATGGGTATGATTCCTTTTTTGATTCACTCATGAACTTTGATTGTGTCATCAAACCCTTTTACACTCTTATTCTCATTGATTACATGCAATTATTAATGCTTATCTTTACCCTTATTGAGTATCTGATCTTTCCCTTATTATTTTTCCATTTCAAATTTTTTAAATAATGAAGTTTAATTAGTTATTACTCTAAGGTATTTCATATGGATTATGATGATGTATTAATGTGAAAAAAATATGGGTTAAGTGGGATAAATTCTCATTTAAAGTCATGTGAATTATTTATGTCAGAGTATTTCCTAATTATATAAAATTCTAAACCTAAAAGGTCCTCTATAATTTATGTGATCCATGTTTTCATTTTGATGTTTTAAGGATTTGATGAAAAATATTGGGTCACAATTATCAACATCATAGACAAAAATGTAAAGTTATAGATTTCAGCATAGGATCTGGGAGTACGGGTCCTGACGTGTTATAGTTTTAGTCAATAATTCAATTTATTTCACTTTGAGAATCTTTTCAGGTTTATAGTTTTATATCATTATTTTATAACACATATATAAAAGAACCATATATTATAATTGTACACTTTTGTATCCATTTTTTCCATAATTTAAAACTTTTAAAATAAAACATGATTTATTTTCGTGAAAAATCTTCATGAACTTAAACTTGACTTTTTCATTTCCCTTAATCATCCTTAAACCCAATGATTTTTTTAAAAAAACATGGTATGAGCATAAAAATCTTAGTAAGGGACATAAAAAGGAAATAAAATTTTTATTCTAGTGAAAAAAATGAAGACCCATGAAATTTTTACCTTTATCATTAAATTTCTTTGATTGTATGAAATAAAATTATTTTACATGAAAAACATACACATTTTTTATAAAATAAAATCTTTAAAACCCATAGAATGATAATAGAAACTATTTTAGGAAACTAAGAGAACAAAATTCATAACTCATTTTAAACCTGTGTCAGAAGTAACTGGATACCAATTAAATCCATAGAATAAAACATATGGTAACTCCCTCTTTATTTTCTATTAAGACAAGGAACATTACCTAATACATTATAGTTCTATTTAGGGTCACCCATTGTATAATCTATATTGAGCTCACTTGACTCAATTTGGGTGAACCCATCATATAGGCTATATCTAGGTCACCTATTTCTTATATAATTCTCAAGTACCATAACATAAATAAAACATTTTATTATTTCAATTTTTCATGAAAAAACATTTGAAAAACTCTTTTAAACTCTTATGTGTATCACTTTCAGATATCAAAATACACTTTTCTTTTAAAACCCCATTTTTAATACCAAAAGACCCTTTTCTTTTAAAAACCCATTTTCAATACCAAAATACTCATAAAAAGTGAAAGAGGTTTTTTTTAAGAAAACATGAAATCTTATAAAGGAATTAAAACTTCAAATAATGGTTATAGCCGCGATAAAAGTCATTTTTTCCATATATGTTAAAATAAAACATTCCTTTTATCTTTTTGTTAAGACGTTTCATATAAAACATGTATAAAATTACTTTTTAGGTATTCTGAAATAAAGTCAAAAATATATAAAATTTCCTTTATAAATATTTTATTTCTATATAAAAACATTAAAAAATCATTTTAAAAATATGTACATGGAAGAGAAAAAAGATGGAATGAAAACATTAAAGATAATTTTTTTAAAATAAAGTCCCTTAACACTTTGGAAAAATTTTAATTGTAAGAACAATGAACAAATAACATTAAAAAACTTTAAATAGAATAAAAATCGATAAAATCATGATATAAATTTTCAATGTGGTTTTATTTACTCATTATAAATGAATATAGGGTCATAACATTGGGATATGTCTCAAAGAAGAAAATTGATATGAAGTCCCTTACCTCGAGTTCGATTCATCGTGTTCATTTTGTATCTTCATAAAAAATAAACTTATGTTTATTGTTTACTTGATAATAACCTTTTTCAAGTTTATTATTATTTTTATTTCACTTATTACCATATTATATATAATAACTTAATCAATTAGTTTACGTCGGGTGTTTCAATGATATTTGGCTTATGTGTCAAAAACGACTTTGGTTGGTTGAATATTCGTCAAACAAATCATTAATTCAACATATCCAAAATAATAATCATGAAATAATTATAATATTTATATATTATATATATTTTGAAAACCAATTATGAATTTTGGTTATAAAAAATGAACTATGTCACAATCATAGAGATGGTAAGTTGTGCATATATATGAGTAACATTTCCATTTTTCAATGATCATTATGGAAATAAGTTAAGTAATAATTTATACTTCCATAATAATAATCATATCATAAATACCATTTTATTTCATTAAATACACTTATATGTATCATCTATATTTTTTTGTGATGAAAACAGTATCACATCACTTCATAGAGGTAGTATTCCACACGTACACACGAACAACATTATCATTTTTCAATTTAAAAAATAAAATGATATATTATATTTTAAGAGTGATAAATATGTCATAAATATAATAATTATTTCATTTGTATTACATATATTCATTAACATTATCCTTATTTCCTTCCCTGTAAATCATTAGTGATAAACAAATCACATCATTTTGTGAGGCGGTAGTCCGTCGTACACACGAGTGACGTTATCGTATCCCCCATGGAATAGAAAGTAAGAAGTTATATATGATATAATAACTTAAAAAGTATAAATATTATAAAAATATCATATATATATACTTTAAACCCATCATTATAACAAGTTGTGATAGACAATTATGGAAAATTAATGACATCAATTCGTGAGGCGGTAGTCCACCAAACACACGAATGGTGATTTCATATCCCATTTGATGGAAGAGGAGATGGATTTAGATTAAAAAATTAAAAAAATAACATATATATATATATGGGATATAATTTTTTATTATATAATAATAATTTAATAATATTTTAATGATGTGGAAGAAGAAATAAAATAAAATACTTGGTTAAGCATGATACCTCTTCTTTGGAAAACTTCCTTAGATAAGAATCAAAATACTTCTCAGGATAGATTTATTATCAAAATAAAGGTTTTATGTCATTTTAGGGAAGTTTTAAAGTTATTTGGGTATTTATTGACCAATAAAAATGGATTTAAAGGTGGTAATAGGAGAGGAGTGAGGTGGACTTTTATAAGTGAGGTGAGTGGCACACTTGTAATTTTTTGAAACTAAAAAGGTGAACCCATATTTTTTACAAGGAAAAAGGCTCCAAATGGGCCATTATTGAGTATTAGACATTATAAGTTCTAAATATGGTGATAAAATATATTTTAGGGATTTTTTAGGTCATTTTAACCCTAATCTTTTTATCTTAACCCCCAGTAAATCCGTTTTTACCTTAATCGTGATAATTATTTTTTACTGTTTTCACTATTAATTATGGTAAAAAATTAAGTTAAAATTATATTATTATATAAATTATTTTTTTTCAAAATATTTAATAAATTTTCAAAAAATAAATTAATATAAGTGTAAATTGTTAATTTTTAATTAAACCCCTCAGACGGGACGAAAAAGCAGATTTTGAGGAAGTGTTTTCTTCAAGAAAAATTTGATCTTATATTAGCTCTATGATTAATAATAATAATTTTATGAATATTTATTAATATTTATTTATATATAATATATAAATTTAATTTAAAAAATTCCTCATTGTATATTATGTTAATTAATCAAAAAGGAGAAACATTATGCACGTTAAAACAGTTTTCATAAGATCCTATTTTTATACCAAAAAACAAACTTATTCTAAAATCCAATATAAATTTTATTAAAAAGTAATTAGGTGGATTTAATATAACTAAATAATACATATGTTACTTTAAATAATATTCCAAACATAATCATATTTTAAATTACTTAATTTATTGAATAGAAATTACTTTTTTACAAAAATCGGTATTTTCACTATTCACTAAAAATCAGTATTTTCTAAAAAATACCAAAATTTAACCCTAATTAAATTTTTATATGATGATTTAAAAAATATATTCGTTTTTTATAATTATATTCTAAAATTTATAAATTAAAATTTTAAATAAAACCTTTTAATAGAAGAATTTAATTAAAATGATTTCTTTTTTATTTAAAAAATTACTTTATATTTTGATAATAAATATTACTATGTGAATAAACATTAGAGTTATTTATTACCTCATTTAATTGGTTTTTAAAAGGTATATACTTCTCCCAGGGTTCATACTATGGTGATATTCATCCCCTGAGTACATACTTAGGTGAATTCTTCACCCAACTCTCTACTAGGGTGACACTACGCCCTGCCCTTCTACTACGAATAACCATTTTTCTAGATCCATACTAGGGAGATCCTCCTTGACTATCCTCCTAATATTTATAAACCTTATCTCATCCCTACACATGGTAAAACCACATCCTAACTCCATCACTATGATTCTATATCCCCTTAGTTTCATTGTGGATCCCACTTCTACCTAGGTTTCCTTCCTAGACAGCCATCTTTCCAGTACTCTTCTATGGCCTACCAAAATGCATGATCAAGTCTTATTGAATGTTATAGTTACCTACGTTGATCATATATCCCTTAATAATGGGACTTTTTTGGGTATTCCTCCTAAAATTATTGGACCCATAGGGTGATTACAATCATTTATCCTCTTAATAATATGGGACACTATCATGAGGATGCTTATGAGACTGTTCTTATATCAGGTTATCCATATTGGTTTCTCATGTGTTGATTTTTTCACCCTTTTATTCATTAAATCATCATAGTGACCAAGGTATTCCTATTCTTTTAAGTCCCATTTTTGTTCTTATTGATCATCTCATCCCTATCCATCTCAATGATTTTTTCACACCTAATGAGTATATAGTCTAGTTTAAGCCCCTAATCCCTTCAATATAAGGTCATATTCCACATTTTTTAATTCATACTTCATCTCCCAATAGTAAAATGGAAAAAATTATATGCATTAATAGGGAATAATATGTCTAATACAGACATAAATCACTCTTTATCTTAAGAAATGAAAGGGCTTCACAATATTTGTAAGCCTCATCCAAGCATCCTTACCATATGATATTAAACAACATGGGTTGGTCTTGTCATATGAACTTAAACTGTGTAGAAAAAACTACATGTGATTTAATTCGTATTAACAAGTATATGTAGATTTCTATCTAAGTTTAAAACCCAATATATTCATCCATATTCATAGAGTCACATCCCTTGTGGACCTATTTAACATACTCTTATTTGGGTATATTCCCTATGATACACCATTTTATCTTTATTAGGATATACTTTTGAAAGAAATAAACCCTTTATTATCATGGGTCCATGTTCCTCATAGGATCTATAACCATAACCAATTTTCTCATTAGGCCATATTCCTAAAGAGATCAACCACATTTCTCCTATGGCCATATTCCCTATAAAATCTTACATTTTCTCATTAGGGTACATTCCTTTCAAGGATGCACTAGAAAGGTTCTCCCATATGTTAGTCTCACACCAACAGTTACTAGGAACCTTTCACCTAGATATTTAGGTTGTATGAATATAAACTAAATAACATATGTCTATTCCATATAACATTGAACTACTCATAATGGACCTCAAATGCATGAACTTAAAGGGAACTTCACTAGTTCATGTATTCACAACCTTAAAATTACCCACATTGGTCATTATCACATATCCTTAAAAGTTATGACATATGTGGGTTTTCATTCCCTTTATAAGTATATGTAGGAATCCACTATCATGGACATGATACCAAAATCAGTACACCATATTTCTTTCTAATGATAATAAATTATAGATTTCCCAACTATGTGGCTTTAAACCACAATATAATCAAACAACACTGTAAAAGAGAGATAGATAACCATTTATATATACAGATGTGTTCATATCCATGCATGTTGATGATCAATCATTTTAATATGGGTAACTAGTAGTGTTATCGATGCTACTGGAAAGGATTCATAAACATGTCTTAAATCTATAAGAGACTCTTGAAGTAGGAAATAATTCTCCCTAAAAAGTTTTTTAAGAGATTAAATTCATATCTAGTCAATCAAATGTGTGATACATCATTTCATTGGTGTGTCCAAGTGACCCATTCCTCTAGAAAAGAGCCATGTAACCAGAAAATAAATGATCATGAGTCGAAGCTTTCATCAAAAATAGTGAGTATAACCAAATACCTAGTAAGCGATTGAAGATGAATTTTAAACATTTTTATAATGTATTTCAATGAATATATCCCCATCATTTTCATAATACCATGGTAAATATTTCATTTTCAATATATTAGTTAATTTTTGGACATTATTATGAAAACAACCTTAAACATATATTTTGATGATTAGTTTTACATTATGATTTTTTTTTTCATGTTCATGCCTCTAATTGACATCTTTTAATGATTATATTGTATAAGTGGCTGAAATAGACCATTAAAATATTAAAAATAAAGTTGAATTTCTATAAATTCTACCATTTAATGTAGTATTTATCCATAAGAAAATAGATGTTTCATCATCCCTGAGATATCGTATGATCACTTATGGAATATAACATAAGACCCTAAGGATACACTTGGACCCTAACATATCTTATTAAAAGAACCAAAGAAGGAGTTTCATCCCAAACACAGCCTATCAGTGTCATCTGAAGAGGTTTCAGTAGGCTAATGCTACCCTGTACTAGGTCTTCAAGTTACTCCAAAATCTAATGGATTCTATCCAAACTACCAGGGATAGTGTGGAACCTTAATATAGTATTTACACCTAATTTGTATTATATAACCATCCCAAAATAATCTTAAAACCCAACTAAAATCTATGAACTCAACCTAGATAAAAACTGTAATGACACTCTCTTGTAGGGAAGTAATACCATTTCACACATTTCATTATCTGTTAGCAACTAAAATAGTCTGTATCATCCAATATTTTTCTTATCACCACTCAATGCTTCCCATATCTGACCACCGACCAATATATTATCATAAATAATTTTTATATTATTATATTTCATCAATGTATCCCTACAAACCTATACAGGCTAAATTTATATATTTCTACTGCTACTTCACCAATAATTCCTAAAGAATCCTTTATTCATCCATAATAGAAAATAATACCAAAATCATTATGGTTTACAATGAAAAATAAATACACTTGGAATTCATGAGTATCTTATAGGGACATTATGTGATCCCATGTACTATTTGTACTACTATATCATGAATCTTATTAACAACATGGAAACATGGGTTCCATTCATAAAAAGACATTAGATAATGATTGAGAGAAATGAAACCAATGTTCTCCAAATATTATAGGTTAAGGAAAGAATACATGTTGAAGTCATATATTTTACCTAAGAAATTATGAGTAGTTAATAAAAAGAGAATCAACTCTCACGGAAGAACATTTAAAGATTCCATGTATCTAGATTATCTTGGATTTAATTTAATATACTTTATGTCGTTATCAATATGTCTACCTATTATTCCCTATTACATAGTGTAATAACCACATCCATTAATTTATTTATAGGGGATGAATCATTAAATTCTTTAACCCATAGTTTTCTTTTAATGAAATCTTTTTCTTATATCTATTCATATTCTCTATTTATAGTGAGTTGGAGCATGTAGAATATAGGATATCATCATTATATCATTAAAATACTTCAGTTCATCCCCCTTTTAATTGATAAAATCATATTTCCTTATTTATAATTCATGAAATATATAATAAATGTTGTTTTTTTTTATATTTAACTGTTATGAATAGGGACACAAGGATGGGAATCATGATTGAGAGTCTTCAATGATAGGATTTACTTCTTAAAATATGGAGTTTCTTAATATATGGGATACAAAGTCTTATGGGGGTCATGGATATTAATATTCAAATCACTAATTCACATAGAAACCAAGAAACACTAAACTTCCATGTTGGTGAAGGTGGAACTCAATTACTAACTCAATTAAAGGGTGAGTGATATGATAATTTGGAATCTATCACTATGTATGAGTGATAGTATAATTTTAATTTTTTGATAGTGATAGTATGTAGTGGAAATCCACCTATGGATCACTATTACTTTTCAAAAATGCCTCAATACTTTCACTTTTTACTTATCTTCACACAACAAAACAACACCTCCTTACTATAAATACAAGATATTGAAAGTACTAAAATATCTAATAATGTGGCATGTAAATTAGGTGATACGATGGTTCCTTAGTAGATAACATGTGGTCATCCCATTGTGTGGAATTCATAAGATAATAAATTATAATTAACAACAAACCCTTTGAAAAGGTTTGGTAAATCAATTATAGTATGGTTTCTAAGGGACTGAACTATCATTTTCTATTATTTTCAATCTCAAAAAAGTTTTCACTTATTTTTTTAAAAAATATTATTTAATTTAATTAATCTATGATGATATTCTTTGAAAATGAAATATATTCATGGAATCAATACTCATAAGTGTGAGAAGATAAAAGTGAATGGAGGAGTAACACCCAAAGATTTTGCAATATAATTTTTAAAATTAAAACTATGTTAAATAGTTTTCTCCACATGAAACATCAAATCAAAATTATACATGTCATATTATATGAAAATTATTAAGAAATTATAATATTAATAAATCCACTTGTGAATAAAAAGATAGTAATCAATTAAAATTTTGTACATTTAGAGGATAAATAATTAATATGAATTAATTATTATTTCAAAAATAATGGTTTAAAGTTTTAATAATGATTATTAGGATAATATATGATATTAAAATATATGAATTAATATTTTATGTTATTTAAATTATAAATTTATATGAAATAATATTAAGAACACTTAAAGTCTAAAAATATCATTTAAAAAAAGTAATTTTCCTTTATATTTTAATTTTAATTTAAAAGATAAATTTATAAATTTTAGAATTTTGATTTTAAAAAACTAAATTAATTTTTATTAAATATATTAATATTATAAAATGGTTATTTTTTGGGTTTTTTTTGAAATAATCAATTTTTAGGTGAATAGTGAAAATATTGTTTTTACAAAAAAATGTAAATTTATAATTTTATAAGTAATACATATAAGTTTATAAAAAATATAATTGATCAAATATGAATTTATGAAGTAAAACTATTCATTTTAAGGATGATATATTAAATTTATTAAACCTATGATTTCTATTTTAAGGACTTAAGTAATATTTTCCAATAAAAGCTGTTTTTGGCCATTCCTTTTAATTAAATAATATTTTGGTAAAATTGATTTTTTATCTATTTTAAAACCAAATAAATTTTATTTTTTATAATGAAAAAATTATAATTAAAATCAAATAAATTGATAATTTTATCATACAAAAAAAATTAATCTTAAAAATACACATTTTCTAAAAATGGGTTTTTACGCGTTACATACACTAATGTTAAAATTGAATTTTCAAACACATATAAATTTTATCAGATAAAATTTATTTAATATATTTAATAATTAGGTAAATATTATTTAATTAGTTCCATTTTACTTTTAGGCATTAAAATTAAATTACTTAGGTAAAAATTAGTTACCACGATAAAACCAAAAATGTTAAAAGTAAAAATTCTAAGATCATAGGACTTAAAAAATGTTTGAAACATGTGTTAAAATGAATAGTTTAAGTATTTTAATACTTATACCATATACCAATCCATTAATTTTTCATTTTTTATTCTTATTAACTTTTGAAACATGTTATCACTTTATATTAAGTTGAAATACTTACAAAAATACCATTCTCACCACTTATTAAGGGGGACTCTCGCCACCCCTTCAAGAACACTCAAATAAATAAGTTTCCACTTTAAAATATTCAATTTTTTCCTTCAGCTATAATCCTATTCTTTTTTCATGATCCTATAGTCACAATATATTTGCATAAGACCTCCATTTTCAAGGAATCCTCTAAAGAAAACACAAAGATTTCAATGTGAGTACTCATTTTTCTTAACTTCTTTTCCTTTTTATCTTACTTTTTCAATTATATTTTATCATTATTATATAATTAAATAAGTATTTTTTATACTAAATTTAATTATTCTAAGCTAATAACTATTAAAAACATTACCCTTTTTCTATTAATAAAAATGAAATTATTATTCCTGTGTTGTGCAGACTACCACCTTCACGAAGCTACGAGTTCCATTTTTTCAACCCCACCTCTCTTCAATAATTGTAAAAGTGAATTTTTGGAATAAATGTGAAAAAAATAATATAATTATTATTATTAAGAGTCAAATTATAATCTACCATCTACCCTTTCATTCTTTGAGAAATTAAAACGTTAACCATCTGTTGTGTGAACTACCACCTCGATAAATAAATATATCTCATTTTTAATCTATTTTATTTATTATTTATTTAAATATCCTAAAATGTTATTAAAAACATTAAAATTATCTAAATAATATCATTATTCTTCTATAATAATGATATTATTCCAAGAGAACCTACTTTCATAATCATGAGCATCCATTAATTATTGTATGTTCATGTTTAGGTTAGTCTAACCACCTTCTTGAACAGTGCTATAAAATAATATCCTGGATTACTATGAGAAATTAATTAATTATGATATATTATATAAATAAGTAAATAATTATTTTTTTATAGAATGAAAAAATTAATATTAAACTCAATAATTAAGATACTATTATTTGTTTGTTAAATATCACTAAAACATTCATGTCACCAATTTTGTTTAGAAAAACCATGAATAAAACTATAATTAAATGAAATTATGAATTTATAAAATATCATGAAACATAAATTACAATACCTTTTATGTTCTAGTAATTATGTAATTTTTTAGAATAGTTAATAACAATACTATTATTATGAAACTAGTTTAAAACAATCAGGATTACTCACACACGATATCAAAAATAGATAATAACTAACTAATATACATGTAGATAATAATTAAAAAAAATTATATAAGATTATAGATATGAATAATTTTTTGAAATATTTTGTCAAGATATTTATTTTTTCATACATTATATTCAATCACTTTAGTAGAAGATATGAATTAGGGTAAGGGGGTTCTTTGTCTCAAATTTAATTTTTTGTGAAATATTTCTTATTATGTACCATGATATATTTTATATGGTGTGATTACTAAATAATGACTATATTTTACCATATTCATATAATTAATGGTGTTTTACAATATACACTGTATTATTTATTTAAATGGATTTCAATTCAAAGAATATTAAGGTTTTAAGGTTCTTTATTAACTAAACTCCCTTCATTGAGATATAATGATTCTTCTTGAACTTATTTCTTCCAAGTTTGGTTATGTCCACCTTAAGATTTTATTTCATGTAACATTCTCTTCCTATCTATGTAAATGAAAATTTTGAATCAAATCTTCATCCTTGATGAATTACTTCCCCATAAAAATTTTATCATTGTTGAGGATAATTTTCACCCTCCTTAATGATGGTTTCCCCTACTTGTCTAAATTTTTCTTTCCCGCTAATGTTATACTTTATATTTTGAAATAAAATTATGTTTTATCTCATATAAACTTCATATTTTCCTTATAATATTTTTAAAATGAAGTTTTATTACTCTTTTTATGATGTGGGTTTTCAAAAATGTATTTCAAAATATTTTTTATCCTTTAAAAATAAAATTTTTTCTCTTCCACTCCAAATTTATTTTTGATAATGTTTATGAATTTTCATGGATATAATATTTAATTTTATTTTAAAAATTAAAAATTTTAAAAAAAATCACTTAACCTTTTTTAGAGCTTTATTTATTTTCCAAAATCCATTATTGAATATTATTTTTTTTAAAAGTAAAAATTTTCAAAAAAATCACTTCCCCTTTTTAGAAATGTGTTTTCAAAGTAACTCTAACATCATCCTTTAGGAAAAAAAAAAGAATTTTATAAAAAATGTTTTACGATTTAACTTCTATTTTAATATTTATATACAAAGGCTTTCTGTTCTTGGAAGCTATTCTTCATTAACCACCCACTAAATATTCTTATAAAATCATCTTTTAGGGTGATTGAATTCTGGGTATCAACCCTTTAAATTATTGAGGTTAATTTTAGTAATAACATATTAAAATGTTGTGAAATAAAATTTTGTTCTCATGGGTTATTTTTATATAATTAATGATTGATTTCAAGTGGCACAAATATGTATGTTTTTTATTATGTGGTGATTGGTACATATATATAAGTACATAACCTTAAATATTACATAATAGCATAAATTCATTTAGAATTCAACTTATTACATTCCAAAAGATCTTTTCAATTTAGAGTTTTAGATAATTAATACATAAATCATTCATATAAACACACAAGAATACAGAGTGGATAATAATAAAATAGTATCCATCTATTCCATAATACAAATGTTTTTAATAAAATATGAAAAATATTCACAACATTCATATTGGCTTCTTCTTTTCTCTTACCCATCCTCAAACCCTGTGAAAAAAATTTTAAAACTTATGATGATCACAAAAATATCAATAAGGGACATAAAAATCATTATTCCACGGTTACTTATAAACATAAGAAAGCATTTTCATAAAGATATTCTTATCACCCATAAATAATCATATGATTTCTTTGTGAAAACATGAGATTTTGATAAAACATATAAAATGTAAATAAAACCATATAGATAAATTAGGGAATCATTTAATTACCATAATTAGATAGTATTGTAACCATTATGGATGCCTTATTATTTTTAACCCTTGTTTATACCTTATAATGTAACTCTCACAACTATCTTATGGTGTAACCATCACACTTAAACTTGGAATAACCATTATGATCAACTTCGAACATAAACATGCCCAATGAATTAGAGGGCGATATAGGGCCCAAAATTCATCATAAAAAAATTCTAAGAACCAAAAAAACATAAAACATGAATAATTTATTCATAAAAACATTCATTTTTAATTTTTTAAAAATAAAAATTTAAAAGAGAATTTTTAAAGAAAATTCCCTAACATTAGTTTTGACTTCCTTAAAACATGTTCAAATATCATGTATAAAATTTTAAATATTTTTATTAATTTATTTTAGAACTATATTCATATTTATAATACCTTATATGATCCTTTTATAACATATTTACACCCTTTTATTAATAATATTTTGTTATTTTCATCATTTTGGGTGTGTTTATTTCATGGTTTTCATGATTGGTTCATTATGGGTTTTCTTATCAAATGGAAGAAAAACTACAGAAGTGTAAATAAATAGTAGTAATATGTTTATATAATTTTAAATGATACCATATATCGTTTTTTATGATATGAGGATGATTCATTAGATAAAACATTAATTAAAATGATTTAATTTATTTTTCCAGTTTTTACGACCATCATGAACATATATCATTTTATTTAATGTTATGTTGTAAATTAGTTCCATAAAATTAAGAAAGTTATAATATACATATTAAAATATTTTTTAAACAAAATAATGGTTTTATTACCAGCCTTGAAGGTGGTAAATGAAAATGAAAATCGACGTCCATGAAGTTGGTGAATCAACACGTCATGGGCAATGCTTTCATTTTCTAGAATAAAAGGAGAAGATGAGAGGTTTGGTTATGAAGATTATATTAACACAATAAAATTACAATAAATATAATATATGGAGTTATCATGTCACTTTTATGAGGGTAGGTTATGAGATAATAAGAAAATAAAATAAATTTAAAAGAAAACGAAGGAGGATTTTGCCTCTTGAAATTCTTCTTCTTAAGAACCTCCTTAAGGAACTTAGTTTTTTTCATTTTGGTGAGACCAGTAGGCCTTTGATGTGGGGAAGAGGATTGAGAAAGTAATTGGGAATAAATTAAAAAATCTACATGGCTTTGGAGGTGTGTGAAGAAGAGGTGGTAAGGTTGGTATTTATAGGGGAGGAGAGGGGTGTTTTTTGAATATTATATTCATTAGTTTATTATTTTTGCGCAAGATTATGAATAGTTTGAGAATTATCACTAAATATTACAAAATAATTAATTTTATTTTGATATTATCATGATTATATCAGTAATGAATTGATGAATAGTTCATTTAACTTATAATGTATATACACCGTAAATTACCATACTTTACTATTCACCAAAAATTCAGGTATTTTAGAAAGATCCCAAAGATTCACCCATAAAATTTCTCAACATGTTTAATTTAAAAATGGAATTTATTTATTGAAAATATTTTTATAAATATGATAAATTTAATTTTAAATTAAAATCATCATTTATTTGAAAAATATCGATTTTAATATTATAACTGATTTTATGACACATTGAAAAATTAATTAAGGTCTCATAAAATTATCTTATAATCATGATAGAATAAAATATTAAATTATGAGACTATTTTATGAAGATAAATTTTCTTTTAAATCATTATATTAATTATAAATTTTTTAATAAACATTTATGTATCTCAAAAATACCAACACATAATTTATCATTTTCTAAACATTAATTTAATTATTTCATGATATAAATATATTATATTTGCACTTATAAGATACAAAAATTTTATTTATACTCTCATAGGTGAGGTTACTATTCTATTATTATATATTCCTTAATTTTGATAAATACAACTTATTTCAATATACATTTATAATGAATTTAGTTATTTAATTATAGAATGAAAATAAATTATTTTATAATTACCCAGGATACTAAATTCTCCCCACCTTCTGAAAATTGCATCCACACAGTTTTTATTTACTTATTTAACAAGGTAGGATACCTTTCACTCAATCATTTTTATATTCCAATTTTTCTTCTTCAACCATGTGGTTTCTCCACAAAACCTTAACCAGGTGAATTACCTTATTCTGTAATACTTGATCTCTACTATCAAGAATCTGAATAGGATTTTCCCTATAAGAAAGGTTCTCTTCCATCTAAACTATGTGTAGGATCAAAACATGAGATGAATCTGGAACATACATTCTTAACATTGAAACATGAAAATAATTTTGTAGATTAGATAAACTCAGAGGCAAATCCACTTGGTAGGAAACTAATACAACTTTCTCTAGGATTTCATAGGGTTCAATGAACCATGGACTCAACTTTACCTACATTCAAAAATGCATCACACTTTTCCTTAGAGAAAATTTGAGAAATAAGTGATCAACTACCTTGAAATAAATATGATTCCTTCAGTTTTTCATAACTTTTCTTCCTACTCTGAGCTGTCCGCATATATTGTTGGATCATATTTACTTTATTAGTCACTTCCTCTACTAATTCTGGTCCCATAAACATTTTCCCCCGACTTTATCCAAAACTTCTAGAGTTCAACACCACTTTCCATAAAATTCATTAAATGGTGTCATTTGTATAATGGAATGAAAACTGTTATTATAAGAAAAATCAACTAAAGAAATATGTAGACCCCAACATCCCTAGTAATCCATTAAACAAAATCAAAGAATTTCCTCCAATGTCTGAATTGTTTTCTTGGTCTGTCCATCATATTGAGGATGAAAAGCAATGCGGAAATTTAATTTAGTTCCCAACAACTTCTAAAGGCCTTTCCAAAATTTATAATTGAACCTATGATCATGGTCAATTAAAATATAGAGAGGAACACCATGTATCATAATAATCAATTTGAGGTACAACCAAAAAAATTGATCTAAATATAGAGTATCATGAATATAAAAAAAATGTGTAGATTTAGTTAGTCGATCAACAATAACTCAAATCACATTATCACATCAAGAAGTCATTGGTATTCCCACCATGAAGTATATGGATATATTTTCTCATTTCTACTTCAAAACTAAAAAAGGTTGAAGCATCCCCTTTGGTAGTTTTCA
Source organism: Viscum album (assembly GCA_963277665.1). Lineage (NCBI taxonomy): Eukaryota > Viridiplantae > Streptophyta > Magnoliopsida > Santalales > Viscaceae > Viscum > Viscum album. The sequence goes on along the minus strand of OY728165.1, from coordinate 1,787,287,083 downwards.
CACTTATTTAACCTATTAAAAAGTGAAAAATTTTATTATTAAATGAGAAATATCTCTTTTTATTCCATCCCACAACAAATACTCTCAAAGGTCTCTGTAAATCTTAGTGTTTTTAAGATAAACTAAAAATGGAGAACTATGGGATTAACTTAATAACTTTTTCTTCAAATTTGAATCATAAGTCACACATAATCTCTTCCCAAATATCAAAATACAATATTTATCAATGTTAAATTCTAGAAAATCACCCTTTTCACCAATTATACCTTTTTTGTAACTCATGGTCTTACATCTACGATTTTTTAATTATTTTTGATAGATATGATTGCATTAACACCTAAAAAATAGAGGAATTTCCCACACCAACAACTTCCAAGAAAAAATTTATCAAATCATTAATCAATGGGTCATGTTCCAAACATAACATGTTTAATGTTGCATGATGTTTTTGATTCAAGGCATGTTTCACTTTTTTTTATTTTCCAAGATGGTAATTGATCATGAAATCATAATACTTTATCAGTTGCAAATATATTCTCTACCTCATGTTCAATTCCTTATGAGTAAATATATACTTAAAAATTTTATGGTTAGTATATATTTCATATTTGGATCCATATAAATAATGCCACCAAATTTTCAAAGTCAAAAACACAGATTCTAATACCAAATCATGTGTGGTATAATTTACCTCATTAGGTTTTCTTTGTCTTTAAGAATAATCAATTACATTATCATTCTAAATTAGAACACAAACAATTCCCTTCAATGAATCATCATTGTAGATGAAAACTCTCAAATCCAAAACAAAATAATTCACCAATCTTCTTTTAAATTATTGAAAACAAACATCAAATTCTTTTTTCCAAATAAATTTAACCCATTTTCATGTTAAATTAGTTTGTGTGTTTGATAACTGTGAATTTTTTTTAACAAACCATAAATAATATCATATTAATCCAAGAAAATTAAAAATCTCAATAACATTTGTAGGTCTCGGACAATCATAAATCACTTTTTTTATAGGATCAAATGTTATACCATCCTTATTTACAATGTTCCCAAGAAAATAAATATGTTTCAACCAAAAATATCATTTTCTAAATTTCACATATAAATTCTTTTCTTTAAGGTTTTTCAAACCAATATTTAGATATTTTTAATGTTCCTCATGAATTTTTTAATAAAAAAATATCATCATTAAAAAAACAAAAAACTTATAAAAATATTCATGAAAGATTCAATTCATAAGATCCATAAATATATGAGGGGAATTTTTCAAACCAAAGGGAATAACAACAAACTCATAATAAAAATATCTAGTTCAAAACACTATTTTTAGAATGTCATCCTCCTTCACCTTCAGCTGATGGTACCTGGATCTAAATTCAATCTTGGAAAAATACTAAGCTCCATGGAGTTGATCAAAAAAATCATCGATATGAGGCAGTGGATACTTATTCTTAATAGTAATGTTATTCAAAGATCTATAATCAATGAAAAGTCTCATGGAACCATATTTCTTTTTAATGAAAAATATAGGAGCACCCCATGGTGAAGTGCTAGGACAAATGACACCTTTATCAAGAAATTGTTGTAACTCCTTTTTCAATTCTAAAAGTTTTACTTGAGCCATTTGATAAGGGTATTTTGATATTACCTTAGCATCAGGAACTAAGTAAATATTAAACTCAACCTCCTGATCATGTATAACACTAGGAAACACATCAGTAAAAACATTTAGATATTCATTTACAACTATCACATCATTAATATGAAAAAATCAGTAGTTTTCAACAATAAATGAAAGATAACTTTCATTTCTATGTTTTAAGAATTTATCAGCTTCCTGATATGTTATCAATAGTATGGGTTCATTCTTGTATACAAACTCAAACTCTTTATAAAAAAAATTAGCTCTACAATCAATCATTGCATGATAAAAAGAAATTCATTCCCTACCCATAATAACATCAAACTATACTAAGAGAAACATAAAATGGTTTTTAGGTAATTTCTTTCCATAGATAACAATAGAAAGATTATTATAATTCCATTTTTCCTTAATATTTCCCCTTAGTTTTTTTACCATAAGTTCCGATTTCATTTATTGAGGTGAAATTTCCAATTTATTAAAAAAATTCTATAAAATAAATGGAAGTGTAGACCTCTTATAAAACAAGACATAATATACCTGATACCACTTCATTAGGTGTCCAAAAATCTAATGTAGTGGTTATAAAGGTTTTCACTAAACCTATCTTCTTATGGTCTGGTTACTTCCCATCATTCAGATATTTCTTTGGCGATGTATTCTCATAATGAACCATGTTACCACATTGAAAACACTTTAAATATTTCTTATCAAAATTAAACATAAGATCGTTTTCATTCCAATATTGGGCCATATTCTCGAACTTACCATATCAGAAAAACTTTCTAATTTTGTTAAGGCATTCCCTAGGGTGCTTTTTATCACACTTATCACAAACTAGTAACCAGATTTTCTTAACTTCATATTTCGTTGATTTATTCTTACCCATTTCCTTCCATCTGGACCTTTCATTCTTCTTGTTTTTAAAGTAAATGTAATCATCAGTAAACTCCATTTCTACCCTATCAACACATTGAACAAGTTTCTCATAACTTTTTAATTCAAAGAAATCTAATTCCCTTCAATATCTAGGCTTCAATCCTAACTAAAAATGATTTATTTTACTATCAAAATCTTGAATAATATTTGGAGCATACCTTTCCAATCAGGTGAATTTTTCTTTATAGAAAGACACTGAATCTTCCCCCTTTTTTCAATTTTAAGGAATTTTTTTCCATTATAAGTCAAACCACGTTAGGAAAATATTTTTTCAAGAAAAAGATTCTTAAATTCATCATATTCCAAGGAATTAATCTCCTATCTATCTCTGATATTCTTGACCATTGACCACCACTGGCTAGATTCACATTCAAAAAGGTCAAGAACAAGACTAAACTTTTGATTATATGAACATTCCATGACATAAAATATATTTTTAAGATTTTTAATCCACCCTTCATCTGCCACTAGGTCAGATGATCCACTGAAAGCATGAGGGTGTTGCCTAATAAAATGTTCCACTGTAGTCATATTCTATTATGGTAAGTCTGGTTGTTCTCTTGCATAGATTACACCACCATATAAAGTCATCTTAAACTGATCCATTATAATCACAAACTACTCAGTTCTAATTCCTATCATTTTAGGTGGGGGAATAGGAAAGATATCATTCTCTTAGTGCCTTCCCACATTATCTTCCCTATTTCTTCTGCGGAAAACCATTCTGAATAGGCATATCTTAGATGATTCAACATGGTAATATTTAAATTATATATCGTTTCAACTTAACCATAATATAAAAATCATTTATGGTATTCTATTAACACCATCCTAACACCTAAAGTTATCTAAACCATGTTCTGATACCAACTATAAGGACCTGACCATAAACATTACATAATATAGTAAATTCATTTAGAATTCACATTCCTACATTACCAAAGATCATTTCAGTTTATAGTTTTAGATAATTAGGATATAGACCATACATATCAACCAACAAGAATACAAATAGGTTAATACTAAAACAATATCCATTTATTTTATAATACAATTTTTTTATTAAAACATGAAAAATATTTACAATATTCAGCTTGGTTTCTTCCTTTATCTTACCCATCCTTAACCCCTATGAAAATAATTTTGAAACTTGGGATGACCAAAAAATCTCAGTAAGGGACATAAATAAATTAAACCATTAGTCCATTAATACTTATTAACATAAGAAATTATTTTCACAAAGATGTACTTCTCACCCGTAAAGAATCATATACTTAATTTGTGAAAACATGAGATTTACATAAAACATCTAAAACATATATAAAACCATATAGGTAACTTATGGAATCATTTTATTACCATACTTACATAAGATTGTAACCCTTATGGCTAACTTATGATTTTTAACCCTCATGACTACCTTGCAATATAACCCCCATAACTACCTTATAGTGTAACCATCATTGTTACACTTGGAATAACTATTACGGTAAACTTCTAACATAAACATACTCAATGAATTGGAGGGAGATATAGGTCCTACACTTCATCATAAAAAATTCTCAATAACCTTAAAAAATCATAAAACATGAATACTTTCTTCATAAAAACATTCCTTTTGAATTCTCTAAAAATGGAAATTTAAAAGGTCATTTTTAAAGAAAATTCCCTTACCTCAAGTTTGAATTCCTTAAAACGTGTTAAAACATCCTGTATAATGGTTTAAATAGTGGTATTAATTTATTACAATAATATATTCATATTTATAATACCTAATATGATCCTTTTATAACATCTTTCTATCCATTTATTAATAATACTTTGTTATTTTCATTACTTCAGATGCATTTATTTCACGGTTTCCATGATTGGTTCATTATGGGTTTTCTTTTAGAATGGAATAAAAACTTCATAAGTGGAAAGAATATATATTAATATTTTTTCAGACATTTAAATGATACCATATATCATATATTTTTTTGATATTATGATGATTCAATAGATAAAATATTAATGAAAATGATTTAATTTATTTTGGCGGTTTTTATGACCATCGCAAACTTATATCATTTTATTTAATGTTATGTATATAAAAAAGCTACAGAACATTAAAAAAGTTATAATATACATATTAAATTATTTTTTACCATAATAATGGTTTTATGATCATCCTTGAAGGTGGTATAGGAAAATGAAAATTCGACACCCACGAAGGGGGTGAATTGACAAGTCACGAACGATGCTTTCCTTTTCTAGAATAAGAGGAGAAGATGAGATATTTGATGATGTATATTCCATTAAAATAATTAAAATAAATTAAATTTAAGATAATAGAGTTATCATGTCACATGTATGATGGGATTTTAAGAGATAATAAGAAAATAAAATAAATTTATAAGAAAACAAAAGATGATTTTACCTCTTGAACTTATTCTCCTTGAGAACCTCTTTAAGGCACTTAATTTTGGAATTTTGGTGAGAACAGAAGGTATTGGGTGTGGGTAAGGTTTTTGGGAAGGTTATTGGGTATAAATTAAATAAGATACATGTTTTTGAGGTGTGAGTAGAAGAGGTGGTGAGGGGTGTTTTTTGAATATTTTATTCATTAGTTTATTATTTTGGATCAAGACTATGAATAGTTTAAATATTATCCCTAAATATATTAAAATAGTGAAGGGTATTTTGAGATTATGGTGATTAAATCATCTAGGACTCAAGTAATAGTCTATTTAACTTATCCTGTATATATACCTTAAATTGTTGTATTTTACTATTAACTAATAATTCAAGTATTTTAGAAAAATCCCAAAAAATTAACCCTTACCATTTTTAAATGTGTAGAATTGAAAAATGGACGCCTTTTTTTGAAAATAATTTTCTAAATATGAGAAAATTAATTTTTTATTAAAATCATCATTTATTCAAAAAAAATATTGATTTTAATACTATAATTGATTTTATGACACTTATAAAAATTAGTTAAGGTCTTCTAAAATTATCTTATAATAATAATAAAACAAAATATTAATTTATGGGTCTATTTTATAAAGATAAATTTTATTTTAAATCAATATAATAATTATAAAATTATAAATAAACATTTATATTTCACAAAAATACCAACACTTAATTTATTATTTTCAAAACATTAATTTACTTATTTAGTGATATAAATATATTATATTTTCACTTATAAGATACATAAATTTTATTTATACTCTCATAGGTGAGGTTGTGTAACGTCCCAGATTCGGTTTCCACCCAAGGGGTGACCCGTACATGGTTGTCCCAAGACCTCAAGTTCATTTCCCCAAATTCTAGAGGCTATCGACTAGCAGTGAGGGACAAGGTCTGATAATGGGGAAACTATTCCTTCATTAGTATAGTATACACTATAGAATTAATAATAAAACAATATTGGAAGTAGTAATACCATACAACAGAATTAAATAGCAAAATAATGATAGTAATAAACAACTAGATCATATATATATGTGTGTGTGTGTGATGCATGTCATATGTGTCTAGTAAAGCATCCAAAATATGTCACAAAGATGGAAATAAAATAAAATCCAATATAAGTAAATAACAAGTAAAATCCAACAGCATCGCAAGCCTCAGCTTGGCCCATGCTTTGCAACTCCAACAATAATCTAGTACCTGATGAAGAAGGGATCTTACAATTATCTATGCATACAATCATATAATCTACTTGGGTCTAAAACCATGACCCAAACAGGGTGTGATACGAATCCCATTAGGCAACCACCAAAATATCTATTCCTATCTTTCAGTGAATATATATAGCAGGTAATATGAAAAAATGAAGCAATAAACTAGGATGTACTCAAAAGTAAACAATGTTATAGTTTTCAATTACATTCATTTAACATTTATTATTCATTTTTTTAATCATGTAACCCTGGGATCTAGCCTAAGCTCTGTATCCCTCGTGTAAAGTAACAAAACAGATGTCTCAAAAGACCATCTAATCAATCAAGTAAGACTGAATCCAAGTTTTTGATTTGTCTTGGAAAACTCATCACAATCATTCAATTATTCAAAATAACCCTCTGGGAATGCTCTCATGGTCTAACCCTTGGTCTAACATATCATCAATTCATTAAATAACGACCATCTGGGAAAGATCTCATGGTCTAACCCCTCGGGTCAATCATCTACACCAAGGCTCTCACAGTCTAGTGTAAATAATCTGGAAGTCCCCTCAGTCTTCTTAGTACAAGACTCTAATGGTCCATTGAAAAAAAAGTAGCACACATATCATATCAAGGAAAATAATCTGGAAGTCCCCTCAGTCTTCCTGGTCCAAGGCTCTCACGATCCATTGGAAAAATAGCTTGCATATCGTATCAAATCAGCTCATGTAATCTATAACTACTACATAGATAAAAATTTGCAATGAATAACACATGTATTTAACATAATCAAACTTCATCCTAATCAAAAAAGGCATGTAAAACAATGTATGCCTCAAAGGAAACCTAGACTAACTGGTCATAAACAATCAAACAAGGTAAAAACACCCATGGGGTGTCCCTTAGACAAGGTATCTAACCTTACACATAAGCAAAAACCATTTATCAATCAATCAAACCATAGTAGGTAATGACAAGGTTAAATTATAAATCAATCAATACCCAAAACTTGGGCATGTGGCACTTATAGCATATATAATCCAAATACAAACAATGAAAAGAACAAACCACCTACGTCGATGTTGTACGATTGATATACTTGAAATTCGGTCCTTGAATTAGCCTAGATCGGTGTAGATCTACAAAAAGGTTAAAATTTCCCAACCTTCAATAACTCACAAGAGGGGATTAATTAGGAAGAAGGGATCAAGAGGGTTTGAGAATTCACTAGTGGGATTCCAATGCACCTGACGGTGTCTCAATCAGAGCTCATATGGAGAATTGGGGGTTCAAACTTCATTGATTGTTATAGAGAACTCTTGTAAGAAAAATGGAGGGATGAATATGGTTCCAGATATGAGACACAAACCACCTCTGATATATCAAATAAAAAGAAACCTACACGGAGTGTTCATTAACACTACACCTTGTTCAGTAGCCTCAACTGGCCCCTGACTTAAGCGGGTCCATCAGGTCACCACATGGCCATGTATTTGGCCATTACACAGTAAAAACATGACTGTACATGGCATGCTAGGTTCATGAAAAGTACACATAAGTACACAGTTTGTACTTAGAAAATCCTTTTTTTATTATTTTCTCTCAAAACAACCCAAAAACAAGATACATACCTGAAAATAAGATCTGATTTCTTACAAACATCCCTCTTAAAGCAATTCATCCCTGAATTTCCCTTCTAAGGGTGGTAAAGAAGAATCTGTGAATAACTCTAGCCACTATGATTGAACATCGACCTCCCACTCCCAAGTCTCTTCCTGGACTCACATGTGCTTCCATATCACCCATACTAGAGGAATATACCGACCAGATAGACCCTTCATGTTGCGATCCACAATCCAAATAGGGTGCTCCTCGAAGGATGTATCCACCTCCAACTTGACCTCCTCAAGTTGAAAAACATGAGAAAGGTCTAGAAAGAAATTTTGTTGCTGAGAATCATGAAAGATGTCATGCATAGCTCGGTACCTCTGAGGTAACTACAACCAATAGGAAACCAGCCCAAATCTCTCTAAAACCTCAAACAGCCTGAAATATCTCAGTGAAAGATTCCCCTGTCTCCTAATACTCTTGTGTCCCAACCTCAGTGTGACACATAGGAAAAACTGATCTCCAACCATGAACTTCATAGGTTATCATCATCGATCAGCATAATATTTCTGGTGAGATTGTGTAATAGCCATCCTCTTATGAATCAACTCCACCTACTTAGTGGTCTCTTGGACAATACAAGGTCCCATCATAGTTGCCTCTCCTACCTCCAGCCAACATAGGGTGACTGGCATGGCCTACCATACAAGTCCTCATAAGGTTCCATATTAATCTTTGCCTAAAAATTATTATTGTAGGAAAACTCAACCAAGGGTATGTGTCTCTCCCAAGATCCCCCTAAATTTAGGACACATGCTTGAAGCATGTCCTCCAAAACCTGAATTGTGCACTTAGACTATCCATCTGTCTAGGTATGGTAATTTGTACTCAGAAGAACATGTGTACCCAAATCCCTCTATAGTCCCTTCCATACATGATAAGTAAACTAGGTGTCTCTATCTAAAATGATAGAGTTCGAAAACCATATGAAAACATACTATCTCTTGCATGTAAAAATTTCCAAGATCATCAACACCGCAGGTTTCCTTGATCAGAAATAGACATGAAAAGTTTATGAGTCTATCAAAAACAACCCATACAACATCATTTCCTTGAGGTGAACTTGGTAAACCTGTCACAAAATCCATCATGACTTCATTATACTTCCACTTAGGAATTTGTAACTACTGTAATAGCCATGTCAGTCATTGATGCTCTGTCTTCACCTGCTGATAGGTGGAACATCTCATAACAAAACCAACTATGTCTCTCTTCATGTCTAGACACCAATACTAATGATGTAGATCTCGATACATATTTGTGACACCTGGATGAACTGCACATACTAAGGCATGAAAATATCACAACAAATCCTCGTGTATGTCTTCTAACACCCATGCACACCCATGAAAATGGAAAACCTCATCCTTACCTATAGTCCACCCAGGAGTAGGTTCCTCACCTTCCACACTCACCCGTAGGACTAGGCCTTCAGAATCTGATAGCTGCCTCATTTTCACTCCATCCAGTAGAATAGAGGTAATGGGTATAGAAGAAAGAAACGTCTGCCCTTATTTTTTGTGCACCTCTAAATTCATCTCAGAGAATAGATCCATAATCTTCCACTCACTACCGGCCTCCTGAACTTCCTGCATCTGAGTCCTCATGCTCAATGCATCATCCATTGTGTTTCCTTTCTCATGCATGTAGGCAAGCTCAAAGTCAAAAGACTGAAGTTACTCAACCCACCTTCACTATATCAAATTCATATAACGATGAGTAAAGATATACTTGAGGATTTTATGGTTAGTGTATACCACAAAATGCTCTCCCAAAATATAATGTCACCAATAGCACAAGGCTTGAACTACTGCGGCTAACTCAAAATAGTATGTAGGGTAGTTCCTATCATGTGGCCTCAACTACTGAGACCCATATACAATGACTCCTTCCCCCTACATAGGCACTGCTCCCAGCCTGATACCTAATGCTTCACATTAAACGGTGTAACTCTTACTTGATTTTGGACAAATCAGTATCGGTGTTAAAGTCAATCTCCCTATCAGCTCCTAAAAAGCTGAATTGCAGGAATCTGTTCACAAGTACTTTTCACCCTTCTTAGTCAGGCTTGTCAGTGGCGCTGCTAAGCATGAAAAGTCCAAAATAAAGTGTCTGTATTAACCATCCAATCCCAAAAAAGTTCATACCTCGAATATGTTCTTTGAATTATCCTAGGAAACTAACTCTCTCACATTATCTGGGTCTACAGATACTATTATCTCTGAGATTATATTACCTAAGAAATGAATCTGGTCCATCCAAAAGTGGAACTTTAGGATCTTAGAATATAAATAATTCTCTCTCAGTGTACTCAATATGATCAAAATTTGAATGACATGTTCGTATCGAGTTTGAGAGTGCACCAAGATATCATCCATGAAGACTACCATAAAGGAATTCAAGTATGGATGGAACACTCAGTTATCAGTGCCATGAAAACTGTCAGTGCATTCATGAGACCGAACGATATAACCAAATACTTGTATAGACCATACCTTCTTTGAAAGGTTTTAATAAGTATATCTGATGGTCTAAAGTGAAACTGATGATAATTGGATCTCAAATCAATCTTCAAGAACACTTAGTTTCCTCAAATCTAATCAAAGATATCATCAATCCTTTTCAAGGGGTATCAATTCATGACCTCCAATCGGTTCAGCTTATGATAATCCACACAAAGTTTGAGGGTATCTTCTTCCTTCTTTGCAAAAAGGATAGGCAAACCCCAAGCAGAACTATTGGGTCAGATGAAACCCTTTTCTTATAACTCCTCTAACTTCTTCTTGAGAACATGTAATTCTGGTGTAGCCATCCTATATGGAGGAATGGAAACCAGTGCCACTCCAATAACAAGATCAATAGATAAATCCACCCCTATCTCTCTACAGGAAAACCTGAAAAGTCATCTATAAAGACATCACTGAAACGATCTACCATAGGAGGAAAGTTCATCTATGAAGTCCCCTGGTCATCCAGATATAAACTAGAAATATGGGTTGTGATTCCTCCCAAACCATGATGCTCGGGTCCATCTCCGCTCACTTGTACATCCCATTCACCCTTGTGTAGAAAAGATCTTCCCTTTGGTAACGTGAAACTCACCCTATGGAGATATCAGTCAACAAATTTTTGAAAGGAGACCAACCAATCCATTCTGAGAATAACATCGAAGTCTTTCATATTTAAGACATAGAGGTCCCATAAGAAGTGACACCCACCAACCTCAAGAAGGAACTCCTTGCACTAATATACACAAGACATCCTAATCCTCAACAAAGTATCTAGTGTCATAACATCATCATAAGTAAAGATATAGATCCTAAGTCTCTCCACAACAGCAACATATATAAAACTATGGGAATCCCTTGTATCAAAAAGAGTAGACGCTAAAACTGAGGAAACAAGAATCGTACCTATAACTGTAGAGAGCCTGGGATCCTACTCCTATTGGTTCTGCTCCATCACAAAAGTCTGACATGTACCGTGGTCCTGCAACCCTACTTTGATACCCTAAGATGATCCACCCTAATGTCACTGAAAACTTTTCATATGGCTACCATGCCCATGATCACCTCCTTAGCTTAAACAACCTGATGAACTCCAATTCCCGGATTGATGAGGAATTGGTGGCCCCAATCCTGTATGTGGAGTCATAATAGATACCCTCTCACTAGCTACTAGTGAGAAAACCCTTCAAAAAATGATAATGATGGACCATCTTGCCGCAAGATCGGCACACAACTTGGTCTCTCGGGCACTACAGTCTCATATTCCCACTCTTCCCTCACTAGTACCACCTTACTTGGATACCTGAAGATACGTCCCTACTACTTTAATCACCATGAAAAGGAACCCAATGGTTCTTCCTACTATCAGTTGAAGGAGTACCAGTCCTAGATGTTGAACCGCCCTGGATCACAGCTCCAAAATCCCTCAGATTATACTTGGTAATCATTGCCTAGTTTACTATAGAATTCACCAAATTCAACCTAAAAACATTCACCTATGATCGGATTTCATACCTGAGACCATCCTCAAATTTTCTAGCCATTGATAACTCATAACCCCCCAGAATATGTGTGAAGTTGTGAATCTATGTAAGGCGACAAGAGTAATCCATCACTAAAAGAGCGCCCTACTATAAATGCATGAACTCCTGGTCTCAGTTGTCCCTAAACATATTGGGGTATAATTAATCATAGAATTTCCTCTAAAACTCTTTCCAAGACATATCATGATGATGTACTGCCTGTGAAACATCATCCCACCATCTCTTGGTTAAATCACATAGCATGTAAGTTAGGAACTTCACCCTCCTCTCATGAGGCATCTCCAGATGCTCGAAGATAGAAAGCATGGCCTCCAACCATGACATTGTATCCTATAGTCCTCCATACCCTAAAAAAGTGGGAGGATTATGTTGTTGGAACACTTGGTTCAACTCTACCATAGTCGGGGCAGGATTTGGTGCTCCTTGAAAGGTCTGCATCATCCTCATAAATCCTTCAAAGAAGTTTTCATCAGCACCTACATCTAGTATAACAACTGGTGCCAAGATGGGCATGATGGGAGGATCTTCTAGTAGTCCTTGATCTACTATTTCTGGTGTCTGATCATCACCTTGTACCTGGTGTACAACTGGAGGACGTCTTGGTGGCATGACTCTTCAAGGTCAATCGTGCACCTCATTACAAGATTAATGAAAACTTCTACTCAGATAATAAAGAACGGAATAGGTGAAGGGAAGCATTCAAGTTTTATAGAACATGGTTACATAGAATGTAAAACCACTTCATAGTGTGTTCCCTTAAGACTTAACGTGGGTGTGTACCTCTACTAACTTGATCATGTAACACCCCATACACACGGTGTGTTCCTCATGAGACATGGTGTGTACTTGAATATTCCCTCTTGCCCAGGTACTTAAACATGGCTATAACTACATGGGTTCTATAGGTGTAACACTACAAGGAGTGGTGCACACTCTAGAAATGGTGTGTACAACAAAAGTTCCATCCACCCATGTTTTTAGTCAAATGGCCAGATACACGGTTTATTACAGCACAAATTTTACTCCTAGTACATGGTGTATTCTACCAAAACTTTACCAACCCTGTTTCTCTGCTCACACAATCAGTCACATGGTCAAAAACTAAATGGAATGTACATATGGTACATTGAGTGTACTTAAGAAAATTAAGTTCTTAAAGAATATAAGAACATGTGTCATGTGTTCATAACATCACATGTCATGTTTTCTGGGTTTTCTAGATAGTAATCCTCTAGAAACTTCTTCAGAACCCTCCAAAACTTAAAATTTTTCCAAGGCATGCCAAGTTCTAATCCATGAGATCCCATACTCACTACAAATACAATAATGGAATCCTTATTCATATCATATCTTAATATAATTCAATTAAAGTTCCAATATGATCCACCAAATTCCAATCCAAGAGGGCCTATAACACCTTAGGGACCAAAGATTAAAATCCATCCAAATAAAACTTTACATATACCAATAACATATCAAAATAGTAGGTATTTATATCACAAAATCTATCACAATATCATACATATCTAGCACAGCATCTATCACAACATCATTCAATTAGTAATGCTCTCTAAATGGCATGGAAAGAAGGCATGGCATGTAATTTATAACAAGTTCTTATATGATTCATGAGATGGAATACCCTCATCTGATCAGGTTTCAATAAAATAGAACCACAATGATATCAATACTAACAGTATAAAACAAGTGTGTCACCCAACGGTGAAATCAAATCAACTGTAATAGCTCAAAATCCAAAAATTAAAATTAAATTCGAGGTAATTTGGTTTTTTCTTATACATGGGGTAGATACTCCTTGGAATAGATAATTACCGAACTCCATTTCCTCCATGTCCCTTTCTAATATTTCCAAAAATTAGGACAAACTAGAAAAGAAAACTCCTTTGATACCATGTTGTAATGTCCTAGATTCAGGTTCCACCCAAGGGGTGCCCCGTACCTAGTTGGTCACATGACCTCAAGTGCATTTTCCAAAATTCCATAGGCTTACAAATAGAAGTGAGGTAAAAGGTCTGATAATGGGGAAAATATTCCCTCATTGACAGAGTATATATAGCGGAATTAATAATAAAATAATAGCGGAAGCAGTAATATCATACAATAGAAGTAAACAACAGAATACTGATAGTAATAAACAACTAGAGCATATATATATATATATATATATAAATGATGCATGTCATATGTGTCTAGGAAAGAATCCAAAACAGGTCACAAAGATGGAAATACAATACAATACAATACAAGGAAATAAAAAAGTAAACTCCAATAGCATCTCAAGTCTCATCTTGGTCACATACTCACCATCTCCAACAGTAATCAAGTTCTTGATGAATAAGTTCACTTTCCTTTATCTATACCTTCAATTGTATAATATTCTTGGGTCTAAAATCATGACCCAAATAAGGTGTGAGATGAATCCTAGTAGGCAACCACCAAAAGATATGTTCCTATCTGTCAGTGAATATATATAGTAGGTAATATGAAAAAATGAAGCAATAAACTAAAAAGTGTTCAGAAGTAAACAATCCTACAGTTTTCAATTACATTCATTTAACATTTATTATTCATCTGTTGAATCATGTAACCCTGGGATCTATCCTAAGCTCTGTATCCCCTGTGTAAAGTAACAAAACAGATGTATCAAAATACTATCTAATGAATCAAGTAAGACTGAATACAATCTTGTACTTTGGCTTGGAAAACCCATCACAATCATTCAATTATTCACAATGACACTTTGGAAAATCTCTCATGGTCTAACCCCTAGTCTAGCATAGAATCAATTCATTAAATAACCACCCTCAGGTAAATCTCTAACGGTCTAACCCCTCAGGTCAATCATCTACACCAAGTCTCTCACTGTCCTATGTAAATAATCTGTAAGTCCCCTCAATCTTCATGGTCCAAGGCTCTCATGGTCCATTGGAAAAAAATTTAGTGAACATATCATATTAAATCAAATAATCTATAAGTCTCATTAATCTTCATGGTCCAAGGCTCTCACAGCCCATTGGAAAAATAGCATGCATATTGTATCAAAGCATCTCATGTAATCTATAACTACCACATGTTCAAACATTCGCAATGCATATCACAATAATTTCACATAATCAAACTTCATCATGATCAATCAAGGCATGAAAAACAAGGTACGCCTCAAAGGAAACCTAGACCAATTGTCCATAAACAATCAAATAAGGAAAACACACACATGGGGTATCTCTTAGATAATGTATCTAACCTTATGCATAAGCAACAACCCCTTATCAATCAATCGAACCATAATAAGTAATAATAGGGTTAAATTACAAATCAATCAATATCCAAAATGTGGGCATGTGGATTTTTTAGTGAATATAATCCAAATACAAACAACTAAAGGCACAAACCACCTACCTCGATGTCGTACGATTGATATACTTGATTGTCGGCCCTTGAATCGGCCTATATCAGTGTAGATCTACAAAAATGTGAAAAATTCCCAACCTTCAATAACTCATAAGAGAAGATTAATTAGGAAAAAGGTATCAAGAGGGTTTGAGAACTCACTTATGGGTTTCCAACTAACATGTCAGTGTCTCAATTAGAGCTTATATGGAGAATCGGGGGTTCGAACTTGGTCGGTCTTTCCAAAGTGCTGCTATATGAAACACAGAGAGAAGAATATGTTTACACATATGAGACATGACCCCCCTCCGTTATATCAAGTAAAAAATAAAAATATATGATGTTTTCATTAAAAATACACACCGTGTAGTAGCCTCAATCAACCCCCGAGTTAAGTGGGTATGTCAAGTCACCACACAGCCATGTATTTGGCCATTAAATGGTAAAAACCCGACTGTACGCAACATTATTGGTACATGGTATGTACATAGAAGTACATAGTGTGTACTTAAAAAATCCTCTTTTCTTTATTTTCCCTTAAAACAACCCAAAAACAAGATCCATACCTGAAAAGATGATCCAGTTTCTTATAGGTTATTATTCAATTAGTATAGATTCCTTAATTTTTAAAAATACCACTTATTTCATTATACATTTATAATGAATTTAAATATTTAGTTCTAGAATGAAAAAAAAATATTTTATAAGAACCTGGGTTGTTACACTATATAGTCCTCTAATTCATTGGGTAAATATTTATATCTCTTGAGATAATGGGGAATAAGTTGTGATTCTCAATATATCAAGGTAAAAAGTGAGTGAATCCTAATCCACCAAGGGAAACAGGTGAGTGAATCCTAGTCCACCAAGGAAAATAGGTGAGTGAAGCCTAATCTACTAAGGGAAATGGGTTGTGATGCCTGATCCACTATGTTATGATTTTTATGCTCATGTTCATGCCATATTCTTATTTTTTAAAATTTACTTATGTTACGATTTCTCATTTATTGTGTTCCATGTTTTATCTAGGTATGTTTTTCTAATGTTATGTTCACGGATCTTGATTATTCTCCTCCAAATTAACTTTTTTATTTCCTAAAACTTTTAAGGGGGGAGTGAAAACCCTATAGAAAAACAGATTAAACATCAAAGGTTACAATTGATTTATTAAACATAAGTCTAATATGATTAGAATCTCCTTCCCTAAACAGTTTCATGGGTAGGGAATTTACCTAGCAGTCTAGATCTTCCCCTATGTTATCTTCATAGTGCCTTGCTAGATACTCCTGAGACTTTATGTATTCTGCTTTACTGATCTTCTCCATATTTAAGCCTCTGATCAATATGAGATCTTTCTTTTCAATCCATTCAGATTTCTCCCTAGTACTTGCTACTTGGATTAGTATTTCCATCATCTCATCAATGTCTTACCTCATTGCCTTGATCACCAGAACATCCTCCTCCATTTCTTCGCCATAGTGCATGAGTAGTTCCATCTGAATATACAAATCCACATCCTTCTTTCCCTACAAGACATCAGGGGTTCTTACTACACATTGATGTCTGGGGGGAAGAGAATCCTCCATTTCTAGCATCATTTTCTCAAAGTAAATATGCATCTCTTGATTTTGGTCATTTTTCATTGAGTCTCCTTCCACTTGCACTTGGTACATGATGACATCATTCTGCTGAGCCTCCTCTCTTGGCTCTTTCCAAATCTTGAGTTCCATTAGTTTACCCTCATTTTTGGTTGAACGAGTATCCATTAGTTTATGAAGATAAGAGTAGTATTTACGGCCCTTAGATTTCGGATTCTTGGAAACAATACATCTCCCTGGGTCCTTGTTTTACTTATTCCCTTTCTTCCTTCTTTGGTTGTGTAGATCTTTACCAAACCCTTCCAAAACACTATCATCTAAGGGTTTTCCATTAGATTCGGCCTCATAGGGAAAATTGAAGTTTCTTACAAACTCTCCCTCATTACATAGACTTTCGAATCTGTTGTTTATGTTTAGGCAGGACAAAATCCTCTCTAAGTTGCTTCCCAAACTAGTGATCAATGACCTGCCAACCTCATGTGCAAGCTTCTCCCACTCATATCCATCCTTGGATTTACCATTTCCAGATCAATTTATCTCATTTTCAAAAAAAAATCTAGCACCATCATGTACAACCATCTCATAAGTGCATGGTTTTAGACTAGACACACCCTTGGAGGTTGGTTCAACAGCTCCTATAGAGCCCCCCGAATCCTAAGAATAAGCAATGTTCACATCAGGATATTCCTCTACCACCACACTGGCTTGGGTACCCCCTAAAAATGACTAGATTCTAGGAGGGATCGCCAAATATTTCCATATCCTATTGAAGATCTCTGCTACACTGGGCACTGGATGAGAACTTCTTACGGGTTTTTGTTTCATTACTCCAGCTGACCACGAGAGAACCTCAACCTTTCTGGTCCCCTACCCAGAACCTTCACAACCATCTCCTGACCCTACTCTATCCCTAGCACAGAGTAAACCGACATCACCTAGAGGACCACCTTGGACCCAGTCTGCCTGGACCTCCCGATTATCTCCATGTTTCCTCGCCCTTCCCCTACATATCACCATACTATGCCCAAGAATCTTTCACAAAGAATAGTAATCAAACCACGATTCAAAAAAGATAGTCTTTTTATAGCTAAATTCCTCTCTCACATCAATCAAGAAGGATTCAAATAGAGGCTTCGAAACATCAACCTCGACACACACTCTATGGGAAATCGAGTGACACAATGAACGAGTTCGATTATCAGTGCATAGGAACTGCCCGACCAGATTTCTGAGAAAATGAAGAATCTAGGGATTTTGAAAAGGAAGAGGAAGTTATAAAAAACTTACCCAAACCGCCAGCTTTATAGGTTCACGTTTCATGTGGATATCGTATGACCATTTAAAGAGAATAAATTGAGCATCATCCCAAGATTGAGGTGCGCTCGACCAATCAAGAATTAGTCCATCCTTAAAGGCATGTCGAATCATGAACCTCCTGGAGTCGAGGAGGCCAAAAGTAGCACACTCTTGAAAACCCCATTTTTCAAAAATGAAGCAGTTGAAATCATTCAACGAAGGTCATCTCCACTTGAAACGGGCGATCAGGGTCAGGTCCAGTTGGAAAGATACCTTCGTGAATTCTAGGTTTGTGATCAGAAGAAGCAGAATCCCTTCGAAGCTTTCAGGGACTTTCGGGCTAACAGAAATATGAGGGAAGGAAGGAATAAAATTAGGGTTCAAAAAGGGTATGAAAGGAGTAGAACAAACATCAATAATATGCGAAAAAGGTCCCTCCTCTTCTGAGGGGGGAGGTTCCGGAGTAGGGCTCATCACCACCTAGGGAATGGAATCGCCCAAGCTTCAGAACCCACCAAGGTCTTACTAAACCACACACACACCAATATTATTCTCTCTTACCCATATACTTATCATTTTGTTCACTTATTATCATCATTGTTTATCTCTTATATTTCCCTTATTGAGTATCTAATCTCACCCATTTCTTATTATTTATTTTCCCAAGATACAAAGATGGGTGCTGCATGTGAGATGATTATAAGGGCATTTAGAGTTAAATTGTTATGAAGAAATGTTGAATAGTGTTGTAAAATAATTTTTTTATGTGGATAATATTCCAAGACACTAAACCTTAGGTTCTAAAATTTTTCAAACTATTTTTGATATTGAATGATTATTCATGTAAAATAATGAAATAAATGTTTTTATTTAGCTTATATCTCTATAGGTGGATCGACCAATCATAGGAAGTTAATGAAGACATGTTGTAGGTAAGGAAACAAATGGCTCAACTCACTACCATATTCGAAGAATAAGAAAAACCTCAAGATGTATCCCACTAATTAGAGAATTACAAAGTTATAGTGTAAATTGTGAATGGGAAGAAATCTAGAGTTATAATAATGAGCTTTCATCTTCCCCGTACCAATTTAAACCCACTACACACAATGAATATCAGATAAAGAAGAACATATACTAATAGGTGATTATTTTGAAGGGTGAAATACATGATATTTTAGTATAATTCTGACAAATATTTTTTTTCTATAAGAGATAAATAGATAGGAAATAGATAAATCTAAAATTTGGGTTGGTGTATGACACTCAATAGGAGAGTGAATTGAGTTCCTATAAAAATATTTGTCTAAAACATTTATTTAAAAATCCCCCAATTTAAAATCAAATATGGACTAGTTAACCAAAGTATATGATTTATAAAAGATATTATTTTTTGAAAGATTTCTCAAATATTGGTTCGTTCTCAGTTAAAACAATATGGATTATTATTTCAACTTTTAAAATAAATCTAATAAATAAAATTATAATATAAAAACTATCGAATATTAACTATCAAAGTAAAGTAAAGTTTTCTGATTTAAATAAAATAGTGTAAAGAGAACTTTGAAAAACACAATGGATTTAAGACAAGAGGTTCAGTCTCAAGATGAAACCTAATAATCTTCACTTAGTGATCACCTACCACCAAGAAATTTATAAAAATAAATTTCATCCACACCCTAGATCAGGGTATAAAACAGTATAAAAACTTTACAAGTCATAATACCTCTACCATAGTTCTCGTGGGAGTGGAAACTACAACATGCCACTCAAGGACCTCTTCCATTGTTATCTATGGGAGTGTAAGGTGTAAAAAAGATAATTTTTTGAAGATGTCAATTTATCTTCCAATTATGCAAAGGATATAGTGTGTGTTTATATAATAGAGACACACACACTACCTGAAATGTTAATAATGTATATAAGAAGACATATATAATGAGAGTAAGGTTTAGAAGGCTCTATGTGATGCGCTTTGCAACTTTTTAACTCATTAGAGATGGTAGAAGTGAAGATGGAGTCTATTTACAGAAATAGACAAGAAAATAAAGTGTCATTAGTGCTTATGCCTTCTATTCTTTAGTGAGGTATAGATTTTATCGGAGTGTTCTTCTCCAATCATTGAATATTACAAAATAAGTTATTCAATTTTAATTCACAGTAATCTACTTTCCATTTTCACAGTTGGTAGTTCTTGTGGAGTTCTAAGGTGCACGAACAGCTCAGTATATTTTATCAGGTCACCCTTTCTTTTCTTATTGAACCAAATATTCCCTTTATACAGTGCATCAGACAAGCAACATGTTCTCTGGTACCTTGTACCTCATACTGGTCTCTGACATCATTAAATGTTGTCTACAAAATACATAAAATCTCATTAATATAATAAGCAGTAATAAGTTTCAGAAATATGACCATTAGTAACAATTTTGAACTTAAGAGATAGATCATTAGTGTATTAGTCTGTCAGTATCTCAAACTATCGGTAGGTTGGTCTGTCAGTAAATCATTATATCAGTAGGTGATGCATCAGTGACTCAATTATCAGTATCTTATACTTAGTAAAATTCAGAGTGTTGGTCAGTCACTTTGTTGGTAGGTCGAGCGTCAGTAGGTCAGTCATTGGTAGGCCAGTTATCAGTAGGTCAGGTGTCACTAGGTCAGGCATTGGTAATTTAGGCGTCAGTAGGTCATGCATCGGTAGGTCATGCATCGGTAACTCATACTTAGACAATTTTTTCTATCCTGCCTTATTTAGTAACATAGTAATATAATGGATCAAGGTTATATGTAATCATAATTTAACATTATGAATCATGATAAACTAAGATAAAACATGATTAAACACAATGTAACTTGAATCATAAATAAAAATTATTTATGAGCATGATTTGTGAGCATGATTTATGAGCATGATTTATGATCATGATTTATGAGCATTATTTGTGAGCATGATTTATAAGAATGATTTGTGGGCATTAAAATTAGAAGATGGAAATAATCTCCTCCTTTTTGATAATCACAAATCATGGAATTATATAGTAAAATAGTGGACTTATAATGATCAAAGTAAGGTCTACTTAGCATATTATAAATTTTAAGGTAAACACAAATATTATATAGATTACTTATTAAGATTTCTTTTAATGTCAGGTTCCCCCTAAGATATATTTCATGCATAGATTTCTCCCCATTTTGGGATTATCAAAAAGGAAACAAAGAATTAAAATAAATAATAGTGAATGAGAAGAAAACATTGAATATATTTCATTAGACAATTAGTACAAGTGGTAACAAAGGGAGTAAAAGAGATCTCTCTCAAAGAGTCATCCAACCACTTCTTCTCCAAAGTAGAGTACATCAATTCTTTTCTCTTATCAAAGGTAGTAGTGGTAGGATTAGGAGGTGAAAAATTAGTGGTCGGTGAATCAGTGCGGATATTGGGGGAAGGAAGAGGAACTCCAATAAAGATAGAAGGAGAAAGTGTGGGGCTACAGGAGGTAGGAGGTCCAGGAAGCTCAAGATGAATGGAAGGTCTAATTTGGATTAGATATTGAGCAGGAGTCATGGATAAAGGTTACAAGGGTGTAAAATAAGAAGTATAAGGGCACAAGACAAGTCAAAGAGGATAAGTTAACGGAGCAACAATGGTAGTATTGTCATAATACAGGTAAGGTTTCAGTAGATTGATGAAGTCCTTGATGATCTAACTACCATAATCCATATCCTTTTCAAAATATTTCTTATTATCTATAAACTTCTCAAGGGTAGGAGTGAACTCCTTAAGCTTCTTGACTTAATACTTTAATACTTGAGTAACATGATGAATCTTTAAATTTTCTACCAAGTATTTGAAATGACCATATACCTGATTCTTAGTATAAATTCTCTTAAAGTATAAGTCTAACTTCTTGGTTATTTATTCCTGGTCATTGGTAGAACCTTTGGAGTAAAATATAACCATGTCATGGATGTGGACACAATTTTTCTTGATCTTAGTGAGACATTCATGATCAGTTACACCCATCATGGTTTCAAGTTCCTCTCTTATCACATTTCTAATCATCTCAACATCAAAAGGATGAAAAAAGGAGTAGCTGATGTGGAGGTACATTTCAAGATATTTCAGATATATGATCTTAATTGATTTAAATCAAGGATTGGAGGTGGTGGAGTAGATGAAATTGAAGCATCATTCACTATATATTTAACAACTAACTTCAAAATGGAAAGATCAAGATTTTGAGGAGGGGGAGAATCATCCTTAAAAGACTCGGAATATGTATCTCCAAGAAATTTTATAACCTTGTCCAAAGACACTTAATATTCAATTGTCAACTTATTAATGGCCGAGACCATAGCAGTCAGTCCATTTCTCATTTTTTTTTTTGATTGTTTGTTACAATTGATTCCAACAGTGAGATCATGTAAGGTTCAACTGAGATAAAAATATCTCTATGATTATATCTATATCTATTTTACTAAGACTTGAAATTGGAGCAGGTTGATTTGGAGGTAAAAATATAACTATAACAAAAAACTCTTCCTTAAAAGTATTGAAACCATCTTTAGACACATAGTCTGTAGGCACTGGTAGAGACACAGATTCTGGAGAAGCTACAGGAGCAGTAGTAGCTATCCTCTGAATCAAATTACTCCAAACCCAAATTAGCATACCTTGGATTTTTTTTCCACATAAGCATAACTATATCATCAAGAGGAAAAAGAACATAAACTTTCACTCTCTTTTCTTGTCTATCCCCCTCAACAAATTCTCTCTTCTCAATAGAAGTTTTCTTCATTACATAAACAAGTGATTTTACTAGAGTCACTAGAATTTCTATTTCAGTATTAGCTTGATCATGAATATGACCATCTGGAGCTCTTTCCTCAAACACAGTTAACTCAGGAGTAGCATGGGATTCTAAAAGTAGTTCATGTTCCTATTTCACTACAGGAGTATCAGTAGGACTTTCATGCTCAGTAGGTTTTGATATAAGATCAATAGGTTCAACATTAGGACCTTGATCATCATTATGGTGATCTAGTCCACTATCAGATTCACCACTTCCTTCTTCATCAATTCTATCTTCTTCCATATCACTTGAATCATCATCATCTTCATTTTCTTCACTTCCACTTCCTCCTTCACCATTTGACTCCCCATCGCTATGAGATCTGCTAACATACTAAACATTCACTGAAACTTTATTCTCCTCATCAACATCCTTAGCTAGAATCATTTCATTTGCAGGAAGAGTCCTAGGAGGTCAAGAAGGACCATAGGTTATCCTTTCATGACATTCAACTGTATCATGGGTCACTTTTATCATCAATTGGTGACTCATTTCATTGATTTTTCTTTTCTACTTATTCCTCATCTTAATACTCACCATCTTCATCTGGTCCTAAACTAGGTTCAACCATATTCCTCAGCCTTGAAGGATGATCAAAAGGATTAAAATTCTTATACAGTTTGTCATCGTCCTCAACCCACATCTTCTTCTAGGGATTCCAATTTATTTTCATTCTCTTACAGATAGTTTTGTTCAGAAAAAAACCATCACAGACTAAAACTATTTCCTCACCTTCATTTACTAAACCTTTCTCTTTCAACATGGTAGAGATAATCCTAGAATAAATCAAATAATTATTCTTGAAAAAGGGTTTCATCATCTCACTTATATGCACCATCAAATATCTACACATATTAACCTCATATCCCTTGTTCAAAAAATAAATCAAATATACATCTTGGTACTTTTGGGAGGAAAATTACCCTTTTCCAGGACATAACTGATACTTAATAAACTTGAACAACATTTTTCATTCACCATAAAATTCTACTACTATAGGCCTACTATGAACTCTATTTTCATTAAGCTTAGTCAATTATTCCTCAAAATAGAATATATCACCATGAAGAGGTGCACTTCCATGATGATAATCACATACACCCTCATGGGGTACCTTCCAACATTATTCTCAATTCTTGGATGAAAAAGAGATTCTTTTTCCATCTACTATAGATTTGATCCATAATACTTCTAAGCCTTCCAGAAGAAATTATACATATAGATAGAACTTAGGTACTAGCCTTGGGTAAAATGGTCTTTCATTTTTGGAGAACTAATCCAACCATCCTTGATATTGCAACACATTTAACAATAGATACTTGTCAATATCCATTTGGAGTGCACTTATTTCTCATGAGTGATGGTACGGTTCACAAGTTATAGATTAATAGGTTGTGGTTTAGGTTTACTAGATTCACCTCTTTACTTCTTAGATGGATGTGAATCATCAACAAATATTTCATAAACACATTTAACTCAAGCCATTGGTGAGATTTGAGGGTTTCGAGTTAAAAGGAGAAAGGTACCATTAGTTCAAGAGAGAAAGGTTCGAAGGCAAGAGTGGGAAAGTAGGAGTGTGAGCATGAGAAAAGGTGTTGAATTGACCCTTAATTTTATTATTTAGGGATTTCAAAACATAAAATAATAAATTAAGATTAAAATAAAATGAAATAATTAAAATAGAGATGTTTTATATTCCAAATAAAAAAATGACTAAGTAGATCATTGAGACACATCAGTGATACCTATCAGTAAGTTATGATCAGTAAGTCTTATCGGTGAGTCACATCAATGAGAAATCATCATAGAGTCGTGTCGGTGAGATATCATCAGTGAGTCACATCAGTGAGATATCATATGTGATTCATGCAGGTGAGACATCATCAATGAGTGACATCATTGAGACATCATCGGTGAGTCACATTAGTGAGACATCATTGGTGAGTCACTCGACAGTTAGTTTTCACGGTTGATCATTCCTAACTCATGTTTGATGCAAATCATTATCTCATAATTTAATGGCTTAGTAAAAATATCAATAAGTTGATGTTCTGTTCCAATTAATTCAAGATCTATATCACCTTTTTGATAATTATCTCTCAAAAAGTGATGTCTTACATCAATATCTTTTGTTCTAGAATGAGAAACTGGGTTATTATAAATATTAATAGAACTTTTGTTATCAAAGATTATAGGGACATGTATAAATAGATATCCATAATCTAGTAATGTGTGTTTTATCTACAAAATTTGAGCACAACAGTTACCACATCTATGTATTCATCTTCGATAGTAGATAATGTAATATAATTTTTCTTTTTACAACACCATGAAACTAGATACATGTCCAAAAAGTGACATTTTTCATAGGTTCTTTTTCTATCTATATTTCAACCAACAAAATCATCATTATAATAATTAATTCAAATGGTTGTTTTATAGGGTAGAATAGTTCAAATCTGGCAGTATATTTGAGGTATTTGAAAATTCTTTTAACAGCAAGTAAATGCGAATCTTTAGGATTTTCTTGAAAATTAGAACACATGAACACACTAAACATAATATCAAGTCAACTAGTAGTTAAGTAGAGAAGAATTCTAATCATATCTCTATAATTGGTTTGATCAATAGACATTCCATTTTCATCAAGATCCAATTTATAGGTGGTACTCATAGGATTTTCATTGCTTTTTGTGTTATCTAAGAAAAAAAAATTAAAAGATCTTTAGTGTATTTACTTTGATTTAAAATAATACCATCTTTATTCTAAAATATTAGAAATCCAAGAAATAAATTTAGTTCCCTCAATAAATTCATCTCAAATTTATTTTTCATCATTTTTGAAAAATAAATACATATAGAATTTTTAGAAGATCCAAAAATAATGTCATAAACATATATTTGAACAACTAAAACATCTTAAGAAATTATTTTTATAAAAAAATTAGTATCAACAACACCTTTTTTTAAACCTATAAAGACCAAGAAATTCCATGTAAATTTTTTTAAAAAATTATTTGGGATTATTACAAGTCTGTGAAAATTAACGGCACTTGACTCTGAGGTCCGATGTGCCTAGAATGATTTTTTAAACTTTTTTTAAGGTATGTTTAGTAAACTTACATGTGGAATTTTATAACTTTTGAACCGGTGCTGGGAATTTAAATCTGAGGGCAACGTTGAATCCGAAACACTGGAATTCACTTAAGGAAAGCTTCACTTTGACTGCAGTAGGTCAGGAGAAAAAGATAATTTTTCAGACTTTTAAAATAATAATAAAATAAAATGTAATTGTTGTTTTATTTTTCTCCAGAATTTGAGCCACAGTGGTGGGACCATTGTGTTGTCAATACATTTAATTCCTTGACTCTCATTTATTTTTAACCTCACTATTGTTAATTAAGAGGTTCATTCATTAATGAACCTCATTAATTCCTTGGTGCATTACTCACCCTTTTTCCCCTCTATTTAATTGATGCTTAGCCGTGGGTTTTTGGAATGACTATGGGGAACCTCTAGAAAAGTACAACTACACCTTCCACTGATGGAGAATGGAGGATTTGACGATTCCCATTGTGTAATAGATCCAGAGGTCGACGAACGATGAACATTAATGCACATGAACCTTATCCTTCGACCTCAATACCCTCGAACATGGAAGCATCATTGTCTGCAATGGTCACCAACGATCTTCGAGGTAGGGGGTTTATTTTATTAAAGTTTATCTATAATGAATTGAATAATATTCTACTTTTTATGATTCTAATTCAGAGGGCGTGGGCCAAACAAACAAGTCTTGGACCCTCCGCTACTTCGTTCATGTCGTGTTCTTCGGGGGAAGAACTTCCAACTCATCATAATCTAGAATCCATGAGCCACGCAGTGACGGAAGCATCTCGAGAGTCATAAAGGTGTGAGATAAAAGGAAAAAGGACTAATGAATCTCACCTGTTTGCCCGTAGAAGATTCGTTGGTGCAGCACCGGCATGGCGGCACCGGAAGGTAAAGGCGGAAGTCGGTGCTTGCCAGCCGCGAAGCAGGGCGGCACCGCTCGATGCCGTAGCAGTTAGACCGGCAGCCAGCAACGGCCAGTCGCGGACATGGTAGGTAGCACTCCATTGCATGTTGTGGTGAGACAGGCCACGGCATGAATCCATGGTGAAGGCAGGGAACCGCTCCCTGTAGGTCCCACAGATTATGAGGTGGTGCCACCTGGTGCCGCCAATTAAAAGAGTCTAACGAATCTTTGAGCCGTTTGGGATAGAGGGGTCATGGATTCAAAGCCATGACAGAGGTGCAAGGGTACCCAATCCCTGAGGGTCCCGTAGGTGACAAGGCAGCACCACCAATCAAGGAGTAGAACACATCCTTTGAGTTGTACGGCAGGCAAACCGTGCGACCCCCGCGGGGGTCGTGCCAGCTGGTGGGCTGGTCTAATCCGCAGCCCATCCCAACTGGGCTGATCCAAGCTGGTTTGAGGTAGGTTGGGTCGGACCCGGACTGATTCGGGTCGGCCCAGACCGAGTCGGACTGGACACGGACCCCTCTCGGGCCGATATGTTCTTAGAAGGCCATATCTTACGAACTAGACATCCATTTGACAAACCATTTATGGCACTAGGAAACTTGGAGAGAGACAGTTCTTTTGAGGTACTGCATGAGAGTTTTGGATAAAGTATGAGTATGACTGGGTTAGATTAACTATGAATCCAACCATTCCCTCGACACTAAAATACCAATAACTTACAGACCGGGCATCCGGTTTACGCGCCATCTCTTGTGTTGGAACCCTTATGATGTAAGAGGATCATTGGGTAACTTCTTAATGGGTCTTTGTGCTAGTTGAAATATGACCAATGGCTTGAGGAGCAGTTTCTCCCATATACGAGTGTACAATGAGTGGGAATCTTGTGACTGGATGAGACATTAATAATGAATAGCGATTTTGTGTGAATCATCACCTAGAAATTCTATTTGAATAATCACCCGTTGATTCTGTGTGAATCAGCACCAAGTGATTCTGTGTGAATCAGCACCCAGTGATTCTATGTGAATTAACACCCAGAGATTCTATGTGAATCAGTACCCAATGATTCTGTGTGAATCAGCACCCAGCGATTTTGTGTGAATCAGCACCCATCGATTTTAGGTAAATCAGCACCGAGTGATCCTATGTGGATTATCACCCATTGATCATGTGTGGGTCTTATGGGTGTTAGTACCTATTAATCATGTGTAGTTCAGCAGCAGTGTCTCTTAATAGAATAAGATGATCTAGATTTACAACTAATTATCTGTACTTTTTTACTTTAGCTGTACTTGGTTTGAACTGTGTCTATTTCTTTGTCCTTTATGATTTAGATCATTCTTTTTTTATTCCTCTATGGAATTCTGATATACCTTCGGGGGTATCGGGTTCCCTAATTGGTACTGTTATACTCACCCCTGCACAGGCTTCGCCCGCACCTTGTTGTGTCTTGTGTAGATGACGGGCAGCCTTGACTGAGACTCGGGGAGCTTGGACCTGACGGTTGATGTGGAATGCTGTGGATACAAGTTGTACCTACCCTTTAGGTAGGATCCTTGGTGGACGATTCCAGGAGTTGTTTACTATTTTCTATTGTAGTTGTATCTTTCAGTTGAGATTGTATTCCATCCCCCTTTACTTTTAGTACACACTTTTACTACTGCAGTTTTACTACATGTTTTCATCTTATTGTGTTCTTGGGATGTGTATTTTTAAAATTTTAAAGTTAATGCCTTCCCATTTTAGGGATATTCCTTCTGGTGCTAATTGCCAACCCTTGTCCTAAGGAAAGCGAGCTTGGGGTAGTCACGACACGGGCCCCAGGGAACGAGTCGTGACAAATTGGTATCAGAGGATTCGGTTCTACCAATGAACTAGGACTCTAATATTTCAAATGGAGAAATAGTGTTAAGTGTTTTGAGTGTGGTTTTTAGTTTTGGGAGACCATTTTTGGTGCGGAGGCTGACGTATCCATACACCAGGACCCTGAATTATGATCTCTGACTCGATGCATGAAAAAATTGATTGCGTGTGTTTTGGAAATGATTTACATTTGATATCTTTTCAGTCATCTCACCAGTTATAACTTATTGAACGTGGGGCACCTATTTATTTTTAAGATGCCACCATGTAGACATCCATCCAAGATTCCCGAGAGAGTACACAATAATGCCCCACCGAGCAACGAGGCTTTGGTGTAGGGCCCTCTTACTATGTTGGCACCTTCAGGTGATGTAGCAGCAACACCACCACTCAGAGGGCAGAACTTGCCACCTGTCCCACTAGCGGATGGTGCACACCGACTAAGCGCATTGCACGAGTTCCAATGACAGAGGCATCCGAGGTTTCGAGGTCAGACAGATCATGAGGTAGCTGAGGACTGGATGGAGGTTATGGCTAGAGTTTTCTACCTAGTTGGGACACCAGCGGAGCAGATGGTGATCCTAGCTGCTAGTCTTTTCCTGGGATCAACAGGAAGATGGTGGAGCCTGATGCTCTAGTTACATGATGAGGTGACCATAACCAGGATGGACTTTGAGAGCCTCTTCAGGTCGGAGTTCGTTCCAGCGATACTACACTTTGTGCATATCCAGGAGATGTTGTACTTATAGTATGGTAGCTTATCAGTACACCAATACGTGGTGAGATTCACTGACCACTTGTGATAATCCACTAACATGGTTTGGCACCCATTATTTAGGGCCGGGAAAATTGAGAAGGGTCTTTGGTGGGAGATCATAGCATCGATGATATCACTCAATATCACAACACAGGCTGGAGTGCTCAATCGAGCATTATTGGTGGAGAGATTCTTAGATGAGAAGTCACCAAAGGTGAGATCCACCACCAGATGACAGGTAGCCAAGTCATCTTTAGTAGGTAGTAGGTAGGTGAAACAGAGGTCCAAGCAGACTAGACCTTCCGAACAGATACCCCGGGATGTAGGGTCAGAAGTGCGAAGCTCGTGAGGCAGAGGAGGTCAGCAGAGAAGAATAATCTACTTCATGTGCAGTAGGCAGCGCCACATGGCTTGCGACTACCCGACCCGTCATACCTACGATCAATAGATAGTTGAGGAACCGCTGAGGCAGTGGCTGAGGTTCGAGCGAGGAGGTCCTCAGGGGGGCTTATGTGGCAGAGGAGCAGGTCGTACAACAGGTGGTGGAGGATGGTTTGAGGTTCTACCACCACCACCACCCTCAGGTGGTCCACCCCAACCATAGGGAGTAGGTGGATAGGGGCGAGCTCAGCTATAGGAGGTAGAGACCTAAGACCACAGTGCTCCAGATATGATTAGAGGTATGATCTATATCTATTCTATCCTAGATACAGTACTTATATACATAGGTTCTAGTCACTCTTTCATTTCCACGACATTTGTTTGGATCTTAGATATTCTGATGGAGCCATTGCCTCAATCCTTACGATTATAGACTCTTACGGGAGAGGATTTGATTATTACACACTGGTTTAGACAATGTGAGCACACTCTAAGAGTCAAGAGCTTCGGCTGAGATCTCCCAGTAGTAGTGTTGAGTCCTTACGAAGTCATCTTGGGTATAGACTGGCTATCCATAGTCCATGCTCAAATTGACTATTTTAGGTGAAAATTACAGTGTGTCTGTGAATATTGGATCATGTTTACTTTCACTGGTGAGGAGGATACCATTATAGCATAGGATGGACTATCTCAGAGGAGGGTGCAGCTAATTACTCATCAGTTGGCTATCCTCACCCTTAGATTAGTTGACATGATGAGTTTGAGTTATCCTATAGTGGTGGACCAGTATGTTGATGTCTTCCCCGATGATGTTTTGGGACTACCTCCTCATAGAGAGTTATACTTTCACATTGACCTGTACCCCAGGATGGCACTAATATCTACACCAACATATCATATGGATCCCGTGGAGCTTCATGAGTTGAGGGTATGGTTGGAGGACTTGCAGAGAAAGGGGTTTGTAAGGCCCAGTGTTTCTCTATGGGCATCCTCGATCTTGTTCGCCAAGAAGGAAGATGGGAGTCTAAGGCTTTGTGTGGACTATCAGCGCCTGAACCAGGTGACCGTGAAGAACAAGTATCCTCTAGTGAGGATCGATGATCTCTTCGACCAGCTGAAGGGATCTCGTTGGTTTTTGAAGATAGACCTCAGATCAGGCTATCACCAGCTCAGGGTACGGGGTGAGGACTTACCGAAGACAGCCTTCAGATGTCAGTATATCCATTATGAGTTCTTGGTGATAGCTTTTTGCATGATCAATGCTCTAGTAGTGTTCATGGGGCTCATAAACAGGATCTTATAGCCATACCTCGATTGCTTCGTGGTGGTCTTCATTGACGACATCTTGATATACTTGGTGTCAGAGGAGGAGCACGCCACGCACCTACAGATAGTTATGGATACACTCAGAGATCACCAACTTTATGGAAATATCTCAAAGTTATAGTTCCATATACGAGAATTCCACTTCTTGGGACACGTTATCTCAAAGGCTATAGTTTCAATGGATCCAGCAATGATACATGCAGTGCTTTCTTGTGAGACACCCAGGAGTGTGACTAAGGTTCAGAGTTTCCTAGGATTGGATGGATACTACCAGAGGTTTTTCCATGACTTCTCTAGGGTATTGGCACCCTTTTCATCCTTGATGAAGAATGGGAATCCTTTCTTGTGGACGGAGAAGTGCCAGAATAGTTTTCAAGAGCTGAGGTAGAGACTGACGAGTTCCCCCATCTTGAGGCTACCAGAAGAGGGTGTGGGGTATGTAGTTTACTGCAATGCATTAGGTAACAGACTAGGTTGTGTCTTGATGCAGGAGAAAGCGGTGATCACCTATGTCTCATGGAAGTTGAGATAGCATGAGCAGAATTACATTACCCACGACTTGGTGTTAGCTGTAGTGGTCTTTGCGTTGAATATGTGGCAGTACTACTTGATGGGTTAATGGTTTACTGTTTACTCTAATCACAAGAGTCTCATGTATATATTCTCATAGAAGGACCTAAACCTGATATAGTGACGATGGCTAGAGTTCCTCTAGGACTATGACTTTGAAATAGTCTATACTCCTAGGAAGGGGAACGTAGTAGCAGACGCACTCAGTAGGAGGTCTGGTCTATATCTTCTGAGTGAGCTGACAAAGTAGCTAGACACGTTGTAGATATCCTTCGTGGATAGAGATGTAGAATCTTACCTCTAGTATATGACTATCACACTCCCACTTCTACAGTGAGCTAGGGAGTCACATCTTGGGGATGTTGATTGTGAGGCCCGACGTGCTCAGATATCCTCAGGACATGCTCTTGAAGGATTTTCTAAAGGTGGGGAGTACGTAGTTCTCTTCAGAGGACGTACCACAGTACTAGTGACACTATGAGAGGAGATGTTGAAGTATTTCCCCACATCCCCTTTGGTGGTACATCCTGGAGTGGAGAAGATGTACTAGGACCTCTGACGTCAGTATTGGTGGTCAGGAATGAATAAAGTAGTGGTGTAGTTCGTTTTTTGATGTCTCACTTGTCATAAAGTGAAGGATGAGCATCAGGTACCAGCAGGTTTAGTTCAACCACTTGATATAACAGATTGGAAGTGAGATGGTATCTCTATGGACTTTGTGACAGGGCAATAATGTACGTCCAGGGGCCACGATTCCATCTGAGTGATCATTGACTGACTCACTATTTCAGCCCACTTCTTACCAATTTGAGAGCAGGGGTCAATAGATATCTTGGGATGTCTCCACATACAGGAGATTGTGCGCCTACACGGGGTACCATTGACGATCGTCTCAGATCATGACATGCATTTTACATCCCACTTGTATAAGGGATTGTGGGAGGCGTTCGGGACTCATCTACACTTGAGCACCACCTCCCATCCTTAGACATATGGTCAGATGTATCGGTCCATACAGACACTCAAAGACATGATTCATGCTTGTGTCCTCAATTTTAGTCGCAGTTGGGAGGAACAGTTGGCACTAGTGGAGTTATCTTACAATAATAGTTATCACTCCACCATCAGTATAGCTCTGTTTGAGGTCCTGTATGGGCAACCATGTAGATCAGCTCTTTTCTAGACAGACCCAGGGGAGTCGTCACTTATGGGTCCAGAGTTGGTTCAGGTTACCACAGAGAAGGTTCATATCATCCAAGAGTAGATGAAGACTACACAGTTCTAGCAGAAGTCTTATGCCAACAGGAGATGGATACCCATAGAGTTTGAGGAGGGAGACAATGTATTCCTACGGGTCACACCCCGATGAGGATTACGGAGGTTTGGCCGGGGTGGCAAGCTATCTACAAGGTTTATCGGACCTTTCCTGGTCCTTAGAAAAGTAGGAGAGGTGGCATACCATCTATCTCTTTCCCCACAGATGCATTGGGTGCATAATATATTCCATGTGTCACAGTTGAGGATATACGTGCATGATCCATCACACATTATTGACTAGGGTGAGTGGGACATCGACGATGGGGTGACATTTGTGGAGTTACCGGTGGAGATAGAGGATCGATGGGAGTGGGTCCTTCATGCGTGGTCAATTCCTCTAGTGTGAGTTTGTTGGTAGCATGGGAATCTCTAGGAGAGAACATGGGAGTGGGAGGCTCAGATATATGCTCAGTACCCACATTTGTTCCACTAGTTTTTTTGTAGCTTTCGGGGAAAAAATTCCTAAGGTGGGGAGAATGTAAATACCCAGAACTTCTACTGATGTTTTTTAATTATTTGTAATTATTATGAGTCTACATAAATTGACGGTGCTTGATTCCGAGGCCCGGTGTGCCCAGAATGATTTTTTGAAAATTTTTTAAGGTAAGTTCAGTAAATGTATGGGCAGTGTTTTTTAACTCTTGAACTGGTGCTCGGAATTGAAGTCTGATGGCACCGTTGAATTTGTAGTGCTGGGATTCACTTAAGGGAAGATTCACTTCGACCGCAGAAGGTCGGCCGAAAAAGATAATTTTTCAGACTTTTAAAAGAATAATAAAAAAACAAGTAATTGTTGTTTTATTTTTCTTCAGTGGTTGAGGGGCGATGGTGGGACCACTATGTTGACAATCCGTTTAATGGCTTGGCTCTTATTTATTTGTAACTACACCATTGGGAATTAAGAGGTTTATTCATTAATGAACCTCATTAATTCCTTGGTGTGTTACTCACCCTTTTCCCCCTCTATTTAATGGAATCTTGGGCATGGGTTTTTGGAATGATTGTGAGGAACCTTGGGAAAAGTACTGCAACAAATTACACCAATGGAGAACTAAGTATTTGATGACGCCCATTGTGGAATTTATTTTGAGGTCAACAAGTGACAAACGTTAATGCACGCGAACCTTCTCCTTCGACCACAATACCCTCGAACGTGGAAGCACCGCCGTCCGCAGCTTTCACTAACAATATTAGATGTAGGGGATTTATTTTATTAAATTTTATATTTGATGAATTGAATAATATCCTGCTTGTTATTATGCTAACATGGAGGGCGTAGGCCAAACGAATAAGGCCTAGACCATCCGTCGCTTCGTTCATGTTGCTTTCTTCGGGGGATGAACTTCCAACTTGTAAGAATCAAGAATCTGGGAGCCATGAAGTGATGGAGAAATCTTGGGAGGCCTGAAGGAACGAGTGAAAAAGAAAAAGGACCACCGGAAATCACCCAGTGGTCTGTGGAAGATTCCCCAGCGCGGCACCAACGCTCGCTGACCGCAGAGGAGGTTGGTGTCGCTCGGCGCTGCGGAGGTTGGAAAGGTGGTCGGAAACGGCCGGTTGTGAAGAAGGGAGGTGACTCGCCATCTCACACTGTAATGAGATAGTTCACAGCTTGAAGTTGCGGCAAAGACAGGGACTCGCTCCCTGCGGGTCCCGTAGATGACGAGGCAGCACCACTTCGGCAGGCGGACTGCGCGACCCCCATGTGGGTCGCGCCAGCCGGAGGGCCGAGATGCTACGGACCAGCCCCGCTGTGGTCCATCCCAACTGGGCTAGTCCAGGATAGTTCAGGTTGGGCTGGGTTAGACCCGGACCAGGTTTGGTCGACCTGAACCGGGTCGAACTGGATCGGTCCGACCGGGTCCGACCGGACCCGGACCCCTCTCGGGCCCATAAGTGCTTAGAAGGTCATAATTCGCAAACTGGACGTCCATTTGATAAACTATATATAGAGTTGGGATCCTTGGATCAATATGATTCTTTTGATATTCTCCACAAGAGTTTCGGAGAAATTAGGAGTCCGGCCGGGTTGGATCAACTTCAAATCCAACCGGACCCTCGACACTAAAATGCCAATAACTTACAGACCGGGTGTCAGGTTGGGGCACCGTCTATTGCGTTGCAACCCTTATGACATGACAGATCATTGGGTAACTTATTTGTGGGACTTTTTTCCAATTTAAATATTACTGAAGGCTTAAGAATAGGTTTCTCCCAGATATAATCATACTATGAGCGGGAATCATGTGACTTGGTGAGACGTAGAGAATGAAGAGTGGTTCTATGTGAATCAGCACCTAGTGATTCTGTGTGAATAATCACCCAGTGATTCTACGTGAATCATCACCAACTTATTCTGTGTGAATTAGTACCCAACGATTTTTTGTTAATCAGCACCAAGAGATTCTGTGTGACTTATCACCCAACGATTCCATGTGAATCTACACCCAGTGATTCTTTGTGAATCAGCACCCCGTGATTCTGTGTGAATCATCAACCAGCGATTCTGTGTGAATCAGCACCTAGTGATCCTCTGTGGATCAGCACCCATCAATCCTATGTGGGTATTTTAGGGGTTAGTACCTATCAATCCTATGTCGGTCTACAGCAGCGCCTCTTGATAGAATAAGATGATCTATCTTTACAACTAATCATCTGTACTTATTTACATTAGTTATACCTGGTTTGAGTTTTTTCTATTGATTTTTTATTTGTGATTGAGATCATGATCTTGTTATTCCTCTGTGGAATTCTGAGATACCTTCAGGGGTCTCAGGGTCCCTACTGGGTATTGTTATACTCACCCCTGCACGGGCTTCACCTGCACCTTGTTGTGTTCTGTCCAGTTGATGGGCAGCCTTGACTGAGATGTGAGGAGCATAGACCTGATGGTGGATGGTAGTGACGGTTGACTTGGAGAGCTCTAGAGATAATTTGTACATATGATTTAGGTAGGATCCTTGGTGGACAATTCAAGTAGATGTTTACTGTTTTCTATTATAGTTGTATCTTTCAGTTGGTCTTGTATTCCGGGCCCCTTTACTTTCAGTATACACTTTTACTACTGTAGTTTTACTATGTGGTTGCATCTTGTTTTGTTCTTGGGCTATTTGTTTGTATAGTTTTAAAGGAAATTCCTTCCCGTTTTAGGGATACGCCTTCCAGTGCTTGTCTCCAACCCCTGACCTAAGGAAGGAGGGCTTTGGGTAGTCACGGCACGGGCCCCAGAGGACGGGTCGTGACAAAACCTTTAAAAATAAGAAAAGTTTTGATCCTATCATACCAAGATCTTGGAGAATATTTTAAACTATAAAAGTTTTGTGTAAATTTGAAAACATGATTTGGAAAATGAGGGTTTTTAAAACCAGAGTTTTTTCAACAAAAACATCCTTAACTATATACCCATTTAGGAATGAACTTTTTACATCTATTTGATAAAGTTTGAAATTAAGATGTGTTTCATAAGATAGAAGTATTTTAATGGATTCAAGTTTGGAAATAGGTGAAAAGGTTTCTTCATATTCAATTCCTTCTTCATTACTATAACCTTGTGTAACTAAACTAGCCTTTTTCCTTACTATATTTCTAGCTTCATCTAATTTATTTCTAAACACCCACTTAGTGATTATTGTCAATGTGTCTTTGGGTCTATCAAAAAGTTTTCAATTTTTTTTTCAAACTAATTCAATTCTTCTTACATATAAATTACCAAAAAATCATCATTGATTTCATCATTGATGTTCTTAGGTTAAATCTGTGATAAAAAATCTTGATGTTCAACCTGGTTCCTTAGAGAAGTTCTAGTCTTTGTCCCCTTATCTAAGTCTCCAACTACAACATCTAATGGATGATTATTAAGGGTTCTAATAGATATAGAAAAAGATGGGCTAGTTATTTCAAGTTCTTATATAGGTTCGGGTTCAATGAGATCAAAATATGGAAATTTTCCAGAATTGGAAGACTTTGCAACTTGCTTTGCAGTAGTGTCGGAAGGTTTATAATTCAAGTCAGAATTTGACAAATCATCCTCAATATTTTCTATGGAGGTCTTGGGTTCATGTGGATCTGTTTCAACAAATTTTACATGCACAAATTCTTCCACACACTTGTTTCTTTTATTAAAGACTCTATAGGCTTTTCTAGACATTGAATAGCCTAGGAAAATTCTTTCATCTCTTTTGGATGCAAAATTTTCAATATTATCTTTTGTATTAAGGATAATAACTTTGAAACCAAAAACTTTAAAGTTATTAAACATAGGATTACTATTGTTCCATAATTGATATGGGGTTTTCTTAAGGATAGGTCTAATTAAAACTCTATTGATTATATAAAAAAATGTATTCACAGCTTCTGCCCAAAAATAAATAGCTAAATCATATTCATTAGGCATATTTTAGGCTATTTCTTGTAATGTTCTATTTCTCCTTTCTAAAACCCAATTCTATTCAGGTGTCTTGAGAGTATAAAAGTTATTACTATAGCCATTTTTTAAGAAAACAATATTAAAACTCTTGATTTTCAAACTCACGGGAATGGTAACTTATTAAGATTTTGATCCTAATTCCACTTAAGTTTTCTACTAACCAAGCATACTTGGTGAAATAGGAGAAGTCTTTACTCTTATGATCTAAAAATAAGGTCCAAGTATATCTAGAAAAGTCATCTACAAGAACATAGACATAGTTCTGCCCAATTAAACTTGAAACTCTATATTTTCTTAACAAATCTGTGTGAACCAACTTAATAGGTTGATAAGTTGAAACTTCTTTCTTTGGTTTGAAAGATATTTTATGTTTTCCCTTTTGACAAGGATTACAGACTTTATAATTTGGAAATTCAAGTTTAGGTAGATCCTTGACTAGTCCTTTCCTAGTTAGATTTCTAAGGGTGGGAATGTTACAATGGCCTAGCCTCATATTCTAGATCCAAGACTCTTTATGAAAGACACTCAAGCAAGAAACATTTTTTGAAACTAGATAATCCAAATTAATAGCAAAAACATTTTCATTTCTAAAACCAATGAATACTAAATCATTATTAGAATTAAAAACAATACAAGCATCATTTTCAAATTTAACATGAAATACATCATCACATAACTATGAGATTCTAATAATTTTATACTTAATATCATCAACAAAAAGAACTTTAAAAATTAAAATTGAATCATTGTTGCCAATTTAGACAAGGAGAATAATTTTTCCTTTTTCATTGTCACTAAAGATGACATGCCCACCATCAATATTTATAAGATTCTTAAAGCAAGAGTAGTCCCTTGTCATATGTCTTGAACATCCACTATCTATGTACCATAATCTCTTATAGGAACTCTTCAAATATCTTTCCTACAAAAACAATTCAAACATAGAAATACTTTGGTTCCCAGACTTTCTTGGGTCTAATAATATTAGTAATTAAATATTTGGGAACCCAAATTTGCTTCATGGGTTTCCTATAAGAAGTTTGTAAGGTCTTAGAAAAATAAACTCTATTGGGTCTAGAAAAACTAGAAGTTGTAAAAGATTTTCCAGTGCTGTAAGTTGTAGAAGATTTTTTAAATCTGGGCACAAAACAAAATTTTCTAGACTTTGATACAATTTTTTTTTAATAAAATTTATTTTCTTAGTTTGATAACCAATACCGGTAGATTATTTTGGAGAAACATTTTCAAAATAATTTAAACTAAGTTATATTTACCATTTTTTAATTTCTCAAGATCCCTATTTAATTTTTTCATTAGACCGTTTAAGTTATGTATTCTCATTGAGCAATTGAGCATTCTTTTCCTTTTCAATAGTAAGTCCATGCTCAATAGAAACTGAAAGAACGTGTTTCTTCTTAATAGATTTATACTTATCCTTTAGTTCATTTCATGTTTCCTCAAGGATTTTAAATTTTTCAAACATTTATTCATTTTTCATATTTTCATAATCATATTCATCTCTTGAATAATAATAATTTTTACAAGAGATTATAGGGCTACCTTGGATGTGTTTTTCATGAAACACATGTTGGATTTTTCATCCTTCTCATCATGTGATGACTCTGAGTCTCCAGAGCTATCCTTAGAAGCACTCTAGGTGGCCTTAATTACCATTTTATATTTTTTATCTTTGTCCTCATACTTCCTTTTATACTTTAACTTAGGAAATTCATCTTGTACATGTCCTCTCCTCTTTCAATTGTAGCAGACTATCTCATTAGTGTTTTCATTTCTCTTCGAGTCCTTTTTCCAATTTCCCTTATTTTCATAATTCCCTATATAATTGGGATTTCTAAATAACTTCTTCTTTTTAAATAAATTTTTGAATGTTCTGACTAACTGATCCATTTCCTCATACCGGTCACTTGATGACTCTTCATTTATAGAACTTTCAATGTAGAGACCCAAATATTGATGTACATAGACATTACATTACTTTTGCGGAATACATAATACATAACAAAAACACGCACACAAGGACCGTAATAGTTTAGTGTCTTTGGAAACTCGGAATATAATCTTCTAATCATGGTGAAAGATCTTCAACATCTCCCATAAAGATCTTCCTTTTTTTACCTAAAACATTTCTTTATATCCTGGGGAAAAGAAAACCTAAAAGGGTGAGCTCAAATTCTCAGTAAGGGTAAACAAAAGAAATATCAATCACATCATATACATAAGAACATAACTTTTGGAAATCTTAACCTGTAAAAAAATCATAATTTTATAACATGGGATAAATCATAGTAGTGAAATGTAATCCCAATAATCATAACTTAAAACATGAAAATTTGTGGCATACACACATAATCATATAGAAACATTTCTTATTAGTCAAGACTCATTGCCATGACTATCTTAGTGGACAAAGTCCATTTCTGAACCGAGTTCACTCCTCGTTTCAATCATGTTTCACCGAACCAGTTTAACCTGTCATTCCAGCCATGTCTATATCATGAGATATAAAATATTTACCCAATGAATTGGAGGTATATATAGGTCCCACCCATCTCATAATTATACCATTCTTATGTGTGCCACAAAATCATAAATCATACATCATTTCATAACCCATGTAATAAAAATGAGATTCTTAAACATCGTGACATCATAAAACAATTCATATAAGATAAATGAATTCTTAAAAAAAATTCCATCACAACATAATCAAATCAATGTAATAATAGTGATAGAAACATAACCCTATATTATCTTATATGGAAAATAATTTTGATAAAACACTTGAACTCCATTCTTGAGGAAAATATCCTTTCTACTTCAAAAACATTTGTCCTTTCTTAACATTTCATACAATTTTAAACTAAAAGAAGTTGATTAAAAATAAACATGAAAACTTTTAAATGAAGTTTCTTAGAAATAATGTTTTAAAAATCCATTCATGTCGTATAAGTTAAAAACAAACATTCTTCTCATACTTTTTTCGGAAAAGTCAAAAAGTACCTCGTATGAAAAATGACAAAAGATTCCTTTCATATCCTTTACTAAAAACTCACTGAAGGGTAAAATTGGATTTAAAAAATTGTAGGTGGATGGAAACAATATTACATATTGAGGGAACATGTATGTGGATGATAAAATACACCCCAGTAAATACCAAAGTATAAACAATCTCGGATAAAAATGAGATTGTGATATTTTCCCTTACCTTAGGTCTGATTTGCTTCGTAAGTGTCTGAACCTCCTGTATAATGATTGAAATAATGTCATTGACTTATTCCAGAATCATACTCATTGTTATGATATCATATATGGTTCACTTATGACTTTATATTACCCATTCTTTTGTAAATTCCATGTTAAAGAGCGTTTTGGGTAAAATCGTTTCATTTTTCATTCATGTTTTGACTTGTAAATATTCATATGATTACTTCGATCATGATTACTTAATTCCGGAATATAAAACATGATTTATATATAACATATATTCAGAATATTAATATATATAATATATCAGTAAATCGAAAGAAATACACCGTTCATGAAGACGGTAGGTCGTACGTATGCATGAACGCTGTTTTCGTTTCCTTATTGAGTTGAATGGAATTAAGTAGATGACATACATATATATACACATAAATCCGGTATCATTATTATGTCATATATTTCATGATTACTTAATATATATACTTTATAATCATTCATGAATGGTTAACGTGGAGAATGAATCTCATCGCGTCGTGGAGACGGTAGTCCGTACGTACGCACGAGCGATGATATCGTTCTCATGATTGTGGAATTGCATTGTAGTGTATGTATACTATTTCATAATCAATATCACTTTACAATAATCATATATAGTTATTATGTACACCATTATACCCATCCAAGTAAGGTGGTGGTGGAAAATAGATTACACCACGGCGTGGAGCCGGTATTCCGTACGTACGCACGCGCTGTGATTTCATTTTCCATAGGATGGATAGATGGTGAAATAGGGTTGTTTCATATTTATAATAATATATCAGTATATGATTGATACTGATGTTATTACCTCACAATGAAACAACTAAATAAGAGGTAGTAGAAGAAGAATGGAACTTGAAGAAAACGATAGAAGGTATTACCTCTTTCTCAAAGTGCCTCCTTTAAGCTTTCTCTTAAGGCACTAGAGTTGGTCTTTTGATAAGACCAGTACTTCTAGTAGGTTTCTAACGAAGTGGGGAAGTGAAATGGGCAGGGTTAGGCCGAGCTTGAAGTCTCAAATTGGTGTGAGGAAGATAGGGATGAGGTGCCCTTTTATAAGGGAGGAGAGGGGCACCTTTGGAATAACTAAAAATATTATTTTATTATAAAGACAAATTCGGTTTTATATAGCTCCAAATTGATTTATTTCGAAGCTAAGGTGGGTATGGGTCGAAATCATATCATCCAATATAATTTAGACAAGTTTAGGTTCCTATTTTAACCTTATCATTTATATTTAACTTTAAGTTAGATAATTTTACTTTTACCGTGTCTTTTTGTGTTCTTACACTATAAGGTTAATAAACTTACTATAACAAGACAAACGAACCCCAAGTTGTTTATTATTAATATATATAACATTATCTAAGTAATTTGGCCAAAACATATATTTTTAGAAATAAAATAACAATTAATAATATAATATTTGTTTTAAAAACTATTTTATGTCAATTTTGACACTATTTAGTAATTGATTTTTGTGAAAATCATAACAGAATGATTAGTTCGAAAAAAGTTAATTAAATCAATATTAAAATGTCATGTTAACCTATAAAATTAGTTTAATTCATAAAAAGTCTCAAATTACATTTATTTGGGTATTTATAACATCAATTATGTCAATATTTCATTAATAAGATAATTACTGCATCATCTTTGTGTCATAAATAAATTAACTTATTTAAAGTCTAAAAATTACAAATAAAATATCATTATGTAGGAAATCGTTTGATATTTCTAATGAATATTTATAGTCGAATTTATCTTATGTATAACCCTATATTAAAAATGTTTTTCTTATTAAACTTTGATTTTAACTATTTTAACCCTTCTTTAAATAAATTAATAATAAATGTCCTAATCTAATCCAAGTGGGCCTAAATGGTCATATTTTATTCTTAAGGTTGTTTTTGGTCGAATTACACTTATCCAATAGAATTAGGACATGTGTTAGGGTAATAATAATATCATTTTTACCCTTAATTACCCTATTTACTTTTAACCGTGGTAAAAAGAAGTAAAAAGTTATTATTCACCAAAAATTATTTTCATCTCATTGAACCACATTTTACTTACTGACATCAATCGTGTGTCTCAGATTTTTGAAATTCCACTCACAGAAGCGGTAAAATTTAGTTTTATGAAAAATTCATTTTTTTTAACTACAACTTAGTGGTTTCACTATTCATCAAAAAATGAAAGTTTCCAGAAAAATACCAAAAATTAGGCCTAAGCTATATTTGATTTTATGAACTCAAAAATGATGTCTATTTTAACAAATTAAAAACATATCAGTTGCATTAATTAATTTAAAAATTAATTCTTGTCGTCAAAACATATAGCGTGTTCTTAAGAGATAATAACTATCAAAAGATTGACACTTGTTTATATCTGGTTTAAATGTGAAATTGCATCCAATGACCAACATTGTATTAAATTGTAAAAATATATTCTAAATATACTTTAAAACCACTCAAATTAATAATTTATCACTATTGATTATTTCGATTAAAAAGGTTGTTTTTAATTAAAATTTAGTAATTTTCACTATTCATCAGAAAATGAAAGTTATCCGAAAAGTACCAAAATTTCACCCTAATCTAATTTCGATATTCCGAATCCAAAAATGAAATCCATTTTGAAAAATAAAATTTACAAAATTTAAAAAAGTGATTATTACTATTCATAACGGCTAGTTTTAATAATATTTTAATAGCATATCGTTGTTTAGTGAAACTCGGTATTGCGTACTACACACACTATCGAGGAAGGTCATGATTGCGTGTAATGAAAGGCAAGTCAAGGATGTGTATTGTGCAAGCTCCTTTTGGTGTAGCATACAACACAAGACATTAATGAAATTAAAAAAGAATATTTTTCATAAAATCTCGGGGTGTTACATTCTACCCCCCTTAAAATGAATTTCGCCCTCGAAATTCATCGGGGTTATAAATGTTTTACTACTCAAAAGTTTCTGTAATAGAAACCCACATCGTAAAAAGGAATACCAAAACCAATCTTTAAAAACAAAATTATGAAACTTAACGGTTATCCAAATAAACTAAT
Source organism: Viscum album (assembly GCA_963277665.1). Lineage (NCBI taxonomy): Eukaryota > Viridiplantae > Streptophyta > Magnoliopsida > Santalales > Viscaceae > Viscum > Viscum album. The sequence continues at coordinate 1,787,242,957 of OY728165.1, read as the reverse complement.
CACTGGGTTTCCACATAGGTGAAAATATGGATATGGAAGAGAAATATAACCATCATGTACTGATGGAGAGTGGTAGAGAACATGGATATGGAAAATCTAGCAATCACAAAGCCATAAATTTGTGACAATCTAAGGTACCATCTGATTCATCATATATAAGAGCACTAGGATAACATTTTTGGTTTTCAATATCATTTCCCTAAAGTTGAAGAATTTGAATTAGAATAAATACTTACTTTATTTTGGTACAATATCACTGTTGTTCGTGCCTTGAACAGTTTCCACTTCATCTCTTAAATAAATGAAGTTGAATTAGTTATTCGTGAAGTGTTATCAGATCATGTGATAGAATGACGGGTCATTCCATCTGTCTCAAACAAAAGGTTAGTAAAAGTTATTAAATATACATAAGTCGATCTATAGTGAGATTAATTATATATGGTTCCTAAAATGGACTTATACTTCATATATCATATTGCTTAATATAATAAAACTAGTTTCTACTAAACAGGGACTTACTGTAGGCCAGTGGTAGGCGATAAATTCCACTCGCACTTCGGTTGTGGGTTCGATTCCCACAGCCTTGTCCGACGCGATGGGATGTCGTCCATCCTGCAGGTTGCCCTTTTTCTAAAACTACATTACTATAACATCCCATAGATAATATCAAAAAAAACTTCTATCCTCAAACAATACTAACTTATTTCCAACATAATCCATTCCAATATTTAGGCTTATCTAAAATACTTCGGTTCAAGCTCATAGTATAAAGAAAATGATTACTTGAAATGTCACATAACAATCACATGAATGCCATCATTTATCCCCCATATATCATAGGATATATCTTGTTGGTCAAATTACAAACATGTGAATACCTTAATCATGTATACCCATTGAACCTTAGTGAAAACATGAATGCAGTTAAAAGTTAACACTTTCCACAAACCAAAATCCTCAAAATTCTATATACTCAAACCATGATATCACTTAGTCCTTATATCAATCATGAGCTCATGAATAATGTCAAATATTTCATTTTCTCCTTATTCCTTCATTATGCACATATCATCTGCTTTCCAAAATATTTGAATCACTTTTCATGGTTACCGGTACCTTAAAATTATTGAAAACCACAATAGAATAATACAAAAATATTCTAATACACAATAAAAGTACCTCAACAACATTATTCTTGAATACCAATACATAAACACTTCAATCCATCCTCTTCAATTATTGTCATAAAATAAGTCCTTCCTTGATTTAGAAGTAACTTTTTAGGCCAGGGCATTGAGTTGGGTAATGCCCATGTTCTCCACAAATAATACATTGAACTCCATAACAGTCTGTCACTCTATGACCCTTTTCTCCACACAGATAACATCGGTCCCTCCATTTGAGGTATTCCTCAAGGTTCTTCTTCCCTTATTTAGAAATCTCAATCTTCCTTTCTTTATGCTCCTCAACATGAAAACATGCATAATAGTTTATCTTCCTCTTCTTTGATGAATTAGGCATACCACTAAATTTCACCTTGTTAATCATATATCGCGATGACTGATTCGGCATAATCACAATATCTTTCTCTATAGGAATTACACAATTTTGTTGCTCATAGTCACCAATTTTTCCATTGGATTCAATGTTAACCGAATTCCTTCTGGTTCCCTCCATTAACTAAAAGACAAAAAGAATTCTGTGAGAGGAAAAAATCATGCTAGAGAAAACAACATAGTAAAGGGGGAGTACCCTCAATATCTAACATCTTAGGTTAAATTCTAAGATCTTTAGCGCAATTCTAGGACTATAACCTATACGTATACTTAACCTTAGATACATCCCTAGACATACCTTAGAAATATCTCTAGGGATCTCACTAACGTATTTGCATCCTAGTTTCCAAAGGATGAGTAAATCTTTCCTCTGATACCGACTGTAGAGACCCAAAGCTTGATGTACATAGACATTACATTACTTTTTCGGAATACATAATACATAACAAAAACACACACACAAGGACCATAATAGTTTAGTGTCTTTGGATACTCGGAATATAATCTTCTAATCGTGGTGAAAGATCTTCAACATCTCCCATAAAGATCTTCCTTTTTTTTTACCTAAAACCTTTCTTTATATCCTGGGGAAAAGAAAACATAAAAGGGTGAGCTCAAATGCTCAGTAAGGGAAAACAAAAGAAATATCAATCACATCATATACATAAGAACATAACTTTTGGAAATCTTAACCTGCAAAAGAAATCATAATTTCATAACATGGGATAAATCATAGTAGTGAAATGTAATCCCAATAATCATAACTTAAAACATGAAACTTTGTGTCATGCACACATAATCATAGAGAATAATTTCTTATTAGTCAAGACTCATTGCCATTACTATCTTAGTGGACAAAGTCCATTTCTGAACCGAGTTCACTCCTCGTTTCAGTCCTGTTTCACTGAACCGGTTTAACCTGTCGTTCCATCCATGTCTATCTCATGAGATATAAAATATTTACCCAATTCATTGGAGGGAGATATAGGTCCCACCCATCTCATAATGATACCATTCTTATGTGTGCCACAAAATCATAAATCATACATCATTGCATAACCCATGTAATAAAAATGGGATTCTTAAACATCGTGACATCATAAAACAATTCATATAAGATAAATGAATTCATAAAAATAATTCCATCACAACATAATCAAATCAATGTAATAATAGGGATAGAAACAGAACCCTATATTATCTTATATGGAAAATAATTTTGATAAAACACTTGAACTCCATTCTTGTGGAAAATATTCTTTCTACTTCAAAAACATTTTTCCTTTCTTAACATGTCATACAATTTTAAACTAAAAGAAGTTGATTAAAAATAAACATGAAAACTTTTAAATTAAGTTTCTTGGAAATAATGTTTTAAAAATCCATTCATGTCGTATAAGTTAAAAACAAACATTCTTCTCGTACTTTTGTCGGAAAAGTCAAAAAGTACCTCGTATGAAAAACGACAAAAGATTCCTTTCATATCCTTTACTAAAAACTCACCGAAGGGTAAAATTGGATTTAAAAAATTATAGGTGGATGGAAACAATATTACATATTGAGGGAACATGTATGTGGATGATAAAATACACCCCAGTAAATACCAAAGTATAAACAATCTCGGATAAAAATGAGATTTTGATATTTTCCCTTACCTTAGGTCTGATTTGCTTCGTAAGTGTCCGAACCTCCTGTATAATGATTTAAATAATGTCATTGACTTATTCCAGAATCATACTCATTGTTATGATATCATATATGGTTCACTTATGACTTTATATTACCCATTCTTTTGTAAATTCCATGTGAAAGAGCGTTTTGGGTAAAATCGTTTCATTTGTCATCCGTGTTTTGACTTGTAAATATTCATATGATTACTTAGATCATGATTACTTAATTCCAGAATATAAAACATGATTTATATATAATATATATTCAGAATATACATATATATAATATATCAGTAAATGGAAAGAAATGCACTGTTTATGGAGACGGTAGGTCGTACGTACGCATGAACGTTGTTTTCGTTCCCTTATTGAGTTGAATGGAATTAAGTAGATGACATACATATATATACACATAAATCTGGTATCATTATTATGTCATATATTTCATGATTACTTATTATATATACTTTATAATAATTCATGAATGGTTAACGTGGAGAATGAATCTCATCGCGTCGTGGAGACGGTAGTCCGTACGTACGCACGAGCGATGATATCATTCTCATGATTGTGGAATTGCATTGGATTGTATGTATACTATTTTAGAATCAATATCACTTTACAATAATCATATATCGTTATTATTTACACCATTATACCCATCCAAGTAAGGTGGTGGTGGAAAATAGATTACACCACGGCGTGGAGACGGTATTCCGTATGTACACACGCGCGGTGATTTCATTTTCTGTAGGATGGATAAATGGTGAAATAGGTTTGTTTAATATTTATAATAATATATCAGTATATGAGTGATACTGATGTTATTACCTCATAATGAAACAACTAAAGAATAGGGATTAGAAGAAGAATGGAACTTGAAAAAAACGATAGAAGGTATTACCTCTTTCTCGAAGTTCCTCCTTTAAGATTTCTCTTAAGGCACTAGAGTTGGTCTTTTGATAAGACCAGTACCACTAGTAGGTTTCTAAGGAAGTGGGGAAGTGAAATGGGTAGGGGTTGTCTGAGCTTGAAGTCTCAAATTGGTGTGAGGAAGAGAGGGATGAGGTGCCCTTTTATAAGGGAGGAGAGGGGCACCTTTGGAATAACTAAAAATATTATTTTATTATAAATCCAAATTCGGTTTTAAATAGCTTTAAATTGATTTATTTCGAAGATAAGGTGTGGATGGGTCTAAATCCTATCATCCAATATAATTTAGACAAGTTTAGGTTCCTATTTTAACCTTATCATTTATATTTAACATTAAGTTAGATAATTTTACTTTTACCATGTCTTTTTGTGTTCTTAAACTATAAGGTTAATAAAATTACTATAACAAGCCAAACGAACCCCAAGTTGTTTATTATTAATATATATAACATTATATAAGTCATTTGGCCGAACCTTAGATTTTTAGGAATAAAATAACAATTCATAATATAATATTTGTTTTAAAAACTATTTTATGTCAATTTTGACACTATTTAGTAATTGATTTTTGTTAAAATCATAACAGAATGATTAGTTCAAAAAAGTTAATTAAATCAATACTAACATGTCATATTAACCTAGAAAATTAGTTTAATTTATAAAAAGTCTCAAATTACATTTATTTTGGTATTTATAACATCAATTATGTCAATATTTCATTAATAAGATAATTATTGCATCATCATTGTGTCATAATTAAATTAACTTATTTAAAGTCTAAAAATTAAAAATAAAATATCATTATGTAGGAAATAGTTTTATCTTTCTAATAAATATTTATAGTCGAATTTATCTTATGTATAACCCAATATTAAAAATTCTTTTCTTATTAAACTTTGATTTTAACTATTTTAACCCTTCTTTAAATAAATTAATAATTAATGTCCTAATCTAATCCAAGTGGGCCTAAATGGTCATATGTTATTCCTAAGTTTTTTTTGGTCGAATTACACTTATCCAATAGAATTAGGACATGTGTTAGGGTAATAATAATATCATTTTTACCCTTAATTACCCTATTTACTTTTAACCGTGGTAAAAAGAAGTAAAAAGTTACTATTCAACAAAAATTATTTTTCATCTCATTGAACCACATTTTACTTACTGACATCAATCGTGTCTCTTGGATTTTTGAAATTCCACTCACAGAAGCAGTAAAATTAAGTTTTATGAAAAAATCATTTTTTTAACTACCACTTAGTGGTTTCACTATTCATCAAAAAATGAAAGTTTCCAGAAAAATACCAAAAATTAGGCCTAAGCTATATTTGATATTATGAACTTAAAAATGATTTCTATTTTAACAAATTCAAAACATATCAGTTTCATTAATTAATTTAAAAATTAATTTCCGTCGTCAAAACATATAGCGTGTTCTTAAGAGATAATAACTATCAAAAGATTGACACTTGTTTATGTCTGGTTTAAATGTGAAATTACATCCAATGACCAACATTGTATTAAATTGTAAAAATATATTCTAAATATACTTTAAAACCACTCAAATTAATAATTTATCACTATTAATTATTTCGATTAAAAAGGTTGTTTTTAATTAAAATTTAGTAATTTTCACTATTCATCAGAAAATGAAAGTTATCCGAAAAGTACCAAAATTTCACCCTAAGCTAATTTCGATATTCCGAATCCAAAAATGAAATCCATTTTGAAAAATAAAATTTAAAAAATTTCAAAAAGTGGTTATTACTATACATAAAGGCTAGTTTTAATAATATTTTAATAGCATATCGTTGTTTAGTGAAACTCGGTATTGTGTACTACACACGCTATCGAGGAAGGTCGTGATTGCCTGTAATGAAAGTAAAGTCAAGGATGTGTGTTGTGCAAGCTCCTTTTGGTGTAGCGTACAACACAAGACATTAATGAAATATAAAAGAATATTTTTCATAAAATCTCGGGGTGTTACATTCGACATGAACTTGCAGTTTCTATTTTTCTTTTTGTTTAGAATTAGTGGTTTCGAAAGCCACTAACTTTCTATTTGATTCATCATATTCTTATCTATTAACCTAAAATTCTTCCTTGTACATAATTATTTTACATATTATCTCCTTTACTGGTAGAGTTCTTATGTCATAGGATTCTCTTATTAACACTAAATTTCCTCTCCATATTTCTGGTAAACATCTGATAATTCACATTACTTGCTCCTTGGATGTGATTGTATTTCCTAGAGAGATTATTGTATTTACAATTTCATTGAACCTAAGATACATGTTAGAGAGAGATTCATCAAGATTCATTTTAAAGTTATCATATTTAATGGTATATGTATTAAGTCTCATTTCTTTGACATTAGTGGTTCCTTCGTGCGAAACACCGAGTGTATCCCAAATTTCAAGTGTTTTTTACATGCATAAATCTTATTAAATTATCCATACCATAAATAGAAGTATAATTCAATCATATCTTTATAGTTATTACTATAGGATATCTTAGTGGAATCATACCAAGTATTCATATAAGTATTATCAATTTTATATTCATTAACTATAGCAGACCAGATTTCAAAACCCATAGTTTCTAAATGCATTTTTATTTTAATTTTACATTCAACATAATTTTTTCCATTAAAGTAGGGAGGTATGTTGGTAGCAGCACCTTACTATATATTTTCCATTTAAAATAGATTTTATATATTTTAAAGATTAATAAATTTTTAACTGAAAAAAATTTAGAGATCTTAAAAACATAACTAAAATCACAGTTGAAAAGAGTTAAACACATTGAAAATTTTGAGAGTAAGAAAACCTTTGATACCAAATTTTGGTCGGAGTAGGACACTCAAGAGGGTGTGAATTTATTTCCTGTAAAAATTTCTATCTAAAAAAATTATTTAAAATTACCACAATTTAAAATAAAATACGACCTAGTTAACCAAATTAGCAGATTAATAAAAGATTTTATTTTTTGAATGATTTCACAAAGATTGATTAGTTCTCAGTTAAAAAAATCTGGATTATTATTTCAACTTTTTAAATCAATCTACTAAACCAAATTCTAATATAAAAACAATCTAAGATTAACTATCAAAGTAAAGTAAAGTTTTTTGATTTAAATAAAATAGTGAAAACGGAACTTTGAAAGACACAACAGATTTAAAACAAGAGGTTCAGTCTCAAGCCGAGACTTAATCCTCTTAAATTAGTGATCATATTACACCAATAAATTTATAAAAATAAATTTGATCCGAACCCTAGATTAGGGTAAACAATAGTATACAAACTATCTAGGTCAGTAGACCTCTACCACAGTTCTTATGGGAGTGAAAACTATAATAGGCCATGCATGGGAACTCTTTCACTGTTATTTGTGGGAGTTTAAGGTGTAAAAAAGACAATTTTTTAAATATATAAATGTATATTTTAGTTATCCATAGGATAAATTGTGTGTTTATATAATAGTGACACACACACTACTCGAAATGTAAATAATGTACACAGGAATAGCAATATAATGAGAGTAAGGTTTAGAAGGCTCTGTGTGATGTGCTTTGCAACTTATAAACTCCTTAGATATGTTAGAAGTGAAGATAAAGTCGATTTCCATAAACAAATAAAAAAATATAGTGTCATTAGTACTTCTGTATTCTATTCTTTAATGAGGTAGATATTTTCTTAAAGTGTTATTCTCCGCTCGTGGAATATTACTACAGAAGTTCTTCAATTATAATTCACAGCAATATTCTTTCCATTATTCATAGCTATTAGTTCTTGTGTAGTTATAAGGTTCATAAATATATTAGTATATTATATCAGGTCACCCCAACATTTCTTTTTGATCTAGATATTCCCTTTATATAGTGGAGTAGACAAGTAGCATGTTCTTCGGTACCACATACCTCATACTGGTCTCTGACATCATTAAATGTTGTCTACAAAATATAGATAAGCTCATTAATATAATTAAAAGTACTAAGTTTCATAAATATGACCATTAGTAATAATTTTAAACTTAAGAGATGGATCATCGGTGTCTTAGTATATCAGTATCTCATACTGTTGGTAGGTAAGTCTGTCGGTAGATCATTTTCTCGGTAGGTGATGTGTCGTTGACTTAGATATCAGTAGCTTATACTTAGTGAAATTCTTAGTGTATTTTAATCACTCTATTAGTAGGTCAGGAATCGGTAGTTTAGGCATTGGTAGGTCAGGTGTCAGTAGGTCAGGCATCAGTAGGTCAGGCATCGGTAGGTCAGGCATCGGAAGGTCATGTGTCGGTAACTCATACTTAGTCAATTTTTTCTAACCTATCTTAAGTAGTAACACACTAATATAATAGATCAAGGTTATATGTAATCATAATTTAACATAATTTAACTTTATGAATCATGATAAAATAATATAAAACATGATTTAACATAATGTAACTTGAATCATAAATAAAAATGATTTGTGAGCATCATTTGTGAGCATGATTTATGAGCATGTTCTGTGAGCATGATTTGTGAGGATGATTTATGATCATGATTTGTGAGCATTAAAACCAGAGGAGTCCAACATGATTTTTGAGCATGATTTGAAGAAAACCCAAAATTGGATCCTCTAATCTTTAACATAGAATAAATGGAGGCTATGTTGTAGGATGATGACCCACTACAAACCTCAAAAATGGATTCATATAAATTTTTCATTATGAACAAAAATGTCAATATAGTATAAATGAGTTGGATAAATATAACATAATATCATTTTTATAATATTATTTTAAGTAAAACATTATACTGGTCTCTCTTTATTTTATGATTCATGTTTATCAATATAGTTATTGGATCACAGTTATCATGATAAATAATAAACTATTGAGGATGATACGAACCTCTTAAAATATTGAGTATCACCTATAGAGGGACATATAGAAGAGTTGCCAAGGACTTGTTGTAGATAAGTGGGGAAATAACATTATTATAATAAGGAAGTTGATTATAATCTAAATTCATCATGTTTTAATTTCATAGAAATTTAATTATTCATTGACTATATATATACTTTCAATATAGATTTTTTATGAATAAAGTTTGACCTAGACACATGGGATGAAGAATCCATAGGTGAAGGGGAAATTATAGAATGTGATCTTGTGCTACCCACTGTGAAAGATGGGGAGGATGGAAAAGATATTAAAATTATTTGAGAATATATTTATCAAACTAAATGAGAATATGATCCACTGATTGTGTCCAATAAACTATCTTAGTGGGTGTCACTACAACTAAAATGGGGAGAGAGGAGGTTACCAACATCATCCCTCCACCCCCATCATGAAAGATTTTTTTATTATTCAAGGGGTTGATTACCACTACCAATTTTTGGGGATACTCAACAAATATTCTTTGAGAAATTGAATTAGAGCTAAGAATAAAGAGTGATTTATATCAATAAAACCAAATCACCCTTCATATTAGGGATGAATTATCGTACTTCCTGGCCAAAGGTAGTATAAACTCAGTAACAACATGGGTGTTAAAATAGGGCATATTACCACTTTCCTTTTTTATTTTTTTTATTTCAATAAATTTCCCATGGTTTATATTTATATTTTTATGGTTTAAGTGAAATAGTTAAGATAATATTAGAGTTCAAGAATACCTAAAAAATCATTGGAAATAAAAAATATATAGTATATATCCTTTCCCTTGGTTTAATTATAGCCAAATACAAATTTTCTACATTATTTTTCATTTATAATTGAAATTAAATGAGGTTTATAAGATCTGAGACTAGTTTAATTGTACCCATCTATTGTAAAATTTTTATTTTTTATTCTTTTTTCAATTTTTGGATTATTTTTAGGATATCTTGAGAATAATTGAATACCTTGGTAGAGATGAACTATCATGGAATATTTAGAAATTATATTAAATTTTAGAATATAAAGATATTAAATAATTAATTGTATGTTTTTTACACTAATTTTTCAATCTATACTTTCAGTTAACATTAATCAAATATGAAATTCTTGTGCACAAGTGTAGTCTACTATTAATATTACCAGCCTGAGTGGTTTTTAAATCATTTTAAAATCTTCTTTAACTTCTATTTTTCTTAAGAGTCTTGATTCATGATATAATATCTAAAACATGTTTTTGTTCTCTTTTTAAAACTACTAGGAACTATGGGTTATGAAAAAAATGATTGAGTCCTAACATTGAAAATTCTGATTGGAAATATTGCACCATTTTGAGATTTCTCTTACAGCTAGCCCTTGTATAGTCCCCTATAATCCATGAATATCCTAAAAGGAAGCCACATTATAAGACTTTAATCCCTTCATACCCAAATTCCGAGCTTTATGTATCATTTCATCAAAAGAAAGTGTGGTAGGAAGGGTTGTAACATGGATTTAATTATATGATAATTTGGTTATTATGATGATGTTTGAGATGTTCCATCATTTTTCATGTAATGGAGTTTTTTATATTTTTGTGAATTATTTTTCCCTCTATTTATCTAAAAAACAAAATAAAAATAAAGTAAATTTAAAAATTAATAATTGAGGAAGAATTGGATATTTTTATCTCCTAGTATATGAAATTCCATGAAAGGCAGGTGTTAGGATGGAAAAATCATATAAAATTGATTAATAGAGGATTTTTAAATTGAGTAGAATATTTATACATCATACATATTACTTTAAATATTTATTCCTACTCTTTATTCCTTTGTGATTCATATCTTACCCTCCCACCTTTAACTAAAAAAGATATGTCAAGTCATCATGATTTGAATACTCTTATTACACTACTATATAGAGAAGCTATAATAGTAAAAAGACTTCATAAATAATTCCTTCACTTGAAAATTAGAATATATCATTAAAAATTTGTTAATTGAAGATAGATACGTTTCCAAGATTATAGGTACAACATGTTCATGATTGGATTATCAGGCTTCATGAATTTTTATGAAAAAAAAGGAATTTTTGAGATGATATTCATATAGAAGTCATGATATACCAAAGGTGGTGGGAATTTAAAGCTGTTGAAATTCATTCCTTGGTATTTTTTGCTTGACCAAGTTTTAAGTTATTGGAATGAAATGAGATAAGTGTGTGGGAGTGATTAAATATAAAATTTCAATATTTTGATGATTTAATTTAGCGATTATATCCCTATAATTATCAAAATATATTGGTAAATTTTACATTTTCATTATATTATAAAATTTTGGACCTTAATTATCGCATCCCACCATTTTATAACATAAACTTTCATTACATTACACAAAACTGAGGATCGTTAAGGTTTAGTGTCTTGGAAACAAGGATCATAATACATAAAAAAAACATAAAAACATTCTTCTTAAACACTTGAAAGGCTTCTCCTTTAGTTCATCCTATGTTCATTATGCATCTCATAACCTGGGGACATACATCAAAAGAAAGGGTGAGCAGAAGGCCCAGTAAGGGAAACAAGAGGAACATTTCACATGTGAACTTGAGATACTTCAATAAGGACATGAAAAGAACTTTAAGGCATGAGAAAGAAATCATGAGGCATTTCATAATAAAAATAACATTTTTCATAACTTGAAGATGTGGCTACATCATTTAACATAGACAATCATGAACATATCACCAAGGTCCATCCCCAAGGTGTCATTTGAAAATTACCAAGGTTATTCACCGAGGTATCGTGAAAATTGTAATCTCTAGTGGTTACATCATTACCCAATGCATTGGAGCGCTATCAGGGCGCACCCTTAAATTTGCCTTTATTATCATGTGAGCCACATATATCATCATCAAACATTTCATAAATAACCCACATAGCATAAAATAAATGGGTTTCATTTCATAATCATAACGTTTTAAAAACTGCTTTAAAGACATGATCTTTACGTCACTTTAAACCCACGGAAAGGGAAAGCGGGTCTCATGTATGTAAATACCAGAATTTAAAATGGAACATTTTGATATATATGTGAATACCCTTGTAGAAATAAGAGCTTTGAGTATTCACTTTATAACATAAAATAATTTTTGAGAAAAGAGAGAGGCATTTTGAGGGGAAAATTCTGCAGCATAACGGCTAAGTTTCGGGGTTTTAGAAAACGTTGAAATGAGAGGGGACATGGGTCACCCACTCATAAATGATCCATAAAACAGTAGGGTGAAAGAATAAGAAGGACATATGGACATGGTAACGAAATTTTAGGGACATACCATTTGAAATGAAAAACATGGAAGGAAAAAGATTAGATTTCTCTTATGAAAATTCGGCAGCCTTACGGCGTCACTTAACTTCAAAAGAAAATGATTTGACAAGATCAAAAAGGGTCCCTCATCATATGATCATAAGAGATCAGTATGATTGATATAGAGATCATACCCCAACATAATAAAAAGGAACTTGAAAGACTTGACATGAAAATTGAACTTGAAAAATGAGAAGGGTGAAAGAATCCCTTAAAAATTCGGCAGCCTAACGGCGTCACTTAAACTTTCATAAAACGAAATGATGAGAGTAAGAGGGGATCTCTCATCATATAAACATGAAAGGGCAGTAAGAGGAATATAAAAGAACATCCTCTCACATAAAAACATGGAGCATAATAGGAATGACATAAAAGAGATTTCATGAAAAGAAAGAGAGGGGTCGGATCCCTTACCTTAAAATGTGACTCTTGAAACTCAAAGGATTGGACCTTGAGGGCTTGGGGGCACCTTGGAAGGACTCCTTGGAGGGTAAGAAGACCAGAACTTCGTTGGGGGAGAGTTGGGAGTGAAAACTAAGGGAGGAAAGGGTGGGTATTTATAGGGAAAGTGAGGGGACAAAGCATTAATGGCCAAGGGACACCTCACATTTGCTTTTCTCAAACCCATGTGCTCTCCCTTGGCACTTATCATGGAGTTAGGCCACATGGGGCCCCCAAAACAATAATTCATCACCCTTGGCCGGCCAACCCTTGAAAAAACTCATGACATCATCATGACACAGTTATGATGTCATTAAACATACCGAAACCCTAAAACTGTATTTTTACTATTCACTAAAAATTCAACTTTCTCAGAATAATCCCAAAATTTCACCTTAATCAAATATAAATGCTCTGATTTCAAAAATGAAATCCATTTTATAAAAATAATTTTCTAAATATTTTTAATTTAATTTTTAAATAAAAACACTATTCATCGAAAATTCATTTTTTTCAGAAAAAACCCCAAAAATTACCATAACATAATATCGATGCTCTGAGTTCAAAAATGAAGTCATTTTTATAAAAATAATTTTCTAATTATTTTTAATTAAATTTTTAATTAAAAAACACTATTCGTCCGAAAAAACTAATACTTGAATAATAATTTATGAAACCGTTATTTACCCATTTTATTGAATCACATTACTTAATCTAGGTGTCTAATTTATATTAAAACTTTCTTTGAGTGAAATTACTAATCCATTTGGTCACATTACTAATCCTAAGCGTAAAATCACTATTCATAATTTACTATTCATCAAAAATTAAGTTGATCTTATTAGACTCCAAATTCCTTACTGAACACTTTTGTAGAAGACCATTTTTTGAAAATCATTACACATCATTAGTTATTTAGGGTTTACATAAATATTTTAAAATATCCTTTTTTCGAAATTCATCAATAAAATACATTCTAAAATTATCTAGACATTTGAAATTTCACAAACATTACTAAAGGAAGAAATCTCAATTTATTCACCCGAAAGGATTACACAAGGAAACTAGGGTCTCATCACATAGCCCCTTATAACACTGGCATAAGACCTAAGTGTAAGGTGTGCTATGGTGAGAGAATCTGAGGGAGTCTCAGATAACATTGCCCTAGTAGCAATCTCCACTAACTTGAACTTCTCCTGCAAGCGTTTTCGTTCAAGCTTGACACGCTGGAGCTCGGCTTGGGCTTGGTCCAAAGCGAAGCCCACAGATGCTACCTCCTTCCCAAGCTCTGATAAGTGGGCTTCGTAAGGGTTGAGTCTACTGGATGAAGCCATCGACTCCTCTTTCTGCATTAACCATTAACATCTTATTAAATAAATAAGAGTAAGTTAATATACTACTCAAAAAGATTGGGTCGTTACATTAATGCGATACATCCATAAACATTTATTTTAAATATTAATTTCATATTCTAAGTTTTATTTCCTTATCCATATGTAACACCCCAAGATTTTAGAATATATTTCTCCTTAATAAATTAATGAGTTTTATATATTTCAAAGTACACATCCCTAAAATTATGCAAAAAATTATTATACATTATAAAATAAATCTCATTATATGGTATTTAAAGGAAATATAATTGTTGAAAATAATTTCTAATTTACTTAGGAAATAATATTGATCCTAAATAACTACTTTGTATAGAAGCATTGTTTTTGAATTATATGTTATATTTAAAAATTAATTAAATTTATTAAATAAATGAAAAATTATTTTTTTCATATTTATAAAATTAATTCATTTTTTCAATTGGTTGTAATCGAAAATAAAATAATTTTAAGGTAAAAATAGATATTTTTCCAAAAAAACTTCTTTTAGGTGTGCATTGTATTTTTTCTTAATAAATTAAATTAATAACTATTTATGAATTATATTAATGAAATGTGTAGATAATGTATTCACTCAAATATTTTAACATTGATTTAAGATTTTTTACTCGTCAAGGAATGAGAATAAAATCAATTTTATGATTAAAATGCATTTTTCTAAAAACAGTTTTTTTTGTGTTTTGTGAACTTATTTTAAAATGAATTTATAACAATTATAGAAATTTAATATTGTAAAATCTTTTCCATATTTTTAATCATCATGTAAAAAATTATTAATTAGTTTGATTTTATTTTTTTCCATTATGAATGGTAACCATGGTAAAACTTTGTCACTCTGTTAAGGTTAAAAAGGATTAATGGGGGGTTATAATTAGATATAAGGCATAAAATATCTATAAAACTAGGCTAAATTTGATTTTTTAAGTGTATTTAAACCAAAAATTATCTTATATTAGGATTTTGGTTTCCATCATCCCACTTTACCTAGAATGTGAATTTAATATATTGTAAAGTTTTAAGTATTTATAATTTTTACACCCACCTCACTTATAAAAAATAACCTCCTATATTCACCTATTAACACCTTTTATCCATATAAATAATCTAATTTCTTTCCAAATAACTTCCTAACTTACATCTCAATTCCCTAGATCTTTTTTTCTTTCCTAAAGACAAACCATTGAATGCTTAATGTGTAAGCCAAATGAGGATTCCAAAAGAAGAGGTAATTATCTTTACCTATCAATTTCATTTTTCTATATTCCCTAAGCTCATATGAATATTTTATAACCATATTAAAATTATTTCATAAATATCATTACTATACAAAAAAATTGCGCTAATGTTACATCTATTTTCTACCTCATTTCTATCCTATGAGAAATGATAACATCATTTGTGCATATGTATGGACTACCACCTCCATGAAGTGATGTGATTTATTTTTTATGTCATTTAAAAATTGATGGTAATATATATTTATTTAATAAATATATATTATATTTATAATATTATTATTATTTCATAAATATATACTATTATTTAGATTTCTTTCTTTCTATTCATTGTAATTTAAAACATTACTCATGTGTACGTACAGACTGTCATCTCCATGAAGTGTGGTAATTTATTTTTCATCACTACATTATATGAATAGTTATAAAAGTGTATATCATGAATAAATATTAATATTATGAAGATTTTGAAACTATGGTCGAGGTGAAATAATTGGAATTGTCGAACCAGAACATGCATTGGAAACTGAATAGTTAACAACTGAATGTTGATTTTAATAAAAAAATGTTAATAAATGAGTAACTGTAAATTATAAGAGAATTTAATATTATAAGATAAATATTAATATATTATAGGTATATATATAATAATACAAAATTTATAATATTGGATCTTAAGAGTTCTTATGAAGAAAGTCAAGACCCGGGGTGAGGCTTTATGTTGAAATATCATTCTTAATCAGTATTATTTATGCTCAAATCTCCTTTTATGGAATTATATTATATTTATCTCTTAAACCCAATATATGTTATTATCCTATTATTATTTCTGGGTTTTTCATATTTTCTTTTCATTATCCTCTTTTTGGTACATAAATAATTGAGAATTTTTTTAAGAAAAGACAAACTTATTTCCTCTTTGGTCGGAGAACTTTTTCTTCAATATCCATGTTATTTAAAAAATAATTAATATTAATTTATTTAATCCAATTATATTTTCAGTTAATATTCAACCATATTTTAATTTATTTTCATATTAAAAAAATTAATTTTTATAATCTTTTCCAAATAGTTTATTTATTACTTTTCACCAAAACTGTAAAAGAAATATTTTTTTAATGTTTATCGCATGAATGATTTTTTCCACCATCATGGACATTATTTTATTTCAAGATTCACTTACATGTTTACCTAGTTATTTTCAAATAAAATCATTTTCTCGATATTCTATAATTTTTTATTTAAAATGTAAACAAAAGAAACGTATATTTTTTCAGGTTTTCAAAGAAAGTTTTGAATATGATTTTAAAGGTATTTTTCATCTATGTTAACATCATTTGATGTTTATTATTCTTCATTGGGGATATGACCTAATGATACTGATCATTTTATTTTTCAATATAGATTATGATTATGTTTTGTTGAAATCTTTATAAATCCCATTTATTTTCCACATGCTATTATATGATGAATATATGAATGTTCTTATGATTTTTTAGCATATATATGTATGGTTTTTATTATTTGATGGGTGGGTACATTAAATTTCTCCAATTCATTGGGTGATGATTGATATCTTATGAGATGATATTAAGTGGATTGGGAGTGAACCAATTCCATGGATAAAAGTAGGTTGGGGATTGAACCCAAACCATTATGGAACTTTGTCCACTTTTTGATTATTGTCTTAGCAGTGAGTATTGGCTAATGAAATGATTTTTTATGCTTATAATTGTTCCACAATTCCAATTAAATTTTCTTATGCTTATGATATTCTCACATGTATCATTATTGATTACTGATTAAACCTCGCTATTATGACTCATGTCTTTCGAAATGATAAATATTTATACCATGAATTATGATTTATGATCTATAACTGGTTGCATATAAACTTCTTAATTTATGATCATCATCTCATACCATTATACTTATCTTATTCTTGAGTATGATCATCAATTGATATCACCCATTTTACTATTACTAAGCATATGAGCTCTCCATTTCTTATGTTTCCATTTTTTCCCTAGGTTATAAAGAAATGTATTAGGTATGAAATGTCTCAGAAGGTTTATATGAGAGAATAAATCTGTAGGATATTTTTAATATATTCCATGAAAAAAGTTGATTATGTATCTACTATTCAAATACACTAAACCTTTATAGTTTTGGGGTATTAATTATTATTTAATATATTAACTTCTCATCTAAAATGATTAAATATGTATATATGTTTTTATTGGGTTGGATAAAATGGTATCAGAGTAGGGTTTATTTATTTTTTGAGATTAGTTTATAATGAATATGGGGATACAACTTAAAACAGACTATGATGTACTAAAAGCGATATAGTTTGACTCTAAAAGTTTAATAGATTGATAAGAAAGAGATATAATTTGAGACATCTCATGAATGATTTTCATGATTATATGATTGGTCACTATAATTATTGTATCTTTATTCTTACACATTGGTTTTAATCAATGGTTAGAACTCAAAGTAATCATGTTGAAAATAGATTTGGAAAATAATACAAAGATTTTCCTCTTTAGTAACCAAACGACATAGAATATGGAATATAAAATATTGTTTTTATGATCATGAAACTCTTTTAATACATGAATCATGCTAATATTAAAATTGATCCAAGGAGGGACCAACACACCATTGATTATTTTAGGAGGAAACATCCACCTTCTTTTAGTCGGTCCTCTAAAACACTAGTGGTCAAGTAATGGATTAATACCACTGAAAAGATATTTTCCAATCTTCAGTGATTGAAGCATGAAAAATTCATCCTGGTGGTGTATCATTTGTATGGAGAAGCAGATCAATGGTAGAATCTTTTTAAGAATACGAGGAAAGAGGAAGAAATTGACCCCATGGAATGGGATTAGTTTAAGAGATTATTTTTTAAAAATTTCTTTCACTGAACTCTTCACACAAAAATGGAAAGGGAATTCCTTGAGGGTAAGTAGAATTATGATGAATCTATTGGTACCTATAAGTAAAATTTTACAACAGTTGTGAGGTATGCTTCTGGTTTTATCATCAACCTTGAAAAAAAATTGATTGGTTCTTCAATGTCATAAAACCAAGTATTTGAAAGGTTTTGGACATAAGATACTTTATTGACTATGTATAAATCATTCAATAGGGTATCGAGGTATAATGGAGAGTATATATTCCCATAATTATAATAGTTTTGATAAGAATATTAAGATGGGGTTTTAAGGAAATTATAATAATAAAACCCATGGAGAAAGAAAATGAATCATACTTTATACCAGAAGTGTGGAACGAACCTTGGGTGAACCTGTCTTAAGGGAAATAGTTAATTTTTTAAGCATGGAAAGGAAGTCCTTTGAGAAAGTGAATACTGAAGAGATGTAAAGAGACAAGATAATGAAATTATTAGGAAGAGAGATCAGTCGAATGAACCACCCACACTCCAATGTTATAATTGTAATGAGTATAAGAACTATTTCAACTAGTACATGAATCTAATGGTTAATAACAAAAAATATCATAAAACCTCTTAATACAAGCAATAAATGGAAATCTCATGTAATTACAACTACTAAAGTGGGTTATGAGAACAAAGTGGTGAAAGTTACAATTATTATCCACTTTAGAGCTGTAAATTTCATATTTTATTTTGGTTCTACCCACTCTTTTATATATGAAGAATTTTATAAGGGTGTCATATCACCAACTCAACAATTATATGTTTAATTGTCAATGAAAACACATATGGTACAATGATCACATCTCAAGTATATAGATCCACTCCAATAAAAGTGTGTGGGAATTTGATTCTTAAAAATCTTATGATTCTCCCTCTAGTTTAATTAGATGATATTTTGGGCATGGATTGGTTTTATTTATATAGATACCATATCAATTACTGGGGAAGGGAAGTCACGTTTCATATTCTGAATAAACCAATGTCTGTCTATCAGTGTGAGGATGAATATAAAATTCAATAAATATTACTTATATTGTATGGGTATTATTACCTTTCCATGAGGGGTGTATATCTCAAATAATTAGGGAGAAACATAACACTAAAGATATGCCTATTGTACAAGAATATGTTGATGTATTTCCTAAAGAGTTTCCTATTTTCCCTCTAAATCATGAAGTTTTATTTTCAATAGAAATCATACCTAGTGTTATGCACATTTCAAAGACTCATCATAGAATGGACTTGATTGGGTTGTAGGAATTAAATAAGAAACTCTATGAGAATCTTGATAAAGGATTCATTCATCTAAGTGTGTCACCATATGGTTCACCTATTCTTTTTGTTAGGAATAAAGATGGGTCAATGAATCATTTCATTGATTATCAAGAACATAAAAATATTACTATCAAAAATGAGTATCATCTACCAGGTATTTATGATTTTTTTTATCAAATATGAGAAGATCAATACTTTTCAAAGATTGACCTCTGATCTGGATATCATAAATTGAGGTTAAAAAGGATGCTATATCCAATACAACCATTCATATGAGGTATATTCTTTATGAATTTATCGTGATGTCATTTGGACTTACTAATGACCCAACTATCTTCATGGATATAATGAATAAAGTCTTTAGAGATTACCTTGAGCATTTTTTGGTAGTCTTTATAGATGATATTATTATATATTCCAAGGTAAAGAAAGATCATGAAGATCATTTTAGGATTATGTTAAAGACCTTAAGAAATGATAATATGTTTGAAAATATTAGTAAATGTAAATTATAGCTACATAATGTATCATATTTGGGTCATGTAATTTCCAGTAAGGGGATATTAGTAGATCTTTAAAGATGGAAGTTATTGAACATTGTCCCATACCAATCATGTTGATCGAAATACATAGTTTTCTTGGGTTATTTGAATACTACTAATGTTTTGTGATAAATTTATCATGGATATTAAATACAATAACCATGTTAATTTAGAAGGGATCCAAGTTAATATGGATAGATGAATGTAAAGATAATTTCAAGAAACTAAATAGAATGTTGGTTAGTAAACTTGTTCTCACACTACCTTACAATGAAAAAGGGTTTGTGATATATAGTGATAAATTAAATAATGTACAAGGATTTTTTATCATGGAGAATGATATTATATTTGCTTATACCTCTCTATAATTGAAGGTTCATGTAAAAAATTGCCCAAATCATGATATAGAACTAGAAGAGGTAAATTTTTCTTTAATAATATGAAGTAATTATCATTATGGTGAAAGGTGTGTCATGTATACCAGTCATGAAATCCTGAATCATATATTCTCATATAAATAGTTAAATATGTACCAAAGGAGATAATTGGAAATGATTTTGGATTTTGATTTCTCAATACATTACCACCTTGGGATGGAAAACAAGGTGATTGGTGCTTTAAGCCAGAAGGACCATGCTAGTTTATTCATGATGAAGATTGAAAGAGATCTAATACTTATAGTAGAGGATGAACCATACAATCATACAGAATGGAGAAAGAAAATATCTTTCCAAGAAGAATGTTAAACCATATATTCATTTAAATATTAAATATTCAAAGAAAGAATATATAGAGATTGTTTCGAATCGGTTCGAAATTCCCAATGATTCTGTATCTGACGATAAGTGGACCTGCTTTCCAAAGGCAGACGTTCACCGGGTGATTTGGCCAGTGACGCTTAAGAACTCACATTGGTAGAGAGGATGGGAAGTGGGGCTCATCGCACCCTTTTGGGGGGAATTATTTCCTATTTTGGGACTCTATTATATATTTAAGACGTATTCATATGTTCGTGAATCTTTGGTTTATACCCAAGCAAAGTATCCACGGATTACTCCTTATTAGCAATGGTCAACTGAACGTAGGGATTCGGAATCATTTAGGCCTGAGGTTTACCATCCATCATTGGATTAATGACTCCAAGGAGTTTGGACTCGTTGGGATGATGCTAGTTTAAAGCCTCATAACTGGGCGCTCTGGAGTTTATTGTCATCTAGGGGGGACAGATAACGACTTTAGAGTTTGGATCAAACCTGTGATACGATCATCCTACGTATCCTCGTGAGTGAAATTAGGATCCACGTAGTTCGGTTTGGGTGGTCGCTTACACCCAGGAACAGCCCAAGGTGTTGGTGAACCGACATGAAGGAGGTCAGAACCACCGGTTGTTGGGCTTGAACCTCGGGGAGGCTTCCTACATACCCCGCCTAGGAGACAGGGATCAAAGTCTACATAGTTCAGAAGATTGTCAGAGAACCAACGTGAATGTGAACTCGAGGGTCTGATGGTAAGTGGGCTTGAACCTCGTGGAGGCTTCCTATGTACCATGCATTG
The DNA here is from genome assembly GCA_963277665.1 of Viscum album. Classification (NCBI taxonomy): domain Eukaryota; kingdom Viridiplantae; phylum Streptophyta; class Magnoliopsida; order Santalales; family Viscaceae; genus Viscum; species Viscum album. The sequence continues at coordinate 1,787,221,116 of OY728165.1, read as the reverse complement.
ACATGGATCAAAGTCCTCGTAGTTTGGAAGATTGTCGGAGAACTGACGTGAATGTGGACCCGGGGGTCTGATGGTAAGTGGGCTTGAACCTCGTGGAGACTTCCTACGTACCATGCCTTGACATGGATCCAAGTCCCCATAGTTCGGAATGTGGGGTATTGGGGATTACACTCTGGTCGGCCCAGAAGAGGATTTCATGGTTGTTGCTTACTCTAAGCCCATGTGTGTCATACTTTGTGTGAGAAACAAGAGGCAACAGGAAACAGACAATCACGTCGCGAAAGGTGTGTCAATTGGAAGTGTAGTGGGGATTATGCATGGGGCGGCCCGGAAAGTCAGGCATTACTCTGAGATGAAAGCTCGTGCACTGCTATAGAGTGGAAATGGTGAATGGGGCTTACGCATGGAAGCTACCCAGGTGTCTTCCTCATGTCTAGCCATGAGGGCATCCCAACCCACTGGTGGTTTGAGGCTTCCGCCTATGCACAAGTGCACAAGAGGGATAATGCCAAGGGAATTAGAATCAGTCCAAACAAAGGGAGATAAGAAGTGTTAATCACATTCCCATCATTAAAAATGAAATAACGGTGGTGTAGTGATGGATGATAACTGTTTACCATGTTCGAAACATAGAATCCATATCATGTTAGCCTAAAATGGGAACAAACAAATGAGGGTTGTCTACTGACCGTGTTCGAAACATAGGACCTGACTCGAAGTTTTGTCTAAAGTCTTTCAGGGCATTAGCCTAGGACGGTATGTGAGCCGATGCGGCATGGGACCAGGCCATTAGGGGCTCCCTTCATACATGGAAGAGTATGAATATCTGAATGAAGTACATGCAAATCTTGGGGTGGAGTGATGGAATGTTTGAATAGATTCCAACGCTCTTGAAATCATGCCATTATGATCATGGAATTAGGCATCCTATTCTTGGAGAATAAGGAATATCTTGTTTGGAGCAAGATGCATCCTATGTTTGGAACATAAGGATTACTACAGTTTAAAGTCGTGTAGATAGGACTGAAGACATCACAGTTTAATGTCATGTTGCAGGGACTATTTCCATATAGTTTAACATCATATGGATAGGACGAGGGTCATAAAGTTTAACGTCATGGGGTCAGGATGACTAGGTAGGAGATACCTAGCAATGGTTGGTGTGGGACTTACACAAAAGCGGCCCTTTCTGGATGAACCTATCATGGGAGCTAAGTAATGGGATTTTAGGAGTCTCATGAGGAGTATCTCAACTCATGGAATTTATAGGATGGATGTTGGAGCGGCATAAGGGTGAAATAGAAAATAATGTTGACCCGGCCTGAAAATTTCGTGGTGTGACTCTCCATTTTTTCATGGGGGTTAGTGACGGTAGTGATGGGACCGGTCCAGAGGGTTGGGACCACAGCCCGACAATGACCCCGAGTGGGGGTGTGGGGGTTCATCCCCCGCGGTATGGACCGGTGAGTGCATGGGTTTTCTGCATGGGGCAGGCCGCGTAAGAGCTGGTCATGAGGGACTGGCCGCAGAGGAGCTGGTCACATAGGGTGTCTACAGAGGATCAAGCCGCGTAGGAGATGGACACATAGGAGATGGCTGCGTAGGGTGTCCGTGGAAGAGCGAGCCGTATAGAAGCTAGCCATATAGGAGATGGCCGCAGAAGAGGTGGTCCGCATAGAAGCTGGCCGCCTAGGATGTCCTCGAAGGAAATAGCCGCAGAGGAGCTGGTCGTAGGTGGTTCGCGGTTTGGTTTCTCGTCTACACAGAAGAGTTCATCCGCAAACGATATGGGGTCCATGGATGGTTGCATAACTTTACTGCTGGGAGCGATTTCTCCAGCGTCTCCCCATGGGTTTTCACCCATCCTTTCATCTGTGTCTCTAGTGCCCCTCAGTGACTATTTATAGAGTCACGATGAGGCTGTATTGATGGGCACACTGCACTTTTTTTAGAATCCCATGAAGGAATCCCCACCCGCAGACGACTCGGTCAACCAGGGATTTTTGGAACCGAGATTCATGGGATTTCTCCGTAGTCGCATACCTCTTCGCTTCAGTTCCACAAATGACGTGGTCCGCGATAGTGGAACGGGCCGGCTTCATCGGCGGTCTTCCTGGTTCACGCCCACATAGGAACTCCACCCCCATTTCACGAATGATAGTGTCTGCGGGAGGGTGGTTCGCCGAACCGGCCACGTACTGTTGCTGGGAGCCAGTATGCGAACCGGTTCTATCCTTTCCCAAGTCTTGGGGTAACTAGATTCCCCCCTTGTAGAATTTTCAGGACCCTATAAATTCCCCCCATTGGAATGGGGTCCGATCGGAACAAAGAGGAGTCTATTCAGATGTAGAGTGGTCCTGAAAATCGATGAGTGATTAGACAATGCTCTAAATTTTGCCTGAGCCAAGGGACTCAGGGAGCATAGTTCGACTTTTTCTAGGGTTTTGTAGAAAAACCCTAAAAACTTTTTTTCTTTTCCATCAATACCCTAATTTTTTCTGGGCCCATTTAGTGTGGGCCCAGCAGGTATAGCCTGGCTTTTTCTTAGGTCTCCCTTTTTAGTTTTTTCGACCTAACAGGCTTTGAGCCTCTTTTTGTGAGTGGTTTAAAGTCCCGCTGACAATACTATCATTACTGATGTTTTAGGTCAAACAGGTTTGACTAGATATGGTGGGGTGAGGGCCCCGACAAGGTTTGGCTGATTAAAAGATTTCCCAATACCCTTCAGATGCACGTGGGGGGAACATGTTTATATTTGAACAACATCTAGGGTATGTCTCAAGGCATGGGATTTGTATTGGCGTGAATAGGTAGGAAAAGCACCACCTAAGGAAGACTAGCCTTTGTTAGACGGACCAGGGGCGATCAATATGCAGATCTTCTGATGGCATGGTATGCATAGTCATGCAAAGGTGTCCTTAAGTTAATGACTGTCCATTTCTGATGGCCTGATGACTTCATGGAAGTCCGGCTTATAGAAACCACCATGGGTGGCTTGGAGAATTATGAAAACTACCAGGGGTGGCTCGGAAAGGGTGTGTGACGTATGAAAGGGTTTGGGAACATCTGTATTAATCAGAAGTGTGGACGCAGGGTCCCCGTCCTATGCATTTAGTAAGTGTAAAGGATGGTTGGAACTTTGAACAATTTAAAGCCATGCAGCTGGGACATTATTTAAAATAGAACGGCTTCTCTTGGTTCTTGGTAATCTCATCAGAGAAGTTCCAGCATATCTAGGAAAGGTTGTGAAATATGTTGGTAAACTGTAGCTCAGAGGGTTTCCGAATCCCAGGGTGGATATGGGGATTTAGAGGCCAAGAGACGTACGGAGAGAATCATTGCCTAAATAAATCTTTCCTTTGGTAGACGGTTCGGGGGCGATCAATATGTAGAGACGCTGAGGGAATGATATGTATATTCATGCAAAGGTGTCCTTAGGTCAATGATTTTATTCTCCCGATAGTCGGGCAACTTCAAGGAAGTTGAGATTTGGGACCACCAATGGTGGCTCACAAGGTTTTGGATCCTTCTGGGTACAGAGTGTGGTTTATGAAAAGAGGGTGCCTGAATATGGGAGAAATATCTAGGCTAAACTTCCCGGGAATGGGTGAAGCCATCCCTTCTCACGCTAGTGTGAGATGGTGGTTTGTGCAATTTTATCTCATGCAATAAGGGGCAGAGGAAAGCCTCCATTCCTAACTAAAACCATGACAGGTTTGACCATGATGTTTAACTTCATGCAGCAAGGACAGAGGACATTTTAAATTTCATGTAGTTTAATGTCATTTGGTGAGGATGGGGAGCATTTTAAATTTTGTGCAGTTTAACATCATGCGGTGAGGACGAGGAGAATTTTTGAAGATGTTGTGCAGTTTAACGTCGTGCAGCGAGGACAGAGGGAATTTTTAAACCTGTAAAAATGCTTGTAGTTGGAGTCATTTCCCTAGATGTTAAATGCTTGGTCTTTGCAGCTTCACACCGGGCGGCAAAGGCATGTTCCGTGAAGTTTTAATCGTCATACGGTAAGGATGTAGTTGCAAAGGCCACTCTTGATCAGAATGTAACTGGGATTGAATATCTCGGCATGTCCAAGATGTGGACAGGGGTTGATGGTGTAAATCGTGGTTCTGGGGATTCTTGGATCAGGAGAGATAATATGGGGGCTCTGAGGCCGTAAGTGTATGGGGCTAGGAATAGTGTCGCCCGAGGAAATCTTGCCTTTGGTAGACAGGGTAGGGGCTATCAATATGTAGAGCTGTTGAGGTCATGGTATGCATAGTCATGCAAAGGTATCCACGGGTCGATAACTTTACACTTCTGATGGCCATGAATTATTATGATGATCCGTGATTGATCGGGCCACAAAGTCTGTCATTTGGTAAGGAAATATCTGGACATGTCAGGGATGTTCATCCCTGGTCGCTATTAAAACTCGAAGAGTTTACCATGCTGATTCATCTTGCACATGGGGTATACCTTTACTCCATGCAGTTTAACTTCATGTGGTAAGGATGAAGTACTCTTAGTTTAACGGTCATAGAGTTCAGACCTTCGGGTGACTATTGCTACAATTACCCAGAAGGCAACTGATTTAGGAGGCTCTGGTATACTTTGAACAAGTGTGAGGGAATGAGGGTGAAAACTGTAACTCTAGGGTTTCCCGGATCAGGAGGTATGGTATGGGAGCTCTGAGGCCGGTAAGCATACAAGGCTAGGAAGAGTACCGCTCGAGGAAATCTTGCCTTTGGTAGACGAGCTAGGGGATATCAATATGCAGATCCGCTGAGGTCATGGTATGTATAGTCATGCAAAGGAGTCCACAGGTTGATAACTTTCCACTTTCGATGGCCATGGATGATTATGAAAATTCAGGATTTCTCACAGTACAGAGTTCGGCATATGGGGATAATGGTGTCCAAGCATACAAGAAACATCTTCACCACAATTGCCTGTTGAGTCAAAGTATCCTAGCCTTGACTTGATATTTGTAGATGCAGATTTTCATGATAACCATGGGTGAATACATAGGCTAAGCAGGCAGTGATACCCTGACAATGCTTGGATGTGGTAGGGGAACGAACTTGTAAACCACTACTCTATAAATTTTTGGATTGAGAGATATGATATGGGGGCCCTGAGTCTGGTAAGAATACGGAGATAGGAAGAGTATCTCATGAGGAAATCTTGCCTTTGGTAGATGGGCCAGGGGCTATCAATATGCAGAGCCTCTGAGGGCATGGTATGCATAGTCATTAAAAGGTGTCCACGGGTCGATAACTTTCCACTTTCGATGGCCATGAATGATTATGAATATCCGCAATTATCCAGGTCATGGAGTCTGATGTATGGAGAGGATGAATCCAAATTCTTAAGGAGTATTCTCATCTCATTTCGCCATATATCTTGGGTGGGTAACGACAAATTCTGTGCAGTTTAACGTTGTGCAGTGAGGATAAAGTCCGTGCAATTTAACGTCGTGCGGTGTGGATGAAGGTGAACTGACTTGAAAAGGGGATTTCGTGCAGTTTAACGTCATGCGGTAAGGATGATGGGTATATATACATGTGTTTTCTTTTATTGGCAGTTGGGCTGGGAGTTAAGATCCCAGCGTCGCTACGTATCCTGCGAGGGCAGGAATCAAGCCTCAAGTAGTTCTTTTTGGGGAATACACCCCATGCGGGTCTAGTTCGTGTGGGGGGAAGGGGTATTTTTAGATTTATTTGGGGTGGCTGGGCCAGGATGTGGAATTCTAGCATCACTACGTATCCTACAAGGGTTGGAATCAAGTCGTGTGTAGTTCTTTTTGGGGAATACACCTCGTGCGGGTCTAGTCTATACGGGGGGAAAGGGGGTATTTTTAGATTTATTTGGGGTGGCTGGGCCAGGATGTGGAATTCTGGAATCACTACATATCCTGTGAGGTTAGGAATCAAGACATATGTATTTCTTTAAAAGATAATACAACCCGTCTAGGCCTGGTCTGTAAACGAGGTAAAGGGAACTTTTAATCCTTCTTATCCATCCAGTTTAATGTCGTGCGGTAAGGACGAGGAATACACCCTGTGTAGGTCTGGCCCATATATGAGGGAAAAGGGAATTTTCAATCCTTCTTATTCGTGCAGTTTAACATCGTGCGGTAAGGATAATGAATACACCCCATTTAGGGTTGGTCCGTACATGGGGGGAAAAGGGAATTTTTAACTTTTTTGGGGGATGGTTGGGCTAGGATGGGGGACCCTGGCATCGCTACGTATCCTACGAGGTCAGGAATCAAGCCGAACGTAGTTTTTTTGAAATCCATGCAGTTTAACGTCATGTGGTGAGGAAGAAATACTCTTGGTTTAGGGTTATAGAGTTTGGACCGTTGGGGCTTGGCAGTTTAATGTCCTACAACTTGGACGAAAACTACTTTTGGTTATGCGATACACCCCGTGCAGGTTTGGTCTGTACATGGGGGAAAAGGGAATTTTTAACTTTATTTAGGGATGGCTAGGCCAGGATACAGAATCCTGGCATCACTACGTATCCTACAAGGGTGGGAATCAAGCCGTACGTAGTTATCTGAAATCCATGAAGTTTAACGTCATGCGGTGAGGATGAAATACTCTTAGTTTATGGTCATAGTGTTTGGACCATTGGGGCTTGGCAGTTTAACTTCCTGCAGCTCGGATGACAGGCGCTTGGCAGTTTAACGTCCTGCAGATCAGACGATAACTGCTTTTGATTATTCGAAATACTTCTTCAGAAATACCACATTTGTAGGAGCGGTAGTAAATTTCCCGTCCATGGAGATCAGGGCATATGCTCCACTGGATTAGACCTTGTGTATAACATATGGTCCCTCCCACTTGGGCTCCAACTTCTGAGATTTCTTTCTAGGTATCATTGGGGTCCGGAGGACCAACACCAATTCTCCTTCCAAGAAAGAACGAAGATGAACCTTTTTATTTAAGGCTCATGCGATCCAGTTCTGATATACTTCCAGATGGTGCAAAGTGTGCAACCGATTCTCATCGAGCTGTTCCAATTCACCTAGTCATTTTTTCTGATTGCTCATCATTGGATAACTGATCACAGATGGAAACACGGAGCAAGCTCAATTAGATTTCAATGGGAAAGACTGGTTCTATTTCATATACTAATGAGTATAGAGTAGCCCAAGTAGTGGTGCGGATTGTGGTTCGATAAGCCCACAACACATGAAGAAGTTTATCCGGCCACGATTTCTTGTCTTTGTCCACCATTTTCTGGAGAATTTTGGACAGGGTCTTGTTGAAAGCCTCTATCTGTCTGTTGGACGCTGCATGGTATCGGGATGAGTGGTTAGTATTGATACCATATTCTTTGTAAAGTTTCTCCAATTCATCCGAGTAGAAATTGGTGCCATTATCTGTCAGTATGGTATGAGGGACACCAAATCTGGTGATGATATTGGTTTTCACAAAGCTAACAATGTTTCTTGTCCTGAATTCCTTGAGGGGTACAGGTTCTGCCCATTTGGAAAAGAAGTCAGTTGCTGTGAGGATATACTTTAGTTGTTTAGCTGTGGCATGAGGATATGGTCCCACAATGTCCATTCCCCAGATTGAAAATGGCCAGGAGTACTTAGCTTGATGAAGTAACTCTGGGGGTTGGTGAATGAAGTTGGCATGAATTTGGAATGAGTGTCATTTTGCGGTAAAGTGCTCGCAATCTCATGCCACAGTGGTCCAATAGTACCTAATCCTTCGAACCTGATGGGAAATCTTAGACCCTGACTGGTGTGTTCCACGTACGCCAGCATGCACTTCCGTCATGACGGCAGCGGTTTTTTCTCCATCAATGCATTTGAGGAGGACTCCATCAAGGCCTCATTTTTAGAGGACCACTTGCTGACTTGTGTCACCGTATAGGACAAAGTTAATTTCCCTTCTCCGTATTTGCTCTCTTTCAGCCCTATCTGATGGAAGTTCACCCCTTTTAAGGTAGTTTGTCATGGGGGTTATCTAGCCAATGGTGGGAGCATATGGCTCAGGGATAGGACTGACTTCGTTGATTTCTTCCATCTTAGTCTGAACAAACGGAAAGACCATTCAACGATGATCAATCATGATAATTGTTTCATCCCAGTCTGGGTCAGCTAGGGTTGTGGCCGCGTTAGCTAATGCATCGGCCTGGGCATTCTGAGACCAGGGAATATAGGTCAATGTCGGTTCTATGGATAATTCCACCATTAACCATCGTACATGGTCAAATAGGGGTATCATATCCTCCTTTTTAATAGAATAGTCAACATTGACTTGCTTTATGACCAGTTCTGAGTCACCTTTTACCTTAAGGTGCTGTAATTATGCCTGGAGTGCGAGCTCTAGGCCTGCAATGAGGGCTTGATACTCCACCTCATTTTTCGTACATCCTTCTGACAGGAGGAAGGAATATGGAAAGACTACTTTTTCTAGGGACATGAGTATTATCCCCAAACCCACCTTGTTAAATTTGGGATCCTCCATGCTTTTCCCTGTCGGGCTTCGGGATGCGCCGTCGAAGTACATTTCCCATGTTGGGAACTCCTCTTGAATCGAGAATATGTATTCATCAGGTAGCTCAACGTCTGGTGTGGTGGTCCCTGTACAGGGGTGCTCTGCCATAAAATCTGCTAATGCCTGGCCTTTGATGGCTTTCTAAGGCACAAACCAGATGTCAAACTGTTGCAGGATGACTACCCATTGGGATAGGCATCCGGTCAGCATTGGGTGGCTGAGGATGTACTTGAGAGGGTTACTACATGAGACCAAATGGACTTCATGATGCTGCAGATAATGTCGCAATTTTTGAACTACGAAGAACAAGGCCAAACAACTCTTCTCTATGTTTGAGTATCGATTTTCAGCATTGATCATGGTTCGACTGAGGTAATAGAGACTATTTTCACCATCGGTGTCATTTTTCTGTGCGAGGAAGGCTCCTAGTGACCTCCTTAGGGCTGTCACGTTTAGGATAAGAGGTATCCCTTCAACCGTGGGCATGAGAACCGGTGGGCTTAAGAGGTACTTCTTTAGGCTGTTGAATGCCTCTTGGAACTCATCTTTCCATTAGTACTTGACCCCCTTTTTCATTAACCTAGTAAAGGGAAAACATTTGTCTTCCAGGTTGGCTATGAACCGCCTAATGTAGGCCAGGTGTCCTTGGAATCCTCTCAACTCAGTGAGATTGTAGGGTGGTGACAGGCCAAGGATAGCCTTTATCTTTTCAGGGTCGACTTCAAGGCCATGATGGCGTACGACAAAGCCAAGGAATTTCCCTGAGGTAACCCCAAAGGCACATTTCAAGGGGTTCATCTTCAGGCTATGTTGTTGAAGTTTTTTGAAGACGGTTTCAAGGTCTGACAGGTGATCTCAGCACTGTCTTGATTTGACCACCAAGTCATCCACGTAGCATTTGATGAATCTTCCCAGGAATGTTCTAAAGATACGATGCATGGTGCATTGATATGTGGCTCCAATGTTCTTGAGACCAAAGGGCATGACCCTGTAACAGAATATTCCTTGAGGGGCTCTGAAGGCAGTGGCTTCTTCGTCTTCTCAGGCCATATGGATTTGATTATACCCAAAATAGTCGTCCATGAAGGAGAGAGCCTCGTACCCAGTCGTTGCATCGATTAATAACTCGGTGATCGGGACCAGGAAATCATCTTTCAGACAATGCTGATTGAGATCTCTGAAATCAATGCATAAGTGGATTTTTCCATTCTTTTTCCTGACAGGGACAATATTGGCCAACCAGATGGGGTATTGGACCTCTCGAATGAAGCCTGCTTTAATAATCTTATTGACTTTAGCCTCTATTTTGGCCACATGTGCGGGGTGTGTCCTTCTGGCGGCTTGTTTGTAGCCCCGTTGATCTTCTGGAAGGCCTAAGTGGTGTGTTGCCACTTTAGGATCGAGTCCCGTCATTTCCGTGTAATTCCAAAAACATCTCCATGTTGCCTCAGGAAAGAGGTATATACCTCGTGCTCCTCGGGAGACATGGTTATACTAATGAGAGTGGGCCTCGGGTATTCCTCGGTACCTAGGTTTATTTCCCTGAGCTTGTCTACAGTGGTGGAGATACCTTCCTCAAATGTAGTAGGTGCTTCCCTGAGATCTTCCTCCTCTTCATCCCCCACATTCTCATCTTCTTGATCTAATGGTGGGAGAGTTCCCATCATGGGATCTTGGGAGTCTGGAGGCGAGGCATCGTGGGTGTCCCTGCTCAAGTACTCATCCCCAAATTGAGGGTTAGCAGTCGTTTCCACATTGTCACGCTCGACCGTTAAGGTTGAAGTCATGAGGACCTTTGAGTGTGTGTCTGGGCTTGAATTCCTGCTTTCAAAATGGTTGATGGGCAGTATGTAGTCTCCGCCGAGCTTCTTGAGGGGGTCATCTGGAACCATTTCCAGGCTATTTGGAGCAGGGATCCAGTCAATACCATTGATCGAAGTCTTATTCTTTTTCTCAAAAAACCCGACGTCAATTTAGTGTGACTCGGAGAGCTCGAAAGGGGCCTTGTCATCGTGAAATGTCTCACTTTGTCCATTGACGCAATACTTGATACACTGGTGGTAGGATGTAGGAATGGCCATGTGCTTATGGAGCCATAGCCTTCCAAGCAGGGCATTGAATGCTGTGTTTTTTTCAGACCACCGGGAATTCCGTGTAGGCCACAAGGTCTCCAAAATGGGTTTTTAACTTGATTTGTCCCATTGGCTTCTGTTCACCCTTGTCGTAACCCAACAGAGTTGTGTCTGAGGGTACTAGGTCATCCTCACTTTATCCCAACTTACAGAGTGTCTGTAGGGGAAGGAGGTTAACTCCAGAGCCGTTGTTAATAAAGAATTTGCGGATATCAACATCATTTAGTGTGCCAGACACATATAGTGGTTTGATATGTCCTTTCATGATGGCATATTCATCCTGATCGGTGAAGGAAATCACTGCATTGCATTCATTCGGGCCATTCTCCATCTGGTAAATCTCGGTGGTGGCTACCTCAGCCTGAAACTCCTGGGGGCTAAGTAAGGCTTCTATAAGCGCCTCCTTAAGATCTTCTGACAAATTCAGGGCATCCAGGATTGACAGTTTGGCTGGTACTAATGCCAACTGTTTAAGGATATCATACTTCTATGCCAGTGGTCAATGCTTCTCCGTTGGTGGGAGAGTTTTAGCAGGCACTTTAGGAGCTAGAGTATGTGATGAGGAGGAACTGTCTATGGGGTCGGAGGTCGATGGTGTTCCCAAATTCTAGGTAATCAGCCCGGACGGTCTGTTTGTGCGCACTAGGCAGCTAGACACTTGTTTCTCCTCTGATGAATACCGCAAAATGATGGGGCCAGAGTGGCTGTTTGTGGAGGTAGAGAGATATTCTTTCTCCTTTTGAGTCCGTTGAAGGGATCTCCCACAAGTTTTTGTGATATTAATGGTTTGGGCTGGGGTAAAACCATAAAGTTGGTTTTGGCCTCGACTGCGTCTCCCTTGGTATCCCCTGCTTCTGTGATTCCACCTCCCAGCCCCTTGCGTTGGGAACTCAGGTTCATAACCATAACCTTCGTCAGGGAATGATTCCATTAGATGGACGAAGTTTATGGAACCAAAGATTATCTCATCATCCCATGACAGGTCAACCTGGTCGGTTGTCCCTGATGGTGTTGTTTGGTGGGTCGGTTCCTGTAGTACCAAGTTTGGGGGCATAAAATCCGACAGTGTCAGGGCTAAATTTGGCCTTGTTGTGGACTGCTCCTCTTGTGCTTGCCTCATCCCTTTTATATTACGCATGGATGACCGGATCATGGAGTTTTTTGAGGTCGATATTGTCGGATGTGAGACATTAAGGGCTGTTGGTGGAAACACCGGTTTTTGTAGTTGAGCTCGGAGTATTCCCTGAGCTCGGTTGATAGTCTTCTGAGTCATACAGTCATCAAATTTCTGCCTCTTCTTGCTGGTGACTTCCTTCCACCCCTCCCCTATGTCGGAGTTAGTGGTAGAAATATACGTCACATGTGCTGGGGGTGGTCCCAACTCGACCTGCCCAGAGTCTACCATCCTTTGCAAGAGGTCTTTGAAGACGAATCATTCCTGGATGTTGTGCCCTAACATTAGATAGTAGGGACAGTAATATGGCCAGTCATTGCGGCTGAATTCTTCGGGCTTCCTTGGATTTGGGAGGTGGAGCAAGTTGAAATTTATGGTGTTTATGAAGTAGTCGCAGACTTGGTCCTCTCGGAACGAGTATACTTTGTGTTTCTATTCCTCAAATTAGTTCTGCTTCGATCCTCTCTAATCATATCGCTTGGGTGGAGGTGGCTGCTAATATATAGGGGGCCCTTGATGATTTGGTGGAGGCCTAGGAAGTGGAGCAGGCGCAGGGTCTGGCTTGAGTGTGATAGAGGATGCTTCAGCTCTAACTGTTCTCTTTGCAAGAGCCTGTGAGGATATTTGGGACTTCAGATTGGTCTACTGTAGGGAGTCTTCAATTCTCTGAGCAATGGCAGAGAGATTGTGGAAGCCAGTGGTTCACTCTACTGGTATGAGTGGTGTTCTTAGCTCATCTCGAAGGTTATCGATGTATATGGCTAGCATCTCATCTTGGGGCATTGGCATGTTCAGAGAGTAGGTCAGACCCTTCCATCTAGCGATGAAATCCGAGATCCTCTCGTTCTCCCTCTGTTTGCAATTCATGAGGTCATTGACCATTGTTTTAGGTAGTGTTGAGCTGAATTGGAATAGGAACTATTGTCGAATGTTTTCCCAGCTTTTTATTGACTGAGCTGGAAGATTTGTATACCAGACGAAGGCAGATCCTTGCAAGGTCCGCACGAAGCATCTGAGTTTCACTGCTTCTTGTTGTTCTGTAGTTCTCATCATAGGGTCTCAATAAGACCTGCAGTGCATCAAATGTTGTTCTGGATCACTTGATCCATTAAAAATATGGAATACAGGGCTCCCAAAATTGGGTTGAGGAGGCGTGTTGCTTACCCAATCTGGGTAGGGCTTCCGCTCTGGCTGTATCAGAGTGCATTGACCTTCCATTGCTTCTAATCGAGTTGTCAGTGCCTCAATGGAGTTGGTGAGTCCTTGGTTTACATCCTGTTGGGCCTGGTCTTGGGCAGGTGTAGCCCGAGGTATTGCTTGAAGATCTAGTTCGACCGGAACCAAGGGTGCATATGCCATTTGTGACACCTTCTGAGGGTTCAGACGCACTCGCTCCGGTTGCTTTCTGAGTGGAGGGAAGTCTTAGTATTCACCTGAATCCATGTCCAGGTAGTTGGATGGACCAGGCACCTCATTGGGCGGGGAAAACCTGGGTCTTTGAGGTGAACTTACTAGGAGTAAAAGGTGTGTATCTTCTTGGGAAGCTCTTTCAATAATATGGTTCCTCTGGAGTAGCTCGGCGTTAAGCCACCTCAATTCTTTAATTTCCTCTTCCTGTAGAGTGAATCTCTCTTCGAGCGTAAGTGACTTGTTTTTATCGAGAGAAGGAGGCGGGTTAAGGGTAATCGGTCCTTTGTTCTTGTCCTTGTTGGAATCTCACAGGGTAAGTGGAGGAGGGTTAGCTAGAAGGGCGGCCATATTTAGGGCGGCCCTCTGGTTCCGGGTGTGCACACCTGGTGGTTCGTTGTGAGTCACAGCCTGACCAAAATCATCATCTCCCGACCCATTCAGATTTACATTATCTCTGGTGTCACCTATGGGGTTATCCTCTATGGCGTCTATGGATGAATATTGTGGGGTGGAGGAGATTTCATCTTCCAAATAGGAAGAGGATCTCCTGCGCCTTTTACTAGTTTTCCTCTTCCTATCACGGGATTGCTTTCAGACTCCTTGACGAAGGGTGATGTGGAGAGTTCCTTAATGCAACCTTACATTATGCCTCCCTCTTGAAGGGGGTGGTGATTCAAAAGACGGGATAGGGCAAGAACCTCCTCTTCTGACTATCCTCCCTAGACGAGAAAATACTGATTCTCGTGGGGGAGGTTGTTTTTTAGGTGGTAAAAATGCCCACAGCCCTGAGGGCTGGGGTTGGCTCCATCCCTCAGATGTTGCGTCTCTTACTGTTTTTATGGGTCTTAAGGGGGAATTTGTTGTTAAAAATTCCCCCAGCCCTGCAGGCTGGGGTTGACCCTGGATTGTGGCAGCGGCTGCTGCTATCGCTACTTGCCTGATCTTACGTGCCCCCATTTGGGGGTGAACTAGATCTGATGTCGATTTCACCTATGAATAAATCCCCTCTGGGGAGGAAAGCAATAACTGCTGATTGGACTCTATTAGGCGAGAGGCCTGTTGTATGCTTTCAGTGGCCTGATTCAGGAGTTCGTGAATGGATTGTTCCTGTCGGGCCTGACGCTTCTGGGACTTACTCAAGGCATGTCTCTGCTAGGTGTGTCACCTTTCGGGAATAGGGAGACCACTCAATAGTTGTCTTGACATGATGTAATTGCAAGATATTATGCTGAACGGGTTCTTCTGGGCGAGGAGCAGAGAGAAATAAAGAGCTCCATGTTCTCCCCATCCTCTGATATGGACTCCCATCGGAGAATCACCAATGAGGAAGTGCAACTGGTGTAGTGCATGGAGGTAGGATAACTCAATGTTTCCTTTACGCCTCTCAGGTCATGGTTACCGCACCGGAGAAAGAGCTTCCAGGTCAATGTGACGCAGGAGGTCTTCTATTGTCTTGACATGGTCTACATACCCATCGTAGGGTAGGAAGCTTGATTTTAGCCAATAGAGGGTTTTCCATATATTGGAGCGGATGTCATGTACACATTCTTCTGACAACTTTCTGGGTATGTCGAATTGAGAGGTGGTCGTGGGCCAAAACATAACTGGTATATCATCTTTGGCCAGTCATTTCCTCAGGTGAAACATGTCATCATACACCTCCGCTAGTGATTCCTCTACCTGGCCAGCCCAACTGAGGTGCTCACTGATAGTGTGGTCAGAGGTAGTGGGGCTGGTAGGTGTCGAATTATCATGTGGGTGATTCCGAGGTGGTTTAGAAGATGGACGTGGCCCCGTACCATATCTTAATTGAAGAAGGGTGTCGTTGGCGACTAGTTGGGAATCTGACATTCTTGATCCCGTCATTCTGAGTGCCTCAGCATATGAGGGCTTTTCTGTGCTTGATTCATCAGGTGGAGGACGTTCCTGTCAATATGATATGTCACTGTGGGGAGGAAATTCGCAATGGCGGACGCAATGGCGAGGAATATCATTACAGTTGTCGCAGGGTGAAAACCTGTGGGGTACACCCTAGGGAGGTCCTTCAGAATGTACTGCAATGAGGGGAGGACCTTCTCGTTGATCGGCATATAGGTTGGGAGGTCCTCCGCTATCCGTGTTGTAATGGCGAGGGCTAACATTACTACTTGACGCCTCACTACATAGAGTACTTTTGTAGTGCAGACCCTGGGGAGGACCTCCAAGGCGTATCGTAGTGAGGGGAGGGCCTTCTGGCTTCATAGCGTTGTTATGGGGAGGGCCTTTGCAACAACTGTCATCATGGTGAGGATGATCATCATGGTTTGACGTTCGATGTGTATCTTGGGGAGGACCTTCAAGACACACTGTGACAAGGGGAGGACCTTCTTGTCTCTTGGGTTCATTGCGGGGAGGACCTTCGCAATGGAAGTCGTGGTGGCGAGGACTACCATCACAGCTACCGAAATGGTGAGGACTACCATCACAGCAGCCGTAGGGAGAATATCTGCGGGTTATACCCTGGGGAGGGCCTTCAGAATGTACAGCAACGAGGGGATGACCATCTCTTTTCTTGATGTCTCTACGGGGAGGACCTCCGTTATTAGAGTGGAGAGGACTACCACCGTGATCTGATGCATGGCTGCGCTGAGTGTCATTGCAATGTAACCCATGGGGAGGACCTTCAGGGCAGGCCATGACAAGGGGAGGGCCTTCTTGTCGTGATGAGACGTCACTGCGGGGAGGGCCTCTGCAGTTGCGATTATGATAGCGAGGACTACTATTATAATCTATGGTCCCACTGCACGGAGAGTGTTTGTAGTGTATACCCCGGGGAGGACCTTCAGGGTGGACCGCAGTAAGTAGAGGGCCTTCTTGCTGCTCGATCTTCTAGTCACGCAGAGGTCTACCATGACTCGCATCAAAATAGAATCTCTCATGATCGATCATTATATGTCCATGGGGGAGGCCCCCATGGGTGCTCTGGGGAGGACCTTCAGATCTGCTGGTAGAGACATTGTGGGGAGGGCCTTTGTAATTTCTACTACCACTCCCATAACATGGTAATGGGTGGGTAGGGTTCCGAGCCTTTGATATGTGCTTAGTGGCATTGGGAACCCCAGCTTCTAGCAGAGCGAAGTCATGAACCCTCTCTTCATTTTCTGGCTGCCTTCGGCGCGTTCGGGGCGCTTTCCTGTGGGCAACAGGGACCATCTACTGTTGGTAGCAGCCTTCACCTTTGTGTCCCTTTCTAATTGGGTCCCGTGATGCTGTCGTGATATACCGACAAACATTTTGACTTTTATCAGGGATATATTCCTGCTCTGAAGCATCCACCATGATGGACAGGTGTCCCCCAGTTGGAATGAGTGAAGCTGCTCGATCTTGTTTCCCTTGTATCGTGGAATATAGTCGACAACCCTCCTAGGCAGAATAAGGGATGTAGATCTACTCCGAGGTGGTTATCTCATCTCTTAGATGAGTCTCCTCAATTGGGGAGACGGGCTCACGGGCCCGAGTCCTTGTTGTTGCCGCTGATGCAATTACATTCTGGAAAGTCTACAAGATATGATCGGGGATCGATACCTGCTGCTCTATCATTGCCAGGATATGCAGAGAGACATCTTTGGTTGGAATGAGTATGAAGGCCCATTCCAGTATCAGAGTAGGAATATCCTACTCCGGTCCTCCGATGGTCAGTGGGTACTGACAATTCTCCTGTGTCGGGGTAGGTGAATGAATCTGCCCCTATGTCGGGATATGTCAGTTTATCTCTTTTTTTCACCACATCGAGATGGAAACTTTACTTGCATCTGCAGGGAGCTGGCCCTGCATATGTTGGTTTCCCACCATATCGAGTCAGTGGCCTTTGTTGGAAGGGAGACGTGCCTGCCTATTAATTGCCGCTACATCTAGACTGTGGACTTTACTGATCGCCACCACAACGGGATGGTAAGCGTTAGGAGAACCTACTAGGAGCTGGTCCTGCAGGCACTGGGTCTCCACCACGTCTAGTTGGTGGGCTTCACGACCCGGGGCAGAAAGAGGTTCCTGCTGGGTAGGTGTCGTCTCATGTGGGTTATGGGCTTAATGGAGCTCGGTGGGGATGTGTGTCTGCTCGTATGATGCCTCCATGTCTGGATTGTGGACCTTGGAGGAGCGGACATGTGTATGTTCCTGCTCGCGATATGTCTCTGTGACTGGGTAGCGGAGCTCCTCCTCAGGGACAAGGGTGACTACCGGTCCCTGTTTGTACGTTTGTCGCCCTCATCGGGTGGTCCGAGGGGCCGGAGCTTATGGAGCGTTGGCCTGGATCCTCGGGGCAACCTCCTCCTTAGCGTGAGGATATTGAGTCGCGGCATAACCACGATGACGTCTTCCGGTGGGGGCCTTAGAGTGGAACCCCCGTTCAGTGGGGATGAAGTCCTTAGCGTCGACCTCATCCGCCTCCCTAAGATAAGGGAGGTATGCATTGTCTCATTCCAGGGATAGACTTCTAAAATGGTTTGAGAAAGCAATAGGATCCGTCTATATTTGCTTTCACGGTCGTTGATGGTTAGGCGATCGGCAGGTCTTGACGAATTGGAGGGTGTGCTTGGTCGCCTCCACTATTGGGAGAGTACCGTTTAAGTTGTACTCTCGGATCAATGCATCTGAGACCCAGCGTTGAAGACGCTGGGTAGGTGACGGGTTCCTTCGTTTGTGAGGAATTCTGGTCACTACATAGCTTGAAGTACACACATGCGATTTCCTTCGTGATGCCATTGCATCGAAGGGAGTTCTGAGTGTTACCTGTAAAATATTTTAACAAATACAAACAGAAAACCCTTCAAAGAAGCATCTCATGATCCCATGCGTAATTAACGACCTTGATCGGCCCTCCTTGTGAGTATAATGGGGCACATAGTGGGATTAGGTTAAATCTATCATGCTTGGTTAAAGATTCACACCGGGTTCACCATTTCTTGTTTCGAATCGGTTCGAAACGCCCAACGGTTCCGTATCTGACGATATGTGGACCTTCTTTCCAAAGGCAGGCATTCGCTGGGTGATTTGGCCAGCGACACATAAAAATTCACATTGGTTGAGAGAATGGGAAGTTGGTCTCATCTCACCCTTTTTTGGGGAATTATTACATGTTCTCGGACTCTCTTATAGATTTAAGACGTATTCATATGTTTGTGAATCTTTGGTTTATACCCAAGCATAGTATCCATGGATTACTCCTTGTTAGCAATGTTCAACTGAACATAGGGATTCAGAATCATTTAGGACCAAGTTTTACCATACTTCATTGGATTAATGACTCTGAGGAGTTTGGATTCGTTGGGAAGACACTGGTTTAAAGCCTCATAACTAGGCGCTCTAGAGTTTATTGTCATCTAGGAGGGACAGATAACGACTTGATCATTTGGATCGAACCCGTGATATGGGCTTCCTACGTATCCTCGTGAGAGGAATCAGGATCCACGTAGTTCAGTTTGGGTTGGGGATTACACCCTAGAATAGCCCAAGGTGTTGGTGAACCGACATGAAAGAGGTCGGAATGACCGGTTGTTGGGATTGAACCTCAGGGAGGCTTCCTACATACCCCTCCTAGGAGACAGGGATCAAAGTCCATGTATTTCGGAAGATTGTCGGAGAACCGACGTGAATGTGGACTTGGGGGTCTGATGGTAAGTGTTCTTGAACCACATGGAGGCTTTCTATGTACCATGCCTTGACATGGATCAAAGTCCCCATAGTTCAAAAGATTTTTAGAGAACCGGCGTGAATGTGGACCCGAGGGTCCAATGGTAAGTGGGCTTGAACCTTGTGGAGACTTCCTACGTACCATGCCTTGACATGGATCAAAGTCTCTGTAGTTCGGAAGGTGGGGCATTGGGGCTTACACCCTGGGCAGCCTAGGAGAGGATGTCATGGTCGTTGCTTACTCTAAGCCCACATGAGTCATACTCGATGTGAGAAACAAGAGGCAGTAGGAACCAGACAATCACGTCGTAAAAGGTGCGTCTGTGGGAAGTGCAGTGGGTCTTACGCATGGGGCGGCCCAGAAAGTCGGGTCTTACTCCAATATGAATGCACGTGCGCTGCTATGGAGTGGAAATGGTGAATGGGGTTTACAAATGGAAGCTACACAAGTGTCTTCCTCATGTCTGGCCATGAGGGAATCCCAACCCACTGGTGGTTTGAGGCTTTCACCTATGCGCAAGTGCACAAGAGGGATAATGCCAAGGGCATTGGAATCAGTCCAAACAAAGGCAGATGAGAATTGTGAATCACGTGCCCAGTATTCATAATGAAATGAGGGTGGCGTGGTGATGGATGATAACTATTGACCATGTTCGAAACACAGAATTCATATCACATTAGCCTAAAATGGGAACAAACAAATGAGGGTTGACTGCTGACCGTGTTCGAAACACAGGACCTGACTCGAAGTTTTGTCCAAAGTCTTCCAGGGCGTTGGTCCGGGATGGTAGGTGAGCCGATGTGGCATGGGACCATGCTATTAGGGGGTCCCTTCAGACATGGAAGAGTATGAAGATCCAAATGAAGGACATACAAAGTGTGGGGTGGAGTGATGGAATGTTTGAATGGATTCCAACGCTCTTGAAATCACGTCACTGTGATCATGGATTTAGGCGTCCTATGCTTGGAGAATAAGGCATCTCTTTTTTAGAGAAAGAGGCATCCTATGTTTGGAACATAAATATTACTATAGTTTAAAGTCATGTAGATAGGACTGAAAACATCACAGTTTAATGTCGTTTTGCAGGGACTATTTACGTATAGTTTAATGTCATATGGATAGGATGAGGGCCATATAGTTTAACGTCATGTGGTCAAGATGACTAGGTAGGAGATACCTAAAAATGGTTGGTGTGGGACTTATGCAAGGGTGACCCTTTCTGGATGAACCTAGCATAGGAGCTAAGTAATGGGATTTTAGGAGTCTCATGAGGAGTATCTCGACTCATGGCATTTATAGGACAGATGTTGGAGTGTCATAAGGGTGAAATAGAAAATAATGTTGACCCGACCCAAAAATTTCGCGGTGAGACTCTCCATTTTTTCATGGGGTTCAATGACGGTAGCGAAGGGACCGGCCCGGAGGGCCGGGATCGCAGCCCGGCAATGACCCTGAGTGGGGGTGCAGCCGCCGCGGTATGGACCAGTGAGTGCATGGGGTTTTCCGCATGGGGAGGGCCACATAGGAGCTGTCCACAAGGGACTGGCCACGGTGGAGATGGCTGTGTAGGGTGTCCGAGGAGGAGTGAGCCGCGTAGGAGCTAGCCGTATAGGAGATGGCCGTGTTGGGTGTCCACAAAGGAGCGTTCCGCATAGTAGCTAGCTGCATAGAAGATGGTCGCGGAGGAGGCGGTCCGTGTAGAAGCTGGCCACCTAGGATGTCCATGAAGGAAATGGATTCTAAGGGCTGGTCATGAAAGAGCTGGTCGCGGGTGGTTCGCGGTTTGGTTTCTCCTCTACGCAGAAGAGTGCATCATTAGACGATATGGGGTCTGTGGATAGTCGTGGAACTTTACCGCTGGGAGCGATTTCTCCAGCGTCTCCCCACAGGGTTTCACCCATCCTTTCATCCGTGTTTCTAGTTCCCCTCGGTGACTATTTATAGAGTTGAGAGGAGGCTATATTGATGGGCAAACAACACGTTTTGCAAAAGCCCATGAAGTAATCCCCACCCGCAGACGACTCGGTCAACCGGGGATTTTTGGAACCGAGATTCGCGGGATTTCTCCACGGTCGCATACCTATCCACTTCAGTTCCACGAATGATGTGGTCCGTGATAGTAGAATGGGTCGGTTTCATCGGTGGTCTTCCTGGTTCGCACCTGCATAGGTGCTCAACCCCCATTTCGCGAACGATAGTGTCTGCGGGAGGGCGGTTCTCCGAACCGGCCGTGTACTGTTGCTGGGATCCAATACGCGGACTGGTTCGGTCCTTTCCCAAGTCTTGGGGTAATTGGATTTTCCCCTTGAGGAATTTTTAGGACCCTATAGAGATGTAAAGGATGGTAAGGAATTTTCCTGAGTTTAGTCATGATAGTGATGGAATTATAAGGTTTTAGAATAGAGTATGTGCCCTATAAATACCATAATTGAAGGAGTTATTGGATGAAATTCATAGTTCATCATTCTATATTCATCCTATAAGTTAAAATGTGATTAGAGATCTTAAAGAAAATTTCTGGTGGGGAAACATAAAGAGAGATATTTCATAGTATATATCTCAATGCTTGGTATGTTAGTAAGTTGAGGCTGAGTGACAAAAGTCTAAGGGGATGTTACAATTATTTCTCATACCTAAGTGGAAATGGGAAAACACCACCATGTATTTCTTTATGGTACTCTCCAATAAATCTAAAATACATAATTCCATTTGGTTTTTAGTTTATCACCTTATAAAATTTGAACATTTCATTTCTAATAGTGAATATTTAACTCTTGAGAAGTTTTATGGGTTATATGTTAAAAAGTGGTAAGGATACATAGAGTACTGCTCCTAATTGTATCTGATTGATATATAAGGTTTAGCTCAAAGTTTTATATAAGTATCCATAAATATTTGAATACAAAGTTGAAATTTATCTTTTTATATCTAAAAGTTGTTGTCATGGGCACCCTCAAATGATTAATAGTTTTGGGGGTAATTAGGTGCAGCAGAGTGGTTGACCAAGGTCATCTCTCAAAGAGATAGTAATTGAAACAACTTATTAATGGTTTTTATGAAACTAAAATAAAAGAGAATAAATCACACTACATAGAAAGGATGGGGTATTTTTTACCAATTATAAACCTTGATGAAGTTTTTTAAAGAATATTGTATATTTTTTTTGTTTTTATTTTTGAAATGAAGTTTGATTAATAAGACGCAATAAGAAGATGTTTTTTAGAAAATATCTTAAAAGGCGTAATCAATCTAAATCTATCTATTCACTAAATTATTTATAATTATAATTTAAATTAACATTCATTTAATTATGTTACATTAATTTGTTAACCATCAAACCCTATGGGAGTTAACATTTCCACCAAGATGAAAAAGAGTTAAACTTGAGGCTAGCTTCGGAACACGCAATCATAGCACCCTGCTTTGATTGACTTTCTAAATATAGCTTATGGTTAGTGGTAAATTAGGGCATATATCCATTATAGAAAATGGGGATGAATTTTTTATGGGGATTATATTTGAACTCTACAAATTTATCTTGTGTGGTCTTGTATTACCAATTAAGGTCGCACTCTCACAATTCACACAATACTCAGCCTCATGTGTTTTTGTGTTAATTATTCAATTGCTCACTTAGTTTATTATAATTTAAAAACTCAACTCATGGACCATATTAATTTAATTACAATATCTCAATGATTCAAAATAATTAAATGAATAGGGTAGAAGATAGATTAATCACTATGAAAACTACTCTTCCATGGGCGGTGTGGTCATCGTGGCGACGTTTTGCATGAGCAAAGGATTGAATGGGTAGAACCCAATATCGTCTCCACTCTTAATTCCAAACCAAATAGGATGTGTAAATAATAAGATAATTTAACAAAATAGAAGAAAATATAAGAAATAAAAGTGGAACAAATAAGTTTATTACACAAATACAAACATTACAACATGAAGAAGAAGAAGAAGGCTTCGACGAGGGGATCCTCACTTCAAGAGCTACCACTCTTAAAATGGTTGGAGAATTTGAGTGAAACCAAATCTCCTCTACCTTAAATCTCCTAATTTACGTCCCAACCCCTAAAAATGAGAAAAAAACTCTAATTTATAGAGTGGATGGGAGGCTAGGTTTAAAGAGGTTTCAAGTGTGACTGGGGAATCTCTGACAAATATTTTAATATAAATTTAACCACCCTTTTGACCTCCAAAACGTGTAAACCATATATTCTTCCAGAATAATTATTTATGAATAATTTCTTTGCAGATATCCTCTAAATATTTGGGCCCAATCCAAGTTTGGATGAAGAAGTTATGTCCCAAATACAGAACCAATATCCAATCTGGCAGGTCCAGCCCACATTTGACTTCATGGTCCATTTAGTCCAAACAAATTTACATTTTAACTCCAATGTCCTGAACAAAATTTTTATCCCATTAAGTTAGGAACACAGTTAGAAATTTTCAAGTTCAAGTAATAAATATTAAAATATTTACCTTTTAAATACTACAGTGCACTACAAAGGGTAAAACTGGGATTTCCATTAAATTTTCAAATGAATGATATAATCCCAAATATTTTATAAATAAACATATTTAACACAATGTGAGGAAATTTTATCATTTATTATCAATAAAATATTCAATAAAAATGTGTTTTATCAACTCCCCCACACTTACCCTTTTGCACTCTTGGGAAAAACCTCATATCAGGTATTCGAAAAAATTGTGACAAGATATGCATATTCATATTTCTCAATCCATAGTGAAAATATAGAAAAAGTAAGAATCCCATAAAGAGTAAATATTAATAAATTTTAAATTCATTGTATCATAAATTGTTTCAAAACAAAATCCAATGAGATTCATAACACTAATCATAGTGAAACAAGTCATGGGTCTACCATGTCACTAATTCTCCACGTGTGTGTGTGACAATAATTCCAAACCTGTATCTCCACCCTTTATCTAGTATATTGAGGTCAATAAAAACCTTTCTTTTTACTTGATTCTATTCTATAGAACCTGTTCAACATAATTTTCAATTAAATTCAAAAACCCACTCATTTAATCATTCCCAAAAGTCAAACCATGATCTCCTGACCTAAATATCCCCACATGTTGTACATTTCTTCACTCCCCTATTTATTGATTTTTTTTTTATTTTTTGGGTTTTTTTTTTGATTTTTTTAGAGGGATTACAATATTAAAATATTAGGTGTGCACACATAGGTCAATCTGGTACAATAATGGGAATGATTGAAAGAGAAACAAACATATGGAAAGACAATGTTATAATTTGAAAATAATTACTTCCCCTAAATATACATTAAATTGGGTAAGAGAAACTTCAAAAGTCATGATTGTGTGAAAAATTATGTGTGGAAATAAATGACACAATTTACCATGAACAAATATCACAAATAATGATGTCAAAATCTAAAAGGTTTTATAATGACACCACCATTCATATCATCGATGACTTCAATTTTTATAAAAGTCAACCCTTGATGATGAAATCTTACTCATTCTTATATTTCTACCAATGAATTTTGAAAACATGAATTTTCCATAAGTTCCACATGAGAATGTTACGTGATATATTTGTTTCTTTTTTATTGAATTTTTTTTTTTTTTGAAAATTTTAACCAAAAACTTAATAGAAAATACACATAAAACACACAAATGAAAATCCTAAATATCTACCCCAAAATGTTGTCCCATTCCCCACACTTAAAATATTTCATTGTCCTCAATGTGAACCTATGAGATGATATATGCACATGAAATGTATACTTTTAAATAGGACAAATAGTATAAAAGTGAAATGGTTAGGAATAGCCAGATATGATCAAGTGATGATGGGGTCATGTAGTGTGATGAAATCCACTACATCAGAAGGAAGTCCCTCGATGTATTTCATCAAACATTTCCCATTAACTATAAAGATCCTTCCTATGTACTCTTGTTTGATCTCCACTACACCATAAGGAAAAACATTAGTCACAACATAAGGACCTATACACCTAGAACGCAACTTACCAGGCATCAGCTTCAGCCGTGAACTATAGAGCAAGACTTTCTCTCCAACATGAAATTCTCTTTTCTGGATCATTTTTTCTGGAGATGCTTTTGATCTTTCCTTGTAGATCTTTGAGTTCTCATATGAAGACAGTAGAATCTCCTCAAGCTCTTGAATTTTCATCTTCCTTTGGATCCCATCTTAGGCCAAATCCATATTAAATTTATTTATAGCCTAATAAGCCTGATGATCAACTTCCATGGGGAGATGACACGCTTTCCAAAAAACAATACAAAATGGGG
The DNA here is from genome assembly GCA_963277665.1 of Viscum album. NCBI lineage: Eukaryota > Viridiplantae > Streptophyta > Magnoliopsida > Santalales > Viscaceae > Viscum > Viscum album. The sequence goes on along the minus strand of OY728165.1, from coordinate 1,787,195,886 downwards.
ACATACCAATGGGTGTCTTTTATGTTGTCCTATAAGCCCATAGCGCATCATCTAATCTCTTTCTCAAATCCTTCCTATTTTTTTGCACGGTTTTCTCTAAAATTTGTTTCAACTCATGATTTGAAACCTCAACCTGGCCATTTTTTGGGGTTGGTATGGTGTTGATGTTTTGTGTGTCACCCCATACTTTAGAAGTAGGGAAGCCAAATTCTGATTGAAAAAGTGTGTCCCTTGTTCACTGATGATGGAATTTGGTACTCCAAACCTACAAAAAATATATGCTTTGACAAATTCCACAACAACATGAGAATCATCAGTCCTGGTGGACTTAGCATCCACCCATTTTCTAACATAATCAACAGAAACCAAAATATAAAGGAAACCAAATGAAATAGGAAAATGACCCATAAATTCAATGACATATACATAAAAAATCTCACATAATAATATGGGTTGTTGGGGAATCTCGTGTCTCATAGAAATATTACCAGTGTGTTGTAAATGTGAGCATGACTTACAGAACACATGAACATCATGGAATAAACTAGGACAATACAATACAGAGTCCAAAACATTCCTAGTTGTCCGTTGGAGTTCAAAGTTTCCACCACAAGAAATTGTATGACAGAATTGCAGAACAGAATCAAACTCATGATTAGGAACACACCTCCTAATAACTTGGTCACTACACATGTTCCATAAGTAGGAATTATCCCACACATAAAATATAGACTCACTCTTTAAATTTTGGACTTGATGTTTCTTTAAATTTGTAGGAATTTCATATGCAACAAGGTAGTTCACTAAATAAACATACCAAGGATGTGTACCTGAGATGGAATAAAGATTATCATCAGGGAAAGTGTCTCAAGTGGTACCTGGTCCAAGGTGTCATCCTCTAGTGTGTGAGTAAGCCTACTCATGTGGTCCGCCACTAGGTTTTCCGACCCCTTATTTTCCTTTATCTCAATGTCAAATTCCTGAAGAAGGAGAATCAATCAGATTAGCTTGGTCTTTGCATATGGCTTCTTTAATAGGTACCTTAGAGCTTCATGGTTAGTAAAAAACAACTACTTTAGAGACCAATAAATATGAATGGAATTTATCTAAAGCAAATATAAAAACAAGAAAATTCTTTTCTGTGGTTGTGTAGTTTGATTGGGCTGAATCCAGTGTCATCGATGCATAGGAAATCACATGTGAACTTCCCTCCACCCACTGAGATAAGACAGCCTGGACTGCAAAGTTAGGGGCTTCACACATAAGATCAAAAGGATGATCCCACCATGGGGGATGTATGATAGGTGGAGTGGTCAGACGCTATTTAAGCTCATCAAAGGAATTCCTTCAAGAAACATCAAACACAAAATCAGAATCATTTTGAAGTAATCATGACATAGGAAGAGAAATATTACTAAAATATTTGATGAAGCGTTGATAAAATCCTACATTCCCTAGGAAAGATATAACATCACACACACATGAAGGATAGGGTAAGGATGAAATAGTATCTACCTTAGATCTATCAACCTCTATCCCATGTTTTGACACTACATGACCTAATACAATGCCATGCTCTACCATAAAATGACACTTTTAAAAGTTCAAGACCAGATTATTCTCAATATAATGATTCAACACATTTCCAAAACTAGAGATACAATCATCAAATGAATACCCATACACTATAAAATCATCCATGAATACCTCTATGTAGGTCTCAATGAAATCAGAAAAAATACCCACCATGAATCTCTATAAAGTACCTGGGGCATTGAAAAGTCCAAATGGCACCCTCCAGTAGGCAAATGTGCCGAAGGCACAGGTGAACTTAGTTTTTTTCTAATCCTATATAGCAATTAGAACCTGAAAATATCTAGAAAATCCATCCAAGAAACATTAATGTGTCTTCCCAGCTAGTCTCACAAGAATCTGATCAATAAATGGGAGGGGAAAATGGTCCTTGTGAGTGGACTGATTTGGTTTCCTATAATCAATACACACACACCAACTATTTTGTACCCTCATTAGAATTAACTCATCTTTATCATTTTTAATAATAGTAACACCACTTTTCTTAGGCAAAACTTGAATAGGACTCACCCACTGGGAATCTGAAATGGGATAGATTATACCTTCCTTGAGCAATTTTTTAACCTCTTTTTTAACAACTTCCAGAAGGGTTAGATAGAGTATCCTTTTTGGATACCTAACTAATTTATCCCCATCCTCCAAAATAATCCTATACATGAAAATGGAGGGGTTAATACCTGATATGTCAGCCAAAGTCAACCTGATTGCCCTGATGTTCTCCCTCAAAAGATTCAAAAGCTTTTCTTCATGTTCAAAAGGAATATTATTAGAAATTATAACAGGTAATATCTCAACACTAAAAAAGTATGAGTATTTGAGATTAGGTGGAAATGGATAGATTTCTAATGAAGGGGGTGATGTATGGATGGAGAAATTGAAAGAGCTGAAATATGTGCACAAAGAGCATCAATATCAGAATAGAAATCATCACAATCAGAGAATAAAACATAAAATCCATCAGCATACTCAATAACCAAGTCATAATCAGAGTTTACATGATTAAATTCAGAATATGAATCCATTTCAAAATCAAACCTAATAGATTCATGTTCATTAGAAACGGGTGTGGAAGTGCTCTTAGACATCAAACTAGAACCAATATTCATGATCTCCCTAATCATAGGATAATCAAATTCCATGGAGTTTTTATTTGGTGGTTCAAAATGGGAGATAAAAAAAGCATAATGGTCCTTTGAGGGGTACTTCATGGAGTCCATAACATTAAATATTAAAACTTCATCTCCAAACTCCATGGAAAGTGTACCCTCATGGACATTTATGATTGTTTTTTTCAGTTTTGAGGAAGGGTCTACCTAATATAATGGGATCATGAGAACTTTCCTAATCATCCTCCATGTTAATCACATAGAAATTTTCTAGAAAGATCATATCTCTTACCCTAACAAGTACATCCTCAAGGACTCCCACTGGATATTTTTTAGCTCTATTTTCCAACTGTACCACTACTCTCGTTGACTTCAACTCACCAACTTGCAAAGAAGAGAATACAGAGTGAGGCATCAAATTTATGGAAGCTCCTAAATCACATAAAACATCAGAAAAGTGTAACTCCCATATGGTTCATGGGATAGTGAATGTCCTGGGATCCTTTCACTTTTATGGTATTACTTGAGTTGGTATAATGAGTGTTGAAACATTCCTTACAAGATTGATCCTCTCATTTCCCTTAATACCTATTCGATTGGTAAAATGTTTCTTTAAGAATTTTGCACACCTTGGGATTTTCTTGATGGATTCATGTAGAGGGATGTTGATCTCAACACGCTTAAATGTATCTAAAACGTTTTTTTCATCACCTATTCAGCCATATTATTGGTTTGTACAACCTTGTTTGGAAAGGGAAGGTTTTTAGGAGAAACATCATTAATATTTTTCTTAAATTTATTTTTCTCCTTGGTTTTCTCATCAACTAGTTTTTAATGGGAGTTTTCTAGAGTTGAGGTGAATCCTGGTGGAATGATAGGTGTAGATATATCAGTTGTTCGCTTCCCACTTCTTAATGTGATGGTAATGACATTACCCTTAATATTTGGAGTAGGTTGGGAAGGTATATTTCCAAAATTCTTACTTACAAATTCATGGAGGGAAGTGGCAATCTGGCTAATTTGAGTCTTTAACTCCCTCAGCTCTGAACCTTGACTCTTTAGGTCATTCTGTTGATTAAGAACAATTTGTTTCGAAATATCATCAGTGTTAGAATCTACCTTATTTTGGGGATTACCTTGTTGTTTTATTGTTGATGTTTTAGCTTCAAATAACCTTTGGGGTTGTTGGAAACCCTGTTGGTAAGGTGGATGTTGCTGGAAGTTTTGTTGAAAGGGGGCCTTTGTTGTTTTCCAGAGCCATAACTCATGTCTGATTGATCCTTCCACCCTTGGTTCTATGTTGTAGCAAAGGAATCAAGCTTCTTTTTGGGATATTGTTGTTGTTGCTACTAATATGGTCTCCCAATAAACACTACTACACAATCTTCTATTTCTTGTAGTTGGGGGAAACAGTCAGTTGGCTGGATTGTCTCAGTGAAAATGCCACAAGGCCTTGAAGGAGTGGGTTGGGATGTATTTTGATCCAAAGAAATATGCCTCACCATATTGGTCAATTCATCCAACTTGGTATCAATTAAATGACTCTCAATAGAATAAGGACTTACCTAATGTACTCCCCTGACAAGTGGTGTACCTCAAACGCCAAATTGTTGGGAGTTTTGAGCAATCTTGTCAATTAATGTATGTGAATCTACTGGTGTTTTGTCCACCAATGCTCCTCTAGTCACAAAATTTATCATTCTCTTCTCTATAGGTGTGAGTTCTTCATATAAGTATTGTATTAGGAGTTTCTCACTGATTTGGTGATGTGGGAAGCTTGCACACAACTTCTTGAATCACTCACAGTACTCATACTTTGACTCTCATTGGGATTTCTTGATCCCCGAGATCTCTTTTCGAATGGATGTGGTCCTTGACGCTGGAAAAAATCTCTACAAGAAAAGATTTTTCAAATAATTTCAACAAGTTACATCTTTTGGTTGTAAATAATACATCCAATCTTTTGCAGCTCCATTAAGTAAAAATGAGAATGCCCTTAGCTAGATTTGATTTTCAGAGACATTTCTTGGTTTAAGGGTTGAGAAAACCACATTAAATTATTTTAAACAGTTATTGGGATCCTCACCAGAGAGTCCATGAAATTTTGGAATTACATGGATTAATCTATATTTCAATTCAAAGTATGATTCGAGATTTGGGTATGCAATGCAACTTGGATGATAATTAATATCAGGTGCAGTCAATTCTCAAATGGTTATATTAAGTTCAATTCCATTATTTTCAGACATTGGTTATTGTTTTATGGTTGAATTTTAATTTCTTCCAATTTCAATGTTATGAGAGTGGAGGAATTCTCCAACTGGTTGAATGTTGAAACATCTTGTAGACTGAGAATGTCTGATTCGAGCCTGAAGGCTACGTTCAATCTTAGGTTCAAGATCTAAAAGATCCTCAGGAATATTTTGTGTCATAAATCAATGAAAGATAAAAAAGAAATGAAGAAAATTGGACCATAGTAAAATTGATAATTTTGAGTTGATGGTCCAAAAAGAAGAAGAAGAAAATAAAAGAAGAAAAAATTCAAATTGGGTAAAGAAGGAAGAAAGAAGAGAAGAATAGAATAAAATGTAAAATAAAATAAATACCTCTAATTGGTTGAAATAATTACTTTCCACCCTATAAATAGAACCAATTTGAAAGGCGTTTTCGTGGGCACCCTCAAGTGATTAATGGTTTTTGGGGTACTTAGGTGCAGTAGAGTGGCTGACCAAGGTCATCTCTCAAAGAGACAGTAATTGAAACAAATTATTAATAGTACTATAAAAATAAAATAAAAGAGATGAAAACACACTACATAAAAAGTATGGAGATTAGCTTACCAATTATAAACCTTGATGAAGTTTTCGGGAAGAATATTGTATATTTTTTTGTTTTTATTTTTGAAATGAAGTTTGATTAATAAGATGCAACAAGAAGATGTTTTTTAGAAAATATTTTAAAAGGCGTAATGAATCTAACTCTAACTATTCACTCAATTATTTATCATTATCATTTAAATTAACATTAACTTAATTATTATCCCTTAATTTGTTAACCCTCAAACCCTACAGGATTTAACATTACCACCAATATGAAAAGAGTTAAACCTGAGGCTAGTTTCAGAATATGCAGTCATAGCACCCTGCTTTGATTGACGTTCTAAATCTAGCTTTGGTCAGTGGTTAATTTGGGCACATATCTATTCTGTAAAATGGGGATGAATTGTGTTTAGTTATTATATTTTAACTCTAAAAATTTATCTTGCGTGGTCTTGTATTACCGATTAAGATCATGCTCTCACAATTCACACAATACTCAACCTCGCGTATTTTTGTGTTAATTGTTCAATTTCTTTCTTAGTTTCTTCTAATTTAAAAACTCAATTAATGGATAATATTAATTGAATTAAAGTATCTCAATGATTCAAAATAATTAAATGAATAGGGTATAATATGGATCGATCACTAAGAAAACTACTCTTCCATGGGCGGTGTGGTTATCGTGGAGACATTCTGTATGAGCAAAGGATTGAAAGGGTAGAACCAAATCTCGTCTCAACTCTTGATTCCAACACAAATAGGATGAGTAAAGAAGAAGATAATTTTAAAAAATTAAGTAAATAGAATAAATAAAAGTGTAACAAATAAGTTTATTACACAAATACAAACATTATAACATGAAGAAGAAGAAGAAGTTTTCGATGAGGGGATCCTCACTTCAAGAGATAGCCCTCTTAAAATGGTTGGGACATTTGAGTGAAACCAAATCTTCTCTGCCTTAAATATACTAATTCACGTACCAACCCCTCCAAATGATAAAATCACTAATTTATAGATTGGAGGGGAGGCTAGGTTTAAAGAGGTCTCAAGTGTGAATGGGTAATCTCGTCAAAATATTTTAATACAACATTCACCGCCCATTTTATCTCCAAAACGCATGAACCATATGTTCTTCTAGTAGAATTATTTGTGAATAATTTATTTTGAGAGCTTCTCTAAAATTTTGGGCCCAATCCAATCTCGGATGAAGAATTTATGGCCCAAATACAGAACCAATACCCAATCTGGCAGGTCCAGCCCACATTTGACTTCATGGTCCATCTAGTCCAACCAAATTTTAATTTTAGCTTCAATGTCCTGAACGAAATTTGTATCCCATTAATTCAGTAACACAGTTACAAAATTTCAAGTTAAAATAATGAATATTAAAATATTTATCTTTGAAATACTATAATGCACTATAAAGCGTAAAACTGGAATTTCCATCAAATTTTTAAATGAATGATCTAATCCCAAATATTTTATAAATAAACATATTTAACAAAATGTGAGGAAATTGTATAATTTATTATCAATAAATTATTCAATAAAAATGTTTTTTATCAATATCATCTTCAAACAGATGGTTAGTCTATGAGGACCGTTTTAACCCTAGAAGATATGTTGAGAACTTGCTCTATAGATTTCAAAGGAGCATAGGATCAACACCTTCCTCTAGTTGAATTTTCTTGAAATAATAGCTTTGACTCAATAATTCATGTGAATCCTTATGAATACCTCTATGTAAATAAGTTTATAACTACAACATATTATGATGAAGTTGGGGAACCAAAGTTATTGGGACCTAAGCTAGTTGAGGAAATAAAATAGAAAGTTATATTCATTCAAAAGAACATCAAGGAAGATAAAATTTTATATAATGTTTATTTCAATAACCATTGATGGGATTTTGAGTTCAAATTTGGTGATAAGGTGTTCTTACATATATCTATTTGGAAGAATGTTATGATATTTTGAAAGAAGGTAAAGTTAAGCTGTTAATATATCAGTCCCTATGAGATTCTTAATCATATTGGGATGTTAGTTTGTCACTTGGTGATTTCAATGAACTGGTCCCAAGTTCATTATATCTATTTTGATAAAGTACATATCTGATCCTTCAAATGTACTAAACTCAAAGGTCATACCACTGGAGCATGATCTTTATTATGAAGACCAACCAGTATAAATATTTGATCATAGAGATAAAGTGCTACGGAATAAGAATAACAACCTAGTTAAGGTTATATGGAGGAATTATAAATTAAAATAAGTAATGTGGGAACTCTATTATGTGATTAGGAATAAATATCATCAATTTTTAATTGAATAAATTTATTTTTTAGGGAAAAGTTCTCATAAGGGTGTAGAATGTAACACCATAATATTTTAGTCTATATTTATCTTTAATAAATAATTATGTTTGATATATTATGAGGCACGTGACCCTAAAATTATGTCAAAAATTAAAATATAATATAAAATTAGGTACATTATATTTTATTTAAATGATATATAATTGTCAAAAAAATCTAATTCACTTAGGAACTACTATTAATCCAAAAGAACTATTTTAAAATATTTTTTTTATGAGTATTGTTTTTATCATATATAACATATTTAAAAATTAATTTTTAGAATTATTTTATGAAAAAATAGTGGTTAAAAATTAATAAAATTAATTCATTGGTTATAAATTTTTTAGAAATGAAAAAAAAATTATTTGAAGGTAAGATAGATATTTTTTTATGAAAACCCACTTTTATGTGTGCAATGTGTATTTATATTAATAAATTGAATTAATCATTACTTAGGAATTATTTTAATGAAATTTATAGATAATATATTCAATAAAATATTTTAACACTCATTTAATGGTTGTTACTAGGAAAGGAATGAGAATAAAATCTGTTTTATGCTTAATAATGCATTTCTCTAAAAATTGATTTTCTTTACGTTTTGTGAACTAATTTAAAAATTAATTTATACCAATTAGAAAAATTGAATATGGTAAAATGGTTTCTATATTTGGAATCATAATGACTTAATTTAGTAATAAGTTCAATTTTATTTTTGTTCATTATGAATATAAACCATAGTAAAAAAATTTCACTACGGTAAGGTTTAAAAGGATTAACAGGGGTTAAACTTAGAGATTAGGAATAAAATATATCTAAAACTTGGATAAATTTTTTTTGGTTATTTATATTTATACCCAAAATTATCTTATATTCTAATTTTTGTTTTCTTGGTTCCACTTTCACTTGAATATTAATTTATTATATTTTAATGTTTTAAGAATTTACAAGTTTTTCATGCACCTCACTTATAAAAAGGAACCTCATCTATTCACTTATTCACCCCTTTTTAGAAATATATCTCATCCAATACCTACCCAAATATATTTTTAACATATATAACCATGTTCTATATTTTTTTATCTTCCCAAATGCCTAACCTTTGATGGCTTAAGTTGTAAAACAATGAAGGTTTTCCAAAGAAGTGACAATTGTTATTACAGATCTATTTTGAGTTTCTTTCTTCTTTAACCTCATCCAAATATTATATAACTTTATTAAAATGATTAAATTAGTATCATTAATATACTATGTTTTTATGTTAATTTTTCATCCATTTACTACCCTATTTCCATTCTATGAGAAATGATAATGTCATTTATGCGTACGTGTAGACTACCACCTCCGCAAAGTTATGTGATTAGTTTTTCATACCCACCATACATAGATGTTCATATGGTTGGATTTAATGAATATATAAGATATTTATTATATTATTATGATTTTTTAAATATATACTATTATTTACCCTACTTTCTTTCTATTTTTTGGAAAATGAATACATTACTCATGTATACATATGGACTACCATCTTCATGAAGTGATGTAATTAATTATTCATTAAAAACTTATATGAATGGCTATAGAGTTTATATCAGGAATAAATATTATAATTAAAACATTATTAATATTTTGGAGATGATAAAACAATGAACAAGGTGTATGGACCAGAATTGTCGAACCCGAACATGCATGGGAAACAAAATAGTTAACAACTTAATATTGAATTTAATGAAGAATTGTTAATAAATTTGTAGTTGGAAATCATAAAATAATGTTATATTGTAATATAATTATGAATATTTTTCTAGTATAGATGTACAATAAATCTAAATTTATTATATAGGAAATTAATAGTGTGTATGAATAAAGTAAATGCATGGGGTAAGGGTTTATATTGTAAGCACTTTTTTAATCGATGTTATTTATACATGAATATCCTTTTGGGAAATTATATGATATTTATCTATTATACCCCATATATTTTATTCTCCTATGGTTATTTATAGGTTTTTTTATGTCTTCCTTTGATTCTCCTCTATGTGGCAATTAAAATGATTGAGAATTTTTTTTATAAAAAGTCAACCTTATTTATGCTTTGGTTAGAAAAAATTTTCTTCAATATACATGTTCTTTAAAAAAAATTAAAGAATATTATTTTCTATAATTTAATGATTATTTAAATTAATATTTAACCATATTTAACTTTCTTTTCAAATTATTAAAAAATAATTTTTACAATGTTTTCTGAATAAGTTATTTATGAATTTTTAGAAAAAGTTTGAAAGGGGTCTTTATTTTAACATTTACCACAACAACAAATTTCCTCATCATCGTGATTGTTATATTATTTGAAGATTCCTTTATATATTTCCATGGATATTTTCAAATAAAATAATTTTCCTTGTATTATTGGGATTTTTATTTAAAATGTTAACTAAATAAAAAGATATTTTCCCAATGTTTTCAAAGAAAAGTTTGAATGTTCTTTTAAAGGTATTTTTAATATATGTTAACATCATTTCATGTTTCTTATGCTTCATTAGGGATATGATATAATGATAGAAACCATTTTATTTCTCTATATGGATTATGATTATGTGATGTTGAAATATTTAGGGAACTCATTTCTTTTCTACATGTTATATTATAATGAACTTATTAATGTTATTATAATATTGTGGAATGCATATGTATGGTTTCCATTATGTGGTGGGTGTTTTTGTTAAATACATACAATTTATTATGTAATTATTGATATCTCTTGATATAATATAAATAATATTGGTAGTGAAACTAGTCTTGAGATTAAAATAGGTTAGGGAGTGAACCCAATCCATTATGGGACTTTTTCTACTATGTGATGATGGTCTTGGTAGTGAACCTTTACTAATGAGTTGATTTTATTTTATTATGATTATGAAAAAATTCCTATGAAATATTATTATGGTTATGATATTCTCTCATGGATCGTGATTTATTAATGATGATTCCATAATCTTATTACTCGTGTATTTTGATATGATAAATATTTATTTCATGACTCATTATTTGTGATCTATAACTGGTTAGGTATTAAATTCATAAGTTATTATCATGCCCTCATAATCTCATTAGTATCTTATGCTTACATATGATCATAAATTGACATCTATCATGTTTACCCTTACTAGGAATCTAAGATCATCCTTTCTTATGTTTTCATTCTTCCCATGGTTATGAAGAAAAGTCTTAAGTAATAAATTTATAACAAGGGTTCTATGAGAGTATAACATTATAGGATATGTTGAAGATCATTCATGAAATAATTCGATTATATATCTAGTCTTTAAAGATGTTAAACCTTTATAGTTCTGGGGAATTAATTATTGTGTAATATATTAATTTTGTATCTAAAATGATGAAATGTGTATGTAAGTTTTGATTGGATCACCTCGTCATAACTCTAATTGATGTGTTTTAATGATTTTGAAGGATTATAAGCTGATAAATGCCTTACAAATATTTAAAATCAAGTAGGAATATACTAAATTATACTAAATAATGCATAATACTCCCATAAGAAAATGGATGTTATTTCATCCCTTAAAATAGTTTTTTATCACATACAGTATGATGTGGAAGATTTCAAGACTAGGATAGGATCCTAACATAGTTTGGAAGAAGACACCATAAAGGAATTCCCACCCCAGTGTAGCCTCTTAGTGTACCTTAATGAGGTTTAAACATGAAAATATACCATGTTATTGAACCTGAGGTTTTTCCAACATCCAATGGATATCACATTAACTAACAAGGATAAATTCACACATCAATATAGTTTTATCACCTAACATCAATTACATATTCATCCTAACATAATATCAAGATCTAATTCCAAGCCTTGAAAATGGCCTTGCATAACCTGTGTTGAGGAACTCTATAATGGGGAAGGTGTATAGGTGCGTAAAACATATAATTTATCATCCAATAAAAAATTATCAATAATAAAAATCAGCTATCATCACCACTCAACACTACCCTATATCACAACACATCATTTGTTCATAACCCAAAGTTGACTAAATATGATTCTTGAGATTATTTTCTCACTGTAGTATATCTCTGCAAACCAATACATGATACATTATCAAAATGTCATTATCACTCCACCAGTTCCTCCCCAAGCCTCCATCTCATCATGGCCATCAATGAAAAATCAATATATATGGAATTCATGCATAGGTTGAGGGAACTATTAGAGATCATCTATACCATTTTCCTAAAAAAATCATCCAAAACATGTCCACATAGAGCCTAGTCCATGAAAGAGGATGCTGAATGATCATGGGAACTAAAATCAATATCATACTAAACTTAAGAATGATGAAAAGAAGAGATATGGATAAAGAGAGATAAAGACCTCAAGGAATAACATTTTGGGATTCTAGATATCTATATAAGATTAGATTTTAAATTTATTCATTTTGTATATTTATTATGTTCCCTCCCCCCCCCCACCATTAAATTCTTTTTAAATATTTAAAACACTAAAATCACTAATAGAGTGTCATGTACAATGGGTGAGGACATGTTTACTCAGGAGAAAACATGTTTTCATCCCACTATGCTACATTCAAAGGATTATAAATTTTAATTCACACCAAAACCTTTTAAAAGGGATAAATGAACCAGTAACTCATCCTCAATAATTAAAAATCATTTTAATATCATGGATACATAAGAACCAAAGTAGTAGAATAATAATACATAGTTGTGGACTAATTATATAATACCACACATAGGTATTATGGTTCAAACATCAACTAGAATACTATATCAACCTCAAATACTCATAAGGTATGGCATATAAATATAACTTTCTCTAGAATTCCATTATTTATTATTCATAATTTCATCTCATTAGGGTATCCTATTTCTATCTCTCCAGAAGAATTTATCCAAATATAATTAAATATGTTTAGTATACAGTATACTTCCAAAATATATTAAAGTTCCCTTAAAGTAAAATACCACTAGATAATATATATATCCATAACATCTAGCATCTTACCACCAGTCCACAATCATAAAAACACTACTTTCATTATAATCATATCAAAACCATAACCAAATATAGAATCAATATACTACATATCTAATGAAAACTAATTAGATCACAGAGGGAGGTAATATTGCATTGGTCAACCAGTTATCCTACTCACTAACTACATATTGGGTTGAACTTGAAAAAACTACCCTCATGAGGTGATTTCATGGAGAAAGGTATGGCTATTTTTGAAAAAAAAATCCAAATAAAATAAATAATAACTCATTTAATCTCATCCCCATATTCAATCCACAATCATAAACCAACATCATACCATCCATGTCATCATCATCTTTAAATTTATAGTTATGATAAGTTCATGGAAATTATTTTATTATGGTCTAAATATGATAACACATGTCATCTTGTCCACTTAATATTCTAATAAAATTTGTTCCATCACTAGGATAGGTCAAATTTATCACCACAACTATTTCACATCATCATAAAATTTAGTCCAAATCATCATCACAATAAATTTATTTGAATGTAAAATGTTGTAGATTAATCCTTTATAGTCAAATAAGTTATTTAATGACATGCTTAACTAGTTTTATTCATAAGAAGAATATCCTATAATGATAAAATAGTTAACTTTTGTATGTTCCTATTTGCAGACATGTGTATTGGTCCTTATAATTTAAGATTATTATTAATGGGTATTACAAATCGCACACTTAGATATATTGAAGAAAACTATGATGACACACTGTTCGCAATGAGGTAGGATATATTGTGTGTGTCACGAGTAATACAACATTAATAGATAATGCGAGAAAGGATTTTTCCCTTCTGTTTTCATAATGGAATTATATATCTCAGGCCCTTTGATAGATTGATATAGCCTAAATAAATCCATAATCATGGTAAGGAGTGGGAAAGTTCAATTTCAAAAATTCAAAGAAAGAATAATTGATCACATGGGTTGATGGCACTAGCATGAAACCCGCTTGATTCGAGATATAGAGAAAAAGGGATTACATTACACAGTAAGTTTTCATAGGAGGTGAAATGTCATTTCAGCGTTAACTTCTTTCTCTATGGGTGCATTGGCATGTTTCTAGAAACTAACCTTGGACTTTAGGCAGGTTCCGCCTAATGCCAATATGAAAGAGGCCTAGAGGATCACACACTAAGTGTATCCAAGTATCTGAGTTAAATATTAATTTAACAAGTTGAATAAATATTATTCATGATTGTGGTTTAATAATTATTCAAGGATGCTTGATCACATTTATTTTGACACTACTTATTTGAGAGAATATATTATGGGTGAAATAATATATTTATTAGAGAGTAATGTAGTGATATTTATTTGAAAAATAAATATCCATTATTCAAGATATAATAAATATAGTGGAGGAAATAAAGAAAATGGAAAGTACACACTGTTTATATTAATATACACACCGTGTAGTTTTTTTGGGGATTTGTGAGAAATAATATTATTTATTTCACAAAATAATATTAGGTGTAATTCGCTGGGAGCATGTTAAGTAATAATAATAGTCAACTGTTATTATTAGACATGGGGTATTACTAATAATTAAATGAAATGAATAAATGATTTTGGGTAATTATTTCATTTTATTATTCTAAGTAATTACAATCCTAATTATATAATTCTCATTATCCTAAAAATTTTTGGGGGTTTTCACAACGAATCTAGAGAAAGCTCTCGATCCAAGAGATAATTATTTTCTTTTAAGAACGCTCTCAAGCTATGAGAGAGATCCTCCTCCACTAGATCAATGAGAGTGATTTTCAAGAGGATCTTAAGGTGATCGAAGGCGAACATCGCAAGTGAAGGATATTCCATGCTAGCACCCAGAGATCCCTTTGGTGACATCCGGAGATACTTGGAACATGTGTAGATCACCGCTAGAGGAATACTACACTTTGATTCTATGACGCAATGATAGATCACATCGGATTATGACTAGAAACATCAACAAAGAGAGAATTATATCAAGTTAATTATTGTATTTTAATTAAATTAATTATAATCAACATATGATGATCCTATCTATGGTTTTGGGACTCCCTTCCTTTCTTTCGTTCTTTGTTCTATTCCAAAGATCCAGTATTTTATTATTATGATGGATCTCAAATTGATCATTGTTAATGGAAAAATTTAAGTTGCGTACACCCACCAACGCACTTACACTACACCTGAAACCTAAAAGTGGTATCAGAGCAGTCATATCATTGATTATAATTATTTAGTTTTTTTTATGATTTATGCATTTAATAATTTAGTTGTTTTAATTCAAGTTAATCATTCTACAAATCTGAATCTTGAGATTTTTTCCTTCTCTCTCATTTCTCGTTCACCTTACAGAAAAAAATCCTTTTAATTTTGATTAAAATAAAATAGAGGATCTCATCTTGAGTTTCAAAATGTTCCTCATCATACAACACCATAACACACGACGTGTATTTGTAAATACACGTCATGTAGTTTAGGTTCAATGCATCGGACTGGTCTTCCAAAACGAGGTCATGTAAATGGATCTTATATAAGTCTTTAAGACTCCATGTGTTGACCAGGAATAGGTGGAACATGCTTTCTGAATTAAACAATGTGAATACAGTATGTAGTCCCTTCAGGTTTGGGTAGAACCATGTACCCCATACATGGCTTTCTCGGATGGAAACCATGTAACGCGGACACTACACGACGTGTGTCCCACTGAACGCGCCATGTACTCTGAATATTTTTTATGTAAATCTACACGCCATGTCCCCAGGAATGTACTTTAGATAAATGGTGAACAAAAGTACACACTGTGTAGTCAGAACTACATGTCGTCCACTCATCCAAATTAAGTAGATTTATTAAAATTTGTTATTATATTATACAAACCCTTAAGATGTGTACCATAGTGTAGGCATAAAGCTGGGGCACAACCCATGATAGGTATTTTATATATGTGTGTTTAATTTAACATCTACGTAATGTTCATTTCTACTCATTGGGAAGTTATGAATGGAAATTCACCGGTTTTCCTCCGAGGTAAAAGTTACATACAAAGATAATTTTAAATGAATTTATTTATTTAAAATTATGATGGATGAGAATCTTAAGGAAATTCAAAAAAAAGGTTTTAAGATAAAAGGATTGATTAATTAAAGATAATTAATTGATTCAAGCATGATTTATCTTAAATAATAATGATTAAATAATTGAATGCTAGTTTTTATTTATGCGTAAATATTGTTGCATGTATGGATGATCATGTTCTAGACCAAGACCTTTTTATGTGAATGGTTTCTTTTAATTTATTTATTTAAATTAAATTTTTTGACCTACGAGCCTTATACTCATTAATATGTAGGACCTAGATGCCAAAGGTTTCTTTTATATAAAACCCCATTTTACCCCTCACCTGTGAGTGAGATAAAAGCATATGTAATGGATGGAACTCCAAATCTAGTGTTGGTGGCTCAAGTTAGGAACCAAGGTAAAACCAATCCAAGGAGATACAAAGGTGAATAGGTGGAAAGTTGTAAATACAACCCCAAATGGTTCAAGGTGTTTCTCCCCTAGGTCTTGGGTTAGTTTATCAAACTCTAGATAAACTAACCAAAAGAAAAAGATCACGATCATACCATTTATTTTATTTCTGTTAGTTGCATGGTTTATTTTTTGTGGGTATGTTGTCATGATCACACAATTAATGAATTAAACAAGCATGAAATATGGAACTAAAACAAAATCGTCTTATGTGTAAATATTATCTTAAACATTGTTAATCACTTAATTATATCTCATTTAATATTAACAATCATGTAATCAAAGATAATAAAATGAAAATTTACGTATAAGGATAAAATCCATCAAACAAAATATTAAGTCGGTATAGACTTCCATAATCTTGGTTAGAATCGAATCATAGTTTAAAGTGCTCGACTAACCCTAGTTGGGGTGAATTCAATTATCGGGGAATTCTAATTCAAGGTTTTGGGTTGACATGGCTTAGTTCACATTAAGGGTTGAGTGCCACAATAGGACTTGGTATGAACAAGAGGAAAAGGTTGAGGAAATCCAAAATAAAAATATTTTAGAATTGGGGAGTCCACTTAGCAGATCAAGGAGCTGCGAGTTAATGCAGTTGGAATTTGCAATGCCTACCTAAAACCCTTCAAGTTTCTTGACCAACCCTAGTTGGGGTGATGTGAAGGGAAATATGGATCCTTTCCACTAGAATATTTAGGAAATGGAATATTTTTAATTCAATGGTGAGGGCTATTGGATTTCAATAAAATAGTGGGAGACTAATAAGTATTAATTTATTTATTTGTCTTATTTTTATCATGATAAAGTACTAAACCATTTATCATATTAATTTATAGAAATAGAAAGAAAAATGACTTCAAACATATCATTGTAAATCATACTCAAGAAGGAAAACCTTCTTCCTGGCACCAATTTCAAGGAATGGAAGAGGCATTTATGCGTCATCCTTCACCACGAGAGAAAATTGTATGTGCTGGAAGAGCCTATTCCAGTTGCTCCTAGAAAAGAGGCTAGTGATGAGGAACCATATCTATATATGAAACATATAGATGATGACACAGATGTCTAATGTTTCATTCTATCGACCATGTCTAATGAGATCTTGAAGTAATATGGAAACATGGAAGCATATAGCATGATGTGTCGCCTTAAGGATATCGATCAAGAGAAGGTGAGACAGAAGAGATATGAGATCTCCAATGCTTTTTTCACAAATAATATTGGATAGTTTTCACCAACTAGGCCTTATGTAGTCAAGATTATTAGCTGCATTGAACACCTGGACATCTTAGGGATTAAGTTCCCGGATGAGTTGCGTATAGATATCATCTTATCACCACTTCCCAAGACCTTATCTAGCTTTATTATCAACTAAAACATGACAAAAAATTAGAAGATTCTATCAGAACTTCTATCTTTAATTCCCTAGGTAGATAAGGACATGGGGCATGACAAACCCACATTCTTTATGGTGAATAAGAAAAGGAAGGACATGGGAAAGGGGCCAATGATTCATAAACGATCTGAATCCCCTAAGCATCATCCCTCAAATAAGGGGAAGATCCATATACAAGGAAATAAATAGTAGGTGGTATATTTTTCATGTGGCAAGCTAGGTCACTAGAAGAGGAACTTCACCTAGAAGCGTGGGGACGCTAAATGTGCGTTCGTTATCGAGTGTAATCTTTCCATTTCTACACATTGGGTATTATATACAGCTTTTGGGGCTCACATATGTATTCAAATGCAAAAACCAAGTATATTTAGAAAGATTTCAAAAGGAGAGGTGGATCTTCGAGCTTCCAATGGTGAAAGGCTGGTTGCACTGGCCATTGGCGATTACCATCTCTCATTTCCAACTGGAATGTTTTTCGTTTTACATAACTATTATTATGTGCCTAGTGTTACCAAGAATATAATTTATGTATCTTGTTTGGATATGGATGGATTTATTTTCAAGTTTGTAAATAAGGGTTTTTTCTTTTATAAGAACAATGTATGTTATGGTATGGCGCATTTAAATAATGGTTTGTATGTATTGAATTATGAAAACCAAGTGTTGGAAATCGATAGCGAAACAAACTCACATGACTCATACATCACCCAGTTGTGGCATCACTTTCTCAGTCATATAAATGAGAATCACTTTACAAAGCTCTACCAAAATGGTTATTTTGACTATACTGAGCTAAAACCACTTGATAGATGTCACGCTTGTTTACAAGGTAAAATGACCAAGATTCCTTTTGGTGGATAGGGTGAAAGGGCCACAAATCTTCTAGGATTGATGCACATGGATGTGTGAGGACCATTTCCAGTAGACACTAGAGGTGGATATTCTTACTTTATTACTTTTAATGATGATTTTAGTATATATGGCTATGTATACTTAATGTGGTATAAGACAGAGTCATTATATAAATTTAAGGAATTCAAGAATGAAGTACAGAATCATCTTGGTAATAAGATAAAGAAACTTCAATCGATTGAGGTGTAGAATATCTAAACCAAGAGTTCATCGATCTTCTATGGGAGTCTGGTATTCTATCTCAGCTCACTCCTCCTTATACACTAGAGTGTAATGGTGTTAGTGAAAGGAGAAACTGCACCTTGTTGGACATGGTGAGGTTGAAGATGAGTCATGCAGATCTCCCATTATCCTTCTATGGATATGCATTACAAAATGCATCATAAAAATTAAACTGAGTACCAAATAAGGTGGAAAATGGAATTCTCTCTGAGTTATGGAATGAAAAGAAACCCATTTTTTTGCACACACGTGTATGGGGATGCAAGGTGTTTGTTAAGGCCTTATCCGGAAACAAAATATAACCTCGGGGCATGAGGTTTATTTTTATAGGATATCCCAAGAAAATTAAAGGATACTAGTTATATAACCCTTCAGACAAGAAAGTGATTATTGCTAGACAAGTTGTCTTTCTTGAGAGGGAGCACATCCTCAAAAAGGATTGTGGGAGCAAGATTGAATTCGATGAAGTTGATGCTAAAGATACACAGGAGTTGGTACAGGAACAAGTTCTACACTTTCTTGTGGAAGAGGTTCCAGAAACACAAGTAATACATAGGAGCTGAAGAGAGGTAAGGGAATTAGAGAGATTTGGTTTCCTAGTCATTAAGAATGTTGAATCATTATTGTTAGATAATTATGAAACTCTATTCTATAAAGAAGTAGTAGAAATCTAAGAAGCTACAAGATGGATAGAAGATATGAATTTTGATATGGATTCCATGTATCAGAACCAAATTGGGGTTCTAGTCGATGAGCTAGTTGATGTAAAGCATGTTGGATATAAATGGGCATTCAAGATAAATATGGACATGGAAAGTCAATTTAGAACCTATACTATAAGGCTAGTGGATAAAAGATTCAGACAGTGTCAAGGAATTGACTATGATCAAACCTTCTCACTAGTTTCCATGTTTAAATCCATAATAATTATACTTTCCATAGCATCTTACCATGAATACAAGATTTGGAAGATGGATGTCAAAATAGAATTCCTTAATGGGAACCTTCAGAAAGATATCTATATGACACAACCATAAGTTTTTGTGACACCAGGTGAAGCCAAACAGGTTTTCAAGTTATAGAAATCCATTTATAGATTAAAGCAAGAATCTAGTTCATGGAACATTTGATTTGATGAATCCATAAAGGAATTTGGTTTCATTAAGAACGAATGTGATCCATGTGTTTATAAGTTGTTTAATGAGAATGCGTTCATTATCCTAGTAGTATATGTTGATGAAATATTACTTATTGGAAATGATGTACCATTCTTACAGTCAGTTAAGTACTGGTTCAACAAGTGTTTCTCCATGAAGTACTTGGGTGAAGCAGCCTACATTCTAGGGATTAAGATCATTCATGATAGATCCAAGAGGCTTCTTGGAATAATTCAGGGAACACACATTGACCAGATACTAAAGATATTTAGTATGGAACAATCCAAGAGGGGATTGGTTCTAGTGTCACATGGAATACATCTTTATAAGAAAATGTGTCCTCAAACACAATAAGAGAAACATAGAATGAGTAATATTTCATATACTTCGGCTATAGGATTCATCACGTATACCATGTTATGTACCAGGCTTGATATTGACTATACACTGAGCATGGTAGGAAGATAT
Source organism: Viscum album (assembly GCA_963277665.1). Lineage (NCBI taxonomy): Eukaryota > Viridiplantae > Streptophyta > Magnoliopsida > Santalales > Viscaceae > Viscum > Viscum album. The sequence goes on along the minus strand of OY728165.1, from coordinate 1,787,175,247 downwards.
CAAGAAGATCCAGGAGAATAGAATTGGACTACTATTAAGACTATCCATAAGTATCTGAGAAGAACTAAGGATATGTTCCTGGTGTATGGAGGAGATGAGGAGATTGTCATCAGAGGGTATGTTGAAGATGGTTTTCAGATAGATCAGAATGATCTAAAGTTGCAATCTGGATATGTTTTCTGTCTCAATGGAGGATCTGTGAGCTGGAAGATTTCAAAGAATCCAATTGTTGCTGATTTTATAGCGGAGTCTGAATATATAGTATCTTCTGATGTAGCCAAGTAAATCTTATGGATTATTAACTTTGTCCAATATCTTTATGTGGTTCTTAGAATTAAAGATCCTATCACATTATATTATGATAATACTACAGCGGTGGCTCTTGAAAAATAACCAAGGTCGCATCAATAGAAAAAGAACATACTCCATAAGTATCACCTCTTGAGGGATTTATATCAAAGGGGTGAAGTTGCAGTGAGTATAGTTTCCACGGAAGATAACATGGAAGACCCCATAACTAAAGGCCCATCTCAGCTAAAGCATGGATATCATGTGAGAGCTAGCAGGTTAAAGGTTGTTAGAAGTTGGATCTAGTCCAAGTGGGAGTCTGTTGGAGTTGGTGGCCTAGAACTAACTAATTTTTACTTTATTCATTAATAAATACCTTATCACATCTTGATTGTTCTTCTCTGTGAAAATGCATGTGATAATGTCCTAAGGATAGCTGTTGTATTAAAGGTTCATAGAGGATCCCTTCTATAATGAGAACCTGGAAGTTCCATACCACTGTTCATGAATATATGTTCTATAGCTGGATGATGTTATTAGAGGGACACAAATAATACAGGCCATTAGGGGTGAGGACTTATAAAACTTTGAGGCACCTTCTCATGGTGTGCACCCTTGTAATATCCAAAAGGATATTATGAGAATAAAACCCGCCAGTATAAAATCTACATTTCATAGTGTCCTTGGATGTTCCTATCTGTGGATATGTGTATTGGTCCTTAGACTTTAAGATTATTATTAATGGGTATTACAACTCGCTCACTTAGATGTATTGACGAAAACTATGACGACACACTTTTCGCAGTGAGGTAGGATATGTTGGGTGCTGCACGAGTAATACAACATTAATAGATAATGCGAGAAAGGAGTTTTCCCTTCTGTTTTCATAATGGAATTAGATATCTTAGGACCTTTGATGTAATTGATATTTCCTAAATAAATACATGGCAATGGTAAGGAATGGGAAAGTTCGATTTCATAAAATCAAAGAAAGAATAATGGAGCATATGGGTTGATGGAACTAGCATGAAACCCGCTTTATTCAAGATATTGAGACAAAGGGATTACATTACATAGTAAGCATTCATAGTAGGTGACACATCATTGTGACGTTAACTTATTTCTCTATGGGTGCATTGGCATGTTTCTTGATGCTAACCTTGGAATTTAGGTAGGCTCTGCCTATTGCCACTGATAAAGAGGCCTAGAGGGTCACACACTAAGTGTATCCCAGTATCTTAGTTAAATATTAATTTAACAAGTTAAATAAAGATTATTACTAGTTTTGGTTTAATAATTATTCAAGGATGTCTGGTCTCATTTATTTTGACACTAGTTATTCGATAGAATATATATTGTGGGCGAAATAATATATTTATTATCAAGTAATGCAATGATATTTATTTGAGAAATAAATATCCATTATTAAAGGTCTAATAAATATGGTGGAAGAAATAAAGAAAATGGAAAATTAAACACCATGTATATTAATATACACACCGTGTATTTTTTATGGGGATTTGTGAGAAATAATATTATTTATTTCATTAAATAATATTAGGTGTAATTCTCTCGGTTCATCTCAAGTAATAATAATAGTCAACTATTATTATTAGACATGGGGTATTACTAAGAATTAAATGAAATGAATAAAATCTTTAGGGTAATTAATTTATTTTATTATTCTAAGTAATTGAAATCCCAATTATATAATTCTCATTAGACTAGCCATTTTTGGGGGTTGTGCACAACATATCTAGAGAAAGCTCTCATACCAAGAGATGATTCTTTTCTTCCAAGAACGCTCCCAAGATATGAGAGAGATTCTTCTCCACTGGATCAAGGAGAGTGCTTTGCAAGTAGCTCTCAAGGTGATCAAAGGAGGACTTCACAAGGGAAGTCTCTTCTATGCTAGCACCTAAGATCCCTTCGGTGATGTAAAAAGATACATGAAACATGTGTGGATCACTTCTAGAGTAATCCTACACTTTGATTCTATGATGCAACAACGGGTCACATCAGATCGTGACTAGAAACATCAACGAAGATAGAATTCCATCAAGTTAATTCTTATCTTTTAATTAAATTAATTATAATGAACATTTGATGATCCTTTCTATGGTTTTGGGACTCCCTTCCTTTCTTTCATTCTTTGTTCTATTCTGAAGATCCGATGTTTTATTATCGTGACGAATCTTGGATTTATCGTTGTTAACGGAAAAATTAAAGTTGGGTACACCCACCAACGTGCTTCCGCTGCACCCAGAACCTACATATATCTCTATATTAGAGGCAGGGTTTAGATTTAGTTTCATGTGAGGTTTTAGTTTAGAAAACTAGGTAAATAGTGTTAGATATATTTAAGTTTTGTTTATATGTATGGAGAAATTATTTATAGGGTGTGAAGTCCAATTCATTCCAACATAAAGACTTTGATCATTTTATGATAGACTTTAGAGTATATAGTATTGCTTTAAAGGAATGATAAGGTAGTAACCTATATTATATTATGCTTATATAATGATTTATGTCAATTCTTACTTTTGATATGGGAACACTTATTCGATGAATGATTGGTAAAATTTAATTTTTTATTTTAAAATTAATTCTTTATCACATTTCTAAATTCTCATGATTTTTATATTATTTTATAATATGATTAGTCACAATGTAAAATATTTTATGTGAAGACTCTATCTAAGGATAATGTGGTCTTTACCTAATATAATGTCACTCGAGACTAGTCATGATGATGATAAGGATTTTTTTTAAGAGACTTTGGTGCATAGGACCTAAACCTGCTATCATATTAGTAATTTAGATTACAATATTGGATTATATAGCTCATAATGATAAGAAATTATAAGAGTTTTAGTACTTTATCCTAACCATTTTTTAGGAAATCCTATTTTTGTGAGCTGGATCCTTGGACAAATTATATTCAAAATACTTTTCCCATAAACAATTTATATTAAAATAATTTCAATATGAGGTCATGTTTGTGATTTATTTCTATTTTATAACCACATTTAAATAAATAATTTAAAATTATTAAAAATATATATTTAACTAAATAAAGAAAAATATATAAAAACCAAACATCTAAGTATTATTATAACCTCTCATCTAATGGTAAGTACCAATTAAAAAACTTATCTGAACCTTTAAAATTTATTTATGGATCGGTTTACTTGGTAAAAATTATTATTATATCCCTTGGGTGGGAAATAGAAAAATTCCCTTCAAAAATTCATGAACAATATAATAATAATAATAATCCTTTATAACTTGCATAATCTCGGCTTTGGTGTTTCGAAGAACTCAGGAGCCCTACAAGATCATTGTAAAAATGCCTATATAGGCACTTACACATATAAATACTCATGTTTATATAGATATTTCACTATTTATAGGAGTTTTTGGTGATTTAGATCTTTAGTATTGGTCAAAAGATATGGACCTTGTGGTGATAGTTGGTGTTATCATGGTGAAGGAGTTTTCATCCATTTTCAATGTGTTTCTTTTTGTTTCTTTTATGGGAAATATCTATAATAGTTATTTTTATTTTGTTATATAACTTATTATATTATGTATTTTATTATATATTATTGTATGAATAAATTGTGGATGTCATATCACATGATCATGTATTTTTATTACATTGTGGGTGCACATTTCATATGTTTCTTTCAAGTGGTATTGTTATGACTTTACATGTGTATCAATCAATGAAAAATCATAACAATACCCTTAAAAATAAATATATTCAATTTATAAGCATAATGTATATAAAATAAATGATCATGTGATATGACATGTCCTTTATTCTAGCTTTAAAGGGGTTAATGGTGTCGAGTATTTCTAGAGTGTATCAAATCATGTATTTATTAGGGATACTCATTTGATTTAAGCATGAGTGAGGTTTTTTTTGTAAATTAGGGAAATATTGAAAGAGGTATTTAATTTCACTCTATTATCCAATGGATCCCATCTATTAGGTGTATAGGCTAATGCATCCCAACACTAGGACTCTGATAATCTTTGAACTAACTTTAGTTCTTATTGTATTTTTTATAGGAATAGGTAATTTTTTATACGTATTATATGTTTTTTAGACCATGATTGATTTTTATTCTTACTATTTATGTAGTAATTATTATAATATGAATGACTTGGAAATTTGAATCATATCTTCTTAAATTCTTTGTTAAATTTTTTAAATGATCATAATTTATAAATTATTTTATAATTTGATATGTCACCACATGAAATATTTTATGTGAAGTCTTGATCTATGGAAAAATATATATTCACCTACTAGAATGTCACTTAATATTAATAGGATGATTTTTGGGATTTTTTCTAGTGACCTAAATACAAAGGACCTACATCGACTACCATACCATGAATTAATCTCACTATATAGGCTGAGATAGCACATGTTTATGAGATATATATATATAGTATTAGTGCATGATATTTCCCATGTGTCAAGGTAATCCTTATGTCATGTGGTCGATCCTAGGTTTGATTACATTAACTAGATGTTTCCTATAAGAAATTCTATGCCAATATAATTTCAACATGATATCTTATTTTCAAGATATTATATTTTTTCCACCAAACATAAATAAATAATTTCACACTTTTAAAAAATTATAATTAATTTAATTAAAGGGAAACCTTGGAAAACCATACTCTTTGGTATTATGATAAACTCTCACCAAATGAAAAAAAAAATCATATCCAAAACTCATCATATCTTCAAATTTTATTTAAGGATTTTTTGAATAAGTTAAAATGGTTATTATATCCCTTATGTGTGAAATAGAAAAAATCCCTTTGAAATTTCATAAGCGCCTTTTATATAAAGTTGTAGGCCCCTATAACATTAAAAATCTCATCTTTGTTTTTTATTATCACTTTTTATGTTCTACTAGGTTATTGTACAAACCTCTATAGAGGCACTTATAGAGAGACATACTCATGGTTGTATAGATGTCTGATTATTTTTATGGTGATGTGGAGATTATTTTTTCATTTTTTATATTTAGACTAGGTTTTTATCATCAATGTTATCTTGGTGTAGAAGTTTTCATCCATAATCAAGGTGTTTTTGTTGGTTTCTTTTATGGTATTTTTATGTAAATTATGTTTATTTTATTATGTAAATAATTATTTTATATAATTGATTGTGTATTATTGTAAACCTAACTAATGGATATTATATTTCATGATCATGAATTTCAGTTATCATGTGGGTTTTCATTTCATATATTTTTTTTCTATTAGTGACATAATGATTTATTATTATTGGTTTTGTTGGTGATTGCCTGCAATTTTTTATATATTACATCTTGATTCTATTCATCATCTACATTCCTAGGTAGGTTTTTTATTGAATTCCTAGACTTTTCCTAATTTTCGATGTGACCCAAGGGGTCGGTTGATGTCAAAGTATATCAAAGTGGGTTTATCTTAGGAGAAGGGTTTAGATTTAGGCACATGGGAGGTAAGCTGTACTGACTTGGAATAAGTGGTAAAAATAATAATTTTATATCTTATAGTGAAAATCATAAACCTAGTGTAAAGCATGTAATGATATCACTAATAGACATTTTTGAGGTTTCATGAGGATAAAGTTTCATTAATATCGTCTTATTGGGTCAAAGAGTTGATAGTTGAGTGATAGTCATGTGTTGACATCATTGAGACATTAGGACTGGATAATCATCAGTTTTTTATGTAAAAACAAATATAGGAGGATAAGATTAAGTTATATTGATTTGTTATACCTTATTAGGAGGATAAAAAAGATAGCATGAATAACCAAAAATATATATCTATCTTCATTGTGGTGAAAACAGCTTTAGAATGTTGTAGTGTCATATAGGGAAACCCTTTGATGGTATATAGAATTCATGTATTGGGAAAGACTTGGAGCTGGAGAGTAGGGAGATGATTGTTTATATGTTATGGATGTCTATAAACATGTATAATCCAACATGTTTCACCATATGTATTAAGGTATCCCCTACTAAATTGTGGATTTAAACATCATTGATATCACATCCATTCAATGGTGATGATGATTTTTTATTATATGATTTAAATTTCAGTGCATGTATTAAACTAAGACTCATGATCAAAGGATTTTTTTTGAATGTTAACAAATTAATATATTATCTATATATATGGAATGAATTTATTATAGGGAAGATCTGTATTTCTTAAGTTTTGATATTATGATTAAAATTCTAAAGATGGATTCATGAGGAGTGAATTTATGTAAAAACATCCTAGGAAGTGTATGAATAAATAATCAATAATAATTTCTCATGATCACTTTTTTTTATTACAAAAAATCACTTTGTATAGTGGTATATTATTTTATTTTTTGGGATATCTAATTATTTTCATTTTTATTCGAGTATTTTGACAAGATAGGTGTTTTCATATGGTCTAAATTTGGAAATTGTGATTATCTATTTGTAACCAAGTGGATCCACTTTAAACATGTAGTTATGGACCCCTAATAGAATATTTGTCATTTAAAACTAGTGGTTAGAGGAGTTTGGACTATGATATGATAATATATATTTCTTCTTATCCATTAAGTGACATCCTTGATGGAATGCTCTATTTCAATAGTGACTTCCTCAAAGAAATTATCCATATTAGACTACTAATGAATGGATTTTTTATTTAGGATAATAGAATAATAATTTTATTCTTATAATGTTTTCTAATAAATTAATTTTATATTATTATTAGTGTTTTCATTATTTATGAGACAATAATTATTAAAATGAGAGGATACGGTTTTTCTTTACATAAAGAAATTATAATAATTGATATAGTAAACTCAACTGAGGATAGTGGATGATTATAGTAAACCTTAAAGGTATGTTATTATTGGTTTATTTTATTTAAACCTATTTAATCCTAGAAAATTTTTCAAATAATGATCATATGTTAAATTTTTTATTTGGTGAGTAAGTTCGGTAGTGGTGTGTAAAAATGTCATATATAATTTTAGGAGATGTGTATGTTGAAATTTTCATTCCAAGTTATGTGTATGTGAGAAAAGATGAAGTTTTCCTTATGAATATGACTTTAAAAACTTTATAAAAATAATAAAATGGATATCAATTATTTTCCTGGTAATGATAGATTATTCATATATTGATTACTTGTGCTCGATATTGGTGACCTTCACACTTATTCATTCAGTATTGTAAATTAAACTAATATCACTGATTTTGAGATTGGATGCGGCATAATTTTTTAACATAATCCATATTATGATTTCTTTTTAATGGTAGGTATTTTAATGAACTTTTATGAAACTGATTGATGATATTAATAAAAATAATTTAGGAATATATCAGGAAAGATTCATACTTTTTTACTTGTCATACTTTCATGTGTTTATTGGTAATACCATGTGTTATTATAAAATAAATCATTTAATTATCATCACACATATCATTGTATTCATAGATTAATCCCATGTATATTATCAAAGGAAAAGTAATGAGATTCTAAAGATTTTGGGACTCAACTCGTGATTGTATTGTGATAGGTGTGATTTGATAATGAGATATTTTTTGTGAAATATCATTTACGTACTTGTGAAGAGTCATGAAATTATATGATTGATCATAGATAATTTGACCTAGACTACTCATTTATAAATTATTATTTAATTTGTGCCCATGATATGTTGCTATTATATTTTTTCCCTATACTCATGGATCTATTATCATAGTTATAAAATCATAAAAATTTCTAAAAATTGTCATGGTTTGTAAAAACCATCACAATATAGTGTATATTATTATAGTTTTAGGTATCCATAATAGTAGGTTGTCTATTGTTACAATTTTATTTTAATTGTAATAGTATACACCATATTGTTATGGTTTTTAAAATCATGATAATGGAGTTAAAAAAAAGAGTCATCCAAATCCCCCCCCCCTCATATCATTCTTATAGCTATTTCCCTAACTTGATCTTATACCACACCTTTGCCATGTAATCACCCTGATAATCTCCTCTCATGTTATCTCCCTTCCATCCAACAACAAAATTGTATTATTATTGTGAAAACGGGGAGAAAAAGTACACATAGGCAAGTAAGGGGAAATGCCCTCAAGCATGAATGGAGAAGAATCAGGGGGTTTGAAGTAATGAATACTGAGAGAGTCACCTCTGATGATACTAACATGTTTTGGAGAAAGAGATCCCAAACTAGTGTAGGATAAGTACTATACATCAATATAGGAACTCATCACTAAAAAATCATCCACCTTGTTTCCTTCTCACCAATAGTGGGTCAAGCTTAACTTATTGTTGATAAGGGACCTACATCTCTAGATTTTATACATTATAGACCATGGGCAGGTGTTGGGGCCTTTTAAGGAGCTATAAACAATCATATAATCAGTTCCAACCTCTACCAAATAAATTTTCTCCACATTTCATAATCGAAGGTCATTGTGAAAAGCCCAAGACTCCTCCTGAAGTGAGTCTCCTTTCATTATTTCACTGTCAACCAATATTTTGGTCATCTCTAAGTAGTCTCATCATTACCCCTCCTATTGATAATTTGGGATACAGACCCAGTTGTTTCCTCCCCTATTCAATTTTATATAAAAGGTATATGAATATTGATATGAATATTTTTTACACATTGATCTCTAGTATTTGGGTTGTTTATTTTGGTTTTAAAATTTTCATATGGTTTTTGTTCTCATTTATACTTTACAAATGGGTTTTTAGGACATTGGGTAGTATTAGAGGGTGTTAATTAGGGTTTTTATATGGTTTTATAAATATTAACTAATAAATTTATAAATTTATAAAAATTAATCAATACTAATTTATATTTTTTATAAATTTACATTAATAATTTTATAATTTAATCCTTAATGTTTGTCTATATATATACTTTTTTAAGTTGTATAGTATATATTATCATAATATTATAAATTTTATGTAAAGACCCGTAAAATTCAAGGAAACTTTTTTCTTAATTTTCTTTATAATTTTACAAGAGCGCAGTTTCAGACGGCACCTGATTCTGAGGCCCGGAGTGCCCGGAATCAATTTCCGAAGTTTGGCTCGGGTACGTTCAGTGAACGAATGAGCGGGAATTCCTAAATTTTGATCTGGTGCTCGGAATTGAAATCCGAGGGCACCGATGAACTCGCAGCGCCGAAATTCGCTAAAAGAGACCTTTTCGGAAGTTGCGTTTGTTGCGGGTTGAAAGTTAGTTTTGGGGATTAAAAGATTAGTAAAATAAAATTGCGTGTGAATTTTATTTTATTCGTGGTGGTTAGACTCTCTCATGGGAAGTTGTTGGTGGGGCCCACAACCACCCAACTTCCCATGTGTGGTTATGAGGGAGGTGGGGCCCACACGAGCCCCCACCTTTTCAAATTCCCTAACCCCTCTAAACCCCCTCTTAAATTTTGTGGCTCTCCCCTACATTAATTCTTGCCAACTTATCTCTTCATTTAAATTTTGACAACTCTAGATTTAATTAATGTAATGAATTCAACTTTTGAAATTTTGAAAGGTTGGCAAAGTGAAAATAAAATAAGGTGTAGCTTATTTTATTTTGGGAGTTGCTGTGTTGTGTGGAGATTTGAGAAAAGAAGAGTTCTACACTTTGAAGAACTTCATCTTCCTCCTTGAAGAACGCGAAGAACACCGACACGCCATTCTATCTTCTCTCCACGTCAAAGAAAGGGAGACACCGCTTCCTCCTCGGTTTTCCTTCGTCGACTTGAGAAGTTTCGCCAACGACGTATCGCATCGGACGCATCCCTTCGTCAACGGATTTGACGAACGACGACCGCGACGCCCGACCTCCGCGACGTCGTCTTCCGCGGAACGTAGACAAATCTTCGAACCTTATACCAAGGTAGGGGTTGTTGATTTCTTTTTGGTTTAATTATTTTATTCTTAATCGTGATTTTAACAAGTCTAACGTCTGGCTTGAAATTATTTAAAGTTGCGTTATTATTTTAACGTGAGGGGGCCGGACCGCACGAACACGGCCGAACCCCCTCCATCGTTCTTGTTTATTCTTGCGGGTGGAAGCAAGTGGCGTGGTGCCGTCACACCACGCGGATAATCGTACAAATATTTTTGCGCGGCGCCGTCGCGCCACGCCGAGGAAGAATCTTCAAGAACGTGACGCCGTCGCGCCACGTTAAAAGGAAATCAAGGCACGGCGAAGGGGAGCGGTGTCGTTGCACCGCGCCGGACGACGAACACCGCGGCCGGTTCCGGGCCGCGGCGGGACGAGGAGACCGCGGCCGGTTCCGGGCCGCGGCGGGATGAGAAGACCGGCGGCCGGGCCGCCGGCGTCGGAAGCCGAAGAGGGGACCGGAATTTCCGGTCCCGTTGGAGAAAACCGGCCGGCCAGCTGGCCGGCCGGATGACGTTAAACCGGGGGAATTAATCCCCCGGCCAGTGTATAAAACCCCCCTCTTTAAGAGGGGGGCAGTTCCATGAAGGGGGGGGGGGCAGCAGCCCCCCGGTTTGCTTCTCCAAAACCGGCCCCCACGTGGGGGCCGTTTTGTTGCAAAGGCGCGGCACAAAGGCCGCGCCGCCTCCAATTAGCGGGGGAATTAAATTCCCCCCCGCGCAGCCTCCTCGCGGCGACAAGCCGCCGCGGCTCCCCGCGCCGCCGCGCCGCACCAGGGGGGGGGGGGCGGGGGGGGGGGGGGGGGGGGGGGGGGGGGTCGGGCCGTTTCGAACCAGTTCCGGTCCTTTGGCCATATCTTGAGCCTCGGACCTCCGAATGACGAACCGTCTGCGGCAACGCGATCCTTGGATCGAGACGGTCGTTTCGGTATATCACACTCAAGGTTTCGGTTTACTTTGAGTTCGGCCGGGTTGGTTCGTTCACGAAACCAACCGGGCCTTCGGAGCGGAAACGCTCATATCTTGAGCTACGGACGTCCGATTGACGTGCCGTCAGCTGTGTTGTGTCCCTCTTAGTGAGAAGAATCTTTTGGCATACTCCGCCCGAGGTTTGGACGCAGGTGGAGTACGGTCGGGTTGGTTTTGCCTTAAAAACCAACCGGGCCCCGGAGACGAAAATGCCAATAACTCTCAGACCGGGCGTCCGATCGACGCGCCGTCTGTTGCGTTGAGTTCCTGTTGACGATACGGAACTTTTGGATACATCAACTCTGGTCTTCGTGACAGTTGATGTATCAGCCTCTCGGCTCGTGGAGCGGACCCTCCGAACGAGCTTGCTATGTGCGGGAACCCTAGTGCTGGCTGCGACTGTTCTACTGCTACGACTGCTACTGTGACTGTGACGACGACAGTACAGAGATCCTGTGTGGATTCGACGACGACGACTTCAGCACTCAGCGATCCTACGTGGATCAGTGCTACAGGTCCTGTGTGGGCCCGATCCTGTGTGGGTCCTTGCGCTCAGCGGTTCTGTGTGAGCCAGCGCCTACAGGTCCTGTGTGGGCCCGATCCTGTGTGGGTCATTGCGGGGGTTAGTTACCTATCGATCCTTCGTGGGTCCGACGACTTAGATGGATCATTGATCATCTTTATCGTCCTCTGAAGAAGTATACCTGTGTGAGATGAATCCTTTTGCCTTCCTGTGTGGATTGTGTTGAGCAATCCTGTGTGGATTACGTTTTGCTTTCCTGTGTGGAATACGTTTACTATCCTGTGTGGACTGAGTTGTACTTGGGCTCGGAGGTTGGAGCGTATTTGAATTGATGACTTAGGTATATGTATGGGCATATACCTAAGCAGTGTCGGTTGTTACTTCGTGATTGTACTTTTCTTCGTGGTTTATCCTTTGTGGATTTGAAAGACCTTCAGGGGTCTCGGGGTTCCTACTGAGTAGCTTTTACTCACCCCTGCACGGGCTTTGCCCGCACTACGTTGTGTTGGTTGCAGACGACGGACAGCGTTGACCTTAGCTGAGGCTTGCAGAGCGGGACGGTACCCGGAGGTGGACCACTGGGCGGGACGTGCACGGAGCGGACGGCGGGACCCGTGGAGCAGAGGAGCTATCTGTACCCACCCTTCAGGTGGGATTTCCAGTGGACAGCTCAGTGTAGCGGCTTTTACTTTTAGTTGATGTTTTCCCTTTCGAGTTGTACTTTACTTTTAGTTTGGGTTTGTATTCTGGCCCATTTACTTTTCCGCACTTTCAGTTGTACTCTGCTTTGTTTAGTGTTTACTTTCCACTTGCTTACTCTGTGGTGTTTGTTACTTTTCAAAGGCAATGCCTTCCCTTTTTACTGGGATTTACGCCTTGGTGCTAGTCGCCAGCCCCTGGCCTATGGAAGGCGGGCTTGGGGTAGTCACGGCACGGACCCCGAGGGCGGGTCGTGACAAATTGGTATCAGAGGAGTTCGGTTCTACCGCGAACTCTGATCTTTTCTATGTGAAGCAATAATGTTTAGCGTATTGAGTGTGGTTATCAGTCCAGGGAGTCCAGTGTTGGTGCGGCGGCCGACGTATCCGTACACCAGGACCCTGACTTCTGATTTCCGACTTAATGCACGAAAACATTGTTTGCGTGTGTGTTTCAAAGTTTTCTTTGTGATTACTTATATCAGCTCACCAGGTATACTGTTCTAACCGTGGCGCACCTGTTTCCTTTTCAGGATGGCCCCACGACGACAGCCAGCTAGGGTTCCGAGAGTCGAGCGAGACGACAGCCCACCGAGCGACGAGGCCTCGGTGCAGGGCCCTTTTCCAGTAGTGGCACCAGCGGTAGCTTTGCCCGCCGATCCCCCGATGCTTCCAGCAGCATCCGCTGACGATGCACGTCGCCTCAGCGCACTGCATGAGTTTCAGTGCCAGCGACCGCCCAGGTTTCGCGGGGAGACGGATCCCCAGGCAGTAGAGGACTGGTTGGAGACAGTGGTTCGAGTGTTTAGGCTAGTGAGGACACCAGCAGACCTCATGGTGATCCTCGCTGCGAGCCTACTACACGCAGCAGCAGGACGATGGTGGAGCCTGATGCTCCAGGTGCACGATGAGGCATCTCTACTTTGGACGGACTTTGAGAGCCTCTTCCGCTCGGAGTTCGTCCCAGCCACCCTTCGTGCGGTGCGTATCCAGGAGCTTCTTCAGCTGCGGCAGGGCAGCATGACGGTCGCTCAGTACTCGGCGAGATTTACCGATCTCTCACGCTACTCGACCGACATGGTACGGGACCCATTCTTCCGGGCCCGGACCTTCGAGCAGGGTTTGAGACACGAGATCAGGGCATCGCTGATCTCCCTCAGCATACCGACTCAGACAGGAGTACTGGAGCGGGCCCTTCTGATCGAGAGATTCCTTGCTGAGTCTACACCAGCACAGAGACCCACCGCGGGGCGGCACGTGGCAGAGTCATCTACAGCAGGCAGTCGACGGATGACTCAGGGGTCCAGACAGCCCAGACCTTCAGGCAGACGATCTCAGGGCACTGTCTCAGCAGTGCGGGGCACACAGCGCGGAGCCAGTCTTACGAGAGGCAGACAGTGCTACTCGTGCGGCGGGTAGGGCCACATGGCTCGCGACTGCCCGACCCGCCGTGCCGAGGAGCAGCAGTCAGTTGATGGACCACCGAGGCAGAGGCAGAGGGTCGACCGTGGCGGTCCGCAGGGAGGAGGCGGATGAGGCAGAGGAGCTGGACAAGCAGCCGGTGGAGGGCGACGCTTTGAGGCTCTACCACCACCACCACCAGGAGGTCCACCCCGACCACAGGGAGCTGGCGGGCAGCGACAAGCACAGCTCCAGGCAGCAGAGGCCTACGACCACGGCGCACCCGAGATGATTCGAGGTACTATCTGGGTCTATTTCACCCTTGCTGCAGTTCTTATAGACACAGGAGCGAGTCACTCTTTCATAGCCGCTGCCCTTGTTCGGAGCTCGGAGATTCCGACAAAGCCGTTGGCTCGATCCTTACGGCTAGAGACTCCTACGGGAGCAGACTCGACGATTACGCACTGGTGCCGGCAGTGTGAGCTTACTCTAGGAGGCGAGAGCTTCGGCTGGGATCTTCTTGTAGCAGCGTCGAGGCCTTACGACGTCATCTTGGGCATGGATTGGCTATCTACGGTCCATGCACAGATTGACTGTTTTAGGCGCAAGGTGCGATGTGTACGCACCGACGGGAGAAGGTTCACCTTCACCGGCGAGAAGGGAGCCTTAGCAGCACAGGATGGACTTCCGCGGAGGAGAGGACAGCCCATCACTCATCAGTTGGCTAGCCTCATCCTTGGAGCAGTTGACGTGCGGAGTCCTGGTTTTCCTGCAGTGGTGGATCAGTTTGCGGACGTTTTTCCCGACGACGTTCCAGGGCTACCTCCTCGCAGAGAGGTAGACTTTTATATTGACTTGTACCCCGGGACAGCCCCGATATCCACTCCAGCATATCGGATGGCCCCCGCCGAGCTTCGAGAGCTACGGGTACAGTTGGAGGACTTGCAGGACAAAGGGTACATCTGACCCAGTGTTTCACCCTGGGCTTCCCCGATATTGTTCTCCAAGAAGGCGGACGGGAGCTTGCGACTTTGTGTTGACTATCGTCGCCTGAACCAGGTGACAGTGAGGAACAAGTATCCGCTACCGAGGATTGATGACCTCTTTGATCAGCTCAAGGGAGCACGGTGGTTCTCGAAGATAGACCTCAGGTCAGGCTATCATCAGCTCAGAGTCAGAGACGAGGATGTGTAGAAGACAGCCTTCAGATGTCGGTATGGCCACTATGAGTTCTTGGTTATGCCTTTCGGTGTAACCAATGCCCCAGCAGTGTTCATGGCTCTCATGAACAGGATCTTTCAGCCATACCTCGATCGGTTTGTCGTAGTCTTCATCGATGACATTCTGATTTACTCTATGACAGAGGAGGAGCACGCCTATCACTTGCGAGTTGTTCTTGACACACTCCGAGAGCACCAGCTTTATGGTAAGCTCTCGAAGTGCCAGTTCTGGATACGTGAGGTCCACTTTTTGGGACACGTTATCTCTGAGGCGGGAGTTGCAGTGGATCCCGCGAAGATTGAGGTTGTGTTAGCTTGGGAGCCACCCAGGAGCGTGACTGAGGTTCGGAGTTTCTTAGGACTAGCTGGATACTATCGGAGATTCGTACCAGACTTCTCTAGAGTTGCAGCATCACTCACAGCTTTGACGAAGAAGGGGAAACCCTTCGTGTGGTCAGACAGATGTCAGCAGAGCTTCCAGGAGCTGAGACAGAGATTGACTAGCGCACCTATCTTGAGGTTGCCTGAGGAGGGAGTAGGGTACGTAGTCTACTATGATGCATCAGGGACCGGACTCGGATGTGTTCTGATGCAGGAGCGGGTAGTGATCGCCTATGGATCACGACAGTTGAGGCCGCATGAACAGAACTACACTACCCATGACCTGGAGTTAGCAGCAGTGGTCTTCGCTCTGAAGACATGGCGACATTATCTGATGGGCGAGCGCTTTACAGTCTTTTCCGATCATCAAAGTCTCAGGTATATCTTCTCGCAGAAGGACCTGAACCTGAGACAGCGGCGATGGCTCGAGTTCCTCCAGGACTATGACTTTGAGATAGACTATACTCCTGGGAAGGGGAACGTAGTAGCCGATGCCCTCAGCAGGAGGACGGGCATTCAGCTACTTGAGGAGGCGATGGAGCAGCTAACCTCTTTGCAGATATCCTTCGTGGATAGAGATGGAGCAGCCTTCCTCCAGTCTCTCACAGTCACCCCTCCACTACTGCAGCGAGTCAGGGAGGCACAGCGTGAGGATGCTGACTGTGAGACACGGCGTGCACAGATATCCTCGGGACAGGCACCTGATGGATTCTCCCTTGGAGCAGAGCACGGCATCCTTTTCAGAGGACGTACCATGGTACCAGTCGCATTGCGAGAGGAAGTACTGAGAGAGTTTCACACTTCTCCTTTAGCGGTACATCCTGGAGTGGCGAAGATGTACCAGGACCTCAGACGACAGCACTGGTGGCCGGGCATGAAGAAGGCAATAGCAGAGTTCGTTTCTCGATGCCTTACCTGCCAGCAGGTGAAGGCAGAGCATCAGGTACCAGCAGGCTTGGTACAGCCCTTGGAGGTTCCGGAGTGGAAGTGGGACGGCATATCTATGGACTTCGTGACTGGACTTCCACGCACTTCCAGAGGTCACGACTCCATCTGGGTGATTGTTGACCGACTCACCAAGTCGGCACACTTCTTACCCATCAGAGAGCAGGGCTCAGTAGAGAGCTTGGGACGTCTCTACGTTCAGGAGATTGTGCGGCTCCACGGCGTACCATCATCTATCGTCTCCGATCGAGATGCCCGCTTTACTTCCCGACTTTGGAAGGGGTTACAGGAAGCGTTCGGGACACAGCTACGTCTGAGCACAGCCTTTCACCCTCAGACGGATGGTCAGACGGAGAGGACCATTCAGACTCTCGAGGACATGCTCCGCGCATGTGTCCTCGACTTTGGTCGTAGCTGGGAGGACCACCTACCCTTGGTGGAGTTCGCGTAAAACAACATCTACCACTCCACCATTGGGATTCCACCGTACGAGGTGTTGTACGGCCGACCATGTAGATCTCCTTTGTGCTGGACAAACCCTGGGGAGTCAGCACTGGTGGGACCAGAGATGGTCCAGGCCACGACAGAGAAGGTCCAGGTCATCCAAGAGCGGATGAGGACAGCTCAGAGCCGGCAGAAGTCATATGCTGACAGGAGGCGGAGGCCACTGGAGTTCGAGGATGGCGACCACGTCTTCTTGCGGGTCTCACCTCGACGTGGTATTCGGAGATTTGGCCGAGCCGGCAAGTTATCTCCGCGCTTCATCAGACCCTTCCAGATTCTCAGCAGGATTGGTGAGGTGGCTTATCGCCTGGCTCTACCACCTCAGTTGCACCGGGTGCACGACGTCTTCCACGTATCTCAGCTGAGGAGATACGTGCACGACCCGACGCACATCATTGATCATGGGGAGCTTGACGTTGACGATGGGGCGACTTTTACGGAGGTCCCGGTGGAGATAGAGGATCGACAGGAGCGGGTCCTGCGTGGGAGATCGATTCCTCTTGTGCGCATCAGATGGCAGCACGGGAATCTCCAGGAGAGCACATGGGAGCGGGAGGCTCAGATGCGTGCTCAGTACCCTCATTTGTTTCCCTAGTTTTTGATGTATCTTTACGGGGACGTAAAGCCCTGAGGTGGGAGTAATGTAAAGACCCGTAAAATTCAAGGAAATTTTTTTCTTAATTTTCTTTATAATTTTACAAGAGCGCGGTTTCAGACGGCACCTGATTCCGAGGCCCGGAGTGCCCGGAATCAATTTCCGAATTTTGGCTCGGGTACGTTCAGTGAACGAATGAGCGGGAATTCCTAAATTTTGATCCGGTGCTCGGAATTGAAATCCGAGGGCACCGATGAACTCACAGCGCCGAAATTCTCTAAAAGAGACCTTTTCGGAAGTTGCGTTTGTTGCGGGTTGAAAGTTAGTTTTGGGGATTAAAAGATTAGTAAAATAAAATTGTGTGTGAATTTTATTTTATTCGTGGTGGTTAGACTCTCTCATGGGAAGTTGTTGGTGGGGCCCACAACCACCCAACTTCCCATGTGTAGTTATGAGGGAGGTGGGTCCCACACGAGCCCCCACCTTTTCAAATTCCCTAACCCCTCTAAACCCCCTCTTAAATTTTGTGTCTCTCCCCTACATTAATTCTTGCCAACTTATCTCTTCATTTAAATTTTGACAACTCTAGATTTAATTAATGTAATGAATTCAACTTTTGAAATTTTGAAAGGTTGGAAAAGTGAAAATAAAATAAGGTGTAGCTTATTTTATTTTGGGAGTTGCTGTGTTGTGTGGAGATTTGAGAGAAGAAGAGTTCTACACTTTGAAGAACTTCATCTTCCTCCTTGAAGAACGCGAAGAACACCGACACGCCGTTCTATCTTCTCTCCACGTCAAAGAAAGGGAGACACCGCTTCCTCCTCGGTTTTCCTTCGTCGACTTGAGAAGTTTCGCCAACGACGTATCGCATCGGACGCATCCCTTCGTCAACGGATTTGACGAACGACGACCGCGACGCCCGACCTCCGCGACGTCGTCTTCCGCGGAACGTAGACAAATCTTCGAACCTTATACCAAGGTAGGGGTTGTTGATTTCTTTTTGGTTTAATTATTTTATTCTTAATTGTGATTTTAACAAGTCTAACGTGTGGCTTGAAATTATTTAAAGTTGCGTTATTATTTTAACGTGAGGGGGCCGGACCGCACGAATACGGCCGAACCCCCTCCATCGTTCTTGTTTATTCTAACGGGTGGAAGCAAGTGGCGTGGTGCCGTCGCACCACGCGGATAATCGTACAAATATTTTTGCGCGGCGCCGTCGCGCCACGCCGAGGAAGAATCTTCAAGAACGCGACGCCGTCGCGCCACGTTAAAAGGAAATCAAGGCACGGCAAAGGGGCGCGGTGCCGTCGCACCGCGCGGGACGACGAACACCGCGGCCGGTTCCGGGCCGCGGCGGGACGAGGAGACCGCGGCCGGTTCCGGGCCGCGGCGGGATGAGAAGACCGGCGGCCGGGCCGCCGGCGTCGGAAGCCGAAGAGGGGACCGGAATTTCCGGTCCCGTTGGAGAAAACCGGCCGGCCAGCTGGCCGGCCGGATGACGTTAAACCGGGCGAATTAATCCCCGGGCCAGCGTATAAAACCCCCCTCTTTAAGAGGGGGGCAGTTCCATGAAGGGGGGGGGGGCAGCAGCCCCCCGGTTTGCTTCTCCAAAACCGGCCCCCACGTGGGGGCCGTTTTGTTGCAAAGGCGCGGCACAAAGGCCGCGCCGCCTCCAATTAGCGGGGGAATTAAATTCCCCCCCGCGCAGCCTCCTCGCGGCGACAAGCCGCCGCGGCTCCCCACGCCGCCGCGCTGCCCCAGGGGGGGGGGGGGTCGGGCCGGGTCGGCCCGGACCCGGACCCCCCCGTTTCGAACCAGTTCCGGTCCTTTGGCCATATCTTGAGCCTCAGACCTCCGAATGACAAACCGTCTACGGCAACGCGATCCTTGGATCGAGACGGTCGTTTCGGTATATCGCACTCAAGGTTTCGGTTTACTTTGAGTTCGTCCGGGTTGGTTCGTTCACGAAACCAACCAGGCCTTCGGAGCGGAAACGCTCATATCTTGAGCTACGGACGTCCGATTGACGTGCCGTCAGCTGTGTTGTGTCCCTCTTAGTGAGAAGAATATTTTGGCATACTCCGCCCGAGGTTTGGACGCAGGTGGAGTACGGTCGGGTTGGTTTTGCCTTAAAAACCAACCGGGCCCTGGAGACGAAAATGCCAATAACTCTCAGACCGGGCGTCTGATCGACGCGTCGTCTGTTGCGTTGAGTTCCTGTTGACGATACGGAACTTTTGGATACATCAACTCTGGTCTTCGTGACAGTTGATGTATCAGCCTCTCAGCTCATGGAGCGGACCCTCCGAACGAGTTTGCTATGTCCGGGAACCCTAGTGCTGGCTGCGACTGTTCTACTGCTACGACTGCTACTGTGACTGCGACGACGACAGTACAGAGATCCTGTGTGGATTCGACGACGACGACTTCAGCACTCAGCGATCCTACGTGGATCAGTGCTACAGGTCCTGTGTGGGCCCGATCCTGTGTGGGTCCTTGCGCTCAGCGGTTCTGTGTGAGCCAGCGCCTACAGGTCCTGTGTGGGCCCGATCCTGTGTGGGTCATTGCGGGGGTTAGTTACCTATCGATCCTTCGTGGGTCCGACGACTTAGATGGATCAGTGATCATCTTTATCGTCCTCTGAAGAAGTATACCTGTGTGAGCTGAATCCTTTTGCCTTCCTGTGTGGATTTTGTTGAGCAATCCTGCGTGGATTACGTTTTGCTTTCCTGTGTGGAATACGTTTACTATCCTGTGTGGACTGAGTTGTACTTGGGCTCGGAGGTTGGAGCGTATTTGAATTGTTGACTTAGGTATATGTATGGGCATATACCTAAGTAGTGTCGGTTGTTACTTCGTGATTGTACTTTTCTTCGTGGTTTATCCTTTGTGGATTTGAGAGACCTTCAGGGGTCTCGGGGTTCCTACTGAGTAGCTTTTACTCACCCCTGCACGGGCTTTGCCCGCACTACGTTGTGTTGGTTGCAGACGACGGACAGCGTTGACCTTAGCTGAGGCTTGCAGAGCGGGACGGTACCCGGAGGTGGACCACTGGGCGGGACGTGCACGGAGCGGACGGCGGGACCCGTGGAGCAGAGGAGCTATCTGTACCCACCCTTCAGGTGGGATTTCCAGTGGACAGCTCGGTGTAGCGGCTTTTACTTTTAGTTGCTGTTTTCCCTTTCGAGTTGTACTTTACTTTTAGTTTGGGTTTGTATTCTGGCCCATTTACTTTTCCGCACTTTCAGTTGTACTCTGCTTTGTTTAGTGTTTACTTTCCGCTTGCTTACTCTGTGGTGTTTGTTACTTTTCAAAGGCAATGCCTTCCCTTTTTACTGGGATTTACGCCTTGGTGCTAGTCGCCAGCCCTTGGCCTATGGAAGGCGGGCTTGGGGTAGTCACGGCACGGACCCCGAGGGCGGGTCGTGACATTTTATATATATATAATTCTATAATTCTATAAATTATAAATACATTTATACCTTTTTAAATTATTTACACTATTATATTTTCATAATTATATAACATTAATTAATTATATAAATTAAATTTTTATATATACTTTTATAAATTGTACTTTCAAATTTATATAATTTTATAAATTTATCAATATTAATAAAAATTAAAAACTATTATAGGAAATTATAATTATAAATAGGTATTAGTCAATTTTAATCAATATTTTAATGAATATTAATAAAAAATATAATTTATTTCATATTAAATAGTATTAGTCAATATTTTGTACTTTTATCAATAATTTTTTAATCTTATATATATTTATAAATTTAATAATGGTTTTATACTTTTAAACTAGTATAAATTATACTTTTATTAACTATACAATTATACTTTAATAATTTTATAAATTTACATATAATTATAAATTTCATATAGATTTATAAATAATATATAGTTTATAGTTTTATATATACTTTTTAAAAAAAATAAGTTTTATACTACATACTTTCAAACTTTTAAAAATTGTATATATTGTTAACTATATACTTTTATGAATTTATATACCTTTATAAATTATACACAATGTGGTTTTATAAATTTATAAATGTATATACTTTTATAATATTTATTTTATTAAAATTACATTAAATATTTAAGATTTATTTTATTATATGTGATATCATAAGGGAGAGAAGTTGAATATATTCTCTTGATCTAGTGTTTGTTGAGTTTTATAACATTATTGAAATATATTTCGATATCCCTTTCAAAAAAGATTTATTGGGGGAGCTTATTCAATGACCATATTATAATTACATTGGAATACCATAGTTAACTCATCATGAATTAATTTATCATATCAGTATAAAATAATTTCCAACCAACTATGGGGTATGGAACCATAACAAAGAAATATTTCAGCAAGAGGAAACTATTGAAAGACTCGAGTAGTGTGGTTTAGAAAATAATATATTTGATCAATTTTGTAACACCCCGACCCCGGTTACCCAGATCAATGCATTATTTTAATACATTGGCATGATTACAAGGAATCAAGTCCCAAAGGAACAATCATTTTAGCACTCTTGGAAAATAGATTACATACATGAATGTTACATTACACATTCAAACATAAAACAAAACATATATAATCCTTTGTGAATGCCATTACTCCACTAGCTTAACCCTACATATCAATAATAATACACTTCTTGGAATCCTGGGAAAATAAAATATAAGAAAGGAGTGAGCTCAGATGCTCAGTAAGGGTAAATACTTTAGCGGAGGATAACATAAACAATAGGCATGGTGAATAATTGAAAACACATGCCTTTAAAAATAATGAACATGATCACTTTATGGCAGAAATATTAGCTGAGTAAATAATGCAATAATAAAACATAGTCATGGGTATTCTACTAGTTGAATAACCTCATGAACCATCAATATTAACTTCATAATGAGGGAATTTATAATGCGGGACATTCTGCAACATTTTGTCAAGGCCTTGGTCAAGACGTCTAAAAATGATTAAGGCCTCGGCCAAAACCATATATCAAAATTGGGAAAGGCCTCGTCCAATTCCAGGTATAATTGTCTCCTAATACCTACCAATGCACTAAGGAGATATATCAGGCTCCACCCATCACTTACTAAGTCCAATACATTCCTTATATGAAAAGGTTGAAACATAACATAAACATTCGTATTAAAACTAGCATACGAAATATCAATACGTTAACCCTAAACCATGAATGGTATAAAAATAACACATCCACAGTCAAATATATTACAAAACCTTCAATAAAATATGGAATATTTGTATCATAATAAATCAACCTCGATCAAGAATAATATACCATAAAGGATGTTGACATAGTTGAAAATGATCAGTAAAAATCTTTGAGAGAAATATCCCTTTTTCATGAAATAATTTAAAAGTCACATAATTTATAAAGGAAGTAATTTAAATGATAGTTTTGAATCAAAGTTTCTCATACCACTTTAAAACTTTTGAAATGAATTAACATTTTAAAATATTCATGTACATATAAATAAATCATTAAAACCATTTTGAAAACATGAACATTAATGAGAAAGGCTTAGAAGAATAAATTTTTAAAACATTTAAAATGATGTTTTAGTAAAAATTTCAATTAAAAATAATCCCTTTGAAAACTATTTAATGAAACATGGACATGGATAATAAATATTTCCCAGTAGATACTTACGTAAAAACAACCTCAGATAATAGAGAGATTGTGAAATTGACCCTTACCTTGCACTTTACTTTGGTCAAGGGTACGTTTAACCTCCTATATAATAACCATAGTATGTTATTAAATTATACAAGAACCATATTCAAATTTATTATGTCATACATGATTCATTCATTACTTTATACTACCCATTTAATAATGATTTCTATGTTAAATTAACATTTCGGGTAATAATCATTTTCTTTATCGTACGTGTTTTAACGTGTTATTCTTGATCATATCATTTAGATAGTGATTTACATACTTCCAGAATATAAAACATGATTTATATATCATATATATTTACAATATAAATATGTATAATAGATATATATAGAAAATGGAAAACACTGTTTATGGAGATGGTAGGTCGTACGTACGCATAAATGTTGTTTCCGTTTTCATATTGTATTGAATGGAAGTAAATGAATAAGATATATGTAAGTACATACATATATATATATATATATTAAGTAGAATTATTATTTCATATATTACATTCTTGCTAATAATATATATTTTTATAATCATCGTTGAATGGTGAATGTGGAAATGAATCTCATCGCGTCGTGGAGATGGTAATCCGTACGTACGCACGAGCGAAAATATCATTATATTGATAGTGAAATCATATGTAATTGTATGGTATATAATATAGAAATAATAATTAACATTTTATATTTATTATTTACATTATTTACACTCATTATTATACCCATCCAAATAATGAAGTGTTTGAATAACAAACTACACCACGACGTGGAGACGGTAAGTTGTACGTACGCACGTATGGTAACTTTGTCATTTATAAGATGGATAGAATAACGAATATGATTGTAAAATATTTATAATAACATCACATTATTTATAAGGTACTGGAGTTATTATTTTTTTATGGAAACAATAAAGAAAGAGGAAGTGGAAGAAGAAAATAACTTGAAAGAGGGTGGTGAAATTATTACCTCTTCTTCGGGTGTTTCCTTTTGATTTGATCAAAAGGGATCCTTAGGTTGGATTTATGATCAAATTAAAGACTCTAGGTTGATGTGAGGTAATTTGAGAGGATATTTGGACAGGTTTTGGCCAATCCAAATGGCTTTGGAGGTGTGATTTTGAGAGAAGGGGAAGTACCCTTTTATAAGAGAGGTGAGGGTCACTTTAGGAAAATCATGAAATATTATTTTATAATAAAATAATTTTCAGATTCTAATGGATAAAAAAATGATTTATTTCTAGGATAAGGTATTTATGGGTTTAAAACCACTCAACCAATATGTTTTAGACAGGTTTAGGTCACCATATTAACCTTATCTTTTAGATTTAACTCTTAGTTAAATAGTTTAACTTTTACCGTGTCTTCTTGTATTCTTACTCTATATGGTTAATAAACTTACTCTAAACTTCCAAGAGAACCTCAAGTGGTTCATTAATGACATATATAATATTATTAAATCCCTTTTGCCGAACCTTATATTTTTAGGAATGTTATATAATTTAATAATATAATATTTGTTTTAAAAACTCATTTATGTCAATTTTGACACGATTTAGTCTTTGGTTTTTGTGAAAGTCATCACAACTTGATTACTTCTAACAAGATACATTGAATCAATACTAACATGTCATATTTACCTAGAAAATTCTTTTATGTCATAAAAACTTTGAAATTTTATTTATTTTAATATTTATAATACCATTTATTTGATTCTTTCATTAATAAGGTAATTATTTCATCATCATTGTGTCATAAATAAATTTAATTATTTAATGTATAAAAATTATAAATAAAATATCATGATGTAGGAAATAATTTTATATTTATAATTAATATTTATAGTCGAATTTATCTTATGTATAACCCTATATTAAAAATTATTTAGTTATTAAAATTTGAATTTAACACTTTTAACTCTTCTTTAAATAAAATAATATTAAATGTCCTAATCTAATCCAAGTGGACCAAAGCGGATAATATTTTATTCCTGAGGTTTTTTTTGGTCGAATTTCACTTATCCAATAGAATTATGACATGTTTTAGGGTAATTATAATATCATTTTTACCCTTAATTAAACTATTTACTTTTAACCGTGATAAATAAAAGTCAAAAGTTACTATTCACCAAAAATTATTTCCATCTTATTAAACCACATTTTACTTACTCATATCAACCGTGTCTCTCATATTTTTAAAATTAAACTCATATAAATGTTAAAATTAAGTTTTATGCAAATTTGCAAATGTTTCTAGAATGCGGGTAAAAGACGGTAAAAAGTTCAATAAAAATTTATACATCTAATTTTATTATAAAATGACTACAAT
Source organism: Viscum album (assembly GCA_963277665.1). Taxonomy (NCBI): domain Eukaryota; kingdom Viridiplantae; phylum Streptophyta; class Magnoliopsida; order Santalales; family Viscaceae; genus Viscum; species Viscum album. The sequence continues at coordinate 1,787,149,741 of OY728165.1, read as the reverse complement.
TAATTACATTGAACTTATATAGGTACTATATATATATTTTAAATTAATATAATTTAAATAAAAAAATAATTTTTAAATAAAAAGTCGGTTTTAAACAATAACGCAGTGTTTTTCACTATTCATCAAAAAATTGGATGTTTTCAGAAAAATACCAAAAATTCACCTTAATATAATTTTGATATTCCTAATTCAAAAATTAATTCCATTTTACAAAATTCAAAAAATATAAGTTGCATGAATTAATTTAAAATTTATTCTCGTTGTCAAAACCAAAATAGTGGGGGTTTTTTAAACTAAAAACTATCAAAAGATTGACATGTGTTTGTGTCAAATTTAAATGTGAAATTACTTATAATGACCTAAATTTTATTAAATAATAAAAATATAATATAATTATACTTCCAAACCATTCAAATTCATAATTTATCACTATAAATTATTTCTATTAAAAAAGTTTTTTTCAATTAAAATTTATTATTCTTCACTATTCATCAAAATATGCAAGTTATCAGAAAAGTACCAAAAATTTATCCAAACTAAATTTTTATGTCCCGATTCTAAAGAGTAATTTAATTTCATTAAATTGAATATATAAAAGTGTCAAATATTGATTTTAAAAAGGGTTCATCATTAAAAGGTAGTAAATTTTCATTTTTTTAAAAAATACTTCTTTTATCTGAAAAAATGAATTTGTTCTCATATTATGTCTAAGAAACACAAAACATGGGTGTCAAAATTATATAGAGTATATAAGATTCATAATCCAATTAATACTATTCATAACATCTTTTTGAACGGCTAGTTTGGTAAGTTGTGGTGTGCTCAAACTCGGTGTTACGTGTAGCACAAGTTATTGAATTTATTTGAAGAGATTATGTACTATAAAATATTGGGGTGTTATATTCTCCCCTACTTCAATAAACTGCGTCCTCGAAATTTGAAATTTTTCTTTGAAAATACAAGGCTAAAAATAGAAAAATACCTTTGTGGAATACCCACATCAGAAATTGGGTTAATGAAATTTAGTCTTAATAATAGGGAAAGAAAATAGAAAATGCCACCACCAAATTATGATCTCGATTAGGAGAATATTGGTGGAAATTAGAGACACATAATCGGAGGAAAAACGTAAATATTTATAGGGAGTGATTGAGGTCATCAATCATAAACAAGTCTAAAATTGAGGGCCTTAAAGCCATCAATCTATAATGATTTAAAATATCATCGGTTTAACAAAACATAAGGTATTATGATAACACATTTTTGGTTTTAATATCCCTTCCCTAAAATTTAAGAATTAATTTATTCATATAATAAGAGGAAAGAAATATACTTGACAAGTAGAGTTTCATCCTTCAACTAATTCCTACGACAAACTCATCTTTCACTCCAAAAGATAATAGAATTCAAAAATATTCTATTTATCCTAATCGTATAGGGTTCCAAAAATAATGAATTTAAAATTCATTTTTTATACTATTTAAAAAAACTACATTATACGAACCAGGACATCATATAGGCCAGAGGTAGGTGGTGCACTCTTGTCGCCCTTCGGTTGTGGTTTCAAGTCTCACAGCCTTGTCGGACGTGACAGGTTGTCGTTTGACTTCTGTGTTGTCCTTTTTATAACAATCCAAAAATAATCTTAAGAAATTCTTTAACCATAATAATAGTATCCAACATAAAACTTAATCCATTCTAACCTTTAGACTTATCCAAAATACTTCTGTCCAAACTCACCGTCCAAAATTTATAAGGAAGGTAAACAAAATGAAGATCTCTTTTTCCACATAATAATATATGAATACCTTCATCATGTATTATTTTAAAACATGGTAACACCCTGAATTACCATAAAACCTTGTTGATTACATTCATGATCCCTTATTCTTTATAGAATACTAGATATATTCCTTATATCCAAAAATTTTGAATATTCCAACAATGATGGAATAAACTAACCATTAATCAGTTTCAAGGTAGTCACGAATATCCAATATAATTTATCCAAATCAATCATATATTATTCCAAAATCAATACCTCAGTATCATAACCATATTATTATTTATTTTTCTCTCAATCATATATTTTCCAAAAAAATTAACCTGATATTGAGTCACTTTTCATGGTTCCACATAATTTCAAGTCCTTAATGAAATAGTATTTCAGTACAATCCTTATATACTCTATAATTCTTATAACATGTACATCATTAATACAATACTCAAATGACACAATACTTTAATAACAACATAAGAAATATAATCATTCCTCTTCATCTCCAGTAGTATCATAACTTGATTATTATCCAATAGCAGTATTTGGGGTATACTCTAATGATTTGGACATTGATTCGCGTAGTGTCCCAACTCCTTTCAGATGAAGCATTGTACATTTGAAACCTTTTTCTTACCCTTTCAATCACATAATTTGTGTCCTTTTTCTCCACACTTATAACAAACTCCCATTCCCTTCAAGAATTTACCAAGGTGATTCTTTCCACAGTTATCACATTTGGGAAAATCCTTCTTTCCCCTCTTCCATTTATCCATCTTTCTCTCTTCCATCCTTTTCTTCTCTTGCTTCCCTTAAAATCCATAGAACTCATAGAATTATTTAATTATCTTATTAACACTTGATATTATTTCTTCATATGATGAGAATATGTGGGATATTATTTCCCTTTTAAATTTTTTCTTAATACCATGAAAGATATGATCCTTCTTAATCTTTCGATAATGAATATTGCTAATATTTTCATTCCTTCTACTAGGCGTCATTTCTAAATAGTGTCATACACTAGGTTAGCTTATGAATCACAATGCATAATTCCAAACTTGTAAAATACCTAACGTAAATTTAAAATATTATACATATAATATATAATCATAAATTTTTTTCCTTGAGGAAGTATTTACTCCTAAATCCTTCATAATATCTTGTAATGAAAATGTGAATTATCCTAAGCATATCCATCGGGAGTGTCATAACAAAGAGTGTATAAAGGCCCGTTGTCATGTACCAGGATACCCCGGGTCAAGCCCGAAACTCCTTTTTGGAGTTTTCACTCCTAGGTACATCTATGCCAAAGCCACCTCGACCTGCTCGTATCCAGACAGGGATGTATTTCTTGGAAAATACACAAAATCTATACATTATCAAAATTCAAGGAAGTTTTTTCTATACTAATCCTAAAAATCTATCTTAGGGTAATGTTCTCTAATTAGAGTTTATCTAAATCTATTTCCAAGGTTATTGTTAAACTTCCTATGATACCAACTATAACGCCCTGACCCCAGTTACCCAGAGTCGGTGCATTATTTTAACACATTGGCATGATTACAAGGAATCAATTCCTGAAGGACCGATCAGTTTAGCAGTCTTGTAAAATAGATTACATACATGAACATTACATTACACATTCAAACATAAAACAAAACATATATAATCCTTTGAGAACTCTATTATTTAACTAGCTTAACCCTGCATATAAATCACAATACAATTCTTGGAATATTGTAAAAATAAAACATAAGAAAGGGGTGAGCTTAGATGCTCAGTAAGGGTAAATAATTTAGCGGAAGATAACATAAACAATAGGTATGGTGAATAATTGAAAACACGTGCCTTTAAAAATAATGAACATGATCAATTTATGGCAGAAATATGAGCTGATTAAAATATTCCATAATAAAACATAGTCATGGGTATTCTACTAGTCAAATAACCACATGAACCATAAATATTAATTTCATAATAAGGTAATGTATAATGTGGGACATTCTGAAACATTTTGTCAAGGCCTCGGCCAAGACATATAAAAATGATTAAGGCCTCGGCTAAAACTATATATCAAAATTGGGAAAGGGATCAGCCAATTACATGTCTAATTTTCTCATGAGACCTACCGATGCACTGAGGAGCTATAGCGGGCTCCACCCATCACTTACTAAGTCCAATACATTCCTCATATGAAAAGTTTGAAATATAACATAAATATTCGTATTAAAACTAGCATAAGAAATGTCAATACTTTAACCCTAAACCATGAATGGTATAAAAATAACATATCCATAGTCAAATATATCACAAAACCTTCAATATAATATATAATATTTGTATCATAATAAATCAACCTCGATCAAGAATAATATCACATAAAGGATGTTGACATAGTTGAAAATGATCAGTAAAAATCTTTAAGAGAAATATCCCTTTTTCATGAAATCATTTAAAAGTCACATAATTTATAAAGGAAGTCATTTAAAATATAGTTTTGAATAAAATTTTCCCATACCACTTTGAAACTTTTTAAATTAATTAACATTTTAAAACATTCGTGTCCATATAAATAAATCCTTAAAACTATTTTGAAAACATAGACATTAATGAGAAAGGTTTAGAAGAATAAATCTTTAAAACATTTAAAATGATGTTTTAGTAAAAAATATACCTTAAAGAGAATACCTTTGAAAACTCTTTTATGAAACATGTACACGGATAATAAATATTTCCCAATAGATACTTACATAAAAACAACCTTGGATAATAAAGAGATTGTGAAACCCTTACCTTGCACTTTCCTTTAGTCGAGGGTACATTTAACCTCCTGTATAATGACCATAGTATGTTATTAAATTATACCAGAACCATATTCATATTTATTATATCATAAATTATTTATTTATGACTTTATACTACCCATTTAATAATCATTTCCATGTTAAATTAACATTTTGGGTAATAATCGCTTTCTTTATCGTTCGTGTTTTAACTTGTTATTCTTAATCATATCATTTAGATCATGAGTTACATACTTCCAGAATATAACACATGATTTATATATCGTATAAATTTAGAATATAAATATGTATAATATACAGATATATGAAATGGAAAACACCATTTATGGAGACGGTAGGCCGTACGTACACATAAATGTTGTTTCCGTTTTCATATCGTATTGAATGGAAGTAAGTGAATAAGATATATGTAAGTAAATACATATATATATATATATTAATTATAATTATTATGTCATATATTACATACTTATTAATAATATATATTTTTATAATCATCATTGAATGGTGAGTGTGGAAATGAATCTCATCGCGTCGTGGAGACGGTAATCCGTACGTAGGCACGAGTGAAAATATCATTATATTGATAGTGAAATCATATGTAATTGGATTTTATATAATATATAAAGAATAATTAACATTTTATATTTATTATTTAGATCATTTATACTCATTATTATACTCATCCAAATAATGAAGTGTTTGAATAACAAACTACACCACGACGTGGAGACGGTAAGATGTACGTACGCACGTATGGTGACTTTGTCATTTATAAGATGGATAGAATAATAAATATGGTTGTACCATATTTATAATAACATCACATTATATAGTAGGTACTGGATTTATTATTTTGGTATGGAAACAACATAGAAATAGGAAGTGGAATAAGAAAATAACTTGAAAGAGGGTGGTGAAATTATTACCTCTTCTTCGGGTGTTTCCTTTTGAGTTGATCAAAAGGGATCCTTAGGTTGGATTTATGATAAAATTAAGGAATCTAATTTTATTTTAGGGAAGTTGGGAGTATATTTTTTCAGGGTTTGTACGATCCAAATGGATTTGGAGGTGTGATTTTGAAAGAAGGGGAAGTTCCCTTTTATAAGAGAGGTGAGGGTCACTTTAGGAAAAGCTTGAAATATTATTTTATAATAAAATAATTTTCGGTTTATAATGGATAAAAAATGATTAATTTCTTGTATAATGTGGGGATGGGTCATAAAACACTCAACCAATGGGTTTTAGATAGTTTTAGGTCACCATATTAACCTTATCTTTTAGATTTAACTCTTAGTTAAATAGTTTAACTTTTACTGTGTCTTCTTGTATTCGTACACTATATGGTTAATAAAATTACTATAAACTTACAAGAGAAAATAAAGTGGTTAATTAATGAAATATAAAATATTATTTAATCCTTTTTTCTGAACCTTATATTTTTAGGAATATTATATAATTTAATAGTATAATATTTGTTTTAAAAACTCATTTATGTCAATTTTGACACTATTTAGTATTTGGTTTTTTTTGAAAGTCATCACAACTTGATTGCTTCCAACAAGATACATTGAATCAATACTAACATGTCATATTCACATAGAAAATTATTTTATGTCATAAAAACTTTGAAATTATATTTATTTTAATATTTATAATACCATTTATTTGATTCTTTCATTAATATGGTAATTTCTACATCATCATTGTGTCATATATAAATTTAATTATTTATTCTCTAAAAATTATAAATAAAATACCATGATGTAGGAAATCATTTCATATTCTAATTAATATTTATAGTCTAATTTATCTTATGTATAACCCTATATTAAAAATGGATTAGTTATTAAACTTTGAATTTAACACTTTTAACTCTTCTTTAAATAAAATAATAATAAATGTCCTAATCTAATCCAAGTGGACCCAAGAGGATCATATTTTATTCCTAAGGTTGTTTTTGGTATAATTTCACTTATCTGGTAGAATTAGGACATGTGTCATGGTAATTATAATATCATTTTTACCCTTAATTATCCTATTTACTTTTAATTGTGGTAAATAAAAGTCAAAAGTTACTATTCACCAAAAATTATTTTTATCTTATTGAACCACATTTTACTTACTGATGTCAACCATATCTCTCGGATTTTTGAAATTCAACTCACAGAAGCAAAAAAATTAAGTTTTATATAAATTTGAAAATACTCCTAGAAGGTGGGTAAAAGACGGTAAAAAGTTCGATAAAAATTTATACATATAATTTTATTATCAAATGACTCCAATGAATTACATTGAACTTATATAGGTACTATATATCTATTTTTACTTAAAATAATTTTAAGTGAAAAAATAATTATTTAAATAAAAATTCAGTTTTAAACAACAACGCATTGTTTTCACTATTCATCAAAAATTGGATGTTTTCAGAAAAATACCAAAAATTAACCTTAAGATAATTTTGATATTATGAATTCAAAAATGAATTCTATTTTACAAAATTCAAAACATATAAGTTTCATGAATTAATTTAAAATTAATTCCCGTTGTCAAAACCAAAAAAGCAGGGTTTTTTAAAAAGTAAAAACTATCAAAAGATTGACATGTGTTTATGTCAAATTTAAATGTCAAATTACTTATAATGACCTGCATTGTATTAAATGATAAAAATATAATCTAATTATAATTCCAAACCATTCAAATGAATAATTTATCACTATAAATTATTTCGATTAAAAATTTTGTTTTCAATTAAAATTTATTATTTTTAACTATTCATCAAAATATGAAAGTTATCAGAAAAGTACCAAAAAAATTTCCAAACTAAATTTTTATGTCCCGATTCTAAAGAAGAATTTAATTTCATTAAATTGAATATATAAAAGTTTCAAATATTGGTTTTAAAAATGTTTCTCCATTAAAAGGTGGTAAAATTTCATTTTTTGAAAAATACTTCTTTTATCTGAAAAAAATAATTTGTTCTCATATTATGTCTAAGAAACACATAATATGAGTGTTAAAATTATATAGAGTATATAAGATTCAAAATGCAGTTAATACTATTCATAACTGCTTTTTCAACGGCTAGTTTGGTAAGTTTTGGTTCCCTCGAACTCGGTGTTACGTGACGTGAAAGTTATTGAATTTATTTGAAGAGATAACGTACTATGAAATATTGGGGTGTTGCAAATTTTCTTTCCATTATCAACCTCAGTGTGAACCCATGATAAAATCAGAAATAAATATTTAAAATTTAGTGCTAAGCATAGTCTTTAATAACTAGAATGGTGGAATTGAGAAATTTAAGAAGGTGGTAGAGGATAGAAAGACACCAGTGAAAGGACTAGTTTGGGATATACCTAACACTGAGAAGTGGGTGAATCAATGTTGAGGTATTTTTAATCCAAATGTGACTTTTTATACCTATACCTCTTAGACCTGTTAGGATCTTGATTCTCTTATTCACTTTTTCTTGTAGAATGCAAGTATGTTAAATCATTAAAGATAACACATGATATTTTTAGAAGTTTCACTACTAAATAACAATATCTAGTCCTTGGCATGGTTCAGAAATAATCCAATACCACAAAATACACTAGAAAAAAAATCCTTTTGTGTGGAATAAAACGAGCGGGATATTCCCTTACACTCATGTAGAACTATTTAAACAATCCAATAATGTGTGTTTTAAAGCACTTGGATATATCTTTATACTACCTCTCAGGATAATCTTATCCTTGTTTATAAGGTTTTGTAACACCAAGAAAGTCATCCACATATTGAGTCCTATCAGATGTCATGATTCTGATTTGTTCTTTCACAGAATTTTTCTTCACTTTGTTACTTTCACAGAAAAATGAAAGAAACTCCTCTTATATCTTCCCAGCATCAAACTTAACAGTTACACTATCTTCTTCTTCTTTCAGTCACAATAATATGAATGTAGTAGAAAGATGGACTGAATTCTTTCTGAACCAAATGATGACCAACTGATATCAATTTGTTCAGTCACTTTCTCTTCTCCCTTTGATCTGTGACACACAAATATATGAAAAAGTGTATTGTAGTGTCTTTCTCTATCTTTCTTATACATTGTGAAACCAACTGCACTGAATCATATTCTTCCAATAATGATAGAATCACAAACTCCCTTTGTGATTATTAAATAGATGAATATTAGCTCAGCACACCATCATCACAACTAATCTTCCCTAAATAATAATCAATCTTTAAGTGGGAGCACTCTATTCTTCTTAGACACACAATAATGTTCAATTGTGTAGCAAGTGTCTTATTCTCTTTATTTGACACTCAATACTAATATATTAATGTATCGGTTTATTTATCTTCTTCCTTGTGAAAATATGAACTTAGGTGCACGTCTGATTCTTCTTCACGCAAACAAACTATGTGTGTTTTCTCTTCTCTATCCATTGTGTATCAACCTGGTACACACATAGTTTTACTTTGAGAAACACAATGGAGGTATTATACCCAAGAACCAATTCACATAATCATTCTTCAATAATCACTACAAGCGTGTGAGCTTAACATGTGTTGAGTGTACATGGATAATCTTCATCATGAAGCACAACAAGGGTGTAAAAACCTATTGCGTGTATGTGGTATCTTATCCTTTTAAAACTATCATGTATCATCTATTAACTACCTTTAATCCTTCATGTACTGTGTTACACCATGTGGTATGAGTGCTTCACAAACTACCTCCTATTCTTCAAACTGCCTCTACTTCACAGATGGTCGATGCCTTGCAGACCACCTCTACTACACAGTCATGTTTCCTTTACAGGCTATAGAACCTCACAAACTTATTCCATATACTATCCCCGTACACTATCTCCTTCACAAAAATGATCCCCCACAAACTACTTCCTCCTTAGTGGAATCTTTCCTCAGTGAACTCTTCTCCTTTACGAAATTATCCTTCGCAAACTCCTTCGGACTTCCCCAAATTTCTTCCACCAGTGATTATATTCTATAATGAAATTCTCTATCTTTAATGATGTGATTAGGGTCCTTTATATAGAAAAATAATATATGTAGAATTAGATAATCTTAAATAACTGAAACTTTGATGCAGTACAGCCCTCACAGTGAATTGTGATATGTAGTCTGTATAGTGCCTTAAACCTTTCTGGTGGCTATTTTCTTTAGAAAATGGAAACCATTTGAGACTCTATAAATCACCACCTCATTCTGAAAATGACTTTCCTACCATGAACTTCAAGCATCCTGTGAACTATTTTCACTACGTGGTTCGTGTAGCACACTTCACTGTCTGCATAGCACTAGTATGTGGAAACTCTTACTTTGCTGATTTTCCTTCACTGTTTCGTGTACCTCCTTTGAAGTTTGCGAACTATGCTTTGTGTCCTGTTAATTTCATTCCTCAAACTCCTTTTAAGAAAAAACCTTCCTTTTCCATAAAAAACTCCTGATTTTGATGCCCAAAGATTTTACAAACATTGGGAAACTTCTCTACCATGGAATCTTCTTTGGAAACACTGGCCATATTGATTTGCATTCATCTAGATTTGTCAACAAACACATATTTATTCATCATTAAAGCTTCAACCATATTATACCAAAATTCAATCAACATCTTTCATCACAAAACCCATTTATCATTATATATAACTTTTGATCAATCATCTTTATCATAGTCATATTTACCATGGAAAGTATTGTAAATTCCTTATCTTCCAGCAACATCCTTCTTTCCAATCAAACATGAATACCATTGGAAGAACCTCCTTTCTTCTAACCAGATTCTCAAAATGATTGTCAACACTTCTTCTCCCCCTTTCATTTATCAAGCTATCATCATAAGTTTTATAAATTACTTATGATTTTTGTGAAATAAAAAATAGAAAAGCATCATCATATTTAACTAGGATAATTATTAAACCATGAAATCCAATGTCATATAATGAATCCATGACAACTCTCCAGACATCTCCTTGAAACTCAAAATCCATAAAATTATCTAGGAATCACCCTGAAACTCAAAGTCATCAAAATATGTTTCTTGAATTATCAGGAATTGAGGACATTAATGTCATATAATGAATCCATGAAAACTCTCCAGGAATCTCTATGAAACTCAAAGTCCATAATAGTGCTCCAAGAATCACCTTGAAACTAAAAGTCTTTAAAAGATGTTTCATGAATTATCGGGACTTGAGTAAATTATTCAAGATCCATTAACTTTGGAATTACTTCATCATATTGACCGCAATGAGATATTATTATCTCATTGATAATAATTTAAAACTAATGATAGTCAGTTAATAAAAAATACAATCCATACACAAAGTGTTCTCTTCATTCTTCCCCGTTGTATTTGCTGGAAATACTTTTATTGTTACTTCAAAATGAATGTGTCAATATGTAGAACTATTATTTTTTCTCTCCCCTTTAACTTTAAAACTTTTATTTCACTTTCTCTACCCCTTATTGAAAATAAATACAAAGTTCATTGGAAAAGGGGAATCATTCCATACTTAAGAAATGTTTCATCCATCATTTCACTCTAAGTCTACTTGAGTTGTGCTTAGTGTAGAAAACAAGAGGATTGATTTAGACAAAAAGGTTTTCCATTACTAATTGATCATGATACCTTAAGAAATGAGAACTTTTATACCTTTATTCAAAGATTATTTACTTTCATTCTAGGATAAAATTACTAAATGTGAGATGAATCTTTTTAAGAACAATCAACCTAAAACTCCTACACTCACTTCAAAAAATAGATCAAAAACATTCAAGTGCAATAGGAAGTATAAGTGACCTTGGGGAACTTCTATTATTCTTATGTAACTGAATAATTCAATTAATATCCCTTTGCAAAAATTTTGTTATTTCAAAAAACCAAGGATGCGAGATTAAGATAAATATATTTTCTAATGACATTATCTTCAATTAATTTATATAATAATCATATTTGATACTAATTGAAATAATAATTCTGGAAACTTCTTCATTTTTCTCCCCCTAAAGAGAAACGTTTCTCATTATCTTCATAATGGTTAATCTCATAAGCAATGGATTTCAAGAAATTATAGTATGGTGAATACACTATAATGGGTCTTCAACTTGTGACATTCTATATTGGACAACTTTCAAAACCTCACCAAGGATGATCTTCTAGAACATTTGTTCTTCAGAATATCATGAAATAGATCAAACCAAGATGGAATATTCTTTATCCTAATTATCTAGAATAGTATATCACATTCTTCAACTTCATCAAGTATGGTCCTCCATCATATTAATATTTAAATATCAATTGAGGAATCATTCAAGGATGGTAACTTCTTCATCTTTTCTATTAAGAATTGATATTCCTCACTACTTCTCATGTTATCTCCTAAGAACTTGATTCACATTAAATTCTATGCATTATAATAACAAATACAATACACAAGGATTTAAGGCAATAATGTGGATACTCCTTGATTCATTAATATGAACATAAATTTTTATATGATCTTATCAACCAAGTTTCTCCATTCATCATTATTTCACATTTGAGTATCTGTTTTGATTTATGTCAAGCCAGTATAGATTTATTCACATAGTCTTCTGATTTGTGTGGATAAATTTTTTTCTTAACATCCTTCATGCATGATACATCATTACTCATATCTAGAACTTCTTCTTATTCTGGTATTGATTTTAATCAACATTTTGTAATGTGATCATATTTCTTGCATCTCTCACACAAAACCTCTTTAACAGAAGACTTTCCTTTTCTTGAAAACCCTCATGCAATTTGTCTTCATCATATGGAGTCTTTTATTCAACCTTTTTACTAGATTTAGCTTGTGAATATTCTATTTTTCTCATTATTTCTAAATATTTGGGCCACATAACTAACATGACATTAGGAACTATGGAAACAAGTTTGGATCTTCTACATGGGTTATTCAAAGTGTCATCCCTCTTAGTAGTTTTTTTGGATACACTACCCTTCAACTTCTTGGATTTAGATTACATTGTTTTGTTATCATTCTTCTTTGATGCCTTCTCGAGAAGATTTTTGTTCACAAAATTCTTTTGATATCTTCCCATGATTTCTTCTTTATTTTTAGCCAGATTTTTTGATCTTCTATTCTTATCAACTTTGGATACATGTTGAGATGAGCATGTACCATCCTTATGACCACTAACATTGCATACATCATAGATGTTACTAATAATTCCAAATCTGTTTTTAGTATACAAATTATTCTAGACCTGTGGATGTTGCTTCTTAATCTCTGTATTTCTCCCCCTTTACATTTGCTTCATTTGTTCTTTTACATTTTTAGGTTTTTACAAAAAAAATTAATGCACAATTCCCAAATCTGTTGTAGCACAAACATTGACCCACAAATTTTTTTTTTTTGATATTTTATGTTTCATATTTTTGGGTCTTCTTCATTATTTATTGTGCTTTATGTGGGGAATAAATAGCCATATTCTTTTTATTACCCATTCTAGTCAGGGTGGTAGGCTTCTTCTCACCTTTCTTCATCCATACTTGTTCATATTTTGCTTTACAACCTACACTATTCATAATAACAGGTCTAGAAATATTAGTACAGGATGTTATGGATGGAACCTGATTCTTCTTAGTTATTTTTGATAGATCATTAAGTGAAGTCATGATCTTATTATCACGTGTTAGAGGTCTTTCAACCTTTGAATTCTCCAATGAATATTGAGTACCAATAGAAAATTTTCCCTTCTTTTGTGAAGACTCAATATGTGACTTCTCGAGATTGGCCAGCTGACCTTCCAATTCTAGACATTTCACATTAATGATGATTTTTTTATTTTAAATCCTAATCATACTCTCTTTAAAAACCTTCTTCATTCTTCTAACTTCATCTTCATGCAACTTAAATTTGTTCTGAACCAAATATTAAAGTTTCTTAATCTTCTTGGATATTTCTTTTGATTGTAAATCATTGACATTAGTGTTATTTTTAAATTTATCTTCAATTGAATGGATCTTTTCTTATACAGTCTTTTTGACTCCCTCTTTATCTTCAACTTCTTTGAGCCATTTTGAGGAACTTATTTCAAGTTACCTATTTTTTCTTTAAAGGTTCCAAATTGTATGGAGAGTATTATACACTCAATATTTTTTTTTGCAATATCTTCTCCAAAACATCATCTTCTCTTTTCAATTGGGTGATCTATTCCTACATACATTGAAAGAATCCACAAAGAAGGGATGATATTTCTTCAGGAATACCATTAAAATTAAATCTTAATATATCAAATGATAATTACTTATATGTTGTAGATTGATCATCATCACCACTTGTGCTAGAATTTTCATCATGAGGAATTTTTTTTAATTTTAATAATGCATACCTTATGAAAACTATATATAGGAAGGTTATCCAACTTCTTGGTGGAAACTTGATCCACTTTCTCATTAATTTACAAGACCGATATGTCTTCATTGTCATAAAGGCATAGAGAAATAGATACTTTCTCTTCTTTATATAAGATGGACTTCTTCTTAAACTTTATCTTAACTTTCTTTTTCCATTTCATCATGGTCTTGGTAGATGTAGAATTTTGATCATAGGTAACTGAATCTTCACCAAAACTGCACTTCATTGTTGACTCATGAAATAAACTCAAGTTTTCTAAAGATAATAGCTTTCACTTTAGATAATAAAACAGAGGTGAATTGTGGCTCCAATACCAATTTAAAGGACTAGTTTGGGATATACCAAACATGGAGAGTGTGGGTGAATCAGTGTTGGGGTATTTTTAATCTAATTGTGAATTTTTATCCATGTACCTCTCAGACCTGTTGGGATCTTGATTCTATTTTTCTCTTTCCCCTATCATGTGCAAGTACAAGAAAGAAGTAAATATAACACATGATACTTTTACAAGGTTCACTACTCAATAAGAGTAGTTATTCCTTAGCATGGTTCAAAAATAATCTAATACCACAAAATCCACTAGAAAAAAATCCTTTTGTGAGTAATGAAATGGGTAGGATATATCCTTACACTCATGTATCGCTATGTAAAAAATCCAATAGTGCATACTTTACTTCACTTGGATGGATCTTTATACTACTTATTAGGATATTATTATCCTTATTGATAAGGTTTTGTAACACCAAGAAATTCCTCCACATGTTGAGTCCTATTAGATGTCATAATTCTGCTTTATTCTTTCACTGCCTTCTTCTTCACTTTGATACTTTCACAGAAAAATGCAAGCAAATCCTATTATCTCTTCCCAGTAGAAAACTTTATAGTTGCAATATCTTCTTCTTCTATGAGCCACGATAATATGAATGTAGTATACTAATGGACTGAATTATTCCTAACCCAAATAATGATCAACCGATATCAATTTCTCCAGTAAATTCCTCTTCTCCCTTTGATCTGTGACACACAAATATATTCAATAGTGTATAAAAGTGTCTTGATATCTTATTATTCAATAGTGCAAAACAAACTGCACTAAATCATTATCTACCAATAATTCTAGAATCATAAATTCACTTTTTTTTATTATTAAATCATTGGAGATTATCTCAACATAGCATCATCACAATTAATCTGCCCTGAATAATAATAAATCTTTAAGTGGTAACACTATATTCTTCTTGGACACATAATAATGTTCAATTTTGTAGCAAGTGTATTATTCTCCTTATTCGATACTCAATACCAACACATTAATGTATCCATTTACTTCTCTTCTTCCTTGTGTAAATATGAACTTAGTTGCACGTCTGGTTATTCTTCTCAGAAACAAACTATGTGTGTTTTCTATTATCTATATACTTTGTATCAACCGAGTACACACATGATTTTACTTTGAGAAACACGTTGGAGGTATTATACCTAATCTTTAGTTCACAAAATCATTCTTCAAGAATCACTACAAGCGTGTGGCCATAAAACGTGTCGAGTGTCCATGGATCATCTTCTTCATGAAGTACAATGAGGATGTAAAAACCTATTGCATATACACGGTATTTTATCCTTCTCTAAGTATCTTACATCATCTATGAACTACCTTGAATCATCCACATTATTCATTTCACCGTGTGGTTTGAGTGATTCATGGATCACCTCCTCTTCTGCGGACTGTCTCCACTTCGTGAATGGATAATGCCTTGCGGACCACCTCTCCTACACAGTCCCATTTCCTTTACGAGTTACAAATCCCTATAAACTTTTTCCACATACTATCCCTATTAATTTTCTCCTGATCCCATGTGAACTAATTCCTCTGTGGAGTCTTTCCTTAATGAACTCTTATCCTTCATGAAATTCTTCTTCGCAAACTCCTTCAAACTTTCCTAAATTTCTTCCACCAGGGATGATATTATATAATTAAATTTTCTATATTTAATGATTTTATTAGGTTTATTTATATTGGAAAATAAGATTCGTAAAACCCACTAGTCTGAAATTCCAAAAACTTCGATGCAATACAGACTTCACCACGAATTGTGTTATGTGGTCTACACAGCAACTTAACCCTTTCTGGCAGCTATTGTCTTCTGAAAATTGAAACCCTTTACAAATCCTAAAATCACTACCTTATTCCATAAATGAAATTACTCTCATGAACTAAAATAATCATGTGAACTGTTTTCACTATGTGTAAACTCTTACTTTGTCAATTTTCCTTCGTCATTCTGCATACTTCCTTTGTGGTCTGTGAACTATTCTTTGTGGTTCAAGAAATGAATTCTGTGAACTCCATTACTAAAAAACCCTTCCTTTTCCATAAAACAAACTCCAAATTTTGAGGTCCAAAGATTTGGAAAATACTAGGAAACTATTCCACCTTAAAATATACTTCGGTAACATCAATCATATTTACTAGCGATCATATATCTTTTTCAAGAAACAAAAATTGATTCATCATTAAAGCTTCAACCATATTCTACCAAAATTAACTCAACATATTTCATAAAAAACCCATATTTTGTGATATATAACCATTTATTGATCATATTTATCAACATCATATTTACTAAGGAAATTATTGTAACTTCCCTATCTTCCAAAAATATCCTTCATTCTAATCAAACATGAATACAATTTGAAGTACCTCTTTTCTTCCAACTAGATGATCAATATGATTTTCAAAACTTATTCTCCCCCTTTCTTTTATCAATATAGCATCACAAGTTTTACAACTTACTTATGTTTTTTGGGAAATAAAAAATAGAAAATAATCATCATATTTAACTAAGAGAATTATCTAACCATGAAATCCAATATCATATAATGAATCCATGACAAATCTATAAGAATCTCCTTGAAACTCAAAGTCCATAACAATTATCCAGGAATCATCTTGAAACTCAAAGTCTTAAAAGGATGTTTATTGAATTATCAGGACTTGAGGACATTAATGTCATCTAATGAATCCATGAAATCTCTCCAGGAATATTTTTGAAACTCGAAGTCCATAATAATTCTTCAGGAATCACCTTGAGACTCTAAGTCTTTGAAAGATGTTTCTTGAATTATCAAGAATTTAGGACATTATTCATGCTCCATTAACTTTGGAACTACTTCATCATATTGACTGCAATGATATATTCTTATATCATTGATCAGAATTGACAACCAATAACAATAAGTTGAAAAAAAATAAAATCTATACACAAAGTGGGATCTTCAACCAGTGTATCCTAGTTGTTTTAAGATGAAAAAAATGAACTTATGATAAATTTATTTTAGGGGGAAACTATTTATAGAGTTAATAATAATGGTATTGGATATCTAAATTTCATTTTTAAGGACATTCTTCTTAATGGTGAAAACATTTCTAAAAAGGATGATGAGGACTCAATGGTAATTAACCACCTTGGACTTTCTTCCAGTACAATATATGTACAGACTTATGATTTTATAGTATATTGGATTGAAAATTCATCATTAAATTACTATATATAGTGTGGTACATTTATGGAATTAAAATAAATATTAAATGTTTCCTTAAGTTCCTAAAAAGGTTATGTGGTACATTCATTTGTTATATTGACTCATTGAATGTTTATATCAGAAAAAATATCATAAGATATGAGATGATATATAGAAAGAAAATAAAAAAGTGATCATTTAGTTCACCCAATAAATATAATATCATGGTATGATTTTAATAAATGAAATATTTATTTTTTATCAGAGAAGAAAATTCCATATTTGGGATATCATGTAATAGTTTTAATATATTTGGACATACTCATACGGTGTACAAAACATGGTCCATATTAATTCATATATATATAATATTCTTCCTTGGGTGTGAATGAAGAAGACATATAGTTTCATAACCATACTAATTTCAAGGACAAATAAAATATATGTATATCAATAAATAATGATAGAATAGTTGAATCAGATTTGAAATATGGGTGTTCCTACATATGATGTTTCAAGGAAGGATTCATTTTAACTATGTTTTACTCTTATATGAAAATAAATGATTTCCTTTCTTTTATAATTATTTCTAGTTAGATCATTAAGGGAGGAATACCTTATAAAATATATAGGAAAAATATATAATAAAAAATTATTAAATATTTGAAGAGTTTTTGTTTTATGGGATATTATGTTTTCTTACTGATGTAACATATGTATAGAAAATACCAATGATTTTTTATAATATTAATGAGAAATATAAAGTGCCTCTATGTATGTTAGGAAATGTATGGATAAAATATATTGAAGAACATAACAATTTTTCAAAGGTTTATTTTCTTCTAATAATGAGAATGAGTATGCATAAAAGTGTAGTTACGGTTTATCTTAGTGGTAATCACCCTATGATCCTGCATCGAATTCCTAGGTTCAAAATTAGGAGGGTGTAAATTAATAAGGGAACTATAGTATCATTGCAGTAATATTGTATCATTTTATCAAGGTGGGTACTATTGTAGGTATTTTTGTGGGGTACTGTAGTAGGGATACTACTCACCAGATCTAGGATTTTGGGCCGTTTATCTGGTCCTTCAAGCCTTTGGGCCTTTGGGCCAGCCATGGTGTACCTATGGGTGGTGTATGGGAGATATTTCAAGAATATTGGAGTAAAATATTGTGAAAGGGTGGTCAAGTTAGAGAATTTTGGATGTGGAATCTTGTATTTGGAGTAGCTGACCTCTGCACCTATTCATGAACCCGATATGGGGCAGCAATGGTAGACCACAAATACAGATTGAGGAGACATGTTGGAGTATATGAGTAGTATATTGAGGAGATGGTATATTCTAGTGTGGGTCTTTGGTCCACTTTCCAAATTCCTTCATGACTCTAAGAATTTAGGTTCATGTAGTGTTCCTTTGAGCCACTTCATCAAAAAGGTTTTGCTACCTCTAGGCCTTTGGGTCTTCTAAGGGTTCCCTTTTAACCAAGTTCAAAAGGTGGATATTGGTTAATGAATAAAAATTCAAGGCTTTATGGCTAGTGGAAAACATATACATAAATATAACCACTTCAATTGGAGGGAAATTTTTATTCTTTGATTTACCTTATTAGTCATCCAATCAATTGATCCATTTTTAAGATGTAATGTTTATTGAAAAAATCACATGAATTATTACGTACAGTAATTCCAAATATCAAGAGTTAAATAAATTATAACCTAAAATCAAATTTACACATACATAGACTAGGGTATTTATAAAAATTTTCATCCCAAGATAATGTGTATCTGTTATTTGATAAAATCAATATTGAGAAAGTACTTTTTGTATGTGTTAGAGAGTCTCAAGGTTCCATATATTTATTCTAGTAACTTATCAAAATAATTTAATACTAAAGATCTGAAGTAAAAAACATTTTAATTACATGATTATAACATACTATTACAATATTTTCCTCAAATAATAATATGAAGAATTATAACAGATAATGTAAGTGTCACACTTATTTGTTCGTGTAAATTTTATATAGATATCTATTCAAAGTAATTAAAAAAATATGACGTGACGAAAATAAAATAAGGTGAACTCATCATTTGTTTTTCAATTAGGGAATGGATTTTTATTATCTATCCTCACATGTATATTTAATCTTACTATACACTTTCCTATAGAAGTTCTTATTGTGGGTATCTTTTACCGACTTTGGATGTATACCAATGAATGAATAATATACATAATGAATTATTATATAATAAAATATTATTATCCTAAAGGATTATGAATGGTCAATTGGCCCAAGAGTTTATGTATTTCTATTATAGGTATTTGAATAATGTTTATATGAGGTAAAATCGAGCAATGATAAATGAAGAGAAGAAATATGATCCAATTGTTCAAAAAAACTCTATCACTTACATAATGAGGGGGTTCCATGTTCTTGTACATTTACTAATTTATTCCTTGATGAAAAGGAGATAGCACATAATACTGTTTAATTTCTATTTCATGGATAAATACATCATGTATGTAAGATAAATTATGAGTTACTTTATATTGATTTTTTATTCCACGTCTATTAGTAAAGTATTATTAAAAAATATTACATATTGTATAATAAAATTATAAATATAACTCATTATTCATTACCTCTTAGAAGGGGAGATAAATTACTTGGAAATAGGTTTCCTTGATTGTTCAAATCTCACAAAATTTATAAATATATTAACATTTTTATTATGTTATGCTTATTTTTAATAATTCTAATAAAACTTTTATATATGGTAGGTTGATAACTTACCAAGTAGTACAATATCTTTTGTAATTTGGTCACTATCATTTGGTCCTAATATGATGGTATTTGAGTATAAATCAATTTTTTTAATAGATAACAGTTCATTATTAATAGTCAATTATTGAACATCACAAATCAAAGTAATGGAGTTATATTAAGCCCAAAAATATAATTTTATACTACGTGATAGGAAATCACATTCAATTATTATATATTATACTAGAGTAGTGAAAAAGATAAGTATATTAGATTATTACTCCCAAGGTCAAGTTTTTATGTTGAAATGTTAGTGGTTTTATACATTTACTCAAATAGAATTTTTATTGATAAATTCAACTTTATAATAGTGTGAATAGACTATTATCTTTAAATTTATGGCCCTTACATATTAGAATACAAGGAAAAATTTATGTAAAGGGGTTCATGAATCCTTATTTTGGTTTTGTAGTGAGAATAATACCTCATCATATTTTTGATGATGGTAAAGAGGATATTTTCTTAGAAAATATTCCTATATATGATTATCTTAGTCTTAGATATGATGATAAAAACATTTAAATTATTAGGGAAGATTTTAAACTCAAATTATTGTCCAAAAATTAAGAACAATTTTGGTAGTGCCACTTTACTTTTATAATATATTTGATTATGATCAATTTCATGTATATATATATGTGGAAATATTTTTCCCTGGTTATGTTAGATAATGATGAAATTATAAGTTAGGTGATTTCTTGGAATGAGACACTTATTTGAGATTTAAGAATAGTGATAATAATTACCCACATGAGAATATATTTTGAATATTTATAAAATTATTCCATTATATATTTATTTATATCTTGTGAATAATATTTTTTCAAGGATATATGACTTAATGGCCTCCTTTTACCCCAAACACCTTTTTTATATTTATTATATGTGCCTACAGCATCATATCCAATTACTCGTCCACTATTATAAGAGACACCGACATTATTTACCTCATATAATTTGGGAAGCCCTTTTCTTCCACCGGGTACATAATTACCATAGTATTCATTTATCATAATTCCTACCTCATCATACCCACTTCCATATACTCCCAAGTTATCAGGGCCTACCACTTATACTCCTCCTCTCATGCTTCTTCCTTATATCACCATTGAGGGTAATGTATCTCTCGTTATTGTAGAGGTCACTAGGTATACTAATTATCCTATTAATATATATACATCTCCACCTAATGCATCAGGTAAATGGTTATATTTTTTCAATATTAATAATTTACATTCTTTTATTATTATATTTCTAACATATTTTTATTTTAGTGGGTTTCTATGACTCCTCTGGTACCAAACACCATGGTCATACATAGATATGTCCAATCTATAATATAAAGTTAATGATTATTGTGGACTGTAATGAATATTGGTAAATGATTTGAAAACATGTGATTTAATTCACAAGAATCGTTGGAAAGCTAGTCTAATACAGTAACATCATAGTTATGAATCTAATACTAAGGCATAAACTGTATGATAAAAACAAATATAGGGAATCAGAAGAGATATGGGTGTCAATTTTTTCAATGAAATTATTATACATTATAATAAAAAAAATTAATTTACACAAAATAATTTAAGTTTTATTGATATTGAGAATGTGAGTGAGGCTTTCACTATAGAGGTAGTTGATTTATCAAGGTGTTGGAGTTGGTTTCCCCAATCCAACATATAAGTACTTAGTTAAATGTATTTATTTAATTGAATGTAAATAGATTTTCTTATCATATATTTATCATTACTATGAATTACATATTACTTTATAATATCCTAATTATACATGTCATGTTTAAAGTACATAATATCTCTTTTTTATGATGAGATACTTTAGATGCAATGATAGTATTCTTGAATAAATGCTCTATAGTTAGATGATATTATCTAAAAGGAAATGAATGATATATATTATTAGGGGTAGGGCGCTCATAATACATTCAAACACCTTCTCATAGTGTTCACCCTTAGTAATCTCCAAGAAGGGAGGTTATGTGAATAGAACTACCAGTAGGAAAACCAAATTTTATGTGTCATTGGATGTTCCTATCTATTAATGTGTGTATTGATCCTTATACTTTAATATTATCATTAATAAATATAATAAGTCGTGTAATTTTATGTATTTATGAAAACCATGATGACATATTCTCATGGAGAAATAAGATATTTTGGGTTCATCATGAGTGAAATGCATTAATAAATTTATTTATCCCTTTTATATATTAAGAGAAGTTTATATCTCATGCCCTTTTTATGGGAATGAAACTGAAAATATAAATCTATGGCCATGGTGTTCAGTGGAAAATTTTATTTTTAGAAAGTCAAAGAAAGAAACATCAAGAACATAGGTTGATGATAGCAGTATTCAACCTTCTTGATTAGTGATATCATGATAAAGGTGTTATATTATAGAGTGAGTATTCATAGGTGGTTGTATGTTCTTTTAATTTTAACTTATTTCTCTATGGGTTCCTTGGAATGTTTCTAGATGCTAACATTAGAATTTAGGTATCTCCTTCTATTTCCATTTATAAATATACCTAGAGGTTCAAACATTAATTATAACCACAATATCGGTTAAATTTGATATTGGATTTAACAAGTTAGAATAAATATTATTCCCACTTTGTGGTTTAATAATTATTCAGGTTTGGTTGATCGCTGAGATTTAATCAAAAGTTATTTGAAATAATAAATAAGTTAAATAATAATAATAAATATTTATTTACAACGTTTTATGAACATAATATTTATTATATTTATTAATTAATAATGTAGTAATATTTATTTTTTAAATAAATAGTCACTTTTCAAGGTTTGGTAATTCCATGGAGGATAAGTGGACTGAGTTTAATGGTACAGTTGGAAATAATATAAATTATATTTATTTATTCATAGGTGATTAATATATAAAGTGAATAATAATTATATTATTATTAAGACATGGGTTCAACTGAGAATTAAGAAATAGGAAAGGATCTTGTGTGAAAGTCTCCATCCCTAAACCTTCCATAATAAATATCTAATTATATCAATTTACAAAAACACACTTCTTGTGAAAAAATGATAGAGAGAATATATCTCAATCCCTATAGAGTGTTATAAGTATCTAAAGTGTGCTCTATACTCTTCTTCTCTCAATACATCGAGAGAACATCAAGAATTATTCAAGAGAGTTCTGTAGTGATAAATCAAAAATGACACAAGCGATCGGGATCAACCATTCTAGAACCTGATGATTCCATGAAAATGTTAAGAGATTGTGGTGAATGTTTGGTTCACCACTAGAGGGATTATGTACTTAGATCCTACAACACAATGATGGTATGACAAGATCAATTCAACCATATCATCAATGAAGAAATAATTACAAGTTCAGATTATTCAAGATCTTCTTATAAATTAATTATAAATTACATGTGAAGATCCTCCTCTTCTGGTTCAAAAATCTAATCAATTCAATTTATCTATGAATTATATATGTAATTATGTCATTCAGTATGTATAGTAATGATTATCCATAAATTAAGACTAAAAAGATGAGTTTTTCATGCCATCCATGCACTTCTGCCGCACCCAGAACCGATAAATGGTATCAGAACGATCTCATGGTTGATTTATAATTATTTATTAATATTTGATTGAATGTTATGTGTTTATAATTTCTTTTACTTTAGATATATTCATTATTGAAATAAAAACATCATTTTCTCTTCCCATTCTTCGTTCTCACTCACATAACAAATAAAAGAGTTAAGATAGAATAAGGAGACATTTGAAAACACCATCTGCAGATGCCAAAGGTTCTTTACAGGTAAAAAATGTGTACACGGTGTGTACCCTAAATCTAAATGTCATGTACCTATATATCTTTAATGTATGTCATAATAATATCAAATTAGACCAATGAAATCGGATTAGTGATCAGATAAAAGTGGACTAGCACATAGATCTGAAATATAATGACATATAGTTTAAAGAACCACATGTTGTGAAACATGTGTAAATGGAGTGTAGACCACGTGTCTTCGTTATAGAGAACATGTGGGTTTAAGTGTGACGTGTATCTATTACATGACACGGGGGGGCTAAAAAAACCTTGTTACTGTAAAGACCCGTAAAATTCAAGGGAATTTTTTTCTTAATTTTCTTTAGAATTTTACAAGAGCGCGGTTTCAGACGGCACCTGATTCCGAGGCCCGGAGTGCCCGGAATTAATTTCTGAAGTTTGGCTCGGGTACGTTCAGTGAACGAACGAGCGGGTTTTCCTAACTTTTGATTCGGTGGTCGGAATTGAAATCCGAGGGCACCGATGAACTCGCAGCACCGATATTCTCCTAAAGAGACCTTTTCGGAAGTTGCGTTTGTTGCGGGTTGAAAGTTAGTTTTGGAGTTTTTAGTTTGAGTTAAATAAAATTTGTGAAGAAAAAATTTTATTATAACTTGATAAAACCTACCAAAGGGGGTTGGAAGTGGGACCCACACCCACTTAACCTCCCTTGGGAAGATTAAGTGTGGTGGGGCCCACACGAACCCCTAAACCTTTCATATTCTCTCAACTCCCTTAACGCCTCAATAAATGACTTGAGTTACTTATTTAATTATGGGAGTTAATCCTTTTGAATTTCAAACATTTGAAATTCTAGTGTGTTATGTGTTAATAAAATAAGATGTTGTCTTATTTTATTTTGGTTAATTGTTTGTCTTCTTGAGAGGTGGAGAGCTTTTTCTTCTTCTTCTTCATCTCTGACGAAGATCACGAAGAACGCTCAACTTGACGAAGAACGCTCAACTTGACGAAGAACGCTCAAGTCCCGACGAAGAACGCTGCTCCGCTCTTCTTCGTCTTCCGTGTCAACGAGTGGGAACGCCGCTTCCTCCTCGGATTCCCTTCGTCGACATAAGAAGTTTCGCCAACGATGTGTCTCTTCGAACGCATCCCTTCGTCATCGGATTTGACGAACGGCTACCGCGACGCCCGACCTCCGCGACGTCGTCTTCCGTGGAACGTTGACAATCTTCGAACCTTATACCCGAGGTAGGGGTTGTTGATTATTGTTTAGTTATTCTATTTTTGATCATGAATTTTAGCAAGTCTAACGTGTGGCTTTGGATTATTTTAAGATGCGTTATTGCTTAACGTGAGGGGGCCGGACCGCATGAACACGACCGAACCCCCTCCATCGTTCTTGTTGTTTATTCTTGCGGGTGGAAGCAAAGTGGCGTGGTGCCGTCGCACCACGCGGATAATCGTGCAATTATTTTGCGCGGCGCCGTCACGCCACGCCGAGGAAGAATCTTCAAGAACGTGACGCCGTCGCGCCGCGTTGAAAGGAATCAAGGCACGGCGAAGGGGCGCGGTGTCGTCGCACCGCGCCGGACGACGAACACCGCGGCCGGTTCCGGGCCGCGGCGGGACGAGGAGACCGCGGCTGGTTCCGGGCCGCGGCGGAATGAGAAGACCGGCGGCCGGGCCGCCGGCGTCGGAAGCCGAAGAGGGGACCGGAATTTCCGGTCCCGTTGGAGAAAACCGGTCGGCCAGCTGGCCGGCCGGATGACGTTAAACCGGGGAAAATTAATTCCCCGGCCAACGTTCAAAACCCCCCCTCATTATGAGGGGGGCGGTTACATGAAGGGATGGGGGGCAGCAGCCCCCCGGTTTTATTTCCAGCCGGCCCCCACGTGCGGGGGCCGTTTTCTTGCAAAGGGCGCGGCACAAAGGCCGCGCCGCCATCCAATTAGCGGGGGAATTAAATTCCCCCGCGCAGCCTCCTTGCGGCGACAAGCCGCCGCGGCCCCCGCGCCGCCGCGCCGCCGCGCCGCCGGCCTACCGGCCGGCCGGGTCGCCCGGGGGGGGGGGGGGGGGGGGGGGGGGGGGGGTCGGGCCGGGTCGGCCCGGACCCAGACCCCCCCCGTTTCGAATCTTTTCCGGTCATTTGGCCATAACTTGAGCCTCGGACCTCCGATTGACGAACCGTCTGCGGAAACGCGATCCTTGGATCGAGACGGTCGTTTCGGTATATCGCACTCAAGGTTTCGGATTACTTTGAGTTCGTCCGGGTTGGTTCGTTCACGAAACCAATCGGGCCTTCGGAGCGGAAACGCTCATATCTTGAGCTACGGACGTCCGATTGACATGCCGTCAGTCGCGTTGTGTTCCTCTTAGTGAGACGGATCTTTTGGCATACTCCGCCCAAGGTTTGGACGCAGGTGGAGTACGGTCGGGTTGGTTTTGTCTTAAAAACCAACCGGGCCCCGGAGACGAAAATGCCAATAACTCTCAGACCGGGCGTCCGATCGACGCGCCGTCTCTTGCGTGGAGTTCCTGTTGACGATACGGAACTTTTGGATACATCAACTCTGGTCTTCGTGACAGTTGATATATCAGCCTCTCGGCTCGTGGAGCGGACCCTCCGAACGAGTTTGCTGTGTGCGGGAACCCTAGTGTGGCTGCGACTGTTCTACTGCTACTACTGCTACTACTGCTACTGTGACTGCGACGATGACAGTACAGAGATCCTGTGTGGATTCGACGACGACGACTTCAGCACTCAGCGATCCTACGTGGATCAGTGCTACCGATCCTGTGTGGGTCCGATCCTGTGTGGGTCCTTGCACTCAGCGGTTCTGTGTGAGCCAGCGCCTACAGGTCCTGTGTGGGCCCGATCATGTGTGGGTCATTGCGGGGGTTAGTTACCTATCGATCCTTCGTGGGTCCGACGACTTAGATGGATCAGTGATCATCTTTATCGTCCTTGAAGAAGTATACCTGTGTGAGCTGAATCCTTTTGCTTTCCTGTGTGGATTGTGTTGTGCAATCCTGTGTGGATTACGTTTTGCTTTCCTGTGTGGAATACGTTTACTTTCCTGTGTGGACTGAGTTGTACTTGGGCTCGGAGGATAGAACGTATTTGAATTGATGACTTAGGTATATGTATGGGCATATACCTAAGCAGTGTCGGTTAATACTTCATGATTGTTACTTTTCTTCGTGGTTTATCCTTTGTGGATTTGAGAGACCTTCAGGGGTCTCGGGGTCCCTACTGAGTATCTTATACTCACCCCTGCACGGGCTTTGCCCACACTACGTTGTGTTGGTTGCAGACGACGGACAGCGTTGACCTTAGCTGAGGCTTGCTGAGCGGGACGGTACCCGGAGGTGGACCACTGGGCGGGACGTGCTCGGAGCGGACGGCGGGACCCGTGGAGCAGAGGAGCTATCAGTACCCACCCTTCAGGTGGGATTTCCAGTGGACAGCTCGGAGTAGCGGCTTTTACATTTCAGTTGTTGTTTTTCCTTTCGAGTTGTACTTTACTTTCAGTTTGGGTTTGTATACTGGCCCATTTACTTTTCCGCACTTTCAGTTGTACTCTGCTTTTGTTTAGTGTTTACTTTCCGCTTGTTTACTCTGTGGAGTTTGTTTACTTTACAAAGGAAATGCCTTCCCTTTTTACTGGGATTTATGCCTTGGTGCTAGTCGCCAGCCCCTGGCCTATGGAAGGCGGGCTTGGGGTAGTCACGGCACGGACCCCGAAGGCGGGTCGTGAAAAATTGGTATCAGAGGAGTTCGGTTCTACAGCGAACTCTGATCTTTCTATGTGAAGCAATAATGTTTAGCGTATTGAGTGTGGTTATCAGTCCAGGGAGTCCAGTGTTGGTGCGGCGGCCGACGTATCCGTACATCAGGACCCTGACTTCTGATTTCTGACTTAATGCACGAAAACATTGATTGCGTGTGTGTTTCAAAGTTTTCTTTGTGATTACTTATATCAGCTCACCAGGTATACTGTTCTAACCGTGGCGCACCAGTTTCCTTTTCAGGATGGCCCCACGACGATAGCCAGCTAGGGTTCCGAGAGTCGAGCGAGACGACAGCCCACCGAGCGACGAGGCCTCGGTGCAGGGCCCTTTGCCAGTAGTGGCACCGGCGGTAGCTTTACCCGCCGATCCCCCGATGCTTCCAGCAGCAGCCGCTGACGATGCACGTCGCCTCAGCGCACTGCATGAGTTTCAGCGCCAGCGACCGCCCAGGTTTCGCGGGGAGACGGATCCCCAGGCAGCAGAGGACTGGCTGGAGGGAGTAGTACGAGTGTTTAGGCTAGTGAGGACACCAGCAGACCTCATGGTGATCCTCGCTGCGAGCCTACTACACGCAGCAGCAGGACGATGGTGGAGCTTGATGCTCCAGGTGCACGATGAGGCATCTCTACTTTGGACGGACTTTGAGAGCCTCTTCCGCTCGGAGTTCGTCCCAGCCACCCTTCGTGCGGTGCGTATCCCGGAGCTTCTACAGCTGCGGCAGGGCAGCATGACGGTCGCCCAGTACTCGGCGAGATTTACCGATCTCTCGCGCTACTCGACCGACATGGTACGGGACCCATTCTTCCGGGCCCGGACCTTCGAGCAGGGTTTGAGACACGAGATCAGGGCATCGCTGATCTCCCTCAGCATACCGACTCAGACAGGAGTACTGGAGCGGGCCCTTCTGATCGAGAGCTTCCTTGCTGAGTCTACACCAGCACAGAGACCCACCGCAGGGCGGCACGTGGCAGAGTCATCGGCAGCAGGCAGTCGACGGATGACTTAGGGGTCCAGACAGACCAGACCTTCGGGCAGACGACCTCAGGACACTGGCTCAGCAGTGCGGGGCACACAGCACGGAGCCAGTCTTACGAGAGGCAGACAGTGCTACTCGTGCGGCGGGCAGGGCCACATGGCTCGTGACTGCCCGACCCGCCGTGCCGAGGAGCAGCAGACGGTTGAGGGACCACCGAGGCAGAGGCAGAGGGTCGACCGTGGCGGTCCGCAGGGAGGAGGCAGACGAGGCAGAGGAGCTGGACAAGCAGCCGGTGGTGGCCGACGCTTTGAGGCTCTACCACCACCACCACCAGGAGGTCCACCCCGACCACAGGGAGCTGGCGGGCAGCGACAGGCACAGCTCCAGGCAGCAGAGGCCTACGACCACGGCGCACCCGAGATGATTCTAGGTACTATCTGTGTCTATTCCACCCTTGCTGCAGTTCTTATAGACACAGGAGCGAGTCACTCTTTCATAGCCGCTGCCCTTGTTCGGAGCTCGGAGATTCCGACATAGCCGTTGGCTCGATCCTTACGGCTAGAGACTCCTACGGGAGCATACTCGACGATTACGCACTGGTGCCGGCAGTGTGAGCTTACTCTAGGAGGCGAGAGCTTCGGCTGGGATCTTCTTGTAGCAGCGTCGAGACCTTACGACGTCATCTTGGGCATGGATTGGCTATCTACGGTCCATGCACAGATTGACTGTTTTAGGCGCAAGGTGCGATGTGTACGCACCGACGGGAGAAGGTTCACCTTCACCGGCGAGAAGGGAGCCTTAGCAGCACAGGATGGACTTCCGCGGAGGAGAGGACAGCCCATCACTCATCAGTTGGCTAGCCTCATCCTTGGAGCAGTTGACGTGCGGAGTCCTGGTTTTCCTGCAGTGGTGGATCAGTTTGCGGACGTTTTTCCCGACGACGTTCCAGGGCTACCTCCTCGCAGAGAGGTAGACTTTTATATTGACTTGTACCCTGGGACAGCCCCGATATCCACTCCAGCATATCGGATGGCCCCCGCCGAGCTTCGAGAGCTACGGGTACAGTTGGAAGACTTGCAGGGCAAGGGGTTCATTCGACCCAGTGTTTCACCCTGGGCTTCCCCGATATTGTTCGCCAAGAAGGCGGACGGGAGCTTGCGACTTTGTGTTGACTATCGTCGCCTGAACCAGGTGACAGTGAGGAACAAGTATCCGCTACCGAGGATTGATGACCTCTTTGATCAGCTCAAAGGAGCACGGTGGTTCTCGAAGATAGACCTCAGGTCAGGCTACCATCAGCTCAGAGTCAGAGACGAGGATGTGCAGAAGACAGCCTTCAGATGTCGGTATGGCCACTATGAGTTCTTGGTTATGCCTTTCGGTGTAACCAATGCTCCAGCAGTATTCATGGCTCTCATGAACAGGATCTTTCAGCCATACCTCGATCGGTTTGTCGTGGTCTTCATCGATGACATTCTGATTTACTCTACGACAGAGGAGGAGCACGCCTATCACTTGCGAGTTGTACTAGACACACTCCGAGAGCACCAACTTTATGGTAAGCTCTCGAAGTGCCAGTTCTAGATACGTGAGGTCCACTTCTTGGGTCACGTTATCTCTGAGGCGGGAGTTGCAGTGGATCCCGCGAAGATTGAGGCTGTGTTAGCATGGGAGCCACCCAGGAGCGTGACTGGGGTTCGGAGTTTCTTGGGACTAGCTGTATACTATCGGAGATTCGTGCCAGACTTCTCTAGAGTTGCGGCATCACTCACAGCTTTGACGAAGAAGGGAAAACCCTTCGTGTGGTCAGACAGATGTCAGCAGAGCTTCCAGGAGCTGAGACAGAGATTGACTAGTGCACCTATCTTGAGGTTGCCTGAAGAGGGAGTAGGGTACGTAGTCTACTGCGATGCATCAGGGACCGGACTCGGATGTGTTCTGATGCAGGAGCGGGCCGTGATCGCCTATGGATCACGTCAGTTGAGGCCGCATGAGCAGAACTATGCTACCCATGACTTGGAGTTAGCAGCAGTGGTCTTCGCTCTGAAGACATGGCGACACTATCTGATGGGAGAGCGCTTTACAGTCTTTTCCGATCATCAGAGTCTCAGGTATATCTTCTCGCAGAAGGACCTGAACCTGAGATAGTGACGATGGCTCGAGTTCCTCCAGGACTATGACTTTGAGATAGTCTATACTCCTGGTAAGGGGAACGTAGTAGCCGATGCCCTCAGCAGGAGGACGGGCATTCAGCTACTTGAGGAGGCGACGGAGTAGCTAGCCTCTTTGCAGATATCCTTCGTGGATAGAGATGGAGCAGCCTTTCTTCAGTCTCTCGCAGTCACTCCTCCACTACTACAGCGGGTCAAGGAGGCACAGCGTGAGGACGCTGACTGTGAGACACGGCGTGCACAGATATCCTCGGGACAGGCACCTGATGGTTTCTCCCTTGGAGTAGAGCACGGCATCCTTTTCAGAGGACGTACCATGGTACCAGTTGCTTTGCGAGAGGAAGTGCTGAGAGAGTTTCACACTTCTCCTTTGGCGGTACATCCTGGAGTGGCGAAGATGTACCAGGACCTCAGACGACAGCACTGGTGGCCGGGCATGAAGAAGGCAGTAGCAGAGTTCGTTTCTCGATGCCTCACCTGCCAGCAGGTGAAGGCAGAGCATCAGGTACCAGCAGGCTTGGTACAGCCCTTGGAGGTTCCGGAGTGGAAGTGGGACGGCATATCTATGGACTTCGTGACTGGACTTCCACGCACTTCCAAAGGTCACGACTCCATCTGGGTGATTGTTGACCGACTCACCAAGTCGGCACACTTCTTACCCATCAGAGAGCAGGGCTCAGTAGAGAGCTTGGGACGTCTCTACGTTCAAAAGATTGTGCGGCTCCACGGCGTGCCATCATCTATCGTCTCCGATCGAGATGCCCGCTTTACTTCCCGACTTTGGAAGGGGTTACAGGAGGCGTTCGGGACGCAGCTACGTCTTAGCACCGCTTTTCACCCTCAGACGGATGGTCAGACGGAGAGGACCATTCAGACACTCGATGACATGCTCCGCGCATGTGTCCTCGACTTTGGTCGTAGCTGGTAGGACCACCTACCCTTGGTGGAGTTTTCGTACAACAACAGCTACCACTCCACCATCGGGATGGCACCGTACGAGGCGTTGTACGGCCGACCTTTTAGATCTCCTTTGTGCTGGACAGACCCTGGAGAGTCAGCACTGGTGGGACCGGAGATGGTCCAGGACACGACAGAGAAAGTCCAGGTCATCCAGGAGCAGATGAGGACAGCTCAGAGCCGGCAGAAGTCTTATGCTGACAGGAGGTGGAGGCCACTAGAGTTCGAGGATGGCGACCACGTCTTCTTGCGGGTCTCACCTCGACGTGGTATTCGGAGATTTGGCCGAGGCGGCAAGTTATCTCTGCGCTTCATCGGACCCTTCCAAGTCCTCAGCAGGGTTGGCGAGGTGGCTTATCGTCTAGCTCTACCACCTCAGTTGCACCGGGTGCACGACGTCTTCCACGTATCTCAGCTGAGGAGATACGTGCACGACCCGACGCACATCATTGATCATGGGGAGCTTGACGTTGACGATGGGGCGACTTTTACGGAAGTCCCGGTGGAGATAGAGGATCGACAGGAGCGGGTCCTGCGTGGGCGATCGATTCCTCTTGTGCGCATCAGATGGCAGCACGGGAATCTCCAGGAGAGCACATGGGAGCGGGAGGCTCAGATGCCTGCTCAGTACCCTCATTTGTTTCCCTAGTTTTTGATGTAACTTTACGGGGACGTAAAGCCCTGAGGTGGGAGTAATGTAAAGACCCGTAAAATTCAAGGGAATTTTTTTCTTAATTTTCTTTAGAATTTTACAAGAGCGCGGTTTCAGACGGCACCTGATTCCGAGGCCCGGAGTGCCCGGAATTAATTTCTGAAGTTTGGCTCGGGTACGTTCAGTGAACGAACGAGCGGGTTTTCCTAACTTTTGATTCGGTGCTCGGAATTGAAATCCAAGGGCACCGATGAACTCGCAGCACCGATATTCGCCTAAAGAGACCTTTTCGGAAGTTGCGTTTGTTGCGGGTTGAAAGTTAGTTTTGGAGTTTTTAGTTTGAGTTAAATAAAATTTGTGAAGAACAAATTTTATTATAACTTGATAAAACCTACCAAAGGGGGTTGGAAGTGGGACCCACACCCACTTAACCTCCCTTGGGAGGATTAAGTGTGGTGGGGCCCACACGAACCCCTAAACCTTTCATATTCTCTCAACTCCCTTAACGCCTCAATAAATGACTTGAGTTACTTATTTAATTATAGGAGTTAATCCTTTTGAATTTCAAACATTTGAAATTCTAGTGTGTTATGTGTTAATAAAATAAGATGTTGTCTTATTTTATTTTGGTTAATTGTTTGTCTTCTTGAGAGGTGGAGAGCTTTTTCTTCTTCTTCTTCATCTCTGACGAAGATCACGAAGAACGCTCAACTTGACGAAGAACGCTCAACTTGACGAAGAACGCTCAAGTCCCGACGAAGAACGCCGCTCCGCTCTTCTTCGTCTTCCGTGTCAACGAGTGGGAACGCCGCTTCCTCCTCGGATTCCCTTCGTCGACATAAGAAGTTTCGCCAACGACGTGTCTCTTCGGACGCATCCCTTCGTCATCGGATTTGACGAACGGCTACCGCGACGCCCGACCTCCGCGACGTCGTCTTCCGCGGAACGTTGACAATCTTCGAACCTTATACCCGAGGTAGGGGTTGTTGATTATTGTTTAGTTATTCTATTTTTGATCATGAATTTTAGCAAGTCTAACGTGTGGATTTGGATTATTTTAAGATGCGTTATTTCTTAACGTGAGGGGGCCGGACCGCATGAACACGGTCGAACCCCCTCCATCGTTCTTGTTGTTTATTCTTGCGGGTGGAAGCAAAGTGGCGTGGTGCCGTCGCACCACGCGGATAATCGTGCAATTATTTTGCGTGGCGCCGTCGCGCCACGCCGAGGAAGAATCTTCAAGAACGCGACGCCGTCGCGCCGCGTTGAAAGGAATCAAGGCACGGCGAAGGGGCGCGGTGTCGTCGCACCGCGCCGGATGACGAACACCGCGGCCGGTTCCAGGCCGCGGCGGGACGAGGAGACCGCGGCCGGTTCTGGGCCGCGGCGGAATGAGAAGACCGGCGGCCGGGCCGCCGGCGTCGGAAGCCGAAGAGGGGACCGGAATTTCCGGTCCCGTTGGAGAAAATCGGCCGGCCAGCTGGCCGGCCGGATGACGTTAAACCGGGGAAAATTAATTCCCCGGCCAACGTTCAAACCCCCCCCCTCATTATGAGGGGGGAGGTTACATGAAGGTAGGGGGGGCAGCAGCCCCCCGGTTTTATTTCCAGCCGGCCCCCACGTGCGGGGGCCGTTTTCTTGCAAAGGGCGCGGCACAAAGGCCGCACCGCCATCCAATTAGCGGGGGAATTAAATTCCCCCCGCGCAGCCTCCTTGCGGCGACAAGCCGCCGCGGCCCCCGCGCTGCCGCGCCGCAGCGCCGCCGGGTCGCCCAGGGGGGGGGGGTCGGGCCAGGTCGGCCCGGACCCGGATCCCCCCGTTTCGAATCTTTTCCTATCATTTGGCCATAACTTGAGCCTCGGACCTCCGATTGACGAACCGTCTGCGGCAACGCGATCCTTGGATCGAGACGGTCGTTTCGGTATATTGCACTCAAGGTTTCGGATTACTTTGAGTTCGGCCGGGTTGGTTCGTTCACGAAACCAATCGGGCCTTCGGAGCGGAAACGCTCATATCTTGAGCTACGGACGTCCGATTGACATGCCGTCAATCGCGTTGTGTTCCTCTTAGTGAGACGGATCTTTTGGCATACTCCGCCCGAGTTTTGGACGCAGGTGGAGTACGGTCGGGTTGGTTTTGCCTTAAAAACCAACCGGGCCCCGGAGACGAAAATGCCAATAACTCTCAGACCGGGCGTCCGATCGACGCGCCGTCTGTTGCGTTGAGTTCCTGTTGACGATACGGAACTTTTGGATACATCAACTCTGGTCTTCGTGACAGTTGATATATCAGCCTCTCGGCTCGTGGAGCGGACCCTCCGAACGAGTTTGCTGTGTGCGGGAACCCTAGTGTGGCTGCGACTGTTCTACTGCTACTACTGCTACTACTGCTACTGTGACTGCGACGACGACAGTACAGAGATCCTGTGTGGATTCGACGACGACGACTTCAGCACTCAGTGATCCTACGTGGATCAGTGCTACCGATCCTGTGTGGGTCTGATCCTGTGTGGGTCCTTGCGCTCAGCGGTTCTGTGTGAGCCAGCGCCTACAGGTCCTGTGTGGGCCCGATCCTGTGTGGGTCATTGCGGGGGTTAGTTACCTATCGATCCTTCGTGGGTCCGAAGACATAGATGGATCAGTGATCATCTTTATCGTCCTTGTAGAAGTATACCTGTGTGAGCTGAATCCTTTTGCTTTCCTGTGTGGATTGTGTTGTGCAATCCTGTGTGGATTACGTTTTGCTTTCCTGTGTGGAATACGTTTACTTTCCTATGTGGACTGAGTTGTACTTGGGCTCGGAGGATAGAGCATATTTGAATTGATGACTTAGGTATATGTATGGGCATATACCTAAGCAGTGTCGGTTAATACTTCATGATTGTTACTTTTCTTCGTGGTTTATCCTTTGTGGATTTGAGAGACCTTCAGGGGTCTCGGGGTCCCTACTGAGTAGCTTATACTCACCCCTGCACGGGCTTTGCCCGCACTACGTTGTGTTGGTTTCAGACGACGGACAGCGTTGACCTTAGCTGAGGCTTGCTGAGCGGGACGGTACCCGGAGGTGGACCACTGGGCGGGACGTGCTCGGAGCGGACGGCGGGACCCGTGGAGCAGAGGAGCTATCTGTACCCACCCTTCAGGTGGGATTTCCAGTGGACAGCTCGGAGTAGCGGCTTTTACATTTCAGTTGCTGTTTTTCCTTTCGAGTTGTACTTTACTTTCAGTTTGGGTTTGTATACTGGCCCATTTACTTTTCCGCACTTTCAGTTGTACTCTGCTTTTGTTTAGTGTTTACTTTCCGCTTGTTTACTCTGTGGAGTTTGTTTACTTTACAAAGGCAATGCCTTCCCTTTTTACTGGGATTTACACCTTGGTGCTAGTCGCCAGCCCCTGGCCTATGGAAGGCGGGCTTGGGGTAGTCACGGCACGGACCCCGAAGGCGGGTCGTGACAGTTACTTTGTGGCCTCATGTTGTTTTAAGGATGTTACATGTCATATACCTCATACACATCTATGATAGGCAACACGTTCATCCCCTAAGTGTGTGTTGAGGACATGGGTAGAATATAGTACACACCATATAACCCAGTAAATGTTGCATAGTTTTCTGCAAGTAGTGTAATTAATTTAACATGGAGAGAATAATTAATTATATAATTAAATTTATTCACATGTTTTTCATGTTTCATTTATTTGAAAGTACATGCCATGTCATAGAAATGTTAATTATAAATTAAATTAACTTTTGTGTTAAATTCCAAATCTACGGGTTTTGTATGATCCTTTCTTATAGTGCATGCTACGTGTATCAAGAGAATCGCATGTAAAGTAATTCACATGTGTTATATGTGTCATGTAATTACCTACCCTGCATGTATGTTGGATGAAAATGGAATGCACAAGAACAAGGATTATGACAGCTAGTTTTGATGAGTACATGTCATTGCCTCCAAGTACACTTGTTTACCCTATTAATATTAAATAAAATTAATTTTTTTAACTTGTTTAAAATTATTAATGATGGTAATTCAAGGATGATTGGATGGAATTAAGAAAAGTTGAATTAATTAGATTAATTCATGGTGTTTTATCTTAATTAAAGAATTAATTGGATTAATTAATGGATAAATTGAAAATGTATGTTTGTTTCATGATTTTTGGATGATTATAATATTAGATCAGACCTATGTATGTGATTGTTTTTCTTTTAATTTATTATTATTAAATTAAAATTATAGTCTATGAGTCATCCTTCCGTACTTATTATGTAAGGTCCTAAGTCCCCATGGTTTCTTTTATATATATCCCCTTTATCCAATCCATTGGATCCCCTCACCTATGTGTGAGTAAAATATAATGTAAGTATAGAGATCCCAGGTGAGGGGAGGTGTTTTGAATCCCAGAGCTGAGGCAAAACCAATCGAGGTGACATATAAGATCTATGATGGAATGTTGCAACACAAACTAGGCTATTATTCAAGGTGTTTTCCCCTAGTATTGATGGTTAGTTTATCATCCATTAGATAAACTAAACATTAGATAATCACATGATCATGCCACTTATATTTTATTTATGTTAGTTGTATGGTTGATTATTTATATTTTTTGATGTTATACAATCACCTAATAAATTAATTAACAATCATGAAGGATGGAATAAAATAATACCACATTATGCATAAATTTTATCAAATGTGGTTAATCACTCAAGTAAGATCCACTTAATATTAAAAATTCATGTGATAAGATAAAATTGGGTTTTTACACATGAGGATAAATATCCCTCAACTAAAATATTAATTTGGTATATCCTTCCATTACTTAAGTTGGAGTTGAACTCGTTATCAAAAGTGCTTGACTGACCCAAGTTGGGGTGCTTTCGATTATCAGGGAACTTTAGCTTGAATTTTTGGGTTAACTTAACTCGGTTCACATAAAGGGTTGACTTCCCAAATAAGAATTGGTGTAACTGAGAGGAAATGGTAGAGGAAATATTTATATAATATTTCAATATTTTGGATTCCACTCAATAGATTAGAGAACTATGAGTTAATATAGTTGGTGAGTTATTCCTACCTAAAACCCTTCAATTAACTTTATAGGCCCAAGTCTAGCTTATGAGAAGGTAATATGGGTCCTTTTTACTATAATAACCATAAGAAAATATATTCTATAACTAATGTTTATGGATATTAGGTTTCTAAAAAATAGTGGGAGATTAATGAAATTTAAATTTATTAATTTTTTTAGTAATCAAGGAAGTACTAATAATATTATCTTAAATTTTTTAGAGATGAAAAATCATATGACTTTAAAAATATCACTGATATATATACTAGAGAAGGATAACCTTATCACCAATGTGAATTTCTATGAGGTATAGATTCTTATGTGTTATAATACTCCATGAATAGAAATTATATGTGCTAGAAAACCCAATTATTGAGTCTCTTGTAAAAGAGGCTAGTGAGGAATAAGTATCTCTCTACTTAAATCATATGGATGACACAATGGATCTTTGATGTTTCATGATATCTTCCATTTCCAGTGATATTATAAATAAAATGAGTATATGGATGCATATAACATCATTTTATCATTTATGATCTCTATCAAGATAAGGTGTGATAAGAGATGTATGAAATATCCATTGCACTGTTCACATGCAATCTTGGAGATTCGACATGAGTTGGGACCTATGTTGTCAAGATGATTAGTTACATGTAACTCTTGGACATATTGGGTTTTAATATCCCTGATAAGTTGTTCACAGATCTCATTCTTTCCTCACTACCTAAAACCTTCTCTATATTCATTTTGAATTATAATATGAGAAATATCAAGAATTATCTTTCAAAACTTCTTAATCTAATTTTCTATGTTGATAAATACATGGGGCATGAGAAACATATGGTACTTATGGTGAATAAGAAAATAAATAATAAGGAGAAGGGTTCTAAGACTCGTTCCAAGTCTAAGGATCCAATGCATTATCCTTTCAAGAAGAAAAAGATCCAGATGCAAGAAAAGGAATAGAATGCGGTATGTCTTTTATGTGGAAAGAAAGGACACTAGAAGAAAAATTGTACCCAGTAAAAAAAGAAAGGGTAATCTTCAGGTACATTCACTATTGATTTTAATCTTTCTATATCTCCCATTTGGGTATTATATAATACATTTACTTCTTATATTTGTATCCAAATACAGGGACCAAGTAGATTTTGGAATATTTCCAAAGTCTAGGTGGATCTACGGGCTTCTAATAGAGTGAGGTTGGATACTTTATCCATTGGATACTACCACATCACATTTCCAACTGGATTGATTTTTGTTTTAAAGAACTATTATTATGTGTGAGGTTTTTACAAGAACATCATTTCCATTTATTTTTTATACATGGATGGATTTATTTTTAGTTTTTGAAAAAAGAGATGATACTTTTATAAAGATAACATATGTTATGGTATAGAATAGCTGAATGACCATATTTATGTATTAAATTATGATAACAAAATATTGGAGATTGATATTTCACACCCATTTGTGACATCATCGACTTGGTCACGTAAATGAGAAGTGCTTGATGAAGCTCTATCGAGATGGTTAGTTGGAATCTTTTGATCTTAAACCACTTGAGAGATGTCATGCTTGTTTATAGGTAAAGATGACCAAACCAACATTTTGTGGTCAAGGTGAAAGGGTCATAGAGATCTTAGATTTGGTACTCACTGATGTGTACAGGCTTTTTCAAGTATATTCTAGAGGTGTATTCTCATACATTATTACTTTTACTAATTAATTAATTAGTTAAATTTACATATAATTTATGAGGTATAAGTCCAAATCATTTTATAAGTTCAAATAGTACAAAATTGAATTTTATAATCATATTTTTAATAAGATAAAGAAACTTTGATTGGATCTAAGTGTTATATATCTTATCCAAGAGTTTATCAACCTTCTATAAGAGTATGAGATTTTA
This sequence comes from Viscum album, assembly GCA_963277665.1. NCBI lineage: Eukaryota > Viridiplantae > Streptophyta > Magnoliopsida > Santalales > Viscaceae > Viscum > Viscum album. The sequence goes on along the minus strand of OY728165.1, from coordinate 1,787,110,066 downwards.
TCTTAACTCACTCCTCTTTATATACCACAGTGGAATGGTGTTAGTAAATAGAGGAACCATACTTTACTGAACATGGTAATGTTAATGATTATTCATGAAATTATTACATTATCTTGTTATGGATATTTATTACACATTATAGTATACGTATTAAACTAAGTACTAACTAAATTATAAAATGGTATTCCCTTTGAGTTATGGAGTGGAAAGAAAAAAAATTACATACTCATGTATGGGGGTGTGAGGTGTTTGTTAAGGACAACTCAAGAAACAAACTATCACCCTGGGTTATGAAGTGTATCTTTATATTTTATCTCAAGGAAATGAGTAGATAATACATATATAATCCCTTATACAAATAAGTTATAGTTGCAAGGAAATATGTATTCCTTGAGAGGGAACACATCCACAAGGAGGATATTAGGAGAAATATTGACTTCATTGAAGTTTATGCTCAAGATACACAAGAGTTAGTACAGGAGACGATTCCAAAGGTATTTTATGAAGAATTTTTTCCTGAAAAAAAGTACTGTGTATGAGCACTAGAGAGGTGAGAGAACCAAATAGATATGGTTTTTTAGTCATAGAATATGGTGATCCGTTATTGGTTGATAATAATGACCCTTTATCCAACAAAGAGATAGTAGAGAGCTCAGAAGCTAAATTATGGTAAGAATCCATAAATTATAATATGGATGCCATGTATCAGAACCAATTTTGTGCTTTAATTGATCTTCCAATAGATGTAAAATCCATTGGATAAAAATAGGTATTCAATATAAATATAGACATGGAAGGTCATGTTAGTACCTATAAATCATGGATAGTAGCTAAAGGGTTTAGACAATATTAATGTATTGACTATGATGAAACCTTTTCTCCATCTTCCGTGTTTAAATCCATAAGAATTTTTCTTGATATAGTATCTTTAAATGGATAAGAGATTTGGAAGGTAGATGCCAAAACTAGTTTCTTTAATGGGTACCTTCAGGAGGATGTATATATGACACAACTAAAGGGTATTGCGACTCTAGGAAATGTTAAAATATTATGCGGGTTGTTGAGATTCAATTACGGATTAAAGCAAGCATCTAGGTCATCGAAAATTTTGTTTAATGAAACTATAAAAGAATTAAATTTCATTAAGAATGAATGTGATCCATGTATTTGTAATAGATTTAGTGGTAGTATAATCATTTTAAAAGTAGTTTATGCTGATGGAATATTACTAATTGGAGATGAGATACCAGCCTTACAATAGGTTAAGTCATGGTTGATCAAGTGTTTCTCTATGAAGGACTTAGGTGAAGCATCCTACATTATAGAGATCGAGATCATACGTGATAAATAAAATAGGATTCTTGGACTAAGTCAAGGTGCATAAATTGACCAGATACTAAAGAGGTTTGGTATGGAATAATCCAAGAGGGGATTAGTTCTAGTGCCATATAGTACACATCTTTCTAAGAATATGTTTCCTCAAACACAACAATAATGAGAGAGAATGAAAAAGATCTTATATGATTCTATGATATGATCTATCATGTATGTCATGTTATATATGAGGCTTAATGTTTTCTATGATTTTAACAAGGTAGGAAGATATCAAGTTGATTCGGTAAAATGACATTGGATTGTTGTTAAGGCTATCCTTAAGTATCTGAGGTAAACTAAGAATATGTTCTTAGTGTATAAAGGTGAAGTAGATCTGGTCATCAGAGGTTATATAGAGGCTAGATTTTATATAGATCATAATGATTTGAATTTGGGATTGGGATATGTATTTTTCTCAATGGAGAAGATATGGGTTGGAAGAGTTCAAAACATACAATTGTGCTTGATTCTATAATAGATTCTATGTATATTTTGTCTTCTAATATATCCATAGAAGATAATTGAATTTATAACTTTTTATAATATATTTATGTGGTGTATAATAGTCAATACCCTATTATAGTTTCTTATGATAAGGATGCAATGGTGGATGCCTCCAAATAACCAAGGTAACATTAAATAACAAATCATATACTTCATAAGTTTCATCTCTTGAGTATTTTTTTCTCAATGAGGTGAAGTTGTAGTGAGTAAAGTATCCATAGAGGAAAACATGGTAGACCCCTTTACAAAGTCTTTTTATCATAATATTCATGAGTATTATATGATAGCTAATGTACTGGAGGTTGTTGAAAGTTGTCTCTAGTGTAAGTGGAAATTTGTTGGAATTAGTGCCCTAGAACCAACTTCTATGTACTTGTTTACATGTATTCATTTATTTGAATTTAAATAAAGTTTATTATTATATCATGATAATTCCTCTACATGACATAGTATTTGATAATTTCCTAAGGATTTTTATCACGTCAGAAGTACATATCAGTTCCCCACTATGATGGTATACTTTAAATTCCATGATAGTTTTCTTGAATAAATTTTATATGTACAGATGGTATTTTTTTACAAGATTCATATTATATAGGTAATTAGAGATATAAATCTTATAAGACATTGAGACACCTTCTCATGGTATTTTTCCTTGGTAATCTCTAATAAGGGGGTTATGATAATAGACCCGCTAGTAGGAAATCAACATTTTATGTGTCATTGGATATTCCTATCTATGAATATGTGTACTAGTCCCTATACTTTAAGATTCTCATTAATGAATTCAATAATTCGTGTACTTTGATATAATGAAAAAAACTATGATGACATATGATCATGGTGAAGTGGGATACATTGGGTGTTTCATGAGTGATATTGCATTAATGGAAAATGTGTGACAGGATTTATACCTTATATATATTAATATAAGTTGATATCTCTATCCCTTTTATGGGAATGGAACTTCTAGATAAATCCAAGGCTATAGTGTTCAGTGGGTAAGTTTATTTTCAGAAATTCAAATAAATAAACATTGAGCACATAGTTTTATGACACCAGTATGTAACCTATTTGATTAGAGATATCATGATAAATGGATTGTATTATATAGTGAGTTTTCATAGGTGGTATGTCATTATTATATTAACTTCATTCACTATGGGTGCTTAAGCATGTTTCTCGATGCTAACCTTAGAATTTACATGTCTCCACCTATTACCATTGAGAAAGAAACCTATAGGGTCACACACTAAGTGTATCTGCAATCACTATTAAATTTAATATTGAATTTGATAAGTTAGAATAAATATTATTCTCACTTTTTGGTTTAATAATTATTTGGGTTTGGTTGATCGCCAAGATTTAATCATAAGTTGTTCGAAAGAATAAGTGAGTAAAATAATAATAACAAACATTTATTTTTAAGGTTTGATGAATATAATATTTATTATATTTATCGACAAATAATAAAGTAATATTTATTTGTTAAATAAATAGTCATTATTTAAGCTTCAGTAAATGTTATGGATGATAAGTTGATTCAGTTTAATGGTCCAGTTAAAAATAATATAAATAATATTTATTTATTATTAAGTGATACATATGTCAATTGAATAATAATTATATTATTATTAAGATATGGGGTTAACTAATAATTAATTAGTAGTAAATGGGCTTCTGTGCAAGTTTCCAACCCTAAACCTTCCATAATAAATATCTAATTATATCACTTTGAAAAAACACACTTGTTGTGCACAATGGATTTAGACAGTCCATCTCAAACCCTAGAGAGAGTTCTATAGATCTAAAGTAATATCTCTTCCCCCTATTCATTCAATCCATCGAGATAACATCAAGAATTATTCAATAGAGTTCTCCTATAATCAACCATGAATAACACAAGCGATCAAGATCAACTGTGCTAGCCCCCAATGATTCCATAGCGAGGTTCAAATATTTTGATGCACATATGGATCACCACTAGAGGGATTATACACATTTATCCTATAGTGAAATTATGGTATGATGATATTGATTCAACCAAATCATCAATAAATAAAGAATAAAAAGTTTAGTTAATTCTATATCTACTTATAAATAAATTGTAAATTACATGTGAAATCATCCTCTTATGGTTCCAATGTTTAATCAAGTCAATTAATATATTAATTCCATTGGTCATGTCATCATTCGTTATGTAAATTAATGATTATTCATAAATTGAAACTAAAAAATTGAGTTGGTCATGTTATCCAGGCACTTCCGCTATGCTCATAACCTACACAATGTCTTATAAATTTTATTTTTACCAGGTTTGAATGGATAAAGTCGGAACCCTCTTGGATAATTTTTCTTATTAGTGGATATCATATTATTATTAATATAAGATGATTTCATACTATTATGGTCATGCATTTCTAGTATAAACATTTATTATTTCATAAATATTATATTTTTTTCTACATTAAAAGTTTTCACTAATTTATATTTTTATATAGGAGTCATCATAAAATAATAAAAATAATAATTAATCAAGGAAATACTTTCACAATCTCAAGTGAACTGATATTCCCAACCATTGTTAAAATCTAGTAATAATTTATTTTTTAATGTATAAATTGACACACAAAAAATACACCATCAATATTAATATTTTTTATTATTGATTTAATGGTAATTTTCAAAAAAAATGTTTTTTAAGGGATGGGAAAATCATGAAAAAAATGTTTTGTTCAATTCAGAAGATAACGTATGGAAATCTAGTAAATGTTACTATGGGAGAAAATGTTTTACGAATTTTTATATTTTCAATAAACATAAATAATTAATGAATAAATTTAATTATTACATTGTAATTAATTTAATAGGTTTATTTGGAGGATATTAATAAAGAGTGATTGAGCCATTTGGGTTATAAAGATCATTCCAGTTATACTTTTGTTCATGGGGTCTCGTGTAGTGTTCAATGAAGCCCTAGAAATAAGCTTACACCAATAATGTATTGTAAATCATTAAGAACCAATTGTTCATCAAATCCATCTATTATAGAGAAGTACTTAGTTAAAATAGAGAATCATATAGATCTTATGAATCAGTAAATGACCAATGGATTTGACATTATAATAACCTTGATTCTATGAGATAATAAATCATATTTCTATACTTGGATGGCCTCTATGTGGGAATTAATTTCTCAAAGTAGTTCACATGTTCTAAATGACATATCTGATGGTAATAATGATAATGGTGATAATTATGTTGGTGTTGATGGTGGTAGTGTTGCAGATGTGGATGTTACTATTTCAAAAAATGAAGAAACTGGAGGTGGTGGTGCTGGTGGTGGTGATGGTGGTGGATATGAACATGTTCGACATGTTTTGGAATGTACTGCATTATATTAGAAAGTTACTTTTTTATAAATATTATTATATTTAAGGTCCAATTTAAATTTAAAATTATATTATTTTTTAACTATGAATTTCCCTTTTTATGTTTTCATTATTTGATGTTTTATGTAGGGTCGCGTGGTTAGGATCAACTACTATTGTATTGGGTTCACAAACTAATTTTATTCCATAATAAATACTCATGAATTTGATTTGAAATTAATACCTTCTAGTTTTTTATTATATTTTTTGGATTCATTTATTATTTTATTTTAGTTACATGTTGTTAATAAATTTTCATATTAATTATTGATAATCAAGTTACAGGTATAATCTATGTGAGATAAATGTGTATCTGAATAGTGGAGAAGTATATTTTTCAATGGATAAGTATATTTTTTCTCTTAATTTCCTATATAGTAATTATGTATAATTCATTTTATTCATTAACTTATATGATTTATTTTATTATTATAGAGACATCAAATGTGAGTTCCTTGAGATACCTTAAAGTTTGAAGCATACTAATGCAATAATATGGTTTTAAATATATTTTTCTTGTAAAATGACTTTAGAGTAAAATTAAATTTGAATCATTTATTTCTAATAATGGATTTATAATTCAATTTATATAATGACTAGTTTTCGTTTTGGTTAATATTAGCACACTAAGAATGTGAATGATAATTCACTCAGAAAAACATCATTTTCCTTTGTTAAAATCTAATAAGTTTATAAATAATAGTGATTCTAGATATTTGAGAAAATTATTTTTATAAGTATATTTTAATATTTTTTATTGTATATTTTTTGAAATGTATCAATAGCCTGAGAATAATGTTAAGGGTTGAGTGATGTTCTATTATTAGACTTCATTAGATTTATTGAAGGATGATAATTTGATTTATCTAGGATGTTTGATTTAGCTACATTACTATTATAAAATTTGATTTCATATATGAGTAATGATATAATGTGTAATTATATAATTAAATATATGTGATAAATATTGTTATATGGATTGAGTATAATATATTGAATTGGGTTATGGATCAATCATTTCATGTAAGACTTATTCTAGTTTTCTTATCAATAATATTTGTTCTAGGATGTGTTTTATATCATAATTTATCATGTAATAGTACTTTTGAATAATATTTTCAATATTTTTGAAATGAATAATTTTTCATACTTAGTGTTGATTATTCTAATTCCATAATGTTTCTTATATAGTAATTATTTAATTTAATTTAACTTAATCTTGTTTTAGTTATTTTTAATAATCATTTGAGTGTAATGTTTGTTTCTATTCATATTCTTTCTTTGAATTTTGGAGCATGCATTTATTTTTCTACATTCAATTATGGTATTTTCCTTAACTAAGGGATTATATAAATTCATGTTGACATGTAATTGTCATGGAGAAATTATATAATCATAATCATCGATAGTGGTAATTTTTTATTAAAATCTGATGTTGTTATTACTATTAGTTTTATGAGGTTATCATTATTAATTTTTTTTTCAATGTAATTAAACTAATGTAGTATTTAAATATATTTTAAGGATCTAATCATTCATTAAAACTCATAACCCATAGTTATGATTGAGGATGAGGCTTTTTTCATCTATTTTAATGCTAACATAAATCTATTTTTCTACACTAGTCTCTATGAATGTGTGTGTGTGTGTGATGTTAGGTGTAAATTAAATAAATACAAAAATTAGACAATAGTGGTAAATTTAAACATTATAATAATCGAATATATTTTTCTAGTTACCATTGTTTTTTAGTTCTTATCACATTTCATATTATTTTTTAACCTTGTATAATTTTATGGTAGATATTCATTATTCATTTAAATGATACCGGTATACTTTTATTTGAGCAGTTAACTAGTTTTTTGGGCCATTTTTCTTTTTAAAAAAACTAATCCTATAGTCATGGTTTCAATTTTTTGTGACTATAGCCTATATAACATCATAGTTTTTTTAAAATGTGATTATAGTTGACCAATATTCATGGTTTTATTAACTGTGGCTAAAGCTTCTTTTTAAACACTTATAATTACGATTTCAGTAAACCTTTATTATATCTGGTCTATAGACAAGGTTTTTTTTACAAATGTTAATATAATACTATCATTATAATTATATATCAATGTATTCCTAGTCCAAAACTATAGATTACATTGACACTTTTGGCCCTTGTAGTCAGGTTTTTTAATTGTGTCTATATATCTAATATATATTAGCATTTATTATAAGATTGTTCATTAATAAGTTTTTATTACTAAACATGGTACTATTTATGGTTTTTGGTGATCAATATTTTCATGTTATATCTCAGTCGAACTAGGGTTTCCCAAGGTTCATCTATATTGGAGTGTTAGGTTGTACTTTCAATTATAAGTTCAGAAAAAGAAAAGTAATCTAGTAATCATAGATGTAAAATAATATAATGGGGTGTGATTAGTTTCACTTATGGCTAAATAAGTGATTTCTCTATGATTTCGATTAATATAATATGATTAGAGGTGAAAATTCCACTCAATATTGTGACCAGAATCACAAAAATATAATGGGACCAAAAATAAAAAGGACACCTCCTTAAACTACAACACTTGACATGGGAACCAACAACAGTCATCTTTTCCAAGTACCACTAAACACAAACTCTTTCATTTCCAAGTTCTCTATGATCAACCATGAACTAAACATTTTCAGCATTAAACATAAAACATGTGTATGAATCACCCATACAATAGGTATTATAATCATACTTGATAGTATTACCTCAAAAGGAAAAAAGGGTGGGTGGTAGGTCAACTTGAAAACAAAAACAAATAGAAAATAAACCTATATAAAATTTAAGGATAAAGAACATAGCAATATTGGAACTTACTAATCTTCATATCCCTACACCATAAAGGTCATATTCATAGTAAACTTTAGTTACTCGATAAATCATAAGAACTATAATATCAAAACTATACATTTTCTCAAAAACCAAACAATCATTATAATATAATAGGTACAGAGAAACCTAATAGGATATATGCCTCATCCCAAAAAGGCCCCAAAAACCAAACTCCCAAACCTCAAGGGAAAACTATACCTTATTTCTCACCCTTGACAAGTAAAGGGTACAAAACATCACATTATTATGATGAAACCACAACCTTGAACCACTTATTTGATCCTAAGGGTAATCGATAGAGTAGAACCCATACTCAAGAACATTACAAAACTATGAACTAAAATATTTCATTAGAACCACCTATCACCAAACATGAGTTCCATAATGTTAGATGATTCAATTCATTACCTCTTTCCAAAAAAATAATATATAATGAAAAACCATCATAACACCTTGTTTTAAAGAACAATCATTTTATAGATGAATGTGATAGAGGACATGTTCCCCACTAAATAGACATATGTTAGTTGAGGGTGTATTAGACCCATGGTTGGGAGATTCATGACCCTTACCATAAGGTATTTCCTTAACCAAACTCATGTAAGGGAGAACCTTTTCCTATAGATAGTGTAATGACCAAGGGAGTAACTAAATCCTATACCTAATTTTCATGACCCAATCATCAACCTTAAAGGTATTTCCAATATTATCAATATATAGGGAACATGTACCCTATCAATGATAGAATAACTATGGGAGTAACTAAACCTGATTTGATACAAGTCCTAGACTTATGGTCCCTAAATTCTGGAAATCATTGGAAGGGTATCATTGAGAAAACTTCTAGGAAGATGCTTACTTTATCTTCTGTAGTATTCTTGTGATAATAAAAGATAATACAAATTGTTAACTTTTATGTATCACATTAGTTTCTAAGATTTAGGTGTAAAAAAACTAAATACTAATGTATTCCTTCTCATTACCACATATATAAATTCTTCCCAATGAATATATGGGGAGTAATGTAATCATATAAGCTCTTTGATGATCATTGATTCACTTATAATATACCTTTTCATAAATGTAAACCCTAGGGAAACTAGACTAGTCCCATATCTAGAATGGAGGAACCACACTTTGGGTTCATGGTTGAGTACCAAACTCTATAAGGTGTTCAAGGAACCTAAGACCTATAATCAATGCAACATTGGGGGAGTACCAAACTATGTATCTTCTTTTACCATCTCTCTTGAATACAATTGTCGGCCCTAATGATCTAAAAATTCAAACTACCAAAAACTCTTTGAAAATATCCGATGATATTGAAGAGGATTTAAAATCTAATTATACATTAATAAATTCTCAAAATTTACTATTTACTTTCCTACTTTTGATAATTTGACAGAAGGTTGAAAAATTTCCTAAAAAGGAATATATCGAGCCATGTGGTGGAACACTTGGGTAAGCCACATGGAGAGATGTAGGGGGATAAATGTGATTTCAAGGTGCATGTACACCCACACACAAGAAGGGGGTGTGGAACATAGTACCATGGACACCCAAATTAGGGGTCAGGATGGGTCTATATGGATCCAACTTAAGTCCAAATAACCTCACCGGACAAAAAGGATGAGGATCCTAGAGAGGAAGTCCAACCAGTGAGGGTTGGCCTACATGACTAAAAGAAGGCCATTCATGAGGCTTCATCAAATATAATTTTTATTACTCTTAATACAACCTAGTGGCTTAATAAGGTCCTATCTCAAGGAGTTGGTCATGGGAGGTTCACTTTACTATCACTTATGTATATTTTTGTTTTTTTCATTTGAAAGTAGGAAATAGTAATGGATTTTTGGAATTTTTATTTTATGAATTTAAAACAAATGAAGAAGAAAACACCACAAAGTTGGGGTAAAAGGGCTTAGATCTAGGATAAATCACACAAGTTCTTCATTATCCACAATTTAATCATCCAATAATTGAGTCAATATCATTATTCAATTTATACTCTCTATCTAAATTTTGGAACTCAAAATATATAAGAATAAATCCTAATGAAAATCTAGTTCCACCTCCTCCATGGTAAATAGGAAATGAACACACTCAATCTAAGGCATCCACTATCTCTGCACCCAGCTCCATCATATGTTACTCATCCCTCAGTATACACAACTCCACTAGTATACTTTGTATACTAATAGAGGGAGGGAAATATGATTTTATAGATTGAATAATGCATCGTATTATTGGAGATAGTATATTATTAACATCTATCCACTTCACTCCAATTTACAACTGCATCAAGGATGAAATTAAAATAAAAAAGTACTGTATAATAGAGATTATGAGTGCCCATGTAATCTCCCATAGGTACCTAAACATCGATTTAGTTCTCTATCATTATAGAGTTAAATATATCATAGTACATCGTAGAGGTTGAAATAAAAATAAAGAAATTAGGAGGTGACATAGAATAATAAACAAAACAGATTGTAATTGTATTAAATTATAGAAATTAATTATAGAAAATTTAGGATACAATTGGTCGGAGATGAATATTTCCTACTGGGATAGGTGGAACATATTTATAGATAATTTATCATATTCTATACTCTTCTCCTTAAAATTAGTGTCTAGTGGTGAATTGATTCGTTAGCTAGAATATTCCCACGTGTATGGATTCAAGGGCCATGATTGGAATCACTCAAATATTCCCACTTCCTTCCCTATAAGAACATTCAAAAATATTTGGGTTATTCCTCCCATGATCTATTTTCATACTCCTTTGAGATAAATTGGTGTTTGATATTCTTTATTTATACACAACTCTAGTAGAAACCAAAAAAAAATATGTGCTTATATGAAGTGAAAAGTGATGTATGTGTAGGATATGGCATGATTTTTAGTAGAGGTAGGATTGGGTCTAATGTAAATAGGCTTCCCAATTGTCTTTATAGTATAAGGATTCAAAATATTTTACTTGAGATGATGATCATGGGTCTAGCCATTCATTTGGTCTTGGTATTCAACTTCTTATGCTACTTTAAGGAAGTGGTTTAGAACTAGAAGAATAATTGATCATTCATGAAAATTGGGTGACATGAGTGCATGTAGGATCTTAGTATCGATCTAGTTTCCTAGTGCTACATTCATGGTCCTTGAACATATAGCTTCAAAAGGTAGGTAATATCAGCATCTACAAATCTATAAAGGGAGAAAAATAGTACAAAATTTTTTAAATATTGATCTCAGTTATGTGTGACATTTATAATATAAAATTATTCTTTGATAATGATCCCTTATCCCAAGATGTGAATTCTTCATCTCTAGAATTTTCAAATAGCTTCAGAACATCCTTATAAAACTCAAGAAATTATTCAACAAGTTTTATCGATCTCATATCCTCATTTGTGTATTCTTCACATTGAATTGAGCATCAATGTGGCTAGTAATAAAGGAGGCTACCATGGTGGGTCATACATCCTACAATGGATCGTAGTGTTGTGAGCAGGGGACTAAAAAGGTATGGATTTTTAAATGTCATGCAACTCTGATCTAGAGTGATTGAGGTCGGCACAATGTGCTTGTTTGGATCTGTTTTGGGAATTTTATTAAGCAACAGGTATGTGTATCCTCTTTCACTCAAAAATGTAGCATAGGGAATGAACCATGGATCCTCTAACTCTATACTACATAGGGAAGAAACATAGAGAACATATTCATTGGTAACATTGAGAAGGATTCTTCATTCAAATCAGATTATAAATCTTCAACATCAGTCAAATGCCTTCACCATCTACCCAAGAGCTTGGACTATCTCGGTGATGTTCTTTAAACTATAAATACTTTTTAAAATTCATCAGTGGATCACATATCTTCTTCAATATGGTTTGATGTTAAAGGTTCATGGACACAAGTTCTTATTGACACAAAATCCATATCTTTAGGTTTGTATGGTGATTCATCATTACGGGAGATATCAAACTTGATCATGAGTTCCAAATTCATTTTCTTCAGCATTGAATTACAATTCTTAAATTTGGTTTCCCTAAAAAAAATCCTTTTGTAGGATTGGTGAGGTTGGATTTTAATAGGTGGATCTCATATAGTCGGTCAATTTTATATATTTATGGTGATGTAGAGTATGAACGAATGTGGGAGGAGGTAATACCATGGTTGATTGATGGATGGTTCATGGTTAGTTGGGTTGTGGTCATGCAGTCGATTGTGGATGAGGGTTTTTGGTAGGTTGTTGGATAGGAATGTCTGGTTTATTGGGTTATGGAAACATGAGGGTGCATGAGGAGGATCTTTTGGTCAACCACATCAATATATGGGGTGGAATGGTCAACTGGATAGAGATGCATGTAGTCAACTATGAAGGTGAAGGCTTATAGAGACTTCGGATGTAGTATTACATCATGTTAAAGGTGAATTATTATGATCAATTAACTGACCAAAAGATGATCTTATTTTAGGATGTAGAGACTAAGTGTGATAGGTTGAATAAGTTAATGGCAAGATCATTGTACTAACCATGAGGTGTTCTTATGATCGATTGAAAATTTAAGGCACTGTTAGTTGAATTATTCTCTTCCTATTAGTATAATGACCATGAGAGTTCCTTGCGGTCATTTTAATTTGTACATGCAGTCAGTATAGTGGTTGCGAGCATATCCTTCATGCGGTCAGTATACTAACCATATAGAATTAGTGTAGTAGGTCATATTCCTTTACCATTTTTTCACATGGATATAAAAATCAAATTTTTAAATATTTTTAAGTATGGGTGTATTCCTGAATCAAAATGAATTAAAAAATAAAAACCATGGGTCTTTTTAAACACATTTTAAAATTTAATTCTAAATTTTTTGAAACACAATTAATTTCATATTCATCATTTAAAATCATATTAAATTTAAAAATTGAGATTTCATCCTTTAAAAGTCACAGTTTAACCAAGTTTGATTTTTATTCATCAAAAGAATGTGAAAACAAATCTTATTAAAAATTAATTTAGAATTTTTATTTTAAATTTTAGAATTAATTTCCTTTAAAAATGTTCTCTAAAATCTAAAATTCATGAATGTACTATTTATAATTTAAATACAAGAATATAAAAGCAATAAAAATTTGATGAAAAATAACATTCAAACAATTAAATTTCAAATTCAATGTTGAGTTATGGATTCAAAATTAAATTCAAATATTGAAAAGATCATTAAAATCCATGTTTTAATCTATTTAACAAACTCTAAATTTGTAAAATTAAACAAAATAAATGATTTGTGAAGGTTTTGAATCAATTATGGGGGTTAAATTTAGGGAAAAGTAGACAAAATTATTTAAACTATTGTACTAATAGAAAATAAATTAAATTCTATATATTTAAAAAAAGTGATTGTCCTGCCAAATTTCAAATACACCAACCAAAATTGAAGTAATACACAATTTAATTAATTTTTTTTATTATCTTGATCCACATGTGAATTTTTTCCACTATCCAATCTCTAATCAAGCATAATTTCTAGTTTTAAGTTGTGAAAAATAATAGATACTAGTGGAATCAAAATGTTAATAAGTGGAATTTCCCTTTATCCCTCTCTCCTAAGTTTCTTAAACCAAAGTTCCAATTTCCACTTCCTTGATAAAACCCAAATGAAACTATTATAAGTCAATTCTTCCCTTATTCATATGGGTTCAATATTTCCATCACATGAATGAATTCATTTTTTACTATTAGGCACTTTATTTAGAAAAAATTGAATCTTTCCCAACCATGTATGTGAAAAGCACTATGAAAAGTTACTTATTGAATATTTACAAATGGATTACTCACAAACTCAAAGCCTAATGCCTCAAATATTTATTATGGGATCCCAATTGATTATTTTACTCTATTTTTAAAGTAATTATATCAATTTATTTTGATTTGGATTCCTGATGTTTTATTTTTCATATAGGTAAAGTTACTTTGGATTAAGTTCAAAAATCTAGTGACCTCAAGTGTCAATTTTTATTCCACAAAGATATTTTCATTTACACTACTTCTCTTAGTTATAAGATAAAATTTCCATGAAAACATTAGTTAAATTCACTTATTAATCATCTATATCTTATAATTTTATAACCAATAACTTCCCTCTAATCTAGCATGGTATTTAAACTAGGAATGACAAAATTTCACACAAAGAAAATTTGAAAAAACATAATAAAAACTATACAAATGATCTATGTAGAGAATATAAAAACAAAATAGTTTTTCATTTTTTTCATTAATAAATTCACTATAAATATACTAAAAAAAGAAAAAATATTTTTTTCTATTTGATTATAGATTACATAAAAATTTTGAAAAATAATTTAAAAGCTAAACAGGTTAAGTTCAGTCCCTATAGCAACCCGAGCCTTTTACATATAAAATTTCATGATTTTAAACATAATTCATCATCAGAGTACAAGCCAAGGATTGTTAAGTCTAGTGTCTTGAAAGACTAGGTACATATAACACAAAACATGGGGCTAAAAAACACTTCTTTATTTAATCTCCATAATGAGATCCTAACTTCATTTGAGCCCTTACATCTGCATAGGGTACCCTGGGGAACACATGAACAAAGGGATGAGCTGAAAAGCCCAGTAAGGGAAAGAACATAAGGATACATCTCAAGCATATGAGTTAGGAGGCATGACATAATGATATCCAAAGCATGAAACTTATAAAATCATTTGATATAATAATGGGATCATATAAACATGGAATCATATAAATGTGGCAGAATCATAAAGCATTTCTTTAGTACGGGTCAAGACTAACTGCCAATCTCGTTTCCCATTTCAGTACAGGTCAAGGCTAACCGCCAATCCCGTTTCACATCGCATCTCATGAGACTTAACCTTACCCAATGCATTGAAGCGCTATCTGGGCGCACCCATATCAAAATATTCATGAATTTTCTTGCCACATAAATATTCTTACCACATATACAATCATACATAATCAACCATACACAAACATAAGGGTACCCATGAAAAGAATTGGGTACCACAATCATGACATCAATCATAACCAATGGGCGCATCATGAAATTGTCCATGTAAGAAAATAATTAGAAAATACATGGACGTTCATAGGTTAAAATAGGCATATATCATGGTAAGTGGTGTCAAACATAAGTAACAACATATGAGAAATGTATTTTAGACACATTGGCATTAAAACATTTTGTGCGGTTTTAAGGAAAATACTATAGAGATTTTAAAATAGTAAAGAAGACATTATTTTATATAAGACCAAAATTGAACCAAGAAGGTTTTCATAATAAAAATATATAATTTAAAAAGATATGGTTTCTTAAAAAATAAGATAGAGGGAACTTGAAATTGGGTAAAAGTTCGGGTAGTTCTTATAAAACAAGTGTACTTATTGGGAAGTATCGAAGAGAGATTCACTTATAGGAATGTATAACCACAAAAGAGAGTGAGAGGTGGATCTTGGAACATGAGTTTGGATCATATAAACATAATTTTTAAGTTATATATAAAATAAAATACAACATCCTTTTGGTAAAAAGAAATATAGAGAAACCCGAAGGAATAAAGGAAGTTTGGGTAGAATACATCATGGTTTATTGGCATGGTATCGTGTATAATTAAGAGGACTTAATGAGAGAGATAAGGGGTTTATAATCACTTATAAAACATTAGGTCAGTATGGTAAAGGTTTATAAATGTACCCCATCACTTGGTATTACACAAAAAGTCATAGCATAGAGAACAATCTTGATTAAGAGTAAAAAGGGGAGGATCCCTTACCTTAAGTTCGTTGGTGTTCTCCACTTGATATTAGTGACCTTAATAGTCAAATTAGGTTTATTAATAAATAGTTAAATAACCTTATATACATGTAAAATATTTTTTATAACCTTTTTAAGTTCATTCATACCCATTTTGATTGATTATAAGGTTCAATTTCATGGTTCAGGTCCATTTGTTTCCTTGGTTTTAATGATAAGTTCACTTGTATTTAGGTTCAGATAAAATGTAAGATGAAATTGGTTTTACAGAATTGATTTTATATAGAATTAGTGAAAATCTATAAGGTTACAAATTCATTTGGTTAATTGGAGTGAAAGAGAACCATGACATAAGACATTAATGATAAACGCTTGAATTAATTTTAGTGATTTTACCCATAATTAACTTGTTTTGTATTATTATTTGATATCATGAGTGTATAAGGATTCCAGAACCATAAATAGGATATATAAAATACATAATAATCTGGTTCAACCATAACATAAATGGTTTCATGACCAGAAACAAAGATGATAAAAGAAATTGAAAACACATTATCCACAATGTCGATCACGGACGGTGTTTTAATTTTAGAACGTGAGGGAGAGGAGAAGAAGCATGATGCTTGAATTTTTACATAAACATGATTAAAATCCAGAATATATTACATTATGGAGCTTTCATTCCTTTTAGATAAGGTAAGGGGAAGAGGGTATAAGAAAAGAAGGAAATTGAAAACAAAACACTTGAAAATGAAAGGGGGTCCTTACCCTTTTATCTCCTCTCTTTGAGGTCCCTCTTAAGGCCTTTGATTTTGGAATTTTGGTAAGACCAGAAGTCCTTGGACGTGGGGAAGGAGCTTGGGAGGATTTTTTTTCATAATTTGGGATAGTAACAAGGCTTGAGAGGTGTGTGAGAAAGAGGTAAGGAGAGGGGGTATTTATAGTGAGGGAGGGGAGGTTTTTTCCATTATTTTAAGTATAAGTTTATTATTTAAGGCCAAGACTATGAATAATTGAGAATTATAATCAAATATACTAAAATAATCAAGGATTATTCAGGATTATCATCTTACATCAGCCATACATCACCTATGATGCAGTATTTAGCATTTATTGTAATTTATCATATTTTACTATTCATCAAGAATTGAAGTATTTCAGAAAAATCCCAAAAATTCACCCTAACCATTTTTCAACGTGTAGAATCCAAAAATGAAGTCCATTTTTCAAAAATAATTTTCTAAATATGATTATTTTAATATTTAATTAAAATAATAATTTATTATCAAAACCAGTTTTAAAACACTCATTAACTTATTCCAAAATATAGGTATATTAAACTTCCAACTTGAATATTATTTTTATTCCACCACAGGTGAGGTTACTATTCATTAGGGTATATCACTATTAATAAGGGTACATTACTATTCATTAGGGTAGGTTAATATTCACCAAAAATTAATTTTTTCTTATCGGACTCCAAAAAACATCTTGAACACAACCGTGTATGTCAGATTTCCAAAATTCCAAACACAGAAGTGACAAACTTATGTTTAAAGGTCACTTGTCACTTACTAGATAATTATTATGTGATTTTATGGCATATTTATAAGAAGGAAATTTCCATTAAAAACATTGGTTCGTTACACTCCCTCTCACTAACTCAATATTTCCCCCATTAAGTTCAGTTAAAATTCAAATAAATTATAGTGTATAACCATTTATTAAAGGATAGAAACCACCTGTTTTTTATTTATCCAATAGGCTTGAGGTAATCTCTCCCTCGTGTTCAATTTTTAGATAGCCTGAGTTGATCTCATAGGTGTTTTCTACTTTGGGAAACCTACAAAAAACATAAAATACATAAGAAGTTTTATTTTAAATTAAGAAAATATAAAAAGAAAGAGAAGGGGGAAAGAATATTGATATATCCCTCCAAAGAGGGGATGTATTTAGACTATCCACAGCTGGATAGTCTCATGGATTATCCCTAGTCTATCAAAGGTAGTGGTTTATGTGATTAAAATCACCACATCCTCTTCCTTACATAATTTCTCGACTTCTCTACTTATTGAAGTAACACTTTGATAGAGTTCTTCATTTACACCCCTAAGTATTATGTGTATCTCATAATATAGGGGTGTAAGTATAATGTATATCAGTACTATTATATCCTCCTCTTTATCTAATGGAATCTCTAGTAATTCTACTTGGTCATGCTCAAATAAGGGTGATTTGGTAAATAATTCAAATTGAATAAAATCAAAACAAGTTGAATTCAGTTCAATATCCTCCCCCTCATAGGTAATATCTTGAACATATATTTCCTCATGAGAGACCACTGTGAATTATTTTTGTACTATGACTCTTTCCATTTGATATTCATAGTGATTTTGAGGGAGTATTTGATTCATCATAGTTCCCAAATCTTCTTATTCATCATCCACTTCTTATGTGACATTCTTTTTAAATTCTTTAGGAGAGGAATGTAGTAGTTTTTCAAATAACTCTTCATCTATATCTTCATATTCATAAACCTATGTATCCTTTTATTTAATTTATATCTTCATTATTTCTTATAAGGTTCTTGCCTCTAGTTATTCTTTAATTTCATCAAGGATGGGAATCTATTTAGAAAATTCTATTAAATAAAAACTAGGTAGATTAATAGATAATTAAACTTAAAAAAATTTAAAATGAAATGATTTCAATTCAGTGGTATTCCCCTCATCAATTTCAGCATGTAAGTCATTTTCCAAGTTAAATTCCACTTTTAAGTCTTCTCTTATGAATGGGGGAAGTAATAGAAATTCCATATTCTCTTCAAATATTATCTCATCATATTCTTCTTAATCCTCCAGGGACTGTAACAATCTTTTTGATCTCATGATTTCACTTACAATATAAGTGATATCAATAAACAATTAGGTTTCAAAAAAATTAGAGAAATAAATATTTTAATAAGAGTCTACCTCAATAGTTTAAACTTTTAATTCCTTCTCAAATAATAGGACCTTTGGGTAGATGTTTCTAATTTTAAATAGTGGTAGGTCTTCCTCTTATAAAATATATCCCTCCTCATCTTCAATATATTCTTAATAAAAGACCATTGGAACTAATTCCTTATCTTCTTGTTGTTTCCTTTACTTCATTAGTTATTAGAGAGTGGTGGTTATTAAAGTTTTCATTTCCCTCATCTCTCTCAATCATCTTCATGTTGTTTCTCCTTCACTTGAAGGTCCTTCAACATATATTAGTAGCTTGGAATCTCCTCTAGTATAAGCTCATATTCATTTTAATAGTGTGGGGGCATGTATTTTTATGGTAGTTGGGTATGTTTAGGTGGTCACTTTCATCTTCCCACCCATTGGTGTATACCAAAGGTTATATCTATTGTTTCTATTGAAAATTAACCTCCTCAGGATACTATGGAACTATAAACTGGGAAAAATTAGTGAATTGTTAAATAATTTCCACAAAATTATGTTTATCCTAGTTGTAGAAAATAAAGGAATCAAAAAACAAAAAAAAATCATAAAACACTAATTATATTCATGTTTAGATTTTGAAAATACAACCCAACTCCTCAGTAATGGTGCCAAGTTGATGGAAGGCCTATCATGAGGCCTCATCAAACAGAATGTGTACTACTCCAAATGTAGCTTTGTGCCTAACCAAGGTCGTCTCTCAAGTATTTGATCATAGGAGATTCATTATCATATCACTTATTTATATTTTTTTGTTTTCAATTCTGAAAGTAGTAAATAGAGATTTATTTTTTAAATTTTGATTTTATGAATGTAAAACAAAAGAAAATACAAACACCATGAAGTTAGGGAGAAAGGGATCAAATCTGAATTTAATCCATGGGTTCTTCATTATCCACAATGTCTTCATCCATTAATTGAATCAATTTCATTATATAATTTCTCTTCTCTATTTAAATTATGTAACTGAACATATATATAATAATAAATCCTAGTATAAATAAATTTTCACCTCCTTCATGGTGAAGAGATAAAGAACACTCTCAATCTAAGGGGTCCTCTATCTCTAAACCCAACTCTATCCAATAATTTCCATCCCCTAGTCCACATAGTTCCACTATTATACTGTATAGAAAAAGATAGGTAGGTAAATATGATTTGATATATTAAATAATGAATTGTCTCATTGAACAGATTATATGATCAACATTTATCCACTTCTCTCAAATTTACTTTCACATCAAGGATGAAATTAAAAAAATAAAGAATTACAAAATGGGGATTCTAAGTTCTTGTGTAATATACCCCAGGGACCTATCCCTTAAGTTAGTTCTCAATAATTATAGAGTTAAATAGATCATAGTACATCACAAAGTTTGATGGAAACTTTAAAAAATTAGGGGAGAGAATATAACAGCATAAAACTCACACTCTTATATTTAGTGCTAAAATCATAAACTTTACATTTATATATCAGATACTGATAATGTGACCCAATTTTTTTCATCTAAAACTTACAATATAAAAATGAAAAATTAGATCACTTGCAACCTTGAGGACCTTTTAGGTTTAGAGTTTTAGAGAAATAGGATAAACTCCTATATAAATGATTCACACAACTTTAAATAAATATTTCTCCCACTTTACCCAAATTTTCCTTTTCACATTAATACATCATTAAGACTAAAATAAAAATCCCATGTGTGTTAGAAATTAATTTTAATATAGATGCATGTAATGCGCAAACACACTACTTTAACCCTAATAGCCAACAATATTTTTACTCTTTAGGGGTTAATATGTTCATTATAAAAGATAAATCGGTCCATGAATGGACCATATTTGATATTTATTAACATTTAAAAATCACTTATATGAAAATATTATTTTTATTAATTTTAAATCATTTAATAAAATATAATTTATTATAAAATAACATTATTGTCAATTTTGAAATTAGTTATTTAATTAAAATTTAAAAATATCAAGACAAAGATGGTATTTGAATATATTGATTTCACACATGTGTAACATGATATATTCATATACAAAATTAATAGACAATAATTAATTCAATTTACTTCACTTTTAATATTTTTAGTCTTATTTATTTTAGTGAATTGTTAACTAAATAATTACTACATTGGAATTTCTAAACCATTATAAGTAATTATTTCATACCTAAAAATTAATGATAAATTATAATTATAAAAAATCTTTTGGATTTAAAAAGGATATATATAACCTAACATATGTTTTTTCCCTATCCCAAGTACTTATATAAATTAAAAGGAAAAAAAGGGTTCCTTTTTCTATTTTTCTTTACTTAACTTATTATATGGGTCACTTTCATGGACTAGTGACCCAAAAACTCATAAAAAACTATCCTAAGTTCATAATTGTTTGAAGGTACTGGGCACGCAGAAGAAACCCCAAAACTAGGGATTTTAAAAAAAACACTGATGATCAATATGAGATCGTCGTCGTCGGTGAAACACTACTCTATTACCATCCAAGGATCACACGTGATCAATTTTAAGCACAAAATAATAAACCATAAATACCTAGTTAGATCTGAAGTTGTGCTCGACATCTTCTTATTGCTGGAAATCACTACTTGAATAATCTGAATTTGAATTCATCAATATCATCCACACACACTTCAAAAATCTATGGGAGCATCGTTCATCGAATTTTGGTTGCTAGCATGGAAATCTGACGACGCCTTTGATGCTCCGACGATTACCACATCACCGTTCTTTCAATGCATGAGGTAGAGCTTGATTAGTTCACCTAGATCTAGTGCTCCTCTCTGTAGAAATAGGGAGTGATAAAGAGAGAGATAGGCTCTCACCATTGAGTAGTTAATAGTATTTGGTGATATACTTTTTCTTATATTTATAATGAATCAATAAATACCCAAAATGAACTCCTGATAATAGAATATTTATTTCTCACTAAATAAATTATATATTATGATTACTGTACTGAATCATAAATATCATGAATATTTTTTGTCACTTTATTGTAATATAATAAATATATTATGTGATAAAACTCGATCCATTCACTCGACTCATCGTTCCCACAAATATTATAGAAACTTTGAATGTTTCAAAATAATATTCATTCAAAAAATATTTTCCATGTATTTAATTTAAAACTTGTAAATACATATAATAAATAAATTCAATGACAATTATTCTTAACTTGAATAATATGAATCTATTTATTCCTTTTGTAATCGTATATCCTTGGACAAAACTTGGACCCCAGTAGTGAGGCCCACCATGTCCAAAACACATATTCACTATAATAGGGTAGAATTTTGAATACGCTATTGTGTGTGACCCTCTAAGACCTTATCTCGATAGCAGTGAATAATATTCAAAGACTAAGAGAGAGATCTAGAAACTCATCATAACCCCTAAAGAGATAAGGATAGTCATAGTAATGACAGCCAACCTACAAACATGAATTGTGTAATATAATCTATTTGTCTTACATATCTCATAAATAAAAATTCACACTTTTATCGTCATCTTTTTCGTGATTTATTATTTGTTGATATAACTGGATAGATTTACCCTCAACTACCATGGCCCTGGATTTATGAAGGTATTACCATCCTAATCAACCAATCTCTAGATATATTACTTCTTTAAGCTATAAGTGACAAATCCTTTCTTAACCATTCAACCAATATCATACTACCAATGACTCACCCAACACAAGCTACCTCACCATAGTTTCATTATCATGGTTTTATCCTTGAATAAAAGTATGTGATCAAATGGAACACACTATTAATGATCTCAAGTCAAGAGGCCAATACACGTGTTCATAGATAAGAACTACCAATGACACCAAAAACATGTGGTGTTCCTATTGTTAGGTTTGTCCTTATGATATCACTACTAGATATCACTGAGTAAAAACTTCATGAGAAGAAGTCTCAATTATAATGAGACCCTAGCACCTAATAGTAAAACATTTACTATATCCAATCAGTAATATGTATCTAGTCCATATTACCTTTATTTAAGATTAATTTCATAGTATCTATAGGTTCTCATTATAGCCTAGGATCTGCTATAACCTTTTGATATGACTATTAATCTATGGAAATTATCATTAAATATTGGATACATAAATATTTTCAATATAATCGTAACAATACATCATGTATATCTAACTGTATACATTATATGGTAATCAAAATTAATGTTCAAGTTGGGTTTAGGGAACCCACTATTAAAACACTCCAACTTTCACTAGATCCAACTTTCTAACCAAACTTGTTATCTCTCACATGATTAAAATAATTTTTCTGCTGATTCATGGCTTTAGTTACTGGTTCTACCGCGATTCTGCCGCATGGCTATTTTGATACATGTGACTTCACCTCCTTGAGTACAACTTCTCAAGAGATGATATCCCTAAGTATATCCCTTTTTTCCACTATCATAACTTAAAATCTTGGCTAGTAAAAATATCATAATTTACATTATTATATTACTTTACATATTAGGAGTGATTCCAAGAACTGGAAAAAATCATTTCATTTAATTGCTTCTTAATTGCCTCAGAAGTTGAAAAGTACTTAGTATTTATAGGTATGGATACCACTGGAATTTATGAGCTTGTCTCGCTCATCACCTTACCCCAACTACGATACTAGATCAAATTGATCCAAAGGAAGACTATTTTGTGTCCCTATGAAAACTAGTATCCTTTATTATCCACTTACCAGGTACATATCATTTATACTTTCTCAAGTACAAATAGATAGTTTGGACTACTTACCTTACAATTCTCCTGGATATAACTAATATTTTCCTACCATAAAGTATATATTGTAAGTATCAATTATTGTACATATCATTCCATACATGATTTATCCATCGCTTAAATGTATGGATGTTGACTCACCACGTTAATCTACTCATATGTCTTGAACATTTCATCTTGGAGAGATTTATTTCATGTGACATTAGTAACAATTCTCTATTAAATTGTTCCAGCTTGTATTTTTCAATACCATGTCACTATATGGATGATTGACTAGGTCTAATAAGACTTTATATCTAACTTACTAGATTTTATTCCCTGTAACTTTGGTTTCTACTTTAATTCAATAACTGGAGAATTACTTTCATCCCAGTCTTATCTATCTATAATACAAATATCTTTTTACATGTGTTTTCAAACATATTTTACTTAAAAAAATGGCACTCCCACTTACCTATGATAAAAATATGGAAAACATTTATTCCAAATGAATATTATATGATCTAATTGTTTAATTCAATCCTAAAATAGATTTCAGTAACTTTTAACCTATATTAGAATTCTATAATGTGACCATCCCTTTCTGGTTGCATCATATAAAAACCTTCCATGATTGGTGATCCTGACATCCAATTATAAATATAATGATCATGGAAATTAGCTATAATGAGTAAATTTATAATGGATTTAGGCACAATGACTTGGTATAACCAATAAATCCTTATTGGTACTATTCCAATACCATCCATGTATAATATCATTTGAATAACCACCTGGGTATTCAAAATAATAATCCCATTTGAATTTTGATACATGTAATCCATTATTGAATTTTAATTAATATTGTAAATCTTAGATAATGTCCATATACTGCTTACTTTTATGAATTTATTATTCATAATTAATAATGGATCATTTTCTGTGATGAATATAAAACCATAGCTATGGTTTTAACCTTCCTACGCAGTATGTGTCTCTGGAATATTCATGTTCCACATGCACTTGTGGAACTAGTTCCTATGACAACCATATGTTCATCTCTGACATTGACTGAAACCAAGTCAATATTGCTCCCGCTGTCTCTAATAGAGATGTGCACCCTTATATATAAATGTATTATATCACTTGACTACCATTTTTCTATCTTATGGATTTATGTAATGTCCTAAGAAACTGTTAGGATAATTACTAAGATGCACAATGTGTTTATCTTGATGTAAGTTTGTTTACATCCTAACAAACTCTTTGCATCCAAACGCATGTAATTATGATATAATGGATTTCATCATAATATGAATCATATGATATCCATTTTTCACTATATTTGGAATATGGTTGTGGGATATTGCCATTATTTTTTAATCATGTCATGAAATATAATGGAAGTTTCTATAAGTTGCAACATTGATACTACTTACATCATAACTCTGGTGTATAAAATATGTGTTTAGGAATTGATCCATGCTATATTATGTTGATCAATGTTAACATGTAAAACTTCATCATTGATCCTTCTTATTAACATCAATGTCGTGATGTAGGTAATGGGTGTTTAGGAATTACTCCATGCTACGTTATATTAATTGATGATTGCTTGGTCAATATATTCTTCATCATTCTAGCATGAAGAAACTCATATCTTGTGACCATGAAAATAGAACACTTCATTTTCATATTCCTTAATTAATTAAAGTAATCTTATGAAGTATATTTACCACTAGCTTACCCTTAGAATAGTTTACACTCTCTTGATGAACTAATTCTGAAATCTTTGTGGCATGCCTTTATTTCTAAAGGTTTCTTTGTCCAAAACTAAGTATACACATCAATAATACCTAAGGTTTTTATCTCAACTGAATCTAAATACCATACTAAGTATATCCTGGATTTCCACTTTAGTTTTTATTGACAAAGAATTATCTTTCCATAACTGGGTAAATAATTATTACATTTATATTCATCGGGTATTGCTTATGATTCATGTATCACTAAACTATTGGATGAGTATAAAACACCAAAAACAATATTAATTTATAAACCTATAATAATGTCTACTTGTTTCCAAAGGACATGCTAGATAAATGTTTTTTTATACTCAATAATAGTTTTACAAGAATCATTCACTTGGAAATATATAAGTCATGTACTTCTCACAACTAACTTGGGAATCACCCTTTCTCAACCGCTTAGAGAATACACCTTACTTCTAGTAATGTTTCTATACTTACTTGGTTACTATATATAAATACACATATGTGATAGGAATATTGTATTGAATACCCAATAAGTAAAATTGAAACATTTAATTGATTAATATACATGAAGAAGAAATGGTAACTTGTTTCTTTAATTCAGTTTATTGTGATTAAACTTCCATAGTTTTATTTCATAATATGAAAAGAAAATAACCTCCTATTAATACCTCTTTCTTTGAAGGATGTTGTGAAAGTTCCCTTGGAATGCCACTTTCCATTGGCCTTTTCTCATTGTCTTTCAATTTGTTCTCTATAAGAACTAAATATTAATCTATCTTTTATATTCTTATTTACTTTACTAACCTTACCAATATAGGTAACCAATTATTTTCTCCATAAAATTAATTTTTTAACCTAAAATGAGACTGGAGTAAATGGGTGAACATGATATGATAAAGGGATCCATTAAAAGATCATGATCCATATTTCAATTTACATGTGTCTAATGTAATCATCACCTTATTCATACCTTGATTTAATTTCTCCTCACAAAATTCTCAGATATGAGACTTCATGTTATATCACTTATGCTCTGATGTGGTGACTACAACTAGAATCGAACATTGATGATAACATTATGAAATAACCATCATATGATACATACAGGAGTCTACTGTAATAATTTTTAAATGACCTCACTTCCTAAGGTGTCTTAGCAAGTATTGGGGACACTAGAACCTAGAATTTTCGATATCGTAGTATTTTGCAAAAGCACATGTACTACTCTTGAAAACTCATGCCAATTTGGACACTTACTTTTTCAATTATTTATCACAATGTATTTGTGGTATAAATTTCCATTTTCTACAAAAATAAAATTTTAGTAGATTAGTACTTTTTATCTTGGTTACCGATTTAGAAATTTTTATTAATTAATTAAATCATTAAATGTATCCCACTATTTTATCAAATTCTAGGAACCCATTGTACTAGAATCAGAATACTTTGTATCTTGAGTATTATAGTATCAAGGATACCTGAACCTCCCCTCATTGTCTACAAGTTTTGGATACGACACTACTCGGAGGGTTCAAGGTAGGTGTTTGACTAACCAACCACATTAACTCATAGTTCCTTGATCTATTTAGTGAAGTACCAGCTTCTAAAATCATAACTTGATTTACTCAAAACTTTCCTCTAAAATGGCACCAAGTTAGCTTTGTATAATCATTACTACTACTTTAGTTAAGTAAACCCACCACTCTCATAAGGACTCCCCATTAGTAAGAGGCACCCTAAACTTTGGATGATGATCACCACGAACACCTAGTTTTGTTCAAATTCAAATGATGAAAGGCATTTATGACTTAATATTTCTTTGAGGATTTTATTTTGTTTTTATGTGATGAAAGGAAATCGCTTTCTATTTGATAAGCATGTTATATGTGATTTCACTCACAACTGACTATGCAATAGAGAGAAAGATATTTATTATATCACATGTTCATTTTATCTGTTCATGCTTGTTTATTATTCTATGTGATCACATGTAAACTACAAATTCACAAAATAATAAACCATGAAAAAATAAAATTATGATGTGATCATGATTAAATACTAATGGTTGATCCATTAAGTGAATAATGGATCAACCAAGACCCTAGGGGTAAATACCTTGAACTGCATCACTTGTGACTCGAGTTTCAACAACTTCCCATCCAATGCATCAAGTTCATGTCTAGTGTTTCGGCACAACTCGGCATGAAGTACTTCTCTACTCATATCATCATTAAACAACAATACTCACACACAAGTGAGGGGGTCTTAGGGTATAAATTAAAACTCAATAAATAGACACACATTACCTTATATATATAATGACACAGATGGATCACATATTTCTATAAAATAAAAAAATTGTGAAAAACCACCATTACAATAATTACATAATAAAATTAACAATCACTAGACATGCATTGGTCGGTCTTAGGCTCGTGATTAGTTGATACACATTAAAATCTTGTATATAAAATAAATGCAGAAATAAAATTAAAATTGAATTAAATTATACTCAAGAGAAAATATATTGAATTAAAAATTCACTCTTATTTTTAATTCAACAATTCTCATCATTTGGTCCCATTAATTAATATAATTTTAAAACCAACAATTATATTAATTAATTAATTTAATTTAACACCTAAATTAAATTAATTTAAGCCGTAGAATTAAAATTAATTTTAAACCAAAAATTAGTATTTAATTAATTTAATTTAAAACCAAAATTAAATTAATTAATTTAATTAATTTTTTATTAAATAAAATTAATCAGGCCTCAAAAATACAAGCAGGGCCCTACGGGTCTGGCCGAACCCACATAGGCCCATTTTGGGCTATACAGACCCTGTGTAGGGGAGTTTTGGGACAGGCAGGCCTGTCAAGACCCGTTCTAGGATAGGTGGACCCACCTCAACCTATTTGAGGGTGGACCTAGTCTAACATAAAACTAAAAGGGGTTACCTTAGGGTGAAAGGGGCACAGTTCATTTGTGGTATTGTGTCATGGTAACAGATGTTTATGGGTTCGGCCCGGCAAGATCCTAGCAGCTTGGCCTCAGATGAGTGGGTCAGCATGGTGGAACCTCGCATGGGTGGCTTGCTGCAAGTGAGGATGTGCTACTCCTGGGACCATGTTAGATCGTAGTGGGGAGCATGCCGCTTAAGGGAGGGTCGACCGTGGTGGTTAGTAAAATTGGCCCGGGTTCCCTCATTGGGACAGCAGTGGCCATTCCAGTGGCTGAAGAGGGCAAGATCTGGACATCTTAGACCCGGTGGAAGGTGGTGGTGTGAAGAGGTGCCATAGTGGAGGCCGGAAGTGCCTGATTTGAGTCATGAGGAGAAAATACTAGCTAGATCAAGGGTGAATGGTGGTTGTGAGTTCTTCCAGAAGAGGAGGCACAACTTTCAAAGGTGGTGGTTTTTCAGGGAGTCTCTAGTGTGCTTCTTGGTTAGGCACAAGGTAGGAGACAAAGCAGTGGGAGGCCAAATCTAGGATAGAGTGTTGACTTCTTCTCTGTGGTGAGCATAGGGATGAGATAGGGGGTGGTCTGAAAGGGGTGAACCACCCTGGTTAAAACAATTTTTTCTTTGTTTTTTTTTGTTTTATTGCTAACCTAAAATCTAGCCATTTTCAAAATTCCTCCCCACCCCCTTTTGTTGTTTTGTCCAATTATTAGCCCAAGAAACACTCATCACCCCCATTTTAATTTTTAAAACTTTAATTTTTTCTAAATCCAATAATTTAGGTTAGAAAAATAACATTATTATTATAATAAAATTATAATAATAATAATAATTGTTGCAAATCATGTAGTAAAACAAAACCCATCCAGAAATAACGATTCCAATGAATGAGAGTCTAGCTGATCTTCCACTTCACCGATGATTACCTCCACCGGTTATGTATTAAGGTTATAAGATTATATATATATATATATATATATATATATTAAGATTATAGATTCTTTGAAATTAACCCATAAAAAGAGCATACTCAATTCTTATTAAAAACTTCAGATGACCACAGACTGATCATCCAAGGTCGGATTGAAAATTTTTCTATGGAGTTCAGACCGTAACGATTCCCTATATTAAATTTAATGAAAATTTAATTTTTTATATGGCTTAAAATCTTCACGTGACACTTTTATACCAATTGAAGATACTCAGCATGCAGTAAAAGCCCCAAAACTAGAGATTTTAAAACTTTTCCACTGAAGATCGGCATGAGCTCATCATCATCAGTGAAACGCTGCCAGATTATCATCCTAGGATCACATGTGAGGAATTTTAAGCACAAAATGTTAAACCATAAATACCAAGTTAGATATGAATTCGTGCTCTACATCTTCTTATCGTCAGTGATCACTGGTTGAATAATATGAATTTAAATTCCTCTAGATCATCCAAATGTGATTTAAAAATCTATGGGAGAGTAATTAGTTGAATTCTAGGTGTTAGCACAGAGATCTGATGACGTATTCGATGCTCTGAAAATCATCACATCGTCATTCTTACGATTCATTAATTAGGGAGAGCTTAATCTATTCACCTGGATCCAATACTTCTCTCTCTAGAAAGCGGGGGAGAGAATAAGAGAGAGAGTCTCTCACCATTGAGTAGTGAATAGTATTTTATGAGAGCTCTCTTTCTTCTATTTATAGTGAATAAATAAATATCTAAAATAAACTCCTGATAACTGAATATTTATTTCTCACTAAATAAATGATATATTATGATTACTGTATTGAATCATAAATATAATTTATATTTTTATCACTTTCTTGTAATATAATAAATATATTATGTGATAAAACCTGATCCATTAACTCAACGCGTCATTCCCACAAATATTAAATGAACTTTGAATATTTTAAACTAATATTCATTCAAATGATATTTTCCATGTATTTACTTTAAAACTTATAAATACATATAATAAATAAATTCAATTCCAATTATTCTTAACTTGAATAATATGAATTTATTTATTCCCTTAGTGATTTTATATCCTTGGAAAAAACCCAGAACCCAATGGTGGGGCCCATTATTTCCAAAACTCTTATTCACCATAATTGGGAAGACTTTTGAATAGGCTATTTTTTGTGACCCTCTCAGCCCTTAACTCGATAGTAGTGAATAATATTCACAGATCAAGAGCAGGATCTAGAAACCCATCATGACCCCTGAAAAAATAAGGATACTCTTAGTAATAAAAACCAACCTACGAACACACATTGTGTAATATAATCTCTTTGTATTTAGATATCTCATAAATCAGGATGCACACACGTTCCATCATTCTTTTCTTTCTTTATTATTTGTTGATATAACTGGATGGATTTACCCTCAACTACTGTGGCCATAAATTTATGAAGGTACTACTATCCTGATCAAAAAGTCTTGATATATATTACTTCCTTAACCTAGAGGTGAAAAATACTTTCTGGACTATTCAACCAATGTCATTCCACTAATGATGCACCCAACACAAGCTACCTCTCCATGGTTTTATTATTATGTTTTTTCCTTGCATCAAAGTACATGATCAAATGGAACACATTGGTAATGATCTCAAGTCAGGAGACCAATACACATGTTCGTAGATAGGAATTACCAATGACACCCAAAACATGTTGTGTTCCTATTGGAAGTTATGTCCTCATGATCTCACTACTACAAATTGCCAAGTGTGAACTTCAAGAGAATAATTCTCTATGCTTATGATTCCCCAGCACCTAATAGTTAAACATATACAGTGTCCAGTCAGTAAGATGTATCTCAACCATAGGAACTTTTCTTAAGATCAATTTCATAGTATCTCTAGGTTCTCATTTTCACATGGGATCTTCTATAACCTTTTGACACGATAATTAATCTATGGACATTACCATTAAATAGTGGACGTAGAAATATCTACATTATAATGGTTAGAATACATCGTGTATATATAATTGTATACATGATATGGTAATAAAAAGTACTATTCAAGTTAGGTATAGCTCACCCACTATTACAATAGGGTCGACATATGTCCATACAATAGGTTTTTGAAAATTTTCAAGTTCATTTTTTCCCTTAAATTTAAAGTTTAATCCCCTAATAAAGTGGTTTTTACCTTAATCATTGTAATTAAATTAAACTATTTTCACCAACCAATTTGGTCAAAAATTAAGTAGGAATTATTACAAATTATAAATTATGATGATTCCAAATATGAAATTTATTTTTTAAAATTCAATTCACATAATTTTAAATTTTTTATTTAATATTAATCTTGTAGATTCAACGAGACAACAGGTTTTTAAGAAGAGTATTTTTTATGAAAAGATGATTCTATATTAACTCAATGACTAATAATAATCATTTTAGGAAACTAAATTAATATTTACTGATATTTAATATATAAATTTCATTCAAAACATTTATCATTATATATTTTATTAATTAAATAAAAATGAGAAACATTATTCATTTTAAAACAGTTTTTAGATAAATCCGTTTTTAAACCCAAAGACAAAATTATACAAAAAAATATAAAGTTGATTAAAAAATAATTAAATATAACTAAATAATACTTAGGTTACTTTAAAACATATTAAAAACAAATTAGTACTTTTAAATTAATTAATTTATTGAAAAAATACTTTTTACAAAAAACAGTATTTTCACTATTCACTGAAAAATCAATATTTTTTGAAAAATACCAAAAGTTTACCCAAAGTAAATTTTGATATTATAATTCTTGAAAAAATTAAATTTTATCTAATTCATTTTATAAATGTTACTAAAATTTATTAGAATATTTTTTTCTTGAAAAGCAATAAAAATCATTTTTGAATAAAACGTATTTTTGAATAATAAAATCACTTTACTAAAAAAATGATTAATTATTTACTAAAAATTTATCTATAATTTATATTTAGTGAGATGTTTATATATATTTATATATTTCATAAATTAGTTAATATTATTCATACCCTTCAATTTAATGACTAGGTTATAATGGTAATATATAGCATGGGTTGTTTAAGTTAGTTGTTGTGTATTGAATAAGATATCGAATATAAAAATATCCCGGTTGCGTGAAACACAAGATAAAATGAGTATTGTGTATAAAAAAACATAAATTCAATATTTTGTTTCCTTTACACTATCAAATATAATTTTCTTTTTTTAAAATCTTGTGGAGTTACATCCCCCCCCCCCTTAATAAATTGTATCCTCACATCTTGAACTTTATCTCAATAATCAAAGGATGGATATTTGAAAATATTTTAGTTGTAAACCCACATCTTAAAAAGGGTTAATAAAAATCAGCTTAATAACATAGAAAGGGAATTACAGAGGTCATATGGAATAACACATAACTAGGTTTCCAAATGAGAGAACATTTGTGGGAATATGGTAAATGTGTAACTAATTATATAGAGTGATTGAGTTCATTAATCACAAGAATATGAATGATCAATGGAAAGTTAAGGGACTCAAAACCATAAATCTGTGATGCTTGAAAAGACCATTAGTTCATCATAATTAAAGGTAATAGGACAATACTTATAGCATCCCATCTTTTTATAACATAACTTTCATTTCATTACACGGAACTGAGGATCTTTAAGGTTTAGTGTCTTGGAAAAAAGGAACATAATACATGAAAAGAACATAAAACATTCTTCTTAAACACTTGAAAGGATTCTCCTTAAGTTCATCCTAGGTTCATTACTGCATATCATAACCTGGGGACATACATCAAAAGAAAGGGTGAGCAGAAGGCCCAGTAAGGGAAACAAGACAAACATTTTACATGTGAACTTGAGATACTTCAATAAGGACATGAAAAGAACTTTAAGGAATGAGAAAGAAATCATGAGATACATCATAATAAAAATAAAATTTTTCATAACTTGAAGATGTGGCTGCAACATTCAATATTGAAAATCATTTCGTTTCACCAAGGTCCATCCCCAAGGTGTCATTAAAAATTACCAAGGTTATTCACCAAGGTATCAGTCTAAAAAGTCATCTCTAGAGATTAAGTCTTTACCCAATGCATTGGAGCGCTATATGGGCGCACCCTTGACATGTATTTATTATCATGTGAGCCACATATATCATCATAAATCATTTCATAAACAACCCATATAGCATAAAATAATGGGTTTCATTTCATAATCATAACGTTTTAAAAACTGCTTTAAAGACATGATCTTTATGTCACTTAAAACCCACGGAAAGGGAAAGCGGGTTTCATGTATGTAAATCCCAGAATTTAAAATAGAACATTTTGGTATATATGTGAATACCCATATAGAAGAGAGAGATTTTATTATTCACTTAATAAAATAAAAGAACTTTATAAAAAGAGAGAGACATTTTGAGACGAAAATTCTGCAGCATAACGGCTATGTTACAGGGTTTTAGAAAACATTGAAAAGAGAGGGGACATGGGTCAAACATTAATAAATGACACATAAAACAGTAGAGGGGAAGAATATAAGGTATTTAAGAACATCGTAATGAAATTTAAAAATATACCATATGAAATGAAGAACATGAAAGGAAGACAAAAATAAGATTTCTCTTATGAAAATTCAGCAGCCTAACGGCCTCACTTAAACTACAAAAAAATGAATTGACGAGATCAAAGTAGGTCTCTCATAATATGAACATAAAAGATAAGTATGGTACATATAGATATCATACCCCAACATAATAAAAATTAACTTGAAATTCTTGACATGAAAGTAGAATTTCAAAACGAGAAGGGTGAAAGAACCACTTAAAAATTCGGCAGCCTAACGGCGCCACTTAAAACTTCAAAATACTAAATTGAAGAGATCAAATGGGGTCTCTCATCATATGGTAATAAAATATCATTATGATAGATATAGATATCATATCCCAACATGATAAAAAGGAACTTGAAAGACTTGACAAAAAAATAGAACTTTAAATTGAGAAGGGTGAAAGAATCCGTTACAAAAATTTCGGCAGCCTAACGACGCCACTTAAACTTTCATAAAATGAAATGATGAGAGTAAGAGGGGGTCTCTAATCATATGAACATAAAAAGGACAGTATAATGAATATAAAACAACTTCCTCCAACATAAGAACATGGAGCATAAAATAAATGACTTAAAAGAGAGCATTTGAAAAGAAAGAGAGAGTTTGGATCCCTTACCTTAAAACGTAACTCTTAAAACTCAAAGGTTGGGACCTTGAGGGCTTGGGGGAACCTTGGGAGGACTCCTTGGGAGGTAATGAGACCAGAACTTCGTTGAGGGAGAGTGGGGAGTCGAATGGATGAGAGGATGGCTTGGTATTTATAGGGAAAGTGAGGGGACAAGGCATTAATGGCCAAGGGACACCTCATTAGTGGTTTTGGAAAAACCATGGGCTTGCCCATGGTATTTGCCCATGATATTGGCCACTTGGGACACCTCATACCTTATCTTACTATTCATAAGTCGACCATATTGATTACATACTTAATACATCATTTAATGATGTCATTAAACACCCATAACTTAAAAACTGTATTTTCACTATTCATTGAAAATTCAACTTTCTCAGAATAATCCCAAAATTTCACCTTAACCAAATATCAATGCTCTGATTTCGAAAATGAAATCCATTTTATAAAAATAATCTTCTAAATATTTTTAATTAAATTTTCAATTAAAAAACACTATTCATCGAAAATTCATTTTTTCAGAAAAATCCCCAAAAATTACCTTAATATAATATCGATGCTCTGAGTTCAAAAATGAAGTCCATTTTATAAAAATAATTTTCTAAATATTTTTAATTAAATTTTTAATTAAAAACACTATTCATCCAAAAAAACTAATACTTGAATAATAATTTATGAAACCGTTATTTAACCATTTTATTGAATCACATTACTTAATCAAAGTGCCTAGCTTATTTTAATACTTTAATTAAGTGAGATTACTAATCCATTTGGTCACATTACTAATCCTAAGCATAAAATCACTATTCATAATTTACTATTCATCAAAAATTAAGTTGATCTTATTAGACTCTAAATTTTGTACTGAACATAATTGTAGAAGACAATTTTTCGAAAATCATTACACATTTTTAATTATTTAAGGTTTACATGAATATTTTTAAAATATCCTTTTTCTAAAATTCAACAAAAATATGCATACTATATTTATCCGGTCATTTGAAAATTCATAAACTTCATCATAAGAAGAAATCAAAATTTTTATTTAAAACAAAGGGTTACACAAGGAAGTTACGGTCTCCTTACATAGCCCCTTATCACACCAGCATAGGACCTAAGTGTGAGGTGTGCTAAGGTGAGAGAATCCGAGGGAGGCTCGGCCAACATCGCATGAGTAGTAATTTCTATCAGTTTGAACTTCTCGCGAAGGCGATCCCGTTCTAGCTTCACATGATGAAGTTCAGCTTGGGTTTGGTCCAGAGCAAAGCCCAATGGTGCTACCTCCTTCCCAAGTTCTGTTAGATGGGCTTCGATCGGTCCAAGACTACTGGATGAGGCCATCGAATCTTCTTTCTATATTAATTAACCAAGATTACTTGTATTTAGAGTCAAAAATCGAAATGTTTAGTTTTTAGCGGTCATATTGACCAATGGTCATATAACAGTCAAAACCCAACGGTCTCATTTTAATTATACTCATGTCATCAAATGAAATAGTTTTGTTGAGTATAAAAAAAATAGAATAACACACAAAATTAGGAAATAAGATTTATTCAAAATTTCGGGTCATTACAATCTTCCCCCCTTAAGAAATTGCATCCTCACAATTTTTAAAATTGGGTTTTGAAATTTCATTGAAAGTCCCACATCAAAAAAGGAGTTAGTAAAAATATTACTTTAAAAGAAAGAAAGGGAAGTACAAAGGTCACTCGAGTTAACCCACACTAGGATTCCATGTAGGAAAACATGGACATGGAGGAGAAAACAAAGGGTCAAGTTCTGAGGGAGAGTGATAGAAAACATGATTAGGAGAAAGTTAACCATAAGAAAATCCGAAACTTATGATGTGTGTAAACGGTATTTGATTACCCAGTAGGAAACGTAAACCAACAACGTTTTTGTTTTACGTTCCTTTTCATAATTTTGAGAAATTCATTTACTACATAGAAAAAAACATAAGAAAATATACCTACCTTCATGTAGAGTTTCATCCATTAATAAGTTTCTACCAAAACTAATCTTTTCTCCAAACGATGAGCATTCAAAACTACTTGGTCTCATCAAAACACAAGAATCATCTTCTAGAGAATCACATAATCCAAAAAATATTAACTATCTATTTCTTCTATCTTTAAACATTATCCCAAAAACAGAAAGGGTTAGGTAAAACAACTCTTTAAAAAGAAAGAATCCCATAGGGATAGAAACTACTTTTAAATCTTCAAAGTTCCATGGTACTACTCAAAGTTCATCATAGACCATTCCATAAATAACGGTTCTTAAAATTCCTCAAAATAAACCAAACTAATATTGAAACCCAAATACAAGAAGGATTTGATAACATAGTCTTCGAAAATAAACTTCATTGTTCATCTCCAAACAACATCAACCACTCCTAACATATTATAACAAAAGTAGCTAACCTAAACATATTTTACCCAAGATAGGTTAATCATTCCCATAAGTAACCTAAATTACTATAAGTCCACCTTAAATTCATCTATTCTTCAAAATATAAGTCAACCTTACTCTTCAATGAAAATACTGTAGTAATCTATTTACCTCGATCATACAGGGTCCCCAAAATAGTGAATGTCTTACAAAATAATAATCATCTTTTAATCCCCTAATCATCTCTGTCATATTAATATGGCAATCATCACATTTCCTATCACATTGGTTTTTGGGACATGTTCTTCCATTTCCCGCCATTAACTACGAAAACAAAGTACAATTAGGGGCTTGAATACTTATCCAATAATCATGAAAAGGAACTTAAAGCATATAAGGATAACTTTTAGAAGAAAAGTATACCCTAACTTGTGATCCCCTAGGTTCCCATCAAGGTTATCCATGATCATATATTCTTATGTGAATATTTATTTTATTTTATCTTTGTTCCTTTAATAATGGTTCATACTAAGCTTATGAATTTACCAAAGCATATCCCCCGGGAGTGTCGTAACCAAGAGTGCAGCAAGGCCCGTTGTCGTGTACCAGTTCCCGTTCGAGTCTAGCTCAAAGCGGTGTTTTCGGGTTTTACCCCTATGTACATCTGTGCCAGAGCCACCTCTACCTGCTCGTATCCAGATAGGGATGTATTTTCTTGGCAACCCCTTACTCAATATTCACCAAAATACCAGGAATATTTTCTATATTTAAACTTTTCTATAGGGTTCTTCCTAGAGTTTTCATATCCTAATTTCCACAAATAACTAAACCATCCTTTGATACCAACTATAGCATCTCGTCTTTTTATAACATAACTTTCATTTCATTATACGGAACTGAGGATCTTTAAGGTTTAGTGTCTTGGAAACAAGGAACATAATACATGAAAAGAACATAAAACATTCTTCTTAAACACTTGAAAGGCTTCTCATTAAGTTAATCCTAGGTTCATTACTGCATCTCATAACCTGGGGACATACATCAAAAGAAAGGGTGAGTAGAAGGCCCAGTAAGGGAAACAAGACAAACATTTTACATGTGAACTTGAGATACTTCAATAAGGACATGAAAAGAACTTTAAGGCATGAGAAAGAAATCATGAGATAAATCATAATAAAAATAACATTTTTCATAACTTGAAGATGTGGCTGAAACATTCAATATTGAAAATAATTTTGTTTCACCAAGGTCCATCCCCAAGGTGTCATTAAAAATTACCAAGGTTATTCACCAAGGTATCAGTCTAAAAAGTCATCTCTAGAGATTAAGTCTTTACCCAATGCATTGGAGCGCTATCTGGGCGCACCCTTGACATGTCTTTATTATCATGTGAGCCAAATATATCATCATAAATCATTTCATAAACAACTCATATAGCATAAAATAATGGGTTTCATTTCATAATCATAACGTTTTAAAAACTGCTTTAAAGACATGATCTTTATGTCACTTAAAACCCACGGAAAGGGAAAGCGGGTTTCATGTATGTAAATCCCAGAATTTAAAATAGAAAATTTTGGTATATATGTGAATACCCATATAGAAGATATATATTTGAGTATTCAATTAATAAAATAAAATTACTTTAGAAAAAGAGAGACATTTTGAGACGAAAATTCTGCAGCATAACGGCTATGTTACAGGGTTTTAGAAAACATTGAAAAGAGAGGGGACATGGGTCAAACATTCATAAATGACCCATAAAACAGTATAGGGGAAGAATATAAGGGATTTAAGAACATGGTAATGAAATTTATAAATATACCATATGAAATGAAGAACATGAAAGGAAGACAAAAATAAGATTTCTCTTATGAAAATTCGGCAGCCTAACGGCGTCACTTAAACTACAAAAAAAATGAATTGATGAGATCAAATTGGGTCTCTAATAATATGAACATAAAAGATCAGTATGGTAGATATAGATATCATACCCCAACATAATAAAAAGTAACTTGAAAGACTTTACATGAAAGTAGAATTTCAAAACGAGAAGGGTGAAAGAACCACTTAAAAATTCGACAGCCTAACGGCGCCACTTAAAACTTCAACAAAAATGAATTGATGAGATCAAATGGGGTCTCTCATAATATGGTCATAAAAGATCAGTATGATAGATATAGAGATCATATCCCAACATAATAAAAAGGAACTTGAAAGACTTGACAAGAAAATAGAACTTGAAAATGAGAAGGGTGAAAGAATCTGTTACAAAAATTTCGGCAGCCTAACGACGCCACTTAAACTTTCATAAAATGAAATGATGAGAGTAAGAGGGGGTCTCTCATCATATAAAAATAAAAAGGACAGTATAATGAATATAAAAGAACATTCTCCAACATAATAACATGGATCATAAAATAAATGACTTAAAAGAGAGCATTTGAAAAGAAAGAGAGAGTTTGGATCCCTTACCTTAAAACGTAACTCTTAAAACTCAAAGGTTGGGACCTTGAGGGCATGGGGGACCTTGGGAGGACTCCTTGGTAGGTAATGAGACCATAAATTCGTTGGGGGGAGTGTGGAGTCGAATGGATGAGAGGATGGCTTGGTATTTATAGGGAAAGTGAGGGGACAAGGCATTAATGGCCAAGGGACACCTCATTATTGGTTTTGGCAAAACCATGGGCTTGACCATGGTATTTTCCCATGGTATTGGCCACTTGGGACACCTCATACCTTATATTACTATTCATAAGTCGACCATATTGATTACATACTTAATACATCATTTAATGATGTCATTAAACACCCGTAACTTAAAAACTGTATTTTCACTATTCATCGAAAATTCAACTCTCAGAATAATCCCAAAATTTCACCTTAACCAAATATCAATGCTCTGATTTCAAAAATGAAATCCATTTTATAAAAATAATCTTCTAAATATTTTTAATTAAATTTTCAATTAAAAAACACTATTCATTGAAAATTCATTTTTTCAGAAAAATCCCCAAAAATTACCTTAATATAATATCGATGCTCTGAGTTTAAAAATGAAGTCCATTTTATAAAAATAATTTTCTAAATATTTTTAATTAAATTTTTAATTAAAAATCACTATTCATCCAAAAAAACTAATACTTGAATAATAATTTATGAAACTGTTATTTAACCATTTTATTGAATCACATTACTTAATCAAAGTGCCTAGCTTATTTTAATACTTTCTTTAAGTGAGATTAATAATCCATTTGGTCACATTACTAATCCTAAGCATAAAATCACTATTCATGATTTACTATTCATCAAAAATTAAGTTGATCTTATTAGACTTTAAATTTCATACTGAACATAATTTTAGAAGACCATTTTTTGAAAATCATTACACATTTTTAATTATTTAAGGTTTACATGAATATTTTTAAAATATCCTTTTTCTAAAATTCAACAAAAATATGCATACTATATTTATCCGGTCATTTAAAAATTCATAAACTTCATCATAAGAAAAAATCAAAATTTTTATTTAAAACAAAGGATTACACAAGGCAGTTACGGTCTCCTTACATAGCCCCTTATCACACCAGCATAGGACCTAAGTGTGAGGTGTGCTAAGGTGAGAGAATCTGATGGAGGCTCGACCAACATCGCACGAGTAGTAATTTCTATCAGTTTGAACTTCTCGCGATGGCGATCCCGTTCTAGCTTCACACGATGAAGTTCAGCTTGGGTTTGGTCCAGAGCAAAGCCCAGTGGTGCTACCTCCTTCCCAAGTTCTGTTAGATGGACTTCGATCGGTCCAAGACTACTGGGTGAGGCCATCGAATCTTCTTTCTATATTAATTAACCAAGATTACTTGTATTTAGAGTCAAAAATCGAAATGTTTAGTTTCCAGCGGTCATATTGACCAATGGTCATATAACAGTCGAAACCCAACGTTCTCATTTTAATTATACTCATGTTATCAAATGAAACAGTTTTGTTGAGTATAAAAAAAATAAAATAACACACAAAATTAGGAAACAAGATTCATTAAAAATTTCGGGTCATTACAATACTTTTGTTTCGAGATCCTTTTCCTAGAGTTAAGGAATTATCTTACCATCTAAACCAATAGAATATGGAATTATACTTTGATGAGTATAACTTCATAATTTAATAAATTTACACAAAAATATTATCATTTTTGTTGAAAAATGAGTATTAAAGATGAATTTTATTATTTCTGAATCAAAAAAATAAAATTTTAAAGACCACATAACTATAAAGGGGATAGTAAGTTATTACTCATATCTTTAGAAATTTATAAAAAAATGGTTAGAACATGGTAAGATAATTCCAAAATTGAATAAAACTTCATATGATACAATAATATTAAAAATTCAACAGTAATACCCAAAGTTCCAATCAAATAATTCCATAAATAACTATCCTTAAAATTCTTCAAACATTTCCTAAATAAGTTTGAAACCCATGGATTAGAAAGATTTTATCATATATTCTTCCAAGATAATTCAATAATTATTCCTCAAATAAAATACCATATGTTTCATAAATAAAATTAATCTTTACCTGTAAAAATTTCATACTAACCAGGATATCACGTAGGCCAGTGGTAGGCACTACACCCTTGTCGCCCTTCGATTGTGGGTTTAAGCCCCACGGCCTTGTCAGATGAGATAGGTTGTCACGTAGCCTTCAGGTTATCCTTATTTTTTCCTTTAAACATTAAAAAATAATTCCTCCCTAAATATCACTTCATTTAAATCCTAGGGGTTACAAATTCCATAACCTAATAAAACAACTCCAAAAATG
Source organism: Viscum album (assembly GCA_963277665.1). Lineage (NCBI taxonomy): Eukaryota > Viridiplantae > Streptophyta > Magnoliopsida > Santalales > Viscaceae > Viscum > Viscum album. The sequence continues at coordinate 1,787,068,141 of OY728165.1, read as the reverse complement.
TCATTAATAACCTCAAAATTTTTACTACTTAAAACCTTCAAATTGGGTGTCTAATACTTGAACTTATGATAAACCTTATTCTTATATACCCATTATTGTATCCATAACTCTTAAGATAATACTCACATGAAAAAATATTAATCTATAAATTTATCTAAATCAACATCGGATACCAACTATAATAGCTTAGAACCCACACTCCTAGATTCATTACTAAAATTGTAAACTTTACATTTCTGGATTTGATGCTGATAATGTGACCAAATTTTTTTCATCTAAACCTTAAAATGTAAAAAGGAATAATTGGATCACTTATAAACTCGAGGACCTTTTAGGTTTAGATTTTTAGATAAATAAGAGAATATCCTACATAAAAAATTCACATGAATTTAAATGATAATTTATCCCACTTGACCCATATTTTCTTTTTCACATTAATACATCATCATCATCCATATGAAATCCCTTCTAGACATAACTCTTTTAACATCATTCTTTAAAAAATGGTGAAAGATAAACATAAGAAGGGTGAGATTAAATTCTCATTAATGGTAAATATAAGCATTGGCAATTGAATGTCATTAATGAGCATAAGAAATGCATAAGGTTATGACAACATAATCAAAGTGCATGAGTGAATCATAAAAGAACTCATACCCATCCATACATGTATCATCAAATATGAAAACATGGAAAAGTAAAGATTCATCATAATCAACAATCATGAGCCATGTGCTATCAATTTTATTATAAGAAACATTATAAACACATAAAAATAAACTAAAACACTTTTCAATAACTTGGAGATTCATATTTATAAAACCATTTTAATTGGAATAATCATGCAAGCAACTTCTAATATTATCATTACCCAATTCATTGGAGTGCTATCTAGGTGCACCCATAATTTAATCTATTATGGTCTTACTTAGTTCTATCTGGGCCACCCCATGTTAAGTTATAACAGGATTACCCGGTACTATCTGGCCCACCCCATGTTAACCAGTAATGGGCTTACCTAGTGCTATATGGACCAACCCATGTTAAGTTGTAACGGGATTACCTAGTGCTATCTGGGTGCACCCATTTCTCATATATAATTCTCAAGAACCATAACATGAATAAAGTACATAGATATTTAATTTCATCATAAAACTCATAGAAACAATAATTATTCTGTCTTAACTTGATTAACCTATGGAAATTGAATAGGTTTCATGTTAATCTCTTTGAAATGTGATTAAACCATGGAAAAGAATCGGTTTTCATAACAATATCTTTGAAACAATCATTATCCATCCCAAAAAAGAATGAGGATAGTATTAATACTAAATATACCTTGTATATGATAAGTAAAAATAAGTGTTGTTGAAATTGATGAATGTAAATACCATTAAAATATCATTCAAAACATTCTTGAGGAAAATATTCTTTTCATTTTTCAAAAATATTTTTAAAACATCAAACATTTGAAAATACTTTTCCTTGAGAACCATTTTTTAAAAAAATATTTTATTTAAAAATAAACTCATAAACTTGAAAAGGAATATTCAAGGAAATAATATTGGTAAATATGTATATACCATACAAGATAAAAAAGAACATTCCTTTTTCATTTTTAAAAGGTTAGAAAGTGACTTGTTTAGAAAATGATAAGAAGGTTCCTGTCACATTTTTTGTAAAAGCCAAACAGGCATTGTTTTGAAAACTAAATAAATATTACTTTGAAAAAATATATAAAAATTCATTTAATAAATCATTTTGAGGGTTTAAAAACGTTTTTTAAAACATTCTTAGAAAACATAGTTTTGGAAGAAAATAGATTTTCGACCAAAGAGAGAAATGAATTCGGTTTTGTTAAAAAAAATCTTAATTATCATAAGTACCAAAGAGTGAAAACATGGTACTATTAATTGAAATATCATGAATAACCAAAGGAAATAAACTTCATTATTTTCTTGAGATATGGATCATAATACTTTATCATCGGAAACATAATCATAAACAATCCCGATAAATTATGAGATTGTAATATAAGAATCTTACCACTTTGGTAAATTTGAATCACAACATACATGAAATAATAACATAAATGGAAACATTAATTGTCATGAAATGAGTTTGATTCATGATATAAAATGACATAGGGAAGTATATGCACCATACAAAAGGAAGAAGTGGTGAATATGACATAAGTCTCTTGGAAATAAAAGTGAGACTAGAAATCCCTTTACCAATTTTCCAACCTTTGAACCGTAAACCCCAAGAAAGAGAAATCCTAAAATGGATATGTAAACCCAAAAAAATCAGGATAAAAAACATAATATAAATTCATGGGAATTATATACACCACGTATAATAAATAGGTGGTGATTGTGGCATATGTCTCATGGAAGTAAAAATTGAGACGGAATTCTCTTACCTTAAGTCTTGGCTTATGTCATACTCATTAAACCCTACTATATAATAAATATAAGTTTATTATACATATATTAACGAACTATATGTATATGTATCATACCATATATGATTTTATCATGACCTTTTATTACACATTTATTAACAATTACATGTTAAAATTATGTTTCGGATAATAATCGCTTTGTTTTTCGTAGATGTTTTGATTTATTATTTTTTTAGTCATATTACTTTGATCATGATTTAATAATATCTGTAATTTAAACCATTATATAAATATAATATATATTCGTTATATATGTATTTAGAGTAATCCATAATATTTAGTGATAGGAAATTAAATACACCATTCATGGAGATGGTAGGTCGTACGTACGCATGAACGTTGTTCCCATTTTCTTGTCAAATTGAAATAAAGAAAAGTAAGTGATATATATATATATATATATATTATCATTAAAGTAAAAATATTATTTCATATATATAACATATTTTAATTAAACACATCCTTAATACATTCCATGTAAAGCATGAACTAATCACATCGCTTCACAATGTGGTAGTTTGTCGTACATGTGAACGACGTTATTGTATTCCCGCAAAATGGAAAGCATGAAGGTATGTGTTATATAATAATTACAGAATAATAATAACCTCATAAATATCATATATATAATATATAAATGGTATTTCCATCATTATTCTCAGCCTTGAAAGGTGGTTATGGAAAAACAAACGACATCAATTCATGAGGCGGTGGTCCGCTATACACACGAATGATGATTTTGTGACCCATTTGATGGAAGTGTGTGTGGTTGTAGGTCATAAAATTAACATAAAAATATCTCATTATATTTATTATACTGATTTTATTATATAATAATGTTATAAGAATAATTTAAGGAGGTTTAGGAAGATATAAAATAAAAAATATTTTAGAAGAACATTAGCTCTTCTTCAGGTATCCTCCTTAGGTTTGTACTAAAAACATCAAAGTTTTGATTTATTCCTAAATTGAGGCTTCTAGGATGAGATAATGGAAATTGGAAAGTAATTTTTTCACATTTTTTACGATCCAAATGTATTTAGAGGTGTGAAGAAGTGAGTTTAGTGAGTGTCCTTTTATAGTTGAGGAGGAGTAGCATTCTTGTAAAGTGTTCACTATTGGGAGGTCAAAATTACCTAAAGTGGCTCCAAAATTGATAATTAAAGGTTTGTATAGATTAAATTTTCTATTAAAATCTCTAACACACAATGAAACACATGTTTTAAACATTTTTTTTCTTAACTCCTAAGTTTCCTTATTTTTTTCATTTCGGTTTTTCATTAAGGTAACTAATTTTCTAACCTAAATAATTTATCCATTAAGACTAAATTAACATGATACTTATTTGAAAATGTATACCCAATGATTATAAATATGAAACCAAAATTAAAAAATAAAAATAATGTTTTTCTTGTAAATTAATTTTAACAGAAAATCTTGTAACATGCAAAAACACTCCTTCAACACTAACTGCACCAATAATGTTTTTACTATTTAGGGGTTAATATGTTAATTAAAAAAGATAAATTGGTCCATTAATGGATAATATTTTATGTTTAGTAACATTTAAAAATCACTTGTAATAATATAGGAATTTTAGTAATTTTAAATCATTTAATAAAATGTCATTTATTATAAAATAACATTAATGTCAATTTTGACATTATTTATTTAATTCAAATTTAAAAATATCAAGAAAAATATAGAATTTGAATCTATTAATTTTACACGTGAATTAAATTATATATTCATTTAAAAAATTAATGGAATACAATAATTCATTCAATTTACTTCACTTTTAATATTTTTAGTATCATTTATTTTAGTTGATTATTAACTAAATAATTACTATGTTGGCATTTCTTAAGCATTATAAGTAATTATTTCATCTCTAAAAATTAAAGATAAATTATCATAAAAAATCATTTTTATTTTTAAATTATATATATAACTGAACATATTTTATTTTTCCCTATCCCAAGGATTTATAGAAATTAAAAGGAAAAAAGGATTCCTTTTTGTCTTTTTCTTTACTTAACTTATTACATGGGTCACTTTCATGTAATAGTGTCACAAAACTCATAAAAATATATCATATGGTCATAATGGTAGATATATGATCATAAAATGGGTTTTGAACAATTTTTTAGGTCATTTTTTCCCTTAAGTTTAAAGTTTAATCCCTTGGTAAACTCATTTTTACCTTAATCGTTGTAACTAAATTTAACTATTTTCACTAATCAATTTGGTAAAAAATTAAGTTGGACTTATTATAAATTATAAATTATTCTGATTAAAAATATTTAATCCATTTTTCCAAATTTAATTCACAGAAGTGTCAAATTTTAATTTAATATTAATTCAATAGACCCGGAGAGATATCAGGTTTTTAAGAAGAGTGATTTTGTAGAAAAAGATAATTCTATATTAACTCAATGAATAATAATTATTATTATATGAAACTAAATTAATATTTAATAATATATAATCTATAAATTTCATTCAATATATTTTCCATTAGGGATTATTTTAATTTACTAAAAAGAATAAACATTATTCATTTTAAAACAGTTTTTAGAAAAAAACTTGTTTTTAAACCCAAAGTCAAACTTATATGAAAAAACAATATAAAGTTAATTAAAAAGTAATTAAATATAAATAAATAATACTTAAGTTTCATTAAAACGCATTCAAAACACATCCTTACTTTTAAATAAATTAATTTATTGAGAATAAAATATTTTTACAAAAATCGGTATTTTCACTATTTACTGAAAAATCAATATTTTCTAAAATATCTCAAAATTTTACCCAAATTAAATTTTGATATTCTGATTCCAAAAATTAATTTCATTTTATCAAATAAATTTTCTAAAATTTCTAAAAAAAATATTATAATATTTTTTTCATGAAAATCAATAAAAATCATTTTTGAAGAAAACATATTTTTTAAGAATAAAATTACTTTATTAAAAAATTGATTGATTATTTAATAAAACTTTATCAATAATTTATATTTAGAAATAAATTTATATATATTTATATATTTCATAAATTAATTAATATTATTCATAACCGCCAATTTAATGGTTATGTTATAATGGTAATATATATCATTGGCCACTTAAGTTTGGTATTGTATGTTGAATATGCTATCAAACATAAAAATATTAGGGTTTCATGCAATGAAAACTAAATTGAGTGTTTCATGTAATGCAATATAAACTCAGTGTTGTGTGTCATTCATGCTATCAAATATAATTTTCATATTTACAATCTCAGGGTGTTACAAAGTAGGGGAACATCACAACACAATAAACAAAATAAATTGTAATTATATTAAATTATATAAACTAATTACATAAAATCAGGGCAACAATCAGCAGGAACTGAATCGGTCCTATCAGGATATGGGGAACATATTTATAGACAACATAGAATCTTATACACTCTTCTCCTCAAAATTTGTCTTAAGAAACAAAATACTTCTTTAGTTGGATGAGTTCTACATGCATAGATTCAAGGGTCACGATTGGAATCACTTGAATCTTCTCATTTCCTCCTAATATAATTGGAAAATAATTAGGTTACTCCACCCATGATTGATTTTCGTAGTCATTCCAGATAAATCAGAGGCTATTGTGATCTACTACTTTATGGCTCTAGTAGATCTCAAAAATGCTTTGTGTGCTCATGTATAGAAAAAAGTTAAGCATGTTCTAAATCTGGCATGAGTTTTAGTAGATTTAGGCTTGGGATTAATGTAAATGGGATTACCAGCTATATTTGGAGATGCATGCTTTAAAATTATAGTCTTGAGATGATGAGAATGAGCCTAGCCTTTCGTTTGGGCCTAGTTTTCAAATTTTTGTGTTGCTTTAAGGAAGTGGTTTGGAATTGGGAGGAGCTTTGATCATTCTTGAAAATTGGGTGACATGAGTGCATGTAGGATCTTAGTTTCATTCTATTTGTCTGGTGTTGTATCATTGGGCCTTGATCATGCAGATTTAAAAGGCTGGGTAGATCAACTTCTTTGACTCTACATAGGGAGAAAAATAACACAAAAATTATTAAATCTTGATCTCACCTATGTGTGAAATGTAGAATCTGAAATTCTTCTTCAATCATGATCCCTTAACCCAAGCTAGTAAATCGACAGCTTCAATATCCTCAAATGGTTCTAGATCATCATTGTAAAATTCGTTCAATTATTCAATAAGGTTTTTCCATCCCACAACTTTGGTCGCATCTTCTTCACATTAAATCGAGCATGCGTGTGGATGGGCATCAAGGAAGCACCCATGGAGGATCGTACACCATGCACTGAATCAAAGTATTGTGAGAATAGGATCGAACCGAGATGGATTTTTGAGTTTTGTATGGATTATAGCTAGAATGATCGAGGTTGGAATAGTGTGCTCATATGGATTTGGTTTGGGCCTTATATAGAGCACCCGATGTCTTCCTCTTATCATACTCACAACCGTAGCATGGGGAATGAAATGTAACCCTAGAAACTTTATACAGCATAGGGAACAAATGTAGAGAACACATTCATCATCAAACTCAATTGGGGGTATTCATTATCCGAATTGTATTATAGATCTTCAACATCATTCGAATTCATTCATCATATCTCTAATAGTTCGAACCATCTTATATAGCATTTTTCAAATTGAAACTACTTGTGGAAATTCATTGGTCGCTCACATATATTCTTCAAGATGGGAAAATCTTCAAGGTTCATAGCCTTAAGTTGTGCTTCATATGAACTCCATATATTCAGGTTTATATGGTGATTAGTCATCACAGACGATGTTAAACTTGCTCCTGAGTTCACAGTTCATTAACATCGACATTAAATTTCAATTCTTGGTTTCGATTTCCCTCAAAAATCCTTCGATAGGATCAGTTGGGAAATATTTTAATAGGTGGAGCTCATGGATTCGATCAATATTTTAACTTTATGGTGATGTAGAGTTTGGTTGAATGTGGGGAGAGGGAAGGCCACAGCAGGTTGATGGATGGTGTGAAGTCGGTCGGGTTGTGGTTGTATAATAGATCATGGATAAGGGGTTGCATTAGGTTGGTGGAGAGGAAGGAATGATCGGTTGGGTTTTAGAAATATGAGGGGGCATGAGGAGGATCTTTCAGTCAACCTCACAAGTTTTTGGTATTGAACAGTCAGTTGGACAGGGATACTTGTGGTCAACCATAAAGGTGGAGGATCATAGTGACTTGGGAAGCAGTTGTGAGGCAGGTCGAAGGTGAAGGCTTGTAGTCAGTTAATTGACCATGGTATTATCTTGGTGTAGGTTAGAGAGGCTAGACATGGTGGGTTGAGGGAGATGAGGTCATGATCAGTGTTCTGACCATGAGGTGCTCTTACGGTTTCTTGAAAATTTAATGCATGGTTAGTTGGATTCTTCTCATGTGGTCAATATACTGACCATGAAAGTGTCTTGTGGTCACTTGAATTTTCACATGCGGTCGGTATACTGAACATGAGCACCTCCTCCACGCAGTCAGTATACTGACCACGGAGAAGAAGTGTGGTGGGTCCTCTACCTTTACCATTTTTTCCCTTAGATCTTTAAATTGCATTTTTAAGTGTAGGCATATTCCAAAATCAAAAATGAATTTAAAAAAAAATCAAGTGTCTTTTCAACCATATTTTAAAATTTAATTCCAAATTTTGTAAAATAAATTAATTTCAAATTCATCATTTAAAATCACATTAATTTTATGAATTGATATTTAATCCTTTAAAAAACACAGTTTAACCAAATTCAATTTTTATTCATCAAAATAATTTAAAAACAAAGCTAGTTTTGGATTAATTTCAAATATTGAAAAAAAATAGAATTAATTTTCTTTAAATAAAATTCTCCTAAATCCAAAATTCATGAATTGAGTAATTAAAATTTTAATCCATAAAAATATAAACAATGAAAAATCATGAAAATTAGCCTTACAATAATTAAATTCTAAATTCAATGTCAAGGTATGGCTTCACAATTAAATTTAAATATTTAAAAGATCATTAAACTCCAAGTTTTGACCAATTTAAAAAATTAACTCCAAATTTGAAAAGGTTGCAAAAAATGCTGAATTTTCAGGGTTTCGAATTAATTATGGGGGTAAAATTAAAAGAAAAATAAAAAAAAATGTGAAAATTTTGGCCCGATGGATTAAGTAACCTCACTTAAGAGTCTAATAAGATCAACTTAATTTTTGGTGAATAGTAAATTATGAATAGTGATTTTACTATTATGATTAGTAATTTGACCAAATGGATTAAGTAACCTCACTTAATAAAGTATTAATATAATTTAGGCACTTTGATTAAGTAATATGATTCAATAAAATAGGTAAATAACTGTTTCAGAAATTATTGGTTAAGTATTAGTTTTTTTAGGTGAATAGTGTTTTTTATTTAAAAATTAAATTAAAATTATTTAGAATATTATTTTTATAAAATGGGGTTCATTTTTGATTTCAGAGCATTGATATTAGTTTAAGGTGATTTTTTGGGATTTTTCTGAAAAAGTTGAATTTTTTGTGAATAGTGAAAATACAGTTTTTAGTTTCGGGTGTTTAATGACATCATTAAGGATGTAATAATTATGTAATCATTCTATTCGACTTATTAATAGTAATATAAGGTATGAGGTGTCCCAAGTGGCCAATGCCACTGATGAGGTGTCCCTTGGACATTAATGATTTGTTCCCTTACTTCTCCTATAAATTCTAAGACTTTCCCTAATTAATTTCACTCCCAAATCCTCCCCAATGAAGTTCTGGTCTCTTTACCACCCAATGAGTCCTCCCAAGGTTCCCTCAATCCTCCAAAGGTCCCTAAAATCAATCTTTATAAGTTAATTTTCAAGGTAAGGTATCCTTTCACCCTCCTCTTTTAAGTCGTGAATTATTTTATGTTGTGTCTTCTAGTTTCCATCTCTTTATGTTGAGGGTATGTTCTTATATGTTATCATTACTATCCATTTCATTTATAACTGTTGAGAGACCCTTTCTGATCTCATCAAATTTTTTTCTGAATTTTTAAGTGACGTCGTTAGGCTGCCGAATTTCTCGTAAAAGAAATCACATCTTCTCTTTCCTTTCAAGTTTCCTTTTCTTGTGGTATGTCATTCAAATATCCATACCATGTTCTTATCTCCATGTTATTCTATATTTATATTTTAATATGAGTTATTTATGAGTGGATTACCCTTGTACCTTCTCTTTTTATTATTTTCTAAAACAATTTTATATAACCATTATGCTGCAGAAATTTCGTCTCAAAATTTCTCTCTTTCTCTCTAGAATTTATCTTATTTTATTTATGTGAATAACCAGACCTATTTCATTTCTATGGATGTTCATAATTTCAAAAAAATGATATATTTGATTCTGGAATTGACATACATGTAACCCTCACTCCATTTCCATGGGTTATAAATGACATAACAATCTCATTTTTAAGTACTCTTTAAAACATCATGATTTTGAAATGAAACCCATTTATTTTATTCTCTATGGGTTATTTATGAAATGTTTGATTATGATATATGTGGATCACATGAAAGTAAAGACATATTAAGGGTGTTCTCTGATAGTGTTCTAATCCATTGGATAAAGAATTAATCTCTAGAGATGACAAGTTTCACGATACCTTGGTGAATAACCTTGGTAATTTTTATGACACCTTGGGGATGGACCTTGGTGATATGTTCATGAATGTCTAAATGAAATGTTGTAGCCACATATTCAAGTATGTTTCAAGTTCTTTCCATTATTATATGCCTATACATCCATTTCTCATGTCTTTATGTTTTTATTCAAGTTCTTATTGATATCACAAGTAAAATGATTCCTTGTTTACCCTTACTAGGCCTTTTGGTCACCCTTTACTTTGATGTATGTCTCCAGGATATGAGATGCAGTAATTTTACATAGGATGAAAATATAATGAAGCCTTACAAGTGGATTAGAAGAATGTTTTATGTTGTTTTCATGTTATATGTCCCTGATTTCCAAGACACTAGACTTTAGATCCTCTGTTTGTAAAATGTAATGAAAAGTTATATAATAAAAAGGTGGGATGCCATAGTTGGTATCAAAGGATAGTTTAGTTATTTATAGAAATTAGGATATGAAAACTTTAGGAAGAACCCTATAGAGAAGTTTAAATATAGTAAAACTTCATGGTATTTTGGTGAGTATAGAGTTAGTGGTTTATTAAAAAAATACATCCCTATCTGGATACGAGTAGGTAGAAGCGGCTCTGGCACAGATGTACATAGGGGTAAAAGATGAAAACACCACTTTGAGATAGACTCGAACGGGAACTGGTGCATGACAATGGGCTTTGCTTCACTCTTGGTTACGACACTCCCAGGGGATATGTTTGGTTAATCGCAAGATTTTTATGAATCATTATGAAGGAATTATAGAGAAATATAATTGTTTAAGCATGATGTTTTAAGACATAAAATCCTTTATAGTTAAAAGATTCTTAAATGAAATAAGTTTCTCACTAAGGATTTATTCTTTTAGAAAATGGAGGGCAATAGTAGGAACCATGAAAATGGTGACCGCAATGGACCATGCGCCGACGGCCCTCCGATGGAAGTCGAAATAGAATCATTCATGCGAATGATGAACCAACTGACTCAAGTTATGGGAAATAACTTGAATCAAGCTGAGAGACCGATCTCACTATGAAGGGAACAACATTCTGTTGAGTCCTTTATGCACCAACGACCAACAACCTTCAGTGGATCGACTAACCCATTGATTGTTGAACAGTGGATCAGCTCTATAGAGAAGATTTTTTTTGTGCTACATTGTTCAGAGTAAGAGAAGGTCACCCTGGATGTCTATCGCTTAGAGGTATAAGATGATCAGTGGTGGGAACTAATCAAAAAAATGAGGCAAATAGTGGAAGTTGAAGCTATGGAGTGGGAAGAGTTCAGAGGGATATTTTTCAGTAAGTATTTCCCTCATTCCATGAGAACAAGAATGGAGAAGGATTTTCTCGAGCTGAAGCAGAAGTAGAATGAATCTGTAGGAATATATGAGATGAAATTCATAAGGCTTTCATGATATACCTCTAGATTTTTCATGGATCCAAATGGTAAGGTTGATAGATTCTTCGGTGTACTAAGACCTTATCTGCATAAGAATCTAGCCAACTGAGACTATGATAGCTACGAGGAGATCGTGCGGAGTGCGATGAAAGTTGAGTTAGAGTTTGGTGAGACATAGTGGTCTCATAAATCAAACAACAAGAATAGATCATTAGATCTAAGCTTAGGGAGGATATTCGATCAAGGAAGAGAAGGTAAGAAATTACAACTTCCCACATGTAATAAATGTGGGAAGAAGCATTCGGGGAACTACCTGCTCGGGAGTGGGAAGTGCTACAAGTGTGAAAGAGATGGCCATATTGCAAGGAATTGTTGTAGTGAGGGGAAACCTCAACTTCCAAACATGAACGACAAGGGGAAGATGGTGTAGGCCCTACCTAATGTCTAGTGCTTTAAGTGTGGACAATGTGGGCACTTTGCCAATCACTGTCCAAATCTGAGGGCAGTGGAGGGGAACCACCATCAGCCTTAGTAAAGGATAAGGGATCAAGGACATGCTTTTACTATCACAATAGCTGAAGTTGAAGCTCCTAATGATGTGGTAGTAGGTACTCTTACTATTCTCTCAAAACTAGAAAGTACTTTGTTTGATTCTAGTTCTACACATTCCTTTATTTCCTCCAAGTTTGAAAAGAATTTAGAATCAACCCCCAATTTGCTAAAAGTAGAGTTATCAGTCAAGACTCTTATTGGGACTATCCAAGCATTGTCAGTGTTTATAAACTCTAATATTTACTTTATTTAGAATAACCTTATCGCAAATCTAGTAGTCATTACCATACTGGAATTCGACATTATACTAGGGATGGACTGGCTCTCAAATTATACTGTTAAGATCAATTACAGAAGCAAGGAAATATCATTAGTCTTGAATGGAAAACCCAAATTTATCTTCCAAGGAGAGATATCTCAACCTGATCCTTGTCTAGAAGAACCCCCTATATCTTTATTTATGGATTTGATCGGTGAAGAAGAAGAAGGAGATGAGAGTTTAAGGATAGAAAGTGTCCCCATCATCTAGGAATATGTGGACGTATTTCCTAAGGAGTTACCTAGAGCTCCACTAGAAAGAGAGGTATAGTTCTCCATTGAACTCATACCTATATCTCATCCAATATCAAATACCCCCTATAGGATATAAAATGTGAAGCTAGAGGAATTAAAGAAACAACTCCAAGATCTTTTGGAGAAGGGGTTTATCTGACCAAGTGTGTCTCCTTGGGGAGCACCAGTTCTCTTTGTGAAGAAGAAGGATGGATAAATGTGGCTATGAATTGATTATAAATAACTGAATGGGATCACAGTGAAGAAAAAATGCCCTCTTCCAAGAATTGATGACTTATTTGACCAACTTCATGGGGCTCAATTCTTCTCTAAGATTGATCTTCAATCTAGTTATCATCAATTGAGGGTGAAGAAAGAAGATATTCCAAAAACTACCTTCTGATCAAGATATGGGCATTATGAATTTGTTGTTATGCCCTTCAGACTGACTAATGTACCTGCTATTTTTATGTATTTGATGAATGGAGTCTTTAAGGACTACCTTGATAACTTTTTGGTAGTTTTTATTGATGATATTCTAATATATCCCAAAATTCGTGAGGCGTATGAGGATCATCTAAGGGATATTTTACAAAATATATAGAAGGAGAGGCTTTTGGGGAATTTCAGTAAATGTGAATTCTAGTTATACCAAGTTTCTTTCTTGTGGCACATTGTTACCAATGAAGGAATCGCAGTTAACCCTGAAAAGACGAAAGTTATAGAGGAGTGGCCTCAGCCTACAAAAATAACTGAGATTCGAAGTTTCCTTGGATTAGATGGATATTATAGGAGGTTTGTGAAGAAATTTTCATTACTTTCTAATCCATTAACCAAGTTAACTCAGAAAGGGTTCAAGTTCATCTGGACAAAGGAATGTGAGGAAAGTTTCCAAGAGCTGAAGAAGAGATTGGTTACTGCACCCATGTTAACTCTGTCCTCAAGTGGAGAAGGATTTGTTATTTTTAGCAATGCATCTCTAAAATGGATTGGGTGTTTCCTCATGAAAAATTAAAAGGTCATTGCTTATGCATCTCGACAGTTGAAGACTCATGAGCAGAATTATCCTACGCATGATCTGGAGTTGGTTGTGGTCATTTTTTCTCAGAAGATATAGAGGCACTATCTTTATGGGGAGAAATGTGATATATAAACAGACCATCAAAGTTTGAAGTAAATTTTCAAACAAAAGTAATTAAACATGAGACAAAGAAGATGGTTGGAACTTCTCAAAGACTATGATTGTTTAATTCATTATCATCCCAGAAGAACAAACAAAGACACTGATGCATTAAGCAGGAAAGACCCAGTTGTACTTTCCATGATGAGAATTCAAAGGAATCCTTTGATCAATGACCAACTAAAGCTGGACTTGGTAATTATAAGGGAAGGAACTCCATCAACCCTAACCCAAATGATTTCTCAACCGTAATTACTAGAGAAGATCAAGAAAGCTCAGAAAGAAGATCATTTGTTACAGAATAAGTTTGAGGCTATAAAGGATGGGAAGTTTCCTGAGTTCAATATTGATCAAGAAGGTGTACTAAAATTTCATACAATACTATGTGTTCCATCTATTCTAGAAATAAAGAAGGAGCTGATGGATGAAGCTCATAGCTCTACTTTATCTATACATCCTAGAAGCACAAAAATGTATAGGGACCTTTGTGATCATTATTGGTGGGATAATATGAAAAGGGAGATTGCTTACTATACTTCAAGGTGCCTAGTCTGTCAGCAAGTGAAGGCAGAGCGACAACTTCCTAAAGGGGTATTGCAAACACTACCCATACCATCATAGAAGTGGGACAATATCACTATGGACTTCATCACTGGTCTCTTTAGAACTTCCAAAGGAAACAATGCGATATGGGTTATTGTGGACCGCCTCACCAAGACTGCCCATTTTATCTCCATTCGGGAAGATTTATCTCTTGATAAACTTTCCATGATTTATGTGAAGGAAGTGGTAAGGCTGCATGGAGTTCCTCTTTCTATTGTATATGATCGTGATCCAAGGTTCACATCAAAATTCTGGAGAAGTCTTCAACATGCTCTGAGCACTAAATTGAATTTTTGTACGGCCTATCACCCCCAAACTGATGGCCAATCTTAAAGGACTATTCAAACACTCAAGGACATGCTAAGAACGTGCCCAATAGAATTTAAGGGTGGATGGGATCAACATATCCCTTTAGTTGAGTTCTCTTATAACAACAGCTTCCACTTGAGCATTCAAATTGCACCCTATGAAGCTTTATATGGGAATCAATGTAGAACTCCTACTTGTTGGGATGAAGCTGGTGAGAGAAATCTTCTTGGGCCTGATCTTTTGCAAGAGATGACAAAAAAATTCCATGCCATCCAATAACACATTAAGGCTGCTCAGAGTCAGAAAAAGAGCTATGTCGACAACTGTCGAAGAGACTTGGATTTTGATGTCGGTGACAAGTTCTTTCTTTGAATATCACCTTGGAAGAGAGTAATGAGGTTTGGGAAGAAAGGGAAGCTTAACCCTAGGTACATTGGCCCCTATGAAATCCTTGATCGCATGGGAGCAGTGTTCTATCGGCTTGCACTTCCTCCAAATCTAGCACAAGTTCATGATGCCTTCCACGTATCCCTCTTGAGGAATTACATACCTGACCCTTCACATGTACTAAACCCAGAGGTGCTACAACTGGAACATGACCTCTCTTATGAGGAGCATCCAGTGGAGATCATAGATCGTAGAGATAAGTTTCTACGTAACAAGACTACCCACCTTGTTAAGGTGTAGTGGAGAAACCACAAATATGAAGAAGCCATGTAGGAACCATAGGAGTATATGAGGCAGAATTACCCACACCTTTTATCCTATGAGGGTACGAGTTAAAAAATTTGGGTACGAAATTTCTTAAGGGGGGAAGAATGTAATGACCCAAACTTTTTAATAAATTTTTGTTTCCTAATTTGGTGTGTTATTTTATTTTATACTCAATGAAATTATTTCATTTAATGAAATGAGTATAATTAAAATGAGACCGTTGAGTTTCGATTGTTATGTGACCGTTGGTCAATATGACCGTTGGAAACTAAACTCTTAGTGTTGCGATTATTGCCTATAAATACAAGTGGACTTGGATATTTATTACAAAAAGAAGATTTGATGGCCTCATCCCATAGTCTCGGACCGATCGAAGCCCATCTGACAAAACTTGGGAAGGAGGTAGCACCACTGGGATTTGATTTGGACCAAACCCAAGCCAAACTTCATCATGTGAAGCTTGAACGGAATCGCCTATGGGAGAAGTTCAAGCTGATAGAAATCACCACTCGGGAAATGTTGGCAGAGCCGCCCCAAGATTCTATCACCTTAGCACACCTTACACTTAGGATTTATGCTAGTGTTATAAGGGGCTATGTAACGAGACCTTAGCTGCTTTGTGTAATCCTTTGATATAAATAAAATTGTTATTTATTCTTATGGTGAAGTTTGTGATTTTTTCAAATGTTCGGATAAATATAGGATTTATATTGTTGATGAATTTTGAAAAAAAAGGATATTTTAAAATATTTATGTAAACCTTGAATAATTAATAATGTGTAATTATTTTCAAAAAATGGTCTTCTATATTTTTGTTCAGTAAGAAATTTAGATTCTAATAAGATCAACTTAATTTTTGGTGAATAGTAAATTATGAATAGTAATTTTACACTTATGATTAGTAATGTTACCAAATGTATTAAGTAACCTCACTTAAGAAAGTATTAATATAATTTAGGCACCTTGATTAAGTAATGTGATTTAATAAAATAAGTAAATAACTATTTCAGAAATTATTGGTTAAGTATTAGTTTTTTTAGGTGAATAGTGTTTTTTATTTAAAAATTACATTTAAAATATTTAGAAAATTATTTTTATAAAATAAAGTTCATTTTTGAATTCAGATCATCATTATTAAGTTAAGGTGATTTTTGGGGATTTTTCTAAAAGAGTTGAATTTTCAGTGAATAGTGAAAATACACTTTTTAGTTTCGGGTGTTTAATGACATCATTAAGGATGTAATAATTATGTAATAATTATGGTAGACTTATGAATAGTAAGATAAGGTATGAGGTGTCCTAATTGGACAATACCATGGGAAAATACCATGGGCAAGCCCATGGTTTTTCCAATACCACCGATGAGGTGTCCCTTGGCCATTAATGATTTGTTCCATCACTTCTCCTATAAATACCAAGCCTTTCCCTCATTAATTTCACTCCCAAATCCTAACCAACGAATTTATGGTCTCTTTAACTCCAAAGGAGTCCACCCAAGGTTCCTTCAACCTCCCAAGATCCCGAACATCAAGCTTTTGAAGTTACTTTTCAAGGCAAGGGATCCTTTCACCCTCCTCTTTTAAGTCATGAATTCCTTTATGTTGTGTCTTCTAGTTTCCATATCTTTATGTTTAGGGTATGTTCTTATATTTTATAATTACTATCCATTTCATTTATAATTGTTTAGATACCCTTTCTACTCTCATCAATTTGTTATCTTAATTTTTAAGTGACGTCGTTAGGCTGCCGAATTTCTCGTAAAAGAAATTGCATCTTCTCTTTCCTTTCAAGTTTTCTTTTCTTGTAGTATGTCATTAAAATATTCATACCATGTTCTTATATACATTTTATTATCTATTTATATTGTAATATTATTTATTTATGAGCGGGTTACCCTTGTACCCTCTCTTTTTATTATTTTCTAAAACCATGTTATATAGTCGTTATTCTGCAGAAATTTCGTCTCAAAATTTCTCTCTCTTTCTCTCTTGAAATTATCTTATTTTATTTATGTGAATAACCAGACCTATTTAGTTTCTATGGGTGTTCATAGTTTCACAAAAATTATATATTTGATTTTGTAATTGACATACATGTAACCCTCACTCCATTTCCATGGGTTATAAATGACATAACCATCTCATTTTTAAGTACTCTTTAAAATGTCATGATTTTGAAATGAAACCCATTTATTTTATTCTCTATGGGTTATTTATAAATTTTTTGATTATGATATATGTGGATCACATGAAATTAAATACATATTAAGGGTTCTCCCTGATATAACTATAATTCATTGGGTAAAGAATTAATCTCTAGAGATGACAAGTTTCATGATACCTTAGTAAATAACCTTGGTAATTTTTATGACACCTTGGGGATGGACCTTGGTGATATGTTCATGAATGTCTAAATGAAATGTTGTATCCACATATTCAATTATGTTTCAAGTTATTTTCATTATTATATTCCTATACATCTATTTCTCCTGTCTTTATGTTTTTATTCAAGTTCTTATTGATATCACAAGTAAATTGATTCCTTGTTTACCCTTAGTGGGCCTTCTGCTCACCCTTTACTTTGATGTATGTCTCCAGGATATGAGATGTAGTAATTTTACATAGTATGAACATATGATGAAGCCTTAAAAGTGTATTATAAGAATGTTTTATTTTTTTTTCATGTTATATATCCCTAATTTCCAAGACACTAGACTTTAAAGATCCTCTCTTTGTAAAATGTAATGAAACGTTATGTAATAAAAAGGTGGGATGCCATAGTCAGCCTATAATCCACTTTATTTGATGGCCTAGTCAATTAATTTTCACCCCGTCTTGAAATATATGGATATCTACATCATGTAATTCATCTCACTCCTCAATCCACTATGTATCTAGATCCCATATAATCAGTTACCCATTCATGAATAATCCATATTAGATATTCCTAACCTATTCAAATAACTCTAATTTATATGATCTTAACCATAGGATAAAATCCACCATAACTTGATTTTCCAAAACCATAAAACATTGTACCATATTCAACATAACTTTACGATTAAGAAGGAAAATATTCATGACTTCATATATCGGTAGGGAAAATAATAAAAACTCACACGCCCAATATTATTTCATTCCTAATATCATATACCAATATATCACACAAAATATATATATAACATTCCCATGAAGATAAAGGAATGTGTTCACCTCCAAGTCTCTAGTTGGGCACCATGATCTGGGTGTATTGGAGGATAAATAGTAGCACATTCCTTCTCATAACTATCTTTATAAATTACACTCTAGGTATGTTTAGGGAGGAATTTAATCATATAATATCAATTTAAATCTCTGTTTTACCTCTAAATTCCACATTCTTAAATGGAAAACTTAGAAAAACATTACCAATCCCATTCCCGGGATATAAAACTTGTTCCCCAATTTCATGGGGGTGTACCAAACTCCATGATGTAAGTGGTGTATCTACACCCTATAATTATCACATCACTAGGGGTGTACCAACCATGTGTCTTCTTTGATCTTCTTGTATGAAAAATTTGTTGGTCCTACAGTTCAAAATAATTTAACTACCCAAAGATCCTTGAAAATGTTCGATAATGGGAAAGTGGACTGCATCATTGTGTTATACATGTAAAAAATTAAAAATGTATTATCTATGAGTTTAATTATAACACTAGGATGAAAAAAAGTGAAAATACCAAAAAAAATATTATGCCAGTTTATGCGGATTCACCCTAGGGTACATCACATGGTGCTGAAATTAGGGGGAAGTAGGCTGCTAGAGTGTATGTCCACCCACATGCAGTCAGAGGGAATAATGTATGCCTTCATACATGCCCCACCTAGGGGCTAAGTTGAGTGGATGTGGACCCGATCTTGGGCCTCACTACTCCACCTAGATGAAATGATAGGATACATAAAGGGGGAGGACAACTCATAGGGGATATCCTACACACCCCTTAGGCTTCCTTGGGAAGGGTCCACCCTATATGCCCTTTTGTTGAGCTGGACTAGCACTGCCAACATTTTTTGGTTTTCTATCCTTTTCACTAGGGTCGCCATGCAAGGCCAACCCATACCACCTGGACTTGATCTGGGGTGGGTTACCATAGAATGTTGGCCCACATTTCCCAGCACAGTATGAATTTGGTCCATTTTTAGGTTATTAGGCCTTTGGGACATGTAGCATTGGGTATATTTTCCACTAGTTCCTTTGGTTCATGTAAGGGTACCTCTCAACCCAGTTAAAAAGAGCTATTTCTTTATTAATAAAAATGGGTCTCAACCCTAACCAATTTAAAAATATATTTATATATTTATATTTATAAATTTAAAAATTTATAATTACATTTATATTTTTATAATTATGCAATGGTCTGAAGGCCTTATATTTTTTTATTTATTTCTGGATAATCTCCTTTTTTTAACTGAGTTGAGAGGGAACCCTTACATGGCTCAAAATTCTAATGACATAAGGATAATATAATTATATTTATGTTTTATAATTATATTTATATTTATATTTATATAATTATTTATATTTATATAATTATTTATATTTAGATAATTATTTATATTTATAAACATATTTATAGATATAGTTATATTTATATTTTTATAATTTAAAAATTTATTTATATTTATATAATTATAAATATATTTATAAATATATAAATATGCTTCTATAATATTTATATAATTATATAATTTTAAATATAATTATAAAATTGTAGTAATATTTATATAAATATTTATATTTATAATTATATTTATATATATATATAATATAATATTCATAACTCACTGCTAGCCATGGAAGAAGAACCGTCATTGGCAAGGGCTTTTCCCCAACACATGTTGAATTGTTTAATTTTATCAAGTAATTAAAATTATAGTTAAGTGTTTCTGATTTGAAAATATATATTGAAATATAAACTGTAAAAAAACATTTCATTTCTTTAATAATTAGGTTTTCTATATATATATATATAATGTGTAACACTAGAATAAATCAATGTTGACGCCCCTCGGTACCACAACCCAGCATATAAACCTCACGCACACTCTATATCTGACATGTATTCCACTCTAATATACCAGTTACAAGCATGGGTTCCTCCACATTTTGTGCCTCTACCTCAATAGATGATATATACGATTATAGTGTTAATATTGTTGTGTATAGATCTATTGGTGTTGCAAACTCAATATGTGATGGTGTGGGTGCCTCCTCATACTTCTGAGTATAGGACTATCCAACATCATATGTTGATCCATATTTCTATCAGTGTAGAGGAATGATAAGATCTCCTACAGATGCTAGAAATGTGATCTCAAATAATTCACAGTCGGCAGAAGTGTCGCTCAAGGTTTTCAAAAGCTATGATATCATAGTGAGGTATCACTCTATCTATAGTCTAGAGATATCGACCATAGTACATATATGAGATTAAGATGGTATATTAGATTTATAAGTAGACACAAATGGAATATTAACCTCTCTCTATTGTGTAAAATCCCCTTCCTAATATGTAGGATCCTCTCTCTATAGTTAAGGAGCATCTACAGGATCCTATCTCAGGAATTTCTCTAACTATCCTCGCTTATGCCTTTACCTTTTTCCTCATCTATGTCATTAGTCTAATGGAGGAATTGGTAGTTCATCATCCTCATTGGGAAAAATAGGCACATCATCATCCCCAAGTGCCTTAGCTAGAGTATATGGATTGAGATATAAATGTGACTCCTCTTCATAAACACTCTCACATATGAAATGGAGAGGATCTCTGAGAGCCACTAGATCTGGGTGAACTACATCTTTCCTGATAAATTCTTCCTCTTGAGGATTAGTGATATGTAAAATTCACTCTAGTTTATCTGACTATAGATCAAATAACATTAAAATTAATATGAAATATTACATAAAAAAGTTATAATAAATGTTTGTAAACATATCTACTATTGAATACCAATCACATGGCATGTAAGGTACATGATAGTGTATTGCTGGTAACAATATGCATAATCTTCTTGATCAGATAACTAGAGGTGCGTTATGGTATATTCATGCTAAAATATACAGTATTGGGCTCATGTGTACCAACACTCAATGTAACATGAATGATAGTGTGGTCAATAAATCACCCATCTACCTATAAACATAATAGAATCTAATGAATCAACCTATTATGGTGCAATGGGGATATGTTGCGTATAGACAAACTATCGCATGACTCGATCTAACTAGTGTCACTCAATGATGTGGAAGTGGATGAGTGGAACCACTGCACCATGGTCTTCAACCATAGTTGTTCAGTATTGTGGAAGTGTCGCATAGAAAAATCCATTATACAAGGCCTATGAAACCTAAAATTCCATCTCAGAAAATAATTCATAAATTAGAACAACAATTTTAATAATTTTTCATTACAATATCTTATAAAATTAATAAATAGAAAATTAATTTTTCTATAAACAAATTTAATGTTCAACCTACATCAGTAGGATATATAAAGTCAAAAAATTGTTGAAATCTATGCACATTATACCTCGGGGTATGTACATAATGCTAATTATAACTCCAACTGGTTAGAAAAGTAATATGTGATAATTTTATAAATGATTATAATAAATTTACAAAATAACTCAAATTAATGATGTAAACTTACCAACATCCCTACAAATAGTCCTAAAAATGTGTTGTAGAAGTGGTGTGATAACTCTAGGAGCGATGTGTGGGAAACACTCTCAGAACCACATATAGTTTATAGTCATACATCCTCCAATATGATATGCCTCTACTCAATAATTTTTATATAAGAATATATATACATGTGATAGTACAAAGGACCTCTAACTATATCTACCTGTCTAGTCAAGATCCTCAAGTAATGGTAGGTACATCTTGTTTACCAAGGTGGTGGAGTATTCTATACACAACATTCCTCTAATCAGTCACATAATATATTCACATGTGTTTCAAATAAGTATCTCCTCATCTGCATCATTAGGAATCACAGAGAAATTCTCACCAATTCAGTCCATACATAATTGAGAACCCTGGAGTACATGTGGTACACTGCCGACATCAATGCCTAGTAAATTATGTATGACCGCACATTGGTCACCAATAGTTTCACCTATAATCATTTGTCCATATATGGGTAGACCAAGAATGTAGGACACATCCTCTAAATTAATCTTCATCTCCCCAATAGGAATATTAAATGTGTGTGTGTCTAGTCACCATCTCTCAACCAATGCAGCAATAAAATGGTGATCAATAGTCTTGAAATTTCACATAGAGACTCCATAAAATCTAGTATGTCTGAGTTATAGAAAAATGGTTGTTATAGGTGAATCATAGTGAAAATTATGTGCTCTTTGGATATCAAGATGTCCAAAAGGTCATCATGCTAGCACGTCATGTGACACATGAGACTACTGGGAATATAACAGAGCATCCTCCATCTAAATGTTTGAATAGTAATACATTAATGGTGAAAACTATTAAATTGTAGTATTATATTTTATTATAAAAATGATGTTACACCAAGATAAAACCAAGTAATCCAACCATCTCTCTATCCTAGAGAGAATTATACCATTCTAACCATATCTAAAGCCTAAAGAGTTCTTCTTGTGTTTCCTATACATTTAGATAACACTTATCCATTACTGTAAAGAGGATTACTATAATTCATCCCCCCCCTGAGAATTCATTAGGGACTATCAAATAATTAAAACTATTTTAATATATTATTAATCATTTTATTATTCTGGGAATTTGTTATTAATTATTTGGATGGTGAAAAATTAATTTCTCACATTTAGTCATTTGAATATTTATAAACAAAATTTATTATTTAAATCATACTTGGTTTTATGAATTGGTATAAAAGACCTTCTAAAATGAGTTTCCAATTGGTTTTTCATAAAAATGAAGTATGTTATTTATGATATGGAGTTTTTTTTAGGTTTATTTTATGCATTAAAATTATAAAACCTTATTTCCTTATAGAAGCATTGGTCAAATTATAGAATCATGTTTACTTCATCACATTTAATGATAATAAATAAAACAATAATTTCATATAATAAATTTTACATTAATCACTAGATAACATAAATAATTTTTACTATTCAATGATTTCCCAATACACTTAGGGAAATGCGTTTGTGTGTGACCTTCATAGATGCATAAACCACACCTCGGTGTAGGTGACTATTTGTTGGTCTAATCTATCTCATTTCAAATACTAGTTGATTTTGGTATCCCTCCTGGTCAGAGCCTAGTCATGTTCAGCTAAATCATAGGTGCATCAATGGATAAACCAAAATCTTGATATTCCCCTATAGGTATCCATGAAGTATTGTAGTGGTCGTTAATACTCTCTAGTCAATAAACTGGATCAATGAACTTCTCCTAAGACAATCATATAGAAGTGCATGTTGTAATCATATGTGTTCAAGGATATCATAATTCTTGAAAGTGACCACAATCGCATTAATGTTTCTCTAATAAAATGAAAATCATATGACCACTACTGACAATCATAGGATCTTGGAACTCAGTGAACTCAAATCCATGCTTTTCACAGTCAAATGAACAAACAATAAATGTTACAGCCTCTATAAGAACCCAATTAATCTCGCACTACAATTGGTGACCATATCACATTGATCTATTCAAGCCCTCTTCATCCTACTTTCCTCAT
This sequence comes from Viscum album, assembly GCA_963277665.1. NCBI lineage: Eukaryota > Viridiplantae > Streptophyta > Magnoliopsida > Santalales > Viscaceae > Viscum > Viscum album. The sequence continues at coordinate 1,787,043,935 of OY728165.1, read as the reverse complement.
TACAAAAAATACTTTATAGTATAATAGAAGGTCTCTTTCATTAAACATGTAATTTAAATTTAAAACTTTATATTATAATTATATTATAATTATGGGTATTCTAATTAACATGTAATATAATATTCATAATTACCTATAATGGGTAACTTTTGAACTCCCATGAAAACTACATTAACATATTATATGATGTTGGTCATCATATATCCATATCTCCTCCCATCATCATATTATAGTGACCATTTATTCTTTTGAATTTACATCATGTAATCATAAACGACATGATTAACTCTATAAATACCTTTGAAATGATCCTACATCCTTTATTATTGAGAATCGTATGATAACAAACAATAACTAATCAAAGAAAATATGAAAATAACTATTATAATGATTTTTCCAATAAAAAATTATATTCATACAAAGTTTTATGATTACTTTCTACATGGACTCATCTTTCTTTCTACTTCTTTCACACATTGCTTGCAATGTTTCAAATAAAATATCGATTATGGTCATGGGGTGGTATTCATGAAAGACCTCTAGATTTTAAAACATCCTTGATTGATTGATATCAATCTAAAATGATAAAAAAATCATCATCAGTCACAAACTCTCTAAGGCAATCCAGGAAGTAACTTTGAGATGATAATTTCTCTTTATAAACAATATAAAATGAAAAAGGTATAGGGTCTCAATTACCATCTTGTGTGGTATAAATTAATAAAGTTCAAGTATACTTTTCATACAAAAATGTGACATAAATTTTGATATACTTCTTACAATGTCTAAAAGCATCCAAACATGGAAAAAATGTCCAAAATAATCTATCAAATGGTACATCTAACTGATAAACATGGTTGTGTTGGTTAACATATTCAATAAAATTTAATTGATATATAACTTTATTATTGTGACATAAAATATCTATAAGTTGTGGTAAAACTCGATAAGAGTCATCCTAGTATTATAAAATTTTACAATAACCTTCTATCATACAGCTCATACCTTCTGGTAAGAGATTTGATACCTAAAAATTTATTTGATTCTCTCCATCACCATAACTATAGTAATGTCTTGAAATGCTCTTACATTTCAATAATAATAGTTTAAATGAATCCATAATCTAATGAAAAGTGATCCAGTTATAGGTTTGGGATCACACATGTGTGTGGAGTAAATCTAGTAATACGCCAATAGTGAATATTGTTATCAAGTAAAGATCACAAACACATTTGATATTCTAAATCAAATTTGTCACACTGAATCATATAAAGAGATATCTTTGAAACTTCTATAACATAACTATAATTTCATTCAATATGATATTGTTTTATTATAGTTTTCATAACTTCTTTTTTTTCAAACTTTCTTCCAATATGCAGAACACCTTCATCTGATACTTAGTTTTTTCCCCAAATAATTCATGGAAATTTTGTACTATAGGTAATAATTAACCAATAAAAATGTGGTAAGTGTTTCATACCTTTTATCGACCATGATACCAATGGTGAAGGATGATTCAAAGGTCAGTGGGACCTCGTAAGTGTGGGATTGAAATGTTCTTCGGCATTTTGTTTTTGTAACACATATTTATTATCTTATTATTTATAATTTTTATCACTATAAAAATTTCCCACCATCATATCTAAATTATGTGGAGGAATATCCATAAAAACTACACATTCTCTATGAGACATCGTATCTTGAGGATATGAAATTTTAGCCTTAGGATGTGATGGGACAACTACCATTATTGATGGGACTTCTTGAGATGTTACTACTTGAGGATATGGAATTTTATCATGAAGCAGTGATAGACCAACTTCCAATGTTGATGGAACTTCTTCCATCATAGAAATGGTGACATATAAGTCAATTTTATTTTCAAATTGATTCTTAACCAATGAAAATATGTGTATCCATTCCTCATATTTAGTAACTGGATAGGCTATATGCCACAACCTATCTTTAAATTGTATATGTTTGTATATTATTAACTATATCACTTGATTAGACATTAGTTTTAACCTTAGATGAATTTTTATTTGAATGACTTCCAAATTTATAAACTCTCCAAACATTAAAACTCTTTCTAGTTGTCTGCTATAACTACATCCTTATTCAGTGTTAATTATCTGAATATTTCAATAAATATAGAAACCATTTTTTATCTAAAAATTAGTTATATTTGATCAAAGAAACATAATATGAATTTAAAATATTTCAATATTTCAATTTAATTGTGGTTATTATAAAAAAGATATTATAATTTTTTCAGATTCATCACCAAAACACTAATGTTTCAAGGTTCTAATTTCCATAAGAAATTATGGTTCATAAAGAGCATGTGAATCATCAAAATCATATCCACTAGGAGTGTTAAACTAGGTGTATATTTAGGCCACTTTTTCATATAGTGAGTGATGATTGATTTAATACCCAATAAGCCCCTTTCAGGGTTACTATCCCTAGGTGCATCTATACTAGATCCTACATCTAGTTGTAGTATCCAAACAGAGATGTCATTGTTAAGAAAACCACATAGTCTTTATATTACTAAAATATTAGGATTTTTTCCTATATTTAGAATTTCCCTAGGGTTTTCTATAGTTTTTTATAGTTCATAAAGAGCATGTGAATCATCCAAAGTAAATCCTCTAGGAGTTTCAAACTATGTGTGCAATTAATCCTTTTTTTGTACACTAAGTGACCATTGAGTTAATACCCAATACACTCATTTTTGTATTACTACCTCTAGGTGAATCTATGTTAGATCCTACATCCACTTGTAGTATCCAAACATGTATTTCATTGATAGGAAAACCTCATAGTGTTTAATTTAATAAAATTTTATGATGTTTTTCCTATCACTGTTGGAAAACAATATTATATCAACAATTTAGAACCATTGGTATAGACCCCATAACTATTGGTATAACTTATACTAACGGTTCTATGAACCCTGGGGATTAGAGTCGTCGATATAGGGTTATACTAAAGATTTTCTTTGAAACCATTGGTATATCTCACTTCTAATTTTTAATACCCATGGTTTACTTCAAACTGTGGGTATATATCTATACCAATAGTTACTAAAATTGTGGGTATATATTCCTACCCAAAATTGATGTATACCCACAATTATATGAATTGTGGGTATAGATTTCTATCACCAATGGACAGTAGCATCGCCATCCAGCACCTCTCACAAAACCTAGAAATAAATTATGAACCATGGTACACATTTAATGTAATACACTTATTATATATTTAGCATTTAATCATCACATTATCAATAGTTTTAAAACCATTTACAATACTATAACATACATATAAAATCCACATCACCAATTATTTTTAGTCATTAAACATCATCCACACATGCTCTTTACTATCAACTCAAAAATGGATGGGATCAATATCTCCCTCATCACCACTAATGCCATCATAATCATCACTAGAATAATCTCCTAGAGTACCAATGGTAGCATCATCAACATCATCATCAACAAAACCACCACCACCACCAGTATCATCAACTCGGCCGCCACTAGGACCATCATTGACATCACTTGGTGCATCATATATAGAGTGTATTGTTTCCATACATGAATCAAAAACATTAGCAGAATCTAATAAAATTGATAGAAATATAACTAACATATCTTTCAAGAACTATTTTGTGACCAATTTACCTCTTTCACACTCCTGTATAACTATTTTTTTGGCTTCAAATTCTTCTGCATGAGTGTTTTGTAGCTCGGTGGTGTGAGAGTTTTGAGAGGTTCCCGATGAGGGCCAATACCTGGTGGTGATGATGTTTTTTATAGGTCATCATCAGACTCTCCCCTAGTGATCCTCACCTAATACCTATATCAAATGATCATTTAGCACAAATTTTTCATCTTCTTTCTCATCAAGGGCCTCCAAGGAACACTATTGAAAATATAAACAAGATATCTAATTATCATGCTAAACATGGGTATGATATTAATTCCTCTTGTATGTTTATTTCGGTCCAATTCTATTTGTGTTATGTTATTTGATTATTTCATCACTTTGTTACTTTGGTCATTTGGTTCATTTTTTGGTTAGGTTGTTTGATAATTTGGTCATTTGGTCATTTGTTCAATCAGTTAAATTATTTTTCATATTTTTTGTTTTGGTCATTTGATTAATTTTGGGTGAGGGTGTTTCTTTCATTAATGATTTGTTTCATTTGGTTTATTTTTTGGTTAGATATTTTGGCATATTTGGCCATTTTGTCATTTGTATAGATCATTTGGTTCATTTTAAGTTGGGTCATTTTGGTTGATTTAGGTTAGGACATTTAATTCATTTTTAGTTTAAGTCATTTTTGAGTGATATAATTTGGTTTATTCTAGAAGATGTTATTTTTTCACTTTGGTTTAGGTTATTTTGGGTTTGGTCATTTGGTTCATCTTTGGGTTATGTCATATTTGATTTAGGTCATTTGGTTTATTTTAGGTTACGTAATTTGGTTCATTTTAGGGTATGTAATTTTTTGTTAGTTCATTTGGTAATTTGTTTATTTTTTAATTATAACAATTGTATTACTTGGGTTTAAGTTATTTGGTTTATTTTGGGTTATGTAATTTATTTCATTTTGGGTTAGGACTTTTTAGGTTAGGTTATTTTTTTCATTTTTGGCTTATATCTTTTTTATGGTGGGTTATTTTGTTTATTTTGGGTTAGTCATTTGGTTTATTTTTTGATTATGACTTTTTTGGGTTATTTCATTTGGTTCATTTTGGTCGTTTGGTCATTAGTTTGTTTTGTATTAGGTCATTTGATCAATTGTTCATTTTTTTAGTTAGGTTAATTAGTTCATTTTGGGTTAGGTTACTTATTTTTCTTTAGTTTGGGTTATTTAGTTCATTTTTTGGTTAGGGTATTTACTTAATATTGGTTTATGTCAATTGGTAAATTTTGGGTTCGATCATTTGGTTCATCTTTGGGTTATTTCAAATTTGATTTAGGACATTTGGTTTATTTTAGGTTACATCATTTGGTTCATTTCAGGGTTATGTAATTTTTTGTTTCAATTAGTCATTTTTTCATTTTTTTTTGTTAGAATAATTGGTTTATTTGGGTTTAGGTTATTTGGTTTTTTTTGGTTTATGTCATTTTTTCCATTTTGGGTTGGGTATTTTTAGATTGGGTTATTTTTTTAATTTTTGGGTTATCTCTTTTTTATGTTAGGTTATTTGGTTTATTTTGAGTTAATTCATTTGGTTTATTTTTGGGTTATGTATTTTTTTGGTTACATTGATTTGGTTCATTTTGTTCATTTGGTCATTAGTTTGTTTTGGATTAGGTCATTTGATTAATTGTTCATTTTTTTATTAGGTTAATTGGTTCATTTTGGGTTAGATTATTTATTTTTCTTTGGGTTAGGTTATTTAGTTCATTTTTTGTTAGAGTATTTGCTTCATCTTGGGTTGTGTCAATTAGTTAATTTTGGGTTTGGTCAATTGGTTCATATTTGGGTTATGTCATATTTGAGTCAAGTCATTTGGTTTATTTTGGGTTACATCATTTGGTTCATTTCAGGGTTATGTATTTTTTGGTTAGTTCATTTGGTCATTTGATATTTTTTTTGTTAGAATAATTAGTTTACTTGGGTTTAGGTTATTTGGTTTATTTTGGGTTATTTCATTTTCTTCATTCTGGATTAGGTCTTTTTAGGTTAGGTTATTTTGTTCATTTTTGGGTTATCTATTTTTTAGGTTAAGTTATTTAGTTTATTTTGGGTTGGTTCATTTGGTTTATTTTTGGGTAATTTCTTTTTTGTGTTATGTTATTTGGTTCATTTTGGTCAATTGGTCATTAGTTTTTTTTGTATTAGGTCATTTGGTCAATTCTTCATTTTTTTGTTAGGTTAATTATTTATTTTTGGGTTATGTTATTTATTTTTCTTTGGGTTATCTTATTTAGTTCATTTTTGGTTAGGGTATTAGCTTTATCTTGGGTTATGTCAATTGTTAATTTTGTTTTAGGTTATTTGGTTTACAAAGTTGTTTTGAACTAAGTCATTCTCAAATTTAGTCCTTGAGGAATGATACAATCATATATGCATGTTTTCAATGCTATGAAGATTATATTGACATATAATTGAGGAGTTAAATTAAAATCAAGCAAGTTGGTATTTTTTTTATTTCAATGGAACTTTAAACATGTCTGGAGGAGTAATGTTAGCAAAACCTAGAGGGAGTAAGAGAATTTAATTCAAGATATAAATTCTAGATTAAAGGGTAATTTCTTACCTTGTATATAGATGATTGATACCACTTACTGTAACCATAAATGAGATTAATTATCTCCAATGATCACCAAATCATATACTAACAGCTACTAAATATCTTTTATCATCCAATAAACAATATTCCATAAAAAAATCAATTTAACAATAACCATAATTTGAGAATGGATAAATCCAAATAAAACCTAGGAAGATGCTCTAGAAATTCCTCTAATATCATTTCCATAAAAAGAAATAATTAAGGCAACTTAATAATCCCATAATTTCACCAAAAATCGTGAAATTACAATAAAAATCATAAATCAATTTCATGATTTAAAAATAATGATTAACTAAATGAAAATAACATATTGGGGCTTCCATTATACAATAGTATAAGAATCCCAAATATAAGAGGTTATTTCCCCATGCATCTGTGAAATCACAAAATAAAATTCCTAGCTAAGATGAATGAAAATAAAGGAGAATAAAATTAAAAGGAAGAAGATATGATAGGGAAATTATTACATTTGATATGGAAATAAAAAAATCCTTGGATCACTCTAAAATAAGAAGGTAATAGTAGAGGGAGTAAAATAACAAAAATATCCATAATAGGGGATCACACCTAGCTGGGGGAAATAAGATTTTATGGTGCTAATAAATAAAGGTGATAATGATAAAAAAATCCCCCAAAAAACAAACCTAGAAGTTGTATGGTACCTTTTCAAGGGACATAGAGTACCCGATGGTATATCCAAGTCTACCCCAGTTTTGTATATCTCTTTAGGTACCAGGTAACCCTCCATAATATACCTAGAGACACCTTAAATTATACATTATAGGTGGTACTACCTCTTAGCCTAACTAAACTCTCAAACCACCTATGAACCTCCAATAATGTATGAAAATACCTAATATTTCATCCTTAATTTTCAAAATTCATGTCTGGATCCTAAAATTAATCCCAACACCCATCTATAAAATTAAAAATTCAAAAAATACCTTATATTATTCAATTAAATTCCATAATTATATGGAATTTCCCCTTTACTCTAATTCACTGGGACATGGATTTTTACAACCTCTTTACTAAAAAACTTAGCATCCATAAAAAATGAACCAATTCCACATACAGGATCAAATGCATACCAAAAGGTATTATTGTAGGATGATCCCATAAGGGGATCCGTGATGCTAGGTTTTCTCTTATCGCCACCTTCATCTTCTCCATATCAGATCAGCGACATCCTATCCTCAGCGTTCCTGCTCGGCGGCTTGTGGTGTGTGGCTCATGGATTCATGGGCTCAAACATTTTAATGATTCCACCATTGATGGACTTTCTTATTTCCCCACCTCCGAACTAGATAGGGATTTCCACAATGGTGTGGTGAAGTTTAAGTGGTCTAGTCCCATCTATAAGGGTTTAATCCTTGTTTCTGTTTCATTTGTGGGTGTTTTGGGAGGTTTGTTGTGGCCTTCAAGTGCAGTCTTGAAGGTAGTGATAGAATTTCAGATCTAGCTTGCAGCGGGGCCATTCTTTCAGTGTGTTGGTGTTCGGGTGGCTGGATAAGGTGATGGTTTTTGACCCTTAAGTTCTTGAATCATGATATGGTTTTGGATGTGAACTATTGTGAGTCTTGTTGTAAATTGCATGATTTTGTTTTGTGTGATTCAATTTTATGTGATTCTGTTTTGCGTGATTCTGTTCTGGTGGATTAACTTTAGTGGAGGATCAAGTGAAGGCATTGTGGTGAAAGAGATGTGGAATTAGAAGTGTTTTGGTGTTGAATTTTTGAATTTGTGAAATATTTTTTTTGAGTATTTTCTTATGGAACTCTTTTCTGTGTTTATGGTCAAAGAAACTAGTTCACCTACAAGGGATTGCTCGAGAAGAGGTTCAGAGTAAGAATTTTTTACCAGATCCGCACTTTCAGAATTAGATGTTTGAGAGGGTATAGCAATTTCCATCAGTACCAGGCTCATACACACATGCATGGGATAGCTATCCAAGAAGTGTTGAGATGGTATAAGTTGATCTAGTTTTTTTGATACTGAGGATGGGATTCTCTCTATAGACATTAATTTGGTTGTTTTTGGCCTTGGACCTTTGGTTCGTGGGGCTTGGATGTTGTTTTATTCCCTTGATGTCCTGATGGGTTCTCCCTAAGCCCTTAAAAGGGGGTTTGTTTTAATAAAAAAAATTAATTTCCAATCAAATGCATACCAAAATTATCAATCCCTAATTAAAACACTAGCACATATCGCAAATATACACCATTATTCTGATGTGTGACTTAAAAAATTTAATTCAAAAAGAAAAATACTAAATACCTAATACCTAAGAGGTAACTAATATCCAACAAACTATTAAATAACCCAAAAAAAACATTATATCCTTCTATATCATAATGTCTAAGACATCAATCACAACCTTAATACATGATCACTAAATTCAATCCAAATTACCAATACCAGTGATTTAACACCCATATGGAATGTTAACCACTAAATAACTAATACACACTCAAAATATTAATTTCACATCCATTGAGTAATATCTTTATAATACGAACAACCATTATCACCATAATGATCTACTACCAATAGACCTAGTAACATACCTAAAATACTCAAAATATTATCAACCAAACTATCTTAAAACTTATGGAACTCCCCAAAATAATAATCACTATGGATTTACCATTTCCTTCCTACCACTAAATTTTGGTTTATTAAAAAAATTATACTTCAAAATAGTTTCACCAAAGCAACATTACTGTTTAAAATCCCCCTAAAAATTATTTCAAATATGTATTATACCTCAAAATCAACTTAATTTAAAATAAAATTTGACAAAACACTCTCCCAAATTACATTGAAAAAATTAATCATTTCAATATACCCAACACTTTTCAAAGCCAATTATCATACAAATAATAATTTTATAAAATAGTTTTCTTTCTTAAAAAGTAACTATTTAAATTTTTTCAACCCATTTCAAAACTTTTTCCCCATTTTAAAACAAAAAATCATAAAAAATATCTCCATAGTTTAAAAAAATAGTTTTTGAAAATTTATTCAGTATGAAAACACATATTTTGGGTAAGGTTAATTAGTTCATTTTGGGTCAGGTTATTTATTTTTCTTTGGGTTAGGTTATTTAGTTCATTTTTTGTTAGGGTATTTTATCCATCATGGTTTATGTAAATTGGTTAATTTTTGTTAGGTTATTTGGTTTACAAAGTTTTTTTGAACTGAGACATTCTCATATGTATCCCTTGAGGAATGATACATTCATCAAAACATGTTTTCAATTCTAGAATTATTATATTGACATATCATTGAGGAGTTAAATTAAAATCAAGAAAACTGGTATTTCTATATTTCCATGGAACCTTTAGCATGTTTGGAGGAGTTATGTTTGCATAACCTAGAAATTTTAGATTAAAGGGGAATTTACATCCTTATATTAAAGGTATTTATAAGAATAAAACTTAGTTTTTAGAATGAATATCTAACTAAATGGGGAATTTCCGACCTTATTTGTTAATTTTTCATTTCCATCCTTCAGTATTAGGACTGTGAGTTTTTTAGGACTATTTTAAGACTATTTTATTGAATTTTAAATCTTTTTTATGACTATCTATGTTTTTATACTTCTTGAAAATCCAAATAAAATGAAAATACCACGTTTGGTTAGTTTGATTCTATTCAATTAAGGTTAGTTTGATTTGAATGGACTATAGGAAATTACATGTGAGAAGATTTTATAGTTTACATGAAAACTATTTATTAAAAGTAACCAGTTCCTATCATGTTCAGGCGTTGTAGTGTGGCCCAAAGTGTGAAAATACATCATATCATCTTTTTTCTTTTTTTTATGCATCCTTGATTCTTTCTCAAATTTACCCAAGAGATTAAGGTAGAACGGTCCTTGTAGTTTAGCTTGGGTTATCGAATCCTCAGAGACCTAAGAAGAAACCTATAGACACGTACATTCTATGGACTGTTTTTGGATATGAAGTGGCCAACTTGGGTTGATTTTATATGGGTTTAAAGGATAACTAATAGATTTAAGTGAATTCAATTTAAAATAATGATTTGATCCTAGGTTATCTCTTGGGGTGGATTGGATGAATTACTTTTTTAATGATTTCAATTTCTTATAATTGAGATGGATTCATTTAAGAAGATCAAACGAAATCATCACTTACTAGTTTAATTCCTACACAACCTAATACTAATCACCTATACACTTGAAGGATCAAAGTTTTGAGCACTCCAAGGTAGAGGTTCGTATTAGCACTTGAAATGTGTGACCTTAAATTCAATAAGGATGAAGATGTTTTAAAATCATCAAATAAGAATCTCATTTAAAAGAAGTGATTAGCCATTAATGGAGTGATAAATAACATCCAATCCATAACCTTGCTACTCCATTGGATCAACCCATAAAATAGTTAGCCCTACATTGATTACATGTCTTCAACGGAAGCGGGAAGTAGACTTACAAGGGTGGAATTGAAGAAGTAAAAACAACAACAACAAAAAGATCACTCCTCCGTTGTGTGATAAATATCACAAATTATGGTGTGAATAAATCCATAACTTGAACCAATGGTATCAACGTGATAAGTAGAAGAACATAATAAGAGTAAATGAATAACTTTTATTAAGAAACTAAGGTGAATTAAACAACTTATATGAGAAAGAAATGCGATTACAAACACAAAGCGGCAGCATAACACTACAATGAAACCAAGCACCAAAGATTTTTAAATCCTCCAACACCACTACCTTAAATAGGAATTTTTGAGCCCTTCGGTCGAGCCTCCAACATTACAAGTCATCCCACTTGAGTATGGTAGGTCTAGGGTGGTGGAAATTTTGTGGAAAGAAGACTTTCCACCCTTGACCTGAAAAGGCATCCAGCTTTCATGCACCGAACAAACGCACTTTAAAAACCTTCTAGATGGCCGAATTTTGGTAGTCCATATAAGACTTAAATTAATCTCCGTATGTCCCCTAACATCCTGTAAAATCTCATCCCGAAAGGAGTTATGGTTTTCGAGATATGGTTTAATTGGTGGGATGTTTTTCTGGGCCGCAGAATCTGGACCAGAATTTTATCTCTAACTTGGGCCGCCTAAATGGACATCATGGAGGCCTAATTAGCATTATATATTTAATATTTATTTGTTCCTATACATGTATTCTATAATCCCACTAAATTTGGGATTCATTGGGCCTCTATGTTGGGCCCCACCGTCTCATCAGTGGGCTGGTGTCCAATCTTCCTTCTCCAGAATTGCTTCCTTTCATTGCCAAATATCTCCATCATCCTCCATGAATTCTCCATTGATCCCTGAATGAAACATGTTCATATTGGAGTGTAGATAAATTTCCAAAAATATAAAATTAAAATATGTATAATTATATGAATAATTGGGTACTTCAAATGATGTTCAAAAATGTACCACATAATATTGCATTTTAAGAAGGTATTACAATCATAATGTGAAATGATGTTCAAAGTGTAAAATGCACTAAAATGGTGTTTATGAATAATAAAGAAAATGAATATTATATATATTAACAATGAATATTATCCTCATTTAGTGGATGATCACACCCCCCAACTTGAGTTTTGCTAGTCTAGAGAAAAATATATCTCAACAATATGAAATTCGAATTCCCTTTTCCAAAAACATTTTAATACACAATGATCACCAAAAAACCTTATACCAAACAATCATGAAACCCATCAAAATTTTTTAATACAAGATAGTTTCATAATCAGATCCCAATCCCAAGCCCATTCCTTTGTTCAAATTCATTTCCACATTTCATTCAATATCAATTAAGTATAAGGATTTGTTGTGCATCACAATAGACATGGGGGTTCATCTTTATTCAAGGGGGAAATTACGGAAGCCTAGGTGGAATCAAATTTAAATATTAAGATGAGTATTCATTTTTTTTTGTATAATTTTTTTTGTTGTTTTTTTTTGTTTTTTTTTTTTTTTGCAATTTTGCCATGGTAATTGAAGTTGCACTCAAAAGACTCAACCCCTGTAGCGAGACTTTGTCGATGACTCCCAGGCTCAAAGACCTTAGGGCACCAAGTGAAGCCCACATACTCGGGCATCATCTCGAGTTAACTCAGTCAAAAACAAATTCAAATGACCAAAAATAGAGATAAAATTACTAATTATGGGCCAGAAAACTATGGAGTCACGATCCCCAAGTGTCGAAAGCCACGCATTAGGTCATTTCATTGCTCTACGCGCAAATTTTTTTTTTATATTTTTTTTGAATACTCATATTAAACTAAAATGATCACCAAACCTATGATATTTATTTAGGGGACCCCATGAACTCAAACTAATACCCCACTATCCAAAGGACGTGCATTGTGAACTTTTTTTTTATTTGGATGAAAATATAAACGATGAAATATCACATTGGACAGCCACACTTTCCAAAATCAATGCTCATGAAATTATACAAGGATTAAAATCAGAATCAGGGTATGCTAAATTATTTGATATTCAGTTTCAAAGTGTGCAATGTGTATTACCATGTTTAAATTTAAAGGAATTTTTCCTTCCATTTTCAAAATTTTTTTTCAAATCATTTATCATTTTTTTTTGACACAAAAGCATTTTTTATTTTTATTTTATCTCCCCCCCCAACTTAAAACAACACTGTCCCCAGTGTTTAAAGAAAAGAAAATTTAGAAGGGGTAGAGGTAGAGAATGAAAGTTCAAAAAGGAAATTGAAAATGAGGGTCATGGAATGAAGTCACCTGGTGGTTGAAGTTGAAATTCTTACTGCTCCCTTTTAATCCTTTGATATCCATGTCACTGGAAGAGTTCCCTAGTAGAAAAAGAAAACAAAACAAAAAAACAAAACAAAACAATATATATATATATATGTAAAATATAAGTATATATATAAAATAAAATAAATGGATGATACATTGTCTTCTTTTTAAATTTATGGGTAAGGCATTACTCAAGGATTACACCATGTGACACGGATGAATATGGTGCTCCCCTTTCATACCCATCCATACACATAATATAAGAACAGGTCAACAATATATTTTTTTTATTTTTAAATATCAAAATTATTCATTATTCCTATTTAAAATATAAAGTTTTTTGCAACAAAAAAATTATTGGAAACTTGAAAACCATGGGTTGCCTCCCATGCAACGCTTTGTTTAATGTCGTTAGCTCGACATGAACCCCCCAACTTACCCAATACCAACTTTAAAAATTTTAAGGACCACATGTTTCACAAATTCAACTAGGTTTAGATTGATTACATGTTTATAATTTGTTTCATTAACAAACCTATGTTCTAAAATGAGTTGGTGAATCCAAGGAATATCAGGAATGGTGGATCTAGTTGCTTCTCTAGTCTTGCCTAATAAATCAAGGGTCATTCAAATTTTATTTATATCAAGAGAAGAAACAATGAAAACATGATGGTTTTGGATATCCTCAATAAATGAAAACTTGAGGAAGGATGGAAAGGACACATGTTCGAGTTCAGGCAGACTAACATTTTTAGACATAGGTTGGGAATTTGGATCGATCTAAATTTTATTTTAAAAATTTATCAATAGAATTGGTTCCTTTGGAATAGAAGATTCAACCACAAAATTGGAAATATCAGTATTAGAAATGGGTATGGACTCAAAGATTGTGATTTCTCTTAATGGTTCAATGATTGGTATTTTTGAAAAATCATCAACAGAGTTATATTCATGAGACTCAATCCATGATGTAAAATTCTCCTCTTTTGAATCCAAAAAGTCAATTTCCTCTTGATTTAAAGACCCATCAACAATTCCTTGATCCTCTTCATCTTCCTCATATCCAAATGTTTTATCTTCAGTAAATTCATGAGAGGTTTGTGGGAAACTAGACACTTCACATAAGGTTATGGAAGGGATAGTTTGTGTAGGGATGGGTTCCTCAAAATTTTTAATGCTTTTGTAGTTCTAACCTCAATGATAAAACCTCAAAAATCATTATCTCCATTTGTTGACATGGTTTTTCAAGTAATGGATGTGGATTAGGATGGATAAGTGGTTGAGACAAATGGTCTATTCCAGGAGGATAACTATGTTGTTGGAATTGCATAGGAGGATGTTCAAATTGGATTTGTGGGGATTGAAACTCATTATATGTTGAGATGTTTTGTGGATAATAGGGGTAAAAACAATGTGGTTCATTAGGTTGTTGATGATCCCACATGTAGAAATTAGTATGGTCATTGTACATCACACATGGGGTTGAGTGATCAAGGTGGGGATAGGTTTCCCATGTTTGGACTTGTTCAAAATTGACTTCCATAGGAGTAAGGGGTGAGAAAAGAGAAGATGGATGAAGAAAAAGAATTATAGTGTCTAAGATAACTTACTTACGTCCCCGGAAATGACTCCAAAATTTGATTCTCGCTCAAATTTACCCAAGAGATGAAGGTAGAATGATCCTTGTAGTTTAACTTGGGTTATCGAATCCTCAGAGACCTAAGAAGAAACCTATAGACACGTACATTATATGGACTGTTTTTGGCTATGAAGTGGCCAAATTGGGTTGATTTTATATGGGTTTAAAGGATAACTAACAGATTTAAGTGAATTCAATTTAAAAGAATGAGTTGATCCTAGGTTATCGCTCGGGGTGGATTGGATGAATTACTTTTTTAATGATTTCAATTTCTTATAATTGAGATGGATTCATTTAATAAGATCAAACGAAATCATCACTTACTGGTTTAATTCCTACACAACCTAATACTAATCACCTATACACTTTAAGGATCAAAGTTTTGAGCACTCCAAGGTAGAGGTTCGTATTAGCACTTGAAATGTGTGACCTTAAATTCAATAAGGATGAAGATGTTTTAAAATCATCAAATAAAAATCTCATTTAAAAGAAGTGATTAGCCATTAATGGAGTGGTAAATAACATCCAATCCAGCCCCTTGATACTCCCTTGGATCAACCCATAAAATATATATCCCTCCATTGATGACATGTCTTCAACAGAAGCGGTAAGTAGACTTACAAGGGTGGAATTGAATAAGTAAAAACAACAACAACAAAAAGATCACTCCTCCGTTGTGTGATAAATATCACAAAGTATGGTGTGAATAAATCCAAAACTTGAACCAAAGGTATCAACATGATAAGTAGAAGAATAGAATAAGAGTAAATGAAGAACTTTTATTAAGAAACTAAGGTGAATTAAACAACTTACATGAGAATGAAATGCGATTACAAACACAAAGCAGCAGCATAACACTACAGTGAAACCAAGCACCAAAGATTTTTAAATCCTCCAACACCACTACCTTAAATAGGCATTTTTGAGCCCTTGGGTCGAGCCTCAAACAGTACAAGTCATCCCACTTGAGTATGGTAGGTCTAGGGTGGTGGAAAGTTTGTGGAAAGAAGACTTTCCACCCTTGACCCGAAAAGGTATCTAGCTTTCATGCACCGAACAGACTCACTTAAAACACCTTCTAGATGGCCGAAGTTGGGTGGGCCATATAAGACTTAAATTAATCTCCGGATATCCCCTAACAGACTGTAAAATATCAGCCCAAGAGTAGTTATTTTTTTAGAGATATGGTTTAATTGGTGGGATGTTTTTCTGGGCCGCACAATCTGGCCCAGAATTTTATCTCTAACTTGGGACGCCTAAATGGACACTATGGAGGCCTAATTATCATTGGATAATGAAGATTTATTTGTTCCTAGACATGTCTTATATCATCCAACGAAATTTGGGATTCATTGGGCCTCTATGTTGGGTCCCACCGTCTCATCAGTGGGCTGGTGTCCAATCTTCCTTCTCCAGAATTGCTTCCTTTCATTGCCAAATATCTCCATCATCCTCCATGAATTCTCCATTGATCCCTGAATGAAACATGTTCATATTGGAGTGTAGATAAATTTAAAAAAATATAAAATTAAAATATGTATAATTATATGAATCATTGGGTACTTCAAATGATGTTCAAAAATGTACCACATAATAGTGCATTTTAAGAAGGTATTACAATCATAATGTGAAATGATGTTCAAAGTGTAAAATGAACTAAAATGGTGTTTATGAATAATAATTAACATGAATATTATATATATTAACAATGAATATTATCCTCATTTAGTGGCTAATCAATCCTAAAAACAAAAAATCAACACAATTACTAATAATTAAATTTTCAATGAAAAACATTAAATATTAAGAATAGATTAAACTCATTCCTCTTCCAATATGTGATCAATTCTTGATATTATGTTGTTGGACAGTCGGTGAATATTGGTACACCCTCTAAATCGTAACTAACACTACTCTTATAACCAATATATAACTCATTCTTATATGATCACCACAACTCCCCAAGATTCATCAATCATGTGACCTTAGTAGCTTTGCCATTAGGAAAGTTAAATTGACACTGTAATGGTCATGTTAATTCATATAAATACAATAATGATATATATATGTATATATATAAATTTAACAAATTTTCTTACCCATGTCTCCACACATGATTTCTCTTTGATTTCATTACCGATATGCCTCCATGAGACTAGTTTCACTAGAATGATACCATTGTAGTTGGTTAGAGTTTCCATAAAACTTATACAATTTCTATAATTTTTACCTATCATTTAATTGTACTCATTGTAATCTACCATTATTTGTGTTTGAAGATTCCAAGATTCATGTATACGGGTACACCCACATCACCTATTAGAATATCCCACTAAATAAGATAAAAGAAAAAAAAGAATTAATTCATAGTACAATAGGAAAAATATAATTTGATATAATTTGACATGCTTATAAAAAAACTGATGTAGACTACTAATTAGGCTCTGATGGATCTGTGGGTTGTCCTGGATTGGTATCCTCTAAATTATGTGCTTGTTCTAATGCATGCATCGGGTCCTCAACATGTACTAGAGTGGAAGATGAATAGTAGAATCATTAGATCTTGGATGGATAGTATAAAATTGAGGTAGTGTAGACATGGTAGGATAAGTATAGAAGGGATATGGATGCATCATAGGATATGGATATGTTATGGGTGGGAACATCCCTCGAGGTGGTGAATACATGGTATGAGAAGTATGTGCTAAATAAGATAATGATGAAAGCATGGGTGAGAACATCCCTGAAGGCTCAAGTGGAGGATGAAAAGATGTGATAGATTGAATGTTCATTGGCATTTCAGGGTGTGAATGGGTACAACAGGTGCTCCATGAAGCTCTATGAGCACCCCCACTCAAACCCATACTAGTAGGCTGAGGATAAGTCAACTCCGGTTCAGATGAATTTCCTTAAAAAATCTGATAAATAATAAGTACATGATAGTAAATATAATACAGAAGAAAAATATTGCAATTATTATACTCACTAGGGGAACCAAAAAAGGAAACACTAGATCATGCTTTCATAGATCATTATAAAATAATCTCTTCCTTTGAATTTCTTCAATATCTTTCATAATCTACATAATAATTAAGTGTACATTTTATAGAAATAGTTCTAAAAATTTTTTATACAAGTTAGAAGTCAAATAAGTCATTAAAATGTCATAACATGTTTTAGCAACTATAATTTAAAACCAAGTTATACATTTTTTTTAAACCTGTTTTAAACTAGGTTTTCTAAATTGAAATAAATATATTTAAATGAAAATAAAACAAACAATACTAAAAAAACATATCATTCCAAACTAAAACTAAATTAAAGAAATTACAATAGTACCAACCTGAGAAACACACATCAAGGTAAACTGAATGAACTATGAACATATATGGTTGTTTCTATATATTTCCCATTAATACTTAAAGTTCAACATCAATTCTCACAATGGCGCAATTTGAGTCATAAAATACAATATTTTTTTCAATTCCATTGAGGGCATCAATGGTTTAAATTTTTCCCCACCATCATGAAAAATATATCTTGGGATTACTTAAATAATGACACTGTAATCAACTCTTATATGATCTTTCACATAAAACACTTATTTTGTCATTGGGGTAAAAATATATGGTTCATCAGTAGCCAAGAAATGTAACGACCTGGACTCGGCCAGCCACTTGAACAGTGTCGAACGGGTCGGGTGTTACTACCTTAGGGGCACCTCCCCTAAACACAAAAGTCTGCCAACTAGTAGCGAGGGTCTATTAGGTATAGTGGGGAGGATATACCCTCTAAGAGGATCATAATAAGGGTACTGGTCCAAGTATAACAGTAAAGATGTAGCGGAAAGAAAGACTCGGCAGACTCGAACCAGACCCGCAGAGCGGAAGCATAATCAATATAGATAAACAGCAGAAGCAGTAAATATAACAACAGCAGCAGAAATAAACAAAACAGCATGATGATAACATGTAACTACTACTGAACAGTAAAACATGCATCCAAAGCAGGTCATACACAACTAAATATAAAAAGGGTGCCAATGGCTAACCAATAGTAGCTAAAACAAGCATGCTGATACAGAAAAGTAAAAAAAGTAAATTAAACCCAGCTAGGCATGACCTCAAGGTCCATACAATCTCCATGCAATAACTAACGCAGCCCAGCTCCTAAAGCTGGCCTCTGTCCTGCATGTAAATCCATAAAGTCTGCACGCGTTCTGAAGGGCCTGTGCAGGGTGTGAGACAAATCTCAGTAGGATGCCACCCAATGGTGCGTACCAAATATATGTGTTTAAGCAGTCATGAATTTACAAGAAAAGTAGTAAACAGTACAATGCAAAATTAAACACAAACTCCATTGGTGCTCAATAGCCACCATGGAGCGTCACATGCTTCGGCCAACGCCAGAATCTATGTCGTGTAACGCAACACCACGTGCCACCTGACACCTCATGTCTCAAGTACTGACATCCCGAAGGCACGCCCAAGAATAGTAACCCAGCACCATGTTCCTCCTGACACCACGTGTCTCATGTACCGACGTCCCGAAGGCACACCCAAAAATAGTAACCCGGCACCATGTGCCTCCTGACACCTTGTGTCTCAAGTACCGACGTCCCAAAGGCACTCCCATACCTTGAAGGCTCCTCACCTCCCCCGTGGATTTCTATGGCAAGAACCCCCAACCAAAATACCTAACATCAACTACAGGGGCCTCTACCCACACGAGTGGTCAAAACCACCTCATCACGGAGTATCTCTGTGTGCACACTACTCAAAGTCCCGGTGAGTGGTAATCACCAAAATAGTACCTAAGCCAACAACACATCTGACACCTTGTGTCCCTGCAACCATGTTGCTCATGTCTGATGGCATCTCCATCCTAGTAACCTGGGTCATGCCCAACCAGACAGTCATACTGCCTCAAGCTGACGTCCATGATGCCCAATATCATGGTCAAAACCACCCAAAGTAACCCGGCAAAGCCCCAACCTGTGATCAGCATCACTCAAGCGTAATCGGGCCAATCCCAACACAACCCAAAAGGTCCAGCAAATTCAATCCAGCAATTTCATATATACATATTTAAACATAAAACATAAACTGGCAAAACAAACTAAATAGTTGAATTGTACTCTACGAGGTGTTGTCCCATACCAGCACTGAGGTCTTAAATGCCTCCACAATTTATATAAAACATCAATAAATTAAACTAATATTTTATAACATTAACATTTCAGTTAAAACCATTTTGGCATTCCCCGGCCAAAATGCCCCGACGAGCAACGACCCCTCACCCGGCCCTGCTCACGCAAACTGGTAACCGGGCATACCCAAAAGAATCCCAGAGGTCCCATAAGCATTACAGTATGAAAAAGCAAATAAAACGGGTCCCGTTCAAAATACCCAAAAACACATCGAAGGCCGCATTACCCAAACAACCGTAAAAACACAAAAAGAAGTATGCACCACCTACCTAAGACCCGCATGATGCTACTCCTCTGGTAACACCCGCCAATTCGGTCTAAAACGCGGTAAATCTACAAAAGATTAAATACCGTTCAAACAACTATAACTCATTCTAGAATGAAAATCAGACAAAATGGCCAAAGAAGAATCAAGGCCTTACCGAGGGGGTTCCAACGCACTAATCGGAGTTCGGATTGGGTTTTGGACGAAGAACCGGGAAGCAGTTGAAGGTTCGGCCGATTTGGAGCGGAGGTTATATCCAAAACCTCAAAACGAGACTACTTCCCATTTTAAACAAAAAAAAAAGAAAGTACACGGCGTGTACTTTGGGACTACATGCCGTGTATAGTTCATTTAACTGTTCATAAGATGGCAGAATTCCACCGACTTACTTTTCGAACCTGCTGACATGAGTACACGGCATGTACTTGGTTCCTCTTCCTTTCCTCGCCGACGGACCTACACGCCATGTGTTTTCTTTATACATGGGTAGACTACACGACGTGTCCAGAGGGAAACACGGCGTGTATCTGGTTCACCCGGCCAATGGCCTACACGCCATTTATGGCCACCACATGGTCGTGGAATACACGGCATGTTGAAAACTACACACTGTGTAGTAAGAAACTACTACACGGTCACACACGGCATGTACTCAGCGAGCACACGTTCGGTCACTCGCCTACACATACACGGAGTGTACTTAAAGTACATGGTGTGTAGTATAGAAATTTCCAAACACTGCCCATTTAATCTAGTTTTCCTCAGAAACCAGACAAAAAATTTAAACAGGGTCGGGATTTTGACCCGTTCCAAAAACCCGAGTTCTTACAAACTCCCCACCTTAACTTAGCTCTTCCCCGAGCTACCAAAAAAACCCGAATATGGAACCGAACACGCCCATCCCAGTTAAACAACCTAGACTACCCTGGTCCCATGGTTCTGGCTAAATTCCTCAAGGGGCTCCCCACCTTAGGAATTGCCTACTCGGTCTCAACCAAATAAAATTTAAAGAAAACAAGGTTTACTAACCTATTTTCCAGACGCATAGTCCTTACGTGATGCATCGTCATCCCCGCACCTCATTGGCGCTCACATGTCGCTCCCGACACCCAACGTATCCCGCACCAAATCGGTGTCCACCTCCAAGAGGTCCTGGTGCCTAGCACCTCAAGTAACCTGCATCCATGATGCCCTGATGCCCACAGCACCTCAAGTAACCCGCATCCGCGATGCCCCGATGCCCTCATCACCTCAAGTAACTCGCATCCTCGATGCCCCGATGCCCTTGGCACCTCAAGTAACCCACATCCTCGATTCCCTGATACTACGCATCTCATATATATATATAGAATATATCACGCACCTGATATGGTGCCAATCCCACTGACTAGCATCTAGTTAGTCCACATAGATCATGTGCACCGCATGCACTCAAAACAGACATGCCTCTATAGGTCATGCCAAAAACTAAACATGGAGATCACAGCCACATCGCGGTGTACCTCTAACCATCATCGGCTCACCAGCCTGCTCAGCCTCTGGCAGCTCCACGGTGTGCACCTAGCCTGAAACACGGCTGGCTGACTCCTGACCTCCCGATGTTTCTCCAGTCACCGGCCACTGACCCCTCAGATGGGTCCCACCATCTCTGTCACGACCTCCGCGCACAGCTGAACCCCGAATACCCTCTCCGGGTACTGAACCTGAACCAACTCCAGACGCTATAGTCTGTCCTGGTCCCTGCCTGCCGGCTATCTGTGAAGGCTGCCTGCAAAACCTCTCCAGATACCCATACTGTACACATGCCCGGCACTCCTTCGAAGTCCTATCGCACTGAGCCCGAACATGTCCCGGTTGTCCACACTGAAAGAAAATCACCGAAGAACTACCATGAGGTGGTCTAGCTGAATCTGTAGCCTGACTGCCCTGCTGGAACTCATCCCGCCCTCGCTTCCTGTTATCTGAACCATCACCTGAAGTTGTCGCCCTGTCCAAGCAAGACTTCTCTCTCTCATTTCCCTCAGCTATGAGTGCCTGGTTCACCACCTCGTAGAAAGAACCTAGCCGGAAGATATTCACCTAGATTCGAATGGCGTGTCGTAAGTCATCCTCGAAGCGCCTCACCCTAGTTGCGTCGTCTCTCACCATACCCGGTGCAAAACGGGAAAACTCTGTGAAGGTAGTTGCGTAGTCCATGATGGACATATCTCCCTGCTGAAGACTCAAGAAATCCCGAGCTCTCTCTTCCCTCAACGTCTCTGGGTAGAAGTTCTCAAAGAACCTTCCCTCGAAGTCCTTCTAAGCCAGTCCCTCGTGCCTACGAGCCTGTACCTGTACATCCCACAAATGCTTCACCGGTCCTCTCAGAATGTATGTCGCCAGCTTGACCCTCTGCCCTGGAGGCGTCTCGAGCTGTTCAAAGATCATCTACATGCTCTCTATACAGTTCTCAGCCTCCTGCGGACCACCCTCACCCTGAAAATTGGCGGATGCTGCGACTAGAACTCCCACGTCAGATACGCCATAGAAGGCTCTGTACCCTGCGCGCCTCCATCAATCCCCTACAAGACACGTACCAGGCTAGCTCGGAGCTGCTTGTCGATCCACGGCTCGAACGATGCCAAACCCGGCTACTGTCATGCCTGCACTGGATCCTGAACCTATTCCTGTCCCTGAGCATGTACCTACGGCTCATGCTCAGCTTATACTGAAGTCTAACCCTGATCCTACGGCACTGTATCCTCTCATGCCTGGCGCTCCATCAAGCCATGAAGGAGTAACCCGCTGAATAACATAAATGTTCAGACATCCCACATATATAGATAATAATATATTCTACGCAGATAAGGAAAGCAGTAAAAGGCAGTGCATAACAACTACCCTTACTCCCCCTCACCGCAACCCATTCCCCACGGCATCTCAGCCTCATGGCCTCCTTGCCCGCCCTCAACAGAGCCAAGTATCAAAAGTACCTTGGGCCATGCCCGTCCCAACAACTCACGTTGTCTCAAACCGACGACCGAGTCGCCCAATCCTGACAGTTACACCGCCTCAGCCATAGTACCTGCCTGCTCTTATAAGAGTCAGACCCATAAATCCTGCAGCATGCAATTCTACAAAATATAAAGCATGGCATCCTCATTTTCACAACTAGAAGTTCTATCAGGAATTTCACCAATTCACATTTTAAAGAATATAAAGCATGGAATTTGATATTTCATTCACATGGAATTATCACTTCATAAAGAATACGTGCAATTATTAAATTGAAATACCCTAAAATGTGCCTATCAAAAGCCAAGGAACCAGCCTTGCCATACCGGGCCAAGGTCCAATTCTTCCTCACCACACCGGGTCAAGGGTCACATATCAAAATCAATAACATCACACATCAAGTGATCCATTGAGGTGGAAATTATATCAACTGTAATCTGAGCAAAAAGTAGATAACAATTCCCACCCACAGCAACTCAATCCATCCCTCGTACATGGGGCTGCAAGCACCCTAGCACGAGTTCAAAATCCAGTTCCAACAACAACATATCTCCAGTCTACCATATCCCAAATAGTAAAACCATCATAAATAAAAAAGAGAAGTCTCAAACTCATTAGTATCTAGAAAACACTGCTACTAAATCCCTGTCAAGAACACCTCTGATACCACTTTGTAAAGACCCGGACCCGGACAGCCACCCGAACAGTGTTGAACGGGTCGGGTGTTACTACCTTAGGCACACCTCCCCTGAACGCCAAAGGATGTCGACTAGTAGCGAGGGTCTATTAGGTATAGTGGGGAGGCTATACCTTCTCGAAGGATCATAATAAGGGTACTGGTCCAAGTATAACAGTAAAGATGCAGCGGAAATAAATACTCAGTAGACTCGAACTAGATCCGCAGAGCGGAAGCATAATCAATATAGATAAATAGCGGAAGCAGTAAATATAACAATAGCAGTGAAAATAAACACAACATCATGCTGATAACATGTAATTACTACAGAACAATAAAACATGCATCCAAACCAGGTCATACACAACTGAATATAAAAAGGGTGCCAATGGATAACCAACAGTAGCTACAAAAATCATGCCGATGCAGAAAAGTAAACAAAGAAAAGTAAACCCAGCTAGGCATGACCTCAAGGTCCATACCATCTCCATGAAATAACTAATGCAGCCCAGCTCCTGAAGCTGGCCTCTGTCCTGCACGTAAATCCATAAAGTCTGCACGCGTCCCAAAGGGCTCATGCAGGGTGTGAGACAAATCTCAGTAGGATACCACCCAACGGTGCGTACCAAATATACGTGTTTAATCAGTTATGCATTTACAATAAAAGAAGTAAACAGTAAAATGCACAATTAAACACAAGCTCCACTGGTGCTTAACAGCCACCATGGAGCATCACCTGCTTCGGCCAACGTCGGAATCTCTGTCGTGTAACCCGGCACCATGTACCACCTGACACCTCGTGTATCAAGTACCGACGTCCCGAAGGCACGCCCAAGAATAGTAACCCGGCACCATGTGCCTCCTGACACCACGTGTCTCACGTACCGACGTCCTGAAGGCACGCCCAAAAATAGTAACCCGGCACCATATGCCTCCTGACACCTTGTGTCTCAAGTACCGACGTCCTGAAGGCACGCCCATCCCCTAAAGGCTCCTCACCTCCCCCGTGTCTTTCTATGGCAAGCACCCCGAACCAAAATACCTAACCGCAACTACGGGGGCCTCTACCCCATGAGTGGTCAAAACCACCTCATCACAGAGTATCTCTGTGTGCACACTACTCAAAGTCCCGGTGAGCGGTAATCACCAAAATAGTACCTAAGCCACCAACACATCTGACACCTCGTGTACCTGCGACCATGTCACTCAAGTCCGATGGCATCGCCATCCTAGTAACCCGGGCCATTCCCAACCAGATAGTCGTACTGCCTCAAGCTGACGTCCATGACACCCAATCTCGTGGTCAAAACCACCCAAAGTAACCCGAGCAAAGCCCCACCCTGTGATCAGCATCACTCAAGCGTAACCGAGCCAAGCCCAACACAACCCAAAATGTCCAGTATATGCAATCAAGCAATTGCATATATACATATTTAAACAGAAAACATAAACCGGCAAAACAAACTAAACAGTTGAATTGCACTCTACCAGGTGTTGTCCTATACCAGCACTGAGGTCTTAAATGCCTCCACAATTTATATAAAACAGCAATAAATTAAACTAACAGTTTATAACATTAACATTTAAGTTAAAACCATTTTGGCGTTCCCCGGCCAAAATGCCCCGATGAGCAATGGCCCCTCACCCGGCCCTGCTCACACAAACTGGTAACCGGGCATACCCAAAAGAATCCCAGAGGTCCCATAAGCATTACAGTATGAAAAAGAAAATAAAACGAGTCCCACTAAAAATACTTGAAAACGCGTTGAAGGCCGTATTACCCAAACAACCGTGAAAACATAAAAAGAAGTATGCACCACCTACCTGAGACCTGCACGATGCTACTCCTCCGGTAACACCCGCCAATTCAGTATAAAACACGGTAAATCTACAAAAGATTCAATACTGTTCAAACAAATATAACTCATTCTAGAAAAAAAAATCAGACAAAACAGACAAAGAGGAATCGAGGCCTTACCGAGGGGGTTCCAACGCACTAATCAGAGTTCGGATCGGGTTTTGGACGAAGAACCGGGAATCGGTTGAAGGTTTAGCCGATTTGAGGTAGAGGTTCTGTCCCAAACCTCAAAACGAGGCTACTGACTGTTTTAAGAAAAAAAAAAAGAAATTACACTATGTGTACTTTGGGACTACACGCCGTGTATAGTTCATTTAAATGTTCATAATATGGCAGAATTCTGCCAACTTACTTTCTGAACCTGCCGACATGAGTACACGGCGTGTACTTGGTTCCTCTTCCTTTCCTCACCGACGGACCTACACGCCATGTGTTTTCCTTATACAAGGCGTGTCCAAAGGGAAACACTGCGTGTATCTGGTTCACCCGGCCAATGGCCTACACGCCATTTATGGCCACCACACGGTCGGGGAATACACGGTGTGTTGAAAACTACACGTCGTGTAGTAAGAAACTACTACATGGTCACACACGGAATGTACTCGGCGAGCACATGGCCAGTCACTCACCTACACATACATGGTGTGTACTTAAAGTACACGGCGTGTAGTCTGGAAATTTCCAGAAACTGCCCATTTAATCCAGTTTTCCTCAGAAACCAGACAAAAAATTTAAACAGGGTTGGGATTTTGACCCGTTCCAAAAACCCGGGTTCTTACAAGAAATGTGTCATTTCAATAACTCTGAATCCAAGGTCATCAATAAATGTATCATGTCGAATCATTGAATCATACCATTTCTATTTCATCGTAGTTACTTGACCATGAGAGTGGTAATCCAATAATAATGTTTTCTCAACTAGTCCATAATAAGACACATTTTCATATCGAGGTCTACTATCTGATGCACTGTAATAATAGTCATTTTTTTCATTTAACATAATTTCATCATGTTGTGTTATCATATTAACTACTTAATCAATTATAAAAAATTTATAGCCATTGATTATGAAATATTTTCATTCATGAACCAAAGAATTGGACTAAAATCCAACGCACTTAATTCTTGAGAGACTCAGTCAAAAATTAAACTCCATACCTAAAATATATATGAATAACACAATTAAATGGATATATATTTTAAGTTAATTAAATTAATGGTCATACCTTTGATTTCAACCAAGTAGGAAACTATTTTCTATGAAAATCCTCTCTCATTCTCAAAGGAAAATGTCAATGAACTCTACTTATAATTTGTTTATCCTCCCTACATAAAATGATAATAATAGTTTAAGGTATATGTGAAGTAATTTAGTATAAGATAAAATATAAATATTCAAATTACTTACTTGATATAGTCATCAAACAAACCACGGTTAAAAAAGACTATGTGATGTTCCATATCCTGATCTTAAAGGCTCAATATATACAATGTATATGACCCAGTAATTCGTCTTATTTAGGGAAGATATGGAAATGAGGGATTATAACAGAACAACTCGGTCAACCAGACCAATCACCCTATCCATCCCATTATGGGGTGGGGTAAAACAGAGAAAAACAAAACAAATCTTGAATGTCATCAAAATAAGACATACAGCTAGAGTACTATGTGGAAAAAAAAGATACAACTGAGCCAAACTATCTAAACTAGAAAAACAAAAATGAATCTAGACAACAAGTATCCATGTGACCAAGTGTCACCTCCAAACTATCCCAAGAGAGAACAACAATGTAAAGAGAATCATGTATGCTACAGAATGCTCTTCCCTTTACCTGAATCCTATAAAACAAGGTCTACAGCCACCCATAGGTGGAAATAGAGTGTGAGAAACAAGGCCCGATAGGATACCACCAAAAGATCTATAAAATTTCTAATAAAAATAATGAACAGCTCCAAGCTTTAAAAATTAGTTTTACAAGAATTTATATAAATAAATCAATTTGAAATAATTTTTCAAACAATACTTGAGTTTTCATAAATTACATGATATATTTTCCAAATCTATAAACAAAGCATGTAAATTTATCAAAATATAAATATACATGTGATCCAACATCCATGAAATAAACTATCATGTAATAAATATCCAGAAACAACAATGAACCTACCAAATGGTCTCTAGCTGATGGGACAATGCGTACTAGACACTCACAATCCCAAAAAAGGCATAAAGTTGGATTTGAACAAACATTGAGGTCTTTCATAAACCATCGACATACAAGAGGTTACCTCCTAGTGGCGTCACACACACTAAATATACCCATGTTTATTTCTCAACATACCCAAGGTTTCCTCTGTGTAATGTTTGTCAATTTTTATTTTAAAAACCACGATCACATTTTTATAAAATAATTTGAAATTCAAACCAATTTTCTTTAGGGTTTAAAATTCCATTTTTCCTTTTCAAATCAAGGCAATTCCATTTTCAAATCAATACCCCTTTTTAAACATGAAATCGTTCCCTTTTAATTTTCAACACATGAAATCCCATTTAAAATCTCAAGGAATCAATATGAACAACAATAAATTCAAGAAATTAGAAAAAATGAATAGATCAACCTACCTTAAGTGTGTAAACCTAACCACCTTTGAAAATGGGGATTGGAAACCACAAGATTTGTCTCTAGAAGACAAGGTGTGACCAAAGACTAAAAAGGATTAATAGAAAACACAATCCAATCAAAAATCCATACAACAAGTGGTGTTTCAAACACCAATGAGAGAGAAACCAAGAGGAAAGGCTTACCTAGAGAGACGAAGCACCCAACCCTGCTGATCAATCACTGAAAAAATTGATCTGGACATAAAGAAGACACCCAAAATCACCTAGGGTAAGTGCTCTGGCCGAGTTGAGAAGGATGTAAGAAGAAATGAGCACTCAAATACTTGTACGTCGCTGTAAAAACTAGAACTCGGGGAATTACATGGTGTGTAATCTGTTACACACCATGAACCCTTTTCATTTTAAGTTACACTGAAAAATACGTCACCTTTTTAATTAAAACCCAGATTTTCACATTACATGATGTGTAACCATTACACGACGTGTATAATCTCATTTTGTGAATTCAACTCATGGGGTGAGTCTGACCGGCATTACACATCGTGAAACCCAATTACATGTCATGTAACTACCCAGTGAACAGCAGAAAATTCCCAGGGAAAAGCTAAAAATCCAATAAATCCACGACTTTTCCATTTTAGGTATCCTCCTAATTCAGGGATGAAAATACTTACCCAATGAAAAAGGGAAACCAAATACAAAGATAAGAACATGCCTGATAGAAAGGTAATGGGGCATTACAATCTCCCCACCATAAAATATTTTTGTCCCCAAAAAGAGATCAAGATCATGGATTCACAAAAAGAGTAGGTCATTATTGCCTCACCAATGACTCCTGCTCTCACATATCATGGTGATTGTGTCTTCACTTCCACAATATCCAGACCATGGGTATTTCTTTACCATGCAGTACCTTATCCTGGTGATCCATAATCTGAACTAGTTTCTCTACAAAAGTGGTATCGGGCTCAAGAAAAACATCCTCCCATCTAATCACATGGGAAGGATCTAGTATATACCTCCTAAACTAGGAAACATGAAACATTTCATGTCTGGAAGTCATGATAGATAGTAACATCAACCGATAGGACACTCTCCCCAGTCATTCAATGATCTCAAAGGGTCCGACAAACATCAATGTCAACTTACCTTTCTTACCCAACCGATGATGTCCCAAGCGAGGTGAAACTATTAGAAATACCCAATCACCAATATCAAACTCCATCAGCCAACACTGACGGTCCACATAAGATTTATGATGACTCTATTTCATGATCAAATGCCTCTAGATGAACTGTACTACCTCAATCATCTCCTAAACAACACTCGGTCCAACCAAGGTCCATTATCCCAACTCTACCCATCACAAGGGAGATTGACTTGGCCACCCATACAAAGACTAAAAGGAAACCGTCTTAATCAAAGCTTGATAATTATTGTTATAGGAAAACTTGGCCAAAGGAAAATGTCCATCCCACAATCCACCTAAATCAAGCACATAAGACCAGAGCATATTCTCAAGAACCTGGATATCACCATCTAACTTTCCATCCATTTTTGGATGATAAATCATGCTCAATTTCAACTAGGAACCCATTACCTCTTTAAAACCTTTCCAGAATATGGATGTGAACCTCAAGTACCGATCAGAAATAACTACAGAGGTAACCTCATGAAGCTTCATGATTTTTTTCACATACAAGTCCCCAAGCTGTTCCACTTTCATAATTTCTTTTATTAGAAATAAATTTGTTGATTTAGTGAGACTGTCAATAATCACCCAAATCACATTCTTCCCCCTATGAGTATGTGGTAAACTAATGAGGAAATATGTGTAAATATCATCCCTCTTCTATACTAGAATAGGTGAAGGATGCAACAAATCTATAGGTCTCTAGTGTTTTGTCTTAACTCTTTGACAAGTGATACATAGTGATACAAAATCTACAACTGACCACCTCATCCTCAAATACCAATAATAATGTCTCAAATAATGGTAAATATTTGAATCCCTGTGGTGAACGGACCAACAAGACCATTTTCTACTCCCTAGAAACTCCCTCCTCAAGGAAAACGTAAAAACCAACCTGCCACAAAATCACAAAGCTCTACTTGGAGACTAAGACAACTCACACAAGGTCTCCCCACCATTTAAGATTTCTCCTAAGATTTGTTCTCGGTGGCTGTTATCTAGTCAAGTAGAACTCACTCATCAAAAGACAATTAAATATTTATAAAATCCAAGAACACTTATCCACCAACCTCCTCCACTCCTGAGCTCATCTAAGCAAACAAACTCATCAGAGACTACAGTTCAACTGATTCCTTCATAGATTATGTAGGTAATTTTCTTCTCAACGCATCGTTCACCATATTCTCTTTCTCAGGGGTATATACGATATCAAAATAAAAGGTTTGAATATACTCAACTCAGCATCTTTGTCACAAGTTTAGATCTCTCTGAGTGAAAATATACTTCAATCTTTTGTGATCAGAATATACTATAACCCTCTCTCCAAAGAGATTGTGATTCTATGTTTTGAGCACATGGATAATAGATACCAACTCAAGATCATGGGTAGGGTAGTTCTTCTCATGAGGGTGTAACTAGAGAGATCCATAAGACATGACCTATTTCCCCTACATTAAGATACATCCAAAACATGTACCATAAGCATTGTAGAAAACATCATAACCCAAACCTAGTTTTGGAAGAATCAAAACTAGTGCTGAAGTAAACTTCATTTTTATTTCCTCAAAAGATCTCTAACACATGTCGCCCCATTCAAACTTTACACCCTTATGGGTTAAATCTTTCATTGAAGATGCAATCTTGGAGAAGTCCTGAACAAACTGTCTATAGTAAACTACCAAACCCAAGAATATTTGGATCTAAAACATATTTCTACAATGCTTTCAATACATAACTGCCTTCACCTTTTTAGGATCAACTAATATGTCCCTCTCAAATATCATATTCCCCAGAAACTTTACCTCTCGGATCCAAAACTCACACTTAGAAAGCTTACCATATAGATGATGTTCCCTCAAGGTTCGAAGAATGATATTCAAATGGTCTATGTGCTCTTCCTCTGTCTTAGATTACACCAAGATATCATCCACGAACACCATCATAAAAGAGTCCAATAACCGATGAAAGATTTGGTTCATCAAATCTATGAATACTGCAGAAGCGTTAGTGAGACCAAATGGAATAATCAAAAACTCTAAATGCCCATATCGATTTTGAAACACTGTATTGGGTATATACTCTTATAGGACTCTCAACCGGTGGTACCCCGACCGCAATTCGATCTTAGAAAACCAACAAGCCCCCTTAACTGATCAAAGAGATCATCAATCCTGGGTAAAGAATACTTGTTCTTAATGGTCACCTGATTAAAATTTTGATAGTCAATACAAAGTCTAAGACTTTTTTCTGCCTCCTTAGTAAGGAGCATAGGTTAATACCATAGTGACATGCTAGGATGAATAAATCCTTTCACCTCTAGGTCCTCAATATGGACTTTAAGTTCCACCAACTCTGCAAGTTCCATTCGATAGGATGGAATAGAAACGGGCATCATTCTAGGCAATGGGTCAGTAGAAAACTTGATCTATCTCAATGGCGTAAAAGCATAAAAATCATTCGGAAAAACCTCAGGGTATGCACAGACAATGTTAGGTAGTTGAAAACCCAAGCACAGGTCAACTACATCAAGAACCATTTCTGACAACTAGCATGAGATCAAACTGGCATAAGGAACAATTGGCCTTGCACTTACCATTCAAGAGTCCTACTCTCCCTGAAAAACAAGAGTGACCCATCAGTATATGAGAATTATACCTAATGATGATAATAGTATATTTGGACCCTTATGTTAACCATCCAATCCATGCCAATGATAAAGTTAAAGATGTCAATATACAACACTAGAAGTCCCAAACCACCTCAAATTCGTTGATCACCACTCAACATGTGGGACATGTGAAACCTTATTCAGACCTCTTTCCCAAAGGCATGTAAATATATAACAAGAATTGCATAAGATCTGAACATAAACCCAACACGTCAACCAACTTTGATTATATGAAATAATGAGTAGCACCTATATTAAACAAAGATAATACCATATAAAAAGAAATAAACACCATACCTAGAATAATATTTGGTCCTACTTCATATTCCTTTAGCGTACACTCGACTACATAAAGTTGTCTAGACTTAGCCACTTGGACATACCCCTTGGCCTAAGAATGAGACCCTATACCCTTAGAATCATCAACCTAAACTAGTGACCCCTTGGTGAAAGTGGATCTCGTCATACTGCCTTGGTACATCTTATCACAGAAACACTTTAGATGGATAGATTTCCCACAAAGATAACAAGTTATAAGATCCTCCATACACTGAGGATTGGTATGATACGAGTTGATGTAGAAACATCAAGAGTGGTAGTGAAAAAACAACGATTCAAAGAAGAGTAAAAGGGAAAAAAGAAACAATAACATAAGGATTTACATGGTTCGGGAATAATCCCTATGTCCATAGAGAGGAAAAACTTCACTATATGTCAGGAGCACAATTTTACAAAATATCTCTTATAATTTTTCACACTCTCACAACCCTATCCTGAAATGGGATAATGTAGAGGATGAAGTGTTATTCCACCAACCGTCAGAAAGTCCGTTGTTCTATAGTGAAAGGCAGTTGTAAGTCTGCATCACTATAGTGAAAGGCAGTTGGAAGTCCGCATCACTACAGTGAAAGGTAGCCACCCAAGTCAAAAGTGTTATAGTGGCTACTAACTGGAAGTCCAAGGAGTGGCAGTTTTATTGACTATGAAGTCCTCATTGCTATAGTGTTATCGATGTCGGTCGGTCGGCTTTGCTATAGTAGTCAGAGTTGCTACAATTCCCCAAAATTTGGGTTGGGAACCTTCGACCCCCAAAGTAGGGGTGTGTTTCCCCCTACAACCCCCAATGAGCTCTCCACAGAGCTCGACCTGTGGAAGTTGTAGGCTGGTGTGCAGTACGGGCTACAAGCATTCGCCCAACTGGATCAGGCTACACCAATCCAACAACTTGGACATCCCCCTTGGCTTGAGAATGAGACCCACTACCCTTAGAAGCATCAACCTAAACCTACAACCCCTTGGTGAAAGTGGATCCCTCCATACTACCTAGGGAAATCTTATCATAGAAATGCTTTAGATGGACAGATCACCTGCAAATATAACAAGTTCTAGGAGCCTTCATACACTGAGGCCCGGTATGACCATGCCTCCCACACTGGTAGAATATAACATGTTGTTTCCCTGTAGAATCCCCTGAAATTGATCCTGTAGAAAACTAACTACTTTTGCACTTTCTTTTCTAACCAGAAGAAGCACCCTGACTAACCACTACACCCACTGAAGCTCTTTCTAATCCTATCCTCCCAACTATGTCTACCTTAGAAAAATTTTCTTTATCCACTACCACCAAAAGGGTCAGAAGGCACAAAAGAACAAGAATTGACCAAATATCATCCCTCAACCCCATCTCAAACCTTCAAGCCTTCAAGTAATCATTGGTGATAAGCTTTGGTGCCAGATGCAGTAACTCATAAATGCAGGTGGAGTACTCCCGAATGGTATGCTCCCCCTATTCCAACGTCAGAAACTCCTGGGTATTTTCTTCATGTAAAGTCTTAGGATAAAACGGTTGATTAAAGATATTCTTGAAAGATTCCTGGGTAAGATCTTCATGCAACTTAGCTTGTATTATTGAGTCCCACCATCTTCTTCCTAGTCCTTCAAGTATATATGTGGAAAAATCCACCTGATAATCCTCAAGAGTCTTCAAAATTTTGAAGATCCTATCAATCTGTTTAAGCCACTCCTCTATCTATTATGATCCTTTGTCACCACAAAATACAAGTGAATGTTGCTTAGTAAATTTAAAACCATGATTCACTTCCCATCCCAGTTTTACTACACCCACTAACCCCAAAGTCTGAATAGTATGGATCATTGATTGTGCCATAGAAGGGTCCATTGGGGGTTCCTCCTACAGAACCTGCCTCACGGCTTCCCCTCTTGTATTTGGAAGATCTCTTCTAGGAGGAATTTTCTATTAAACACAAGATAATAACAAATCAGTTCCGAGAAACTCCAAAACCATCAAACCAAAAGCAATAATCCAAAACCATGCTTTAAAATAAAAATAATTTAAAGCACTTATGAATTCTACCAAAAAAAGGCCAACACCTTTTTGAAATGAATGGGTCTAGCTAAATAAAATCCCCACTTAGTTTATTCTAATGAACTTACACACACCAAGTCCTCAGGCATTTTAGATAGGTTAATTTAAATAAACTTCCCATACAATTTATTCAAAATGAACCTAAATACTCGATTTTGGACTTTGTAAAGATTTTTCCGACCACTCATGGAAACTTGGATTCAGTAATGAGAGTGAGCTATCCTCACCCATTTTCCACACCTATCATATGAATTCTGACGATCCTACTCCTGTCTACCCAAGACACTAAAAAAATTAGGCAATGCTAACAAACTCCAGGCTGAGTCATGCTCTGATACCAAATTATAATAGATCTACCCAGGCCAACCAGACAATTCACCTGAGCCATCCCATTACAGGGTGGGGTAAAACAAAGAAAAACAAAACAAGCCTTAAATATGAGAAAAACAAGACATACAACCAGATTACTATGTGAAAAAAAAAAGATACAACTAATCCAAACTAGTTAAACCATAAAAAGCACGATGATTCTAGACAACAAGTCTCCATGTGACCAAGTGTCACCTCCAAACTATCCCAAGATGAAACAGAAATGTAAAGAGAGTCTTGCATGCTATAGAATGCTCTTCCCTTTACCTAAATCCTGCAAAACAAGGTCTAAATTTTCCCACAGGAAGAATTATGGTGTAAGAAACAAGACCCAGTAGTATACCACCAAAAGATCTATGTAAGTTCTAATAAAAAGAATGCACAAGTCCAAGCTTTAAAACAAAACAGTTTTAAAATAATTTCTATAAATAAAACAATTTAAAATACTTTTTAAAACAATCCTTGAGTTTTCACAAATTGCATGCTATATTTTCCAAATCCAGAAATAAAGAAGTTAAAGATATTGAAATATAAATATACATGTGATCCAACATCCATGAAATAAACTATCATATAATAAACAACCATAAACATCAATGCACTTACCAGAAGGGATCTAGCCTATGCACTACAAAAAATGACTTATTGTGATGGGTTATTTATGATGGGACTAGGACCCATCGCAAATAGTCTGTCGAAAGAGACTATTTGCGACAGGAATTCTAACATGTCACAAAAAGTCCTTAAAATAGGTATTTGCGATGATTTGTGGTAAATATATAACGACCCAAACTTTTATTAATAAAAATTCTTCTTGATATAATTAAATGTCTTATTTTGTAAAATGGTTATATAAACATATGCAATTCTTTGGCTTTATGTTTTTGGATTTCAAAATACTGTTAAGAATTGTTACCATTGCTAATATATCTATTTAATAGTGATCAATTTATTATTATAAATATAGGACTTTAACAAATCCAATTTACTCAAAAAAAGGAATCGATGGCCTCATCCAGTAGAATTGATCTGTACAAAGCCCATTTGTTGGAGCTCAGAAAGGAGGTGGCATCACTGGTCTTCGCTCTTGACCAAGACCAATCCAAGCTTCAACATGTTAAGCTCTAATAGTATTGCCTATGGGAGAAGTATAAGTTGATAGAGATTACCACCTGAGCGATGTTATCTGAGCCACCCCAAGAGTTTGTCACCATCGCACACCATACCCTTAGGACATATGCGGGTGTTATAAGGGGTTATGTAACAAGACTCTATCACTATGATTATGTGCTTTATTTTTTGTATAAATAATATACATTCATTTCATTATTGTTACTTTTTAAATGGTTTTTAAATCATAAATAGTATTTTTAGTTAATATTCAATTAAGAAATATTTTTTGATGAATTGATGGATTTTTGGAATTAAATAATATTTTACTAAGATATTATTACTACAAAATTACTTTTTATTAAATATAAATTATCATACAATTGTTATGAATACAATTGTAATTTTTATTAAGGTTTGAAAACTATTTTTGTCAAAACCCAAGAATTTTCAATAAATTTTGGTTTTTATTTTAAAAGTGAAAATTAAAATATTTAGAAAATTATTTAGATAAAATGAATATTATTTTTGGAATTAGGACTTCGAAATTATCCAATGGTTAATTTTTCATAATTTTCTAAGACAGTCGATTTTTTGGGGTAAAAAATAAATACCGTTTAAATATATAATGTGTTTTATGACATCATAATGACCCAATAGTGATGAAATAAAATAATATAAAAAGGATTTTCGGACAATATATGTTTTAACTTTAATATAATGTGATTTTAGATTTGTTTGATTAATTTTATGGTGCCTTAGTAGACCCTCTAAGACTTATAAAACATTTTAACTTTTTAAAATGATTTCTTTGAGAGTGTGACTCACCTCCACATAAGAAAGCCTAATATTTTAATAAGTTAGGACATTAGCCTTATAAAATAATTTTTCCACTCCACTTTGGAAAAAACCATGGGCAAAAAACCATGGTTTGGTTTGTGGTTTTGATTATTTTAATGTGTAGTGTTCAAAACCTAAATAATAAAGAATTCTCTCTCTTTTCCTGTATAAACTCATCAAAAATCCCACTTCTATTCACTCAAAATCCTTGGATAACGTCCCTACCATGCCCTACTCTCTCTAAAATCCTCCCAAGTCACCCTAATCTCCAAATAATCCTCTCTCAAGCCCCTCCCAAGCCTTTGGGATCACACTTCTAAGTAAGGGATTTCTTCCTCTCTCATTTTTTGTCCAAGTTTCTTTATGCTGATATACCCTTGTCTTTTCAATTATAAATGTTGGGGTATAATTTCTCACCTCCCCCGTAATACCCTACTTATTTTTGAATAATTATATACCTCTTTCTCTCTCATTAATGCCTCCCATGTACACCTGTTACCATGCCAAAATTCAGTAAGGAATTTCTCTCTTCTCATTTACATTCAAGCAATTATTTTATATTATGAATATAAATTACATTATATATGTTGGTACATGTATCTATATGACCCCATTACTATCCATTTCATGTAAATATTATAATATACCCCTTTATCTCTCATCAACCATTTTTATGAATTCTTATGTCACGATGTTATGCTGCTGAAATTGCACCACGATTTTCCAAGCCAAAGTCATTGTGTAGTGAATATCGTGCCTATTTCTTTATCAAGGGTATTAACCTTTATGAACATTTACTTATTGATTATATAGTTTCATTTATTAATTCCACATTACTTTGTTATATAATAAATTATGATGTTTAATGACTCCATGTTGTATGATCTATGTGGCACACTTATGCATGAAATGAAATGATTAAGAGGGTGTTCCCTGATAGCGCTCCAATGCATTGGGTAAAGATTGGTGTCATGATAAATCAAGTGAAATTAGGTTTTACTCATTATAATTCAAGTTAAATGAGGGTTTACTCATGATCCATGTGCAATGAGCCTTGGCTCATGCTAATATCATGTTAAATGTTGTTGCCACATTTCCAAGTTATGATAATCATGATATATCATGCCTTTATGTTCGTGTTTCTTTCACGATCAATTGATATTATTATTTCTTAACTTATATTGTATTCTTCATTTTATTCCTTGTTTACTCCCTTACTGGACTTTACAGCTCACCCTTTTCTTATGCATATCCTCAGGTTATCCCATGCAATGCTAAGTACGAAGGAATGTGTGTGGTCATGTAAAATAAGTTTTGAATAAAGATGTGTATTTCATGTTTTAAGTTGTTATGTAATGTTCCTAATCCACAAATACACTAGACCTCTCGATATTCTATGTTTTATAAAGTAAATATTTTATGTAATAAAACATGTTTAAGTTTTAAATAAAGAGAAGGGTTGTCATAGTTGGTATCAGAGGATAGGTTTAGTTTTTTTTTTTATTAGGATTAGAAAACCCTAATGAAAACCTTAGGGAAAATAATAAGTATAATAAAAACATCCCTAAATTTTGGTGAGTGTTGAGTAAGTGTTTTATCAAGAAAATACATCCCTGTCTTGATACGAGTAGGTAGAGGCGGCTTTGGCACAGATGTATCTAGGGGTAAAACCCGGAAACACCGCTTTGAGATAGACTCAAACAAGAACTGGTGCACGACAACAGGCCTTTTTGTACTCTTGGTTACGATACTCCTGGTGGATATGCTTTGGTAAATTCATAAGCTTAGTATGAACCATTATTAAGGGAATTAAAAAAAATCCCCTAAGAATATATGTTGGGAAGTAGATCATGGATAACATAGATTGAAGCCTATAAATTCATAAGTTAAGGAAATAAAAGTAATTTATAAGTTATCCCTTATTTCATTGAATTCCCCATTATGTGTTACCCCTAACTTTCCTTTTATTCCAGCTAATGGCTGGTTATAGGAGGACTCGGGCTAACAACTAATGTGAAGATCAATGTGATGATTTTTCTAATGAGATGCCCAATCTGATGGGAGTGGGAATCGAAAACTTTGTCATGATACTCTCTCAGTTGACTCAAATTTTGAATAGAAACATGGGTCAAGAGGAACGTTCAACCCCCCCCCCCCCCCGAAGAAAGAACAAGTTGTAGTCGAGAACTTAATGAGACAAAGGCCTCCTACTTTTAATGAATCATATGATCCCTCAATCACTGAACAATGGATCAACTCCATTGAAAAGATCTTTTCCATCATTCAAAGTTACAAAAAATAGAAGGTTCTTCTGGATGCTTATCATATGGAGGGTAAAGCTGATCAATGGTGGACATTGATCAAAAATATGAAGCCTGAGGAAGAGATCAAGGCATTGGAATGGAAGGATTTCCAGAAAATGTTTTTCGATAAATATTTTATGTGCACCCTCCAACTTAAGATGGAAAGGGACTTCCTTTCCCTCAATAAAAAAGACGACGAATCCATCAGATCGTATGAGAAAAAATTCACAAGGCTTGCACAATATACCTTTGGCTATGTTGTTACCCCCAAATTCAAGGTTGACCACTTCTTTGGTGAGCTAAAACCTAGCCTACGGAAAGCCCTAGTGATCCATGACTTCGAGAGCTATGAGGAAATTTTCTAATGTTCCCTTAAAGTCAAAATGGAGATCGGAAAATCTCAGGGGTATCATGGGGATAAGAAGCATAAGGTAGATTTTAATTATGGAATTATAATGGATAAATCTAATAGTGATAAGAAAATCTAGCACCCTACTTGATAAAGGTGTGGAAAGAAGCATCTCAGAAATTTTCTGAAGGGGATGAGGAAATACTTTAGGTGTGGAAGAGAAGGGAACCTAGCCATTAACTACCAACAAGAAAAATCGGCAACTATGATAGAGGATAGGAACGCTCCGTTTGACCCTCAACGAGTTGTTCATTGCTTCAACTACAAAGAACTAGGGTACTTTGAAAACTAGTGCCCTAAGCTAAGGGTTTTTGGAGGCAACCAAAAACCTCCAAGGTAGCAAGGGAGATATTTTTCCATCACTACCTCTGAAGTGAACCCCGACAACAAATTGGTGACAGATATGCTAGTTATTCATTCAAGAATAGAGATCGTACTTTTTGATTCTAGTTATACGCATTCTTTTATTTCCCAAAAGTTTAGTAGAACAATCCCAACACCACCACAAATCATGGAAGTAAAGATGTAAGTGAGAATGGAAAATGGGACAATTATTGCATCCCATGAATATAACTCCTCCCCTGTCACGATTTGTGGATTGAACTTCCCAAAAAACATCATAATACTCCCTCTGGTGGAATTTTATGCAATTATTGGCATGGATTGTATTTCCTTATATAGAGCCAACATAAATTTTCGTGGGAGGGAAATCACTCTCCATATAGAGAATCGACCCCCGATTCTGTACAAGTGCATGTAGGGGGATGAATCTTCTTTAGCACCATAATCTCAAGCGTAGATATTACTGCCCTATGAGCATGTGTATCTTGCTCAGATGATTGGATCTAAGGAAGCAACCATCCTTGAAGACATGCCTATTGTGAGAGAATTTTCTAAAGTGTTTCCCGGGGAATTGTCTAGTCTTCCTCCTAGAAGAGATGTTGAATTCTCAATTGATCTTATACCTAGGGCATTTCCAATATCCAAGACTCCTTATAGAATGGCTATTGTGGAGCTTTAATAGTTGAAGAAACAACTATAGGAGAATATGGATAAAGGTTTTATATGCCCAAGTGCTTCACCATGGGACGCACCAGTCCTCTTTATCAAGAATAATGATGGGTCAATGCGTCTTTGCATTAATTGTCATGAGATCAAAAAAATCATGATAAAGAATAAGTATCCTCTGTTGCGAATTGATGAATTATTCAATCATCTATGTGGAGAACAATACTTATCCAAGGTGGATTTGTGTTCAGGATATTACCAAGTAAGGGTGAAGAAGAAGGATATCCCCAAGACTTATTTTCGTACAAGATACGGGCACTATGAATTCATAGTAATGCTTTTCAGACTCACTAATGCTCTAGAAATATTTATAGAATTGATGAATATAGTCTTTAGAGATTGCCTAGACAAATTTTTGGTAGTCTTTATAGACGATATTCTAATATACTCCAAACCCAAGGAGGAGCATGAGGAGCATCTAAGAACTGTACTAAAGACCTTGAGAAAGGAGAAACTCTATGTAAAGTACAGTAAGTGTGAGTTCTGGTTAAAGAAGGTCTCATTCTTGGGTCATATCATCACAAGTAGTGGGATATATATGGATCCCTCTAATACATCTGCAATCGAGGGATGGTCGAGGCTAACATCGGTAATAGATATTCATAGCTTTCTGGGTTTAGCTGGATATTATTGCCGATTTGTGAGAAATTTCTCACGATTGTCCAACCATCTTACTAAGCTAACTCAGAAGGAAGTAAAGTTTGCTTGGAGTGATGAATGAGAATAGAGATTCAAGGAGTTGAAAAGGAGGCTTATCACTGCACTCATGCTCACATTAACCACAAGTGGAGAACTTTTTGTGGTATTTATTGATACTATGAATAAGGGCTTGGGTTTTGTGTTGATGAAAAATGATAAATTCATTACCTATTCTTCAAGGAAATTGAAAGTTCATGAGAAAAACTATCCAACACATGATCTGGAGTTGGCTGCAGTAATATTCGCTCTAAAAATTTGTTAAGATTACCTCTTTGGGGAGAAGTGTGAAATATACATAGATCACCAAAGCCTCAAGTATATATTCACACAGAAAGAGTTGAATATGCACCAAAAAAGATGGCTAGAGCTGATCAAATACTATGAATTCTCAATCAATTACCACCCTGGGAAAGCGAACAAGGTGGTGGATGCTCTAAGTATGAAGGAATCTGTGATTCTATCATTGATTAGAATTGAAAAGTATCCAATCTTCTTAGATTTCATAAATATGGACATGAGAATCATAAAGAAAGGAACATCATTAATCCTTTCAAAAATGATTGTTCAACCATCTATTTTGGAAAGGTTAAAGGATGCTCAAAAGGATGATGTAGAAATTTAGAAGAAATTGGAAACTATCAGAAAAGGAAAATCCTTAGAGTTCAATGTTAATGAAGAAGGAATTGTGAGATTTGGGTCAAGAATATGTGTTCCATCAAATCCAAAGTTAAATAAATAACTTTTGGATGATTCACATAGTTCAAATTTCTCCATTAATCTAGGAAACACAAAGATGTGTCGAGATCTCTGAGAGCATTATTGGTGGGATAACATGAATAAGGAGATCACTGAGTATACATCAAAGTGTCTGGTATGTCGGAAAATGAAGAATGATGGGAATAATTCTAATGGGGTGATGTAACCATTACCCATACCAACATGGAAATGGGAAAACATCACCATGGACTTTTTCATTGGGATTTTGAAGACATCCAAAGGAAACAATGTTATCTGGGTTCTTGTGGATAATCTTACAAAGATTGCACACTTCATTACAATTCGAGAGGATTTCTCATTGGATCAACTGGCACATATATACATCAGAGATGTGGTAAATCTGCATAGAGTACCACTGTCTATTGT
Organism: Viscum album; assembly: GCA_963277665.1. Lineage (NCBI taxonomy): Eukaryota > Viridiplantae > Streptophyta > Magnoliopsida > Santalales > Viscaceae > Viscum > Viscum album. Next base: position 1,787,001,389 of record OY728165.1, on the reverse strand, counting down.
ATCCAATAGAGATCCAAGATTCACCTCTAAGTTATGGAAAATTCTTTAACACGCTATGAATACTGAGCTAAACTTCAGTATGGATTATCATCCTCAAACTGATGGAAAATATGAGTGGACTATCCAAACACTTGAGGACATGTTTATAGCATGCTCAATGGACTTCATAGGAGGATGGGATCAACATCTTCCTCTAATTGAGTTCTCTTACAATAACATTTTTTACTCAAGAATCCAAATGCCTCCTTATGATGCCTTATATGGAAAGAGGTGTAGAACACTGACATGTTGGGATGAAGTTGGGGAGCAAAAAATCCTAGGTCTAGAAATGGTCAAAGAAATGGTGGAGAAGGTTAAGACTATCTAGCAGCACATTAAAGCTGCTCAGAGTCGATAAAAGAGTTATACTGATAATCATCGATGAGACATTGAGTTTGATGTTGGAGACATGGTATTCCTCTGCGTATCACCATGGAAGATATTTATGAGATTTTGGAAGAAGGGAAAGCTTATTCCAAGGTACATCAGGCCTTTTGAGATCCTTGATTGCATTGGAGTAGTGGAATATCGACTAGAACTCCCACCGAACCTCTCTCAAGTACATGATGTATTCTATGAATCACTCTTGAGGAAGTACATACTGAACCCATCACATATACTCAATCCAGAGGTGGTACCGTTGGAGAATGACCTCTCCTATGAAGAGAAGCCGGTGAAGATCTTAGATCATAGGGAAAAGTTCTACGAAATAAGACAATGCCCCTCGTTAAGGTGTTGTGGTGAAACCACAAGTTTGAAGAAGCAACATGATAATTGGAGGAAGTGATGAAGCAGAGTTACCCGCATTTTTTTAGTGTGGGAAAAGGAAAAATCGAGGGAAAAATTTCTTAAGGGGGGAAGATTGTAATGAACCAAACTTTTATTAATAAAAATTCCTCTTGATCTAATTAAATGTATTATTATGTAAAATGGTTTTATAAAATATATGCACTTCCTTGGTTTTATGTTTTTGGATTTCAAAATACTGTTAAGAATTGTTTCCATTGGTAATATAGTCGTTGAACAGTGATCAATTGATTAGTATAAATATAGGGCTTTAACAAATCCAATTTACTTAGACAAAGGAAGCGATGGCCTCATCCAGTAGAATTTCTCCATATGAAGATCATTTTTCAGAGTTCAAAAAGGAGGTGGAATCAATGGGCTTCGCTCTTGACCAATCCCAAGCCGATTTTCAACACGTTAAGCTCGAACGGAACCGCTTACGGGAGAAGCAGAAGTTGGTAGAGATTACCACCCGAGCGATGTTTTCCAAGACACCCCAAGAGTCTGTCACCATCGCACACATTACCCTTAGGTCATATGCGAGTGTTATAAGGGGTTATGTAACAAGACCCTATCACTATGATTATGTTCTTTATTTTTTTTATAAATAATATACATTCATTCTATTATTGTTACTTTGTAAATGGTTTTTAAAGCACAAATAGTATTTTTAGTTAATATTCAATTAAGAAATCTATTTTGATTAATTAATGGATTTTTGGAATTAAATAATTTTTTAATAAAATATTATTATTACTAAATTAATTTTTATTAAATATAAATGATCGTATAATTTTTATGAATACAATTGTAATTTTTATTAAGGTTTAAAAACTGTTTTTGTCAAAACCCGTGAATTTTTAGTAAATATCGGTTTTTATTTTAAAAGTAAAAATGCACATATTTAGAAAATTATTTAGATAGAATGAATATTATTTTTGGAATCAGGACGTCGAAATTATCCAACGGTTAATTTTTCATAATTTTCTGAGATAGTCGATTTTTTGGGTAAAAATTAATTACCGTTTAAATATATAATGTGTTTTATGACATCATAATGACCCAATAGTGATGTAATAAAATACTATAAAATGTATGTTAGGCTAATATATGTTTTACCTTTAAGATAATGTGATTTTATATTTGTTTGATTAATTTTATGGTGCCTTAGTGGACCCTCCAAGACTTATAAAACATTTTAACTTTTTAAAATGATTTCCTTGAGAGTGTGACTCACTTCCACATAAGCAAGCCTAATATTTTAATAAGTTTGGAATTATCCCTATAAAATAATATTTTCCACTCCCCTTTGGAAAAAACCATGGGCAAAAACCATGGGTTGGTTTGTGGTTTTGATTATTTTAATGTGTAGTGTTCAAAACCTAAATAATAAAGAATTCTCTCTCTTTTCCTATATAAACTCACCTAAACTCTCACTTCTCTTCACTCAAAACACTTGGAGCACGTCCCTACCATGCCCTCCTCTCTCTAAAATCCTCCCAAGGCACCCCAAGCTCCAAAGAAGCCTCTATCAAACCCCTCCCAAGCCTTTGGGATCACGCTTCTAAGTAAGGGATTTCTTCCTCTCTCATTTTTTGTCCAAGTTTCTTTATGCTGTTATACCCTTGTCTTTTCAATTAAAAATGTTGGGGTATGATTTCACACCTCCCTAATACTTCCCTCCTTATGTTTGAATGATTAGAGACCTATTTCTCTCTCATTAATTCCTCCCATGTACACCTGTTACCATGCCGAAATTCTGTAAGGAATTTCTCTCTTCTCATTTACATTCAAGCAATTCTTTTATATTATGAATCTAAATTCCATTATATATGTTGGGACATGTATCTATATGACCCTCTTACTGTCCATTTCATGTAAATATGATGAGATACCCCTTTCTCTCTCATCAACCATTTTTATGAATTCTTATGTCACGATGTTATGCTGCCGAAATTGCACCGTGATTTTCCAAGCCAAAGTCATTATGTAGTGAATATCGTGTCTGTTTCTCTATCATGGGTATTAACCTTTATGAACATTTACTTATTGATTATAGAGTTTCATGTATGAATTCCACATTCCTTTATTGTGGAATAAATTATGATGTTTAATGACTCCATGTTGTATGATCTATGTGGCACACTTATGCATGAAATGAAATGATTAAGAGGGTGTTCCCTGATAGCGCTCCAATGCATGCAATGCTAAGTACGAAGGAATGTGTGTGGTCATGTAAAAGAAGTTTTGAATAAAGATGTGTATTTCATGTTTTAAGTTGTTATGTAATGTTCCTAATCCCCAAATACACTAGAACTCTTGATCTTCTATGTTGTATCAAGTGAAGATTGTATGTAATAAAACATGTTTAAATGTGAAATAAAGAGCAGGGTTGTTATAAAATACCTTTGGCGCGCTTTGCGCGCGTTAGCGCGGGAAGGGTATTTGTGACAGGTCGTCGCAACTAATTTTTCACAATGATAGTATTTGCGATGAGATTCGTCGCAAATACTATCTTTTACTACCACCTCAATTAATAATTGATGAACTATTTGCGACAGCCCATCGCAAATAATGTGTCGGCAGGATAGTATTTGTGGCGGGACTCGTCGCAAATACTTCACCGCAATTAATAAACGACTCACTATTTGCGATGGGACCCGTCGCAAATGATCTAACCTATATATACACCCATCCAATTTTTTCCCATTTCACAATTCTCTCAACTCCTCTCTCCTTCCCTACTCTCATATTTCTCTCTACAATTTTTTTAACTTTTAAATTTTACAGCGGACCAATATTGCAGACCTGCATCCAATGAAAGATTCAGTTTTAAGGTATTTATTTGTAAATTTTATTTTTTAGTTGATTCATTTTAATTTATATTAGTAATAATTATTATTTATTAGTGGTAATTAAATTAAATTAGAATTAGATAGTTTTATTTTACATTATTTATTTGTACAAATATGTTGTTTCATTAAGATTTAATATTTTTATTTAAAAGTAAATAGTATTAAATTGCAATAATTTAGTTTAATTATCATTTATTAATAATAATTACGTGTAATTAGTATTAATTGGTATTAATTAGTAATAATTAGTAATAATTAGCGGTAATTAGTAATAATTAGTAATAATTAGTGTTAATTAGTAATAAATAGTGGTAATTAGTAATAAATATTAATAATTAGTAATAATTTGCGTTAATTAGTAATAAATAGCGGTAATTAGTAATAATTAGTAATAATTATCAGTAATTAATAATAAATGGTGGTAATTGTAATAATTAGCGATAATTAGTAATAATTAGTAATAATTAGTAATAATTAGTAATAATTAGTAATAAATTGTAATAATTAGCGGTAATCAGTGATAATTAGTAGTAAATAGTAATAAATTATAATAAATGATAATAAATAGTAATAAATTGTAATAATAAGTAATAAATTGTAATAATTAGTAATAAATGGTAATAATTAGAAATGAATAGTAATAAATAGTAATAATTAGTAATAATTAGTAATAAATAGTAATAAATAGTAATAATTAGTAGTAGTTAGTGATAAATAGAAATAATTAGTAATAATTAGGAATAATTAGGAATAATTAGCGATAATTAGTAATAACTAGCAGTAATTAGCGGTAATTAGTAATAATTAGCGGTAATTGGTAATAAATAGCAATAAATATCAATAAATAGTAATGAAGGGTAATAATTAGTAATTAATAGTAATAAATATTAATAATTAGTAATAATTAGTTATAATTTGGAATAAGTAGTAATAATTTGGAATAATAAGTAATAATTAGGAATAATTAGGAATAATTAGTGGTAATTAGTAATAATTAGTAATAAATACCAATAATTAGTAAAAAATAGCAAGAATTAGTAATAAATAGCAATGATTAGCAATAAATAGTAATGATTAGTAATAAATAGAAATGAATAGTAATAATTAGAAATAATTAGTAATGATTAGCAATAATTAATAATAATTAGTAATAATTAGTAATAATTAACGACAATCAGCAATAATTAGTAATAATTAGTATTAATTAGTGGTAATTAGTCATAATTAGTAATAAATTGTAATAAATTTTAATAAATAGTAATAAATTGTAACAAATTGTAGTAAATAGTACTAAATTGTAATAATTAGTAATAAATTGTAATAAATTGTAATAAATGGTAATAAATAGCAATAATTAGCAATAAATAATAATATATAGCAATAAATAGTAATAAATAGTAATAATTAGTAATAATTATTAATAAATAGGAATAATTTGTAATAATTAGCAATAATTAGGAATAATTAAGAATAATTACCGGTAATTAGCGATAATTAGCGGTAATTAGTAATAATTAGTAATAAATAGAAATAATTAGTAAAAAATAGCAATAATTAGAAATAAATAGTAATAATTAGAAATAAATAGAATTAATTGGTAATAAATAGCAATAATTTGTAATAAATAATAATAATTGGCAATAATTGGCAATAATTAGCAATAATTAGTAATAATTAGCGGTAATTAGCAGTAATTAGTAATAATTAGTAATAATTAGCGGTAATTAGTAATAATTAGTAATAAATAGTAATAATTAGAAATAATTAACGGTAATTAATAGTATTTAGTAATAAATAGTAATAAATTGTAATAATTAGTAACAAATTGTAATAAATAGTAATAAACAGTAATAAATAGCAATAATTAGTGATACATAATAATATATAGTAATAAATAGTAATAAATAGTAATAATTAGAATTAAATAGTAATAATTAGTAATACTTAGTAACAAATAGTAATAATTAGTAATAATTAGTAATAATTAATAATAATTTATAATAATTTGTAATAATTAGTAATAATTAGTAATAATTAGCAGTAATTAGCAGTAATTAGTGATAATTAGCGGTAATTAGTAATAAATAGAAATTATTAGTAATAAATAGCAATAATTAGTAATAAATAGCAATAAATTGTAATAATTAACAATAAATAATAATGAATAGTAATAAATAGTATTAATTAGTATTAATTAGTATTAATTAGTAATAATTAGTAATAATTAGTAATAATTAGTAATAATTAGTAATAAATAATATTAATTAGTAATAAAAAATTAATTAGTAATAAATAGCAGTAATTAGTAATAATTAGCAGTAATTAGCAGTACATGGTCGTAATTAGCAATAAATAGTTGTAATTAGTAGTAAATAGCTATAATTAGTAGTAATTAGTAGTAATTAGCAGTACATGCATGGTTGACACAAATTAGTAATGACCAATTTATGGAAACTATCTACAAATCTATCATGAGGTCGCCAAGAACTGGGAAAGATATGATGTGATGCATTGATGGCAGTAGGAGGAGGAGGAAATACGTCGATGACATGACATAATTGACATAAATTAGTGTAATGATACATTTAGACATGGTTAGTGTAAATTGGTTTCATCACTTGGTGATTGTAAAATCTATGATTTGTACCTTTTATTAAATCATAGAATTTCCAATCTTCTGGTGATTAGAAATGACCAATTTGCGCCAACCATGTCCAAATTTTTTATTAGGTCACCAGAACCAGGATAGACATGATGTGACGCGTCGATGGCAGCAACAGTAGGAGGAGGAGATATGTCAAGAATGCATACAACCATTAGGAAAAGGTGAATTCCTACTACGTATTTAATTAATTTTATTATCATTTTATCTATTATTTGTAAGTTAATTTCCTTATCATTTTTATCTAATAATTATTTAGTCGTTTTCACATATCTTTTGGGAAGTCATGTTTTGATTTCAACTATTTGTAACAAGCCACAAAAAATATAAAATAATTCTTTCTACCGATGTAACCATGTTTTCTATATTCATTACATTTCTTTGTCAAACTTCCAATACTGCATATTGATTCAATGTTGTTGGCTAAAAAAACTTTCTCGTTGTTGAAATCCAGGAGAGTAGAGGAAGCTCATGTGCCCATTTTGGTGACTTCTTGTGATATAATGGGAACATGAGCTTCTTCTTCTCTTCTGACCTTTAATAATGAGAAAAATATTTCAGCTAAGAACATCGATTCAATATGCAGTGTTGGCAGTTCGTCATAGAAAGATAATGGAAACATGGTTACATTGGTAGTTAGGATTGTTTTGAGACTTTAGGATGTGTAAGAATCAACCACACCTCAATCTGACACACAGTGTGAACGGTATATACTGGGGCAGGCAGAATACGACTTGTTGATGACAACAGTAACAGTAGGAGGAGGAGAAGATGTGTTGATGACTAGACATAGTTGACATAAATTGGTGCAATGAAAAATTTGGACATGGTTGGTATAAATTGGTTACATCATATGATGATTGTAAAATATATGATTTATACCTTTTTAGTAAATCATAGAATTTTCAATCTTAAGATGATTAGAAATAACCAATTTGTGTCAACCATGTCTGGTTTTTTCATTAGTTCACCAGAATCGTGGCAGATAGAATGTGACGTGTCGATGACAGTAGCAGCAATAACAGGAGGAGAAGATGCGTTGATGGCTGGACATGGTTGGTAAAAATTGGTGCAATAAAAAATTTGGACATGGTTGACATAAATTGGTTTCGTCATCTGATGATTGTAAACTCTATGATTTATACCTTTTTAGTAAATCATGGAATTTTCAATCTTAAGGTGATTAGAAATAACCAATTTGTGTCATCCATGTCCAATTTTGTCATTAGGTCGCCAAAACCGAGGCAAGAAGACTATAACATGTCGATAGCAGCAGCAGCAGCAGTAGTAGAAGAAGAAGATGTGTCGATTACTGGAGTAGCAGCACCAGCAGACGATGAAGTACATGTGACGTCTAACTCATGGTTTATGGATGAAGTTCTCTCCACCACCTCGTCCAGATAACCCCTCCTCTCAGTGATTTATGTATTTTTTATAAACATTTGAATGTACATATTTTTTAATATTATATATTTACATTTTTATATAGTGCATTTTTTATATTGTTGTGAATATTGTGTTTTTTATTATTTTTTTATTTTTTTATTTTTTTATTATTTTATTACTTTATTATTTATTTAATTTTTTTTATTTTTTTATTATTTTTTATATTTTTGCGAATATTGAGGTTTTTATTATTTTATTATTTTTTATTATTTTTTTATTATTATTAATTTTATTAATATTATTTTTTAATATTAATAATGTTATTATTATTATTATATTAATATTATTTATATTATATTTATATTATTTATATTATTTATATTATTAATATTAATATTATTAATATTATTATTATTATTTAATATTATTTTATTAATATTATTAATATTATTTTATGAAATTTTATTAATATTAATTTTTTATTTTATTTTTTAAAAAGTTTTTTGCGACGGACCCATCGCAAAAAATACTTTTTTGCGACACTATTTTCTATAACAGGACATTTGCAACACGACCCCATTGCAAATAACCTTTTGTGATGGAGTCCCGTTGTAAATAAGTCGATTTCCAATAGTGATGGGACAATACATACTAGACACTCACAAGCTCAAACAAGGCATAAAGTTGGATATGAACTAACATTAAGGCCTACTATAGACTATCGACATACAATAGGTTGCCTCTTAGTGGTGTCACGCACACTAAGAATACCTGTGTCTCTTTCCCAACATACCCAAGGTTCCCGCTGTGCAATGTTTATAAATTTCTATTTTATAACCCATGCTCACATTTTTATAAAACAATTTCAAATCCAAGCCAATCTGCTTTAGGGTTTGAGAGTCTATTTTCCAATTTCAAATCAATGCGATTCTGTTTTCAAAGCAATGCCCCTTTTTAAACATGAACTCATTCCCTTTTCATTTTCAACACATGCAATCCCATTTCAAATCTCAAGGAATCAATATGAACAACAAGCAATTCAAGAAATTAGAACAATTGAACAGATATACCTACCTCAAGAGCATAGAAAACCTAACTTCCTTTGACAATAAGGATTGGAACCACACGATCTTCCACCGAAATACAAAGCACGACCAAAGACTGAAAAGGATTAATAGAAAACACAATCCATACCTACAACAAGCGGTGATGTAACCACCATCGAGAGAGAAACCAAGAGGAAATGCTTACCTGAAGAGACAAAGCATCTAACCTTGTTGATCAATCACTGAATGAATTGATCCAGATGGAAGAAATACACCCAAAATCACCTAGGGTAAGAGCTCTAGCCGAGTGGAGAAGGATACAAGAAGAAATGATCCCTCAAACACCCACATAACACTGTAAAAATTGGAACTCGGGGAATTACACGGCGTGTGGTCCATTACACATCGTGAACCCTTTTCATTTTAAGTTACATTGAAAAATGCGTCGTCTTTTTAATTAAAAATCAGATTTTCACATTACACAACGTGTAACAATTACACGACGTGTAAAAACTCACATTGTAATTTCAACTAATGAGATGAGTTCGGCCGACATTACATGTCATGAAACCCTACTACGTATCATGTAACTGCCCAACAAACAATAGAAAAAGCCTAGAGAAAAGATGAAAATACAAAAAATATGCGACTTCACCATTACAGGTATCCTTCCAATTTAGGGCCAATAATACTTACCCAATGAAAAGGGAAACCCAAAGAAAATGATCTGAACATACTTGACAGAAAGTTAACGGGGCGTTACAGGGCTCAATTTCCCCGTACTGCTCATCTTCATTTATCATTGGTCGATTATGTCTTGTGCTCATATCAGACAAATACATTTAACAAAAAACCATACATTCTTGAGTCAGATAACCTCTCATAATGGAACCTTCAGGATGATTCTAGTTTCGAACATAAGACTTCATTGTGAACATATTTCTTTCAGTAGTATACATCCATCGAAAAGCAACAGGTCCTACAAGAAGTGTTTCAATTGGAAGATGGACTTTTAAATGCAAAATGAAAGTGAAAAATGTTTGAGGAAAAAAATCTAACTCACACAAAATTAATGGCACCACTTGATACATTTTTATCAAGAAATAATTGGATAACCTTTTAGTGAAAAGGTTTCTATAAAATGGAATAATAAAATCACTATCACCCTTACATTATTGGATAATAAATTCTAGATTTCTATTAGAATCAATTCATGAAGAATGACATGATAATCATGAGTTTTTAGGGATTTTAGTTCCAACTCTCTTTTGTTTACTCGTTTAGATATGTTGCTGGAATAGTCATCAGGAACCTTGATATTCTCCAATACTTCTAAAAATTGATTTTTCTCTAAATGTGTCATCACATAAGAAGTACAAGGGACTTTCCATTTGTTTTCACTGATACACACAAGATGCAATTCTAGTTGAATACCTCAATCCAAAAAGTCTTGGTGAGATCATAAGTTAGATTTGGTCTTCCCATTGATATTTAGAAGAATTGAAAGCAATATTTCACATATATTTTTCTCAATGTGCATTACGTCTAAACAATGACGTAACAAATCGGTAGACCAATATGAAAACTCCAAAAAGATACTTTTCTTTATCCAATTGTAAGTGGTTTCAATATCAACATTATTCCTATTTATGGATTTCATCTGACCTTTTCCTAATGAAAAATTGAAATCTTTCAATTCATTAAGCACATTAATTCCTGGAATACATTGAGGTGGTTGTTCAATGTCAATTGTATTATCAAACCTTCAGAAATTCTTCCTGTATTGATGATCCATTGGAAATAATCATCAATGCCCAATGAAATTGAGATTATGATGGTATTTAAGTCTACTTAATCATGTATTCTTCATACAAATAGGACATGATAGTTTTTTCTTCGTGCTCCAACCAAACATTATTGCATAAGTAGAGATATCATTTATAGTCCATAGAAGGGCCACATGCATCTGAAATATATTTTTTGAAGAAGCATCGAATGTGAAAAAACTCATATCCCAAATCTAATTCAACTCTCTTATTAAAGGTTTCAAGTAAATGTCTATATCATTGTCAGGATCAGAAGGTCCAAATATTAGTATACTCAAGAAAGTGAAAGTTTTTTTCATACACATCTATGGAGAAAGATTATAAATGTGAATAAAAATTGTCCATGTGTTGTGAGCAGTAAGCATTTGACCAAAAGGATTAAAACCATCACAAGATAGACCCAACCTGACATTACGCACCTCAGCTGCAAAATCGAGATGTTGTGCATCAAATGTCTGTCATGTTAATCCATCTACAAGATGAACCAACTCATCATTATCTTTAATTCTCTCAGCATCATTTCATCGCATATTTGTTGAGATTTCTGCATATATGAATAGATTTTGAAGCCTGGGAATAAATGGAAAGTGTCACATGAATTTTTATGGCACATGAGATGGTTTCCCATCTTTATTTTCCTTCCATCAAGATGTACCACATTCTTTATAGTCATTAAGGTGTGTTGTTTCCTCCCAAAATAAACTGTAATCTTTCTTCCAAGCATGAATTTTATTAGTAGAAAATCCAAGCTGCTTAATTAACATTCATGCCTAATAATGATTTGAGGGGATATCTACACCATCATGAAGAAATTCCTTCAAAAAGGTAAGAATATAATCAATGGTGGTATTATAAATTCCATACATGGTTTTCCCATTATAGAACCGCATTAAAAATTCCAACTTTTTCATTTTAGTACATTCCTGATATACAGGAGCTCCGACATCATCCATTAATTTTTTCACTCTCTCAACATCACCATCTTCATTTTTTTTCTCATGTGTATTGATATCATTTTCTTCTTCCACTGGAATACTATCTCTCTCATGATGATGCACAAATGGAAACCGATCAAATATAAAGTTCTACATACCACTTCTTTATTTCCATTCATGAACAGTAGATTATTGTCTTGTCTCTCTATTATGATACCAAACATAATAGTTTGTTTGAAATCCAGCTTTTTTATATGGTAGCTAACTTATTTCCGACTTAACCATGGTCTTCCAACACAATTATAATATGGAAACTATATAAGACCTCAATCTGAATCATTGTTAAATGAAAAATCTAAAAAAATATCCAAATTATTTTGAATCTTGGTTGAAATCAGATCAGTATGATACATTCATCTTCTATTCATTCTATTATAGCGAAAAAAGTTATATTCAAATCAATAGTGTAAACCATAATTATAAAATTCATTACAACCAATTTTAATATAAAAGTCATCAAAGCATACTAGTAGCTAGAAAAACAAAGAATAAGAGAAATAAGATATGCTATAAGAGATGCCTACAAATAAAAAACCAAGGTGGGTATCCTCAGTATTTAAGAATTCACTATCATGGTGGATAAACTGACTAACTTTGAGACACTACAAAGTACTTCCCAAGGTTTTAACTATGAAGACTCAATCAACAAGATCCAAACAAAGGAAAAACTATAATTTTGTGAAAAAAAATCTTACTTTCCAAATGATCACAATACTTTGAACATCCCAAAATACGTTCTAGAGATCAAAACTAGAATCAAAGGAGAAAATGATTGATATAAAGAATATGGGAGCAGAATAAATACCTCAGAATATATACTAATTCAACATTAAGATCTAGAAGATGGTAGGGACATTTTGTTATTTGGATAATTTAATCTATAATTTATTTTTGTAGATATCCCAACCATCCACAACAATGACTGGTATTTGGAGTTTTTAAGCAAGATGGGTTGGAATTCCCAAACCAGCCACATTAGAAACACACTAATGATTTCATTTATTCTTTGGGAGTGAAAATTGAAGGATGTGTCTTCCACAATTTAGGTTCCCCCAACTTATGCTCTTCACTAAATGGGGAACCTTTACTAGCCTTGAAGGAGATAGAGCTTCCACCCTCCTTGGGTTGTGACCAACCCACATAGTCATTAACTCCCCATGGGATCAATTAGTTTAGAAGTTAAAAATACAAACCCCAAATCACTAAATCTCCAATTAAGTAGTATAGGATCATGAAAGTATAAGGATGACCCCATAAAGAAAAGGATATATAATACTCAATTCAATAATTAAAACACAACTAATGCTGGAAAGTAACAACTACTTGAAAATTAAAATAAAGATTGATGGTGATTTAAGAGAATGGTGGAAGAAAAGAAAAGAAAGGTATGAGACATATAATCCCTAGGTTCATGCGTTAGTGATTGTAAAAACTTAATGAATTCTTCTTATTTTGATCGGAATTATGTCTAAGTCACCCCATAATGGTCATGTAATGAAAAATAAGGTAGAGAGGGAGGGAAGAGAATTGGATGTGAAACCCAACATAAATTAAATAAAACATATAGAATCTATGATAGCAGAACTTTTTGAGCATCTCTGCGACAGCAACCCCACTCCCGAATCATTTTTGTCCCTCTCCCTTCACAACCAGACAAAACCCATTATTTATAGGCAACAATTCTTCTTGGGATCGACTTCACCTTCCCAAAATAACTCTTCAAATTTGAACATGGATCTCCTGGTCAATATATATGGAATTCCTTCAATAAATTCTTAGAGATCGTGTTTTTATTTTCATGTTGACTAGAGCTTCGCAACATGAACATAAACCATGGCATGAACTATGCATAGTCATCTATGTTTCATGATGCATTTATTTACTTCATGACGTGAACGAAAACTCATAAACTCTAGAATTTCAAAACATTAACCAAAAATCACTAAATCTATATTTTACCAGTATAAGAACATGAATGTACATGATGACATGGATAAAAATGAAAACAATACTCATCGGAAGAGAAGAAGGATTCAGAAGTCACTAATTTGATGTTGAAGAAGATCCAAATCAAAAAAAAAACTGAACAAGTGGAGAATGTTGGAGGAGAAGGGAAGTCGTTGCTTTCTCAGGTGAGGAAAATTAAGGTAGGGAACATGGGTGAATGGGGGGCTGGCCCAGTGGATTTGTGAAAACGCTATACCAATGGTTTTTTAAAAACTGTTGGTATAGCCCAACCTATACTAATAGTTTTTTAAAACTGTTGGTATAGCTTTATATATATACCAACGGTTTGAATAAACTGCTGGTATAGTTTGGATTCGGGAACTCTATACCAACGATTCATGTAAACTGGTGGTATAGAGGCATGGGGATAGCCTCATTTTTCCATTAGTGTATTTTTAGACTTACCCTTGGGTTTTCTCTTATGTTTTATGATTCGTAAAAAACATGTGAATCATCCAAAATATATCCACATGAGTATCAAACCAGGTGTGTTGTTTGGCCTCTTTGTTGTGCATCGGGTGACGATTGAGTTAATACCAAATACGCCCCTTGTAGGGTTACTACTCCTGGATCCATTTATGTCAAAGCATAAAGATGTTATTGCTATGAAAGCCACAGTCTTTACTAAAAATTTAGCATGTTTTTCCTATTTTTTGACTTACCATTGAGCTTTTTATAATGTTTTATGGTTTGTAAAAAACATATGAATCATCTAAAGCATCTAGAGAGTGAAGCAGGTAAGCCACTTTTTCATGGATCGGGATACGTCCGACGTTGGGTGGTGGTGGGACTACGATCGTCGGTGGACCGCAGCGAGGTTGAAGGCCTAGGCGGCGGCGGCGGTGACGAAGGGGCGACAACTTGTTGTGATACGAAAAGCGACTGACGGCAACTTGTGTGCAAGTTGATAGGGGTCCTGGGCCTTCGGTTCCGGCGAGTGGCGGTGACCACCGATGATAGGAGGTGCGGTTTGGGGGTCAGGTGCACGAGACACAAGAGTGGGACTGACACGAATCAGAGAGGCCTCTGGGTCTTAAGCTAGACCCTACGAATCATGGGCCTTCAGTCCATTTCACTAAGGCCCACAGGCCATGATGTAATGGGTTTTAATGCCCACCAGGACTTCAGTCCAGTTCACTAAGGCCCACAGGACATGATGCAATGGGTCTTAATACCCACTGGGCCTATAGAGCATGTAATGAGTTCTCTTTGCTCAGAAAAGAGGCGTTTCCTGGTTTAATAATTGTTTAAAAAAAAGATCAATGATTACTAAGTATTATTAACTATTAATTAATAATATTTATGAATAACTAATTATTACTAAATATTAATTACTTATATTTTAATTAATTAGCTAATAAAAAATATTTATTATTATTATTAAGTAATAATTACAATTAATTCCAAATTATTATTCATATTTATTATTTAAATTGTAATTAATTACTAATCATTAAAACAAACTGGTAACTATTAACTACTAAGTGGTATTAAATTTTAATTAAGAGTACTTACTACTTAATTACAAATTATTAATCATATTTATTAATTATTTAGTAATTAATTAATAAACATTAACACAAACTTGTAATTATCAACCACTAACTAATAATTGTCAACTACTGAATGATAGTAAATATTAATTAACTAATATATAATAATTAGAAAATTACTAAGACTAATTATTAAATAATTACAAATTATTATCCATATTTACTAGTTAATAACTACTTCATTATATTAAAATTAATACTATTTAGTAGTTAGTAACTTTTTAGTGATTTAATAATGGTTAAACCACTAACACTAATTACTATTTAATTACTAACTATAATTCATTAAATAAAAATAATTTATGAACAGCTATTTTCTATTATTAACAAAATAAATCTATTTAATTAAAGACCGAATTAAATAAAAAAACTTCAAATAAACTAGAAATTAAACAACAAAATAAATAAACGGAAATTAAGATAAATTAGACAGTCAATAACATTCATGATCAAAAAACAACTCAACATTCCTAATAAAAAACGTTATTCGAAACTACCAAATTATATAAATAATTAAATATGACTATTCATAATAAATAAACAACTAAACAATTAAATAAAAAAATTAAATATAAAAAGAAATATTGGTAAATGCTGAAGATAACAAAATTTATAACTCTAACACTACGTGGATAATCCAATAATTATTGGATTACCAGAGTTCTAATAGAGTTGCGGTCAGGATTAACTTGTACTTTGATAAAGACTCTAAACGGGCCTTGTCTAGGACCCAAAATCAGAATGCAAATTACACTACCAAAACCCTCAATCCTTAGTCAGACTACAGTTCCATACTGTTTAGGAGAAATTGAAAATCTATATAGCACATGCGTGCAGGATTAATTAATTAATTTAAATATTTATTAAATAATCCCCCGAAAATCAAAGGCCCCAAAAAATATCCAAACATCTGCCCATAGGTAAATACTCGGATATAAGAACAGAACTCTTGGAAAAAACTTTCGTGGTTGTTTATTAGGCTCAATTTACAATTTTTCTCTTGGAAAATCCCAAGTTCAGTGAAAATTTAAATGCACTTGGAGTCTCCTTGTTTGCGCATCTCAACTACAAAATTATTGTATAGATTTATAGTTTGAATTTTTTTCAAAAACCTTAAAACTCAAATTTACTCGATAAACTAGAATTGAAAATTTTCAATGAAGGTAAAAAATTATATTATTTGACATGGATGAAAATAAAGTTAAAATTTGAATGCACATGGATTTTCCTTACTCAAATATACACTAAAACAATTGAATTATAATTTTGTAATGGAGATTGATATTTAAATTATTTCCGAAATATGAAACTTCTCGGTTGAAATTTCCATGCACATGGATTCTCCTTTTAAATTTCCTCAAATGCACCCTGTTAACATAAATTTCAATTTTACATTGGAGATAAACATTTATATTATTTTACTCAGAATAAACCTTTTTAGTGGAAATTTAAATACACGTGGACCCTCATGCGTACATCTCCACTTCAAAGTCAAACATTAATTCTCGACAATTATATTTCCATGAAAAACATTCATCTCAAATTTACACTATAAACTTGAACAATAATTTTATAATAGAGATCAATATTTATATCATTTCACAAGGATGAAAATCGTTGGAGGAAATTTGAATGCACATAATAGATCGATTATTAAAGGTATAATACAAAGTGGCTCAAAGGTCCAGTGGGCTTGAAAACTCATTACAATTCCCTGCGTTGTTTCACTGTTTAACTGGGTCTATCTCAATGTTTCCATCAGCCTGCATTGTCTCGGTCACCTTGCATCACCGTCATCCTATGTCGCATCACCACCCATAAATATACACGGGGGCACCCAGGAACCGAACCATAGTATATGCATTTCCACTACAGCGTCACGATTCAATTTTACACCAAAATTTTCATTAGAAAATGATTTTTTTAATTTTTACAGTACACAGGAACTATAATTTTCAACATTTGTACTATTTCACATATATCAAAATTTTCAATATAAATATGAATACACAAGGAATCTCCATTTTCATGCATTTTTACTCCAAATATAGTCGGGGTGTCCATGGGTTGGGTCGAGAGTGTTTCTGGACCCAACCCAACCAAAAAAGAATAGGTCAGGTACCACCCATAAATCTACACGGGGGCACCCAGGAATCGAACCATAGTCTATGCATTTCCATTATAATGTCACAATTCAATTTTACACTAAAATTTTCATTAGAAAATGAATGTTTTAATTTTTAAAGTACATAGGAACTATAATTTTCAACATTTGTACTATTTCACATATATCAAAATTTTCAATATAAATATCAATACAACAAGGAATCTCCATTTGCATGCATTTTTACTCCAAATATAGTCGTGGGTGTCCATGGGTTGGGTCGAGAGTGTTTCTAGACCCAACCCAACCAAAAAAGAACAGGTCGGGTCGAGCCACATGCTTCATGAGCAGGTGACCCGACCCGATGCAGGTCAGGTTCGTTTAGATAGGGTTATAAGTGTCAAATCCAACCCAACCCAATGGATCCAGACCCAAACCCAACCTAATCTTAATCATTGTAAATAAAAGTGCATCACGATCAAAATGGAACAACAACAATGGCAATGCACCAAAATATAAATGAATTTCAAGGGAATAAACACAACACCAAAGAATGAACAACACTAATCATATAACCAAAATGTAAATGAATTTCAATAACTAATCCTTGAATAAAATGAGCAATTTAAAAAAATTAATGGAACTTGCAATGGAATAACTAATAACTAGAGCAACAATGCGGCATAATGAAATTCTAGTTATCATTAGCAACAATAAAACAAATGAACCTTTGGAGATGAAGAAATTAATTGTAAAATCACTTAATAATGTGACTCCCAAATGAAGCTCCTTCCTTGGTGGTCATTTCTGCCTCACCCACAAAGCTCCTTGGTGGCCTTTTCTTCCTCACCCACAATTATATTGTAGACAATGTGACTCACAAATTTTAAAGTGGGTTTCACCCTTAGTGCAATTGGAAATGAATCATGTTAAATCTCTTTTTATTATAAAGGGTATTTCAGAGTCCCACATCGGAATACTCCACCGTGCAATCTATTTTACTCGTCTATAAAATAATGTCATCACCTCACCTTGAGGTAAGGGGAATTCTCCATTTACAGGGTATTAGAGGAAAAATCCCGTTATTTTTTTCCGCTGTCCTCATTCCTCCAGGCGGAACCCTTCAGCCCACCTCGGTGCTCCTTCTCTGCGACCCTCCATCTGCCCGACATCACCCTCCCGCGACGCATCTCGGCCCCGCCCTCCCTCCGGATTCCCAGCCCCACCCTCCCTGCGGCTTCTCGGCATTGTCTGGCCCCGTCCTCCCTTCGGCCTCCCAGCGACATCTAGCCCCGACTCCCTCCAGGCGGACCCTTCTTGATCAACGTAGTCTCCCAACCCCCCGACATCCGACGCGGCGATGCCCGACCCGCCTCCTTCGCTTCACTCGGCCCCGCCTACGACGCGACCTCCCAGCACCCGACTCCATTGCGATGTCCCTGCCCCGCCTCTCCCAGCACCTCCCAGTCCCGCTCTCCTCAACGGGTCCTGACCTCGCCTCCGACGCGGCCTCCAGAATCCGCCCTCCTCGGCGCACTGTTAATAATTCTATCGTCGATGGATTTTCACCTATCCAATGGCTGAATCTTCTATCCTGCCTCCACTAATCACTGCCTCCACCTGCCTTGTTGATGAGCAGCTTGACTCAACTAATTTTTCGGTCTGGCGGAAGACGGTACCGATGCCACTCACTGGCATGGACCTCGGCTCACACCTCGAGGTTCCTCTACCAGTATCTTCAAATCCAAAATATAGACCATGAAAGCTTGATGACATCATGATTTTTGTCTTTCTTGTCAATTACATGGACCGCTCTGTTAAGGATGTCACTCGGACCGCCAATACGGTTAAAGAACTCTAGGATTCCTTAAACCTTATGTATTTCGAGACCAATAATTTGGCTCAGGTGTCAGATGTTTTTCAACATTTGTCGATCATCCGCCAGCAAGCCCGTCCATTTTCAACATACTTCATGGAATATAAAACTCTCTGGGATGAATTGCTTGAGTTGTGACTCATTCCTCAGACACCAGAGGCAGCCTTGGCCCAGAGGGACCAATTATGCCTCTTCACCCTTCTCCATGGCCTCAATCCCGAATATGCGATGACGGCCACAAAGATGCTCGTCAACCCCTCCTCGCTAGAGATTCCACAGGTTTATCATCGCATGAGAAATGCTCATTGGGCACTTCCCCCACTCACTCCTAACATCGATCCCACTGCCCTTTTGGGTCGAGGCAGTGGACGCTCTTCAGGCACTCATGGACTTGGTCGTGGGGAGGCTCGTCCTCATCTCCTCTGTCAGCACTGTGGCAAGCTAGGCCAACTAATCGACTGTTGTTGGGTTCTTCATGGCTGCCCATCTCAGCAACCCTGGAAAGGTCAGACTACGCTCCAGGATGCTCCCCCATTAGTCGCAGCTCTTCCTCCCACTTTGGACCTCCATGGCTGAACTCCAGCTGGTTCACGATCATCGGACCACCTCTCTACCGGGTTCTTCTTCGACATATATTGCCCACATTGGTGGTCCCATTTCTTATGTCATTCATTGCTCCC
The DNA here is from genome assembly GCA_963277665.1 of Viscum album. Classification (NCBI taxonomy): domain Eukaryota; kingdom Viridiplantae; phylum Streptophyta; class Magnoliopsida; order Santalales; family Viscaceae; genus Viscum; species Viscum album. The sequence goes on along the minus strand of OY728165.1, from coordinate 1,786,981,574 downwards.
CTGCCAGGATGTTTGACTCAGGTGCATCAAATCATCTCACAGGTGATGCAGGTATGCTATCCATCTACCGCCCTTATGTTGGCTCCTCAGCCATCACTGTCATTGATGGATCCACTATCTCGATTGCAGGCTTTGGTGCATGCTCCTTGAATTCATATATTCACCTACCATCTGTGACCCATGTTCCTCGAAGTCCTTTTAACCTTCTCTCCATAAGTAAGCTTACAGAGGGCTTTAACTATAGTGTTATCTTTACATCTTCTGCTGTTGTGTTTTAGGAGCGAACGATGAACCAGAAACTTGGTAGAGACCAACATTGGGACGGGGTGTACATGTTCGATGGACTGACATCAGTCGTCTGCACATCTCTCTCTACTCGTGCATTGGACCTTCATTCTCGGTTGGGACATCCACCCGCTTCCGCCCTTCATCAGCCTTTTCCTGACATTAGTTTGCATGTTTCCTTTCATTGCGAGTCTTGTAAATTTTTGAAACATCATTGCACCTCATATCTTCTTCAAGTGGTTACACGGGCCTCCAAACCCTTTGATTTGGTTCATTCAGATGTATGGGGTCTATGTGCTATCTCAAGTCCACTTAGGGTGTAAATATTATATATCATTCATTGATGATTTTTCGCGAATGACTTGGTTGTACCTTCTTCGTGATCGGTCTGTGAGTTGTTTTCTATTATTCAGACTTTTTACCATGAGATTCATACCCAGTTCTCCATCTCTATTAAATATCTTCACTCAGACAACAGACGATAATATTTGTCTACTTCCTTTTAGTAGTTTCTAAAGGCTAACTGCATCATTAATCAAACATCTTGTCCTGATACACCTCAACAAAATGGGGTGACCGGGCGGAAACACCGCCATATTTTGAAGACTGCTCATGTCCTCCCCTTTCACAGGCAGGTGCCTCTTCTCTTTTGGGAGGATGTCATCCTTACTACTACATATCTCCTCAATCACATTCCTTCTTCTATCCTTCAGAGGGAGACACTTTTTTGGACTTTGTTCTCCTCTATCCCTCCTCACTCACTTCCACTTTGTGTGTTCGGGTGCCTCTGTTATGTCTATGACACTCATCCCAACCTCTCCAAGCTCACTCACAAATCCCTCTGTTGCATATTCCTCGGATATTCCCGCACTCAGCGCAGATACCACTACTTCTCTCCAGACTTATGGTAATATATCATCTCTACTGATGTATCATTTGGTGAGAGATATGTATTCTCTCTTCTATCTTCCCATCCAAACACCACCATCGATGATTGTCTTCCTCTCATCATCCACCCCCCTCTGGTGTCTCCCCCTATTGATCACCGATTTGACACTACTTACTCACATCGCTCATCAACTGTGCCCCCCTGTCCAGGCCAAGGATACCATCGTCCCTGCTTCGGCCGATGCTCCTGCTCCGGCACTAGACAATGGACTATTTCATTCCAGAAAGGTATTCATTCTTTCCAGAATACCCCTATACATATTCATACATAGGTCTTTCCACTCTGGAGACTATATCCATTCCTCGCATAGTTGGCGATGTCAAATCTCACTCATGGTGGCTACAAGCAATGCGAGATGAATTGCAGGCTCTGGAGGACAATCATACTTAAGAATCTGATCCCCCTTCTGGTAGGCAAATAGACGGTCGGAAGCAAATGGATTTATATGGTCCAACTCAATGCTTATGACACTCTTCATCGACTAAAAGTCCTACTTATGGCGAAGGGCTTTGCTCATACATATGGTATCAACTATTTTGATACCTTCTCTCCGGTTGCAAAGATGGCATTGGTCCGATTATCCATCTCTTTGGTCGCTCATTATCATTGGACCCTTCATCAACTTGATGTCAAGAATGTCTTTCTCCATGGTTTTCTAGAAGAAGAGGTGTATATGTAGCAACCCTCAGGATTTCGTGCCTCCGGAGCCGACTCTCATGTCTACCGACTTCGTCGCTCTCTATATGGCCTCAAGAAGCCTCTTTGTGCTTGGTTTGGACAATTCAACACCATTGTCACCACATTTAGGCTCTCTCTAAGTATGAAGAACCAAACTATTTTCTACCGTATGACGTTCTCCCGCTGCATCCTGCTGGTGGTATGTGTTGATGATATCATCATCACTAGAAGCGAATCAACTGGAATCGCCCAACTAAAGGGGCATCTTCACCACCACTTTCATACCAAAGATCTCGGTCCGTTAACATGCTCTCTTTCCATTGAGATCTACCGATCTACAGACAACATCTTTCTTTTCCAACGGAAATATGCCTTGGATATCTTGCAGGATGCGGGTTTGACTCGGGCAACTATCGTTGAAAACCCTCTTGAGCCTTGGGAACGGTATCTCTATGACAACATGGAACTTTATTATCACCTAGAGAGCTATCATCATCTTATGGGTAAAGTCAATTATCTCACCATGACTCGTCCGGACATTGACTGCATTGTTGTCAAAGTGATCCAATTCAGGGAGCATCTGACCAAATCATAGTGGGATGTTGTCCTCCGTATTGACAACCTCTTGAGCCTTGGGAACGGTCTCTCTATGACAACATGGAACTTTATTATCACCTAGAGAGGTACCGTCATCTTGTGGGTAAACTCAATTATCTCACCATGACTCGTCCGGACATTGTCTGCGTTGTTGGCAAAGTGAGCCAATTCATAGAGCATCCGACCAAATAACAGTGGGATGTTGTCCTATGCATTTCCAAATACATCAAAAAAGATCATGTATGTAGTCTTCAGTACTCTCATCACGATCATCTGAATATTGAGGTCTTATGTGATGCTAACTATGCTGGTTGTCTTGCTATCTGAAAGTCTACTTTTAGGTTTTCCATTTTCTTGGCAGGTAACCTCATCTCTTGGCGCAGAAAGAAGCAGACTATCATCTCTAGATCTAGTAGAGAATATGAATATCGTGTCATGGTCATGGTCACTACTGAGATCATTTGATTTCTTCATCTCCTTCATGATCTTGGCTTCCCACCACAGACGTCTGCTCATATATAGTGTGAAAATCAGGTAACCACGAAGATTGCTTCTAATCTCATCTTTCATGAACGAACGAAGCATATTGAGGTAGAATGTCACTTTCTTCGCCATCATCTCAAGCAGTACCATATCAGTTCCAGCCACATATCGACGACAGATCAGTTTGGAGACATCTTCACCAAATTCCTCTCGGGAGCTCGTCTGGACTCTCAGTACCAAGATGGGTATCTACAAAATCATCGACTCAGTTTGAGGGGGAGTGTGTATGGTCTTGTTCGATGTCATCTTTCTTTTGTGGGACTCTTGGTCCAAATTGGGCATGTCCAGCTTGAGGGAGAGTGTTAAACCCCATTTTATTATAAAGGGTATTTCTGAGTCCCGCATCGGAATACTCCACTGTGTCACCTATTTTACCCACCTATAAAAGAATGTATCCACCTCATCTTGAGGTAAGGTAAATTCACCATCTACAAATCAAAACAACTATATTGAACATCTAATTCAAGGAATGGGGAGGGGGAATACACGAGTCAATGAATTGAGAGTTCATCTCATTCCACAAACCTATCCATTAACAATAGGTTTACCTTGAAACATTTTATTCAAACATTATATAATGATACACCACTCAAAATATTCTACATTTGACATATATTAATTCCTATATCCATATTAAAAAGCATGAAACTCAAAACAGAACATATTCATCATATCTGGAAATACAAAGTAATGCTCAAACAACAATTCCATTACAAAAACTATAATTCTCAATGTATAAATAGATAGACATGCTTGTACTAGTTATATACTAACTATTATAAACTTATAGCTTAAAATTTCACTAGCTCATAACATAAAGCATGAGTACCCCACCCCATGAATGCTAGATTATGGTGTCAAAATAGGTAAACAGGTAAAAAAATGGTTATGATGATGACACATTCCCTAGTCTCCAACATCAATGGCTTATACATCAACCAAGACACCTAACCAATGAATCTAATAAAACTAGAACTCAAAATAAACATTATTTTCATGTCTATCAAGGTTTATAGAAAAAGTGTACCCTAGTAAGATTTCCCCCAATGCCACCAAATTATAAACATGTCGAAGTAAACTATGAAATCTTATGAGTGGTATAAAATTCATGAACTCATACCGAATTACGAGAACACACACCCATCTATTCTAAAATACTTACACCAACCATCACTAAAGAAATTAATTTTTTTATCCAGAACCAAAATCCATTTTGAACCTAAACCCAACACCTGAGTGAAATATTACCACATGGCCTTGAATTCTCACTTATCTACACAACCTAATAATCAACTCCACATATAAAGGATATGGTTACTATACTCAAGTGGGAATTTATATAGATTCAAATCCATATTTGAAGGATGGGGTTGCAACACTGAAGTTGAAATCCATGGTCTCATGCTTTTATAACTAACCTACATCAAAACACTCATTGGTGAATAGAAAAACATTTTTCTAGGCCATATTCTGCTTCTAATTGAATCAAAAATTCAAACCCATAGAACTTTAAAAATGTCAGAATCCAAACACAAAAATATCTCATAAAGCATTCCAATTAAACAAAACAACTCTTATAATTACAAATAAATATTAAAATTAAATAACATATTAATACCTATTTTTAATCTAATAAAACTTCTGAAAAAATATCTAATACAAATTTAAATAATTACTTTAGCGTGGACTTTTTGGATGCATCACTTTCACTATGTTTAAATAGAAACATGAACATGTTAGTGACATTAACACTATGAATCAAACAAAAATAAAGAAATGTATGCCAAAAGAAAAAAGAAATGTATGCTCTAAAGAAATTATAAAAAAGTCAAAAATTATTCATGAAGAGTGTTTCATCATCCTTGCTTCTTAGACAGTGAAACTTTGATCATGAATCGTGAATGATGACATATCTTAAAAAGACAACAGAAGAACGAGTCAATATTTTTCTTTTTTCAAACAGAGGTTTATAGTTGATAAATGTAAAATGATAAAAAAACATAATATTTTTAATGGTACCTGATTCAATCAATTCAACTGCTTCTAGTTTCTTTTGAATTTCAATTAGTTTAGACTTTCTAAAGCAATTTTGTCAGCAAATTAATGCCTCAACAATATTGGGATTCAAACAATTATGAAAGGGATCAAGGACTCATCTTCTTGTACTAAATGTTGACACTGAAGATACTGTAGTTGATGGAATTGCTAGAATATCTATGGAAATGAATGATAGAACACAATGTTTCTCTTTCCTTTCCACCATCTTAAAATATCAAATTCATCAAAATCATCCTCACAATCATTAACCTCTACATATCTTTCTAATTCATTCTTTGGTTATGTCAACTGTCTTTTTCTTTTCTTTAATCTATATGCATCTTTCCATTTCTCATCATCCTCAATACTGCTACTAGCATCATGAACATGTGAATCTTCATTAGAACTTGACTCACATTTATCAACAGGGATGAGAAATTTTCATTTGTAAAACTCAAAGAGTCTCACCTTCACAGATAATTTTTTTTTAGAAAACTGAAAAATATACGAGCATGCTCCCAATAATATGTTGTAAGAGTCTCACCTTCATAGATAAAAGCACTCCTAAAACTTGAATCCTCCTCAAGCAAATACTTTCTCATACTTCTCTACAACATCAAAGATAAAGTACCAAGAATTCCACCGAGTAGTCACATCAAGAATTGTGACTTGTTTAATATAACTTTTTAACTCCTCGACAATGATCTTGAAATGAGTCAAGTTAGAAGGTGAACTTCCCACAAACTTGCAGGAAACTCTGATTCTAGCCATTGATGTTGATATTTTCTTTATCCCATCACTAACAATAAGGTTTAAATTGTGTGCACAACATCTCATATGCATATACTCTCATTTAAGAATAGACTCTTTCAATCATTAACCCTCCTCACCAAATAATTGATCGATGTATTATTAGAACTATTATTGTGTATGGTAACAGTATCAATGCTTTCAATCCCTCATTGTTCCAGTCCGTTCTAATACTCGGCCAATTGTTTCCCCTATATGATTTGTAACAAGACACCTCGATTATTTTTTATTTATGATCCAATTATCATCAATAAAATGTGCATTCACACACATATAATTCAAATTATGAATTGAAGTCCATATATCGGTAGTAATACTTACCATATAAGAGAACATATCAAACATAGATTTTAATTTTTCTTTCTAGTCAAATATAATTGAAAGCAATCTCTAGCAACTATTTTTCTAGATGGAACTTGAAATTGAGATTGAACAACTTTAATAAATTCTCTAAAACCTTGATTCTCGACATATTTAAATGATAACTCATCAATGATTATCATTTTAGCAAAATCTATTCTACACACTTCTTGGTTAAAATGAGAAACTACAATTTTAATCATCTCATCATTCTCATCTTTACGCTTCTTTCTAATACCAATAGTGGTTTGACTTTTCTCAAGATTTTTGTGAGTATTTTTTATGCTCCTTATCAAATGCCTATTCAAATTACTAGTTCCATGTTGTCCAGACATGTAGACATAATTTTTACCACAATAATTACAAACAGACCTTCCATTCGTATGAAAATGATTTCAATCTTGAGAAACTCTAGAAGAAAGTGCTTTAGGAATTATTAACATTTTACGAGACCGCTAACCCCTGATTTCTTTAACTGGATTGCTACTACTACATACTCCCATTTCTAAAATTGAATGGGTAGTTGGAGTAGACCCCATTTGTCATTGAGTTCATGCTGCAGTTAGAGGATTACCACTTGTTGGACCACCTTCCATGAATGGCTAGCTAGCTAGGTTGACTGTTTGCAAAATATTCTCACCCATGACCCACTGGCGAGTCTGACTGCAGCACACCCCTGGTAGAAGAAGAAGAACTGGGTTTCGAGTGAGGGGGTAATCAATAAGATAATGACAATGAAGGGGAAAGATAAAAAGACTATAAAATGATAAAAAGAAAGAGTTATGTACGTATACACCAGAGCGCACACACGATTCCAGGAGGAGGAGCATCAAGTGATTAGGGTTTCTCCTAATTGCTCGTGAGGGAAGGTCGGGGAAGGAGGTGAGCATGGAGGGCGGATGGCAGGATAGGTGGGTGAATGAACCTTGCTGCGAAAAGAGATGGAAGAGGAGGAAGGAGGAGAATCAGGGAGTAGGGTTTTCTTATGAGGGAAGGTTTGGCTCGGGGAAGGAGGGAGGAGGGAGGAGGAGAGAATGTGAGCTGGAGGAGGCAAATCAGGGAGGGAGTAGGGTTTTCTTCTTGCAAGGGAAGGTCGGGGGAGGAGGAGGTGAGCAAGAGGGAGAGGAAGCGGGTGGGGGTAAATAGATGGAGTGGCGAGCGAGCAAGCGAGTGATGAATTTTTTTTCATACATGATCCAACGGGTCCATCAGGTTGGGTTGGGTCAACATTCAGCGGAGTGCTCACCGTACTCTGAGAGTCAATCCAGACCCCGACATCTCTCCAACTTCCAATGTGGAGGTTGAGAGGTGGGAAGCCAATGGTGGTAGAGATGTTTAGGGGTGTCCAGACCCAACCCAACCCGATGGACCCAACCCAACCCGACCAGGTCAGGTGGGGTCGGGTCGGGTCGGGTTACGTGCAGAATAAATCAGGTTGGGTTTTGTTGGGTTGACCCATGCACGGGTTGGATCGAGTCTCATGTTGGCTAAATATGGACCTGACCCGACCCGATGGACCTGTTGGATCATGTGTGAAAAAAATACTCGACTGCCCGCTCTCCACCCCATCTATCTACCCCTAACCGCCTCCTCTCCCTCGCACTCACCTCCTCCTCCTCCTCCCTCAAGCCTGACCTTTGAAGAAGACCCTACTCCCTCCCTGATTCACCTTTTATCTTACTCGTCTTCTCTTATCCTCCTTTCTACTCCCCTAAGATTGACCTTCCCTCGCGAGAAAACTCTATACTCATTAACTCATCTTCACTTCTTCCCTCAGAAGAAAACCCTACTCCCTGATTTTCCTCCTCCCTCCTCTCTCGCCTCATTTCATACCATGGTTCATTCACACTACTAGAAATGCAGGATTTCCAAACGGTTCTGAACCATTGGGAAAGGCTGCAGAACCGTTGTTATATATTATACCAATGGTTCTACAAACCGTAGGCAAGTAAGCTATTGGGAAATCTTTTCCCAACGATTTACACTGAACTGTTGGGATAGGTCATAAAAAATGAACCTATCCCAATGGTTGTGCCAAACCATTGGGATAGCTTTTCCCGTTGGATTATTCCCCAACGGTTTCTAAACCGTTGGTAAAGGGTTTTTACCAATGGTTCATAGAACCGTTAGTAAAAAAAATACTCAGAGAGGTTATGCCAACGGTTTGAAACCGTTGGCATAGCCTATGCTGTGCAAATTGCACAACAGCCTTCAATTTGCACAACAGCTCTCATTTTTGTGCAATTTGCACAGCAGCCAGTCCAGTCCCTCCCATTTTCAATCATTTCCAATTATTATACCTGGAATAAACACATACATATACAATTATTGTACCTTCAATAACCAACTAACACATACATGTAGAGAAAAAATTCATATAATGCATCTTGGAACTATACACATCCAGAATTAAATCATAATTCATAACATAATTATAAACATACATAATTCATTTAGAATTCAATTTAAAATTTAGATGACAATTATATGTGAAATCCAGAATTCAATTCATAATTTGATCAGTTTTTCGTATACCATATGTTTTTACTAGAAATGTTGTCCATTTTAAACAAAATACATACACCTGGAGTGATACCGGCCACACCGTGCCTCGGATTGAGGCGAGGTTAACTCGTACACGTCAAAAATGATCCATGGATCGTTGTACTAAAGTATCAACATATTCCGAAAGCGTTTGGTCTGTTTTCCGTATGTCAGTTGTTATTTTCACTTAAAATGATGTGTTTTTTAAATAAAAGAGAGACACTTTGAGTGGTTCCGGCCACACCGCACCTCAGATTGAGGCGGATTTGACTCGTACGCGTCACAAATGACCCATGGATCATTGTGAAAAAATATCAACACAATCAGAATCCGTTTGGTCGGTTTTCCGTATGTACTTAAAATGTTGTCCATTTTAAACATAAAAGAGACACTTTGGGTGGTGCCAGCCACACAGAAAGTTTTATTGAGGCGCGGTTGACTCGTACACGTAACATATGACCCATAGATCGTTTTCCTAAAGTTTCAAAAAATTCTGAATGCGTTTGGTCGGTTTTTCGTATGCCAGTTGTTTTTTTCACTTATAATTCTGTCCATTTTAAACAAGAGACACGGTTAGAGTGGTACCGGCCACACCGCATCTCCGATTTAGACGGGTTTGACTCATACACATCTCAAATGACCCATGGAACTTTTTCCTAAAGTATCAACACAATCTGAATGTGTTTGGTCGGTTTTCCGTATGACAATTGATGTTTTCACTTAAAATGATGTCCTTTTGAAACAAAAGACAGACACTTTGAGTGGTGCCGGACACATCGAGTCTCCGATTGAGGCGGGGTTGATTCATACACATTACATATGACCCATGGATCATTGTGCTAAAGTATCAACATAATCAGAATCTCTTTGGTCAGTTTTCCATATGTACTTAAAATGTTGTCTGTTTTAAACAAAAGAGAGACACTTAGAAAGATCTCGGTCACACTGTGCCTCAGATTGAGGTGGGGTTGACTCTTACAGATCACATATGATCCATGTATCATTGTCCTAAAGCATCAACACATTTCGAATGCGTTTGGTCAGTTTTTCGTATGTCAGTTGTTGTTTTCGCTTAAAATGATGTCCATTTTAAACAAAAGAGAGACACTATGAATGGTGTCAGCAACACCGCGCCTCAGATTGAGGCGGGGTTGACTCATACGCGTCATATATGACCCATGGATCTTTGTGCTAAAGTATCAACAGAATCAGAATCTGTTTTGTCAGTTTTCCGTATGCTAGTTCTTGTTTTCACTTAAAATGGAGTCCATTTTAAACAAAAGAGAGATACTTTGAGTGGTGTTGTCCACACTGTACCTCGGATTGAGGAGAGTTTTACTTTTACACATCACATATGACCCATGGATCGTTCTCCTAAAGTTCCAACAGAAACCGAATGCATTTGGTCAGTTTTCTGTATGTACTTAAAATGTTGTCCATTTAAAACAAAAGAGAGACGCATAGAGTGATCCCGGCCACACCGCAACTCGGATTGAGCCTGAGTTGGCTCTTACACGTCACATATGACCCATGGATCGTTGTGATAAATTATCAACAAAATCCGAATGCATTTGGTCAGTTTTCCATATGTCAGTTGTTCTTTTCACTTAAAATCATGTCCATTTTAAACAAAAGAGACACAGTTAGAGTGGTACCGGCCACACCGCGCCTCGAATTTAGACGGGGTTGACTCATACAAGTCTCAAATGACTCATGGATCAATTTACTAAAGTATCAACACAATCCGAATGCGTTTGGTCAGTTTTCAGTATGCCGGTTGATGTTTTCACTTAAAATGATATCCTTTTGAAACAAAAGAGAGGCACTTAGAGTGGTGTCGGCCACACTGCGTCTCGGATTGAGGCGGGGTTGACTCGTACACGTCACATATGACCCATGGATCGTTTTCCTAAAGAATAAACACATTTCGAATGCGTTTGGTCAGTTTTTCGTATGTCACTTGTTGTTTTCGCTTAAAATGATGTCCATTTTAATCAAAAAAGAGACACTATGAATGGTGTCGGCCACATCACACCTCAGATTGAGGCGGGGTTGACTCATACACATCACATATGACCCATGGATCGTTTTTCTAAAGTATCGACACAATAAGAATCTGTTTGGTCGGTTTTCCGTATGCTAGTTGTTGTTTTCACTTAAAATGAAGTCCATTTTAAACAAAAGAGAGACACTTTGAGTGGTGTCGGCCACATAGCGCCTCGGATTGAGGCGAGGTTGACTCGTACACGTCACATATGACCCATGGATCTCTCTCCTAAAGTTTCAATAGAAACTGAATGTGTTTGGTCAGTTTTTCATATGTACTTAAAATTTTGTCCATTTTAAACAAAAGAGAGACACTTAGAGTGATCCCGGCCACACCGCGACTCGGATTGAGCCCGAGTTGGCTCATACACATCACATATGACCCATGGATTGTTTTGATAAATTATCAATAGAATATGAATGCGTTTGGTCAGTTTTTCGTATGCCATTTGTTCTTTTCACTTATAATCCTGTCCATTTTAAACAAAAGAGACACAGTTAGAGTGGTACCGGCCACACCGCGCCTAGGATTTAGATGGGGTTGACTCATACACATCTCAAATGACCCATGGATCATTTTCCTAAAGTATCAACACAATATGAATGCGTTTGGTCGGTTTTCTGTATGTCAGTTGATGTTTTCACTTAAAATGATATCCTTTTGAAATAAAAGAGAGGCACTTAGAGTGGTGTCGGCCACAACACACATCATATTTAAGTGGGGTTGACTCTTACACGTCACATATGACCCATGGATTGTTTTACTAAAGCATCAACACATTTAGAATGCGTTTGGTCAGTTTTTCGTATGTTACTTGTTGTTTTCACGTAAAATGATGTCCATTTTAAAACAAAAGAGAGAAACTATGAATGGTGTCGGTAACACCGCGCCTTGGATTGAGGCGGGGTTGACTCTTACACGTCACATATGACCCATGGATCATTGTGCTAAAGTATCGACACAATCAGAATATGTTTGGTCAGTTTTCCGTATGCTAGTTGTTGTTTTCACTTAAAATGAAGTCCATTTTAAACAAAAGAGAGACACTTTGAGTGGTTTCGGCCACACCGTGCCTCGGATTGAGGCGAGGTTGACTCGTACAGGTCACATATGATCCATGGATCACTCTCCTAAAGTTTCAATTGAAACCGAATTCGTTTGGTCGGTTTTCCGTATATACTTAAAATGTTGTCCATTTTAAACAAAAGAGAGACACTTAGAGTGATCCCGGCCACACCGTGACTCGGATTGAGCCTGGGTTGGCTCGTACACATCACATATGACCCATGGATCATTGTGATAAATTATCAACAGAATCCAAATGTGTTTGGTCAGTTTTCCATATGCCAGTTGTTCTTTTCACTTATAATCCTGTCCATTTTAAACAAAAGAGACACAGTTAGAGTGGTACCGGCCACACCACGCCTCATATTTAGACGGGGTTGACTCGTACACGTCTCAAATGACCCATGTATCGTTTTCCTAAATTATCAACACAATCTGAATGTGTTTGGTCGGTTTTCCGTATGCCAGTTGATGTTTTCACTGAAAATGATATCCTTTTGAAACAAAAGAGAGGCACTTAGAGTGGTTTCGGCCACACCGCGCCTCAAATTGAGGAGATGTTGACTCGTACACATCACATATGACTCATGGATCATTTTCCTAAAGCATCAATACATTTCGAATGCATTTGGTCAGTTTTTCGTATGTCACTTGTTGTTTTCGCTTAAAATGATGTCCATTTTAAACAAAAAAGAGACACTATGAATGGTGTCGGCCACACCGCGCCTCAGATTGAGGCGGGGTTGACTCGTACATGTCACATATGACCCATGGATCGTTGTTCTAAAGTATCGACATAATCAGAATCTGTTTGGTCAGTTTTCCGTATGCTATTTGTTGTTTTCACTTAAAATGAAGTCCATTTTAAACAAAAGAGAGACACTTTGAGTGGTTTCGGCCACACCGCGCCTCGGATTGAGGGGAAGTTGACTCGTACATGTAACATATGACCTATGGATCTCTCCCCTAAAGTTTCAATGGAAACCAAATGTGTTTGGTCGGTTTTCTGTATGTACTTAAAATGTTGTCCATTTTAAACGAAAGAGAGACACTTAGAGTGATCCCGGCCACACCGCGACTCGGATTGAGCCCGGGTTGGCTCGTACACGCCACATATGACCCATGGATCGTTGTGATAAATTATCAATAGAATCTGAATACGTTTGGTCAGTTTTTCGTATGCTAGTTGTTCTTTTCACTTATAATCCTGTCCATTTTAAACAAAAGAGACACAGTTAGAGTAGTACCGGCCACACCGCGCCTCGGATTCAGACGAGGTTGACTCGTACACGTCTCAAATGATCCATGTATCGTTTTCCTAAAGTATCAACACAATTTGAATGCGTTCGGTCAGTTTTCCGTATGCCAGTTGATGTTTTCACTTAAAATGATATCATTTTGAAACAAAAGAGAGGCACTTAGAGTGGTGCCAGCCACACCACACCTCGGATTGAGGCGGGGTTGACTCGTACACGTCAAATATGACTCATGGATCATTTTCCTAAAGCATCAACACATTTAGAATGCGTTTGGTCCATTTTTCGTATGTCACTTGTTGTTTTCGCTTAAAATGATGTTCATTTTAAACAAAAGAGAGACACTATGAATGGTGTCGGCCACACCACGCCTAGGATTGGGGAGGGGTTGTCTCGTACACATCACATATGACCCATGGATTGTTGTTCTAAATTATCGACACAATCAGAATATGTTTGGTCGGTTTTCCGTATGCTAGTTGTTGTTTTCACTTAAAATGAAGTCCATTTTAAACAAAAGAGAGACACTTTGAGTGGTGTCGGCCACACCACCCCTCGGATTGAGGCGAGGTTGACTCTTACATGTCACATATGACCCATGGATCACTCTCCTAAAGTTTCAACAGAAACCGAATGCGTTTGGTCAGTTTTCCGTATATACTTAAAATGTTGTCCATTTTAAACAAAAGAGAGACACTTAGAGTGATCCCGGCCACACCACGACTCGGATTGAGCCCGGGTTGGCTCGTACACGTCACATATGACCCCTGAATCATTGTGATAAATTATCAACAGAATACGAATGCGTTTGATCGGTTTTTAGTGGAAACATTCTTTTTCTTTCCATATTTCATTTGACCCTTCCCGAATGAAAAACTGAAATCTTTCAATTCATTAAGCACATCAGTTCCAGACATACGCTGAAGTGGATCATCGGTCTCTATGGTATTATAAAATCTTTGATGATTCGTTCTATATGGATGATCATTTGGAAAGAATCATTGATGTCCCATAAAACTAAAACTACAGCGATGTTTCAGTCTTCTGGATCGTGTATTCTTCATACAAATTGGGCATGACAGTTTTCCCTTCGTGCTCCATTCAGACATCATTTCATAAGCCAGAAAATCATTGATCGTCCACATAAGTGCAGTACGCATCTGAAATATGTCTTTCGAACACGCATCGTATGTGCGCACACCCACATCCCAAAGAAGTTTCAACTCTTTTATTAAAGGTTGCATGTATACATCAATATCAATGTCGGGATCAGAAGGACCAGATATGAGTATAGTCATGAAAGTGAAAGGTTTTTTCATACACAACCATGGGAGAAGATTGTAAATGTGTATAAAAACTGGACATGTGTTGTGCGAAGTAAGCATCTGCCCAAATGAATTAAAACCGTCGCATGAAAGACCCAACCTCACATTACGCGCGTCAGCTGCAAAATCAGGATGTCGAGCATCAAATCTCTACCATGAAAATCCATCTGCAGGATGAACCAACTCATCATTAGTCTTCTTTCTCTCGATATCATGTCATCTCATTTTTATTGATATGTCATCAGACATAAAAAGATTCTAGAGTCTGGGGATCAATGAAAAGTGCCACATTACTTTCTGTGGAATGCGGGATGGTGTTGCATCAGATTTTGACTTCTAGCGGGATGTGCCACATTTTATACAATCATTTCGTTCAGCGGTTTCCTCCCAGAATAAACTGCAATCTTTCGGGAAAGTATGAATTTTGTTTCTTGAAAATCCAAGTTCCTCAACTAACTTCCATGCCATATAGTGGTTTGAGGGAATATCTGCATCATCTGAAAGTAAATCCTTCAAGAGAGTAAGAATTTAATCGACTTCTGTATTAGAAATCTCATACATAGTTTTCCCATGAAACAATCAGATTAAAAATTCCAGCTTTTTCATTTTATCGCATTGTCGATATACTAGAGTCGTGGTAGCATCATTCAATTTTTTCACCCTATCAATATTATCATTTTCACTAGAAGCATCAGTTGTCCTCATATCGAAGTCTTCTTGAGTCGAAATCCTTTCTTTTTCATGATGACGAATAAACAGAAACCAATCATCTAACAAATTCTTCATTCCAGTCCTTTCATTTTGATCATCACCAATTTGATATTTCATTTTCTCCCCATTATGATACCACACAAAATAGTTTGCTTGAAAACCATTTTTTGTTATGTGGTAGCTGACTTCTTCACGGCTCAACCAAGGTCTACCAACACAATTGGAACATGGGCAGTGTATGCGACCACTATCTGAAGCATTGTGAAATGAAAAATCTATAAAGCTCTCCAAATTGTTTTGAAAATCGCTTGAGATCCGATCGATTTCATACATCCAACTTTTGTTCATTCTATAAAAAGAATTTATATAAGTCATTTTGTAATAAACAATTCAATAGGATTAAACTTTAATAGAAAATACATTTAAGTAAACGATAAAGGAAGAATTTTCTAGTCGATGTAGTGAACTATTAAAATAATGTAAAGAACAAGTACTCATAAATTAAATTAAAATTTATTTATATTCATTTTCATTAGGTCTATAAGAGGCACATGCCTTAGGTCCCATCATGTGTTATAGGCATCCCAAATCATTCACTCATGTTCAATAACTCATTATTGGCACCTCTATGGCCATACCTTTCATTACCCAATTACTTCCCCAAGTCAAGCGCACCCCATGAGTGAATAAATTTTAGGCTTCTACACTAATAGGTTGTTCATGGCTTGTAAAAAGATTTAATTTCATTAAGTATACACAAAAACATTTATTTTTAAATTTGAGATTAATAATAAAGTATGTCAATGATAACAACATTACTGAATTAAACTTGTGACTTATCTAACATTTTTATGGATGTCTACACATGCCAGCATGGGTAGTGAAAAGTACCCCACCCTCATAAAAGTGAGTATTGGCCAAGAAGGACACGTAATATACAACGTACAATGAGAACCATGTTTAATTGACCTTAAAGTTATATTAGTACAGTCATCTTGGGGGAAATGGAATATATGATTCAGGTTAACTGATGAATTCAAAAGCTCGTATTCCATATATTGGACACTATCTAAGGTAAGAAATCATGTGAGGATGGGTTTACATCATTCAATTTCTTACATTCTAGTGAGAATGAAGGCTTAAATTAATGACTTGAGTTCACTGATACCATGTCAACTGTTATACACACCATGTGAACCCTTATACACACCATATGAACCCTTAGACCATATCGTCATTATTACAACCATTAATAATAGCTTATTAAACAACATCACTTGTTAAAGATAATCAAATTGAACATAAATCAATAATAATATTGGATATATCAAGTAAAATGAAGTCATACTATCTTATATCCTAAATGACCACCCACAACCATGATTAATGACCACAAAGCTCCCTTTTCGTCCAAATCAAAAGTGAAAAAAAAAACACATAGTTGTAGAAAGCAACTTCATTTGTGTGAAGAATAATAATCCCATGGTCCTCATGATATTTGAACTGCGCAGTCATGATTTTCGAGATGAACTTGTATCCATGAAACCATATGAGAAACACGATTCAATACATGCATTTTTCTGATTTTCCCAAGCATTTTGAGGAACCCCAAATCAGTGAAAATGGTCATTGTGTTTTAAAAAGGTGATTGAATAACTCATGTATGATGTCGAAGGCAGAATGATTAATGGTTATATTAGGAAAACTAATATTCACTGATATTGCGAATTTGACATTCTGTGAATTAGTTTCATGAAGAAGGAAGAAGTACTAATTAGGGACCACATAATATTTTGCAAAGTTCAAGAAGATACTCCATATGTTCTATTGTGCAAAGGATAAGTGAACAGTGTGTCATTTTATATATATATAGATTTTGATAGAAACATGATACATGTTATGTAATACACATAGTGTACAAAAATTAAGATGAACAAGATCTTCATGTTTGACATGATCTTAATGAAAGGAGTGATTTTCATGAAATACTATCAATAAATATTACAAACAATTTCTTATGAGTTCATATACATGAGGTTGTAATATTTGAAGCATTTAGATTAAAAAAAACTATGAATCTTTAAAATTAGAACACAATAAAGAGACACCATGCCCTTATAAATGTAAATGTGTAATGAAAACATTAATTGGACATACACCAATGTAGTGATTTGAGTACACAATTCGTGGAGTAGTGAATCATAAAATTTTACAAAAACCCTAAAAATTGGGAATAACAAAATCCTTGAGAATATAAGGATATACTTGATAAGAGGTGGAACTATATCCTTGATAAAAGATGGAAGGAGTTTAACCTGCTAGCAGATGATCCGATTGAAGAGGTGGGGCTTCTCAAGGGCTTCTGTGAAGGAATCGCTTCTAGAGAGCAGCGGAATGGTTCTGGAATCGTGGGGAGGCGACTGCCTGGTTTTGGAGAATTTGGGGCTTTTTTCCCAACAGTTTTTAAAAACCGTTGGGAAAACTCATTTTTTTCCCATCTTTCCCAACGGTTTCATCAAACCATTGGGAAAAGTGGTTTTTTACCCATCTTTCCCAACGGTTTCATCAAACCGTTGGGAAAAGTCACTTTTTACAGATCTTTACCAACGGTTTATGCAAATCGTTGGTAAAGATCACCTATACCAACGGTTCAAAAGAATCATTGGTATAAAAGTTTTGGGAAAAGTATGATTTCCAGTAGTGTCACCTGCCTACCTAGCCGCCCTCCTCGATCGCCTCCTCCCCGACCTTCCCTCTCGAGCGATTGAGAGAAACCCTAATTGCCTAATTCACCTCCTTCTCCCGGTGTCATGCATGCACTCTGGTGTTAACATATGTAGATCATTCTTTTTTTTATCATTTTATTTCATCTTATCTGCCCCCTTCACTGTTGTTATGTTGATTACCCCTCACTCAAAACCTAGTTATTCTTCTACCAGGGGTGTACCGTACCCAGACTCGCCAGTGGGTCACTGGTGGGAGTATTTTGCAAATATCTAGCCTAGTTAGCTAGCCATTCACGGAAGGTGGCACAGTAAGTGATTCTAATCCTCCAACTGCAGCAGGAACTCAAAGTCATATGAGGTCTACTCCAACAACCCATTCAATTACAGAAATAGGATGGGGTAGTAGTAGCAAACCAGTAAAAGAAACTGAGGGTAAGTGGTTTCCTAAAAAGGTAACAAATCCTAAAGTACCTTTATCTAAAGTTTCTAAAGATTGCGATCATTTTCATAAGAACGGAAGGGTTGTTTGTAATTATTGTGGTAAAATTATGCTTCAAGTCTGGCTAGTATGAAACTAGTAATTTGAATAGGTATTTGACAAGGTGCAACAAAATTCGTCACAAAAATCTTGAGAAAAGTCAAACTATTGATCTTAGAAAGAAGTGTGAAGATGAGGATGATGAGACAGTTAAAATTTCAATAGCTCATTTTAACCAAGAATAGTGCAAAATAGATCTTGCTAAAATGATAAACATTCATGAGTTATCATTTAAATATGTTGAGAATCAAGGCTTCAGAGAATTTATTGAAGTTATTCAGCCTCAAATTCAAGTTTCATCAAGACAAACTGTTGATATAGATTGCTTACAATTATATTTGACTAAGAAAGAAAAATTAAAATCTATGCTTGATATGTTCTCTAATATGGTATGTCTTATTACTAAAACATGGACATCAAATCATAATCTGAATTATATGTGTGTGATTGCGCATTTTATTGATGATAATTGGATCTTTGATAAAAAAATAATTAGGTTTTGTCTTTTTGCGGATCATAAAGAGGAAACAATTAGGCGAGTAATAGAACAAACTATGGAACAATGGGGGGTTGAAAGGATTAATATTGTTTCCTTGGACAACGCTAGTTCTAATAATACAACGATCAATTATTTAGTGGGGAGGGTTGACAATTGGAATGGGTCTATTCTTAAATGAGAGTATATGCATATGAGATGTTGTGCACACTCTTTAAATCTTATTGTTAGTAATGAGCTAAAGAAAATATCAACATTAATAGCTAAAATCAAAGTTTTCTATAAGTTTGTGAGAAGTTCACCGTCTAGATTGACTCATTTCAAGAGCATAGTCGAGGAGTTAAAAAATCTTAATAACAAGCCATAATTTTTTATGTGCCTACTAAGCAGAATTCTTATTACTTTATGTTGGATGTTGCAAAAAAGTATGAGAAAGTATTTGTTTGCTTGAGAAGGATTCAAATTTTAAGAGTGCTCTTATTTGTGAATGTGAGTCCTACAACATATAATTGAGAAGGTGCTTGTATATTTGTCAAATTTTTAAAAATATTTTATGATAATACTATTGAATTTTCTATACGCATGTGACATGTCACACTTTCTTTCATTCTCTTTGTGACATCTATAGAAAAATCAAGAAATGGGTGAAGAATAATGATACTACTGTGAGTGCAATATCTATTGCAATTAAGGTGGAGTTGAACAAATATTGGTGTATTGGTTTGAATTTTAATTCTCTTACTTATGGCAGTTATTATTTATCACCGATATAAATTAGAATATGTTCGGGACAGTTTTGAAATGATGTTTGATGATGAAGAAGAGAATTGATTGATCGGTAAATTAATAAAGTATGAATAATCCTTTTGAGTTTTACAAATGCAAATATATAATCTATATATTGATTAATGAGTCAAGTTTTCATCAAGATTCACATATTCATGATGCTAGTAGCGGCAGTGAGCATGATGAGAAATAAAAAATGCATATAGATCAAAGAAAAGGAAAAGACAATTAACACAACATAAGAATGAATTAGAATGATATCTAGATGTTGATAATTGTGAGGATGATTTTAATGGATTTGATAATTTAAGATGGTGGAAAGGAAAGGCAAACATCATGTTCTCTCATGCATTGCTAAAGATATTCTAGCAATTTCATTAACTACAGTATCTTTGAAGTCAGCATTTAGCACAGGAGGATGAGTCATTGATCCCTTCCATAGTTTGAATCTCACTGGGTTTGAATTTCTAATTTAATTAGTAGAAAGTGACCTAGGAAAATGTTTTTCTATTCACCAAAGTGTTTTGGTGTAGCTTAGTTATGTAACCATGAGACCACAGATTCTAACTTTAGTGTTGCAACCCCATCCTTCAAATAAGGATTTGAATCTATATAAATTCTCACTTGACTGTAGTAGCCTCATTCTTTATATGAGAAGTTGATTATTATAGATTGTGTAGATAAATGCAAAATTCAAGACCAGGTGGTAATATTTCAATCAGGTGTTGGGTTTCCTAGTAGGTACAAAATGAAATTTGGTTATTATTTGTTACATTTGGATGTTTTGAAAATGGTAGGAATAGAAACAACACTTTGGATGGAAAAAAAATTTAGTGGGTAAAACAACATGGTTTTTTAAATTCGTGTTGGTGAGTATTTTAGAATAGATGAGTGTGTGTGTGTTCTAGTAATTCGATATGAGTTCATGCATTTTATACCACTCATAAGGTTCCATAGTTTACTTTGATGTCTTAATAATTTGGTGGCATTGGGGAAAATCTTGCTGGGGTTAATGCTCACACCCTTTCTATAAGCTTCGATAGACATGAAAATAATATTTATTTTGAGTTTAGGTTTATTAGATTCATTGGTTAGGTGGTTGGGTTGATGTATAATCCATTGTTGTTGGAGACAAGGGAGTGGGGTCTTCATCAGAACCATTTTATTATTTTTACATGTTTACCTGTTATAACTAATACAAACATGTCTATCTATTTCTATATTGAGAAATGTTGGTCGGAGTGGACACTCAAGAGGGGGGTGAATTGAGTTCCAATTAAAATTTTCTGTTAAAAGCAGTTTCTAATAAAATCCCCCAATTTCAAAAACAAATTAAACTGTAGTGAATTTATATAGATTATAAAGGTTCAATTAGCTTCTCAAAGATTGATTAGTTCTCAGTTAACTTAATCTTATGATTAAATTAACTTTTGAAACTAATTTACTGATTTATAATAAATATAAACACTTGCGAATTTAATTATCAAAGTAGCTTTGAAGATAGATTATATTTCAAAGTAATAGCAGCGGAATATGAAATAAATATGTATAGTATGGATATAGAGTAACTGTAAACACAGAGAAGTAACCAAGAGGTTCAGTCTCAAGCCGAGACTTAGTCCTCTCAAAAGTTTATATAAAAGTGATCCACACCCTGGATCGGGGTTAACAACAGTGAACACACTGTCCAGGTCACAAGACCTCTACCACAGTTCTACGTGGGAAAAACAAACAACAGCAGCCAGCTGTCCAGGTCACAATACCTCTACCACTATCCACAGTGGGAAGTGTAGTGTAAAAGGTTTGCTGAGGATTTACAGATCCTCTAGTGAAAGTACAGGAGTCAGTGTGTGTGTTTAATACAGCAGATAACACACACTGCTCAAAATGTAGAATAAATAAATCACAGAGCAGAGATGTAGAGTTTAGAAATGGCTCTAGTGATTTCAGTGTAGCACTGGACTCGTTTTGGAAATAATCAGAAGTGATTCTGAATCCTCTTCTCGATTTTGTTTGAGAAGCAGAGTGTCGTATGCTTCAGGTTCACAGGCAGTGGAATGTGGTCGATGAAGCTCTTCAATATTCTATTGTATGCACACCACTCTTCTTGAGTATGTCGTATGCTTCCTTGTCTCTGTGTGTGTTGTCTCTCTCTTCTTCGTTTTTCTCTACAGTTCTTCACACACTCTTCAGCAGAGTCTTCTTGTATTTACATCACGTGCTCCGTAGGACAAAAAGGTTTCCTTTCCGCAGGTACGAGGTACGGTTTCCTGACATCCGACAACCATTATTAATTAATTGTCAGGGTATTAAAATATAACTAATATGACCGTTGGTTAGAATAAATAAAGATAAAGATAAAGAAATTCAAACAGTTGTTTATGACTGTTCAAGAGATCGGTAGGTCATCAGCATTAGAGTAATGATCGGTGACTCAGATAGATCAGCATCGGTCTGTCATCTGATCGGTGAGTCATTTTGATCAGCATCGGTCTGTCATCTGATCGGTGAGTCATTTTGATCAGCATTGGTCTGTCATCTGATCGGTGAGTCATTTTGATCAGCATCGGTGAGTCCTTGGATCGGTGACTCATTTGCATCGGTGGCTCATTTGTATCGGTGACTCATTTGTATCGGTGAGTCCTTTGTATCGGTGACTCATTTGCATCGGTGAGTCCTTTGTATCGGTGACTCATTTGCATCGGTGAGTCCTTTGTATCGATGATTCATTTGCATCGGTGAGTCCTTTGTATCGGTGACTCATTTGCATCGGTGAGTCCTTTGTATCGGTGACTCATTTGCATCGGTGAGTCCTTTGTATCGGTGACTCATTTGCATCGGTGAGTCCTTTGTATCGGTGACTCATTTGCATCGGTGAGTCTGATGGATCGGTGAGTCTGATGGATCGGTGAGTCTGATGGATCGGTGAGTCTGATGGATCGGTGAGTCTGATGGATCGGTGAGTCTGATAGATCGGTGAGTCTGATAGATGTTGAATCCAGAAGACTTCCAACATACTTTGTAAGTCAATAATCATAGTTAAAAGCATGATAACTGATTCATTCATAGATTGGAATTATGTTTATGAGACATCAAACCAGATTAAGCATCAATGAGTTGTGATGATTTGTGATTATTAAAACATCAGTTATAAACAAGAAATCAGAAATCTTCCAGAGGGCTCAACAATCTCCCCCTTTTTGATAATCACAAATCTTCATATATATATAAAAATAAAAAAAAAGAGAAATAATAAAATAAAAAAAATAAAAATCTCCCTCTTAAAATAACATTCCCATATATATAGTATTCAGATTTCTCCCCCTGAGATATTGATCTCCCTCTTCATATATATAGAGTACTCCCCCTTAGATATATATTTCACCCATTATATATATCTTCTTTCTCCCATTATATATAGCTTTCGCCCATTATATATATCTTATATCTTTCTCCCATTATATATATCTTTCTCCCCCTTTGGGATAATCAAAAAGGAGAGAAAACAGATAAGGGAAAAGAGAAGCAGGGTGCAGAGAGGATAGAACATAACACAAAGGAAAAAAAAATTTGATAAAGTCACAGAAAAAGATAAGCAATACATAGATCACCCCATCAAAAACAATACATGGCTATTTGTTGGGATACAAAGGGGCTTTCCCTTTATCCGTTGGATCAATGGTAGGTAAGGTAGAAGGCTTGGAGGCAGGCTGTGGTTCACGGAGCTGAAGTGGCGGCAGGACAACTCTGGCAGGTGCAGTTGGAGGTGTCACAGAGGGTTGTTGAGAAGGAGCAGGAGCTGGATGAGAAGCTTTCTGAGAGACTGGCCGCAACTGAGATAGAGCTTGGGCAACAGACAGCTGATTCGGAGCGACATCAGAGGCACTGAGAGGTTCAGAAGTAGGAAGTACAATTGCAGTGGCCTGTGCATCCAAGTAAGGCTTCAACAGATGAATGAAGTCCTGAATGACTTCTGCTCCATACTTCATAGCTTTTTCAAAATCATCCTTGTTTTCCATGAACTATGCCAAGGAAGGGACAAAATCTTGCAATTGGCGAACTTGAGTGTTGAAGGCCTGAGTGACTGGAGGTAATTTCAGATTCTCTGCCAAGACTTTGAAGTTTGCAGCCATCTCATGTTTTGTATAAATCTTGGAGAAGTAAGTATCAACTTTTTCCTTGATCTCTTGAAGGGCATTCTTAGCATCCGCTGAATATACTAAGGTCATCTTATGACTATTATCACAGAGATCTTTCATCTTCCTCAGAGATTCTAAGTCAAGAATTTGTCTTACAGCAGCTAGCTCTGCATGCACAACTTCTCTGAGAGCTTCTATCTCACGGGTAGTGATTTTGGTTACCTTGCCTGTACTGGCTTGGCCGACTATATGAGTTAGTTCAGCTTTCAACTTCCTCAGGTCAGACTTGTTGAGATGTTCAATCAGATTTCTCAAAACTTCCATCATACCAGAGATGGTTGATCTGAACTCATTTGATAGAGAAAGTAAGCTAACCTGGAGATCCTTCAAGGTTTGAGTCAAAGAGGCTATGTGCCTACCAACAAATTCACCAGTAGCAGTCAAGTCTGGCTTGAGAACATCTGAGACTGCAGTTGAAAAAGCTTTCAAGGAATTTTCAGAAACTTGCAGAGATACTTGATGAAGGGCATTGGAAAGTTCTTCTCTGACTATATCTCTCACAGTGGTTAGCAATTCAGTCTTGAACTTATCAAGATCAGCTCGAAAGATTTCAGAACCAGGTAAATTCACATGTACAGGATCAACAGTAGGAATAGACCTTGCTTCTCTTGGAAGGTTCCTTTTCACAGCTGCAGCAGATTCTGGCAATTCGTCTTCTTCTTCAGAATATTCTAAGCCCAAAACAGCATATCCAGGGTAGTCATCCCAAACAGCAGCACACAGGGTGTAGTTGGGTTTTTCATAGCTTGCTGTTCCACTAATTTTTGATGAGTCAGCTTTGTCACTGATATGGATTTCTGGTACTGACTGAGGTTGTTCTACTTGATCTTCAGCAAGACCATCCACTGGTCTGTTAACACCATCAACAGCAGCTTCAACATCATCAGCATCATCATCATCACCACCATGATTGTCATCAGCATCACCTTGCTCATTATTACTCTGCTCAGAGGCTTCACTGTGATATTCCTCAGTATCAGAATCTTCTTCATCATCAAGAATAGGTTCAGACTCTGGTAGGGTTAAGGGTGGACTAGCAGGTCCAAATTCTATTCTTTTCTTAGGGCTAGCAGTGTCTGGATCACTCCTATCATCAGGAGAAGACACACTTCCTTCTGCAGTTGCAGCTTTTTCTTGTTCATCATCATCAGAATAAATTGGTTCCTCATCTGGTTTTAATCCAGGATCTCTCAAATCCTTTGGCCTCTTGCCATGATTTATGGGATTGTAGGCTTCATACAACTTATCTTCATCTGCAACCCAGCACTTCTTCCATGGATTCCAATTGATTTTCATCCTCTTGCAGATCTCTTTGCTGAGACAGAAGGTACGCTCTGTTTCAACAACTTCATCATCTTCATCAACACATTCCAGATTCTGGAGCATAGTAGATATCATTTTTGAATAAAACAACGATGTGGCTTTCTTGGAAGGTTTCAGCATACCAGCTATGTGGACCATCACATATCTACACGGGTTTATCTTTTCATGGGTTTTGAGCAGAAACAATAGAAAAACATCTTGATACTTAACAGCAGCAAAATCTCCTCTTCGAGGGCAAAGTTGGTGCTGAATAAACTTGAATAGGAGTCGGCTTTCACCATCTAATTCTGAGGCTGTGATTCTCCTTGATTCTCTGTTTCCAGTTAGAAGCTCTAGCGCTAGCTCATAAGAAAAATAGTCAGTGACTGGGGGTATATTGCCAGCATAGTCCTCATATCGACCTTCATGAGGTACGTTTAAACATTCAGCTCACTGCTTAGATGAGAAAGATATTTTCTTTCCTTTTACAACAGACGACATCCTAGCAGCTTCCACACCATCAAGCGTGACTTTCAGGTTCATGTAAAACTCATGTACTAGCTTTGGATAATCTATTCGGGCGTTGTCTGAAAACCAGTCTATCCATCCTTGCGATTTAAGAACTTGTAGCAACAGGGACTTACTTGTCAGAAGCCACTCCGAGTTTACTTCTTTTTCTACAGCTATAATCCGAGCTTCCAGGTTCGGATTTACTGAGCATTGAGAGGTACTGCTCGACTCGCCTCGAGCACGCTTTGAAGGTACAGGGCTATCTGGTCCTTTGCTTGGTCTCTTTTGCTTAGCCATTCGAGGATTTTGGAGAGGCAGGAGTTCGAAGGTTCGAAGGTTCGAAGCAGAGGGGAAGAGAGGTTGAGAGGTTCGGCGGGAAATGAAAGGTCAAAGGTTTAGGGAAGATAAATAGCCGCGTATCATTTATTTTATCATTTAGGGTTCCCATAAAAAGTAATTTACTAATTAATAAAACGTATATTTTTTTTTTAATTTTTTTTTAAAAAAAATCGGTTCGACAGAACAGTGTGACAGATCGGTTCCACAGATCGGTTTCACGGATCAGTTTCACAGATCAGTTTCACAGATCAGTTTCACAGATCAGTTTCACAGATCAGTTTCACAGATCAGTTTCACAGATCAGTTTCACAGATCAGTTTCACAGATCAGTTTCACAGATCAGTTTCACAGATCAGTTTCTCAGATCAGTTTCACAGATCAGTTCCACAGATCAGTCATACACAATTCATGCTTAATAAATTTCATTCTTTCAGAGCATAAGGGCTTTGTGAAGATGTCAGCTAATTGATTTTCAGAGCTAACAAATTCTAGAGAAATATCACCCTTCTGGTAATGATCTCTTAGAAAGTGATGTCTGACATCAATGTGCTTAGTTCTAGAGTGAGACACAGGGTTCTTGGATAAGTTGATTGCACTAGTGTTGTCACAGTTAATTGAAACATGTTTAAGATCAAATCCATAATCCAATAGAGTGTGTTTCATCCACAAAATTTGTGCACAGCAACTTCCAGCAGCTATGTATTCTGCTTCAGTAGTAGACAATGCAACTGAATTCTGTTTCTTACTACACCATGATACTAGGGATTTTCCAAGCAAATGACATGTTCCTGATGTGCTTTTTCTATCCAACTTACAACCAGCAAAGTCAGCATCTGAATAACTCATTAACTCAAAGGATTGTCCTTTTGGGTAAAACAAACCTAAATTTATAGTATACTTAAGATACTTAAAAATCCGTTTAACAGCTAATAAGTGTGATTCTTTAGGATTAGCTTGAAATCTAGCACACATACACACACTAAACATAATATCTGGTCGACTAGAAGTAAGATAAAGTAAGCTTCCAATCATACCTCTGTAACTGGTTTGATCAACTGGTTTCCCAGTTTCATCAACATCCAATTTACAGGTGGTACTCATAGGTGTATTACTTTCCTTAATACTATCCAATCCAAAACGTTTTAAAAGATCCTTTGTATATTTACTTTGATTTAAAATAATACCATTTTTAGTTTGAAAGATTTGAAATCCAAGAAAATACTTAAGCTCTCCCATTAAGCTCATTTCAAATTCATTTTGCATAACCTTTGAAAAATCAATACATAAGGAGTTTTTAGAAGATCCAAAAATAATGTCATCAACATATATTTGTACAACTAAAACATCTTTAGAAATTCTTTTAATGAAGAGAGTTGGATCAGCAATCCCTTTAGTAAAACCTTTTGAAATAAGGAAATTGCTAAGTCTATCATACCAAGCTCTTGGAGCTTGTTTCAAACCATATAAAGCTTTAGAAAGTTTAAAAACTTGATTTGGAAAATGGGGATTAGTAAATCCAGGTGGTTGTTCTACAAAAACATCTTCAATTATAAAACCATTTAGGAATGCACTTTTAACATCCATTTGATATAATTTGAAATCCAGATGTGCAGCATATGCAAGTAAGATCCTAATGGCTTCTAGCCTAGCTACAGGTGCAAAAGTTTCCTCATAGTCTATACCTTCTTCTTGACTATATCCTTGTGCAACTAGTCTAGCTTTGTTTCTGACTATATTTCCAGATTCATCTACTTTATTTCTAAACACCCATTTTGTGCCTATTGTCAAAGTGTCCTTAGGTCTGTCGACTAATTCCCAGACTTTGTTTCTTTCAAACTGATTTAATTCTTCTTGCATAGCCATTACCCAAAATTCATCATTGATAGCATCATTGATATTTTTAGGTTCTGACTGTGAAAGAAAAGCTTGATGTTCAACCTGGTTTCTTAGAGAAGCTCTAGTTTGTGTTCCTCTATCTAGATTTCCTACAACAGCATCTAAGGGATGATTCTTTAGAGTCCTAGATGGTCTTGAAAAGATAGGGCTAGAAATTTCAGGTTCATCTAGAGATTGAGGTTCAACAGAAGCAGATTCTGGAGAATGTCCAGAACTGGATGCTTTTATAACAGGTTCTTTAGATTTATCATTAAGGTCCAGAATAGACAAATCTTCTTCAAGATTCCCAAGAGAGGTTTTAGGCTCATGTGGATCAGTTTCATCAAATTTGATGTGAACAGATTCTTCCACACATTTGGTTCTCTTATTGAAAACTCTATAGGCTTTACTAGAGATAGAGTAACCTAGGAAAATTCCTTCATCACTCTTGGATGCAAATTTATCCAGATTATCTTTAGTATTCAGAATAAAGACTTTGCAGCCAAAAACTTTGAAGTAGTTTACCTTAGGTTTCCTATGGTTCCACAGCTCATAAGGGGTTTTCTTTAGAACAGGTCTGATCAAGACTCTATTAATGACATAACAAGCTGTATTAACAGCTTCAGCCCAAAAGTAAATTGGCAGGTCATATTCATTGAGCATGGTTCTAGCAATTTCTTGCAGAGTTCTGTTTCTTCTTTCTACTACACCATTTTGTTGGGGTGTCCTAGGGGCAGAAAAGTTATGAGAATAGCCATTGAGTGAGCAGTAAGATTCAAAATCTTGATTTTCAAACTCACGACCATGATCACTTCTTAGGGTCTTAATCTTGAGTCCACTAAGATTTTCTACAGACTTGGAGTATTTAACAAAGTAAGAACAAGCTTCACTTTTGTGAGCTAGAAAATATACCCAAGTATATCTAGAAAAGTCATCTACAAGAACATAGACATAGTGCTTCCCATTTAAACTAGAAACTCTTGATGGTCCAAACAAATCCATGTGAACCAGTTCAAGTGGTTGAGAAGTTGAAACTTCTTTCTTTGATTTAAAAGAAACTTTGTGTTGTTTTCCCTTTTGATAGGGATTACAAACTTTGTCTGCTGGAAATTCAAGTTTGGGTAAGTCTCTAACCAAGTTCTTCCTAGAAAGTTTTCTAAGTGAGTGCACATTGCAGTGTCCTAATCTTCTGTGCCAAAGCCAAGACTCTTTATGAAAAGCATTTAAACAAGGAATGTTCTGTTTAGCTAAAGAATCTAAATCAACAGCATAAACATTTTCACTTCTTAAAGCAGAAAATACTAAAACATTTTTAGAGTTAAAAACATTACAAGAATCATTTTCAAATCTAACATGAAAACCATCATCACATAACTGAGAAATGATTAACAGGTTATATTTAAGTCCATCAACAAATAAAACTTTAGATATCAAAATTGAATCCGTGTTACCAATCTGGCCTAGGCCGATGATTTTTCCTTTAGAGTTATCACCAAAAGTGACAAATCCTCCATCAACTTTTATTAAGCTCTTGAAGCAAGAATAATCTCCAGTCATGTGTCTAGAGCACCCACTGTCTAAATACCATATCTTCTTGTAACAGCTCTTCAAGCAGGTCTCCTACAACACAGATTTAGATGGAAGATGATTTTGGTACCCAGATCTTCTTGGGTCCAGACAGGTTAGCCAATAACACTTTAGGTACCCATATTTGTCTAATGGGTCTCATATAATTTGTAGAAATAACATCCTTTGAAAGATAAACCTTATTAGATTCATAACTATGAATATAACTGGTTGAGGCATAAGAAGTTCCAGAATTAACTATCTTCTGTCCAGATTTAGGAATGAATCTAGTTTTGGCAACTTTCCTTTGTCCAGGTTGGTATCCTATACCAGTAGTGTATCTAGGTGCAACTTGCTTTCCTAGCATTTGTGTTAGAGTATTTTTACCATTGGTGAACTTCTCTAAGTCTTTCTTGAGTTGCTCATTAGACAATTTTAGTTCAGTATTCTCTTTAAGCAGCTGAGCATTCTTTTCTACTTCTATATCCAGATCAGATTTATGCTTAACACTTAAAGCATACTGTTTCTTTAGACCTTTATATTTATCTTTAATCTCATTACATGTTTCTTCTAGCATGTCACAGTATTCAAACAATTCAGATTTTGACATGTTTTCTGAGTCAGAATCTTCTCCATAATAGTATGACTTAAAAGCAGGAGTCTCTGATGTTACCTCAGAAGTGTTTGTCATGAAACACATGTTGGCCCGATTCTTTTCAGAGTCTGAAGATTCAGCTTCACTTGTGCTATCTTCTGAAGCACTCCAAGTAGCCTTCATGGCCTTCTTGTACTTGTTATTCTTGTATTCATATTTCTTTTTATACTTCAGCTTTGGACAGTCGGCTTTAATGTGTCCTTTCCTCTTACACTCATAGCAGACAACATCATCTGATTTGTCATTCTTCTTCCAATCCTTTTTCCATTTGCCTTGTTGGTCATACTTTCCCTTGTAATTTGGTTTCCTAAAGAATTTCTTTTTCCTATATAACTTTTTGAATCTCCTGGCTATTTGAGCCATCTCATCATCACTGTCAGAATCATTCTCACTTTCCTCACTGCTTGAACTTTCATTGATAGCTTGAAGCTTTTCCTTATCCTTATTCTTTGAGATTGTAGTCTTGAAGGCAATAGACTTCCTTTTAGGTTCATCATCTTCTTCTTTATTTACTTTAAGCTCTTCTTCATACATCATCAGCTTACCAATTAATTCCTTGACAGGTAGAGCAGCAATGTCACAGGATTCTCTAATGGAGACAGAGGTCCATCTCCATCTTTCAGGTAGACATCTCAAAATTCTCATAATTTGTTCCTTTGCTGGAACATCCTTTCCCAGAGAAGTCATTGTGTTGACAATTTCATTGAACCTGAGATACATATCAGAAATGGGTTCATCAGGCTTCATCTTAAAATTATCATACTTAATAGTATAGGTATTCAATCTCATCTCCTTAACATTAGTTGTTCCTTCATGAGAAACAGCTAAGGTATCCCAAATTTTATATGCAGTTTTACATGCAGAAATTCTATTAAACTCTTCATCTCCTAGAGCACAGTACAGAGCATTCATAGCTTTACAATTATTATTGTAAGCAGTCTTTGTAGGTTCATCCCAAGTAGATCTAGCAGTAGTGGGAATTTTGTATTCAGATTCAATAGCAGTCCAAATATCAAAACCTATGCTTTCTAGATGAATTTTCATTTTCAGTTTCCACTGAGCATAATTAGTTCCATTGAAAAAAGGTGGCCGGTTAGTAGCAGCACCCTCAAGTCTATTATCCATGATATTACAAAAAAGAATTTTAAAGAGATAAAAATTTAGAAATAACAGAAATTTTAAGAACTTTAAAATACAACTAAAATCACAGGTCAAAAGCAGAGCACTTTTAGAAAGTATTTACTTCCTCTGATACCAAGTGTTGGTCGGAGTGGACACTCAAGAGGGGGGTGAATTGAGTTCCAATTAAAATTTTCTGTTAAAAGCAGTTTCTAATAAAATCCCCCAATTTCAAAAACAAATTAAACTGTAGTGAATTTATATAGATTATAAAGGTTCAATTAGCTTCTCAAAGATTGATTAGTTCTCAGTTAACTTAATCTTATGATTAAATTAACTTTTGAAACTAATTTACTGATTTATAATAAATATAAACACTTGCGAATTTAATTATCAAAGTAGCTTTGAAGATAGATTATATTTCAAAGTAATAGCAGCGGAATATGAAATAAATATGTATAGTATGGATATAGAGTAACTGTAAACACAGAGAAGTAACCAAGAGGTTCAGTCTCAAGCCGAGACTTAGTCCTCTCAAAAGTTTATATAAAAGTGATCCACACCCTGGATCGGGGTTAACAACAGTGAACACACTGTCCAGGTCACAAGACCTCTACCACAGTTCTACGTGGGAAAAACAAACAACAGCAGCCAGCTGTCCAGGTCACAAGACCTCTACCACTATCCACAGTGGGAAGTGTAGTGTAAAAGGTTTGCTGAGGATTTACAGATCCTCTAGTGAAAGTACAGGAGTCAGTGTGTGTGTTTAATACAGCAGATAACACACACTGCTCAAAATGTAGAATAAATAAATCACAGAGTAGAGATGTAGAGTTTAGAAATGGCTCTAGTGATTTCAGTGTAGCACTGGACTCGTTTTGGAAATAATCAGAAGTGATTCTGAATCCTCTTCTCGATTTTGTTTGAGAAGCAGAGTGTCGTATGCTTCAGGTTCACAGGTAGTGGAATGTGGTCGATGAAGCTCTTCAATATTCTATTGTATGCACACCACTCTTCTTGAGTATGTCGTATGCTTCCTTGTCTCTGTGTGTGTTGTCTCTCTCTTCTTCGTTTTTCTCTACAGTTCTTCACACACTCTTCAGCAGAGTCTTCTTGTATTTACATCACGTGCTCCGTAGGACAAAAAGGTTTCCTTTCCGCAGGTACGAGGTACGGTTTCCTGACATCCGACAACCATTATTAATTAATTGTCAGGGTATTAAAATATAACTAATATGACCGTTGGTTAGAATAAATAAAGATAAAGATAAAGAAATTCAAACAGTTGTTTATGACTGTTCAAGAGATCGGTAGGTCATCAGCATTAGAGTAATGATCGGTGACTCAGATAGATCAGCATCGGTCTGTCATCTGATCGGTGAGTCATTTTGATCAGCATCGGTCTGTCATCTGATCGGTGAGTCATTTTGATCAGCATTGGTCTTTCATCTGATCGGTGAGTCATTTTGATCAGCATCGGTGAGTCCTTGGATCGGTGACTCATTTGCATCGGTGGCTCATTTGTATCGGTGACTCATTTGCATCGGTGAGTCCTTTGTATCGGTGACTCATTTGCATCGGTGAGTCCTTTGTATCGGTGACTCATTTGCATCGGTGAGTCCTTTGTATCGGTGACTCATTTGCATCGGTGAGTCCTTTGTATCGGTGACTCATTTGCATCGGTGAGTCCTTTGTATCGGTGACTCATTTGCATCGGTGAGTCCTTTGTATCGGTGACTCATTTGCATCGATGAGTCTGATGGATCGGTGAGTCTGATGGATCGGTGAGTCTGATGGATCGGTGAGTCTGATAGATCGGTGAGTCTGATGGATCGGTGAGTCTGATAGATCGGTGAGTCTGATAGATGTTGAATCCAGAAGACTTCCAACATACTTTGTAAGTCAATAAGCATAGTTAAAAGCATGATAACTGATTCATTCATAGATTGGAATTATGTTTATGAGACATCAAACCAGATTAAGCATCAATGAGTTGTGATGATTTGTGATTATTAAAACATCAGTTATAAACAAGAAATCGGCAATCTTCCAGAGGGCTCAACAAGAAATATAGTTTTTGTAATTGAATTGTTGTTTGAGCATGACTGTATTTCCAGGTATGGACGTAGGAATTAATATATGTTAAAGGTATAATATTTTAAGTGGTGTATCACTGTATAATGTTTGAGCATGACTATTGTTAATGGATAGGTTTATGGAATGGGATGGGCTCTCAATTCCTTGACTCAGGTATTCCCTCCCCCCACTCCTCGAATTAAATATTCAGCTTAATTGTTCTAACTCATTTCCAATTGCAGCAACGGTGAAACCCACTTTAAAATTTGGGAGTCACATTGTCAACAACAGAACCGTGGCTAGGGTAGAAAAGGCAACCAAGGAAGGAGATTTGTAGGTGAGTCACATTTGATTTGGTAATTAATTTCATATCTCCTCAGGTCCATTTGTTTCATTGTTGCTAATGGTAACTAAAATTTCATCATACTGCATTATAGCTACAATTAGTTACTAGTTATTCCATTGCAAGTCCCATCATATTTTTTAAATTTCCCATTTTATTCAAGAATTAGTTATTGAAATTCATTTACATTTTGGTTATATGATCAATGTTGTTCATTCATTGATATTGTAGTTATTCCCTTGAAATTCATTTACATTTTTCTGCATTGTCATTGCTCTAGTTGCATCATCATTAGTGCAATGCCATTGGTGCTCCATTGTCATTGATGATGTTACATTTTAATTTTGTTCCATTGCCATTTACAACGATTAGGTCATATCTAGGTCTGGATCCATCAGGTTGGTCGAGTTTGACACATATAACCCGCTTAATCCGACCCGAACTAACTCAACCTGCGACCATGCATCACATAACCCGACCCCCAACGGGTCGGGTCACCTACTCATGAAGCATGTGACCCGACACAACCTAACCTGTTCTTTTTTGGTTGGGTCGGGTTGAGAAACATCCTTCACCATACCTGAATCGACCCAAGGACACCCCTAGAGACGGTTGCATTGTGAGTCCTTGGAAAGGCCAGAACATCCTCTATTTGTAGGTACCTGTGAAGGGATGTTGGGATTTTGTGGACCTCGATTGTAGGATTGTTAACCTCAGTTGATGAGCTCTTTCCCCCAGCCTCTGGCGAGTGGCCCCCAGGACCTATTGCCACCTAACAAGCTTGGTCACTTCCTCCTCAGCCACAGGACGGACCTCATCGGGCCTAATGTGCACTTGGTCCTACTCGGTTTGGCACTCAGCCACCAGAGATGGTGCCCCTACTACATCAGCCTCAGCCGCCAACAACTGGGCCTTTAGTTGGCTGATGATCTGCATGCTCATGCACTTGCTCTTCCAACCACGTAAGAGCCTGTTTAGCTGCCTGGAATGTATTAGTACCCATTGTTACCCTCAGATTTCTCCTTGTGACACGAGGGCACCCAGGAGCCGAACCATAGTCTATGCATTTCCACTATAACGTCATGGTTCAATTTTACACTAAAATTTTCATTAGAAAATGAATGTTTTAATTTTTATAGTACATAGGAACTATAATTTTCAACATTTGTACTATTTCACATATATCAAAATTTTCAATATAAATATGAATACACAAGGAATCTCCATTTGCATGCATTTTTACTCCAAATATAGTCGGGGGTGTCCATGGGTTGGGTCGAGAGTGTTTCTGGACCAAACCCAACCAAAAAAGAACAGGTCAGGTCGAGCCACATGCTTCATGAGCAGGTGACCCGACCCGATGCGGGTCAGGTTCATTTGGATAGGGTTATAAGTGTGAGATTCAACCCAACCCAATGGATCCAGACCCAGACCCAACCTAATCTTAATCTTTGTAAATAACAGTGCATCACAATCAAAATGGAACAACAACAATGACAATGCACCAAAATATAAATGAATTTCAAGGGAATAAACACAACACCAAAGAATAAACAACACTAATCATATAACCAAAATGTAAATGAATTTCAATAACTAATCCTTAAATAAAATGAGCAATTTAAAAAATCTAATGCAATTTGCAATAGAATAACTAGTAACTAGAGCAACAATGCAGCATAATGAAATTCTAGATATCATTGGCAACAATAAAACAAATGAACCTCAGGAGATGAAGAAATTAATTGCAAAATCACTTAATAATGTGACTCCCAAATGAAGCTCCTCAGTGCTCCTTCTCCGCGACCCTCCATCCGCCCGACATCGCCCTCCCGCGACGCATCTCGGCCCCACCCACCCTCCAGATTCCCAGCCCCACCCTCCCTGCGGCTTCTCGGCATTGTCCGGCCCTGTCCTCCCTTTGGCCTCCCAGCGACATCTAGCCCCAACTCCCTCCTGACTCCCTCCAGGCGGACCCTTCCCGATCGACATGGTCTCCCAACCCCCCGGCATCCGACGCGATGATGTCCCGACTCGCCTCCTTCGCTTCACCCAGCCCCGCCTACGATGCGACCTCCCAGCACCCGCCTCCATTGCGACGTCCTTGCCCCGCCTCTCCCGCCGCCTCCCAGTCCCGCTCTCCTCAGCGAGTCCCGACCTCACCTCCGACGCGGCCTCCAGAATCCGCCCTCCTCGACGCACTGTTGATAATTCTCTTGTCAACGAATTTTCACCTATCCAATGGACAAATCTTCTATCATGCCTCCATTAATCACTGCCTCCACCCGCCTTGTTGATGAGCGGCTTGACTCAACTAATTTTTCGGTCTGACGGAAGACGGTACTGATGTCACTCACTGGCATGGACCTCGGCTCACACCTCGAGGTTCCTCCGCCAGTATCTTCAAATCAAAAATATAGACCATGAAAGCTTGTTGACAACAAGATTTTTGTCTTGCTTACCAATTACATGGACCGCTCCATCAAGGATGTCACTCGGACCGCCAATACAGTTAAGGAACTCTGGGATTCCTTAAACCTTATGTATTCCAAGACCAATAATTTGGCTCAGGTGTCGGATGTTTTTCAACACTTGTCGATCATCCGCCAGCAAACTCATCCATTTTCAACATACTTCATGGAATAGAAAACTCTCCGGGATGGATTGCTTGAGTTGTGGCTCATTCCTCAGACACCAGAGGCAGTCTTGGCCCAGAGGGACCAATTATGCCTCTTCACCCTTCTCCATGACCTCGATCCCGAATATGCAATGACGGCTAAAAAGATGTTCGTCAACCCCTCCTCGCTAGAGATTCCATAGGTTTATCATCGCATTGGAAATGCTCATCGGGCACTTCCCCCACTCACTCCCAACATCGATCCCCCTGCCGTTTTGGGCCGAGGCAGTGAACGCTCTTCAGGCACTCGTGAACGTGGTCGTGGAGAGGCTCGTCCTCATCTCCTCTGTCAACATTATGGCAAGCTAGGCCACCTAATCGACTGTTGTTGGGTTCTTTATGGCTGCCCATCTCAGCAACCTCGACAAGGTCAGACTACGCTCCAGGATGCTCCCCCATTAGTCACAGCTCTTCCTCCCACTTTGGACCTCCATGGCTGAACTCCAGCTGATTCACGATCATCGGACCACCTCTCTACTAGGTTCTTCTTCGACATATATTGCCCACATTGGTGATCTTATTGCTTATGTCATTCATTGCTCCCTTGCCAGGATGTTTGACTCAGGTGCATCAGATCATCTCACAGGTGATGCATGTATGTTATCCACCTACCATCCTTATGTTGGATCCTCATCCATCATTGTCGCTGATGGATCCATTATCCTGATTGCGGGATTTGGTGCATGCTCCTTGAATTCATATATTCACCTACCATCTGTAACTCATGTGCCTCAAAGTCCTTTTAACATTCTCTACATAAGTAAGCTTACAGAGGACTTTAACTATAGTGTCATCTTTACATCTCCTATTGTTGTGTTTCAGGAGCGAACGACGAACCTGAAACTTGGTAGAGGCCAACATTGGGACGGGGTGTACATGTTCGATGGACTGACATCAGTCGTCTGCACGTCTCTCTCTGCTCGTGCATTGGACCTTCATTCTTGGTTGGGAAATCTACCCGCTTCCGTCCTTCATCATCTTTTTCCTGACATTTGTTTGCATGTTTCCTTTCACTGCGAGTCTTGTAAATTTTTGAAACATCATCGCAGCTCATATCTTCTTCAAGTGGTTACACGGGCCTCCAAACCCTTTGATTTTGTTCATTCAGATGTATGGGGTCAATGTGTCGTCTCAAGTCACTTAGGGTGTAAATATTATATATCATTCATTGATGTTTTTTTGCGAATGACTTGGTTGTACCTTCTTTGTGATCGTTCTGAGGTGTTTTCTATTATTCAGACTGTTTACCATGAGATTCATACCCGGTTCTCCATCTCCATTAAATATCTTCGCTCGAACAACAGACGATAATATTTTTCTACTTCCTTTCAGTAGTTTCTAAAGGCTAACTGCATCATTAATCAAACATTTTATCCTGATACACCTCAACGGAATGGGGTGACCGAGCGGAAACACCGCCATATTCTGAAGACTGCTCGTGCCCTCCTCTTTCACAGGCAGGTGCCTCTTCTCTTTTGGGGGGTGTCATCCTTACTACTACATACCTCCTCAATCGTCTTCTTTCTTCTATCCTTCAGGGGGAGACACTTTTTCAGACTGTGTTCTCCTCTCTCGTTCCTCACTCACTTCCACTCTGTGTGTTCGTGTGCTTCTGTTATGTCTGTGACACTCATCCCAACCTCTCTAAGCTCTCTCACAAATCCCTCTGTTGCATATTCCTTGGATATTCCCGCACTCAGCGCGGATACCGCTGCTTCTCTCCAGACTTACGGCAATATATCATCTCTGCTGACATATCGTTTGTTGAGAGCTATGTGTTCTCTCTTCTCTCTTCCCATCTAGACACCACCATCGATGATTGTCATCCTCTCATCATCCACCCCCCTCTGGTGTCTCCCCCTGTTGATCATCAGTTTGACATTGTTTACTCACATCGCTCATCGATTGTGTCCCCTGTCCAGGCCAAGGATACCATCGTCCCTGCTTCGGCTGATGCTCCTGCTCCGGTACTAGACGACTTGCCCATTGCATTTCGGAAAGGTATTCATTCTTGCTAGAATACTCCTCCCTATACATCTTCATACAGAGGTCTTTCCACTCTCGAGACGATATCCATTCCTCGCACAGTTGGCGATGCCAAATCTCACTCATGGTGGCTACAAGCGATGTGGGATGAATTGCGGGCTCTAGAGGACAATCATACTTAGAATCTGATTCCCCTTCCGACAGGAAAATAGACGGTCGACAGCAAATGGATTTATACGGTCCGACTCAATGGTGATGACTAATTCACCCGATTTGAGTATACATTTTCACATACTTTATTGAAAATAAGAACAAATTTTCAGCAATTATACCTACTGCTTTGGGAACAAATACTTTGATTTTGATGATCTTGTTCATTTTCAGGAGATTTATGGCCAAATACACAAAACAGGGGAGAACTGAGCAAAATTTACAAACTACACGGAATGTACTTATTTACACGTCGTGTACATCCAGACTCAAACACGGATTGACCAGGACAAGTAAATTCCCAAGTAATCAGAATCTGGTACACGCAGTTTTCACACTTTACACGCTATGTGCACCCTTCTAAAGCAGTTGGCGGATGAGAAGAAGTCTACACACCCATATGACTGGCTGAAGGGGACATGTCGTGTTCATCTTATAAACGGCGTGTATACCTTTCTAGAAGCAGTTGGTGGCCGAAAAATGAGACTACACGCCGTATATATCTACCTACCAGGCGGCGCCGTATTCCAAGTCAAAGACGGCGTGTTAGGCCGTCTATCAGCGGAGAAAACAAGGACAAAAGCGCGTTGAAAAAAGTACACGCTGTGTACTTTTGCCACACACTGTGTAGTTATATTTTCTATAAATAGAGGTCTTGGTCTCCGTACTAAGGGAGGGGAAATTGTGGAGAGAAAGGGGTAAAGGTCCGAAGGGTGGAAGTTCTGATACCATACTACCGTAGTTCTACCATATACCGAAGAATCACTCCCTCCTCAAAGTTTCAAGCATGATCACATCAGGTATCAAGAGTTTTGTGCTTATCCTTACCTCTATGTGTAACTAAATACCCAGTGTGTTGGGTTTGTGGGAGAAGATGAGTTGTAATTTGAATTAGTTGTTATGAATGTGTTCGTTCTTTTTAACTTCTTATTCTTCTTAAATCACTTCATCTTATTACTGAAAATTCTGAACCATACCAAGGGCATAATTTTCAAGGATTCAAAAGAATAATAATGATGAATAATTTCATGACCATTGGAAGCATTCGTCGACTCAAAATGGACTAAGGCAAATAAAGAATTGTGAAACACTGACTACTGGACCAAATATTTTCTTGGTGGACCACATGCGATATTAAGTATTAGGGGGCGTCTCTCGACCACTTTAGTCTTTGCCCTTATCATAATTTTAGGAGACATCATTATTAGAAGATATATTTGAAAATGTGAAGACATTTTTGGCTAATCATATTTCTAAATAATAAAGCTGAAAGTGGGAAATTTTTTAAAAAAAATTGCATGCTTATTTTGGTTCTTAAGTATTTTAAAATGATTGCTGATATAGTTTAACTTGCAACTTGTAATCCTTGGATAATTACATCGATTAGACTAATCAATTATTTGCAATTCATGACCAGATTGTCTCTTTATTTATTTTTCCCACTCCTGAGAGGTATTCTAAACTCTTTGTCATATTATTTCTAATACTCTCTTTCTTGAGAGATTCTTATGATATACATAACTACCAGAATTTGCAAGTTTTCTTTTCAAAACATGAAGAATTTTTGAATTACATTAAAATGATTGAGGCATTAGATTGTTTAAACCCCTTTATCTTGAGACCTACCCTACATTTTATCTCTGTGAAGCTCCTAGAAACCATGAATAACTTTTATAGGAAGTCGTATTACAAACCTATTTCCCTTCCTACCGTAATTCTTTTATGATTTTTTCATGATTATTCACTTGAGCTCAAAAGAAGAGATTGGAAAAATATGACATACTTTCGTGAATTGTCATGAAATTAAATATGGGGGGAGAGCCTTTTGATCATTCGGGGCAAAAAGGGTTTCAAACCTCTATTTGTGTTAGTTCTGAAAGGTTCCCTTTGTTTTCTTATATATATATATATATATATATATATATATATATATATATTGTATAGAAAAAGGGACCTTGACGCTTTTACGTTGAGCTTCATTTTGAATATCATGCACTGTTATTTAAAAAAATTAGCCTCTTTTTTCAAGCCTTATTTTTCACATCTTTACCTACCAACCTTTAACCACAAAAACATCTGATCCTTATTGAAAAGCCCTTATGATTTCTGTAAATCAATTTT
The DNA here is from genome assembly GCA_963277665.1 of Viscum album. Taxonomy (NCBI): domain Eukaryota; kingdom Viridiplantae; phylum Streptophyta; class Magnoliopsida; order Santalales; family Viscaceae; genus Viscum; species Viscum album. The sequence continues at coordinate 1,786,940,843 of OY728165.1, read as the reverse complement.
CTGAAGTAGAGAACTAGATTTCTTGCAAACCTATGGATAGAGTGTATGTATCTTTCATTGAGAAAAACTTTTATTTAAAATTTCTTGAGTGTTGAGTATATTATTAGTGAGGTAGATCGTCAAGTGGATTGCTTATTTTTGAAAGGTTGAAACATGTGTTAAAAGATAATGAAAGTAGCTAATTGAATTATATATGAGGCATGATTAGAATATCTCCTGAATTGAAACTGTTTTGTATCTTTTTGGAATTTTCTCCTGTAACTTATTATTTACATTTATGATTAACTGAAGTCCTTCCTTTTAAAATATAGACTCGGATAATTAGATGTTGAGATTTGATCGGCGGCAAGCAAATGACTAAGTATGGGGGAGTTTGATGCACCCGATTTGTGTATACATTTTCACATATTTTATTGAAAATAAGAACAAGTTTTCAGCAATTACCTACTGCTCAGGGAACAAATACTTTGATTTTGGTGATCTTGTTCATTTTCAGGAGATTTATGGTCAAATACACAAAACAGGGGTGAACTGAGCAAAATTTACAAACTACACGACGTGTACTTATTTACACGCCATGTACATCCAGACTCAGACACGGATTGACCAGGACAAGTGCATGCCCAAGTAATTAGAATCTGGTACACACCGTGTTCACACTTCACACGCCCTGTACACCCTTCTAGAACCAGTTGGCGAATGAGAAGAAGTCTACACGACCATGTGGCCGGCTGAAAGGGACACGTCATGTTCAGCTTATACACACCGTGTATACCTTTCTAGAAGCGGTTGGTGGCCTAAAAAGGGGACTACATGCCGCTACCAGGTGGCGCCGTGTTCCAAATCAAAGACAGCGTGTTAGGCCGCCTACCAGTGGAGAAAACAAGGACAAAAGCGCGTTGACAAAAATACACACCGTGTACTTTTTCCACATGCCGTGTAGTTATATTTTCTATAAATAGAGGCATTGACCTCCGGACCAAGGGAGGGGGAAATTTTGGAGAGAAAGGGGTGAAGGTCCAAAGGGAGGAAGCTCTGCTACTATACTACCGTTGTTCTACCATCTACCGAAGAATCACTCCCTCTTCGAAGTTTCAAGCATGATCACATCAGGTATCAAGAGTTTTGTGTTTATCCTCACCTCTATGTGTAACTAAATACCCAGTGTGTTGGGGTTGTGGGAGATGATGAGTTGTAATTTGAATTAGTTGTTATGAATGTGTTCGTTCTTTTTAACTTCATCTTATTACTGAAAATTCTGAACCAGGCCAAGGGCATAATTTTCAGGGATTCAAAAAAAGAATAATGATGAATAATTTCATGACCATGGGAAGCATTCATCAACTCAAAATGGACTAAGCTAAATAAAGAACTGTGAAACACTGACTATCGGAACAAGGAGTTAGTTTCTTCACCTCTAAATATAAGTTTACCAGACCAAGGAAACTTTATTACAAATTAAAACCCAGAGTGTTTGGTTATTATGAACAACACAACCTCATAAGCAATTTGATTTAATAATCAACTTCCCATAAATCCATAACCCCAACGCATTTCTCTCCTTATTTGCATCAAAACCAATTCTCCCGTATTTACTTTTATTCTGTTAAGTAATTTGTTAAAAGAAATTTAAAACCAATTAATCTTTTTATCCAAGCAACAACAATCGACTCTAAATTCGGCACACTTCACAAAGACGAAAATACAAACTAAGTTCAACAGGACAAGAATAACTTCTTTTTCCCTGTGGATCGACCCCTTACTGGTGTTATACTTGTTAGGGTAAAAATAATTTGGGACACCGATAATATACCATCGATGAAACAACTCGCCAATGACACTCGTAATCGACTAAAAGTCTGACTTATGGTGAAGGGTTTTGCTCGGACATATGGTATCAACTATTTTAATACCTTCTCTCTGATTGCAAAGATGGCATCGGTCTGATTATCCATCTCTTTGGTCGCTCATCATCATTGGTCTATTCATCAACTTAATGTCAAAAATCTCTTTCTTCATGGTTTTCTTGAAGAATTGTATATGTAGCAACCCTCAGGATTTCGTGCCTCTGGAGCCGAATCTCATGTCTGCTGACTTCGTCGCTCTCTATATGGCCTCAAGCAGTCTCTTTGTGCTTGGTTTGACCGATTCAACACCATTGTCACCACATTTAGGCTCTCTCGAAGTATGAAGGACCAAACCATTTTCTATCGTACGACGTTCTCCCGTCGCATCCTGCTGGTGGTATGTGTTGATGATATCATCATCACTATGAGAGACTTAACTGGAATCGCCCAACTAAAGGGGCATCTTCACCACCACTTTCATACCAAAGATCTCAGTCTGTTAACATACTCTCTTTCCATTGAGATCTATCGTTCTACAGACAACATCTTTCTTTGCCAACGGAAATATGCCTTGGATATTTAGCAGGATGCGGGTTTGACTCAGGCAACTGTCGTTGACAAACCTCTTGAGCCTTGGGAACGGTCTCTCTATGACAACATGGAAATTTATTCTCACCTAGAGAGCTACCATTATCTTGTGGGTAAACTCAATTATCACACCATGACTCGTCCGAACATTGTCTGCTTTGTTGGAAAAATGAGCCAATTCATGGAGCATCCGACCAAATCACAGTGGGATGTTGTCCTCCACATTGCCAACCTCTTGAGTCTTGGGAACAGTCTCTATGACAACATAGAACTTTATTCTCACCTAGAGAGTTACCGTCATCTTGTGGGTAAACTCAATTATCTCACCATGACCCGTCCGGACATTGTCTGCGTTGTTGGCAAAATGAGTCAATCCACGGAGCATCCGACCAAATCACAGTGGGATGTTGTCCTCCGCATTGTCAAATACGTCAAAAAAGATCGTGTATGTGGTCTTCGGTACTCTCATCACGATCATCTGAATGTTCAGGTCTTCTGTGATGCTGACTATGCTGGTTGTCTTGCTATCTGAAAGTCTACTTCTGGGTTTGCCATTTTCTTGGCAGGTAACCTCATCTCTTGGCGCAGCAAGAAGCAGACTGTCGTCTATAGATCTAGTACAGAATCTGAATATTGCGTCATGGTCATGGTCACTACTGAGATCCTTTGATTTTGTCATCTCCTCCATGAGCTTGGCTTCCCACCACAGACGTCTGCTCATATATAGTGTGACAATCAGGCAGCCACGAAGATTGTTTCTAATCTCATCTTTCATGAACGAACGAAGCATATCGAGGTGGAATGTCACTTTCTTCGTCATCATCTCGAGCAGTGTCATATCAGTTTCGGCCACAAACCGACGACAGGTCAGTTTGGAGACATCTTCACCAAAGGCCTCTCGGGAGCTCGTCTGGACTCTCAGTACCAAGCTGAGTATCTACAGCATCATCGACTCAGTTTGAGGGGGAGTGTGTATGACCTTGTTTGATATCGTCTTTCTTTTGTGGGACTCTTGGTCCAAACTAGGCATGTCCAGTTTGAGGGAGAGTGTTAAACCCCATTTTATTATAAAGGGTATTTCCGAGTCCCGCATCGAAATACTCCACCGTGTAACCTATTTTACCCACCTATAAAAGAATGTCTCCACCTCATCTTGAGGTAAGGGAAATTCATCATCTACAAATCAGAACAACTATATTGAACATCTAATTCGAGGAATGGGGAGGGGGAATACATGGGTCAATGAATTGAGGGTTCATCTCATTCCACAAACTTATCCATTAACAATAGGTTTACCTTGAAACCTTTTATTCAAACATTATATAATGATACACCACTCAAAATATTCTACATATGACATATATTAATTCCTACAGCCATATTAAAAAGCATGAAACTCAAAACAGAACATATTCGTCATATTTTGAAATACAAAGTAATGCTCAAACAACAATTCCATTACAAAAACTATAATTCTCAATGTAGAAATAGATAGACATGCTTGTATTAGTTATATACTAACTATTATAAACAACTTATAGCTTAAAATTTCACTAGTTCATAACATAAAGCATGAGTACCCCACCCCATGAATGCGAGATTATGGTGTCAAAATAGGTAAACAGGTAAAAAAATGGTTATCATGATGACACATTCCCTAGTCTCCAACAGCAATGGCTTATACATCAACCAAGACACCCAACCAATTAATCTAATAAACCTAGAACTAAAAATAAACATTATTTTAATGTCTATCAAGGTTTATAGAAAAGGTGTACCCTAGTAAGATTTCCCCCAATGCCACCAAATTATAAACATGTCGAAGTAAACTATGAAATCTTATGAGTGGTATAAAATGCATGAACTCATACCAAATTACAAGAACACACACCCATCTATTCTAAAATACTTGCACCAACCATCACTACAGAAATTGATTTTTTTATCCAAAACCAAATTCCATTTTGAACCTAAACCCAACACCTGAGTGAAATATTACCACCTGGCCTTGAATTCTCACTTATCTACACAACATAATAATCAACTCCACATATAAAGGATATGGTTACTATACTCAAGTGGGAATTTATATAGATTCAAATCCTTATTTGAAAGATGGTGCTGCAACACTAAAGTTGAAATCCATGGTCTCATGCTTTTATAACTAACCTATATCAAAACACTCATTGGTGAATAGAAAAACATTTTTCTAGGCCATACTCTACTTCTAATTGAATCAAAAATTCAAACCCAGAGAACTTTACAAATGTCAGAATCCAAACACAAAAATATCTCATAGAGCATTCCAATTAAACAAAACTCTTATAATTACAAATAAATATTAAAATCAAATAACATATTAATACCTGTTTTTAATCTAATAAAACTTCTGAAAATATATCTAATACATATTTAAATAATTACTTTAGAGTGGACTTTTTGGATGCACCACTTTCACTATGTTTAAATAGAAACATGAACATGTTAGTGACATTAACACTACGAATCAAACAGAAATAAAGAAATGTATGCCAAAAGAAAAAAAGAAATGTATGCTCTAAAGAAATTATAAAAAAGTCAAAAATTCTTCATGAAGAGTGTTTCATCATCTTTGCTTCTTAGACAGTGAAACTTTGATCGTGAATCGTGAATGATGACATATCTTAAAAAGGCAATAGAAGAAGTCAATATTTTTCTTTTTCAAATAGAGGTTTATAGTTGATAAATGTCAAATGATAAAAATCATAATATTTTTAATGGTACCTGATTCAATCAATTCAACTGCTTCTAGTTGCTTTCGAATGTCAATTATTTTAGACTTTCTAAAGCAATTTTGTCACCAAATTAAGGCCTCAACGGTATTGGGATTCAAACAATTATGAAAGGGATCAAGGACTCATCTTCCTGTACTAAATGCTGACACCGAAGATACTGTAGTTGATGGAATTGCTAGAATATCTCTGGCAATGCATGAGAGAACACGATGTTGGTCTTTCCTTTCCACCATCTTAAAATATCAAAATCATCAAAATCATCCTCACAATCATTAACCTCTACATATCTTTCTAATTTATTCTTTGGTTATGTCAATTGTCGTTTTCTTTTCTTTAATCTATATGCATCTTTCCATTTCTCATCATCCTCAATACCGCTACTAGCATCATGAACATGTGAATCTTGATTAGAACTTGACTCACATTGATCAACAGGGATGAGAAATTTGCATTTGTAAAACTCAAAGAGATCATTCACGAAGAGTGAAAGAAAGTGTGACATGTCACATGCATAAAACCAGAAAATTCAACAGTATAATCATAATTTTTTTAGAAAATTGAAAAATATACGAGCACGCTCCCAATCATATGTTGTAAGAGTCTCGCATTCACAGATAAGAGCACTCCTAAAACTTGAATCCTCCTCAAGAAAATACTTTCTCATACTTCTCTACAACATCCAAGATAAAGTACCAAGAATTTCACCTAGTAGTCAATCAAGAATTATGACTTGTTTAATATGAATTTTTAACTCCTCGACAATGATCTTGAAATGAGTCAAGGTAGAATGTGAACTTCCCAAAAACTTGCAGGAAACTCTGATTCTATCCATTGATGTTGATATTTCCTTTAGCCCATCACTAACAATAAGGTTTAAATTGTGTGCACAACATCTCATATGCATATACTCTCATTTAAGAATAGACCCTTCCAATCATTAACCCTCCTCGCCAAATAATTGATCGATGTATTATTAGAACTAGTATTGTCTACGGTAACAGTATTAATCCTTTCAATCTCTCATTGTTCCAATCAGTTCTAATACTTGGCCAATTGTTTCCCCTATATGATTTGTAACAAGACACCTTGATTATTTCTTATTTAAGATCCAATTATCATCAATAAAATGTGCAATCACACACATATAATTCAAATTATGAATTGAAGTCCATATATCGGTAGTAAGACATACCATATAAGAGAACATATCAAACATAGACTTTAATTTTTCTTTCTCAGTCAAATATAATTGAAATCAATCTCTAGCAACTGTTTATGAGATTGAACAACTTCAATAAACTCTCTAAAACCCTGATTCTCAACATGTTTAAATGATAACTCATCAATGATTATCATTTTAGCAAAAGTTATTCTACACACTTCTTGATTAAAATGAGAAACAGATATTTTAATCATCTCATCATTCTCATCTTTACGCTTCTTTCTAATACCAATAGTGGTTTGACTTTTCTCAAGATTTTTTTGAGGATTTTTTATGCCCCTTATCAAATGTCTACTCAAATTACTAGTTCCATGTTGTCCAGACATGTAGGCATAATCTTTACCACAATAATTACAAACCACCCTTCCATTCGTATGAAAATGATTTCAAGCTTGAGAAACTCTAGAAGAAGGTGCTTTATGAATTATTAACATTTTACGAGGCCGCTTACCCCCGATTTCTTTAACTAGATTGATACTGGTGCGCACTCCCATTTCTAAAATTGAATGGGTAGTTGGAGTAGACCCCATTTGTCTTTGAGTTCATACTGCAGTTAGAGAATTACCACTTGTTGGACCACCTTCCATGAATGACTAGCTAGCTAGGTTGACTGTTTGCAAAATATTCTCACCCATGACCCACTGGGGAGTCTGGCTGCGGCACACCCCTGGTAGAAGAAGAAGAACTGGGTTTTGAGTGATAGGGGGTAATCAACACGATAACAACAATGAAGGGGAAAGATAAAAAGGCTATAAAATGATAAAAAAGAAAGAGCTACGTAGGTATACACCAGAGCGCACACATGACACCAGGAGGAGCATCAAGCGATTAGGGTTTCTCCTAATCGCTCACGAGGGAAGGTCGGGGAAGGAGGTTAGCATTGAGGGCGGATGGCAGGCTAGGTGGGTGAATGAACCTTCGTGTGTGAAAGGAGACAGAAGAGGAGGAAGGAGAAGAATCAGAGAGTAGGGTTTTCTCGTGAGGGAAGGTTTGGCTCGGGGGAGGATGGAGGAGGGAGGAGGAGAGAATGTGAGCGGGGGGAGGCAAATCAGGGAGGGAGTAGGGTTTTCTTCTCGTAAGGGAAGGTCGGGGGAGGAGGAGGCGAGCAAGAGGGAGAGAAAGCAGGTGGGGGTAAATAGATGGAGCGACGAGCGAGCGAGCAAACGATGACTTTTTTCATACATGATCCAACGGGTCCATCGCGTTGGGTTGGGTCAACATTCAGCGGAGTGCTCACCATACTCTGAGAGTCAATCTAGACCCCGACGTCTCTCCAACTTCCAATGTGGAGGTTGAGAGGTGGGAAGCCAATGGCGATAAAGACGTTTAGGGGTGTCCAGACCCAACCCAACCCGATGGACCCAACCCGACCCGACCAGACCAGGTCAGGTGCGGTTGGGTCGGGTTACGTGCAGAATAAATCAGGTTGGTTTGTTGGGTTGACTCGTGCACGGGTTGGATCAGGTCTCGTGTTGGCTAAATATGGACTTGACCCGACCCAATGGACCCGTTGGATCATGTGTGAAAAAAATACTCGACTGCCCACCCTCCGCCCCATCTATCTGCCCCTAGCTGCCTCCTCTCCCTCGCGCTCGCCTCCTCCTCCTCCTCCCTCAAGCCCGACCTTCGAAGAAAACACTACTCCCTCCCTGATTCACCTTTTCTCCTGCTCGTCTTCTCTTCTCCTCCTTTCTACTCCCCTAAGCTCGACCTTCCCTCGCGAGAAAACTCTACTCATTGACTCGTCTTCACTTCTTCCCTCAGAAGAAAACCCTACTCCCTGATTTTCCTCCTCCCTCCTCTCTCACCTCCTTTCATACCATGGTTCATTCACCCGCCCACCTAGCCGCCCCCCTCGCTCGCCTCCTCCCCGACCTTCCCTCTCGAGCGATCGAGAGAAACCCAAATTGCCTGATTCACCTCCTTCTCTCGGTGTCATGCGTGCACTTTGGTGTTAACATACGTAGATCATTCTTTTTTTATCATTTTCTTTCATCTTTTCTTCCCCCTTCACTGTTGTTATGTTGATTACCCCTCACTCAAAACCTAGTTATTTTTCTACCAGGGGTGTACCGTATCCAGACTCGCCAGTGGGTCACTGGTGGGAGTATTTTGCAAATAGCTAGTCTAGCTAGCTAGCCATTCACAGATGGTGGCACAGTAAGTGATTCTAATCCTCCAACTGCAGTAAGAACTCAAAGTCAGACGATGTTTACTCCAACAACCCATTCAATTACAAAAATAGGATGGGGTAGCAATAGCAAACCAGTTAAATAAACTGAGGGTAAGTGGTATCCTAAAAAGGTAACAAATCCTAAAGCGCCTATATCTAAAGTTTCTTAAATTTGTGATCATTTTCATAAGAACAGAAGGGTTGTTTGTAATTATCATGATAAAATTATGCTTCAAGTCTGACCAGCATGAAACTAGTAATTTGAATAGGTATTTGACAAGGTGCAACAAAATTCGTCACAAAAATCTTGAGAAAAGTCAAACTATTGGTCTTAGAAAGAAGTGTGAAGAAGAGGATGATGAGATGGTTAAAATTTCAATAGCTCATTTTAACCAAGAATAGTGCAAAATAGCTCTTGCTAAAATGACACATTCATGAGTTATCATTTAAATATGTTGAGAATCAAAGCTTCAAAGAATTTATTGAAGTTCTTCAGCCTCAAATTCAAGTTTCATCGGGACAAACTGTGGCTATAGATTGCTTACAATTATATTTGACTAAGAAAAATTAAAATCTATGATTGATATGTTCTATCATATGGTATGTCTTATTACTGACACATGGACATCAAATCATAATCTGAATTATATGTGTGTGATTGCGCATTTTATTGATGATAATTGGATCTTCAATAAAAAAATAATCAGGTTTTGTCTTGTTGCGGATCATAAAGAGGAAACAACTAGGCGAGTAATAGAACAAACTATGGAACAATGGGGGATTGAAAAGATTAATATTGTTATCTTGGACAATGCTAGTTCTAATAATACAACGATCAATTATTTAGTGGGGAGGGTTGACGATTAGAATGGGTCTATTCTTAAATGAGAGTATAAGCATATGAGATGTTGTGCACACTTTAAATCTTATTGTTAGTAATGAGCTAAAGAAAATATGAAGATTAATAGCTAAAATCAAAGTTCTCTGTAAGTTTGTCAGAAGTTCACCGTTTAGATTGACTCATTTCAAGAGCATAGTCGAGGAGTTAAAAATTCTTAATAAACAAGCCATAATTTTTTATGTGCCAACTAAGCAGAATTCTTATTACTTTATGTTGGATGTTGCAAAAAAGTATGAGAAAATATTTGTTTGCTTGAGAATGATTCAAATTTTAAGAGTGCTCTTATCTGTGAATGCAAGACTCCAACAACATATAATTGAGAAGGTGCTCGTGTATTTGTCAAATTTTTAAAAATATTTTATGATAATACTGTTGAATTTTCTATACGCATGTGACATGTCACACTTTCTTTCATTCTCTTTGTGACATCTATAGAAAAATCAAGAAATGGGTGAAGAATAATAATACTACTGTGAGTGCAATGTTTATTGCAATGAATGTGAAGTTGGGCAAATATTGGGGTATTGGTTCGAATTTTAATTCTCTTACTTGTGGCAGTTGTTATTGATCATCGGTATAAATTAGAATATGTTCGATACAGTTTTGAAATGATGTTTGATGATGAAGAGAATTGATTGATCGGTAAATTAATAGATGTTATGAATAATCCTTTTGAGTTTTACAAATGCAAATATCTCATCTATATATTGATTAATGAGTCAAGTTTTCATCAAGATTCACATATTCATGATGCTAGTAGCGGCAGTGAGCATGATGAGAAATGAAAAATGCATATAGATCAAAGAAAAGGAAAAGACAATTAACACAACAGAAGAATGAATTAAAATGATATATAGAGGTTTATAATTGTGAAGATGATTTTAATGGATTTGATAATTTAAGATGGTGGAAAGGAAAGACAAACATCATGGTCTCTCATGCATTGCTAAAGATATTCTAGCAATTTCATCAACTACAGTATATTCGAAGTCAGCATTTAGCATAGGAGGACGAGTCCTTGATCCCTTCCATGGTTGTTTGAATCTCAATATTGTTGAGGCATTAATTTGCTCCCAAAATTGGTTTAGAAAGTCTAAATAGATTGACATTCAAAATCAACTGGAAGAAGTTGAATCGATTGAATCGGGTACCATTAAAAATATTACGATTTTTTACCATTTGACATTTATCAATTATAAAGCTTTGTTTGAAAAAGAAAAATATTGACTTGTTCTTCTGTTGTGTTTTTAAGATATGTCATCATCCACAATTCATGATCAAAGTTTCAATATATAAAATAGAAGAAAGCAAGGATGGAGCGTCCTTCATTTGTGATTGTTTATAATTTCTTTAGAGCATACACTTCTTTATTCTTTGGGTATGCATTTCTTTATTTATGTTTGATTCAAATAAGGATTTGAATCTATATAAATTCTCACTTGACTGTAGTAGCCTCATTCTTTATATGAGGAGTTGATTAATATAGATTGTGTAGATAAATGCAAAATTCAAGGAAAGTGGTCATATTTCAATTAGATGTTAGGTTTCCTAGTAGGTACAAAATGAATTTTGGTTATTATTTGTTACATTTGAATGTTTTGAAAATGGTAGGAATAGAAATAACACTTTCGCTATAAAAATGTTTTTAGTGGGTAAAACAACATGGTTTTTTAAATTCGTGTTGGTGAGTATTTTAGAATAGATGAGTGTGTGTGTTCTAGTAATTCGGCATGAGTTCATGCATTTTATACCACTCATAAGGTTCCATAGTTTACTTTGATGTGTTAATAATTTGGTGGCATTGGGGGAAATCTTATTGGGGTTAATGCTCACACCCTTTCTATAAGCTTCGATAGACATGAAAATAATATTTATTTTGAGTTTAGGTTTATTAGATTCATTGGTTGGGTGGTTGGGTTGATGTCTAAGCCATTGTAAGGGAATGGGGTCTTCATCAGAACCATTTTATTATTTTTACCTGTTATAACTAATACAAACATGTTTCATCTATTTCTAGATTGAGAATTATAGTTTTTGTAATTGAATTATTGTTTGAGCATGACTGTATTTCCAGGTATGGACGTAGGTATAATATTTTGAGTGGTGTATCACTATATAATGTTTGAATAAAATGTTTCAAGGTAAACCTATTGTTAATGGATAGGTTTATGGAGTGGGATGGGCTCTCAATTCCTTTACTCATGTATTCACTCTCCCCATTCCTCAAATTAAATATCCAGCTTAATTGTTCTGATTCATTTCCACTTGCACAAGGGTGAAACCCACTTTAAAATTTGGGAGTCACATTGTCAACAACAAAACCAGGGTAGAAAAGGCAACCAAGGAAGGAGCTTTGTGGGTGAGAGTCACATTTGATTTGGTAATTAATTTCTTATCTCCTCGGGTTCATTTGTTTCATTGTTGCTAATGGTAACTAAAATTTCATCATACTGCAATATAGCTGCAATTAGTTACTAGTTATTCCATTACAAGTCCCATTATATTTTTAAAATTGCCCATTTTATTCAAGAATTAGTTATTGAAATTCATTTACATTTTGGTTATATGACCAATGTTGTTCATTCATTTGATATTGTAGTTATTCCCTTGAAATTCATTTAAATTTTTCTGCATTGTCATTGCTCTAGTTGCATTGTCATTAGTGCAATGCCATTGGTGCTCCATTGCCATTGATGTTGTTGCATTTTAATTTTGTTCCATTGCCATTTACAACGATTAGGTCATATCTAGGTCTGGATCCATCAGGTTGGTCGAGTTTGACACATATACCCGCTTAACCCGACCCGAACTAACTCAACCTGCGACCATGCATCGCATAACCCGACCCCCAACGGGTCGGGTCACCTGCGCATGAAGCATGCGACCCGACACGACCTAGCCCGTTCTTTTTTGGTTGGGTCGGGTCCAGAAACGCCCTTCACCAGACCTAAATCGACCCATGGAGACCCCTAGAGACGGTTGCACTGCGAGTCCTCGGAAAGGCCAGAACATCCTCTATTTGCAGGTACCTGCGAAGGGATTTTGGGATTTTGGGATTTTGTGGACCTCGACTGCAAGATTGTTAACCTCAGTTGATGAGAGCTCATGCCCCCAACCTCTGGCTAGTGGCCTCCAGGACCTATTGCCACCTAACAAGCTTGGTCGCTTCCTCCTCAGCCACAGGACGGACCTCATCGGGCCTAATGTGCACCTGGTCCTGCTCGGCTTGGCACTCAGCCACCAGAGATGCTACCCCTACTACATCAGCCTCAGCCGCCAACAACTGGGCCCTTAGTTGGCCGATGATCTGCATGCTCATGTGCTTGCTCTTCCAACCACGTAAGAGCCTGTTTAGTTGCCTGGAATGCATTAGTACCCATTGTTACCCTCAAATTTCTCCTTGTGACAGGCAACATCAAACTCTTGATGTTCTGTGCGCACTCGCTCGACAAGATGGTCGTGAGCTAATGTGTGGAGGGCACGTGTGTCCATCCCTCTGATGTCCTGGTTCAGCACCCAATGACGGAGAGATCTCATCTGACTCCCTAGTTGTGGCTCCAGAGTGTAGGTGATGAAGTTATGCACGCTTCACTGCCATGTGTCGGACGATGCGGTTCTCTTCGACAACATCAGACCCAGAATCTTTGAATTCCTTGGGTGGCGTAGGCTCATAATCAAGAAAAGCTGCGAGAACAGCAGCAACAGGGCCTGCCTATGGAATCCTCTCGGATGGACTGAACTCCATGTCAAGAGGGGGGGTCATACTCTCTGTTGGTGGCACCATCTCCGCCAGCCTCAGATTCCTCCTCCCTGGAAACTGTATTCATGTCTGCAACGGGTTGCCCTCCAAGGATCGAAGTCGGCTCACCCTGAACGACCGACTCCATGAGAGTTGGCTCAGCTGTTGGGGGAAGCACCTCGACTCCCATAATCGCCATCTGTTTGTTGAGGACGCACTCTCCCAAGCACTGTTTCAAACAAAAACATGCCAGTTAGTTTGACGTGTGACAACAAACATGGAAAACATGACTTATGTAAGAGCAAAGAACTTACATGAGACAAGAGGTTGGACGACATCCATTCATGGGGGCTCAAAGGGGAATTCCACCACTGGGGACCCCTCGGCACCAACTGGCACCTCAACAGTCGGCACTGGGCCTCTCAGTACAGCTCGACTGGGAGCTGTATAAAATAAACGAACACATTAGTGCAACGGAATTTGAAAACCATTGAAGGTTTGAAGAGGATCAGGCAAATTGAGATTTAGTCTTACACTGGGGAATGAGGATCTCAATGACGAGTCGCCCCGAAAGATTTGCCTCGCTAGCAGGAGACGTCGTCGGAATACCAGGGTGTGGCCCACTGTAGATGACCGGGAGGGCCGGAGTGTCAAGAACTACCCCTCCAACTCCCTCTGTGGATGCCTCTTCTTTTGAGGTCGCAGACCCCGAGTTGGACTCCTCGGTACTCATTGAGGCGCTCTCCTCACCCTCATCAGAAGCCCCCTGACTCTCCCCGTCTGGTTCCTCCATGACTCGAGGTTATGGGTTAGAGGCGCTAAAGAAAAAGAAAGATGAAATGCGCAGTTACAGAAAATTACCTTGCCAAGCAGGAGCTCAGTCTGGTCGTCTTCCTCAAGAGGAACCTCCCCGCTCTACTGGTAACTTGCTCGACCAGTGTCGAAGATGGCGCATCATGGGCCGACAACTCTGCAGAGACGTTATCTTCGGGACCCACGCCAAACATCATGTTTACCTAGGGGTAAGGGGGTTCACCCTCCCCACATCTGGTTCCTCCATGACTCAAGGTCGGTCAGAGGTCCCCTGACTCTCCCCATTTGGTTCCTCCATAACTCAAGGTTATGGGTTAGAAGCGCCAAAGAAAAAGAAAGATGAAATGCGCAGTTGCAGAAAATTACCTTGCCAAATAGGAGCTTGGTCAGGTCGTCTTCCTCAGGAGTGACCTCCCCACTCTCCTGGTAACTTGTTTGACGAGCATCAAAGCTGGCGCATCATGGATCAACGATTCTGCAAAGACGTTATCCTCGAGACCCTCACCAAACATCATGTTTACCCGAGGGTAAGGGGCTCACCCTCCCCACGCCAGCATGTGCAAGCATCCATGTCCGCCAGTAGTCATGTTACTCTTGGAAGCTTACTAAAGTTGGGATCCTCACGAGTCGGACCTCCGGAAGCGTGATCCCCTCTGAGGTAAGCCTCCGTCATAGTTGTTCTGCCGAGGGTAAGGGACTCACCTTCCCCACGACAGCCTGTGCAAGCATCCATGTCCGCCAGTAGTCATGTCGCTCTTGGAAGCTTACTAGAGTCGGGATCCTCACGAGTCGGACCTCCGGAAGCGTGATCCCCTCTGAGGTATGCCTCCGTCATAGTTGCTCTGCCGATTGGAACAACCGCAACATCCCCCATGTCTTCCAAAGTTCAGGGAAATAGGCATCATCGGCCGGTTGCACCAAGTAGCACAACTTCTTCTCAGGGGCCTCCCCAAGTCGACTCGCCCCAGCACGAGAACTCTCTACCTGCTCTTGTGGTTGTTTCTGAGGGAACCCCGCCCCGCCAAGGGGTGGAGACGAGGCAGGCCCTAGAGTTGTCGTCAAGACCTCAGCTTGAGCCCTCGTCGCGTTGCACGCACTTCGAAGAGCGGCCCACCAACTATCTGGCTGCTCTTGCGGCTCATTCATCGGCACCACCTTCCTTACCCATTGGCGCAAGATCGCCCCCGGGTACCCAGCCACCCAATGACCAGGATAATTTTGGGAGAGGTCGGTGTTGAGGTTGGTGATGTTCTCTCTTGGACCTTCGGTCACGAATATCCACCATAACTGATGAAGGACATGGATGCATTTCCTCACAGATCCCCGTGTAGACTCGCTTCATCGAATTTTGCATGCATCTGAACTGTCGGGCAAACCAAGATGGAGTGTATGGTTCACAATAAATGTTGTCGTTTATCCTGGGGACTAGCACTCCGTCTCAAAAGGTTTGAAGGTACTCCCGCTGCTCCAACGACCCTTCCAGATTATCAACCATCTCTTCAAAAGGGATCACGAACGAGTGAAAGTTGAAGTTCTCAGTGTTGTCGATATTGACCACGACCCCTGCTTCTTTGATAGTTATCGGTCAAACCAAGGTAATGTTGATGAGTGAAGGCCGCAGGTCGGCATTCAAGGGACTGATGGCATTATGAAATTCATACCCCCCAAAGTGCATTGTGATCCATCCATAATGAAATTAGAACGGATCGTAGATGCATCTGGGCATGTTTCCCCTCACAACATGCCCTAGTCTACTGTAGAGTCAAACCATCACAGGGACTCCTAAGTTCACCCGATTGTCGGACGCCATGATCGTTGCCATCACTAGTGTCACGGGCCGCAACCCCATGTGGGCGTCCTTGGCCAGCAACAACCAACAGCTTAGGAAGGTGGCCCAGAACACCGTATACTGGACCATCACTTGCCAATCCATCATGTTATAACCTCATTCCTAGTAGCGACCTTCCTCTATAATCGGCCAGTAGGACCCCACCCTTCTCCTTTATCGTGTCGTTGGGCACTGCTTCAGATGCCCAGGCATCTTTACAGTCGATACGTCCAGGAACAATCTCAACCACGTCTTGAACACAGTGTCCTTGTGGAAAGGGAGGGTGATGCTTCGGTACCCGGGCTGATCCAGAAGGATTTGCATTGCGGCGAGGGTATGCTCCATGTTCCCCCAAGCATTGGGTGTTGGGAGGAATTCGTCATATTGAAACCCTGTCAGCGGGATGCCACCAATGTGGTGGAGATCCCATAAGTTGATTCTCACTTCCCCATGATGAAGGTGCAAGGTGGTGGTGTTCGGGGGCCACCGGCTAAGAAGCTCCAGCAGCAGCTCCTATTGACGATAGACGTGGAATTAGGACGTCCACACAGCTTAATATAGCCTGATGGGGCACAGCTCGGCCCAATACTCCTGACAAGTGAAGCGTACCCAATACGCAAACGCCCACTCGTCGGTAAAGTTCCCCACGGCTCGCAGGTCCCAGTTCTTGTACCAGCCCAATCAATTGTTACGAATACTGGTTTGAATGATGCTCGCATGACGAGCAAGGAACTCCTTGTCTGCTAGATGTTCCCCCGTTAATGTCCTCATCCTTCCACTCAAGGTGTAAACAACAGCATCTTCACGCTCCCAGACTGGATGACCGGTGACCGTAATATTCTAGCGGTTATGTTTGTCATGGCGTGCAAACAAGAAACGTGGTGTGTTGACTTCCATGATCGAGATTGCCACATCATCCATGAGTCCAAAATTGTAAAGCGGAAGCCGGTTGCTTGGCAAATACTCACTTTGGGCTTTAGACATCAAGCTCAACAACTCTTTGTTCTCAAAGACAACCCTCCTGGCGAAAATTTTAGGATTCCCTGCGATTTCTACCCTTCGGGTAGCAGCAGCAGCGTCAACAACAACTTGATCGACAAGGTTGGTCATTTCTAAGGTGTTCAGAGGATTCACAAACACCGGGTCGTGCAAATTGATCATTGTTTACATGAAAAGGTTATGTGTCGAGCAACTTTGAAGCAGTTCACGCAAAGTGACGAGTTGAACGCGACAAATCAGTCGCGTAAGAAGGGGATTTACGCAAACGTTGCGGCGGAATGCTCGAGAGTTCGTGCAAAATGTGGAGTTTCACGCACGAGATATGGCTTATCGCGCACAGAAGTGAGGTGATCGCACAAAGGCCCCTCTTGCCCTATTTATAGGCATGGGACCCCAGGGTTTCGCACGCACGCAACCCTGTTGCACGACCCAATAAGAAAGTTGTGTTGCATAGCGGAAATTCGCCCTACGCTTCGGCATTTTCATCGAAACTCGACATCCCGATCCCCCATCAACTCCAATTCCAAGTGAGGCATTTGTTGGTGCCGAAAACATGTCTCAACCCCAGAAAGGACAGTTTTCCCAAAAACAAAGGTGCAGTCTGGGTTAAAGGGCAATTTCAGATCCAAGGAATCAATTGCGCGCAACTTTAGGGGACTACACACAACGTTCATGTTTTGCACACAACCAATTTGCGCGCGGAAGGCGATGCTAAATATCAAAGTTTCACGAGTGCTCCAGGAGCCCCAAAACGTCGAAAAAGTTGTGTGCGTGCAACATCAAAAATTTGTCTGTCATCGACACGCAAGCCATTTGCGCGAGGAAGACAGTGTCAAACCGCAAACTTGTGTGGGCGCGTCCCTGCGGTAAAGGCATGGGAAGCGTGTAACCACATTGCACGACCCAGCTAGGGTTGCACGCTAGTTGTCGCCCATATTCGACAATAAATAGAGCATCACACCCCTCACCCTTTTGGGGGGGCGGATCTTTGGAAGTTGAAGCATCAGTTGTCGCACGCGCAAACCCCTCTTCAGCGACATTGCGCAACTCCGAACTTCCATGGATTCCCAAATGTACAGAACTTGCGCAACTGACCTCACATGGGCCCCAACTTGGCCTAACTTGTGTTTGAGATGTCCCCGTGCAACTTCGCTTAAAAGGCTAGGTGGGTTGCATGTAGGAGAAGTTGTATTTGCGTAACCTGATGTTTCGCACGACTCCTAAAGTTTGCACAAACGTATGCCTCCAAAGTTCATGAAGTGACCTTGTGCTAGAACTCATGGTTCGCACGGGTGTCATTGGTAGTTCCTATCTATGATCATGTGTATTGATCTACCATTATCAATGTGTACCATTTGATCGCGTCCTTTGATGCAATGCAAAAACCATAACATTGAAATCGTGACGACTCAGCTTATGTTAGGCACGTCATTGGATTTAGCGTTGGTTGAATGATCAACATAGAATTTCCACTTCCAAGTTGAGGAAGAGATATCTCATGGGCCCAAATTGACAAGGATAGTAGTACCTTCATTAAATTCATGGTCATAGTGCAAGAAGGTAAGTTTGTCCGGTAAGATCACGAAATATATAAAGCATCAAAAGGATGATGACACAAATGTGCATCCGATTTTATGAGATATCACAAGACAAAAAAATTATATTACACAAAACATGTTCGTAGGAGGTGGTCATAGTTATGACATTCCTTATCTCCTTAAGGGGTCATGATGGGTTGTTAAACTCCGCTTTTGATCTGTGGGTTGGACTCACTGTGATCGAGACAAGAACATAAAGGGTAACACACTAAATGTATCCAAAGTCTCAATTATTCAAATGAATAAGAATTGCGGATGAAGAGGACCCCACATTACCACAGCACCCCCCCCCCACACACAGGGGCATCCCATTACATTCCTAACCTTTTTCCCAAAGTGGACCACCAGAACACAGCTTGGCCTCTTCAACACTGAAACAGTAGGGCCCCTTTGAAGACAGAAGCACACCTGATCCAGCATCTGCATCATTCCCAAGCCAACTCCGGTTGCGAGTAGCAGAGTTTTCGCACATAAGGAAAAATAAGTTACCCGGTCTCCGGCCCTCCAAGCTGCCACAAATTGCGACTCTGTAAACTCATCTTGTTGCAAAGATCTTATCAGCTCTTTGTGAGATATCTCATGCCTCAACTTGTCTTTTGATTTGGACATACCAAGATGGGTTGCGGATCGAGATTGTTGAACAGTCCGACCTAGATGGGTTGGATCCCTCGATAAAACTTCCTTCAAATTTCGTTTCTCATCTTCCCTCCATCTCACCACTCAAAGACTGCTCAACCAGAGTACGGATAGCCTGTGAAAAAACTCATGCGTCACTTGATCGGGCTTTTGCTCCTCCATGAGCTTTTGGTAAAGCATGCAAACAAACTCCAAAGTAGGAGTTGCACTTGTCGCTTAACTAGCATGACACTTGTTGTTTCCGGCAAAAACACTTTGCCCGCAGCCAACTAGAACATCAGTAATAGCAAGTCCTATCTCTCCGCCAGATTCAACAATATTTACCATAGCAATTACAGGATTGATTTCTTCTGAATCCCTAGGTTCTTCTCCAACATCAACGAGACACATCTACATTGGTCGTTTTGACTATTGTCATGCTCCGTACGAAAAGAACACACGGACTCTTGTCTTTCGAAACTAGAGGTTTCGTTAAAACAAGAACATGCAGCTCCTCCTCAGTACACCTTTATTGTATCCACACGAGGATTGAGAACTGGAATCACCTGTGCGGGTCGTTCCTGAAAGGATTCAAGATGCTCCTTTGCAAAGTCGCTACCAAACATACTTGCAGCGGCTTCATCACCTCCCATTTCATAACCTGAGCAATGAGACTCTTGTGTATCCAGCTCTCGTGCTTCTACTCGCAAGAACCGTAGCTGTTCTTCGAAAAATGATAGTAGTTCTTGTATCACAACTGCCTGAACTTGCATATATTGTACCATTGTAGCAAATTCTGACTCCATCCTAGACTGCAAACAAGCCTACACAGCTCTCGGCATCTACTCTTTAATCGTTTAATCCAGCTATCAAAGATCAAAACTCTGCTATCAAGTTTTACATGCAATTGTGACCGCTCCACCTCACTCCAACTACAATCATCTGCACTGCGCACACACCTCACAGCTAAACTGCACAACAGGAAGTTGGAAAAAGAAAAAATCCTCCACAGCAGAATTTGTGTCTTGTTCATGAGCGATCGCATCTCCAGCGATCCTTCTTTTCCAACAATTCGTTCTCAGGCGTCCGAGCCTCCCTGCAGTGATCGCGGTTCTCCAGCAGTGATCGGGTTCCCAACGGAGTTGCCAAATTGTTAGGACCGTAAATGCAAGAGAGAAAAGGAAAAGAAAACCTCTGATTCACGTATTGATAACACTTGGATTGAACTTAACAGTAGGAGAAATAGGAGAAATAGGAGAAATACAGTATGTAGGGAGAGAAGGTAGAAGAAGAAGAATCTTTGCCGAAGAAGACCACTCCTCAATAGAGCCTGGCAGCAACGACTTCCCAAAGCCGACACCTCCCTATTGTCCAACAAGAGAACAATCCAATCAATCCTCCCCGGTCCATCTCAACTCACACCTATTTATAACCCCTAACAAACTAACCTACTATCAGTTGTAACCCCTAACAAACTAACCTACTGTCAACTGTAACCCGTAACAAACTAACAACCTACTGCCAGCAGTGACCCCTAACAAACTAACAAAATAAAAGTACAATGTTGCCCCTGGCAACTAACCCAACCAGCCAACTACCCCTCTCACGAACAGCCCACTTCACACTACCACACCCCTCCCCCACACTGACATCCCCCCACATTCCTAACATTAGTGTAGTTGAATAAGCACCCATAGTTTATGTAGATATCGATTTGAACTTAACAGTAGGAGAAATAGGAGAAATACAGTATGTAAGGAGAGAAGGTAGAAGAAGAAGAATCTTTGTCGAAGAAGACCACTCAATAGAGCCTGGCAGCAACGACTTCCCAAAGCCGACACCTCCCTATTGTCCAACAAGAGAACAATCCAATCAATCCTCCCCGGTCCATCTCAACTCACACCTATTTATAACCCCTAACAAACTAACAACCTACTGCCAGCAGTGACCCCTAACAAACTAACAAAATAAAAGTACAATGTTGCCCCTGGCAACTAACCCAACCAGCCAACTACCCCTCTCACGAACAGCCCACTTCACACTACCACACCCCTCCCCCACACCGACATCCCCCCACATTCCTAACATTAGTGTAGTTGAATAAGCACCCATAGTTTATGTAGATATCGATTTGATAAATTGGGAAGATAGCATAGGTGTTGACCTAAAACTGAAGAGCATTAAAAAACAGATATATGAACATTGATTATGTAAAGTGTATACATATAAGCAATTTCTATCATTGACCTGAAGTTGAGGAACATGAATAACCAAATAAACGGGCATTATTTATGTATAATGTATACCAGTAAGCAATTTGTACAGAATAAATCACCTGGATTTGAACATTTCCACAAATGAAGAGCAAGAAAAGTAAAATTATGAAATTGCAAATACCGAATTATGTGTGACATTTGATTGTCTTCCTACTACACATGCATGAGCAAGAGCAGTCCATGCCGAATCCTATTGGACATTTGAGTCGACTGTGGCAGTGGAAAAAGGCTCAAGAAGTTGGTATATCAACCCAAGGAGAAGTGGAGTTATTCAGATTATATAAGCATCCAAAACTCATATTCGTATGAACAAAGTGAAAATATAATCACTAAAACGGAAGGATGTAATAAGATCAATCTATATATATAATCGGGATGTGACTTCAAATAAGAAAATGAAGCAGCATAAAAGAAAACATAGAAAAAATGTGGTTCTGAACTGTTATTTGTCATTTGTACCACATGAATTGGCCATTGAGAGGGCTTGACTCGGGAACATCACCAGTTGAGGAGTTATCGGGGCGGCACAAGAGGTCACAAGGCATGAGCTCGCAAACTACAATTGGAATTTCAAATAGAAGGTGCACCCAATTCACACTCAGCATGCATCGCAAGTTTCTCGTGAAATTGAGAAATTCAAGCCTGGGCAAACAAAGTAAAGAAACTAGTGAAACTTGAAATTAATGGTTAAATAGCCATCTTGTATTGTGACTCCAAATAAAACCTACACGCAGCAATGAGCATATCTGTATGCAGGTTACACATTCTAATATCCAGTTTGAAAAATGGGGAGACGGTTCACCCACAGCTTGTTCAGTCTGTAAACTAATATAATTAGAATTACATTGCTTCTTGTTTTCAGAAAACATAAATATCAGTTATGTTGCTTGTAGGTAGAGGAAGATGCAACATTCAACTTTTTACCGGTGTGAAAAATATCATTAGCCCCAAGTCATCACTCAGTAGCTTCAATGATGGTCACTTCATTAACACTGTTAGAGTGTAAAAAAGAATTTTGATAATGTTAGGAGTGTGGGGGGCTGATTTTTTGTGGGGGCAGGTTGGGGCTGTCAAGGAGCAGGTTGGGGTTGTCAAGGAGTGTGGGGGCGTGGGGTTGTCTGTGTACAACTACCAAGGGGCAGTGAGGTCTTTTCCTATTTTAGTTGTTGGGGTGGTTAGTTGGGTGGGCTATTAAATAGGGGAGCCAGTGTATGTAGGGGGGACACGAAACATTTGTGTAACACGCGCAAACGATGTTTTGTGAGTTTGGTTCTTGAGCAATTCACGCATCAAATTACAACAACATCGCGTGTTTTCTATGGGCAAGTATGATGCTGTGAAATCTTGAGCATCTGAAATTGTTGGAGCTTTAATATTTGGACAAAACGAATTATCGGTGGCTAATCCAGTGCTTGAAATGCCAAGCGAGTTGTTATTTTTATCCCATCTGCCAGAGTTAAGATTAGTGTGTTTTCCACCTTTGGTTCTTGTTGCTTTGAAAGTTTGAGGCGGTTGGCGTCATTATTTGGACATCGGACAAGTGTTGATGGTGAGTGCTTGTTCAATTCAACAAGTGGAGGGAGTTTTGAGTGCTACAAACTTGATAATCACAAATAAAGAAGCGTCATTTCCCAAGATGCCGACCAAAGAGAGTTTGTTCCGGTGCTTCTGAAACTGAATGGGAAAAGGTTCAAATAACTATGTGTGGTGTCTATTTGCTCATAATGGGAACTACAGTTAATGAGTTAGAAAGCATGGTGGTACAAGCAAGAGCAAGGATTCAGGAAACAAGTATTTTTAATGATAAGCCTGATGTTTGGTTTCAAATTTTCAAGGTTGACCAATCAAAAGTGATTGTAGCTGCTCTTGGGAAGCAAAAATCAGTGGAGGTGTCGAATCCCGATTATGAGAAACTGAAGCATTACATATTTGGGCTTGAAGAGTGTTTGGCTGAAGCCTAGAGACATGCTCATCATTTGACTGTAAAACACAGAGAGCTGAGACAAATTCTGTCAATTTTTGAGATGGCAGTCAACCTTTGTATGTACATACTGTTTCCAAGGACAAAAAGGACAAAATACAGTTGCTCTGTTTCCAGAGACACTGTTGCAGCCACAACAGGGTCGTGGGACAACATTTGTTTTGGTTTTTAACCATGGTTTCACACCTCTACATACAGCATTTCTGTTGGTAGAAATTGCAATTGTTTCTACCAGAAATGATACTCCTACTACTCGCAGAAATCATCTGCAGCCCTTTTACTCGCAGGTGTGCTGTCGACTTCAAAGGGGGTTCATAGTTCTAGTGTTGAAGAGGTCGAGTTGTGTTTTGATGGTTCACCTTGGGGACACGGTGGTTTTTCAAACAAGAGAGGTAATGTTAGAAATGTGGGGGGGGGGGGGCTGATTTGTTGTGGGGGCGGGTTTGGGCTGTCAAGGAGTGTGGGGGGGCATGGGGCTGTCTGCGTACAACTGTCAAGTGGAAGTGATGTCTTTTCCTATTTTAGTTGTTGGGATGGTTAGCTAGCTGGGTGGACTCTTAAATAGGGGGGCTAGCATATGTAGGGGGGACACGAAACATTTGCTGGAAGCTGGACCTTGGGAGGAGGTCAGGCCTGAGCTACGGATAGTGGTCTTCTCCGACAGGTGCTCTTCCTTTTCTTCGTTGTACTGTATCGTCATCTCTCATTCTACTTTCTTCTAGAAATAATGAAAGCTGCTGCATAGTTTATTCTGTTTCTTCACCCTTTTTCCACTGCGCTAACATTGTTAGGAGAGGTCCTAACAGATAACGATGAACCACTTAAGAATAATCAGATTTTAAAGCGTCGTTTTTTCACTATGAGAAAGAGCACAGAGTCCATGAGGTCACCTTTAGCTTGGGATGATTCTGGAACATATATTTTTAAATTTCACACCAACATCCGGTCATTATACATCAAGGTTTTGTACAAATTTATAGTGTTGGTTCAACATATATTTATCACAGATTAGATTGGTGATATTGTTTCTTCTACAAGAACTAGAAATGTGTCCCAGTATCAAGCATTCAAGACAAAATTGAGGAAGCCTTTCATATTCAGTGGTTAGTTTCATTACCTGAACATGCCCACTCAGATCAAGAAATATTAAATATGGATAGCTTTAAGCAATGACAGCATCAATTGAAATGTGATGCTGAGAATGAGTCATTAAGTGAGCTGAGAATGGATCATTTGATAAATTATTACATTCACAGTTGAATGAAAATTTACAATTTAAGACAACTGAAATGTGATTAGATTTTTTGGATATGGGTGTATAAGTAAGAAAGCAGTTGAAAAAGCTTCAAATATCATATTACCTTTGTGGTAACATACCATAACTCCCTTGAAAGTATAGAGAATAGTTAATGTTCAGTATGATATGCTAGATTTGGATGCAAGAAGAAATTAAATGGCGTAAAATAAAAATCTATTTGTCATTAAAAGAAGATTTTGTAAAGCGCATTGACAGTTTTTCAATTTGAATAAAGAATGCAGGGAGCAGAAAACAGAAAGCATGATGAGAGATACAATTTGGTACAAAACTACAGTCAACAATAAAACCAAATAACAATCAATTAACAATATAATTCAACGTATTTAACTGCGATTGAAATAAAAAGAGGACATGAAATTCAAAAAAACGTCTGGTATTCCAGGGGCAGTGATTGCATTCAAATCACTAGTTCCAATTTGGAAAAAAATAAGTAGAAAAAAAAAACAGAATGCAGCAGTGAAAGGGTTAAGTGCCGAAAAAAAAAATTATCGATGCACATATAGCATTACAGTTTCTGGATACGGTCAGTCAAGGAGGCTAACCGGAGAGGGTAGGGTTCACACGGGCAGAAATGGAGAATGGTGGGGAGCGAGATTGCAGGCAGCGATGAAATCTAGCGGAAGCTGTTCCTGATAAGGCATTTTAAATTACTATGTATTTCAGGAGTAAGTATATGATTTTTTTGTAAAAAATAAAGTGAATATGTGCCTACTGAAATAGTAGAATCGAATTTCCCAATAAGATTTTTACCCAAACAGTTCCAATAATATAAGGAATGAATGAATAATTCTTAGCTATTAAGGGAAGGAGACAATAATAATAGTTATTGAGGGAAGAAATCTGTTATAGTAAGATGAACCAGTGTTGTCAAAAGCGAGCGGCGCAATAAGGCACAAAGGCCACTTGGGGATGCAGCGCAAGGTGCGGCGTGAGGCTCAACTAAAGCGCATGGTCACATAATTAATTATATACAGTTTTCAACAATATTTCAAATTTAAAAAAACTTAAATTCAATCAAAAAATTACAAATTAAAATACATATTGTGTGAGTGATGTTTTTATAGTCTTATGTTTTTTTATTAATATATTAAATGTTCTATTTAATTGAATTAAGTCACCTCGATTTCCATTGTCCTTCCTACCACGATCTTTGCCGATCACCCTCACCCACCCACCCTCGATTTCCAACGTCCTTCATCACCCAACCACCCTCGATTTCCATGATCTCAGCCGATCACCCTCACGATTTTTGCCGCCACCCCCAATATTGTCGCCCCCGATCTCCATCGCCGCCTCTGATTTTCGTCACCCCCGATCCCATCGGCCAGTGGTGCACCTTACGGCGCCTGGCACTTTTACCGCCCCTTGGTTTGGCGCGCGAGGCGCGCGCCTCGGTGAGGTCGCACCACCTCACCTGTATTGAGGCGCACCGGGTGTGCCTCGCCTCGCCTCACGCTAAGGCGTGCGCGCCTTTGACAACACTGAGATGAACTTCATCTCTATTAATGTTAAATTGTGTTGGCAAGTATCATGCATCATAGGTGATGCCAACAATTATGTTTGGAATAACATTGGCATTACAGTCTTTAGGCAAAGCTGTGAAATGAATGCAGAATCGAAATAATTTTTAATATTCTAGATATTCATTTGAAAACTATATGCAAAGGCATGCGTTAATGTCGGGCATGTATTAATGTAAGATGAACTTGGTCTCTGTTAATGTTAAATAGTGTTGGCAAGTATCATGCATCACAGGTGAGCCAACAATTATGTTTGGAATAACATTGGCATTACAGTCTTTAGGCAAAGCTGCAATGAATGCAGAATCGAAATAATTTTTAACATTCTAAATATTCATTTGAGAACTATATGCAGAGGCATGCATTAATGTAATCACACAGGCATGTATTAATGTAATCAGAGACATGTATTAATATGTAGAAATGCATAGTATGCATATTGCCATTATACAGAGGCATGAATTGCAGTCTATATGCATACACTGCCTCTGTATAATAGCATGGTGCCTCTGTAATTAGTATTGAAGTCGTTGCAGTGTATGCTCATGTATTTTTCATATTGCTGAATACTAAATCACTGATATGTAAGTGCAACATGTGCATATTACATGCTGAAGAATTTTACTCATTGCAGTGCATGCATATTTATGAATATTATATGTTGCAGTGTATGCATTTACAGTGTCCGCATTTACAGTGTGTGCATATATGCTCCAGTGTTTTTGTATGTAATGTGATGTTACACTGTATGAATATTACATATTGGATATCGCAATGTATGCATATTTCAGTGTAATATTAAAGAGTGTAGCATATTGTAGAGTAGTGAATATTATTACATATTGCAGTGTATGTATATACAATGCCTCTGCAATATGAGCATGCCATATATTGTAGGATACAAATAAATGTTGCATAGTGGGAATGTTAATGAATAATTAGAAAAAAAAATGAAGAATATAGTAGAAGATTGTACAATAATTGTTCCAGTTGATAATGCAGTATTTCTGAGTCTAAGTTAACGATTGTTATTGCTTGAAGCTCCAACACGGGAATGCTTCAAGGAAAAATTTAGGGGCAAAATAGTTAGAAATTAAATGTATTTTTTATAAACAGATTAGAGAGAGTCATTGAAAATTACATATTTCATACAGTGTACTGCATATTCCACAACAGATTACAAATTGAATTATTATTGTATATAATAGTGTATGTGATTAGATCAGAATATGGAAAAAAAACAAATAAAATTAGAAAAAACAATCCAGTAATTATTATAAGTAGCTTACAATGGGTAATGTGAAACAAAGTCTAAGCAATGTAAATAGTTCTACACATTAACTTATTATAAGCAATAAATGATAAAACTCTTCAATTCATATAGTCAAACAGGATCTGTGTGTTGTTGGCTATTTTAAGTGATTGTGTGGGGTTGTAGCAACAATCTCATACTAATCCCTCCATTCAATACTCATCAGTTGAATTTGAATGGAATAATAAAAGAAAACATACAAATCGAATTTAAAAAAATTACACCTAATAGGAGAATGGCAACTACGATAGAAAAGACTTTTGAGAATACTCGAAACTATAAATGAAAATATTTGCAGCATGCTGTGATATAATTGCTTTTTTTTAAATAATATATTCAATTATCTTGGTTTTGGTTTAGATGTGTTTGATGATTCCTGATTTTTTTAGAAAGAAAACGAATCCAAAGTTATCAAAATACAATAATACTTCTAAATGGCAGGCATAAATATAATGGGCTCAAAAAAATACATACCATGGTGAGAACAAAATCATGCGTTCTCAATCTAAATCAAACTCATGGTCAAAACAAAACTATGTGTTTTTAATAATTTTATAGATCAGACTCACCATCAACCATAAGACCAGTTGTAGCCATCACCATGCAACAACGCAAGCACTTTCAACATCTCCCTTGGAATTGGACTAAAAAAAAGGAAAACTAGTAGCTGCCTTTAAAAAGGTAACTTTTGCAGCTTTCAATCAACCCAACCCAAGCAACAAATGGAAACCCGAGACTTTATTCATTCTAGTGAGTGAAAGAAATCTACTTGCACTTCAAATTCAATGACATGCTTCAAAATATAAATTCAGAAATGTAGTTAACAATTTTAATTCCATGGCCGATTCAAAATAACTCCAATCAAAAAAATTATGAATCATTAAATCAAATATTGGATTCCTTATAGAACTAAAATTTATATATACACACAAGCACACACAGAACACACGCTTTGAAAGTGTGGTTTTGAAATTATAAAAAAAAAAAAGGCAACCCACTCAAAAAGGCATTTTACTGTTTTAGATTTAGAAAACGAAAATAATCTCAATGAGTATTCCCAAAACATAGTATCATGTCACATTTCATAAACTAAAAGAATTCGGATCCCAGAAGTAAAATTGAAAATACTTCTTTGTAAAATAGGTGGAACTACATTCCTTGTTGAGAACCAATAGTAATATAACACAAAAGAATAGCATCAATAGAATATTTACCTCTAGGTTCTTATTGAAAAGACACACAAATACAACATGCTAACGTAGAAGACAGCATACAAAGAGCATATACTAACAGTATAGTAACATGGGTGAAGGGAAAGGGCGATTGTCAAATTAGAAAATAAGCAAAGGAGGAAGACATCGAAAATAATAGAGGAATCATGAGAAGGGGAAAGGGAATTCATGCCCTATATATCGCGGCAGCTTCAAGCCGAGTCGGGTGATAAGAAATACCTCGGCAGCACCGTCACGGACATATCTCATTGAGAAACCTGGAGGCAACCTCCTAGGGAAAAGGTTAGCAACGAAAACGGCATCAGTGATATTCATTATTCTTGGGACAACATGGGCAATGTCAATGACAGTGGGGAGATGACGGCAATGTCAATGATAGTGGGGAGATGACGGCAATGTCAATGATATATACTTGAGGAGTGAATTGGGGAATGAAAAGAAATGATCGGAAAATGACTCAAATGAGGAAGGAGGTGGAGAAAGAGGCGAAGGCGGAGGAAGATGAGGAGGCGGTGGGGAGGGACGGGGAGGCGGGGAGGCGGGGAGGCGGGGAGGTGAGAAGATTCGGGAGAATGAGTTGGGGAGGATTCCGGATGGCAGAATGAGGGGCAGGAACAGGGAATATGGCACGGTGATAGGAGGCCGACTGGTGGGGAGTCCGGGGGAGGAACCGAAGGCCGATTAGGGTTTCGGGACAAGCGAAGGAAGAGGAGACGGTGGGTGGAGGGACGTTTCAGGAGTTGCGGACGCGGAGAGGGGAGGGCGGCAATTTTGAGCGGGGAACGGTGTGAAACATGGAGCCCACACGTGGACCGGAGAATGTATAATTATAGATTTTGTTCGCCTTACTATTTAAGCCCTTTCCAAAAACAGTCTTAGGCCACCATGATCGGTCCTCATCCAATCTTCATTGCTCGTCTCTCGTCTTCAAGCATCAAAAGCCAACCCCTCCTCCGCACTGCATTCAATGAACGCCCCGCCCCCATCCTCCTTGCTATCTTTCTTCACGTAGCTTATTCCTTCGATAATCTCCGACGGAGAAGGCTCCGGCGAGCCTTTGGAGCCCGGAATCCCGGGGGAGGAAGCAATGATTTGGGGGGCTGACTGAGAACGCCGATCGTCTCCGTGTTCGGCGTTGTCTCTCTTCAGTAACCCCTGCTTTCAGCAGAAAGACTCGTCGGCAGCGGCACCAGTGGGAGAAAGCGTATTAGTGGGTGGGCCCCGTCGCCATGAACGACCTGTTCTCCAGCTCGTTCAAGAAATACACGGACCTGAAGCAGGCCTACCCCGAAGACGTCGAGACTGGCGGGGAGACGGTGGATCTGGACCGATTCTTCCAGGATGTGGGGGGAGTCAAGGAAGATATGCAGGCGGTGGAGGGGCTCTACCGGAGGCTGCAGGAGTCCAATGGTGAGAGCCGAGTGGTCCACAACGCGAAGACCATGAAGGAGCTCCGATCCCGGATGGACTCGGACGTGGAACTGGTGCTGAAGCGGGTGAAGGTCATCAAGGGCAAGCTGGAGGCCCTGGAGCGATCCAACGCCGCCCACCGGATGCTCCCCGGGTGCGGCCCCGGGTCGTCGGCGGATCGGACCAGGGCCTCGGTGGTGAGCGGGCTGGGGAAGAAGCTGAAGGCGTCCATGGACGATTTCCAGCGGCTGCGGGACAGCATCTCGACAGAGTACAAGGAGACGGTGGAGCGGAGGTACTTCACCGTTACCGGGGAGAGGGCCGACGAGGACACCATCGAAGCCCTGATCTCCAGCGGGGAGGGCGAGACGATCCTGCAGAAGGCGATCCAGGAGCAGGGGAGGGGACAGATCCTAGACACGATCTCAGAGATCCAGGAACGGCACGACGCGGTGAAGGAGATCGAAAGGAACCTACTGGAGCTGCACCAGGTGTTCCTGGACATGGCGGCACTGGTGGATGCGCAGGGACAGCAGCTCAACAACATCGAGAGCCATGTAGCCCATGCTAATTCGTTCATGAGGAGGGGGACGGAGCAGCTGACGGGGGCGAGGGAGTACCAGAAGACATCCCGGAAGTGGACGTGCATGGCGTTGACCCTCGGCGCCGTCCTCATCTTGCTTCTCATGGCGCCGATCCTCTCATCTCAGTTAAAAGCCAAACAATGAGCAAATGATGTTTTGTCGCGTTCCTTTTTCGTTCTCCTCTTTTTGGAAGTATCTTATTGATAAAAATGGTTTAACCGGGTGTTGCAATTTAGTGGTCAAAATCAGAAAATTGTTAGGAAACATTATTTAATGTATGTCATAATTATAATGATAAATCATCAATTATTGATAAATTTTACTAATGGTCAACCTTTCATATTCTCCAACTATTAGAATTCAAGTTGTTGAATTGAATATTGTAGAGATTAATCTAAATCGTGGGATTAAATCTCACGCGCTCTATATATATGGTGATATGTTAATGAAATGATGAGAACTATTTGTATTTATATTTATCGTCGTCATCGTTATGTGCAAATTCGACGCTCGCTTCATCAACGATGTGTTTCGCCTACAATCAGTCTTACATTTTTGATTTCGAAATTCTTCACGGTTTCAATCGGCGTTCAATTGATTTCACAACACGTTATCAGCGCAATCGTCTTCTTCACATTGTACATTGTGACGTCGTTGTCCTCAAGTTGAGTTAATTCATACATGAAAAATGTATGTCTCATGGTTTTCCAGACATCCATCTTTTGGCATGTTTCTTCGCGTGCACATCGACTCCACTCATTCAAAGAGTTATATACATGATTTGGAGTTAGCCGATGTAGTTCACGCTCTGAAGACTTGACATCATTACCTCTTTGGTGAGAAATTTACGATGTTTACAGACAATAAGAGCTTGAAATATATTTTCTCACATAAATATTTGAATCTGAGGCAAAGAAAATGAATAAAGTATCTTCAAATGTTTGACTTTGACTTGATGTATTCACCGAGTAAAGACAATTCAGTGATAGATGCATCAAGCAGAAAGTCATATGCTCAGAGCAAAAGAGGTTTCGAATCAATGGCAGTTAATGTCGGTGATAGCTAACATGCACTTGGATTGTGAAGACTGAGGCAATGTTACTGTTTTATTTGCGGTTTCTTTTGTGAGTATTATTTTTTATATTATATTTATTTTACCCCTCTCGATAACATTGGAAAATATATGAATTATTTTCTTAATCTTTTGTTACGAAGAATATAATGAGCTCCTGAAGAGCTGTAATGACTCACGATTGATGAATTTTACTCCATTCTCTGAAGAGATTGTTTGATTAATAACCAACATGGTTGATGTTGAGACGAATATCATTCATCAAATGGGAAAAAGACGTCATCAGAAGTGGTTGAAAAATGAACATCGCGTGTTTGTCGTACGCCGAATCGAAGTTTGCTAATCTGTGATGAACATCATGTACCCATTGCACGTCGCGCTGAAGTTTGATGATCATACTGTAAGAACCCGGTTTTTGCTATAAAAGACTTTGAAATATTCTTGATGTTATTCCAGAGCAGCGCCTTCAGACGACGTGCGATTCCGAGCCCCGGTGTGGCTGAAATTAAATTTTAAGTGCGTTCACACTAGGCACGCCAAATAAATAGGATAACTCTTAAATGGTGATCCGGATCAGAAATCTGAGTGTACGGATGGGTCTGAAATGAGGTGTTTAGCCCAGGAACGACATAAATCATGTCGGCGCGGGACGTTTGGACCCCTCGCCCGTTAACGGAACGTTAAACGGATAATTAAAATAATTAATTAATTTATTTAATGGTTAAACTCGGGTATCTCTTAAACGGTTGCTCATATTGGAAAACCGAGGGCACCGTTGAGTCCGGAACGTGCCGTTTACCCTAGGAGGGGTGCAATTTTCGCGGGCGCAACCCTTCTATGGAAAATGGCCCCAGGGGCGTTTTCGTAATTTGGCGGTCTCGGGCGTTGAGTTTAATAACTTTTGAACGAGACCTCAGATTAAATTTTTGAGACCTTCGTTGTGCTCGGGAGGTGGTGTTTACCCTAGACGCGGTCTAACTTTAACCACGTCGGGGGTTTTGGATGCGGGTGTTTTCAAGGGTCGAGTTTTTAATTAAAAAGAGTTTAATTATTTAAACTCTCCTCTCCTCCCCCATCCTCATTCCTCCCCCCTGGCGAAACCCCCCTCACCCTCAAGATCCTCCTCAATCCCTCCTCCCTCCTCTTCAATCCGGAAGACCTCGACTACGACAAAGGCGGATCGACGACAAAGCGTCAGGCTACGCCCACGAGGTAGGGTTCTTGCTTCGTTTTTCAATTCATATATCCCTCTTCGAATTGATTTTTATGCGTCTAATTTCTTTTAAATTGTTGAGAGAATCCCATAATCTCATAGCACTTGTTATGGTCTTTCCAACACCTATTTCAGTTTGAAAATCTGAGTCTCGAGGCGTTCTCGGTTGTCCGCCGAAGGTCAGCGGTTTTTTGCTGTTTTTCCGGCGGTTTTTGGGTTCTCTGGCGAGCTGGGACGGTGGTCCGCTGAGGGTCCAGGCGGCAGTGGCCGGGGTCGAGGGCGTCGGGCGAGGCAGCGTCGGGGTGGAGCGGAGGCGTCGGGCGAGCTGTGGGGGGCGACAGTGAGCGGGGTCGTCGCCAGGGAGCGACGACGCGGAGGACTAGGGTCTTGGGACCCCGGTCGACAGACAAGACCCGAGTGACGCGGGTCCACTTGGAGACCGGACCGGTCGAGCCGGTCCGGGCGGTTCGGGGCGGTCCGTGCGGTGAACCGCGGACCGCCGGTCCAGTGTCTGGGTGGGCCGGCCGAATCTGCCCGGCCCACCTCGTTTCAGTCCGATAACATTTTAAACGCCCCTAAAATTCGAACTGGGTGTCGGATTCGCGTGTCGTCTGCGGCGACGCGATCCTTGGATCGAGACGAACATTTTGAGATGGTTTAGGGGGTTTTTAATTCCCAAAACGAGGGGCCTCGGAGGCACGACACACCTTTAAGTGAATTGACGTTTTTCCGGGGGTTCGTGTTTTGAGCGGCGCTGACACATCCGATGTCCGTTTTGAGCACTGTTAGTGGCATTGTGACCCTGACGTTGAGACGGAGATTACCAGTATGGTTTCGGGTGTCGAACCCGGAGTTGATACGTGGGCCCCACGGGCCGTCTTTTAAGCTGTGAGCAGCGTTTTGTAACTTTTCCATCGGACGTCCGTTTGGGGTGTGTGAGCAGTCGTTTCTGAGTGTTTTTCCGAGGGCATTGCAATGGAGCAATCCGCCCGCTTTAATTCTGCATGGTGGTGCGGGCCCCATGAGGGCCGTTTTGGGAGTTGGCGGTGATTTCCATCTTTATCACCGGGTGTCCGTTTCGGACAAATGGATAGTCAATCTTGTGTACTTTTCTGAGAGGATCACAACGGTGCGATCCGTTGGCAGCGCTTCGGGACCAGGATGCGGGTCCCACGCAGCACCGCTCATGTTCGGTATGTCAGAACGTATCTTTTCCTCCGGATATCCGTTCCACTCAAGTGAGCAGTCCTTTTGACGTGTCTTCCCGAGGGGATCGCAATGGTGCGATGCGCCCGACTATTTTCGGGGCCGAGGTTCGGGATCACGGGACGTCGTTCGGGCCTAAAGCGGTGTTGGTGACTTTTCTGTCGGATATCCGTTTGAGGCGAGTAAATAGTCCATCTCGCATGTTTTTCTGCAAGGATTACAACGGTACGATCCATTTGGAGTTGCGGAGCCTCATTCAAGATCTTGTTAAATGCGAAAGCATGTAAGGTGCTCCGGTGGTGGTTCGTCCTGCTGTGTTTGTAGCGGACCCTTGGCGTGTGACCGCATGCACTCCCGTGTGAGTGAAGTAATACTTGAAGAGATGTAGTTGGTCGTGCCTGGGCTGATGAGGTGGCAAGTTGGAGTTGTTACGTTTACGCCCTTCGCGTTGACGTTGGCTGCCACGTGCACGATAGCCTTTGGGCTGAAAACGTGGTATACTCTGGGAGTATACGGGAACGCTTGGAGGTACATGTGGTTGTTTGTACCTGAGCACGTTTGTGTGCTTGGTTGGAGTTGACTTGGGGCCACACGTCGTGTGGGCCCCATGTGTGTGATGTGTTCTACTTTGCGTACCCTTGACCTCTCACGACTTAGAGGGTCCCTCTATTCTCATTTGTTTGACCAGCCGGGTTGAGTTTCCCCCCTGGTTCTGTTCTCATTTGTTTGACCA
Source organism: Viscum album (assembly GCA_963277665.1). Taxonomy (NCBI): domain Eukaryota; kingdom Viridiplantae; phylum Streptophyta; class Magnoliopsida; order Santalales; family Viscaceae; genus Viscum; species Viscum album. The sequence continues at coordinate 1,786,905,889 of OY728165.1, read as the reverse complement.
GCCGGCTTGAGTTTTCCCCTGGTTCTGTTCTCGTTTATTTGACCAGCAGGATTGAGTGGTTTTCCCCTGGTTCTGTTCTCGATGGTTTGGCTGGCAGAGATGCTTTGGTTCCTTTGTTTCTTCAGCTGTGTGGGGTTTCAGTACCATGCCCCTTTCACCGGGCTGTGGCACCGTTTACGACTATGCGTGCTCGTACAACATGGGTGTTTTCCCACTTTTTGGGATGAGTTGTCTCGGTCCGCTTCGACAGTGACTCAGCGGATTGAAGCATGATCGCCCTAAGAGGCCCGAGGAGTTTCTCCCATCCCTTCGTGTTCCCTGGTAGAGTTATTGTGGATTCGGTGTGACCAACACATTACGTGGGCACTGATCCTCTACCTAGGAGGTTGTTTACAGTAGGGCTGGTCAGGAGGTTGTTTCCAGCAGGGCTGGCCAGGAGGTTGTTTCCAGCAGGGCTGGCCGGTGAGGTATCATCCAGCAGGGATGACCAGTGGGGTACCATCCAGCAGGGGTGGCCAGTTGTACCATCCAGCAGGGATGACCAGTGGGTTACCATCCAGCAGGGATAACCAGTACAACGGTGTTCATCGAGCAGTACCATCCAGCAGGGATGGCCAGAGCAGTTCTGGGTTTACCTCCAGCTGGGCTGGGAAGTGGTCCCCAATGTCGGGTTTACCTCCAACGGGGCTGGGAAGTGGTCCCTGATGCTGGGTTTACCTTCAGCTGGGCTGGGAAGTGGTCCCCGATGAAGGTTCTGAGCCTCCCTCCAGTGGAGTACCCTTTTACAGGACTGGGCATTGGGACTCGTCGATGACTTTAGCCAGGTCTCCCTCCAGTGGATTACCCTTTTACGGGACTGGGCAGTGTGGCACCTGTCGACCCTTTTGCCGGGTCTCCCTCCAGTGGGAACCCGTCGACTTCTAGGGATTACCCTCCAGTGGGGCTGGGCAGGGGGTCACCTGTCGACTATGAGGAGACCTCTCGACTGCGGGGCAGTGACGAGGTGTGGTTTGACGTTCCCCGAGAACTCTCAAGTACGAGGGGCACTTTCCCCACCGAGATGCGCCCTTGAGACGCGACCTAAAACCGTGTAGGCAAGTCAGTGCCGCCCAAAGTGAATAATGTCAAGGTGTGGTGATTTGAGCCCCTTGACTTGCAGTTTGAGGCAAACGTGTGGGATGCTGGGCATCGGTGGTGTTTACTTCTAGGACTGTTGACTACTCACTTTCTTGGGCTGAGCTACGGGATGGGGATCCCCTTACGATCTTGTTCAGGTTTGTTGACAGAGTATATATATATGTATATACCTTGTTCCAGTACCCACTTCTTGGGCTTGGTCACTCTCCCTTCAGGAGAGGTGAAGATGCACGGGGTATGTCATGTGATTTCCGTGTCTATATTCTCGTGGTTGGACGAGTCTACTCTCCTGCTATAGGTAGCGAAGACTCGACGAGAAGTTCATATTCTCACCATTTCCAGCTCCTTGTGTCTGGACGAGTCTACCTCCTTTATCTTGTTGGGTTAAGCTGAACTCTCTACTGTTACCCTATTGCACTCCTTGTTGTACTCCTTAATGCACTCTCAGTTGTACTCCTTTACTTTTCCCTGTTCGATCTACAACTCACCCTTCAGTACCTCCTTTGTTGCTCCCTCGAGCCTTTAAGGTATCCTATTGAGTTTTTTATACTCACCCCTGCTTGGGATTTGCCCACACTTGGTGTGCCCTTGCAGACGACAAACATGTTGGTCGTGACTTCAGCGGAGCTTAGGAGTTCGGGAGCTTGGACCGCGTGCGGTGGTCGTAGTCGGGTTCCAGGTGTAGGACTCTCCCAGGTGTTTGTTTTTGTTTACCTGTTGCCAGGTTGTTGCACTTTTCTGGTTGGACACGTGTTTTGCCCCTTTTCTTTTCAGTTTACCTTCAGCACTTGCTTTGTACTATTTAGAGGTTGATGCACTTTGTGGTTTATTTATAGCAGTTAGTACTTTACTTTTCCTTTTACTCTGCACTTTTGCATTGAGTGTGCTGCGTGTATGTGTACAGGTACTCAGGCAAAGACCTCCCTGAGTTGTTTAGCCTTCGGTGCTTGTCACCAGCCCCTGGCCTATGGAAGCGGGCTTGGGGTAGTTGCGACTCGAGCCCGGGTAGGGTCAGGTCGTGACACATACCACGAACCATGAAATTTCACCTCTTATTCCTTGTTCACCCTAAAGATGTCAGGTTTGATTATTATGTATAAAGGTTCATGGTGAAGATGATATTTACTTTTGAATATCTTTAAATGTTGTTTTGTTTTGTTCATTTACACTTTATTTTTATTTCTTATAAATTTTTTGAGATAAATTAAATGTTCATGACGAACAAACATAAATATATCTTATATATATTCACCCACTGAAGAGGATGAAATTGATGAAATTGCTTAATTGAATATCCATGCTATTGTCTCGAAGACACTATAAAACTCGAACAAATAATCTTATTCTATTCCATGAATTTAATGAGAATATTTATTGAAAAAAATTTATTTCATTCTCTGAATGCAAATATACATGATTTTATTTTAAATCAACTTTGAAATGAATTAGATGTTTTGTGAATGGTCATTGTGTTGTATTTGTTTATAACAAATAATAATAATATAACCACTAGAAGTTTTTTGATGAGAGTAAACATTTAAATAACATAATGAATTTTATTAATATTTATAAAATAATGTATCCCTGAAGGATGATATTAAAATAGTGTGCTTTAACATTATATTGAAGGACATCTTTATTTGTCAATTATTGTTCATGCGACAACAAAATTAAGGGGAAAAATTATTATTTATCATGTTCTTATGGATTATCAATATCAAATCATATAATACATTTATCCCCTAAAGTGTATACTATTATTCATATAGTTCATAAATGAAATGATTGAATTGCATAGTTTTAATAATACGATATATATTATGAAAAAGATTTTACCACCTGGTTAAAAAATGACCATCTTAATCTATAAAATTAGTATTTTATGCAAAGTGATCATTATTGATAAATAATGAATTATCATTCATGGATTAAAAAATTCAAGGAATGAATTCATTTCTCAGTGTGAATGTAATTACATTATCTCATTCCTGAAGATGATGGAATTATTCATGAAAAATTTGATATGATTTGTGCTACTCATACTTAGAATTTTATCATAAATATTAAAGAGTTTATGAAGTTTGATTAAATAATTTCTCCTTCATTTGGTAAGGTAAATGTTGTTATTCAATGAATTATAATTTTTTATGGCAATGAGGTGTATGTTGTGAACCCAGAAGATTCTTCCGCATTGGTTTTCACTACAATATTCACCGGCTTTAAAATACGTGGGGGGGGGGGGTCCGCTCCCATGTAGATGTATTGTAAAATAATATTCGGGCCAGAAGTTCCAAAAATACTTGGGATAGAAGTTCTAAAATATACAATAATCCTCTTGGTGATGGGTCTAACCCATCACTAATGGAAAAATTACCTATAACAATGGTTTGGAACTGTTGGTATAGGTCCCCAAACCGTTGGTATAGCCTATACCAATGGTTTGGGGAGCCGTTGGGTGATTTGGCATGAGGAAAGACCTATCCCAATGGTTTACCATTGGGATAGATCTTTCCCAACAGTTTGAGGAAACCGTTGGGATAGGTTAATATATAAAAAACTAGTTCCAGCGGAGGTTTGAACCCACAACCTCCACGTTACATATCAACAACTTTACCACTATCCTAGAGTATCCTTTGTGAATATATTTGGATATATATATATATATATTTATATTTATATGTAATTTATATATTGATTTATTTGACGATATTCGAAAAATGTACTCATAGAAAATAAGGGCATGTATCCCAACGGTTCTCAAAACCGTTGGGAAAGTCTTATCCCAACAATTTTGAGAACCGTTGGGAAAAGTGGCTTCAAAGTGGACTTTTCCCAACGGTTTGGCCAAACCGTTGGGAAATCCATACCCTTTCCCAACGGTTTGGCCAAACTGTTGGGAAAGTCATACCCTTTCCCAACGGTTTTGGCAAACCATTGGGAAAGGTGACCTCAAAGTGGGCTTTCCCAATGGTTTGGCCAAACCGTTGGGAAAGGAGACCTATACCAACAGTTTTTACAAATCGTTGGTATAGAAGCGTTGGGAAAGGTAGATTTCCAGTAGTGCATTATGATTGTATTATGAGCATATCAACCACCATAAGTGAAAATTATAATAGAAAATATGATTATGAATAATGGATGATCCTAAAGATATTATATACGCCGATATTGTAGAAAAATATTTAAAATTATTATTGTGATTAAATGCTTCAAAAGAACTCATATATGAGTTAGTATATGCTCATGTAAGTACATTTACTGGTAGAGAAAATTAATCAAAGACTCCAGAAGAGAGAAAATATTCTTATCTGGTAGTGCAAATTCTTAATGCTTTGTTATATATGAAGTCTCAATGAGATATATCAATGATATTCTTAAAAAAGAATATCATCTGGAGACATTAAATAAAAGAGGTACCTTGATATGTAACACGCATTCATAAAACATGATTATAAAGAATTTGTTATGTACAATCGAATCAATGATGGTAAACCAGAAGTTTACCAATCCCGTTAGTTTAAAATATATGACATGATGGTTTAGTCCATCTGAGATCAACTATAATGAAAGATATTGATTCAAGTATACATGGACATCAATTTGTTGATAACATAGTATACATCCATCAGGGGGAGAGTGAAGAATTTATTTAATGGATACATGTCTACAAAATTATAAATGAATTCATCATCATTAATTTATTATGAAAACCCCCTATATAATAATTTACCATAAGGTACCCATTTTTGAGGTAAATTATATATTTCATTAGCATCTATTTTGGAAATAAATTTCTCATGTATTTATGAAGAAAATATTTTGAAGTATATATGGGCGTGTCCACCTACTATATGATCCATTTAAATACTGTATAAAAGATGCATATACTAAATGGTCACATGTGTTATTAGCTACTGGTGAGTATACATTGCATGCTATGCATGTTGATTAAAATAAATATTAAGTATCATATTCCATATATAAAATGGTCCAAAAGAACCAATGGAAAGATGCTCATGTTGTAACAGTGGGTGCCCTAAACCCAACTTGAACATTAATTTTCGATTACCATATCATGTATATAGTTAGATATGCATGATGTGCCCTTACCATTATAGTGTAGACATTCATGCGTCCACTATTTAATGGTAATGTCCATAGATTAACTATCATATCAAAATGTTATAGCAAATCCCAGGCTATAATGAGAACCTCAAGATACTATGAAATTAATCTTAAACAAAGGTCTTATGGTCTAGATACATCATACTGACTGGACACAACTGATGTCTGACTATCAAGTGTTAGGGTCTCATAAGCATTGAGACTTATTTTCATGAAGTTCTCACTTGGTGATCTCTAGTAGTGAGATTATGGGAACAAAACTGCCAATAGAAACACCACATGATTCAGGTTTCATTGGTTGTTCCTGTCTACAAACATGTGTATTGACCTCCTATCTTGAGATCATTATCAATGCATGTCATTTGATCGCATATTTTGATGCATGGAAAAAACCGTGATAATGAAATCATGGCGAGGTAACTTATGTTGGGTGTGTTATTGGTGGTATGACATTGGTTGGAAGGTCAAGAAAGGATTTACCACTTCCGGGTTGGGAAAGTAATATATCTCGAGCCCAGTTGATCAGGATGGTAGTACCTTCATAAGTCCTTGGTCAGGACAGTCGAGGGTAAATTTGTCTAGTTAGATCAACAAATAATAAATCAAGAAAGGGTGACGATACAAGTGTGTGTCATGCTTTATGAGATATTTAAAGACAAAGAGATTATAGTACATAATATGTGTTCATAGGTTGATTATTGTTGTTATGACTATTCTTTATCTCTTTAGGGGTCTTGATGAGTTGTTAGACTCTGCTCTTAGTCTGTGGATATTATTCACTATTATCTAGATAAGGGCCTAGAGGGTCACACACAATAGCATATTCAAGAATCTTCCCTATTCTGTTGAATAGGTACATTGGGCATGGTGGGCCCCACCATAGGGTCCTAGAGTTGTCCAATTCATCGATCACTGAAGAATAAATAAATTCATTGTTATTTAAGTAAATAATAAATGGGTAGAATTTATTTATTTAAAGTATTTACATGTATAAGTAAATATGAAGAAATAATATTACCTGAACGAATATTATTTTAATATTTCAGGTTCATTTAATATTAAGCGGGAATTACGAGTTGAGTTAAATGACTCAGTTTTATCACGTAATATATTTAATATATATTACAGGTATGTGATAAAATATAAATAATATTTATGATGCAGTTTAATACGTCATAATTATTTATTTATTTCTAATATAGCAGACGTTAATATATAGGGGGGATGAGGAACCCATTCTGAGTATTTTGAGCATCCACTACAAATAGCACAAGAGAGGCTTATTCCATGGACTATTCATGCAATCGGAAATGAGAGCCTCTCTCTCCTTTCTCTTCCTAAAGAGAGAAGCTCTCTCTCTGAGCGTTTGATCCAAGAATGCCTTCATCAGATCGAAGGCACGAGATTGAGGTGATCATCGTGATGCCGAAGGATTTGTTGAAGCTCCGCGCTAGCACCTGAAATTCGATGAATGAAGAGTGTATAGATTCTTGGAGTGTGTGTGTACGATCTAGAGGGGTTCTTCTTTAGATCATTCGAGCAATGGTCGCTGACGACGAGCTACTATCATGCGCACTCCGATTCGAAATGAGGTATACATTTTGATTTACTTTTGTGCTCTCTTAATTTAGACAATATTCTCATATCGTACTTAAGCTCGGATCATTAGAGACGAGAAGTTCTATCATCCTGATGGTGAAAATTTTTAAATCCTTGGCCCACCGGCTTCCACTATTTCTATGGTACCTTCAATTGGTATTAGAGGGACCACATAAATTATTTGAGCCAAAAAAAAATAAGTTGCATTAAAATTAAGTATAGGGTATCAAATCAGTCCCAACGGATCTGACCGTACTTCAATCCGATCTTAGATAACTGAGTTATAGTCATCCAATTTTTTTTATAGATTGTTTGTAGTTTAATTTTGGGTATGAAAATTTGAAAAATATATTTGTTATTGTTAACTGAAGGTTGTGGGTAGAGACATTTTCTTAAAAACTGAGTATTCCGACCTAGTTTTTCAGTGGTCGAAACAATCTTTTATGACCAATGAATTTTCCACCGTTTTCAATTATAATATAATAATAATAACAAGTATTATTATTATATTATAATAAAATTAATTATTATTATATTATAATAAACTTTATTATATGAAGTGATTATCATACCTTTGATTAAAATTGATATGAGTCCAGATAAGTTAACTAGCAGACTAAAACACAAGAAACAAATTTATGAATGATTTTTGTCAAAAGCTGTAAAGAAAATCTTTTAAATTAATTAATCATAAAGGTTGGATTCTAGAAGAATCCAACTGAGATATCCAACCTTGGTCGTGCTTTCCTCCTCTCATTGAGCGGCTGCCTGCGCACCATCTACCCTCCTCCTCAGTCGGCTGATCCCCTCCACTCGTCGACACCACCAGCCCCCCGCAGGCTTCCGACCAACCGTCTCCACCCAACTTAGCCTCCCCGACTAGCTCCACTCCAACCAGTGAGGGACAACCATGAAAATATCATCCTCCTGGTTTCCAGCCGAAGCCTGCTCCCCAACTGTGTGCCTACCGTTGCGGCTCCCTAAACACCACCCGTTCCCACCTGACTAGATCCAATGGACCAACCCGACATCGATCCCTTAGATGCCTTTCCTGACTGCCCTAGTGTCGACCACTGTGTACACCTCCATTCGACGACCCAAATTTGGCTAGCCACCGCAGGACCGCCGACTGCCACCTCAAATGATGTCACATCCCCTTCTCTGTGAGAACCACTATGAAACCACCACCTGAGCCAGACAACACCATTGCGTGGGGATCCCCTTACTGCACTGATGAGATGCGCCTTCATCACCGGTTCGCTGCCCCATCGCAAACTCCTCCCATCTCCTAGCTCTGGTCAACATATGTTCCACCTGTTGGAAGTCGGTCTCCATAACCCCGACGCTTTGGCACACTGTCAAGTCGCTCTCCTGGTCTAAGCCTCGTGGTTGAGACCGCCCTCACTGATGCTCTCGCAGCCAGATCCAATGCCTGACCATCCTCTCAGCAGCGAGGTAACCCCTGCCAATGGTTCCATGGGTCCGGTTGGACCGGATCCACTCTGTAGTGGGTCAAGGAGAGTTAGCCCAACCTGGAATGGGTCTAAGTGGACCTGTCAGGTCCAGAATAGCCTTTTATGGGCTTTGCACGGTCTGTAACGAGTTTGTGCGGGTTCTGCATGACCCACAATGGGCTAGGGCGGGGTTTCGGGGCTGAGATAGTTATTTAATTAATCTAAATTAATTAATTTAATTTCATCATTAAATTAATTTAATTAAAGTTAATTTTGTTTTAAGATATAATTTTAAAACCCGGATAAAATTAATTTAATTTAGGCATTAAATTGAATTAATGTAAAGACCTGACCCCAGTTGCCTGAAGTCGGTGCCTTATTACATTACATTGGTATGATTACAAGAAATTTTTATCCCAAAGGAACGAATAATTTAATAGATTTAGATATAAAAATACATACATAAGTTCTACATTACAACTTGAAATGAAAACAATAAATAAGTTCCATTGGGAACATCCACCACTCCGAGTTTATCCCTACAATTCCATCCTAATATACCTCTTCATGTCCTAGAAAAAATGAAACATAAGAAGGGATGAGATCAGATTCTCAGTAAGGGTAAACATTACAATGGAAGATAACATAAACATTAGGCATGGTTAATAATTGAAAACACATGCCTTTAAAAATAAACTTGAACATAATATGATAGGAATATGATCTGAGTAAATATTTTCATAATAAAACATAATCATGAGTATTTTACTAGTCGAATAACCTCATGAAACTATGAATTTATAGCTTCATAATGAGGGAAATGCATATTCCGGACATTATGAAACATACCGTCAAGGCCTCATCCAAGACATCTAAAAATGATTAAGGCCTTGGCCAAAACCATATCTAAAAATGGGCAAGGCCTCGACCAAGTCCATATCTATTTGTCTCATGAGACCTACCGATGAATCGAGGGGCTATAAAGGACCCCACCCGACACTTACTAAGTCCAATTCATTCCTCATATGAATGGAGATAAACATAAACAACATATACATTCATATTGAAACTAATATATGAAATGTAAATAACTTTCCCCAAACATTAAGCATAAACACTAACCATTTAGAGTAAATTGGTGAATTGTTTTAAGATAGCACAACCACAGTCAAACTAATCATAAACCATTAAATTAAATATGGTAGATGATATCATAAAATATTAATCCTAATAATACAGAAGGATCAACAAGAGTGTTGAAATAGATGAAGATACTCTTATAAAACCATCGAGTAATTCTTGGGATAAATACCCTTTTACTTTGAAAAGAAGAGTTCTTTTAGAAAAATATTTATATAAAACTAGAAGTGAAGTAAGATAGTATTTTAATAATAAAATGATTTATTTTATAAATATAATTTTTTATAAAAATAGATTATAGAGTGCCCTTAAAAACAGGTAAGGATTTGAGAAATTCCCTCGAATCGGGCTTGTATTTCAGGATTTTTTTTGAAAGATCCTTTTAAAACATATAACTCCCCATAAATGAAAGTAGGATTCCAGTTGGTACATATATATTGAACATTATAAAAGAATATATTAGGAGTAAATATGAATAAATAATAATTTAATTTAGGTAAGTAAAGAATAAGAGTAACCCGAATGAAAATGGAGGTTTGGGTAGAAAACCCTTACCTTAAGTCCGAAGGTGTTCCTCACTTGATCTTAACAACCTGAATAATCAAATTTAGGTTCATAAATTAATGATTACAAAACCTCTTCTACATGTAGTTCATTTATTATAACATTATTAGGTTTATTCATGGCCTTTTTATGGGTTAAGAGATTCAATTTCATTGTTTGAGAGTGTTTTCTTCCTTGGTCTTCACGATTGATTTACTTATATTCATGCATGGATAAACATGTAGAATGAGAATGGTTGTCTATAATAGAAGTTGTATGTTATTAGTGAAAAAACATAAGATTACATGGTTATAATTTTTTTTGGTTATTGGGAGTGAAGATGAATCATTATATAAAACTTTAATGACAATTGCTTGGGCTAATTGGTGGTTTTTGATCACAATGAACTAATTTTGATTTATAAATTAATATTATGTATAAAAAAGGATTCTAAAACCTTAAATAAGCTATAATACATATATTATAGTCAGGTTCAATCATCAAAATAGTTTTATGAACAAAATTGAATATGGTAATAGAAATTGAAAACTCATCGTCCTTAAATGTGATAAATTAACACATCTCGGATGATGTTTTCATTTCTAGTATAAAAGGAGGGGAAAAGAGAGATGATGAAGAATTATTACTTTATCATAAAAAAAATTCAGTACATGTAAGGTACTGGATTCATCACAACATTTTTATTAAAGGAGGTGAGGAAATAAAAAGAAAAGAAAGGAACTTAAAATAAAAGAAATGAAAAGAGGAATTTACCTCTTGAAGCGATCTTCCTTGAGAGCCTCTTTAGGGAAGATATTTTGATCTTTTTATGAGACCAAGGGCTGTTGGAAGTGGGGGTGGAGTTTGGAAGGATATTTTGGTAGAATTTGGACAAGACATAAGGCTTGATAGGAGTGAAGAGAAGTGGGAGTGGGGGGGGGGGGGGGGTTATAGTGGAGGAGATAAGTGATCTTCAATTATCTTATTCATTATTTTATTATTTCCCTCAAGACAAGCAATAATATTGATTCTTGTGACAAATAATAGTAATATGTGCATTTTATTTCTAAAAAATGGTCATTTACATCAACTATGACTCAAGCATGATGCAAAAATTCACTTATTTAGCATATTTTGTAAATTATCAAATTTCACTATTCACTAAAACTTCAAGTATTTCAAAAAAATCCCAAAAATTCATCCAAACCATTTTTCAATGTGTAGAATTCAAATAATAACTCCATTTTATCAAAATAATTTTCTAAATAAGATAAATTTAATTTTAAAATAAAATCATTATTTATTTGAAAAATATAGATTTAAATTTAAAACTGATTTTATAATACTTTTAAAAATTAACTAAGGTCTTATTAAATTATCCTAAAATTATAGGATAAAAAATATTTATTTAAGAATACAATTTATGAAGATGAATTTTATTTTAAATCAATTTATTAATTTAAAATTGTAATTAAATATTTATTACTCACAAAAATACCAACACTTAATTATTAATTTCTAAAATACTCTATTTCATTTATAAGGTGTCTAAATTTTATTTATACCTTAATGGGTGTGGTTACTATTAATAAGGGTCATATTACTATTCATTAGGGTATGTTACTGTTTATAATGGTCAAGTTACTATTCACCAAAAATGCAAGTTGATCTTATCATACTCTAAATATCTTACTGAACACAACTGTGTATGTCAGTTTTTCAAAATTCAAATCACAGAGGTGAAAAAATTATGTTTACTGGATAGGTTATAACATATTCGTGTTTATAGAGACTGATTGTTTCATGCATTCAATATTAAATTTATTTTCAAAATCTTGGGGTGTTACATTATCCCCTCCCTAGAAAAATTTCATCCTCGAAATTACCAGAATGTTACCTCACAAAAAGATTTGGGCAGTTCTTCATCATAAGCTCCTCAGGATCCCATGTTTCCTCTTCGATTTTATGATTTTTCCAAAGTATCTTTACTAGTTGAGTCGTCCGATTCCTCAACACTTTTTCTTTAGTGTCCAAAATCCGGATAGGCTCTTCACAGTAAGATAGTCCAAGTTCCAATTATATACTTTCATAAGTGAGGACATGTGTTGAGTTTGGTATGTACTTTCTCAGTAACAAGACATGGAACACACTGTGTACTTTAGAGAGGCTAGGTGGCATAAACAAACGATATGCAATAACTCCAATTCTCTCCAAAATCTCAAAAGGGCCTATGTACCTAGGGCTCAACTTCCCTTTCTTCCCAAATCTTATAACACACTTCCATAGAGATACTTTTAAGAAAACATGATCTCCCACTTGAAACTCCAAATCATTCCTTCGATTATCAGCATAGATTTTTTGTCTTCTTTGAGCTGCTTTGATATGGACTTGAATAATATTTACCTTCTCTGTTGTTTCCTCCAAAAGCTCTTGTAACACAAGCTTCCTTTCTCCAACTTCATCCCAACAAGTTGGTGTGCGACATATCTTTCCGTACAACACTTCATATGGTTCCATTTGAATGCTTGAATGGAAACTATTATTGTAGGAAAACTCCACTAAAGGTTAATATTGATCCCACATACCTTAAAAGTCAATTGAACATGATCTCAACATGTCCTATAAGGTTTGGATCATCCTTTCTAATTGACTGTTAGTTTGTGGGTGATAAACAATACTCAATCAAAGCTCAGTATCCAAAGATTTCTAAATACTTTTCCAGAATTTTGATGTAAATCATGGATCATGATCAGAAAAAATTGAGAGAGGTTCTCCATAAAGCCTCACAACTTCATTTATATAGAGTTATGTTAGGCGGTCCAGTGGAAAATCCTCCCTTATAGTGAGGAAATGTGCAGATTTCGTAAGTCGATCAACAATTACCCATATTTCATCATTCCTTCTTAGAGTTTTGGGTAATCCGGTGACAAAATCCATGGTTATGTCATTTTATTTCCATGTAGGAATATGTATAGGTTGCATGACTCCTCTAGGATGTTGTCGTTCTGCCTTCACTTGTTTACATACTAAACATCTTGATACCTAATCAGCAATTTCCCTCTTCATGTTATCCCACCAGAAATGTTCTTTCAAATCTCTATACATTTTAGTGCTACCAGGGTGTATAGAAAAATTTGAGCTATGTGCATCATCTAATAACTCCCTTTTCAGCTCAGATATAGAGGGAACACATAGCCTCTTCCCAAATTTCAGAATTCTATCTTTACACATAAATTCATCCATTTTCTCATTTTCACAACATTAATTTTCTTTTGAAGATTCTCATCATCAGCCTATGAATCTTTAATTCTTTCCAATAAAGATGGTTGGGAAACCATTTGAAAAAGTAGTTATGTTTCGCCTTCTTTGATAATTTTCATATCCATCCTCACTAAATCCATGTACAAAGGATCCTTGTCAATCCTCATTTTGTTGAGAACTCCATGATCCTTTATGATCAATGCATTAGCTACCTTATTTGTCTTTTCTAGGTGGTAGTGTATGGAACAATCATAATCCTTGAGTAGTTCGATCCATCACCTTTACCTCATGTTGAGTTCTTTCTATGAGAATATATATTTTAGACTTTTTTGATCCGTATATATCTCACATTTTTCACCATAGACATAATGTCTCCATATATTTAGAGTAAATATTACGGTTTCTAACTCAATATCATGAGTAAGATAGTTTTGTTCATGGATTTTTAACTACCTTGATGCATAGGTAATAACTCTATCATTCTGCATAAGGACACAACCAAATCCTTTCTTTGATGCATCATTATAGATCACAAAACCATCATTCCCTAATCGTAGAGTTAGGATCAGAGCATTCACTAATCTCCTCTTCAATTCCTCAAAACATTCCTCACATTATTTTTTCTATATGAAATTAACCCCTTTATGTGTAAGCTTGGTCATTAGGTTGGATAAACAGGAAAAGTTCTGAATGAAATGCCGATAATAACCTTCTAAACCAATAAAACTACGTACCTCAGTTATGTTAGTTAGAGTAGGACATTCCTGCACAACCTTTGTCTTTGTAGGATCAATGGATATTCCATCCTTAGAGATAATGTGGCCAAGAAAGGAAACTGATTGAAGCCAAAATTCACACTTTCTAAACTTCCCATATAATTAATTTTTTTAAGAGTCTTCAGAATAGTGCGCAAGTTATTTTCATGATCTTCATATCTTTTGGAGTATACTAAGATATCATTAATAAATACCACCACAAAGTCATTAAGATATTCTTTGAAAACTCTATTCATTAGATCCATGAAAACAGAAGGTGCATTAGTCAGTCCAAAAGGCATTATTGTAAACTCATAATGCCCATACCTAATTCAAAATGTTGTCTTTGGAATATCTTCCTTCCCCACATGCAACTGATGATATCACGATCAAAGATCAATCTTCGAAAAATATTGGGCTCCATGAAGTTGATCAAATAAATCATCAATGCGAGGTAAGGGATACTTGTTCTTTATTATTATAGCATTGATCTCTCTATAGTCAATTCACAACCTCATAGATCCATATTTCTTCTTAATGAAAAGAACATGGGCTCCCCATGGAGAAACACTAGGGTGAATAAATCTTTTATCACTCAATTACTCTAGTTGTTTCTTCAGTTTCACTAATTCCATAGTGGACATTCTATATAGTTTCTTTAATATGGGCCTTGAATATGGAATTAAGTCAATGGAAAAATCAATTTTCTACTCTGGATGATGTCCAGGTAAATCCTATGGAAATAAATAAAAATATTATTTCACAATAGGTATTTACTCTATTTGAACATTCCTTTCCTCACCCATAGTTATTGAATTCCATTCCTCCCTAATAATTGAATTTATTAGAGCTACTGGGGGTGAATCTTGATGAGAATCAGATGGCGATGCTTCTGCTCTAAAGATAAGGAATTCCAAATCATCCTAAAAAATTGTAACCTCCATCTTATTGCAATAAATTTTCACATCATAGTTCGAAAGATAATCCCTAACGAGGATTATATCAAAGTCAATCATGGGTATGGAAATAAAATCAGTAGATAAAGCACGTTTATATTCCATAATGGGGACTGACTGACACAAATTTGTTGAAATGATACTTCCCTTAGGAGTTTTGACTAAAAACTCCCTTATTAAATAGAATTGGAAATATCTAATTTTCTTGGAAAACTGGGAAGATATGAAAGAATGCGATGATCCAGAATCAAATAAAGTATTGACTAATTTTGAGGAAATGATTAAAGTACCTACCACCACATCATTAAGAACTTCAATATTAGCAGTTGTAATCACATAAGCTTGTCCCTGCTCCCTTGGCCTTTTCTATGGCATGTTTCCTTGACGCTTTGGAAAATCATTATATTAGTGTCCCATCTACCTATAATTATAGCATTGGAAATTAATAGCTTCTTTCTTCCCCTTACAAACACTAGTATGATGGCCTTTTTTCCACACTTATAGAACACCCATTTTACTTTTAAGCAGGCACTAGAGTGTTTCCTTCCACAACTATCATAGGGTGGAAAGTCAACTCTTCCCTTCTTCACCATTTCCTTATTTCCTTTTATAGATTTTCAGCAACCCTCTTCTTATCTTTCTTTCCTTTAAATTCATAAGACTTTGAGAACTCCTTTTCTATCTTGACAACACATGAGACTATATCTTCGTAAGATGAGAAATTTTGGCAAACCAGCGCCCATCATAGGAATGGATTTAGGACATCAAAGAATCGATCAATATTACTCCTTGGATTACATATATAGTCCACATAATTCCTTTCTAACCTTGTGAAGTTAGCTTCATACTTTAGAACATTCTCATCTTTCTTTTGCCTTAAATTCAGAAACTACCTTTCCATATATGCTCGTTGTTCATGAGGAAAGTATTTCTCTAAGAAAACTTCTTTAAATTCAATCCATTCTATGTTTTCTATCTCTTCCTCCTCCTTTTTGTTTTGAATAAGTGACCACCATTGACCAGTATCTCCTGAAAGATGATAAAATGCCATGAGAACCTTCTACCTTTCATTACTTCCCAAGGTGAGAAATAACTTGTCTAAGGAACTTATCCACTAATATGCTACAAATGGGTTTGTAGTCCCATTAAATAATGGAGGATATTGTCGTATAAAGTGATATAACATAGGTTATCCATGTTGTGGATCTAGATGCTCCATATGGGTAAGGTTATTATTCATAACCGGAGTAAGTTGTCCCAGTATAGTTATAAGTTTCTCCACACCAATCAAAGCTCTAGAGCCAACATCATTATCTTGTATGGGAGGGAAATCCCTACATGGGATACACGTGTTCATGAAGTTTCCATTCCTTCCACTAGCCACCATTTCTAAATAATGGCATACACTAGATTAGGTTATGAATCATAATGTATAATCTCAACTTAGCAAAATACTTGATATAAATTGAAATCCTATGCATGACTAATCCCATAATCATAAAAATGGTTTCTTTGAGGAAAAATTTACAATTAAATCCTTCATAGTGGCTTGTAAAGAAAATTTGAATTATCCTAAGCATATCCCCTTGGAGTGACAAACTAGGTGCATAGTAAGGCACGTTGTCCTGTACTAGGATACCCTAGGTCAAGCCTGAAACTCCTTGTTTGAGTTTTCACTCTTAGGTACATCTGTGCTAGAACCACGTCCACTTGTACTATCCAGACAAAGATGTTTTTTCTAGAAAGATCCACACAATCTATTCCTTACAAAAAATACAAGGATTTTATTGAATGTTTATCCTCAAAGACTATCTTAGGGATTTGTTCCCTGATCTAAGTTTTCTAAATATATTTTCCAAGTTTTCTACTAAACTTGCTTTGATACCAACTATAAAGGCCTGACCCCAATTTCCTGGAGTCGATGCCTTATTACATTACATTGAAATGATTACAAGAAAGTCATATCCTGAAGGAATGAATAGTTTAGTAGATTTGTAAATACATATACATACATAAGTTTAACATTACAACTTGAAGTGAAAAACAAAAAATAAGTTCCATTGGAAACATTCACCACTCTAAGTTTATCCCTGCAATTCAATCATAATATAACTCTTCATGTACTGGAAAAAATGAAACATAAAAGGGGTGAGATTAGATTCTTAGTAAGGGTAAACATTACAATGGAAGATAACATAAACATCAGTTATGACGAATAATTGAAAACACATGCCTTTAAAAATAAACTTGAACATAATATGCCAGAAATATGAGCCGAGTAAATATTTCCATAATAAAACATAACCATGGCTATTCTACTAGTCGAATAACCTCATGAACTATGAATTTATAGCTTCATAATGAGGGAAATTAATATTCCATACATTATGAAACATACCATCAAGGCCTCGTCCAAGACATCTAAAAATGATTAAGGCCTCAGCCAAAACCATATCTAAAAATGGGCAAGGCCTCAACCAAGTCCATATCTATTTGTCTCATGAGACCTATCAATGCATCGAGGGGCTATAAAGGGCCCCACAAAACACTTACTAAGTACAATTCATTTCTCATATGAATGGGGATAAACATAAACAACATATACATTCATATTGAAACTAATATATGAAATGTAAAAACTTTCCCTGAACACTAAGCATAAACACTAACCATTTAGAGTAAATTGGTGAATGGTTTTAAGATAGAACAACCACAATAAAAATAATCAAAAACCATTCAATTAAATATGTTAGATGATATCATAAAATATTAATCCCAATAATACATAAGGGTCGATAAGAGTGTTGAAATAGATGAAGACACTCTTATAAAACCATCGAGTAATTCTTGGGATAAATACTCTTTTACTTTGAAAAGAAGAGTTCTTTTGGAAAAATATTTGTATAAAACCAGAAGTGAAGTAAGATAGTATTTTCATAATAAAATTAGTTATTTTATAAAGATAATGTTTTCCAAAAATAGATTATATAGTGCCCTTGAAAATAGGTAAGAATTTGAGAAATTCCCTTGAATCGAGCTTGTATTTCAGGATTTTTTTTGAAAGATCCTTTTAAAACATATAACTCCCCATAAATGAAAGTAGGATTATGGTTAGTAAATATATATTGAACATTATCACATAATATATTAGTATTATATATTAATAAATAAGAATTTAATTTAGGTAAGTAGAGAATAAGAGTAACTTGAATGAAAATAGAGGTTCGGGTAGAAAACCCTTACTTTAAGTCTGAAAGTGTTCCTCACTTGATCTTAAAGACCTGAATAATCAAATTTAGGTTCATAAATTAATGATTAAGTAACCTATTTTACATTTAATTTATTTATTATAACCTTATTAGGTACATTCGTGGCCTTCTTATGGGTTAAGATATTCAATTTCATTGTTTGAGATCATTTTCTTCCTTGGTCTTCATGATCGGTTTACTTATATTCATGTATGGATAAACATATAGAATGAGAATGGTTGTATAGAATAGAAGTTATATTTTATTAGTGAAAAAACAAAAGATTAAATGGTTATAAAATTTGTTTGTTTATTGGGAGTGAATATGAATAATTATATAAAACTTTAATGACAATTGTTTGGGTTAATTGGTGGTTTTTGATCACAATGAACTCATTTTGATTTATAAATTAATATCATGTGTAGAAAAGGATTACAGAAACTTAAATAAGTTATAATACATATATTATAGTCTGTTTCAACCATAAAAATGGATTCATGACTATAATTTAAGATGGTAATAGAAATTGAAAACTCGTCGTCCTTGAATGTGATAAACTAACACATCTCAAATGATGTTTTCATTTCTAGTATAAAAGGAGGGGAAAAGAGTGGTGATGAAGAATTATTATTTTATCATAACAAAATTCCAGTACATGTAAGGTACTGGATTCATCACAACATTTGGATGAAAGGAGTTGAGTAAAGAAAAATAAAAGAAAGGAACTTAAAATAAAAGAAATGAAAAGAGGAATTTACCTCTTGAAGTAATCTTCCTTGAGAGCCTCTTTAGGGGAGATATTTTGGTCTTTTTATGAGACCAAGGGATTCTGGATACTGGGGGAAGGATCTTGGGAGGATATTTGGGCTGAATTTAGACAAGGCACAAGGATTTAGAGGAGTGAAGAGAAGAGGGAGTGGGGGGGGGGGGGTTATAGTGGAGGAGATGAGTGATCTTTGATTATCTTATTCATTATTTTATTATTTCCCTCAAGATAAGAAATAGTATTAATTCTTGTGACCAATAATAGTAATATGTGCATGTTATTTCGAATAAATGGTCATTTACATCATCCATGACTCAAGCATGGTGCTGAAATTCACTTATTTAGCATATTTTGTAAATTATCAAATTTCACTATTCACAAAAATTCAAGTATTTTAGAAAAATACCAAAAATTCACCCTAACCATTTTTAAACACATAGAATTAAAATATGAAATCCATTTTATCAAAATAATATTATAAATAATATAAATTTTATTTTTAAATAAAATTATTATTTACTTGAAAAATATAGATTTAAATTTAAAACTGATTTTATAATACTTTCAAAAATTAACTAAGGACTTATTAAATTATCCTAAAATTATAGTAAAACAAAATATTTATTTAAGAATACAATTTATGAAAATTAATTTTCTTTTAAATCAATTTATTAATTTAAAATTGTAATTAAATATTTATTACTCACAAAAATACCAACACTTAATTATTAATTTCTAAAATACTCTATTTAATTTATAAGGTGTCTAAATTTTATTTATACCTTCATGGGTATGATTACTATTCATAAGGGTCAAGTTAATATTCACTAAAAATGTAAGTTAATCTTATCATACTCTAAATATTTTACTGAACACAATCGTGTATGTTAGTTTTTCAAAATTCAAATCACAGAGGTAGAAAAATTATGTTTACTGGATAGGTTATAACAAAGTGATGTTTGTAGAGACTCAATGTTTCATGCATTTAATATTAAATTTATTTTAAAAATCTTGGGGTGTTACAATTAATTAATTAATTTAATTTTTGGTATTGAAATTAAATTAATTCGGGGAGAAAATATAATTAAATTATTTGAATTTAATCAATTCATTTAATTTAATTAAATAATCCCATGCTTTAATTTATTATAATTTAATTTTTATCGCCCATTTATTTTATCAGTCAACTGGTCTTGAGTAATTTACCGACATGTGTGTGTCTAAATTATTTTAATTAATTATTTATGTGTGATGATTGTAATTAATTATGATGATCATCATTTATTTTTCGGTCAAAATGTATAAGGGTCGTACATCCATTTTATCAGTCTGCATATTGCGCCCCTAGTTCCCCTCAACTGTGCATGAGTATAAATGTACATTTTATGAATATGATGTATGATGTGTACCCTTCCAAGATGAGGTAAAATCCAAACGAGTAGTGGACACAGTGGATTGGGACAAGCTACATCATGAGTCAAGAAATGACTCAGGTATGATACCCCTAGGTCATAGTTGGTCTATTTAGTTTAAATGGATCAAGTAGTTTTAGATGCTCAAGAACAGTCAATTAGTTTATTTTTTTATGCATTTGTTTATTATTTTATGCATGTTTATGACAGTGGGAAAACACATAAAATAATAAACAGTAAAATGAATAAATAAATGATGAATGTTTTTTCTATTAATGTTCAATTGTGAGTGCGACAACATAGTATGTAAAAAAATAATAGAAATAGATTACATTCATCAAGATAAATATAAAAACACTCAAAGAAACACTACTGAAAATCTAGCCTATCCCAATGGTTTCAGTAACCATTGGTATGTGAGTCGTTGCGATAGCCCTATACCAATTGTTTATAATGAATTGTTGGTATAGGGTGGTTGGACCGTTGGGATAGAAATATCCCAATGGTTTAAAACCATTGGAAAAGAGTTATCCAAATGGTTCAAACTATTGGGATAGATCTATCCCAATAGTTCATAGTGAACCATTGGTATAGGGTGGTGGAATTTTATTTTACCAATGGTTCTTAAGAAACCGTTGGAATAGATATATACCAATGGTTATAGAACCATTGGTATAGACCCCCACCTCTCCAGCCCGCAGTATCCCACTGCCCACTCCACTGCACCTATACAAAGAACCTACAATCAAAAACAACAGTGGGCACTACAATGGGCATACTCTAGTGGGAATTGAACACTCCAGTGGGAACACTCAATAGAACAGAACACGTGCACCTGCACAGAGAACCTGGAATTCCCACTCCAGTGGGCATACTCACCATAACAAAACTCCTTCACCACACAAAGAACCCGTAATCAAAAAAAAAACAAAAAGAACAGAAAGAAAAACCTGCAATTCCCACTCCAGTGGGCATACTCAATAGAATAGAACACCTACAAAACTTTCAATGCCCACTCTAGTGGCAAGAAAACTTCCCACTGCATCTGTAATCAAAACAGAACACCTTTAAATGAAAATAGAACATCCTAAACCTACAATGAAAATAATAGAACATCCTCAAAACAAAATACCTATAATGAAACCAATAGATCATCCTCAAATAGCAAAAAACCAATACAAAAATAATGATAACAGAGGAAATAAATTGACACATTTAACAAATGATAACAAACATATAAAACATCACATATATTCATTCACACCAAATCATCAAACAAAAAATGTCATAAATATTAGTAAAAAATGTAATAGATCAATATGTCCCTCATCACCATCACTATCCTCACCATTATCCTCATCCTCGGTCTTGCCCTCTTCCTCACCATCATCCCCACCCTCTTCCTCACTATCATCCTCAACTTCTTCTTCATGGTCATCCATGCCCTCTTCCTCGCGGTCATCCTCACCATCGCCAAGAACATCACCATCCTGACCACCACTAGGACTACTTCCTGATGCACTATAAAACATACACATCCTCAATATATATGTAGCACAAGCCCCGATAGTCTCTGGTGGAAGTGATGGGCATAATACTTCCATCAATTTCAAAAATTCAGCGTTTTTCCATTTGAGCCCGTTCTTCCACTTGTATAACCCTTTTTTGGCCTTTTCTGCCTTAGCCTCAGCTTGTGCTACCCATTCCAAATTGGTGTTACTATAACCTAAACCTGAACTGAGCCAATACCTCATTGGGACAGTACTCTTCCCTGGTTGGTAGTGTACTCTATCATGGTGTTCATCTCCCAAAAATTGATGTAGGTGATTTTTTGGTCAAAAGTTATCGGGTTTCTTAGCATAAAGGACCTCCAAAGTAGACTATTACAAATATAAATATACTATTAAGTTAAAAAATAGATATTAAAAATTGAAATAAACAATGTAAAACTTACAATTTGCTACTTTGTTTGTTCGCTTACTGCGCTCCAATCTTTTTTCTTTCTACTCAAGAAAAACAATTTTGATCAAGGAACACGTCCTTTAATATTTTAAACCACCCTATACAATGAAAATATTATGCTAATTTTAATCATATAAAACAAATAAACAAAATATATTCAATATCCAATTCTAATAACAATAATAAAAAATGATTTAATAGTGAAAACATAATCACTAGATCATGGTAGTATCAATATGGGATAATCATCAAATATGAAAATGTGATTATTTGCACATGATTCAACTAAAACTGAATTAGATTAGTATAAAAAATGTTATTTCTTCATTTATAAAATTGAATAATTGCATAACCATTTTCAAAGGTTCAATAAATGCAAAACCCAACCATAAGAAAACAATTTCTCACCATAATAAAAATAATAGAATGAAAAGAAATTACATATTCAAATATATAGAATTTCTTAATGTTCTTAACAAAAGTGACATAATTCATTTTTGATTCATTAAAATCAAATAGAAGAAAAATAATTTAGGCCCAACAATTATAATTAAACCAGATATGATTCTTATTATAGATATCATCAAAATATTAAAGAAAGTGGTAAAGAGATTATGTTTAATGTGCTTAGATCCATTTGAACATACATTTAAGGGGAAGATACATCATGGTGTTTACACTATGAAAAAACAAGAGTATATTATAAAATAATACATAATGATCTAGATAATATGAAGTATATGGATCAAGTTACTCTAAGATATTTTAGTCTAACTAAGCTCAAGGAACCAATATATTCCTCCAAACTGAATAGACTCATGCAGTGAACATTTTAAAGCTCCAAAAAAACAACACAAATAAGAAAAAAACTAGTAAGGGGAAAGAACTAGATAAAAATCCTCTTATTAGATATTATTCATACCTCTAATAAATATTATCATTCATGTTTGGGCATTGATTATCTAAAACATCTCTAAACATGGAATCCTCTCTTTTTGATTCTTCTTAACCACAAATTCTTTTTCTTAAAGAAATCACTTTTCTGGTTAGACAATGCATTAATTCCAGACATCCTTTTCATATACCCAAATTGTTATATGATAAAGTTTATTGATCCAAATAAAATAAATTACCATGAGTATTTCACTATTTTGACCTTCCTCAATATTCCTTCCCAAGATTAATTAAAAAATATCACATGGGTTTTCTTCCCTACATTCTCATATAAATACTAGAACAACCCTCGTCTTCTTCCTAGAACTTACAGTAGCATATAGATCCATAAAAGCTCAGTAAGATGTATATATATACATTAAAAATACTCATCAGTTATCAATACTTCATATAACTATATCAACATGATTTAAAATATCTTCACCCATCATCTAGGTAAAGTAAACATATATGGAACAACCATTCTCAAAATAAATCTACAATATTAAAAAAAATCCCAAATCAATATATTTTTTGTAAGTGGTTTTAATAATTGAAGAGTATCAAAGTTCATGACACTTTTATTCCAAATTTAATATTTATATCTTCTCACTAGTAGGATCATATATAGCTTGATTCATTTTCATTTGGTTGATCTCATGATGTTTCATGTTCTTCATCATATGGGTAACATGTATTCTTCACATTTATTTAATCACAATTGACTTGTGATGTTTTAATCACCAAGTAACAACTCTATAATCATATGAATTAATTTCATCATAATATTCAATTTTTGGAAACTTGATTTTTCACCTAGCATAATGTCAAAAACATACTAATTGTTAAATTCTTATGTTGGGAATGCAAGGGCTTATACTCAGTGAATAAAAATGATGACATGATTGCACTATATCAAAAACATACATTCAACACTTTAAATACTCATGAGCATACATGAAATCTTATGATTTGTAAAGGATTGTGTTTGGTGAAGTCTTATGATAATAACTTAGCAGGTTATGTTTATGAGCAAAGTCTTATGTTGGCTCTCAAAAAATCTTACACTCCATGCCTTTTACATTTTTGGACCTTGGATCAAAGTCATAAGTTTGCAATAAAAGATTACATGGGAGACACAAAAATACTTATATTGGGGCTCAAAAGTCTTATCCATAGCCCTTTATAAAATTTATCAAAAATATATAAATTATATAGATCAACTTTAAAATGTCTGCAAATTCTTTCTAAATTTCATCAAGATCACTCTAAGAATCTTCAACTATCTCAAAAACACTTCAAACAACCTCAAAATAATCTCAACAACCTATAAATATTCTCAACCACAATTGTAAATAAATAAAAACTTTTAACAACTTCATTAAAAAATCCAAGGCCACTTCAGAAAATTTTCTTGAACTTCTAAGAAGTAATAAAATAGTTATTTCTTAAACCATATCTAACATTAAGGGAATAACACCAACAATACATATGCATGAAATTTTCATTGGGGATGAGGCTAACCCAACTGTTTAGTGTTAAAGGAGACTCAATCCAAATATTCAAGAAGTGGAAAAGACTGAGATGATCAAATTGATTGATATAGGGATAATTCTATCATATATTTAATAGTTATTAGGTGATTCCTTTACATTTGGTACCCAATAAAGGTGGTATGACTGTTATTATAAATAAAAAGAAAAAGGAAATTTCAGCATAGACTATAACTAGCTATTGATCTTTCATATATTAAAAAAATATGAAAAAAGAAACAAGTAAAGATAATTTTCCTCTACCATTTAGTGATTAGATGCTTGAAATTATTATATGGAACATTCATTTTTTATTTTTTATAGATTTTAAGGATACAATATTGTGCCTCTATATCCTATATATACAAGTCATTAACGATGATCCTCTAGGTTCACTAGTAGAAAATGAAGGACATTTATATAGGTTAACCAGGAGGCCTATTCATGTAATCTACTAAATTGAATCAACTCTAGCAGATCAAAATGAGTATCAAGAACCAGTTCAAAGTGGTTAGTTTTTATCTATCAAGTCTTTTAATAGTGATACTTTTGATAGAACCAATTCAAATTATGGTGTGTATGAGGATGATAAGACTATTAAGAGAGTTGAATACCTCTACATCAAAGTTGATAAATATCTAAAGAAAATTCTCATTAAAGTGTTCAATATATTTTAAAGTCTACCCTTAAAACCCATCAAACTAGATATTCTTTTTTTGAAAGAGAATTTTTAATTTGTTTGACCCCCATATTTGCATGAGATATAAAAAAATAATTATATCTAAGTAAATGAGTGTCATACCTGCTTCCTCTCATGGTCTGACATCAAAGTCCTCCCCAAAGTGTGAAGGTATTTCAAATCATCATTGTTTTTTTTTATTTTTTCCTGAATATTCCTAAAAAAATTAAATAATACAAAAGTAAGTATTAATGAAAATCATGGTAATTTTCATTTAAAAACCTAAAATTTGATTAATACATTGAACTCAGTACTCATCCAATGAGTAATAATTTCCCAGTAATATTATACCATGCAATCATCCATGATAGGTGTGGCCTCTAAATCTATTCCAACTCAATCACACCGACCACTATACAATGCATGCTTATAGCCTCTCTAGAGATCACCTAATTCCATAAGTCGTGCTGGCCTCACAGCCTCACCATCAGGAAAATTAAAACATAACTATCACTAAAATATTAATTCATATAAATACAATAATAATATAAAATTAAATCCAATTAATTTGTTTACCCATATTTGTTCCTAAGCGTTATCCTTTATTTCATTTTGAAGGTGTCTCCAAGATATTGGACACACGAGAATGATGTCAGAGTATTTTGAAATCATTGAAAAAAAAATCCTACATTCCCATCTTGTTTTTCCAACCATCTGTTTGTATTCATTATACTCCACCATCAGTTGTATGCAGTGGTTCAACATTGCATGCATGCATGTACTCCCATGCCTCTCATCGGTAGATCTGGATATTAAAGAAGAAAAACAAATATTATATCAATACATCCTATAATGAAAATAAATTGTGATATTTTTTTACCCGAGTTCTATAAATATACCTGAGACAGTATGATCAGTGGGTATCGCTGGATCCCCAGGCACTAAAGTAACATCAACCTGTATAGATGTATTGGGTCTAAGTTTATGATCTACATGTTCAGAAGGTGTTGGATCAGTAGTCAAATAAGTAAGAATGTATTAGCCTGGGGAGAAATAATTATAAGGAAAAGAAGATGGCACAGATGGCTGTGAAAATGCAAAATAATGATGAGGAGTAGGAATCATTAGCGGATATAGGAAAGAGAGGCGGGGAGACTCAGATGAAAATGGAGGTGAAAACATTGGTGGCCTAAATATCCTAGGTGTTTGTAACGTCACTGTGGGATCAGAAAGTGTGGTAGATGGTACGTCAGGGGGAAGGATGGGGTGCGATCGGGCATGACGACTAGAGTGCCTAGCTGTAGTACCACCCTCCCTCAAATCTCTAGAATGAGCACTGGAACCACTAGGATGGTTGGTGAACAACTGACACCTTGGTGGTGGATCATGATTAAAAGTTAAAAACCAAAATTAACCGCATAACATTATATATTATTGATATATATATTTGAAATAAAATACTCACAATGGGCATTGGAGGAGGGACATCCATATCACTCATTGAGACATTATTGTCTGCCTTCTTTTTTCTTCATTACTCCTGAGTGTTTTTTATTTACTGCATTTGAAAACAAATATGGAATTAATTATAAATATATAACTAATGTATAACTGAAATAAGAAATAATATGAAACATGACTTAATTAAGGAATACCACTTATCAAACCAAATACAAGATACATAGTGATATAACAAAAACAATTTATATCTAGTTATAATAATATCAAAATAGAATACATGTAATAGAAAAAACAATACATTCAAATTAACATGTTTAGCATGGGTATGATATATTTTTCTTCTATTTTCAATTCAATCCAATTCAATTTTGGTTAGGTCATGTGGTTCATTCTTGTAAATTGATTAGGTCATTTTTTAATTTTTATTTGTCTTAAGTAATTTGGTTCATTTTTTTCAATTGATGAGGTCACTTCTCCATTTTTATTTATCTTAGGTCAGTTGGTTCATATTTTGGGTTAGGTCATTTTTCTATTTTTTATGTCATTGTTTTCATTGGATTTGATTTTCATATCAATTAGTTTAATATGTCCAATTCAATTCATCTTGTTTTTTGTTACAATTTAACTATTTTAATTTTGTTTGGTTTGGTAGGTTTGAATAAAATTCAATTCAATATTAGAAAATGCAACTCAAAGAAAACTATAACCAGTAAATATTGAAAATTCACATGAAGGTCTAGTTGGATACAAAATATTTTTAATCAATATTAAATCAATTTGTATAAGACCAATATCAACAACCCAAGTCAAGTTAAACCAAAAGAACTGAGAACACATATATACTATTCTATATATTTCCTACCATAACTTTAGGTTCACAATCAACTTTGAAAATTGATGTATTGGAGTCATCATAAGTAATAAATGGACCGGGTTCAATGGGAGAAGGGATAGTGTCAATTCCATCATCACTATCATAAAAAATATTTTTTGGGATCACTTCAATAATGACACCAAATTCAGGACAACGATGATCTTTGACATAAAAAACTTGTTTCTCCATTGATGCCAATACATATGGTTCATCAGTAGAAAGAGTATGAGTCATGTCAATAACTCAAAATCGAAAATCATCAATAAATATACCATGCCTCAACATCAAATCAAGCCACTAGAATTTCATCAGAGTGACTCGACCATGAGAGTAATAATCCAATATTAGTATTTTTTCAAGGACTCTATAATAAGATACATTTTCAAATTGAGGTCTATTAACTGATGCATCGACAAAACAGTCTGTTTTGGTAGTTAACATAACATCATCATGTTGAGTTCTCATGTTCTTTTCTCATTGAGTGATAATATATTTGTACCCATTTATCATAATTGATTTGTATTCACAAACCACAAAAGAAGAACCAAAAGCAAAAGCTATCATTTCCTTGGAGATAGATCCAATAGACAAAATCAATACCTATAATATAATGAATATTAAACTTAATTAAATATTTATTTTATTAATTCATTACAGTGATATTTCTTACTTCAATTTCAACCAAGAAGAAAACTCTTTGTTATGTAAAGTCTCTCTTCTTCCAATGGTAAAGAATGATTCTTTCTATTTATCATTTTTTTATGTTCCCTACCGAAAAAATAGAAATAATTTAACATATATGTAAAATTAAATGAGATAAAATAAGATATACACGTTCAATTTACTTACTTGATATAGTCATCAAACAAATCACAGTTAAACAAAAATGTGTGATGTGCCATCTTCCACTCTTCAAGGATTAATGTCATTAATGTATATGATCTGGAAATTCCCCCTATTGGGGGAAGTGATGGAAAACTAGGTTCAATTTACTCTTACTGTTCTTCTTCATTTCTCATTGGTATGTTCTATATCGTAGTCAAATCAGACAAATACATTGAATAGAAATCCATACATTCTTGATCAAAAAGTAACCTTTAACAATAGAACCTTCAGGATGATTTCTATTCAGGATATAAGAATTCAATGTGAACATGTTTCTTTCAATTGGATACATAAAAAAAACAACAAGTCCTCCAATAAGTATTTTAGTTAGAATATAGACAATTATATGCATCATGCATGTGAAAAATGATGGGGGGAATATTTTCTCTAACTCACATAAAATTAATGGTGCCTCTGCCAACATTTTTTGCAAGAAATATTTTGAAAAATTATTATCACAAAGATATACAAATAAATTAAACAATCGAATAAATTTCACCCTTACATTATTGGAAAGAAGATGAAAAATTACTACTGGAATCAACTCATATAGAAGGATGTGATAATCACGAGTCTTCAAAGATTTTAGCTTCAACTCTTTTCTATTGAACCATTTTGATATGTTGCTTAAATAGCCATCAAGAAATTTAATAGTCTCTAGTACTTCCAAAAATTGATTTTTTTCCTACAAACGTCATCACATATGAAGAACATGTAACTTTACATTTATTTTCTCTGATACGCATAGGATGAAATTCTAGTATGATTCCCCAATCCACCAAGTCATGAAGAGATCTCAAATTAATTTTTTTTCTTTCCCTTAAAATTTAGAATAATTGAAATAAACATTTTACATATATTATTTTAAATGTAAATTACATCTAAGAAATGGAATAACAAATTGTTTGACCAATAAGACAACTCAAAGAAGATACTCCTCTTCTTACAACTGTAACAGGTTTTAGTGGAAACATTTTTCCTCTTTCTAGATTTCATATGACCCTTCCCGAATGAAAAATTGAAATCCTTTAATTCATTAAGCACATCAGTTCTAGACATAAGATGAGGTGAATTTTCATTCTCCATGGTATTGTCATATCTGCGAAGATTATTACTATATGGATGGTCCATTGGAAAGAATTGTCGATGTCTCATAAAGCTGAAACTATGGTGACATTTCAGTCTTCTAGATCATGTATTCTTCATACAAATAGGAAATGATAGTTTTCCATTATTTATCCATCAATACATCATTGCATAAGTAGGAAAATCATTTATTATCCATATAATCACATCTAAAATATGTATTTTGAACATGCATTGTATGTGCACACATCCACATTCCAAATATGTCTCGAATCTTTTATTAAAGGTTTCATGTATACATCTATATCATTACTAGGATAAGAAGGTCCAGATATGAGCATACTCATGAAAATGAAAGGTTTTTTATATATATCCATAGAGGAAGGTTATAAATGTGTATGAAAACTAGCCATGTGTTGTATGAAGTAAGCATCTACCCAAATAGATTAAAACTATCACATGAAATACCCAACCTTACATTACGCACGTCAGCTACAAAATCAAGATATTGAGCATCAAATCCGTTCCATGAAAATCCATCTGTAGGGTGAACCAACTCATCATTATTCTTCTTTCTATCAGTATCATGACATCAAATTTTTATTGATATTTCATCAGTCATGAAAAGATTCTAGAGTTTGGGGATCAATTTAAAGTGCCACATTACTTTTTGTGCTACAAAGGATGGTGTTTCATCAGCTTTTGGCTTCCATCGGGATGTCCCATATTTTATAAAATCATTTCATTCAACAATTTCATCCCAGAATAAGATGCAATATTTTGAGAAAGCATGAATTTTGTTTTTTGAAAATCCATGTTCTACAACTAAATTCCATTCCATATAGTAGTTTGAGGGAATATCTACATCATATGGAAGTAATTACTCCAAAAAGGTAAGAATACAATCAATGGAAGTATTAGAAACCCCATACATTATTTTCCCATGAAGCAATCAGATTAAAAATTCCAGCTTCTTTATTTTACCACATTGCCAATATATTGGATTCGTGGCATCATCATTTAATTTTTTCATCCTATCAACACAATCATTTTCATTAGACACATCATGTGTTCTCGTATTGAAGTTTTCTTAGGTCTACATCCCTTATTTATCTTAATTATGAATAAATATAAAACATTCATATAATAAATTCTCTAATTTACTTCTCTCATTTGGATCATGAGCATTTTAAGATTGCATTTTCTCCCCATTGTGATACCACCATAGTAGTTTGTTTTAAAACCATATCTAGATATATGTTATCTAACTTCTTCACATATCAACCAAGGTCTTCCAACACAATGATAACATGAGCAATTTATATGGATATTATCTAAAGCATTGTCAAATGAAAAATCTAAAAATATCTCTAACTTGTTTTGAAAATCACTTGCGATCCGATCAGTTTCATACATCCAACTTCTATACATTCTGTAAAAAAATTATAATATTTAATTTTGTAAAACCAATTAAATAATATTTAAGTTTAATCTAAAATATATTTAAGGAAACAATAACTATTAAATTTATATAAAACCATAACTGAGATACTAGCCTATATTAGAATCATAATATAAAAGAGAAAAAAAATAACATATATATCACAAAATAATATAAATTAATGAGGCATAAAGGACCTTCAAATAGACGCCTTAGTGACTCTACCCTTCAATTTGGTCTGGTTCAAGTTCATTTGATTCAGTTTAGTTTAGTTTTGTTTAATTAAATTTAATTAGGTTCATTTAAATTCAGTCTTAGTCGGGTTAGGTAAGTTTTTATTGATTTGTCCTAGTTTCATTTGGTTGGGGTTGGGTATATTTAGTTTAAGTGCATATGGTTTTGTTAAATTTCATTTGTTTTAATTTAGAATAGTTTGATTCAAAGTGGTTTAGTTTGATTAAAATCGGTTTTATCTACTTTGGTTAAAATCAATTCTATTTGGTTTGGTTTGGTGTTGTTTTATATAGTTTGGTTCAACTTGGTACAATATGGTTATATTCAATTTGGTCAGTTCTATTTGTTTATTATTAGTGGATTTTTTTTAGATATTTATACTAGAAGTATACTTTAGGGTTGATGTCTCTTTTGTATTGAGTGTAATAGATGCATGAATGTTTAGAGGAGAGAACCTAAGAGAACAAGTGATTCACATCTATCACATTTACCCTAGGGTTAGGTTATCATTCAAAAAATGATCCAACTATATATATTGATAATAGGCTCACTAAAATCTATATTTTTCATTCAATCAACCATGATCACATTCATAAAGTTGAGATAATAAATTCATTCAATACCATATTTAAATTATCTCAAGTTAAATCATATATCATGTCACCTTTATATAATTCATAAGGTGATACCATTATCTAATATCTTCTCAAAACTTATTTGGAAAAGGATGTTGGAAATCATGGTAAAGAAAGGACACAAAATTCTGCAACATTTATTATCATGCCATGTTGGTTTTTATGTAATCATAAAATTTTGGATATGGAGGATGAATTTCAGTATACAACTTGCAATCATACTATATTAAGTTATGAATAAGAATAAACAAATATCATATAATAATAATCACATTCCATGTAAGATTACTTATATATAGACCACATCATAAGAGTATATGCCACATCGTAACCTATTCGATGTATGAATAATCTAGAGTGATAGATGATTTGACACACCATGAAGGAAGATACAATTCTATAACTAGTCTTGAATAAGAGTATACGAATGCTATGCAAGAGTGAACATCACTGCAACCTTTCATTTTTAATAATAAACTCAATGTATATAAGAGTAATTGATTGAGTATCACACCACAATGATGTATATTTCACTACGAAGAGGAAGGTTTTATTGTAGTGAAGATCCCATGATAAATTTGCATGGTTTTGGAATGTGATTGTGGATTGGATCACTCTACATTAAGAATTCCACACAATAGTTATTTGAGAAATTGAGAAAAGTAAAAAATGGACACATTGTAAATTATGGGCATGAGAAAATGAGATTAGTAGGCATGTCAATGGAATTAACACACCAAGTTTAAGTCATTAAATATGATCTCCTTTTTATGATAGTTTGAAATAAAATATCTAAAAATAGGTTTGTATTACATAAGAATATAAAGGTCAATAAAATTTTTAGAATAATTTTAAAAATATTATATTCTATTTTAATTAAATTAAAATATCATAATGAAAACACATTAATAGGTTGAAGCCTCCGTTAATAAAGTACACATCTAAAAACAACTTTTTAACTAGTCTTTAAAAGTAAGAATTTAAATATACTTTAGAACTAAATTTATCAAATGGAGTTAATTATCAAGATAGATTAAAAACCATAATAGATCAAGATAAAAATAAAAGAGGCTAATAGTATCAAAATAAAACACATTAAGAACTATAATATAAAACATGATATATAAGAAATCACACTATTGTAAAAAAGGATAGGGGAACCTAGATCTTTAACCTCTGAAATTATTGAACAAAAAAACTACTACACCGAACCGATAAAATATATAGGTCACTGGACAGTGTAATGTGTACATAACTATAAAATTATTTAGGGAATCACCATAGGTAGTGGGTTTAGAAACAATCCAATATAGGTTACCCTACCTAAGTACTCAATCATCCCATGATGTTTGAATAATAATAATAACCATTGAAAAAATAAAAAAAATCACTAACCAATTTGATTGATATCACAACCATATAAAATAACTACGTTACCAAGAAAATATCAAATTAAAACACAAAATATCTTTAAAAATAGAAATTCAAACAACACCCAAGAATGATTCATTAAAAATCAGTCAAAGGTTTGAAGAAAAACCGAATGAAAATAGAAGGGGAATACTAAATGAGAGATATAGAACTCACCGATTTGATATTGAAGAAAAACCAGATGAAAATAGATGCTTGAGGATGGGCCATCATGTCTGGGGAAGAAGTTGTAAGAACTCCTAAGGCTCACTGTCTGAAGAAATTGGAGGGGAGGGGTGCATGCAGCTTCAAGATCATAATTAGATTTGGATGCAGATCCAGATGGGAGTGTTGCTAGCGATTGGGATGGGAGTGTTACATGGATGGGAGTTCTACCAGGGATCACAATGGTAGGAGAAAGTGCTTGGGATGGGATCACGCTGGGAGGAGGGAGCCGTGTTCTATGGTTGGATATGGGATGAGGGGAGTGGGGTTTCTAGGAGTTGGGATGGGAGAAGGGATAGTGTGAGGGGAGCGATCAATTTAGGGGAAATCGAGGCACCACTATTTTAATGGTTTTAAAGAACTTTTTGAATAGGATCTTCTATCCCAATGATTTTTAAGGAACTTTTAGGATAACCTACAGTATAACAGCCTATCCCAACTATTTTCCCAAACTATTGGGATAATCCTATTGGGAAAACCTCTCTTTCTAGTAGTGAAATATTAAGTCGTTAAACGCCTTCCATCATTTTAATTTTAACAAAACCACGTGTTTGGGGTGATCATCAGCCAAAGTTGAGGGTGCCTATTACTAACAGTGAGTTCTTATAAGAGTGATGAGTTGACTTAATTGAAGTTGGAAACAAAGAAGTATCCAAATCTATCTTGTTTTAACTTTAGAGAAAAGCATTGATAAAATAAAGTTTATGATTTCAGAAGTTGAGACTTCACCCAACAGATCAAGGAATTATGAGTTAATGCAATTGGCCAGTAAATGTCCACGTTGAACTCTTCAAGTAGCAATGTAGACAAATCTTGTAGATTATAAGGGGAGGTTCAATGATAATTACAACTAGAATAATCAAGTGATGGAGTATTCTGATTCTAATATAAAGGGTTCCTAGAATTCAATAAAATAGTTGGAGATATTTAATGATTAAATTAATCAGTAATATCTAATTCAACATTCAAGATAAAAGTACAATCTTATAGATTTTATTTTTGTAGAAAATGGAAAGGTATGACACAATATATACTGAAACATTTATTGGACAAAGTAAATGTCCAAACTATCACAAATTTCCAAGTGTAGTACATTCGTTTGCACACAATACTACAATATCGAACATTCAAGGTGATGATGTTCCCAATACCTGTTAAGATACCTTAGGAAGTGAGGGTGATAAAAATGCTTATAGGAGACTCCTACATGAAGCATATGATGGTTATTTCATAATGATATCATCAAAATTTGATGTTAGTTTCAGTTATAACATGGGGAAATGGATGATTACACAATCATCTTTGAGAAGATTATGAGGAGAAAGTGAAGCGGGATATGAATAGATGATATAACACTGGTTACGTGTAAATATGAAAGGAAGACCATGATCTTTCAAGACATCCCATTATTACATCTTTTTCACATAATTACTCTAGTTTCTTTTAAGATTACAAAATGAATAGCTTATAGAAAAATGATTAATTACCTTCTAGGTAAGGTTCACCAAATAAGTAATAACTTAAAGAAATAATAATCTTTAATTATTATGGTCAACAAGTTGAAATACAAGGTGAAAAGGCCAATGGAAAGAGTGATGCCAAAGCACTTTCACAACATCCTTCATAGAAATAGGTATTAAATAGGAGGTTATTTTCTTTCATTACCATGAAATATTTTTTATGGAAGTTAAATACAATGAACTGAATTGAATAAGAAAGTACCTGCTTCTTCTTTAGTGTATATTTATCGATTATAAGTACTATTTTTGACATAATTATTGGGTATTAAATACAATATGTTTAGAACATACGTGTATTTAAATACAATAACCAATTAAGTATATGAACATTACAATAAGTAAAGTGTATTCTCCAAGTGGTTGAGAAAGGGTGATTCTTAAGTCAGTGATGAGAAGTACACAACTTATATATTGCCAAGTAATTGATTCAAATATAAACCAGATAATTTATCTCATGTGTCCATTGGATACAAGGAGGCATTATTCTAAGTTTAGGAATGAATTTTTTTTGTGGTGTTTCATACTCAACTAATAGTTTAGTGATACATGAATCATATGCAATACATATTGAATATAAAATGTAAGACTTATATACCTAGTTGCAGAAAGATAATTCTTTGTCAAGTAAAACTAAAAGTGGACGTCAAGGATATATCCAATATCATATTTAGACATAGTGGAGCTAAAAAACTTAGGTATTATCAATATATATACATATTTGGTTTTGGAAAAAGAAACATTTAGGAATAAAGGTACACCACTAAGATTTCAGAATTAGTTCAGCAAGAGAGTATGGGCTATTTCAAGGGTAATCTAGTGGTAAATATACTTCATTAAATTCCTTTAAGGGTCTATTAATAAATTAAAAAGTGAATTATGGTATATGTATGGTTAGAAGATATGAGTTTCTTTGGGCTGGCATGCCGAAGAATATATTGAATAAACATTTATCAATTGATATAATGTAGCATGGAGTAATTCCTAAATTCACATTACCTTGTCTACATCACAACATTGATGTTAATAAGGAGGATCAATGATGAGACTTACATATTAAAATTGAAAAATAAAATATAGCGTGGAGAAATTCCTAAATGCACATGTCCTTTTACACTTCAAAGTCATGATGCATGTTAAAGGAGCATCAATATTGATATATAGATACATTGTAGAAACTTCCATTATATTTCAAGATGTGATTTGAAAATAACAATGATGTTACATAAACATATGCAAACTATAATTATAAATTGATATCACATGAGTTATAGTATGATGGAAATCCATTATGTCATAGTAACATGTGTTTAGGTGCAAAGAGTTTGTTGAGGATATAAAAAAACTTGCATCAAGAAAAACACAAAGTGAATCTATAGTAATGATTCTTAAGTTTATTAAGATATTATATAAATACCTAATATAGAAATATATAGTCAGGTTATAGACTATATTTTTATATAAGGGCGCACATCTCTATTTTAGATAGTGGGAGCCAGATTGAATTGGGTTTAGTCAATTCCAAATATTCATAAGTAGTTGGCATAGGAAAAAGTTACACAAGAGCATGTGGAAGAGGATTGTTCTAGAGACACATACTGCGTAGGAAGGTTAAAACCATAGTGATGGTTTTATATTCACCACGACCGGTGATAAATTATTCATTGATAATAATAATTCCTACAAGTAGGCAGTATATGAAAATCATCTAAGATTAAAAAATTCAATTAAAATTCAATAATGGATTCCATGTATCAAAGTGAAAAGCGGATTATTATTTTAAATACTGTGGTGGGTATTCAAGTGATATGATACATGTATGGTAAAAGTGTCGTACCAATAAGACTCGATTAGTTATACCAAACCATTATGCCTAAATCCATTAGAATTTTACTTGTTATAGCTAAATTATATGATCATATTATTGAGCATTGGATGTCAAGACCACCAATCATGGAAGGTGTCTATAAGATTCAACTAGAAGGGATTACGACATCATAGAATTTCAATAAAGGGTGCACGTTACTGAAATCCAGTTTAGGATTAAAGTAATAAGATCATAGAATATTCATTTGGAATGAATCTTTTCTGTGTGCCTACCAGTGGTTAGTGGGAGCACCATTTTTTTACAAGTAAAATATGTTTGGTAACATATGGAAAACAACTATTGGTCTTACAATTAGTTAAGACCAAAATGAAAGAAACTCTCTAGTGATTGACTTAAAGAAGTAACCTAATTTATAGGGAACAGGATCTACTGAGGTTGATCTAATGGTTTCTTAGACCCAGTCAATCATGCATATAGTGACATGGTACTGAAAAATACAAGTTAGAACAATTAAATAGAGAATTTTTACTAATGTTACATGGCATAAATACTTCCAATCAGACATGAATGGGAATACAAGGAGATTAAATTAGTGAGTTGAATTCCATACACTTCTGCGATGATTCAATCACATATGTCATGATATATAAAAGAAT
This sequence comes from Viscum album, assembly GCA_963277665.1. Lineage (NCBI taxonomy): Eukaryota > Viridiplantae > Streptophyta > Magnoliopsida > Santalales > Viscaceae > Viscum > Viscum album. The sequence continues at coordinate 1,786,868,135 of OY728165.1, read as the reverse complement.
TGATATTTCTAACATATATTTTATAGAAGAAAAATATTAGTTATATATAAGAGAACTATAAGGGAAGCAATTATAACTATTTGATTAAACTTGTAAAGGTACAAAAGATATGTACCTAGTAAGTGGAGAGGAAAAGATACTAGTTTTCAGGGGACACAAACTAGTCTTCCTTAGATCAACATGATCTAATATCACTGTTAAGATAAAGCGACGAGCAATACAAACTCAAAAAATCTAGTGGTATCCATACCTATAAATACCGAGAACATTGTATCTTCTAAGGAATCTAAGAAGTAGTTATTAAATGCAGTTATTTTTTCTAGTTCTTGGAATCACACATATTATGTGAATTTTTATCATTATGATAATTATATTACTTATACTAGACACGATGTAAAATTTTTATAGTGGAAAAATGGGATATACTTAGGGTTTACATCTCTTAACAAGTTTTAATCAAGGAAATGAGGTCACATATATCAGAATATCCATGAAGTTGAAACATGACAGACCTAACAACTAAAGTTTTGAATTAGCAGAAACATGATCTTAATCATGTGAGAGATATTAAGGATGGTTAGTAAGCTGGATCTAGTGCAAGTGGGAGTGTTGAAATAGTGGGTTCTTTAGACCCAACATGAATAATACTTTTTTATTACCATATCATGTATACAGTTATATATGTATGATATACCCTTACCATTATAGTGTAGAAATTTCTATGTCCACTATTTAATAATAATGTCCATAGATTAATTATCATATAAAAAGTTTATAGAAAATCCCATTATATAATGATAACCTTAAGATACTATGACATTAATCTTAAACAAAGGCCCTATTGTCTAGATACATCATAATAACTGGACATAGTTGATGTCTAACTATCAAATTATATGGGATCATAAGCATTGAGACTTCTTCTCATGAAGTTCACACTTGGTGATCTATAGTAGTGAGATTATGAGGACAGACCTGCCAATAAAAACACTACATGTTTTAGGTGTCATTGGTTGTTCTTAACTATGGACATGTGTATTGGTATCCTGACTTGAGATCATTATCAATTAGTGATATTTGATCATGTAATTTGATGCAAGATAAAAACTATGATAATGAAATCATGGTGAGGTATCTTATGTTGTGTGAATCATTTTTGGTATGACATTGGTTGAATAGTCAATAAAGGATTTGTTGCTTCTGGGTTGAGGAAGTAATATATCTCAGGTCTGGTTGATTAGGATGGTAGTACCTTCATAAGTCCTTTTCCAAGGTAGTCAAGGGTAAATATGTCCAGTTATATCAATAAATAATAAATCAATAAAGGATGATGACACAAGTCTGTGTCCTTTTTTTATGAGATATTTGAAGACAAATAGATTATAATACATGATATGTGTTCGTAGGTTGGTTGTAATTGCTATGACTATTCATTATCTCTTTATGGTCCTTGATGGGTTGCTAAAATCCACTCTTGTTCTAGGGATATTATTCACTAAAACCCAGATTAGGGCCTAGAGGGTCACACACAATAGCATATTCAAGAATTTACCCTATTATGTTGAATGAGTATATTGGACATGGTGTGCCCCACCATGAGGTTCGAGAGTTGTCCAAGTCATCGATCAATGAAGAATAAATAAATTCATTATTATTCAAGTAAAAAATAATTGGGTAGAATTTATTTATTTAAAGTATTTACAAGTGTAAGTAAACATGAAGAAATAATATTATTCAAATGAATATTATTTTAATAATCCAAGTTTGTTTAATATTAGGCAGGAATTATGAGTTGAGTTAAATGATTTGGTTTTATCATGTAATATATTTAATATATATTATAGGTATGTGATAAAATATAAATAATATTTATGTTACAATTTAGTTTGTCATAATTATTTATTTATTGCTAATATAGTGGACCTTAATATATGTAAGGGGACCCATTCTAGGTATTTTGAGCATCCATTGTAAATAGAAGAGGAGAGGCTCATTCCACGAACTATTCATGCAATCAGAAATGAGTGTATTTCTCTCCTCCCACTTCCTAGTGAGAGAAACTCTATATCCATGCATTTGGTCCAAGAACACCTTTGACAGATCGAAAGCATGTGGTTGAGGTGATCGTTGTGACGCTGAAGGATTCTTCGAAGCTCTATGCTAGCACCCAAAATTCAATGAATGGTGGGCATGCAGAATCTTAGAGCATGTGTGGATGATCTAGAGGGGTTAAAATTTAGATCCTTTGAGAAACAGTTACTGGCGATGAGCTGCTATAGAGTTCACTTTGATTTAGAATGAGGTACACATTTCGATTTATTTTTTTGCTCCATTAATTTAGCGATATCTTTGGACCGTATCAAGCCTTAGATCTCTAAATATGACAAGTTCCATCATCTCGATAATGAAATTTTTTAAATCCCCAGCCCATTGGATTTTACTACTACCCTGGTACCTTTAGCTCACAACACTTACATGAATGTAAAGTGTTGGAAATCAATAGTCTGATTATACACACCCAAATTGTGGTTGAACTAATTATATAAAATCATTGTTTATCATGAGTAGAAATAAATAAATTTATTTTCCCTTGAACAGGAAAATGAATATATTAAAAACATTATATATTTTTAGATATTGTACCTGAAGTGACACTAGTACCGGACAAATTATGAGATCTCATTCAATGTTGTTTATAATATATTTAAATTTTTAAATGATTTCAAAACTCATCGATGATAATGGATTTTGATAGACATTTACGTAACAATAATAGGCCAAAATTATTAAAGGAACTCATGACATGTTCAACATATAAAGTTTTGGATTGTTTATCCAAACCACCATGACAATTGGATACTGATGATCTTATTATAATAAATATTATTCCCTTTGTATTTAGGTATTTATATATGAATACTTGAAGGGTTCAAAATGCCTAAATCATATTAAAAATTATGAAAGTTTCACCCAACCTAATAAATTATGGAGTGAACTGAATAAGATGTATTTTATGTATCCATATTAAGATAAGGAAGAATATAAAATTGAATTTATCATCCCATGGTTTGTATAAATCATTTTATTATTAAGATGTTATGAAAAACATCTAAACTCTCAAAGAGTTTTCTAAAATCAATGACTTATTTGATCATAAAATTACATGGGATGTACTTGTATTTTGAATCAATCATCCCAAAGATTAAATATTAAATTTTGAAATGGTTTTATCCTTAATGAATAATTAAACCTATTACTTCCAAGAGTGGTATATTTCATACACAAGGGGTTGATGAAAATATTTATTTATCCTATAAGTATTAAATATAAATGAACATTTTATTTATCCCTAAAGGATATTCATGCACATGTGTATATGCATATTTTAAATAACATTAAATCATATTATAAAGCAAAGTAATGTTCATTCCTATTCATTGAAATATAAAGGGTATAAATTATTATTATTAAAAAACTCAAAACTAAATGTTTTGATTATGAATTGATCATGGAAATTATATGAGTTAAATGATGTAGTGATGATCATTATGAATGGGTGATGTAACTATTTTACTCATTTTCCCTTAGTCAAGTTTTTACCATTGGGTTTTCATGATAATGTTTTTAATAAGGCAACACTCTGGGGACTTAATGTTATTGAACTCTTTTTACCTAATCAAGGGGTTTTACCCTAAAGGGTTTTCCTCGATGAGATTTTTAATGAGGTATTAATACATCATAACGAATATCCAAGGGAATGTTATAAATTATTATGAATATATATAATTAATGGAAATTGTTGGCCTTACCCATAAGTTATAATTTTTAATGAGACCATTCATTATGGTCTTTCTCCCATTTCTCAAAGACATAATTAAATAATAATATTAATTGATGTCCTGAAGACACAATTAAATGATATGATCATAGGGAGTTGAGAACACTACACTCTTTTCCCCATCATCAGGTTTTTTCCACTGGGTTTTCCTAGTAATATTTTTAATGAGGTGACATAAAATGGAATTCAATTAATTTAGATTCACTTATTATTCCCACAAGGTTTTTAAGTGAAGATTATATAATATTCCATGAAATTATGGTGTCCAAGAGGGAGTGTTATGAAAAATTATTTAATGGATTTCATAATTATGATAATAATGATAACTCCTCAATTCATAATAAATTTCCATTATAATATCCAACCTTCTATATTCTCCAACCATTGGATTAAATATTGTAGGGATTAATCTATACTGTTGGATCAAATCCCATTTACTCTCTCTATATGGTGATATGTTAATGAAATGGTGAGAACGCTTAGCTCTACATTGTGTTATTTTTTTTACTTTATATACTTCTCTTGTATTTGTATTTCTATTTTTCATCATCAACATCATACATAAATTTGATGTTCACTTTACCAATGATGTGCTTCACCTATGATTTTTCTTACATTTACAGTTTTGAAATTCTTCATGGTTTCAATTGGAGTTCGATCAATTTCACAATAAAAATAAAGTTTTTTATATGAATATTTACAAATTAATCTAAAATTAAAACCATTTAAACATGGACTAATATATATATATATATATATATAATATTGTCATTATTTTTTCCACTTATCTATTTTTTCCTACCCATTCCATTACTATTAGAGATTTTATTTAATAAAATTTATTTATTCAATGAGATTATTACTACAACAAAAAATTTATATATAAAATCGACAAAAAATTATTAATTAATCAATTAATTTTGTTTTATGTGAATCAGTTACTTTATTTTTTTAAATAACATTATTAATTATTAACATTGTAATTATTTAAATATAAAATAAAAGGAACACCATTAATGAAAAATGCATTATTAGGAATGAAAAAAGGTTTTGTACCCATGAAATTTGGGGTACCAAAACCCGAACTGTTTAATTTTTCAAAACCCAAATCTGTTTATAACTTGTTTATTTTTCAAATGTACCACCCTAACCCTATCCTTTTATATAAATTTTAAATAAAAATTTTAACTACCCTAACTCATTTAAATGCTCATTTATTATTTTTAAATATTTAAATTCATTATTAAATTTAAAATGAATTGATATCAAATTAAATAAATATATTTTATAACCCTTCAAACAAAATATAGTCAGCGACCTAAAATAATTAATTTACTCGATCATTGGTTTAAAATTTACTTATAAATCCAATATGGGATAATATCAAGATAAATAAATATATTTTATCATATTACTGTTATTTAAATATAAATAATTAACAAATTGATAATGATTCATTTAATTTGGTGCGGGATTTAGAATACCACAACCCCATTATCACTAATATGTAATTAGAAATATCCAACACAAACATGTATTAGTGATAAAATAAAAGCATTGATAAATGTGATACTTTTATCAGTGCGAGTTAAAAGCATCGATAAAGTTAAAATTCACCACCGCTAAAAAAAATGATAATGGACATCCCTTTTTAGTGTTTTTAGCATTGATAAATGTGTACCCTTTATCAATGCTAAAGAATTTTTTTTAGTTCTTACAAAAGGCAACCTTCATATTTTTTTATATATTATAAAAAATAATATTTTAGTTTATAAATATATTTATTTTGATATATATATAATATATTTTATTAAATATGATTTATATAATGATAAATATGTATTTACAATTAATATATAACATGTTTTGTGAAAAAAGGTTTATAAAATAGAAAAAATTAATATTAATTAAAAATTGTCTAATTAGTATGCAGTAATATAAAATTAATAACATTTTAGTGTCAAAAAAATTAATAAATTAATTAATATCTTAAGATAAGTTGAAAATAAGGTTTCAAATTTATGTTAAATTGAAGCTTGTGAAGACATCTATATAGTTTTGTCTCAAAGAAAACATTTTTTATTTGAATAGGGGGTGTATCTCTAAAAAATTAGAGTGAAAAAAGGAGAACAGTTATGAAGAGAAAATATGAAAAACTATTGAAGAGTAGGTAAACCTAAATAAAAGGGAAAGGGAATGAGACCTATAAATATATATGAGAAGAGATAGTGAAGATAAAATGACTTCTCTTTTGACATGAAGAATAATAGAGGATGATTGGGTTGGACATGTGTGGAAATATTAAAGTATAAACATATAAGAAGTTTGATCCAAATTAATAAGAATGATACAATTAGGCATAATATTTTACATCAAGATTGTAATAATCCTCTTAAATAAAGTAGTCACACTTTTAAAAATAGTAGTCAACATTGTTGAACATGAAATATATGTAGAAGTTATAAAAAATTTAAAAAATGACACCCGAGAAAGTTAGGGGTCATTGAATATTAAATACATCGAATAGGGGAATGAAGATACTATAACCTATAGACTGTAAAAGTAATAAAAAATCCTAAGATATGCTATAGAATAATGATAAAAGGTATGGGAAGGATCTGGTGGTTTAAAACACACGACACCCAAGAAAGTTAGTATTTTTTTTAAGTCGAACTAAAATGGGAAGGAAATAAATATAACCTTTTAGACCAAGGAAGAGATAGTGTTTAGGGATGGATCACCTTTATCTCTACGAATTTCGATGACCAAAAGATAATGGTAATAGGAATAAGTAATCATCAAAAGGGAGAGAAAATTGGAAGTAGATCACGATATAAGGGGGGAGATGCAATTAGTATAAGAAGGATATAAAATTGTTTGGAGAGACAATAGGGGGTGATATAGTCATAGTTAAGAGGGGAACGATGGAGAAAAGTAGAGTGAGATAGAGCATGATACTAGGGGTTGCAGCATCAAAAGTGGGGAGTGAAGCTGAAGATTAGAGAAAGTGAGGGGAATAGAGTAGAGGCACCCGTGGTGAAAGTAGTGTGGGTGGGAATAGCGAGAAATGGATAGTTGAAATATTGACACATGTACAAGGAATTACAATTAGTTTAATTACAATTTTTTACTAGTATCCCCCATTCATTTTCATGGAAATAATATATACTAAAAAACAAATAATATCTGTTTATAAAAAAATATAGACAAATACAATATAGAAAAGAAAGTGAATGCTTGAATTCATATTAAAGAAAATGTAACATGTACAAAAATTTTATGCATTAGTGTTATCATTTATTAGATCAAATGAATAATAAAATAAAATAAATGAAATATGATTAAAATTAAAATATTGATAATACAGTAAACATGTTTTGGCACTGATGGGTAAATCGATGACAATGATCTATTAATGAAGTCAATTATATGGGAATTTTCATCAGAAAAAACACACTATAAGGGAATAAAAGTAAAAAGTGAGAAATGATTACTAAATGGGTAGTATAAAAAATAACATAATATTAAGTTATGATAGATATATTTTAATGAAATATAGATATTTTAATGAAATAAAGATATTTATATAAAATATAATTATTTAAACATCTGTATATTAAGTGAAACTATAAGAAAATAACTTTTATATTGAGGTAAAAACCCTTTAATTTTCAGTATAAATATATTGTTTCCTTCTATTGGAAGTGTTTAAAGTCTCAAAGAAGGGTTCGGGAGTGTCTAGGGCTCATTCGTAGTCTAGAGCTCTAGATTTTAAAGAAATAGTATGAGGCGCATAGTTAGCGCACAATTAGTAGTAACTGTGTGACTCAACCATGTGACCCATATATAGAGAAGAAAGGCTTTGAAAACCATGTGAAAAAAATAGAGGAGTTTCATAGGGGACCCATATAGGTTGCACATATTTTATCAACCGTGTTCCTTTCCACACGAGTAGTGACACTTAGGCAGTAACCCCACACGGTTGGCACACAGTTTGGACAAACCATGTGGCCTAACCATGCAAGGGGCTGGTTCCTTTGGATAGTGATAGTGTATGGTTGGTGCATAGTTTGGCCAACTATCATATCAAACCATTTAATCTTTAAAAGCTAGGTAAAATGGCCATTTTTCCCTTCAAACTTTAAATATTTTAACCCTCTTTCCTTCTCTTCCATGAACAACCTCTCACCCATTGGAGCTCCCAAATTCCTTTCAACCTAGGTTTAGAGATAACTTCTTTGTTCAAACTCGAAATCATTCACTATCAGCCATGTTGGAATCATATAAGTAATATCTCAAATTCTCTTATTTCCTTCATTTATCTTTCCTTATGTAATTCTAAATCCATGCGAGCTCTTTTTCCCTATTTTCAGGGTGTTTTTATATTTCATCAATTTATACTGATCTAGACTGAATTAGAGGATTATAACAAATGAAGAATCCACTACATGTCTTAGGTAGGTGTTATCATACTTTTACCTTAAAGTCTGGTGATATTTATATTGCACCGTTGTGTTGCCCACCAGGATTCCTAAGCATCACCTCCTAAATAGAGTTTTTCTTAAATTAATTGTATGGTATAATGTTTATATATCTCATGAGACCTGTAATGGTCAATGAGGTTTGATGAACCAAAATAGAACCACCCCTTTGGGTGTGTTGCTAAACTAAACCAAACAACCATGGTTGCTCATGAAATTTATTCACCATATGAGGTTTGATCCTTACCCCTTATAATTGGGATATTACAGTTGATTAAATGAAGTGTCTTATCAAATTAAATGGAATGAATTAAGACATACTAGGACTTCTAGAAAAGGATATGTGATTGAACCACCTCCTGATATGAGTTATACTTATCATTTATAAATGCAACGACCAGTTAGATTAAATGTCATGTTTAAGGGTATGGTTAGACTGAGAGACCATGACCATTCATTATACTGTGTCGAGGGTGATACATGGGTTCCGACTTGGAATTCCATGGACAAAATCATCAATATTTTTAAATTTAAATTATTTATAAATGGATTTATATCATGCCATAAGTGATAAATGGGTTCTTATATAAACACCATGGACAATCACACTTAGGTGGGTGGATTTATTATTATTCCATGAGTGAAACTTGGGTTCCTTATATGTAATTCCAAGTACGGACTCCAAGGGAAGTGATTATTATTATTCCACAAGTGACACTTGGCCTCCTTATATGGATATCTAAGTATGGAATTAGAGGGAAATGACTTATATACCATTCCTAGAGTGATACTTGGGTTCCCATGAATAATTCCATTGACATGCTTGTAGGGTGATGGGTTCATTAGTGCACCTAGAGAGATACTTGGGTTTCTCACACAAAACGTCTTGGATGGGATCAGCTTTCCAATAAATTAAACAATTTATTAATCTAAATGACGCATCTACCAAGTCAAAGAACACACTTGGATTTGGATAGAGTTTTACATACATGAAGACCTTGTTATATTTTTCTTTATCAGTTGTAATGACATGGGACATGTTCATCCCTTATACCACTATGATCCATGGGGGACTCCTTGGCTATAAGCTGATTCCTAAGCCTCTTTTATAAATTAAAACATAAATGGGTAATCTTTTGGAGACATTATGTCTTAGACCAAATTAGGTGGTATCATATGGGTGTTATGTTCAAAACCCTATCTGACATGTGATTATATGTTTCATTTACCATTCATATTACTACTTTCACACTAATTTATATATTCACAGGATGGATGGTATTAAACACCATTGGTATTGAAATAGTAAGTATATATCACACCCTCTTCAGGCCACCTATTGGTACCTGGAAAAACTTCATGGTTATAGGTAGAGACAAAGGTAAGGGTCTAACTTTGGACATCTGATTTCTACGATAGGATGGAGTATGAGAGCATAGGACTGATCTTATACTCATGATGCTATTGAAGATAATTTTTGATAATTTTTTATTTTATGTTTAATATTTTTTATATGCATAATTCTCTATTTCCCATGTATTAACTTTTTGTATAGCATGAAATGATAATCATTTTGTATATGACTTTGGATATGGTTTTACTATATTATTTATTTTATGTGGATGACTTAATTATTCTACTAATGGTTATTTATCATGCCTTTTTTATTTATTGTTGTTATGTTACCAGTGTGCCATACTCTGATCATGAGGGTATGGTCTCCCCACCATAATCTTATAGACCCTTGATGCTATTCAGAAGCCTTTAGCATGTGGGAAGAAGTGCTTGAGGTCATGTGGACACCAGTTCAACTACTATTATCAAGTGATCTAGGTTAGGACATTACAAAGTGGTATCAAATCCTTCTTTTTCTTTTTATCTTACTATGTGGATTATAATACATGAGACTAGGAATTTTTTGGAATTTGGTAATGAGTCTATGCCTAGGAGTAGCTAACACATGTATGAGGAAAATCCAAATTACATGGGAAGGGAATTTCTCTTATGGATTATGCTTATTTTAGTTGTATTGATTTCATAATTGGGTAATGAACATGATATGTGGCATTTATTATTATTTTTAATATGGATTCATTTTTACCCTTGGCTCGATACGAGGTATCTGAATCATGCATCATTGTAGGAATATAGAGATACAAAAGACATGAAATGTAGATCAAATTTCTTGACTACTTGATTATGTTTCATGCTTACCAATATACCATGTTTAGGTATATATTTATCATGTGTATTTGTATACCATAATTTTGTGATTATTTCCATATTTATTGGTATTATTGCTCTTTGATAGCATCTTTTTTTGTAGTTATGATATAAAATTAGTTATTAAAGAGTTTTCATCAACCTAAATGGTGTTTTTGATGTATAGATTGATAGTGAAACCTTAATTAACCAATTATGACATGTTTGAGCCATAAAACGTTGGTTTTATGTGATGAAACATTTATGGTTATGATTAAATGGGTTCTAATAACAATTTATAAAGTGTATGGGCATTTATAAATTGGAAAGGGTGACCCATGTAATTAAACCATAAAATATGAACTTGTTATGTTCTGAGATTAAAGGCAACAGCCTGGTTGCAGTTACATGACGTGCCAATTTACATTTATAAAGTGAAATACTTTATATTTTGGGAATGGTGAATCATATAAATGGACCATTATATTCATAAATGAGTATTAACTGATGATTCTTAAAGATTAAATGAAACGATTATCGTTAAATGGTGATATAAATTTCAAATTAAAGGGTGTTTTCCTTAATAATTTTCAATTGACACACCGTATACTGAGAATCTTGATATAAAATAGAGAACTTGACCCAGACATGACCTTAGTAGTGGGTAGTAGACAATATATCTTATGTTTATTATGATCTTACACATAACCCATAATTGGCTTTAGGAGCAGGCAATGGGGTGCGAATCTTATATAGGAAGTCTTGTACAAGTCCTATTATTATATTTGTGATCAACATCATTATAAAATATATTATTAGGTGTGTGCTTGGAATTTATATATATACACCACCACGAAATCCTCGAGTTGTGCACCTAGAGGGTGGTAACAACCATACTCTAAAGGTGGTGGGACCTAAGCCACCCATATTACCTCATGTAGTTCCACTTGAGGAACCTACCATTATACATGATTAGGGTATTGATGGCTAGTTTCCAGAGGGATTCTTATGGATCATGAAGACTATAAAGTGAGCCCCGTGACCTGCCCCTACTATGGCAGAGTTGACATGTGAGTTTCAACAGCAACATCCACCAACATTTTTGGGGGATGGTGGTCTATAGACTATGGATTCATGACTAGAGGTCATGCTATCTATCTTCGAGCATCTTGATACACCTCCTGTGAGAAGATTGAAGCCTGCTACATATATGATATGAGATTCTTCCAAGTGATGGTGGGATGTTATTACCTAGGCATATCATCATCGAGAAATGGTTTGAATCAATTTCCAGACAACCTTCTATGATTATTTTTATCTTGATATGTTGAGGGATGACAGAGCCATAGAGTTTATGCACATGGAGTGGGTCACTTTATCAGTTGTGGAATACTATGCACGTTTTATGAAGCTCCAGCGCTTTACACCAATTATTCTCGGTGATGAGTTATCCATGGATAGGTGATTTAAGGATGGTCTCAAGCATGAAATATGATCACATGTGAACATTTTATAGTTGACTACCATATCTAGGATAGTGAATTATCCACTCATTACTGAGCGTAATATGAGATAAGATGAAGGTGTGATCCAAGGAAGTTTGAGTCTTAAACTTGGAACTGATTAGACTATAGGCAATACACTTCATTTTGAGTCTCCTTATAGGAGTAGTGGTAGTCAATGTATGTACTCAGGTATCCAAGTGGTATTCCACTAGTGTAGTAGGCCAGGAAATATGAAGACACTGTGTATTAAGGACCTAGTCAAGTGTTGGTCTTACAAAAAAATGGGTCATATCCAGCACTTTTGTAGAAATTTTCCTATAGTGTCTAGTGAGAGAGGATATACACTAATTACATGTTTAATAGAATGGCTGGTGACCCCTCATCAGGTAGGAAGTTGGGGTACTACTGGCCGATCATGATGAGGAGGTGGTCATGGATGAAGAAGACAAGAATAGGACTTACAGTGCCATTAGAGCGGTCTTGCCCAGAGTAGTCAGGCTATATCACAGGTCCATAGAAAGGTCCAGATATATATAGTGAAACTGATCCCTAAGGACTAGAGTGTTAGTCCATCCATGGTTATAGGTATGATCATAGTATCCTATACTCTAGTTTCTTCTTTATTTGATAGAGGCGCTTCCACTCCTTTATATCTATTTCTATTATGGAGAGACTTGGTCTTGAGATTCAGTATTCCTATGGAATAATGACACTTGATACCCTGTTGGGTATTCGATTAGAATGTATATTCTAGTGAAAGGAGTTTCCCCTTGAGATAGAAAATTATCATTTCTTATGGGACCTCTTTATCCCCGAGATTAAAGGTGTTGACATCATTCTTAGGATGTACCATTTGGTACCTTATCATGACTATGTGGATTGTTATCACCAAAGGGTCTCATTTACATCAACAAAGGGTGATAGTTGCATTCACAAGGATGAATGGGATGTCCAAGAAAGTCAAGATATACTAGAGCATCGTGGGATGGGAAGGGTGACAACCCAAATTTCTAGCCTTTATATGGATGATCAGAGAACATGTCAGGCTAATTTACCTCTGATAGTAGATCGTTTTAGGGACATATTACCTTAATAATTTTTTGGACTACCTCATGAGAGAGAGATACGTATATTTTACTATCGATATAGTGTTAGAAGTATAACTGGTGTCCATTCCCCCATAAAGAATGGATGCTACTATATTGCAAGATCTCAAGAGATAGGTAGAGGATTTGGAAGCTAAGGGTTTTATATGGACCAGTACTTCCCCATGGGGTTCGCTTGTCCTTTATATCAAGAAATTGGATGTAACCCTCATGCTTTGTGTGAATTATCATCGGTTGAACCGACTTATAGTTTGTAAATGGTATCCATTTCCTCACATAGGTAACCTATTTGACCAACTCTGAGGATAGAGGGTTTTCTACAAAATTGATTTGAGGTTGGGATACCATCAGGTTTGAGTTTAACCATCATACATACCTCATACAATGTTTTTTAATAGGTGTAATATTTATGAATATCTATTTATTTCATTCATCTTGATAAACATGCCTTCCATTTTCATGGATTTGATGAATTAGGTTTTCCACTTGTATTTGGATTCATTTGTGGTAGTCTTTGTGGAATAAATCTTGGTGTACTCACATACTCGACACTAACATGCCCAACATCTTGATATCATTTTGAGCAAACTAAGAGAGCACCAAAAATATGCTAATACCAACAAAATCCTAAAGTATATATTTACACAACATGAGCATAATTACTTGACACATGACCATTAAATATAATTTGTGATTCATGCCTTGCATTGTCGGAGGCATTACTTATCGGGAGAGATTTTTTTAGTGCACACAGACTACAAAATTATCAAGTATATATTTACACAACATGAATTGAATCTCAAGAAACAAATATGGGTTTAATACCTGTAGTTTTTTGACTTTGAACTTTCCAATACACTTGGGAAAGACAATGCTATTGCTGATGCTCTGAGCTGGAAGACACAGAAAAATATAGTTTAGGAGGCCATTAGAAAGTGGCAGTTGATGGAACTATTTTATGAGATGTACTTAGAGGACTAAGATCATCACAAAAAGTTTTTTATTACAACTTTAGCCACAAACAATTAATTTCTGAATAGAGTGAATATGAGGTAACTTTTTATCCTGAGGTCTCAGTCCTACGAGAGAGCGTTTCAAGTGAGGATCCACCACTAGATTGGATTGCTAATGAGTATAAGGTCTTGCACATTCGTGGATGTGTCAGGGTTCCTATAGACATTCAATTAGAATTGATATGAGAGTCTCATGTCTCTACTTGGGTGGTACATCCTGAACTTATGAATATTTACCATGATCTATGCTGCCTATATCGGTGGCCTGGTATAAAAAGGGAGATAATTGGTTTCGTTACTCGGTGTTCCACCTTCCAGTAGGTGAAGGTGGAACACTGGTGACCGGTATGGATTTTACTATCATTTCCCATTCCTGAGTTGAAATGGGTGGCTATGGATTGTCTGATGGTATTACCTAATTCACCTTGAGGTCGTGACGCAATATGGGTGATCATAGACAGGTTAACAAAGGTCAATCACTTCTTACATATTTGAGAGACCTCTTTAGTGGATGATCGAGGAAAGATGTCTGTCAGAGAGATCATATGACTTCATATAGTTCCATACACTATCATATTAGATAGAGACACTCATTTTACATCTCAGTTTTAGAAGGGTTTTTAGAGGGCACTGGGTTCATAGGTATTGCTGAGTACAGCTTATCACCCATAGATCGACAATTAGCATATGATTCAAGTGTTATATGACATTCTACAAGAACATGTACTTTATTTTAGAGGTTATTGGGAGAAACACTTATCTATCATTGACTTCTCTTATAATAACAACTTTAAAGAGACTATACATATGGATCATTATGAGGATTTATAAGGTAGGTTGTGTTGTTTTACCCTATACTAGTTAGAGGTAAGAGAGGTAGAATTACCAGGAACTCATCTCATTCAGGAGACTTTGGAGAAGGTACAACTTATCAAGAAGAATATGGATACAACTAAGTTTAATTAGAAGTCTTATGGAGATCGCCGCAGACAACCTCTAGATTTTAAGGTTAGGGATTAGGTATTCTTGTGTGTTTTTCCTAGAATGAGGCATAAACAGATTTAGATATAGGGTAAACTTTCACCACATTATGTTGGGCCTTTCAAGATTCTAGATAGAGTCAAGCTGCTAGCCTATCAACTACAATTACCTCAGAGGTACCGATCCATGCATGAAATCTTCTACATATCTCAGTTACATTGTTATCACACAGACCCATCTCATATTATTCATCCTGATGTGGTTGAGTTGGAGGCATATGCATCCTTCTAGGAGCATCCTATATGTATCGTTGATTGGATCATAAAGGATCTCCAAAGCAGGTCAGTTCCTCTAGTACATGTGACATGGAAGAAAACTGTGTATAGGACGAGACCTGGGAGCGAGAGGTTGATATGCATGATTAGCTAGTGTTATTCTCAGAAGATGCTTTAACACTATCAGAAGGGAAACTTGGGGATGAGTTGTTTTAAGGAGGGAATATTATAAGAACCTTGGTTTTCTATTGAGGTACGAACCCTTTAATTTTTAGTATAAATATTTTGTTTCTTTCTAATGGAATCTCTTAAAGGCTTAAGGAAGGTTTTAAGAGTTTACGGGGCTCATTCGGAGCCTGAAGCTCCAATTTTTGAGAAACAATATGAGGATCATGATTCGTAGTAACCATGTGGCCCATATATAGAGGAGTATAGTTTGAAAAACTGTGTGAGGGAGGCTACATGTCCATACGAAAAAATGAAGAGGAGTTATAGAGGGGACCCACATGGGTTGTGAGATGTTATCAAACTGTGTGCCTAGTTGCATGGGTAGTTCTACTTAAGTAGTAACCTCGCACAGTTAGAAAACAGTTTGGAAAAACCATGTGGAATAACCTTATAAGGGGTTGGTTTCTTTGGATAGTGTTGGTTCATAGTTGGAACACAGTTTGGACAACCATGCACCCTTTAAAATTTGGGTAAAATGGACACTTTTCCTCCATCCTTTAAATATTTTAACCCTCTTTCCTTCTCCTCCACACACAAAACCTCCCACCCATTGAATATCCTAAATCCCTTTTCACCTAGTCTTGGAGAAAATTCTTCATCTGATCTTAGAATCATTCACCATCAGCAATGTTGGAAGCATATTGGTAAAATCTCCAATCCTCTTGCTTCATTTCTTTATTTATCTCACCATATGGAATGAAAAATCCATACGAGCTATTTTGCCCTATCTTCATGGAGTTTTCCTATTTTGTTGTTTTCTACCGATCTAGACTAAATCAGAGGCTAATAACAGATGAGGCATCCACTAAACATCTAAGGTATGTGGTATCATTATTTTCCCTTAAAGTTTGGTGATATTTATATTGCACTGTTGTTCCACACGATAGACTTCTTGAGAGTCGCCTACTAAATGGAGTTTTTATTAAATTAAATGCATGGGATTCTATTTATATGTCTCATGAGACCCGTAATCATCGATAAGGGTTGAGGACCCCAAATAGAACCACCCCTTTGGGTGCATTTTTAAACTAGACCAAAAAACCATGGTTGTCACGACCCGAACCTACCCGGACTCGATCTGCAACTACCCCAAGCCTGCCTCCATAGGCCAGGGCCTGGCGACAAGCGCTGAAGGCTAAACAACTCAGGGAGGCCTTTGCCTGAGTACCTGTACACACACATGCAGCCCACTCAATTCAGAAGTGCAGAGTAAAAGGAAAAGTAAATTACTAACTACTATAAACAACCAAAAAAGTGCATCGATCTATAAACAGTAAAAAGTAAATACTGAAGGTAAACTGAAAAGAAAAGGGAAAAAACACGTTCCCAAATAGAAAAGTGCCACAACCCAACAATAGGTAAACAAAAGTAAATAGCTCAGAGAGTCCCACACATGGAACCCGACTACGACCACCATACGCAGTCCAAGCTCCCGAACTCCTAAACTCCTCTATATTCATGAGCAACCTGTCTATTTTCTGCAAGGGCACACAAAGTGAGAGCAAAGCCCAAGTAGGGGTGAGTATAAAAATACTCAATAGGATACCCCGAAGGCTCGAGGGAGCAACAAAGGAGGTACTTAAGAGTGATCAGTAGATCGAATAAGGAATAGTGAAGGAGTACAACTGAGAGTGCAGTAAAGAGTACAGTTCAACCCAACAAGAGGAAGGAAGTAGATTCATCCAAACACAAGGAGATAGAAACGGTGAGAAGATGAACTTCTTATCGAGTCTTCGCTAACTATAGCAGGAGAGTAGACTCATCCAACCACGAGAAGCTAGACACGGAAAGCACATGGCATACCCCGCGCGTCTTCGCCTCTCCTAGAAGGAGAGTAACCAGAACCCAAGAAGTGGGTACTGAAACAAGGTATATACATATCCATATGCTAAAACAAGAAACCCAAACAAGATCGTAAGGGGATCTCCATCCCGTAGCTCATCCAAAGAAAGTGAGTCGCCAACAGTCCTAGAAGTAAACACCATCGATGCCCAACATCCCACACGTCTGCCCTAAACTACAAGTCAAGGGGTTCAAATCACCGCACCTTGATACTATCCACTTTGGGCAGCACTGACTCGCCCTCACGGTTTTAGGCCGCGTCAAAAGGACACGTCTCGGTGAGAAATCACCCCTCATAATTGAGAGTTCCGGGGAAAGTCAACCCACACCTCGTCATTGTCACACAATCGAGAGGTCTTATCATAGTCAAAGTTGTCACATCACTGACCCGTACAACCAAGGGTCCCGCTCTGGTAGTCATGGGGAAAAGCCACAGACTAGCATAGTAGAAAGAACTGAGTCTGAAAGAAGTCATCGGGTAACCCACTGCCCAGCCCCGCTGGAGGGTAAACCCTAAGAGGTCATCAGGTGACCCACTGCCTAGTATCTGCTGGAGGGTAAACCCTAAGAGGTCGTCGGGTGACCCACTGACCAGTCTCTATTAGAGGGTAAACCCTAAGAGGTCGTCGGGTCACCCACTGCCCAGTCTCTACTGGAGGGTAAACCCTAAGAGGTCGTCGGGTAACCCACTGCCTAGTCTCTGCTAGAGGGTAAACCCTAAGAGGTCGTCGGGTAACCCACTACCCAGTCTCTGTCAGAGGGTAAAACCTAAGAGGTCGTAGGGTAACCCACTGCCCAATCTCTGCTGGAGGGTAAACCCTAAGAGGTTGTTGGGTAACCCACTGCCCAGCCTCTGCTGGAGGGTAAACCCTAAGAGGTTGTTGCGTAACCCACTGCCCAGTCTCTGCTGGAGGGTAAACCCTAAGAGGTAATCGGGTAACCCACTGCCCAGTCTCTACTAGAGGGTAAACCCTAAGTAGTCAATGAGCAACCCACTGCCCAACCCCGCTGGAGGGTATACCCGAAGAAGTCGATGAGCAACCCACTGCCCATCCCCATTGGAGGGTAAACCTGGAACTGCTCTGGCCATTCCTACTGGATGGTACAACACTGGCCAACAGAACACGGAGTGGGTATCGTGCAACCACCCAATTCCAGAACAAATCACCTAGTAGAGGTTTAGCGCCCGTGTAGTGTGGGTCACGCCGATACATGGAGATCTGCCTAGGGAAACACGTCACGGTAGATCACGGAAGGAGAATATGATCTCGATACTCGTCTAGGGAAACTGCGCTCAGGCTCACTGGGGCTTCGTACCCCACTGGAAACAACCTCCTGGGTAGAGGATCGATGACCGCGTAAAGTATTGGTCACACCGAATCCACAATAACCCTACTAGGAAACATGAAGGGACATGATACTGAAATCCCACACGGCTAAAGGAAAAAGGGGAACCCCAACCAACTCCACCGATCACATCATCGAGAATAGAACCAGGGAAACCACTCAACCCTGCTGGTCTAAACCATCATGAACAGAGGGACCCACTATGTCGCGAGAGATCAAAGGTACGTAAAGAAGAACACGACATGCACAAGGGGCCCACACAACGTGTGGCAGTATCTTATCTCCAACCCAAGTACACAAACATTATAGGGTACAAAATAAAACATTTACCTCCAAGCATTCCCATATACTCTCAGAGTATACCACAACTCTAGCCCGAAGGCTATCGTGCACACGACACCCAACGTTAGTGCGAAGAGTGAAAACATAATTTCGCCAACCTTCTTCCTACACAGACCTAGCACGACCAACCATATCTCTTCAAACATCAACTTCACTCGCACAGGAGTGAACGAGATCACACGCCAAGGGTTTGCTTCCAAACACAACAAGAAGAACCGCCACTGGGGCACCTTTCATGCCTCTACATTTAATGAGATCTCTAATGAGGCTCCACACATCCAAACTGATCATACCGTTGTAATCCTCGAGAAAAAAACACACGAGATCGACTATTTACTCACCTCAAATGGATATCTGACGGAAAGGTTTCCAACACCACTTTACGCCCAAACGGCGTCCCGTGGTTCCGAGCCTTGATCCTGAAAATAGTCGGGCGCTTCACACCGTTGAGATATCCTCATAAAGACACATCAAATTGACTGCTTACTTACATGGAACGAATATCCAGAGAAAAAGATGTGTCTCTCCATAGCACACATGAGCGGTACTATGTGGGACCCACATCCTGGTCCCGAAGTGCTACAAGCGGATCGCACCGTTGTGATCCTCTCAGAAAAGTACACAAGATCGCCTATTTACTTTTCCAAAATGGACACCCGGTGAAGAGGATAAAATTCACCGTCAACTTCCAACACGGCCCTTGTGGGGCCCACACAACCGTTTTGAATTAAAGTGGGCAGATTGCGCCATTTCAATTCCCTTGGAAAAACACTCAGAATAGACTGCTTGCACGCCCCGAATGGACGTCTGATGAAAAAGTTGCGAAACGTGGCTCACAGCTTAAAAGATGGGCCGTGGGGCCCACCTCTCAACTCTGTCTTTGATGCCCAAAATCCCTCTGGAAAACTCCGCTTTGACGCCAGGGTTGCAACACTACTGAAGACGATCAAAACTGATTTCGGATGTGTCTGCGCCGCTCAAAAATAGAACCTCATAAAAAGCGCTAAACCACTTAACGTACATGTCGCGCCACTAAGCCCATCGTCTCGAGAATTAAAAATCCCTGAGACCATCTCAAAAAGTTCTTATCGAGCCGAGGATCACACTTCCATAGACGACACACAAAACGAACACCCGTAGTGAAGATTCCGGGTGTCCGAAGTTGAGGGGATGAATCCCCTTGGGCTGGACCGGCCTGGGCCGGCCAGTCCGCTCGGCCAGGGCCGACCTGCGCCGGCCGGCCCTGCTGTGTACCCGCGGTCCACCCTAGCACCGACTGGACCTCGTGACCAGTCTTTGTTTCACGTGGAGACCCACCGAGTGCGGGTCTCGGTCTCCCACACAGATTCACGACCGCGACCTCAGTCCACCCGAGTGTCGACAACCCTGCGGACGCCGCGACCACCTGCCACGCTCGCTCGCCCAGCCGCCTGCCGCGCTCCCTTGCCCGGCCGCCGTCGCCCTCGGCCCACCGACCGCCTGGCCGACCTCCACTGCTGAGAAGCCCCGCCTCCTGGATCCACAGTGTGCCACCGCCTGGAGCCACCGTGCGCCGCCGTCGACCGCCCTGGACCTTCGGAGACCCGCCAGAATACACCAAAACGACCTCGAAAATTTGCCGAACCGCTGCGGATGGCTCGGGACTCGGAATTCAAATCTGAAACATGCGTTAGAAAGCTCAGAATATATTATACGCAACCATGGGATTAACTCAAAAATTAAACAACATCTTGATGCTACAAATAGAGTTCAAAGGAGATGTTTGAAATTAAAATACAGAACGAAGATCTCCTACTTGCAGGGGCGTAGCCTGACGCTTCACGGTCGATCCACACCTTGCCGGATCCGCAATCTCCTTGGAGGAAGTGGGGATATTGGGGCTTGAGGTTGAGAGCTCCTTGTTTGGGAGATCCTTCCACCAGAGGAAGAACAAGGGGAGGAGGGGAGGTGGTTAAGTGTTTAAATAAAGAAAATTAATTAACATTTAATTAATTTTTAATACCCACCAGAAGACCTGCGTTCGAAACTCCCGATGGGGTAAAGGTTAAGCCTCCCCTAGGGTAAAAACCACCTCCCAAGCACAACGGAGGTCTCGTAATTTTAATCTGAGGCCCTGTTCAAAAGTTATAAAACTTAATGGCCGAGGCCGCTAAATTACAAAAACGCCCCTGGTGACATTTTTCACAGGAGGCCCGCGCCCGTGAAAATTACACCCCTCCTAGGGTAAATGGTATGCTTAGGACTCAATGATGCCCTCAGTTTTCCGATCTGAGCTACCGTTTAGGAGTTATTCCATTTATTTTTCATGCCCAGTGTGAACGCATTGAAAATTTAATTCCGGCCACACCGGGGCTCGGAATCACACGACGTCTGAAGGCACTGCTCTGGAATAACATCAAGAATATTAAAGAGTATTTTATAGAAAAAAGAATGTCCTTAAATTATTCCCTCATTCAATCTTTTCTTCCCCGAAAAGCAAAACCAGGGAATAACTCAGGGTACTAAGCCCACACCTGGCTCTCCCGTACTTAGAAGAACTCTTGCACAGTCCCGTGTCACCGCACACAGACCAAAGGATTTGATCTGTTCACATGAGGTCTACCCTTGATGATGACGTGCATAGGATCACACACACATCTACATAGATATGCCACGCGGGAGACATTTTGAACCCACTCCCAACCTTGGGGTTAGGGCAAGGCGGTTGGGAACCTCGCCATCCCTTCGCATGGTCTCAAACGACCCAAAGGCCCTTGGGGGTAGCTCACCTCCCTGGTCGAACCCCCACGTCACACGCCGTGATTGGAATCACCGTTTGGACCTGGGACAAAGCCCAGTGATTCCATCCTTCAGAATATCCTTTTGGTGAAACACCCAAGGATATCTGGTCATGCAAGATTTCATAGTCGATGTCCCAAGACCCAGACTCTCTTAAATGCTAAAGGCGAAGGAGTCGCCACCATTGACTAAAGAGAAAGGTTCCACACCTTCTATTCCACTAACACAGGGTTACACCAACGCCCCGCATCACCCTGGTAACAATTCAAGCAAGGAGTAGGGAGAAAATCATTTCACACACAGAGTCTAAAAATTCCACTGCAAAAAGTAAAGGATCCGTAAAGCATACCTCTTATCACCTCATGCTCTACAAGATCTTAGACATCCAAAGATCATAGCTATCCGTGGTCCCAACTGTCATCTCCTGAAGCCTGACATGGACTGCCTGGTGGTGATGGGAAGAACTCGTATAAGGTCATCCCCCACTGCCAGCTCCTCCTGCTCCTCTGATAGCACCACCTCTTTGGGCGCTACTCAGATCACAGCACTGCCTCTGCCGCGGTGGTGCACCTACTACCTTCCTGATATTATCAGTGTACCTGGTTGGGCAGTCCCGTGCCAAGTGACCTCGCCCATCACAAGCATAGAACCGACACTCTCTGGGCTACCCTGGTGCCCTCTGGCGCCACGGTGGTGTACGACCACGACCCGGAGTCCACTCACAGAAGGGTCTCCTCAGCTGAGGCCCTGTGCCTTGCCACCATAGTGGTGCACAACCACGTCTCCAAAATCGGTGGTGGGAAGGCCACCTACATCGAGGTTTTGTCATCCGGCGCCTGCTAGTTGTGGCAGACGTCTCGGATCTATCGTGCCTGCTGCCACCACTAATTGTAGAGTGTGACAGGAAGCTCTCTGTCACTAGCGCCTTCTCTAGAACCTCGACATAAGTGGAAATGAAAAAGGGTACTATGATGACCTGAATCTCTCTGCGGAGACCCTACTCAAACTTCCGCGATTGGAATTTTCCATCATGGACCAAGTCCAGGTAAAAGCGTGCACGGTCTGTGAAACTAGTCGCATACTCAATCACAATCATCCCTACTTGCCAAAACTGCAGGAGCTCCTGGATCTGAACAGAGCGTAAGCAGGAGGGGTAAAACCCCTCATGAAATAGTAGCTGAAAGCCATCCTAGGAAAGTGATGACTCATCGAGTAACTGAGTCTCCAGACTACACCAACGCTCGACTGCTCTGTGGAAAAGGCTGGCTGCCAAAGACACCCTAGGATCTGCCAACGTCTGCGCAAGCCTAAAGAGGAAAACCACTGTATCGAGCCAAACCCATACTGCCTAAGGGTCTATCTCACCACTGAACCTCAGAAATATCTGTTGCTGGAACTCACGGAGCACGCTCAACCTGTGCTCAAGCTCTGTCTTCTCTACAAGAGCTGTCTACTGCTCACTAGGTGGGGGTGCTACTACTGGCCCACCCGAAGAAAGGGGCTCGCGTGATGGGTTCTGGACTGAGGCCTCATCACTCACAGGGTTGTCGTCATGAACCAAGGCTAGTATCCTGATTGGATGTCTTCACGGAGACATCCTGAATGCTATCAAGGAGTGACACGGTCAGATGAGCATATAACAGTCACAAAAATGGGGAGCTGACTCAAGAAGGATAGTCAAAGACTCAATCCTATATGATTCACAAACCAATTTATCCTGAAATGGGCGTCTTAGCATTCCGAGTAGACAAGTGTCTTATCAGGGTCCTGGTGAATGGATACGTTAGCCACCGCACCATCCCTGGACTCCCTGGCTTGAGAGACGATCTCGAGACACGTTGAAACCGTTGCCCTATATCCCAACCAATTCCTTTTTAGGGACATTCGAACAACGTCTCAAGGAACAAACCACCTCTGATACCACTTTGTCATGACCCGAACCTACCCGACCTTGAGCCGCAACTACCCCAAGCCCGCCTCTATAGGCCAGGGTCTGGCGACAAGCGCCGAAGGCTAAACAACTCTGGGAGGCCTTTGCCTAAGTACATGTACACATACACATGCATCCCACTCAATATAGAAGTGCAGAGTAAAAGGAAAAGTAAAGTACTAACTGCTATAAACAACCAAAAAAGTGCATCGACCTCTAAACAGTACAAAGTAAATACTGAAGGTAAACTGAAAAGAAAAGGGAAAAAACACGCGCCCAACTAGAAAAGTGCCACAACCTAGCAACATGTAAACAAAAGTAAATAGATGGGAGAGTCCCACACCTAAAACCCTACTACGACCATCGTACGTGGTCCAAGATCTTGAACTCCTAAGCTCCTCTGTAGTCACGAGAAACCTGTCCATCGTCTGCAAGGGAACACCAAGTGTGGCAAAATCCCAAGAAGGGGTGAGTATAAAAATACTCAGTAGGATACCCCGAAGGCTCAAGGGAGCAACAAAGGAGGTACCAAAGAGTGATCAGTAGATCGAATGGGGAATAGTGAAGGAGTACAACCGAGAGTGCAGTAAAGAGTACAACTCAACCCAACAAGAGGAAGGAAGTAGACTTGTCCAAACACAAGAAGCTATAAATGGTGAGAAGATGAACTTATCATCGAGTCTTTGATACCTATAGCAGGAGAGTAGACTCGTCCAAACACAAGAATCTAGACATGGAAATCACGTGGCATACCCCATTTGTCTTCGCCTCTCCTCAAAGGAGAGTAATAAAAACCCAAGAAGTGGGTACTGGAACAAGGTATATACATATCCATATGATCAAACAAGAAAACCGAACAAGATCATAAGGGGATCTCCATCCTGTAGCTCAGCCCAAGAAAGTGAGTCGCCAACAGTCCCAGAAGTAAACACCATCGATGCCCAGTATCCCACATGTCTGCCATGAACTGCAAGTCAAGGGGTTAAAATCACCGCAACTTGATACTATCCTCTTTGGGCAGTACTGACTCACCCTCACGGTTTTAAGTCGTATCACAAGGATGTGTCTCGGTGGGGAAATCACCCCACTTACTTGAGAGTTCTGGGGAAAGTCAAACCACACATCGTCACTATCACACAGTCGATAGGTCTTCTCATAGTCAAAGATGTCACATCACTGACCCATACAACTAAGGGTCCCGCTCTGGTAGTCACGGAGAAAATCCACAGACTACCCTAGTAGAAATGATTGAGTATGAAAGAAGTCATCAGGTAACCCACTGCCCAGCCCTGCTAGAGTGTAAACCCTAATAGGTCGTCAGGTGACCCACTGCCCAGTCTCTATTGGAGGGTAAACCCTAAGAGGTCGTCGGGTCACCCACTGCCCAGTCTCTGCTGGAGGGTAAACCCTAAGAGGTCATCGGGTATCTCACTGCCCAGTCTCTGCTGGAGGGTAAACCCTAAGAGGTCGTCGGGTAACCCACTGCCCAATATCTGCTAGAGGGTAAACCCTAAGAGGTCGTCAGGTAACCCACTGCCCAGTCTCTGCTGGAGGGTAAACCCTAAGAGGTCGTAGGGCAACCCACTGCCCAGTCTCTGCTGGAGGGTAAACCCTAAGAGGTTGTCAGGTAACCCACTACACAGTCTCTGCTGGAGGGTAAACCCTAAGAGGTCATCGGGTAACCCACTGCCCAGTATCTGCTGGAGGGTAAACCCTAAGAGGTCGTCGGGTAGCCCACTGCCCAGTCTCTACTGGAGGGTAAACCCTAAGAGGTCGTCGGGTAACCCACTGCCCAGTCTCTACTAGAGGGTAAACCCTAAGTAGTCAATGAGCAACACACTGCTCAGACCCGCTGGAGGGTAAACCCGAAGAAGTCGATGAGAAACCCACTGCCCAGCCCCGCTGGAGGGTAAACTCAGAACTGCTCTGGCCATTCCTACTGGATGGTATAACACTAGACCACAAAACACGGAGTGGGTATCAAGAAAAAACCCAACTCCAGAACAAATCACCTAGTAGAGGTTCAATGCCTGTGTGGTGTGGGTCATGCCGATACCTAGAGTTCTGCCTAGGGAAACACGTCACGATAGATCGTGGAAGGAGAATATGATCTCGATACTCGGCTAGGAAAACTGCGCTCAGGCTCACTGGGGCTCCGTACCCTACTGGAAATAACCTCCTGGGTAGAGGATCGATGCCCGTGTAAAGTATTGGTCACACCGAATCCACAGTAACCCTACCAGGAAACACGAAGGGACGTGATACTGAAATCCCACATGGATAAAGGAAAAAGGAGAACCCCAACCAACTCCGCTGATCACACCATCGAGAATAGAACTAGGGAAACCACTCAAACCTACTGGTCTAAACCATCGTGAACAGAGGGACCCTATATGTCACGAGAGATCAAAGCTACATAAAGCATAACACGACACGCACAAGGGGCCCACACGACGTGTGGCCCTATCTTATCTCCAACCCAAGTACACAAACATTATCGAGTACAAACTAAAACATGTACCTCCAATCATCCCCGTATACTCCCATAGTATACCACATCTCTAGCCCGAAGGATATCGTGCACACGACACCCAATGTCAGTGCGAAGAGTGAAAACATAATTTCTCCAACCTAATTCCTCCACAGCCCTAGCACGACCAACCATATATCTTCAAACATCAACTTCAATCGCACGGGAGTGAAAGCGATCACACGCCAAGGGTTCACTTCAAAACACAGTAAGAAGAACCACCACCGGGTCACCTTTCATGCCTCCACATTTAATGAGATCTTGAATGAGGATTTGCACATCCAAATGGATCATAACGTTGTAATCCTCGCAGAAAAAAACACACGAGATCAACTATTTACTCACCTCAAATGGATATCTGACGGAAAGGTTGCCAACAATGCTTTACGCCCGAACGACGTCCCATGGTCCTGAGCCTCAGTCTCAAAAACAGTTGGGCATGTTGCATCGTTGCGATCTCCTCGAAAAGACACGTCAAATTGACTGATTACTTACGTGGAACTGATATCTGGAGAAAAAGATGTGTCTCGCCATATCACACATGAGCAGTACTACGTGGGACCCACATACCGGTACCGAAATTCTACGAACAGATCGCACCGTTGCGATCCTCTCGGAAAAGTACACAAGATCGCCTATTTACTTGTCCAAAACAGACACCCGATGAAGAAGATAAAATTCACCATCAACTTCCAACACGACCCTCATGGGGTCCACACCACCATCTTGAATTAAAGCAGGTGGATTGCGCCATTGCAATTCCCTCAGAAAAAAACTCAGAATATCCTGCTCGCACGCCCCGAACGGACGTCCGATAAAAAAGTTGCGAAACGCGGCTCATAGCTTAAAAGACGGGTCGTGGGGCCCACATATCAGCTCTGGATTCGATGCCCGAAAACCCTATGGAAAACTCTGCCTTGATGCCAGGGTCGCAACGCCACTGACAGTGCTCAAAACCTATTCCAGATGTGTCCCTGCCGCTCAAAACAAGAACCTCAGAAAAAGCGCTAATCCACTTAACGTACTTGTCGCGCCACCAAGCCCCTTGTCTCGGGAATTAAAAATCCCCGAGACCATCTAAAAAAGTTCTTCTCGAGGCGAGGATCAAACTTCCTTAGACGACACACAAAACGGACACCCGTAGTGAAGATTCCGGGTGTCTGAAGTCGAGGGGACGAATCCCCTTGGGCCGGACCGGCCTGGGCCGGCCTGCCAGGCCGTGGACCAGCGGTCCACCCTAGCACCGACCGGCCCTCGTGGGCATTCTTTGTTTCATGCGGAGACCCGCCGAGCGTGGGTCTCGGTCTCCCACGTTGATTAACGGCCGTGACCCTGGTCCACCCGAGCGTCGACGACCCTGCTAACGCTGCGGCCGCCTGCCGCGCTCGCTCGCCCAGCCGCCTGCCGTGCTCGCTCCCCCGGCCACCTGCCGCGCTCCCTCGCCCGATTGCCGTCACCCTCGGCCCGCCGACCACCTGGCCGACCTCCGCTGTTGAGAATCCTTGCTGCCTGGAGCCACCGCGCGCCGCCGCCTGGAGCCACCACGCGCCATCGTCAACCGCCCTGGACCACCAGAGACCCACCAGAATACACCAAAATGACCTCGAAACTTTGTCGGACCGCTGCGGACGGCTCGAGACTCGGAATTCAAATATGAAACATGTGTCAAAAAGATCAGAATATATGCTACGCAACCATGGGATTCACTCAAAAATTAAACAACATCTTGATGCTACAAATAGAGTTCAAAGGAGAGGTTCGAAATTAAAATACGAAACAAAGATCTCCTACTTGCAGGGGCGTAGCCCGACGCTTCACAGTCGATCCACACCTTGCCAGATCCGCAATCGCCTAAGAGGAAGAGGGGATATTGGGGCTTGAGGTTGAGAGCTCCTTGGTTGGGATCTCCTTCCGCCAAAGGAAGAACGAGGGGAGAAGGGGAGGTGGTTAAGTGTTTAAATAAGGAAAATTAATTAACATTTAATTAATTTTTAATACCCACCAGAAGACATGCGTTCGAACCTCCCGACGGGGTCAAGGTTAAGCCTCCCCTAGGGTAAAAACCACCTCCCAAGAACAACGAAGGTCTCATAATTTTAATCTGAGGCCCTGTTCAAAAGTTATAAAACTTAACGCCCGAGGCCGCTAAATTACAAAAACGCCCCTGGTGACATTTTTCACAGGAGGCCCCCGCCCACGAAAATTACACCCCTCCTAGGGTAAAAAGTACGCTTCGGACTCAACGATGTCCTCGGTTTTCCAATACGAGCTACCATTTAGGAGTTATTCCATTTATTTGGTGTGCCCTGTGTGAACGCACTGAAAATTTAATTCCGGACACACTGGGGCTCAGAATCGCACGCCGTTTGAAGGAACTGCTCTGGAATAACATCAAGAATATTCCAAATTATTTTATAGCAAAAACCTAGTTCTTACAATGGATTTCTTACCCCATATAATAGACAAGTTACAATTGATTAAATGAAGTGGATTATCAAATTGACTATAAAAAATTAAGCCCTACCATGCCTTAAAATCCTAAGATATGTGATTAAACCACCTTCTAAGGTGATTTATAGTTATCCTTTATAAATGATATAACAATTTGAATTAAATTCCATGTTTAAGGGTATGGTTAGACTGAGATACCATGACCATTTATTATATTATACTTAGGGTGATACATGGGTTCTGACTCAGAACTCCATGGATAGACTCATCGAGCTTATTAAATTGAAATGATTTATAAATGGATTGATATCATGCCATGAGCGATACATGGGTTATTATATGAATTTCATGGATGGGAACATGTAATGAATCATATTTTATTGGTTTTATTTTTATATTTTTTTGGGGAATATTCTGAGACTAGGCACTGAGACAGCATGCGATTCTAAGGCCTGGTGTGCCTGGAATGGTTCGACAAAAAATGTTAAGTTTTTAATAGCACGTGCAAGATACTTTACCAAAAAATTGGAATAAATTCTAAATGGGTGCCCATATCAAAAATCTAAGGGCACCATTGAGCTCAGATCAGTGGCTTTACCCAAGGCGCGACTTAACTTTAGTCGGCACAGGTCTTATGTGAAAAAACCTGAAAATGGCACAATCGTAAATAAAATTATTAAATAAAATTATTTTATTTTTAAAATCCTAATAACTTATAAGAGGTAACTTGGATTGGAAATCCAAGACCACCGTTGAGTTCATAAGGGGGTGTTTTCTTTAGGTGAGACCTAACCTCAACCGGCACAGGTCACCTATGAAAGATTGTTTTTGGACGTGAAAGTCATTAAAATATTTTAATAGAAATATTTTATTTAATGTTATGTGACAATGCATTGGAGATTTACCTTTTTAATAATCCTTTTTAGAAATCCAAGGTTATTTCCATAACCCTGGAGTTCCCCTAAGTTAAGGAGAAGGAGGATCTCTAACCGGTGATGACGGATTGGAGGTTAGAACTCAGATCAAGCATCAACAACGAGAACGTGAATTCATTCATTATCAGTGACCGAACTAAACCCCAGGTATGGCATGTGTTTTAATTTTCTTCTTTTCCCTATTCATGAAGTTAAATGACGAATGAAGATCGACCTAAGAAATAGGTTGACCCGCGGTTCACTCATTCTTGCGGGAGGGATTATTTGCGGGAATTATGTTGGGGATGATTTTTATTATGGATATTTATCTTGATTGTTCTTAAAGAATGGATCGAGGCTGGAATGAAAAATGGCCGAGGTTCATTCCTTGGGTATCTATTTGTGCATTTATCCCCTAATCATTCTTCACGTTAATCATGAGAATATGAATGGAAATTCGTTACGCGTCTGTTTCTTGGCACAACCATTCGAAATTAGAGATCCAACATTGTAACAATCTAAAAAAGTTGCAACGATGATGGTGATAGACAGATTAATGTGTTTCGAGAGTAATCTCCCTTCGAGCGTTTTTCAGCGGAGGCAGCACCGGACCGACAAGAATGCTGGCCCGGGAAAGGAGGCAGGGCTAGGCAGACCTGGAAAGATGGCCACTGGCAGGGCGGCCGGTGGCAGCAGCAGCCTGCGATCCAGGTGGGACTGTGATGGAAAGATGACCCACCGTGGCAGAGGCTGTGGGTGGTGACTAGGTGAGGCCACCAATAGGGCGGCTGAAGACGGAGGGATGCGGTCTAGCCAGACTGCGTCAGAGGAGGGCCTGCGATGGCAGAAGCTTCAGGCGGAAACTTGGTGAGGCCGCTGGTGGTGGTAGGATGTGGTCCATCTAGACTGCACCAGAGGAGGGACCACGATGGCCAAAGCGACGAGCGACGACCATGATGCAATAGGAGGTCGCGTTGGGGACTGGGATGCGACAGAAGCTGCGGAACATAGTGTCCAACCGCATGGAACCTGCAATAGTGGTCACGGGGTAAGAAAAACAGGGGGGGACGAGGTACGCCATTTATGGAATGTGGTAGCTACACTGACCAGGAAGCGCACGTAGCCGGGCCACGTGCAGGAGAAGGGCCAGCCCGCTAATACAGGTCGGGCTAGAGAAATTAGGTGACCCCAAGTGGCCCCGTGGATTGGACCACTCGGCCCAGCAGGCCAATGGGCCAACCTAGACCGAATGGGTTGGGTTGGGTTGGCCGAAACGGATCGGGTTGGGTTGGCTGAATCGGGTTGGGTCAGACCCATATCTGTTTGGACTCGTTTTCACTAAATTGGACATGGGAGCCTACGGTGGTCCACCACGTTGATCATCCACACATGCCCGAGCTGCGTGAGGGATTTCCGATCCGCATGAGTGGGCCAGGATGGATGGGGGTGGCATGTCCCGATGCTCGGGGTGATGTGACACGCGGTCAGGCCACGTTCTAAAGGAGGTCGGCCCATGCGACGCATGCCAGACTGGCAGAACCAAGATGCTACATAGCTCGGCGGGCTGGGTCTAATGGCCCAGTCGGACCATCAGGCCAAGCCCAGCAGACCAAGCCTAGTGGGCCGGACCGAGACAGGTCTTCTGACCCAGGTCGGGTCAGGTTGGATCCAACCCGGATCTAGATCGACCCTTTTTAAGAAAAATGGTCGTATCTTTCAAACAGAGTGTCTGTTTGATGAGTCGTCTATGACATTGGGACCCTTGTGATGAGGCGGTCCTTTTGAGATGGCTTGGTGAGTTTTTAGTTGGACTAATAGAGGATATGATAATTCTATTTTTCTTTTCTATGAGGGATTGATGCAGGATCTAGATCCCATCATAAAGGGTGACAGTAGAGATTTAGATCGTACCCTTGGTCTTTCCTATGAAGTTTCAATGTATGATCCTATTCCTATCATAGAGGATGACCTGTGTTCCTAAGTGAGTTGTCTTAGCCTAGCTTCGACAGTGACTCAGCGGGATGGAGCGTGTATCGCACCGAGAGGCCCGGTCGATCCCCACTTATATTTGTGGTATATTAGATAGGGTTTATGGAGAAGGTGTGCCCAATATCTATGCAGACACCTGTCCACTATCTAGGATGATGTTTCCATAAGGTCTAGGAGTCCCCTAGTGATCCATGGGTGCAAGACCTCCTATCTGTGTATTGAGATAAGATTATTTCATTTGTGACATATCAAGACCAGATGTTCTCTCAGATACTTTTGGTAGACTTGTTCTACATGCTTACTATTAGATAACTCAGGGAGTGAGATCTCCTAGAATTGAGTGTGCTATAAGCGGAACCATATGGATGTTAGTGGATGAGACAACGATCTCGGGTCTTGGAATCCTTTACAATTATACATAGATGTTCTTGTTATATGTGTTGCAGACATATACCTATGTTGAGATGATTGTATCTTCTTAGTTATGTTCCCTTTATGGTCTTTTACCCTGTATTTCAAGGTGTCCTACTGAGTATTGTTTTTCTCACCCCTATATGGGCTTTGATCGCACATGTCGTGTTTAGTGTAGTCGATTGACGCTTTGACGCAGTCCTTGGTGGACCGGGGCTAGGTGGTGCTTAGAGTAACCTGACAGATGAGGTGTGCTTCTGTAGCTTCAGACAACTATTTCTGTACCTACCCTTCAACTAGGGTTTTCTATAGCGGAGTTCCAGGGATTTGTACTTGTACTTTTCCTTTTTTTGGGCTTGTATTCTGGCCCCGTTTACTTTTAGTTTTCTACTTTCGTACTCTATGTTGGTATCTTAGTGGTATGTCTGTTTGTTTACTTAGTGTTTTCAGTTTCATCACTTTTTTCTTGGAGATGTGTGTGAGTATATAGGTACTTAGTCAAATGACTCCCATTTGTGGGATATTCCTACTCAGTTCTAGTCACTAGCCCTCGACCTCTGGGAGGCGGGCTTGGGGTAGTCACAACATGGCCCCCTCTGGGATGGGTCATGATAGAGTGGTATCAGAGGAGGTTAGTTCTACCTTAAGGGCCAAGAGTTTGTATGTTTTGGTTTAGGGAAACATTGTTAAATGTTTTGAGTTTGGATTTTAGGACAGGGAATCTAGTGTTGGTGCGGCGACTAACATATCCATACACTAGGACCTTGAATTCTGCTTTTCGACTCAGTACGTGAAAACACCAGTTGTAGGAAAAAATGATGGTACGTGCATCGTATAAGAATAAGTTGTGTTTTCCATGTCATTCTTGAGTCATATCACCAGGTATACTCTATTGATCATGGTATATCTTGTTTTGTTTCAAGATGCTTCCATGTAGATAACCTGCTAGGATTCCACCACGTGATCATGAGGATGATCTGCGAGGTTATGAGATCGGTACAAAGATTTTTACCAGAGACAATGCCTCTGAGTGGTGTGCCAGTTATACCACCACCTATGGAGTAGCATATGGTACTCGCAGTGGATGAGATGTGTGAGCTAAGTGCACTTTATGAGTTTCAATGATAGAGACCCCTCAGGTTCTGAGGTGATCCTGACTCATAGGTGGCAAGGACTAGCATGAGGTGGTGATTGAGTTTTACATCCAGCTAGGACACCATTAGATCAGATGGTGGTCTTAGCAGTGAGTCTTCTACATGGATCAATAGGGTGATGGTGGGGTTTATATTACCTGATCTTATGATGAGGTGACTCTTTCATGGACAGATTTTGAGAACCTTTCTCAGAGAAGGGTATCTCATTATAAAAGATAAGGGCCATGAATACCTAAGAGCTTATATAGTTCTGGCAGGATGACATGTTGGTATCTGAGCATTCATCAAGGCATACCAACCTTACTCGATACTCAATGGATATGATACATGACCAGTGATTCAGGGATTAGACCTTTGATCAAGGTGTTCTTAGGGATATCCAATCCAACATTATTCCTTTGTGCATTCCTAATTATTATATGGCGATAGAGAAAACCTTTGTGGTTGAAAGTCCTTTGGCTGAGCGGATACAAATAAAGGATGTCAGTAGTAGGCAAGAAGGAGTAGAGACCTTGGGAGTAGGAAGATGATGTCAGTATTAGAGACTTGGACATGTGAGATGTTCTGAGATAAGGTCCCAGGATAGGGGATCTACAGCTCAAGTCTCATAGGGTGATTCCAGTCAACCTAAAGAGATGAAATTGTTTTCATGATATAGAAAGGGAAATCTTGTTAGAGATTATACAACCCATCATGATACTGATAGGGAAATGGTGGATGGGCCACTGAGGCAGAGACAATGATAGGGAAAAAATGGATTTGTAGGGTTCTAGATGTGGTATAGGAGCTAAGAGAGCAGCAGGAGGTGGTATACATTTTGACATATTACCACCACTACCCCCATGTGCCCCACACCAGACTTAGGGAGATGGAGGACGGGGGAAGGAGTAGATACATGCAGTCAAGGCATATGACCCAAGGGATCTAGGAATGATTTGAGGTACGGTCTGTGTTTACTCTTAGATGTCATATTAATAGACACATGTTCTAACCATTATTCCCTATCATAGATCTTATTCAAGACCTAGAGTTTTCAGTTAAACTATTGACTTGGACCTTACGTCTATAAATACCTACAGAAGAAGACTTGATAATCACACTAGTGATGATAGTGTGATCTGACCCTTGAGATGAGAATTTTGTTTGGAACCTCTTGATGTTAGCATTGAGGACTTACAATGTCATTATTGGTATGGATTGGTTATCAAAAGTCCTTGCTCAGATTGACTATTTTAGGAAAAAGGGTGAAATATGTCTACAATAATAGAATGAGGTTTTACTTGGATGGTGAAAAAGGAAACCCAAGTAGTATGGGATAGACTCATGCATGGGAGGGTGTAGCTAAACACTCTTGAGTCGACTAGCCTTACCCTTGGGGTAGTGGATGTTATGAGTTTTCAGTTCCCAGTAGTAGTGGTGGATTATGAGGATGTCTTTCCAAGAGATATTTCCAGGTTTACCTCCCCATAGAAAGATATACTTCTACATTTTTTACACCTCAGGATGGAACTGATATCAGAATTAACATATCAGATGGCTTTTTCAGAGCTTCGTGAGCTGAGGGTGCAGGTGGAGGATTTGCAGAGGAAGGTCTTAGTAAGGCCCAGTGTTCAAGGTTATGTGTATATTACCAACACTTTAACCAAGTGACTGTAGATAAAGAGTACCCAATACTAAAGGGTCAATGAAAACTTCAATCAGTTGAAAGGATCAGCCTTTTACATGGATAAAAAGGTGCCTGCAGGTTTTTTAGTAGTTAAGAAAGAGTTTTACAAGCACCCTGATATTGAGTTTTATATAGGTGGGAGTCGAGTACATAGTGTTCTATGATTCACTAGGGACCAGACTTGGTTGTGTCCTAATGAAGAGGAAAGAGGTGATTGCCTCTGGTTCATGTCAGTTGAAACCACATGAGAAGAACTATGCGACCCGCGATCTTGATTTGGCAATGATAGTATTCACATTGAAGATGTGGTGACACTACGTGATGGGTGAGTGGTTTATCTTATACATAGAACACACGAGTCTCAAGTTTATCTTCTCCCAAAAGGTTCTAAACTTGAGGCATAGGCGTTGTCTAGAGTTCCTCCAGGACTATGACTTGGAGAGAGTATATACTTCTAGTAAGGGAAATTGGTAGAGGATGCTCTTAGTAGGAGATCTAGTTTGTAGTTATTGAAAGAGATAACTGATCATTTGGCCTCATTATAGTTATCCTTCATAGATAGAGATTATTCAACATACCTCCAGTCAGTGATTGTTACACCTCCACTCTTATAGTGAGTCAGGGAGGCATGACTCAGTGATAACAATAGTGAGACTTTACATGATTATTTTTCCATGAGGAATGCCCCTGATAGATATTCGAAGCTATAGAGCACGTCATTACTTTTAGAGGATGCATAGTAGTCGTAGTGGATGCCTAGAGTGGTGAGATGAATCAGTATATGCATGTGGGTATTAAGGAGGACACCAAGGATGATGAAACAGGTTGAAGCTGGGCTTACCTGTTGATATAAAAGCTGATCCCTTGTTTGAATCAGTTTTGTGGTTTGCCAACTCACCGTGTCGAGCCCCTGTGCTTGTAATGGGGTTCTCTTTTCTTCCTTGGGGTGATAAGAGGGGAGTTATAAAGGATATCGATTGGATTCATGATGGGTTTACCACGTACATCTAGGGGACACAATACCATCTGGGTTATCATTGACTGACTCACCAAGTCGGCCACTTATTAGCTTTTTGGGTGGAGAGTTTAGTAGAGATCTTGGGATGCCTCTACGTACAGGAGATAGATAGAATCCATGGAATCCCATAGATGATAGTTTATGATTGGGATGCTCACTTTGCATCCTGGTTATGGAGATTTAGGATTGGTAGGGGATGACCCTCTATGGGAAGTCAATTCCTTTAGTGCGTTCCTGATGGCAGCATGAGAATCTCTGGAAGATCACATGGGAGCAGGGGGCTCAAGTTTGTGCTCGTACTCTCATCTGTTTGAGTATCCCTTGGTTTGAATTTCAGGGACATAAAACCTTAATGTGGGGTGAATGTAATGACTTGTATTTTCACGATTTTATTTTTAGAAAATTTCTAGAAAAATTATAAGACCAAACACTGAGACAATGTGCGATTCTAAGGTCCAGTGTTCCCAGAATGGTTCGATGAAAAATGTTAAGTTTTTAATAGTGTGGATGAGTAGTTTTATAGAAAATTGGAATAACTTCTAAAATGGTGCCCAAATCAAAAATCCAAGGGCACCGTTGAGCTCAGAACAATGGTTTTACCCAAGGGGCGACTTAAATTTAGTCAGCGTGGGTCTTCTGTGGAAAAACCCGAAATGACATAACCGTAAATAAAATAAAATAATAAAATAATTTTATTTTTAAAATCCTAATAACTCATAAATTCTAACTTGGATTGGAAATCTAAGACCACCATTGAGTTTGTAAGGGGTATTTTTACTTAGGTGAGGCCTAACCTTAGCTGGCGCATGCCAACTATGAAAGATAGTTCTTGGACGTGAACTTCATTAAAATATTTTAATAAAAATATTTTATTTAACGTTATGTGAAGAAATAGTGGTGGTTTCCCTTTTTAATAATCCTTTTCAGAAATCCAAGGTTATCATCATAACCCTGGAGTTCCCCTAAGGCAAGGAGAAGGAGTCTCTTTCACTGACGATGACAGATTGGAGGTCGGAACTCGGATCAAGCATTGACCAATGATGATAATGCATATTCTTTCTTTGTCAACGACCAATCCAAACCTTAGGCAGGGCGTGTGTTTTAAATTCATTCTTTTCCCCATTCTTGGAGTTAAATGATGAACGTGGATCAACCCATGAACAGTTTGAGCCATAGTTCACTCGTTCTTATGAGAGGGATTATTTGTGGTAATTATATTGGTGACAATTTTTATTATGGTTGTTCATCTTGATAATTCTTATGGAATGGATTGAACCTGGAATGAACATATGATCGGGGTTCATTCCTTAGGTTTTTATTTGTGCATTTCTCCTCTAACCGTTCTTCATATTCTTTATGGGAATATGAATGTAAATTCGTTGTGCATTTGTTTTTTGGTGCAATGATCCGAAATTAGAGATCCAACATCATGACAACCTAGCGGAGGTGTGACGATGATGGTGGAGGATGAATTGATGCGTTTCAAGAGAAATCACCCATCGAGAATATTTCAATAGAGGTGGCACTGGCCCAACAAGGAGGCTGGTCCAGGAGGACCCAACAAGGCGACCACCAATAGGGTGGATGATAGTGGTGACAGAGGCCATGGGCGATGACCAGGAGAGGTCACCAACAGTGGTGGGATACAGTCCAGCCAGACTACGCCAGAGGAGGGCCTACGGTGGCATAAACTATGGGCGATGACTAGGCGAGGTTTCTGGTAGGATGTAGTACAACCGAACCGCGCCGGAGGAGGTCCTGCAATGGTGAAATCCATGGGCTATGACCAAGATGCGGTAGGAGTCCATATCGGTGATCGAGACCTGGTAGAGGTCGCGGAATGCAGTGGCCAACCGTGTGGATCCCATAGCGATGGTGACCGTGAGGCAGGTGACATGAGGGGAATTGGGGCATTCCATCTGTGGAATGAGGTGGATACGTTGACTAGGAAGTGTACGTAGCTGGGCAACATGCGGGATAAGGGTAGGCCCGCTCATGTGGTCCGGGATGAAGAAATTGGATGACCCAGTGCACTAGACTACTCGACCCAATGGCCTAGTGCACCAGACCACTTGGCCCAATGGCCCAACAAGTTGGTCCGGTTCAGGTCGACCTAGACAGACCGGGTCGGGTTGGGTTGTACAAACCAATTCGGGTCAGACCCGGACCGGTTTAGACCTGTTTTACAAAATTGCCTATGGGATCCTGGGACGGATGCCGCAGGGCTGGCAGGATGCGGCGGTGCCCGCATTGGCTGGTTGCACACTGTTGAGCCACACACGGTCAAGCCACACACAGCTAAGACACATGTGGCCAATCCATGTGAGTGGACGAGGATGGATGAGGGCGGTGTGACCTGGTGCTCATGGTGATGCAGTACATGATTGGGCCACGTGATGGAGGAGGTTGGCCAGCGCAACACGGGCCAGACCGGCAGAATCGGGTCGTCGTGCGGCTCGACGAGCTGGGTCTAACGGTCTAGTTAACCCATCAGGTCGGCCCAGGGGGCCAGGCCCAATGGGTCGAGCCAAGACCAGTGGGCTGGACCGGGATGGGTCGACCGACCCGGGTCGGGTCGTACCCGTCCCAGACCTAGATCAACACTTTTTCAGAAAAATGGATGTCTCTTTCAAACAGAGCATCCATTTTATGATCTATCTACGACATTGGGAACATTGTGATGAGGATGTCCTTTTGATATGTCTTGGTGGGTTTTTTGTTGGGCCAAAAGGATTTGGTAGCAATCTATTTGTCTTTATTACGAGGTATCAATGTAGAATCCCAATCCCATCATAGAGAGTGAAAATAGATATTGAGATCATACCCTTGGTCTTTCCTGTAAAGGTTTGATGCAGGATACTATTACTATCAATGAGGATGACCCATGTTCTAAAGTGATTTTTCTCAGCCCGACTTCGACAATGACTCAGCGGGATGAAGGGTGTATCGCACCGAGAGGCCCGACCGATCCTCACTTCTCTTCATGATACCTTAGATAGGGTTTGTGGAGAAGGTGTGACCAATATTTATGTGGTCACCTATCCCCTATCTAGGATGATGTTTCTAGTAGGTCTAGGAGTTCCCCAGTGATCCCTGGGTGTCAGACCCCCTATTTGTGTATCAAGATCATATTCTTTCCTTCTTGACGTATCAAGACCAGATGTTCTCTCAGATACTTTTGGTAGACTTGTTCTACATGCTTACTATTAGATAGCTCAATGAGTGAGATCTCATGGAATCAAGCATGCTATGAGAGGAACCATATAGATTGTAGTGGATAAGACCGTGAATCTTGGAATCCTTTACAAGTATACCTGTATGTTCTTGTTATATGTGTTGAAGACATATATCTGTGTTGAGCTGAGTGTATATTCTCAGTGATGTTCCCTTTGTGGTCTTTTACATTGTGTTTCGAGGTTTCCTACTGAGTATTGTTTTACTCACCCCTAAACGGGCTTTGCCCACACGTGTTGTGTTTGGTGAAGATGATCAATGCTTTGATGCAGTCCTCAGTGGACCGGGTCCAGGTGGTGATTAGAGCGACCCGACAAACGAGGTGTGCTTCTATGGATTTAGACATTTGTTTCTGTACCTACCCTTCATGTAGGGTTTTATATGGAGAAGTTCCAAGGAATTCTACTTTTTTTGGGATTTTATTTTGGCCCTGTTTAATTTCAGTTTTCTATTGTCATACTTTGTGTTGGTATCTTAGTGGTATGCCTATTTTTTTACTTAGTGTTTTCATTTTTAGCACTTTTTTCTTGGATATGTGTGCGTGTGTACAAGTACTTAGGTAAATGCCTCCCATTTATGGGACATGCCTACTCAGTGATAGTAACCAACCCCAACCTATAGGAGGAGGTATTGGGGTAGTCACAGTACAGCCCCCTCTGGGATGGGTCATGACAGTACATTTGGGCTAGTGGATTTATTATTATTCCATGAGTGACACTTAGGTTCCTTATATGGAATGTCAAGGATGGAATCCAAGGGTAGTGTATATTATTATTCCATGAGTGACACTTGGGATCCTAAAATGGACTTTCAAGGATGAACTTAGAGGGGAATTCCTTTATACCATGCCTATAACGATACATAGGTTCCCATGAGGAATTCCATGGACAAGCTTGTAGGGTGATGGGTTTATTATTACACCTAGAGCAATACTTTGGTTTCTCACATGGAACACCATGGACAAGCTCTAGTTTCAAATAAATTAAATAATTGATTAATCTAAATGATGCATCTTCCTATTCAAAGAAAACACTTGGATTCTATTAAGGATTTACATACATGAAAAACTTGTTATATTTTTCTTTATCAAGTGTAATGACATGGGACTTGTTCATCCCTTATAATGATATCATTCACAAGGGATTCCTTGGATATGATATGGGTCTCAATCCTCTTTTATAAATTAAAACATAAATCGGTAATCTTTTAGAGACATTTTGTCTTAGGCCAAAGAAGGTGGTATCAGATGGGTGTCATGTTCGGAACTCGGTCTGGCATGTGATTACATGTTTCATTTACTATTTATAT
The DNA here is from genome assembly GCA_963277665.1 of Viscum album. Classification (NCBI taxonomy): domain Eukaryota; kingdom Viridiplantae; phylum Streptophyta; class Magnoliopsida; order Santalales; family Viscaceae; genus Viscum; species Viscum album. The sequence continues at coordinate 1,786,827,592 of OY728165.1, read as the reverse complement.
TATTAACTTCATATTGATTTATATATTCATGGACTAGATAGTATTATACACCATTGGTGGTGGCCTACTGAGTATATCTCACACCCTGTTTGGGATACCGATTGGTACTCGGACAAACTTTATGGTTACAGGTAGGGATAAAGGGAAGGGTCCAACTTTGGATGCCTAATTTAAATGCTAATATAGAGTATAGGAGGAGAGGACTGAGCTTATAAATGTGATTCTAATGGAGATATCTTTTGATATTTTGTTCTTTTTTTATATAATGTTGTATATTACTTCTGATCTATTTCCCATGTATTCCATTTTTGTATATCACAACATGATCATCATTTTGTATATGAATTTGGACATGGTTTTACCAGATTATTTATTGTATTTGAATGATTTACTTATTCCACTGCTGGTTATTTATTATTCTTCCGCTATTTATTGTTGTTATGTTACTAATGTGCCACACTCTGATCATGAGGGTATATTCTCCCCACCATAGTCTTACAGAACCTTTCCATTAGTCTATAGCCTCTGGTATATTAGAATACATGCTTGAGGCCATGTGGCCACCAATTCATCTACTATTATCGAGTGATCTAGGTTGGGATGTCACAAAAACAAAGTTAGTTGTTCTATTGAATTCAAGTCTCAACATTTTTATACATATCTTGTCAATAAAATTTAACAACCATGTAATTAATACATTAAATATTGCATATTTACTATAGTTTTTATTGAAAATAATTGTTAAAAAATGTTTATATCAATCATCCAATAATGAAATCTTCATATTTTTCTTCACTTTTAGATGCAAAAAAACAACTTTTCTTGATATATTTATTTCTTTAATGGTTACTAAACACCACATAAAGTATTCAATAGATTTTTTACAATCATATTTCAAGAGAATATCCCTATCATATCAACAAACAACACTTATAGGGGAACTTATAGTGGTGATAAGAAACTTGGTAAGTGTGGTAGAATTGGTGGCTAAAACCTGGAGAAAGTGGTATAATTACTGGTGATAGAAGATCTTGTGAGAGGGGCCTTACAAACTATATGAATAGTGAGGGAAGAAATTTAGGGGATAAACATATCCATATAAAATTAAAATAGAAATGGGTTATTTTTTTATTATATAATTAAAAGAACTATATGAATACCCAATAAAGTTAACCAATTATACAATTTAATTTTATTTAGATACATATATAAATCAATGGTGTTAAAAATATTCAAAGTACGATATATAATAAACATACATCATTATGTATACACTAAATGACTAATATATTTTCTTATTCATGCAAGTGATAACATAATAATTAAAAAAATTGTTTATTGAATTATGTTTTAAATAAATAAATAAAAAACTAAATGGTAAGTAGGTTTTAAATTTAAAAAATTTGGCTAAACTATGTGAATAGTCTAAAAAATCATTGTAATGGTATATTATGTTAAATAATATTTTATTTAATTATTTAAAATTCATAAAAAAATTATCTTAGACCAAGTGATTGGGATAAAGTTGATTATATCAACCATTATTCATTTATGGTTCACTTTTCCTTTTAATAGTAATTTTCTTGACCCCTAAAGAGTAATTTTTTTTTGATATTATGGTAATCCTAAAAAGGGTTAATGGGGGGGGGGGGGCTGGGGGTAAAACAAACAGATAAGGGTTAAAAAATCACCTAAACTTGTAAAAATTTTATTATATGAGAGTATTTATAATCATCCTAATATTATATTATAAATATATCAATTTTGTGTCACTTTTCTATGAAAATTAATTTATATTAATTTAATACTTTAAGTAATTTCAAGAGTTCCCCCCTCAGTTATAAAAGGGAACCTCCTATCATATATTTATCACACCTTTTAAGCACTTTAGTTAAAAAAATTCCTACCCATGACTCTCCCCATTATCCCTTAAAATGTTCTTGAAATATTGGTCTCACCAAAATACCAAACCTAAAAGGATTAAGGTGTAAGCCAACGTGGTTATCCAAGGAGAAGGTATAAGTCCTAACCAACCTATTTCAAGTTTATTTCTTCTTATACCTCATTAAAATATTATTTGACCATGATGGAATAATAACATAAATATCTTCTATATATAAAAAATGTTATTATGATTATGGTAAAAACCTTATTTATATCCTTTTCCATCCCATGGGAAATGGAAACATTGTTCGCACATATGTCTGGATGACCACCTCCATAGAGCAATGTGTTTCATTTTTCACCACCACCTCATAAGGATGGTTATTATGATGGATTTAATTTAAATATATTATATTCATGAAATAATTATCATTCTATAAAGATAATATATTATCTATTTTTTACCATTCCATCCATTGAAAAATGATAACATCGTTCATGCATACGTGTGGATTTACACCACCACAAAGAAATGTGATTTGTTTTTCAAATAAGAATATCATGAATGGTTATAAAATTATATTTAATAAAATGATAATTATTTAATGATTATTATTCTGGATATTATGGAATAATGACCTCTTTGACCATATTCAATCTACCAAAGTCATATTGGAAATATGATATATCATTAAAAAGTTCGACATGAACTTAATCAATCAAGTAATTAAGAATAATATGGATATAAGTGAAATAAAAGGGATATTAAAAATTAAAAATGTTACCAAGGAAGTAAATAATTAACACAAGTTTATTATTCAAGAATACAAAGAACATACATGAAAATTTAGACTCGAGGTAAGAGGCACTTTACCTTAAAACCTCATTTTAAATGTTTTAAAGATTTATTTTATAAATATTTTTCTTCCATATCCATATTATTAAAATTATTTTATATATGTATTTATATGAGTCTAAATTAACTATAAAGGATATTTTATGTCACTTTTTACTTTATTTAAAAGGTTTTAAAAAGGAACATTTTTACGTATTTCATATGAAATGTTTTGACAAAAAGGAAAAAGGAATGTTCTATTTTAACATATATGATACTAACGATTTTTCCAGCCACCCTAACCATTATTTTATGTTTGGAATCCTTTAAGATATTTTATTTTTTATTTAAATAAAAACCCTTCTTCCCTTTGTTCTGGGTATTTTCCAAAAGGGATTAAGATGGCATGGATATTTCAATATCGAGAAATGTTTTTCTTATCAGTGCAAAGAATATTTTTATGAGTATGATGATATAAATTCAATATTTAATGTGTTATGATTATGTTATAGTTCTTGTTTATTGTTTATGATGATGGGTGAGCCCTATATAGCTCATGGTGATGGGTGAGACTTATATAGATCAAGATAATGGATGAACTCGATATATCTCTCCAATGCATTGGGTAAAGGGATAGAGTTAACCAATCATAGTTTTATTCTAATCGATTATTGGAATTTACTGAGTAAGATATTCCATTTTTAATAGTGATTATAATAGTGATATGAAAATGATGTCTCACGTAACCTACATGATATATTTATGATTTTTAGGATTTTTTATAGAAATCTTATGATTTCACAAGGTAATATAATGAGCTTATGTTTAATGGAAATTATATGATACTTATTAAGGGTGAAATGTATAACTTTGTGAAAAAAAATTCATGAGTTTTTCATGATTGTAATTAAACCTTTATGAGTTTTATTCTTCCTTTAAGATTTTTTATCAAATGTTTTATGAAAATATTTTAGAAGTAAATTTTATTTCTTGGGTAAGAAAATGGTTATTTTGAGATCAAAATTTATTATGAAAAAAGATTTTTTATATAATGAGTATTCATGGAATTACAGGTTTCTTTCTTTCTTTATTTATTTTTATATGTCTCTTGCTGATCCTTTTATACTCATCCCACCTTTTCAAATGTTTTTTATAGGGTTTTAAGGATGAGTAGGAAAAAAGATTAGGTCAAGATAAAAATTGTGAAGATATGTCATGAAAAGAAAACATGTTATGTGTTAAAAGTTTTATATTGTGGAAAAATGGATACTGAGTGTAAGTATACACTTTTTTATGTAATATATTTTTTATAAGGGTGATGACCTAATTATTTTAAACTCTAATCCCAAAATAGCTTTGAGAATGTAAGATTTTTTTTTCTAATGAATCAATTTTTTGGATTGTTTAAGGTTGTTTCCTTATAGTTGGCATCAAAGGTAAAGTTTTAGATAATTTTTTATGTTAAGATAGTTAAAGTAAATACCCTTAATATATTCTAATTTATGGTTATTATGATATATTATTTGATTATTACCATGTTTCTTCATCTAAACTATATATTTTTAGAATTTTTTTCTACATATAAAGTAGAAATACTAAAGTAGTAAGGCGCTGAGAGGAAAATATCCTTTCAAATAAGCAACCTAAAATGGATGTAATTATAACTAAGTAGTTTTTTTGTTGTGATGAATTAATTGAAACTGACTATAAATGGTGGTGGAATCCATGCTAGAGATCAATAAAATCTACCATATAGGAACATATTGACAGTGGATCATTTTATAAGATAACACCCTCTAGCATTCAATGGATATTCTAACTTAGTGGTAGCTTATGGATGGATTAAATCTCTAGAAAAGATATTCAAAGTCATGGGTTGTTCAGAGTATCAAAAGGTAACATTTTCTATTCACCATTTTAAAGGTGAAGCCAATCAATGGTGTTCAATGGTTAAGAATACTAGATAAAGAGAATATATTGATGCCATGAAATGAGATATAGTTAATAATCTTATCCTTGAAAAATATTTTACCAAGGTTTTTTAAATTAGGATACAAAAAAAATTATTTGAATTGATATAGGAGGAAGATTCAGTGGCTGTGTGTAAACAAACTCCACTTGATTGGAAAGGTATACACAAAATTGTATTCGATATCTTGATAGTAAAATTTATTAGTTTTACTTAGGATTAAATCCAATATACTAAATAGAATTGACCTCTCTCAAATTTAAAAGTTATGAGAAAATTTTTCACTATACTAAGAAGGTAGAAATGAAGTTCTGTGATGATCAGGTGTTCTATGAAAACAAAAAGAGAAAGAGGTCCAAGTGACAGAAAAACGGGAAGAATCCAACTATGAAATTTTATGGTAAGAAAATAAATTTTTTAGTTTGTGATAGTTGTGGTAAAAAGAATCCTAGGGAATGTATTATGAAAATTTAGAAGTGCTTTCGATGTGGTATGTTTGGGTATATGGATCATTATTACAAATAAAAGGATCTTGGTAGTGGTATGACTAATTTTGATAATTATGTAGTGTAATGTTTTAAATATAATGAGATGGGTCATTATGCCGATGCATGTCCAAAGAAGAACATGAATGTTGGGAATATGAAATACTATAAGTATAAGGGTGTGTTGAAATCCTTTAAAACCACTTTAATAGATATTTTTCCATCAAACTAAGTGGTGTTAGGGACATTACTTGTTTATTTAGATTATGCTAATGTTTTGATTTATTTCATTTCTAAGAAATTTTCTAGTACAATAAAAATTCAACCTCAAGAAATGAATTCATGACTTTTGGTAAAAACAACTAGGTGTATTATTAAGGAAAAAAGAATTTACAAATACCTTCCTATTATTATCTATAGAAAGTAATTACCTAAAAAATTCACTATCTTTTCCATTGTGAAGTTTGATGTCATTCTGGGTATGGATTGACATTCAATTTATCATCCTAAGATAGATTTCATATCCATTTAATTTATATTACAAAATGAGTTTTTATATATAAGAATCAATTCATATATTTGATAATATATCAAGAAGCTGAAATACTGTTAAAATATTGAAATGAAAGTTATCTTGCTCATATTATTGAAAAAGGGAAATGTTAATATTAATGATGTGATAGTATTAAAAGAATATATGGACGTTTTTCCTTATGAGTTTCCTAGTATCATACATGATTAGGAAGTTGGATTTACTATTAACTTAGTTCCCAATTCTAAGATAATATAAAAAACCCCTCATAAAATGGATCAAGTAGAACTTTTGGAATTGAAATGCTTGACTAAGATTTCATTTATCCTATAACTTCACCACGACATGCTCCTATTTTATTTGTTAAAAAGAAATATGGTTATATGAGGATTTAAATTTATTATAAATCATTGAATAACATCAGTATTAAGAATAATTATATATTTCCTAATATAAATTACTTATTTAATATTCTCCAGGGAGTTTAGTATTTTTTGAAGGTTGATATTGGGTCTTGGTACCATCAGCTGAAGGTGAAGGAGGATGAAATCCCTAAGATGGCATTTCATACTAGGTATAGGCATTATGAATTTGTGGTTATTCTCTTTGGATTAATGAAAATTTCATCTATATTCATGTATCTTATGAATAGAGTTTTCCATAAATAATTGAATAAATTTGTGGTTGTGTTTATTGGTGATATTTTGGTTTATTCCAAAAGTTATGAGAATCATAAAAAACATCTAAGGATTTATGAAAAATAAGTTATATAAAAAATTTAGAAAACATGAATTTTGGTTACAATAGATTTTATTCCCTAGAAACATCATAAAAAAATATGGAATAACTATTGATATTGCTAAAACTAAAATGGTTAATGAATGGACAAGACCTACAAATATTACTAAGATTTATAGTTTTACTGGATTAACATGCTATTATCAGCGGTTTATTGAAAACATTTCACAGTTATCTAGTCCACTAACCAAGTTAACACAAAAGGAGTTAGGTTCATCTGGAAAAAGGAATACAATGAATATTTCTAGGAATTGAAAAGAAGATTAGTTAGTGATCTAGTTTTGGACCTAATATCCTGAAATTATGACTTTTTTTATCTTAAATGATGCTTAATTTAAGGTAATGGGTTGTGTTTTAATGCATAATGATTGAGTAATTTCTTATGAATCACATCAATTAAAACCTCATGAGAAAAATTATCCTACACAAGTTTGTTTTAAAAATTTGGATACATCATTTATATGGAGTAAAGTGTAAAATATATACTGATCATAAAACTTTAAATTATATAATCACTCAAAAGGAGTTAAACATGAGATAAAAGAGATTGATGTAATTGATAAAGGATCATGACTATACAATTCATTACCATCTAGTTAAAGCAAACAAAGTTGATGATGCTTTGAGTTAGAAAAATAATTCTATATTAACCATGTTACATTTGGAGGATGACCCATTGGTTAATGATTTGATGAATGTTGGATAAGAAATTGTGCATCCAATAACTCCCACTATTTTGTTTTAGGTGTCACTACAATCATATTTTTTGGATAGGATTAAGAAGGCTTATAAGGAAGACAATGAGTTACAGGAAAAGGTGGAATTTGTTAAGAAAGGTAAGTTGCTCAAATTTAATATTGAAAAAGAAAGTGTTTTGGGATTCAAAAAAAGATATGTGTTTCATATAATTCCCAGTTAAATAAAGAACTATTGATTGAGGCACATACCTCTCTATTTTTGATTTATCCTATCGAAAAAAATGTATAGAGACCTTCAGGAACATATTTGATGTATAGGAGTGAAGAATTATATTGGAGATTTTACTATGAAATGTTTAAATTGTCAAAAATTTAAATATGAAGGAAAATTATTGAAGGAGATTCTTTATCCTTTTCTAGTGAAAAAATTGAAATAGGATAACATATACATGGATTTCATGGTGGTATTACCAAATATATCTGTAGTTAATAATGTGATTTGGGTAATTATTGATCGATTTACTAAATCTTCACACTTTCTTCCCATTTGAGATAATATATTTTTGAATAAAATTTCTAAACTTTATGTTAAATAGATAATTATATTACATAGAGTAACTCTTTCCATTATATCTTTTCATAATCCCAAATTCACCTTTAATTTATAGAAATGAATTCAAAGTCATTGGGCTCTGAATTAATTTTATTACACCCTTTCATCCTTAATCTGATTTAAAATCAAAGTGAATGATTCATAAATCGGAAGATATTATTTTAACTTCTTAAAACGATTATTAGGGAAGTTTGGATCAACATCTAACTTTGGTTTAGTTTTATTATAAAAAAAAATTTCATTCTAGTATACATATGACACCTTTTGAGGAATTATATGTAAAGTGGTGTCAGACCCCAACTTATTGGGATAAAGTTGAGGAAATAAAGTTGTTGGAACTATAATTGGTAGAAGAAATGGTTTAGAAGGTAAATATGATTCAAGAACACATAAGTATGGATCAAAGTAGATAGAAAATTTATGCAGATAACTAGATAAAAAATCTTTAATTCAAGGTGGGTGATTATGTTTTTTTAAGTATCTTAATGGGAAAGGGTATGAATTTTGGTAAAAAGTTAAAGTTAAGTTCATCGTTCATTAGAACATATGAAATTATAGAGAATATTGGATAAATTTCTTACCAAGTGTTTTTCCTCTGATTTTATCTTAGGCACATGACATATTTCATGTTTCATTATTAAGAAAATATGTGTTGGATTCATCTCATGTTTTGAGTCCTGATGTAATTCAGTTGGAAGAAAACCATTCTTATGAGGAAAAAACAGTACAAATTCATGAATTTAAAAAGAAAATATTTTGGAATAAATTTATTTACCAGGATAAGGACTTTTGAAAAAACTATATGATTGAAGAAGTAACATGGAAATAAAAAAATGCAATGAGGTAAAGATATTCCCATTTGTTTAAATTGTAAATAAAATTATGAGGACATAATTTCCAAAAGAGGGAAGAATTTGAAAAATTAGGTAATGCTAAAATTAATCATTTTCATTTCTTATTAATTTTAATTAATTATATTTATAGATTTATATTGATTATAATAATATTAGGTAATTTTTTAGTTAAACAGAAGAAGCATTATTTCTAACAAAATTTGGTTTTCATGCAAATATGGTTTTATATAAAACTTTATAATTTTAATTTGAAAAAAATATATTATTTTTTAATTTATAATGTCAAAATTATCTAAGGTTTACTTTTTATATTTTTATGAAAAGTTTTATTTTTCAAATGAATAGTGAATTTTTTTGATTTTTATTGAAAACAGTCTTTTTGTTTCAAGAATTTACAAAGTTACATTTTTTTAAAATGATTTAAAAGTAAAATTACTTCATTTATATTATTCTTAATATAATTAAGGTCATTTGGATAAAAATTATAATTTAATTTGGTATAAAACTATTTTTATACTTAAAAAATGATAATCAAGGGTAAAAATAATGTGATAAGGCCTAAAAAATTCCCTAAAACTTGTATTTATTTCATTAGATAAGTCTCTTTTACCATAAATATCCATATTTCAAAAATTTGGTAATTTTTTCCACTTTACCTTGATAATGACCTTAATACGATTTTAAATAAAAAATCCAAACAAAATGTCACTCTCTTTGTTTCAATGTCTTTAATATTTTTTCATATGGATAAAAATAGGTAATGTTATATTATAAATGTTTTTATAAAATATAAATGTATTTTTTATCATGGAAATTTATTTTTAATTTTTAGGGGTGAAATAATTTCCTCAAATGCTTTTGCAACATTGACATAGTGCTTGAGTGAGCAATAAAAAAATCAAGTAATTGATTTTAAAAATTCTAAAAGTTATATTTTTTCAATGATTAATACTGGACCAAGAAATTTTAAGATAAATAAAACATATTAGATATGTTTTAAAAGTTTATATTTTAATTCCATTACTATCTTGATGTCATTAAAGTCAAACTATGTGAATAGTTCTAAAAGTGACTATAATGGCATATTATGTAAAAATAATATTTTATTTAATGATTTAAAATTCATAAAAATATTATATTAAACCAAGTTAATGTTATATGTTCTATAATATCAATCATGGTATAATTAATAGTCACTTTTACTTTTATAGTAATTTTCCTGATCCCTAAAAATTAAAAAACATTGATATCATGGCAATCATCAAAAGGGTTAACGAGGTTAAAAATAAGAGATAAGGGTGTAATCATCACGAAAACTTGTCAAAATTTTATTTTATGAGATTATTTAGACCCATAACCATCATATATTAGAAATATATTAATTTAATGAAACTTTCCCATGAAAATAGTTTATATTAATTTAATACATTAAGTAATTCTAAGAGTACCCCTCCCTTCACTTATAAAAGGGAACCACCTATCTTCTCTTACTCACACATTTTGTGCACTCTATTTTATAAAATACATTCCCAATTATCTCCCAAAAATCCATTAACATTTCATATAATTCACTTTCTCACCAAAAGACCAAACCTAGAACGCTTAAGGTGTAAGATAAAGAGGTTGTCTGGAGAGAGGGTATATATCCTAACTGACATATTTCAAGTTTATTTCTTATTCTATCTCCTTCAAATATTATTTAACCATGATGTAATAATAACATAAATATTTTTAAAATAATTAAATTTAATTCTGATTATGGTTTAACCCTTATTCATCTTCTTTTCTATTCAATAGGAAATGAAAACATCATTCATGCGTATGTGTGTATTACCACCACCACAAAGCGATGTGTTTCATTTTTCATCACCACCTTACAAGGATGGTTATTATGATGTATTTAATTTAAATATATTATATTCATGATACAATTTTAATTTTTTTAATATAATATATTATCTATTTTTTTACTATTCCATCCATTAAAAAATTATAACATCGTTCATGTGTACATGTGGATTACCACCTCCACAAAGTGATGTGATTAATTTTTCATATACATACATGATAGATGATTATAAAATTGTATGTAATGTATAAAAATAATAAATATTCCATGATTATTATTTTTGGATATGATGGAATAATTTCTTCTTTTACCATAGTCAACCTACTGAAGTCATTTCAGACATATGCGCCAAATATCATCAAAAAGTCTGGTGTGAACTTAATCACTTAGGTAATTAAGTATAACAAGGATATAAGTGAAATAAAAGAATTAATAAACTTTAAAATGTTATTAATAAAGTAAATAATTAAAATAAGTTTATTATTCAATAATATAAATAACGTACGTGATAATTCAGACTCAAGGTAAGAGACACTTTACCTTAAAAAACCTCATTTTAAATATTTTAAAGATTTATTTTTTAAATTGTTTTATTCCATGTATATATTCTTAAAAATATTTTATATATGTATTTATATGAACTTAAATTAATTATAAAATACATTTTATATCACTTTTGACATTATTTTAAATGTTTTCAAAAGGAATATTTTTACATATTTTATACGGATCATATTAAAAAAAAAGAAAAATTAATATTCTATTTTAATGTATATGATGTTAATATTTTTCCAACCATAATAAACATTATTTTATATTTGTATTACATTACTATATTTAATGTTTTATTCAAAGAAAAAACCTTCCTCCTTTTGTTCTGGGTATTTTTAAAAAGGGTTTTAAATGGAATGAAAATTTAGATATATGTAAATGTTTTTATTATGGTTATAAAGAATAATTTTATGAGTATGATGGAGGAAATGGAATATTTCACATGTTATGATCATGATATGGTTCTTGGGTATTGTTTATAATGACAGGTGAGATTGATATATCTCATGATGATGGGTGTGATCGATATAGCTAAAGATAATTAGTGATCCTTATATATCTCTTTAATGCATTGGGTAAAGGGATGGATTTAACTGGTTATAGGTTTCTATGATGATATTATTAGAATTTATTAGGTAGGTTATTCCATTTTTAATATTGATTGTAAGAGCGATATAAAAATGATGTCCCAAGTTATCTACATGATTTTTATATTCTTTATATGAGTTTTTATAGAAATCTTATGATTTCACAAGGTAATATAATGAGTTTATGTTTAAAGGAAAGTATATGATACTTCTTAAGGGTGAAATTTATAACTTTGTGAAAAAAGTTATCATGATTTTTTATTGAATGTAAATAAAACTTTATCGGTTTTATTTTTTACTTTAATATTTCTCATGAAATATTTAATGTAATGTTTTTGGTAGTGAATTTAATTTATTAGGTAAGAAAATGTGTATTTTCACCTAAAATTTATTATGAAAAATGATTTTTTAAATGAGTATTTATGGACTAACTTATTTCATTATTTATTTCTTTCAATTTTTCCTTTATTGAGATTTTTTTTCTCATACCAAAATTTCAAACTTTTTTCATAAGGTTTCAAGGATGAGTAGGGAAAGATGAAAATTGTGAAGATATTTCATAAAAATAAAACTTTTTATATCTTAATTTTTTGTTTGATAGGAAAAACAGATACTGAGTGGAAGTGTCCAATTTTTGATGTAATATTTTTTTCGTAAGGGTTATAACCTAATTATCTAAAACTCAAATCCTAAAATATTTACCTGAATGCAAGAAAACAAATTATTATTTAAAGAATCAATTTTAAAGATTTTTTAAGGTTGTTTGATTACATAAAATATATGGAATATTCATATAAAATGATGTAATATTTATGTATGTTATTCTTGGGTCACTTTAGTTGGTATCAAAGGATGGTTTAATTATTTTTAGAGATTATGATTGGAGAAATTTATTGAAATACCTAGAGATATGTCTAAGTATAGGATAATATCCTAAAGTTTTTGTAAAGTCGATATTGTGTGTTTTCCTATAAAATACATCACTGTATGGATAATAGAAAGTTGTCGCAGATATGGAAAAAATTCACCTAGGGGTGACAAATCTGAATGGGGAGGATTAGGTATTAACTTGATCATAATTGGTGAACGATGAGTGGGCCTAAGACTATACACCTGGATAGACACTTCCGAGAGATATGCTTGGGTTAATTCACATTTTATTTATGAACCATTATGAAGGATTTGAATAGATGATGACCATGAATGGACTAGGTTAAACCTAAGTTTTCATATATTTAAAATAAGTTTTCATGATTTAGACATTGTATGAATTATTTTTCATGATTATATGATTACTCTCTATGATTATTCTTGCTCACACTCTGATTTTTGATCTTAGTAAATGGATAGAGCTAAGAGGAATCATATTAATATTTAATGTGATGGAAAATGAAACAATCATCCTAATGAGAAACCAAATAAAATGGGATTTAGGATGTGAAATCATGGTGTTATTATCACCCAACTCTCCCAAGATATAAATGGTATCATGAATCATGCTAATCCTATAAATTACCAAAGGAACAATTCACTATTGAGTCTTTTATGTGGAAAATTCCACCTTCCTTTAGTTATTCCTTTGATTCACTAATTACTTGGAAATGAATCCGTACCATCAAAAAGATATTTTTAGTTCTCTATAGTTTATAACATAAAAAATTTGTCCTAATAGTATATCATTTAAAAGGATAATCATATCAATGGTGAAAACTTATCAAGAATAAGAGTCAAGATGAAGAAATTGACTCCATGACATTGGAAGAGTTTAAGAAGGTATTTTTCAATAAGTATTTTCCATGAACACTTTTAATAAAAATAGAAATATAATTTTGAAAACTATGTAGAAGGAGGATGAATCCATTAGTACCTATGAGGAAAATTTTACCAGATTTTCAAGGCATGTTTCCAGTTTTATCATCATTCCTAAAAGAAAATTTGACTGATTCTTTACTGGATTTAGACCAAGTATTCGAAAGGCATTGGATATAAGAGACTTTTATAGATATGAATAAATCATTTGGAATTATATCAAGTGGAAAATGTAAATTGGATACTCTTAGTGTTCTCATGATTATGGGGATAAAAAGTAAAATATGGAATTTAGAAAATTCTAATAATAAAACCCATAGAGGAAAGAAAATTAATTTCTCTTCATGTCAAAAGTGTGGAATAAATCATAAATGAAATTTTATTATAGGGAATAGTAAACATCTTAAGTTCCAAAAATAATTTCATTACCTAGAATAATATCAGAGTGACGTGAAGAAGCTAGTTAATGAAAGGAATGGTGAAAAATATCAACCAAATGTGTCACCCACACCCCAATGCTATAATTTTAAGAAGTATAGAAATTACACCAATCAGTGTATGAAATTGAGGGTTAATGATTAATTTTTTTTCAAAAACCTATTAATCCCAGAGAAAAAGGTAAATCTCATGCGATCATAATTGATGAAGTGGTGAAAGGTACACTTACCATCTACTATAGAACTAAAAATGTTTTATTTGGTTCTAAATATACCCACTCTTTCATATATAAATAATTTTATAAGGGTACTACATTACTACCTTAGTGATTCTATGTTGAGTTATCATTAAAATATTCCAATGGTATGATTATTTCATCTCAAGTATATAGATTATGTCCAATAAAATTGTATGGGAATGTGATTCCTATAAATATTGTGATTCTCATTATAGTTTAATTTTATGTGATTTGGGAATGGATTTTCTCCCTCTATATAGATCCCATATCAATTACCGAGGAAGGAATCCATATTCGATATTCTAAATAAACCTATGATTGCCTTTAAGTGCGAGGATGAATATGAACATCCAATGTAAGTAACTTAAGTTGTATAGAAATTACTACCTATTCATAAGGTATATTTATCTCAAATGGTTGGGGAGAAACTCAACATATAGGATATGCATATTGTTCAGGATTATGTTGATGTATTTTCTAAAGACTTTCTTAGTCTTCCCTCAAATCATGGAGTTGAGTTTTCAATAGAACTTATATTTGGCGCTACACCAATTTCAATTACTCAATATATAATGGAAAAAATTTAGTTTTAGGAATTGAAGAAGAAAATCTATGAGAATATTGACAATGGATTCATACACCATAGTGAATCATCATGAGGTTCACCTATTCTTTTTGTTAAGAAGAAAGATAGTTCAATGTATCTTTTCATTGATTATCGATAAATTAAAAATATCACTATCAAGAACAAGTATCCTCTACCACATATTGATGACTTTTTTGATCAAATGAGTGGATCACAATACTTTTACAATATTGACCTTTATTCTAGATATCATGAATTGAGGATCAAGAAGGAGGATATACCTATTACAACCTTCCATACGAGGTATGGTCATTATGAATTTATAGTGATTCCATTTGGACTTACCAATTCTATTTCTATCTTCATAGATCTAATGAATATAGTATTTATAGATTACCTTTATTATATTGTGGTAGTATTTATATATGATATTATTATATATTCGATCAGAAAGTAAGAGCATGAATAACATTTGAAAATTATTCGAAAGACCCTGATGGAGGACAAGTTATATTCTAAATTTACCATGTGTGAATTTTGGATATAGAAAGTCACATTTTTGGGTTATATAATCTCAAGTGAGGGTATATCAGTAGATCCTTCAAAGATTAAAGTTATTGAGTAATAACCCAGAACAAATAGAAAAACCGAGATCAGTAATTTTCTTGGGTTGGATGAATACTACTTAAACTTTGTGAGGGATTTATCATGACTATCTAATCTAATAACCAAGTTGACTCAGAAGGGAGTGGAGTTTCTTAGAAAAATTAATGTGAGTAAAATTTTAAAAATTCTAAAAGAAGGTTGGTCAACACACATGTTCTTACATTACCTTACAATGGAGAAGAGTTTCTGATATTTAGTGATGCATTAAATAAGGTACTGGGATGTTTCCTTATAAAAAATTGAATAGTGATAGAATATACTCTCACCAATTGAAAATACATAAGAAAAATTACTTGAATCATGATTTGGAGCTGGAATCAATAATTTTTGAGTTAAAGATATAGAGGCATTATCTTTATAGTGAAAGATTTGATATGTATAATGATCATAAAATATTTAAGTATATATATTCACACATAAAGAGTTGAATATGAACCAAATGATATGGTGGGAATTGATTAAATATTATGACTTCTCAATACACAACCACCCTAGGAAAGTAAACAAGGTGGCTGATGCTTTGAGTCAGAAAGACCATGCTAGTTTGTCTATGATGAGGATTGAAATAGATCCAATATTTATGGATTTTTAGAATATTGAAATTGAAATCATGAGGAATGGGGAAAAATAATATATTTTGCAGATGAATGTTTAACCATCCATCCATGGATTAAAGAGGCACATAAGGAGGATGTGGAACTGCAAAATAAGGTGAGAAATATTCATGAGTTAAACCATGATTATTATAGAAAGATATGAATTAAGAATTGAGTATGTTCCCCATTAATACCATACTTGAAGAAGGATATATAGGATAAAACTCATAGTTCATCATTATCTATTCACCATGTAATTATGAAGATGTATAGTGATCTGAAAGAGTATTTCTGGTGGGACAACATAAAAAGGGATATTACAACGTATGTATCTCGATGCTTGGTATAATAGAAATTTATAGATAAGATAAAAAGGTATATAGGGATTTTATAACCATTACCCATTACAAAATTTTAATGAGAAAAAATTACAATGAATTTCATCGTTGGTGTCACGACCCGACCCTACCCGGGCTCGAGCCGAAACTACCCCAAGCCCGCCTCCATAGGCCAGGGGCTGGCGACCAGTACCGAAGGAACAATAACTTGGGGAGGCCTTTGCCTAAGCACCTGTACACACACACGTAGAAAACTCAATGCAACAGTGTAGAGTAAAAGTAAAGGCAAGCAAAGAAAAGGAAAGGGAAACTGCTATATAAATACCACAAATGTGCATCGACCTCTAAATAGTACAAGTAAAGTGCTGAAAAGGAGAAAGGAGAAAAACACGTGCCCAACCAGAAAAGTGCCACAACCCGACAACAGGTAAACAAAAGAAACAGCTGATGGGTCTCCCACCTCGAACCCGGTTACGACCACCGCACGCGGTCCAAGCTCCCGAACTCCTATGATCCATTGAAGTCACGCTCCACCTGTCCGTTGTATGCAAGGTCACACCAAGTGCGGGCAAAGCCCAAGCAGGGGTGAGTATAAAAATACTCAGTAGGATACCCCGAAGGATCGAGGGAGCAACAAAAAGGAGGTACCAAAGGGTGAGAAGTAGAGCGAACAGGGAAAGTAAAGGAGTCCAACCGAGGGTGCAGTAAAGAGTCCAACTCAACCCAACAAGAGAAAGGTAGTAGACTCGTCTAGGCACAAGGAGATGTAAACGGTGAGAATATTAACTTCCCGTCGAGTCTTCGCTACCTATAGAAGGAGAGTACACTCATCCAACCACGAGAAGCTAGACACGGAAAGCACGTGGCATACCCCGCGCGTCTTCGCCTCTCCTAGAGGGAGAGTAACCAAGCCCAAGAAGTGGGTACTCAAACAAGGTATATACATATATATATGCTCTACAAGAATCCCGAACAATCTCATAAAAAGATCTTCATCCCATAGCTCAGCCCAAGAAAAATGAGTAGCCAATAGTCCCAGAGGTAAGCTCCATCGATGCCCAACATCCCGCACGTCCGCCCCGAACCGCAAGCAAAGGGGCTCAATCACCACACTTCAACACTATCCTCTTTGGGAAGCACTGACTCACCTGCACGGTTTTAGATCACGTCACAAGAACACGTCTCGGTGGGGAAAGAACCCCTCATACTTGAGAGAGTTATAGGGAAAGTCTAACCACACCTCGTCACTGCCCTATAGTCAAGAGGTCTCCTCAAAGTCAAGGTCGTCACAACACTGACCCGTAACCAGGGGTCCGGCTCCGGTAATCACGGAGGAAAGCCACAGGCTAGACTAGTAGAAAGGACTGATCCTGGAATGCCAACAGGTGTCCCACTGCCCAACCCTGCTGGAGGGTAATTCATAACCAGATATCGAGTGACCCACTGACCAGCCCTGCTGGAGGGTAAACCATAATACATCATCCGGCGAACCACTGCCCAGCCCCGCTGGAGGGTAGACCATAATAAGATACTGGGTGACCCACTACCCAGCCCTGCTGGAGGGTAAACCATAAGACGTCATCAGGCGAACCACTGCCCAACCCCACTGGAGGGTAGACCATAACACATCATCAGACGACCCACTGCCCAACCCCACTGGAGGGTAGACCTGGAATAAGTCGACATGCGACCCACCGCCCATCCGTGCTGGAGGGTAGAACTGGAATAGGTCGACAGGAAACCCACTGCCCAACCGTGCTAGAGGGTAGACCTGGAACTAGGCGACGGGAGACCCACTGCCCAGCCCCACTGGAGGGTAGACCCTAAGAGGTCGTCGGGTGACCCACTTCCCAACCTCTGCTGGAGGGTAGACCCTAATAGCGTCGGGTGACCCACTGCCCAGTCTCTGTTGGAAGGTAGGCCCTAATAGCGTCGAGTAACCCACTTCCCAGTCTCTGCTAGAAGGTAAACCCTATAATTCAGTGAGCAACCCACTGCCTAGCCCTGCTGGAGGGTAAACCCGAAGAAGTTGATGAGTAACCCACTGCCCAGCCCCGCTGGAGGGTAGAACTCAGAACTTCTCTAGCCATCTCCATCGGAGGGCACAACACTGGACAACCAAACACAGAGTGGGTATCGCGAAACCACCCAACTCCAGAATAACTCTCCCAAAAGAGTTTCAGCGCCTGTTCCATCACGGGGTGTCACTGGCACCGTCACTGGCCGATCCATCGAGAACGAAACTAGGGGGAGACCACTCAACCCTACTGGTCAAACAAACGAGCACGGAGGGAACCTCTACGTCACGAGAGGTCAAAGTACGTAAAGCAGATCACGACACGCACGTGGGTCCCACACGACGTGTGGCCCCAAGTCAACCCCAACTGAGCGCACAAACATCCTTAGGTACAAAAAACCACACGTACCTCCAAGCGCTCCCGTATACTCCCAGAGTATACCTCGTTCCAGCCCAAAGGCTATCGTACACACGACACTCAGCGTCAACGCGAAGGCGTGACGTAACAACTCTACCTCAAAGGCCCAAGCACGGCCAACCACATCTCATGGACCAATTATATCACTATCCCAAGAGTGCACGATCACATTCCAAGGGTCCACTACAAACAAGGTAGGACGAACCACCACCAGAGCACCTCTCATGCTACACATTTAACAAGATCGTGCAAGATGATCCGCACCACCAAACGGATCGCACCGTTGTAATCCTCATGGAAAAATACGCGAGATCGACTACTTACTCGCCTCCAACGGATATCTGACGGAAAAGTCACCAACATCGCCTCACGCCCGAACGGCGTCCCGTGATCCCGAGCCTCGGCCCCGAAAATAGTCGGGCACATCACACCATTGCGATCCCCTCGGGAAAACACATCTAAAGCACTACTCACTTGAGTGCAACGGATATCCGGAGAAAAAGATACGTTCCGGCGCACCTCACACGAGCGGTGCCACGTGGGACCCGCATCCTGGTCCCAAAACTCAATGAACAGATCGCACTATTGCGATCCTCTCGAAAAAGCACACAAGATGGACTATTCACTTGTCCAAAACGGTCACCCGATGATAAAGATAGAAACTCACCATCGACGCCCAAACGAACCTCGTGGGGCCCGCACCAGTGTGCAGAAATAGAGCGGGCAGACTGCGCCAACGCGATTCCCTCGGAAAAAAACCCAACATCGACTGCTCGCACGCCACAAACGGACGTCCGAGGAGAAAGTCGCTAAAAGCTGCACGCAGCTCAAAAGACGGGCCGTGGGGCCCACACCTCAACTCCGACTTCAACGCCCGAAAACACCCTGGAAAACTTCACCCCGGCGCCAGGGTCGCAATGCCACTAACGGCGCTCAAAACGGACGTCAGACGCGTCCGCGCCGTCCAAAACAAGATTCCCGGATAAATGCCAATTCGCTTAAAGATGCGTCGCGCCTCCGAGGCCCCTCGTTTTGGGAATTAAAAATTCCTGAAACCATCTCAAAAAGTTCGTCTCTACTTAAGGGACGCGTCGTCACAGACGGTGCCAAAATCCGACGCCCGGTCTATGATTTATTAAATATAAACCATTTTCATAATAATAATAATAATAAAATTATTTAATTTTATTTTATTATTATATATTTTTTTCCCTGAAACCGGTGCCGCCCGCCCCCCTGTTGCCTGTTCCCTTTTTTTTTCCAATTTCCCTTTTTTTTTCGGTCAGCCTGTCGCCAGCCTGGGTCCAAAGACCCAGGTCTTCTCCACCGACCACGCGGACCGCCCCCGCGGGTCTCCCCCTGCCGCTCGCTCCCGCCGGCCGTCGCCCCTGCTGCCTGCTCGCGCCGAAGACAGCTGAAGCCGTCGTCGTCACCTGCTCCAGACCCCGCACCGCCTTCTGCCGAAGCCTGCACCTCCGCGGTGCTCACCCGGCCAAACAGGCCTCCGCCGCGCCTCCGCGGTGCTCGCTCGACCGAACAGGCCTCCGCTGTGCCTCCGCGACGCTCACCCGGCCGAACCGGCTTGCCCCGCTCCTCCGCGGTGCTCACCCAGCTGAACCGGCCTCCGCCGCTCGGGAGAACTGCCGGACCACCCCCAACCACCGGATAACCAGCAAAAACCCGCAAACTTCAGCGGTCTTTTGCGATCGACTCCGAACTCGGATTTCGATTCCGAGTAGTGCGATGGACAAAGCATAAATTCTACTACACATACATGTAATTTGCTCGATAATTCGACAGAGCTTCGATACAAATAAATTGAGCTCAATGTATATGCAGAAATAAAAATTGGAAACCGCAACGATACTACCTGGTGGGGCTTAGCCCGTCGCTTCGCGACGATCCGCCGGTCGAATCCGCAACCGCCTTGGGAGGAGGAGGAGAGGAGATGGGAAGGAGAGATTCCGTTGGTTTCTGTCTTCCACCAGAGGGTGAACAAGGGGAGGAGGGTGAGGGGTTACTTAAATAGAAAAAAATTAATTTTAATTAATTAATTTTAGAACACCCCCAAATTCACCCGCGTCTGAAACATCCGAAGGGGTCGAGGTTAAGCCTCCCCTAGGTTAAAAATCACCTCCCGAGCACAATGGTGGTCTCGGAATTTTAATCCGAGGCCCCGTTCAAAAGTTATTAAACTTAGCGCTTGAAGCCGCCAAATTACGAAAATGCCCCTGGGGCCATTTTTCACAGACGGCCCGCGACCGCAAAACTTATACCCCTTTTAGGGTAAAAGGCATGCTCTGAACTCAACGGTGCCCTCAGTTTTCCAATCCGAACCACCGTTTAAGAGATACTAGAGTTTAACCATTAAATGAATGAATGAATTAATTAATTTATCCGTTTAACTTTCCGAAAGTGAGCGAGGGGTCCAAACGTCCCGCACCGACAAGTTTTATGTCATTCCTAGGGTAAACACCCCATTACAGACCCATCCGTACACTCGGATCTCTGATTCGGATCAACATTTAGGAGTTATCCCATTTATTTAGCGTTTCCATTGTGAATGCACTGAAAATTTAATTCCGGCCACTCCGAGGCTCGGAATCGCACGACATCTGAAGGAGATACTCTAGAATATCATCAAGAATATTCCAAAGTCTTTTGCAGCAAAAACTGGGTTCTTACATCATTCCCTCCTTCAAGATTTTCGTCCTCGAAAAGCAAAAATAGGGAGCAACATAGGGTAATAAGCCCACACCTGGCTTTCCCATACCCAGAAGAACCCACGCACAGCTCTGCGTCACCGCACACAGATCAAAGGATTGATTCGTTCACGCGAGGTCGGCCCTTTCCGATGTCGTGCACCCACTCCAAACTTTGTGTAGAGACCCTGACCCCAGAAACCCAGGAGTCGGTGCCTTCTGAACATGATGTGTTATCTTAAAATAAAACACACTTTGTTAAAAACACATCATGTCCCATACAGAGGATCGTGTGTGGTTTGGGTTCTGGGAAACCAGCAACTTCTGAAACAATTCATCTTTTAAGAGTTGATACCTGAAAATTTTAAATCAAAACATAGGGTGAGCATTGAAATACTCAGTAAGGGGTTTTTAAAAAAAAAAATTTAAAACACTGTAACATTTGAAAACATTCTTTTAAAAGATATTGAACACTTATTAAAGGAAAATTATAACACATAACATAAAAATGCTCAATCAAGGTTTTTGATAAGAACATGGAACAATGATGTTAATTCTAGAAGAAATAACAATGGTTGTCATAAAAAAGTACGACATGTGTCTTACTTAAGCATAAATTAAACAGTTAAAAGTAATACATAATCAGAGTTGCGCATAAAGGAAACAGCTAAATTTTCATATTCTAGTTACTATTCTATTAAGTAATAACACCAATCATGCTCCAAGCTTATACCAGTGAAATAAGAACTTTATGAAAACTTAAAGTCATCAGTCATGAAAGAACTTTATCTTGGAAAGAACTTGTTTACATAACTTGAATTATGTGGCATCAACATTTAACTTAGACAATCATGAACATATCACCAAGGTCCATCCCCAAGGTGTCATTAAAAATTACCAAGGTTATTCACCAAGGTATCCGTAAAAAAAAGTCATCTCTAGAGATTAATTCTTTACCCAATGCATTGGAGCACTGTCAGGGCGCACCCTTAAATTTGCCTTTATTATCATGTGAGCCACATCGTTCATGCTTTACTTAAATTGTTATGTATATTCAAGATGTCCCATACCACCTTGAATATCTCATTCATTTTCATTTTACCCAAGGTGTCCCATACCACTTTGGGTAATCTATTTTCTTAGCTTATTTAGTGATATGTCATAAGCATGCATTATGTACAATAATAAATAATAAACCACCACAAATTTTGCTAATAAAAATTATGATAGTTAACTTTGCAACATGGGTCAATCACTAATCAAAGGCATACATAGCTTAGTAAAACATCCTTTTCACTAAAGCATATAAAATAATGATATACTAAATGATGAATCTTTGTCATTATAAATCCATGGAAAAAGGAGTGCTTAAGGAAAACACTTGAAATTAGTTATGGTGATAACTAGGACCTTGAAATTGTAAATAAAGTAAACCATAACTTGATAAATTAACGCATTCACCAAAGTGAGTTCATTTTGTCTTTAGATAATAAGTGAACATAACATGACGAAATGATCCCATAAATACTAAATCCTCTAATACATATTAATCAAGCCAAAATATACACTTTATAAAGTACGTCATGGGCCATGTCAAAGAATCTCCTTTATTATAACATTTTCATATGTGGGTATATGTATAAAATACTTGTTTAGTAAACGCCAAAATTATCCTTTATTAAAATCACACATGTATCAAAACATAGAGTCAGTCCTGGTAATCATTACTTAAAATGGAATATATATATACACATCACCATATATACACCAAGAATAAAAAAAAGGTTTTTACACTAAAACAACAAAACCATTAAAATTTTCTTGAGTTCTAAAAAGAAACTCTTAATTTTATTTAGTTAAGAACCAAAAATTTTAAGAGGGTTCAATATTCATGAGAAAATACATAAACATGTAGCAACTTTGGTTTAAAACAACAACATAATTGAACTTAGGCCAATGGCCTAGATTGCATCCAAATATCGTTCGAGGATAGGCATTCATCCCCTAAAATCATACTGAATCGTTTTGAAGACATGCAGAAATATTTAGTTATATGTATATATTACGTGAATAACATATGTTAAGAGTCGATTTAAAATGAAACCTCATTATACATATTTTACTTAGTATAACCTTGCTGAATGAACATGGATACCCCAAACCGAAGGGTTTGGGTTCTATATATTCAAATTTTTTTTATACAAACTATATGTACACTATATATGTAAAAAAAATAAGTTTTGGGTTTCTTTGTAAAACTGAACTGTAACAAAACAAAAAAAAAGAAAAATTAAAAAGGTTTCATACATATAACTCTTCTGATAACGCAAAAGTAAACACCCTTGAGGGTATTACAAACCAAAAGGTTGGTGCATGTACAACTGTATATATACTGAGTTTATATTGGTACGGGTTTCTTCCAAAGGAAAGCAAAACATGGAACCACGCTTACACATGCACCCTACTGAAAACACGAAGGCAGATTCCTTGAAGGCTATACAAACCGAAGGTTTTATATTAAGTATATATATAAAAATAAGCTGTATATATACCGAGAGTATAAAACAGAGGTTCTTTTAGAAGAAGGAAAGCATGAAAGGACCCTTACATAGATTAGGGAGGATGCTCAGATAAACAGGGAGTTCATTCGCCTTGTTGGAGGATTTGGAAGGAGGTTCGAAGGAGAAGCAGCTGCCTCGGGCTTCAACGAAGCAGGGGTATTTATAAAGGCCTCAGTGCCTCGTCGGTGACTCGACCCAAGAGGCTAGACCGACGTGGGGAAGATGAAGGAACAGAGCCCTAGGAGGGGGGTGTTCGGAAGTCAAGGGAGCAGTGCGTGGAAGGAGGCCGAGGCGTCCTCGGTTGCAGGCCTATTGGTCGGGTGCCACTTCGAGGAAGAAGACAGTGAGGGTCGACGCTGTAAAGGAAAGGACAACCGAGATTAGATCTCGGGTGAGATCGGATGTTCTCGGTGATACGCGGGGCGATCGTGTGGATAATAGGTTCGGACGATCGAGATCGACACGAGAGTCGATCAGATGGTCCCGGTCACGCGGAGTGCGTCCCAAATCGAAACGGAATGCGTTTGAGGCGTAGCTTATAAACCAAACCGCACCGGATTTGGTTCAATAACACGAACACACACACCGGGGCCTTATACACGGGCCCCATGCGGGCTTCGGCCCACCCCTACGCACCGCGCACCGCGGCCTTACACACGGCCTGTGCGCGACCTGAGAGACCTATGCACGGCTTAGGACGCGGTTTGGACACCCACTGAGCACTTGGGGACCCCGATGGTTGGCACCTTGGGTCCCTTGGGGCTTGGTCTCGGCCTAGAGGGCTTGTCCCTTAAGGGATGCCCTCATCTTGGCCGGGGCCCAACCCATTTTTTTTATTAAAACTTATTTAAATTTATAAAATAACCTAGCATAAGTATACTTATTTCAAAATAAAGTGTAGTATAAATATTTATACAAAAGAGGGTTCATTCAAAAA
Source organism: Viscum album (assembly GCA_963277665.1). Classification (NCBI taxonomy): domain Eukaryota; kingdom Viridiplantae; phylum Streptophyta; class Magnoliopsida; order Santalales; family Viscaceae; genus Viscum; species Viscum album. The sequence goes on along the minus strand of OY728165.1, from coordinate 1,786,802,630 downwards.
AGACAATTAGTTTTAATTTAAAATCTAAATCCTTTTACTAGATTATGTAATATAGTTCATATCAACATAATTTATAAAAAGAAAACTTATTTAGACTTTCGAAATAACAAGTTTATGTATGATTAGTTCAAAATATAAATATTTGCACAAAATGAGTCAACAAACTATAACAACAAAATAGTTTTAACTTAAAATTTAAATCCATTTACAAATTTATATATAAATCTTTTAAAATATATACCTTTCTTATTTTACATACAAAACCATTATAATTATTCGGATCTTTAAAGAAATTTTAAAAGACTACTAGTTAATTCAAAAATTCATAATTTAGAGCTCAAAAGATATTATTATTGATACCCTTTAAACATATAGAAAGAATACTAAGTTTTAAATATGCAAGTATCCATCGGGATCTTGTAAAAACAAAAGGATTTATTTCCGAGAATACTCCTTTTTATTTTAAAACTATAACTCTTTTGTGAAACATATTATAATAGTTGAAATATTATAAAATTATAAGAGCATTAAAACAAGTTTTAATATAAAGATAAACTTTATCAACGGAAACCCAAAGGTTGTTTTGAAAATCCAATGGCTATTTTCCAACGGTCAATATTCACAGGATCATTATAAAAGCAGGGGTATTTTACAAGAACAAAACACTTGAACCAGAAAGGATGGCTCTCCTCATACCATTGGCGTTGAACATGTGTGCCGTGGCCCTGGCTGTTATATTTTTCACTCGGATGGACTTTGAAGATGAGGACTATCTGATTACTCGAGTTATGGTTCTTAGTAGTCTTTCTGTGGCTGTGTTAGGTCTTGTGTATGGTATTTTCAACTAGTTGGGTCTTATTGTAAATATAAAATTTTAATATATATCATTTTAACTTATTCTCCATGTTTTATTTTATTTCTAATTCCTTATTAGCACAACAAATAAAACAAGAGACATCATTAAAAGCATAACATTGCTTACTTGAACTAGTTCATAAAACCTGGGGCGTCACATTATCCCCCCTTTAGAAAATTGCATCCTCGCAATTTATTTCACAACACTACAAGGTTCTGCAAAGTTCTCACCATATCCACCAATGTATATGGTCAACAGGTGCATTTAGAGGAATCCCCGTAGCGAAGCTCACCTCTTCCAGTTCCCTAATCCACATACACCTAAGACAGGAGGGGTTGCACTTATGTTCTGGGCCTTCAGGCCTCCAGAGAGAAGCTCGAACAATACACAGTTCTAAAATGTCTTTGCAGACCAAAGTACGAAGGACTTGCTGAATTATGTCTCGGTCGAGGATATCGAAGCCATAGATACGGTCAAACAGGCTAAAGCTGAGAAGTTGGAGCATATAAGCCGCATAAAGATTTCCCTCTAACGCAACCTCCTGAAATTTCACTCTGGCCGTGTAGTTTCGGCCTAGGGTGAAACATAGAAAGAGCCCTTCGTGGTAACTTCCTCTTCATTCACGTCCGGCTAGCTGTGCAGAGCCAATGCAGTAATAGATGGAGGCATTCCCCTGGCAGGTGCAGAGAATCTCCAGACCGTTTGTTACCTCAAACCACTGCTTGCACGTTCTTCGCAAACTTGCGAAGGGTTCATACTCGTCCTGACACGTTTTGATGGAAATTATTTCCATAATCTCAGTGGGAAGAGATAACAGGTGAGTTTGTCCTTCCATCTGAAAGTTTTAAGACAGGAGTTCAATCACTTGAAAATCATTCAAGGACAAACACAAAGTAAAGACAAGGAAGGGGAAAGACAAAATTTCAATAATCATATGTTTATTATTATTAGTGCTTGAGTTTCCCTTATCCATTGACTAAACAAACTCCACATAGAGAAGAAAAATTCCCTAACTCCTCGAACCAAACACAGGCCGAGCATTCAGGGGAAAACTCATGAGGGCACCTATGACGTCTTATGAGTCTAGAATGAGGGGTATGAAGTTGAGAGACATCTTCATACACTTGTTGTCGGCAAGACAGTCGGGTGGACTTGTCTTCTAATCTTCCGAAGTTCAACAACTGACCCCAGAAGCCATAGTTTAAAATCTGACAGAGGTAGCCCGCTCGGAGGTCTCCGTTAGCAGAAGCTTCTTGAAAAGGGTTATCAATCATGGTGCCAAAGCTCTCACCCGCTGTGAAAATCTGGAAAAGTCCCTCATGGTACTTTCCCCGACGCACAAATGAGGGAAACTGAGTTATCATCATAAGGAGGTAATCTATTCCTACCCCTTGGTGTAACTGAAGAACCCATGGTGAATTGGATACATTGTAAAGGTGTTTGCATGTCATGTGGATATGGACATAGTTTAGAAAGTCCTCATGGCTAGCTAAAGACACAATGGTCTCTAGGGCCTCTGTGGGGAGAGATAAGAGATTTGTGCCTTTGTTTTCCATCTGAAATTTAAGAAAACCCAATTTTTAATAAAATTGAAATACATATACATATATATATTTTTGTTTCACTTTCTGGCTTTCCAAAGTTATCCAAACCGAACCTCTGATACCAACTGTAGAGACCCCGACCCTAGAAACCCAGGAGTCGGTGCCTTTTGAACATGATGGGTTATCTTAAAATAAAACACACTTTGTTAATAACACATCATGTCCCATACAGAGGATCGTGTGCGGTTTGGGTTCTGGGAAACTGAAAACTTCTGAAACAATTCATCTTTTAAGAGATGATACCTGAAAATTTTAAATCAAAACATAGGGTGAGCATTGAAATACTCAGTAAGGGATTTTTTTAAAAAAAATTTAAAACACTGTAACATTTGAAAACATTCTTTTAAAAGAGATTGAACACTTATTAAAGGAAAATTATAACACATAACATAAAAATTCTCAATCAAGGTTTTCGATAAGAACATGGAACAATGATGTTAATTCTCGAAGAAATAACAATGGTTGTCATAAAAAAGTACGACATGTGTCTTACTTAAGCATAAATTAAACAGTTAAAAGTAATACATAATCAGAGTTGCGCATAAAGGTAACAACTAAATTTTCATATGCTGGTTACTATTCTTATTAAGTAATAACACCAATCATGCTCCAAGCTTATACCAGTGAAATAAGAACTTTATGAAAACTTAAAGGCATCAGTCATGAAAGAAATTTATCTTGGAAAGAACTTGTTTACATAACTTGAATTATGTGGCATCAACATTTAACTTAGACAATCATGAACATATCACCAAGGTCCATCCCCAAGGTGTCATTAAAAATTACCAAGGTTATTCACCAAGGTATCAGTAAAAAAAAGTCATCTCTAAAGATTAAGTCTTTACCCAATGCATTGGAGTGCTGTCAGGGTGCACCCTTAAATTTTCCTTTATTATCATGTGAGCCACATCGTTCATGCTTTACTTAAATCATTATGTATATTTAAGATGTCCCATACCACCTTGAATATCTCATTCATTTTCATTTTACCCAAGGTGTCCCATACCACTTTGGGTAATCTATTTTCTTAGCTTATTTAGTGATATGTCATAAGCATGCATTATGTACAATAATAAATAATAAACCACCACAATTTTTTCTAATACAAAGCATGATAGTTAACTTTGAAACATGGGTCAATCACTAATCAAAGGCATACATAGCTTAGTAAAACATCCTTTTCACTAAATCATATAAAATAATGATATACTAAATGATGAATCTTTGTCATTATAAATCCATGGAAAAAGGAGTGCTTAAGGAAAACACTTGAAATCAGTTATGGTGATAACTAAGCCCTTGAACTTGTAAATAAAGTAAACCATAACTTGATAAATTAACGCATTCACCAAAGTGAGTTCATTTTGTCTTCAGATAATAAGTGAACATAACATGATGAAATTATCCCATAAATACTAAATCCTCTAATACATATTAATCAAGCCAAAATATACACTTTATAAAGTACATCATGGCCCATGTCAAAGAAGCTCCTTTATTACAACATTTTCATTTGTGGGTATATGTATAAAATACTTGTTTAGTAAACGCCAAAATTATCCTTTATTAAAATCACACATGTATCAAAACATAGAGTCAGTCTTGGTAATCATTACTTAAAATGGAATATATATACACATCACCATATATACACCAAGAATAAAAAAAAGGTTTTTACACTAAAACAATAAAACCATTAAAATTTTCTTGAGTTCTAAAAAGAAAATCTTAATTTTATTTAGTTAAGAACCAAAAATTTTAAGAGGGTTCAATATTCATGAGAAAATACATAAACATGTAGAAACTTTGGTTTAAAACAACAACATAATTGAACTTAGGCCAATGGCCTAGATTGCATCCAAATATCGTTCGAGGATAGGCATTCATCCCCTAAAATCATACTGACTCGTTTTGAAGACATGCAGAAATATTTAGTTATATGTATATATTACATGAATAACATATGTTAAGAGTCGATTTAAAATGCAACCTCATTATACATATTTTACTTAGTATAACATTGCTGAATGACCATGGATACCCCAAACCGAAGGGTTTGGGTTCTATATATTCACATTTTTATTTTTTTTATACAAACTGTATGTACACTATATATGTAAAAAAAATAAGTTTTGGGTTTCTTTGTAAAACTGAACCGTAACAAAACAAAAAAAAAGAAAAATTAAAAAGGTTTCATACATATAAATCTTCTGATAACGCAAAAGTAAACACCCTTGAGGGTATTACAAACCGAAAGGTTGGTGCATGTACAACTGTATATATACTGAGTGCATATTAGTATGGGTTTCTTCCAAAGGAAAGAAAAACATGGAACCACGCTTACACATGCACCCCACTGAAAACACGAAGGAAGATTCCTTGAAGGCTATTCAAACCGAAGGTTTTATATTAAGTATATATATAAAAATAAGCTGTATATATACCGAGAGTATAAAACAGAGGTTCTATTAGAAGAAGGAAAGCATTAAAGGACCCTTACATAGATTAGGGAGGACGCTCGGATCAACAGGGAGTTCATTCGCCTTGTTGGAGGATTTGGAAGGAGGTTCGAAGGAGAAGGATCTACCCCGGGCTTCAACGAAGCAGGGGGGTTTATAAAGGCCTCAGTGCCTCATCGGTGACTCAAACCAAGAGGCTATACCGATGTGGGGAAGATGAAGGAATAGAGCCCTAGGAGGGGGTGTTCGGAAGTCAAGGGAGCAGTGCGGGGAAGGAGGCTGAGGCGTCCTCAGTTGCTGGCTTACTGGTTAGGTACCGCTTCGAGGAAGAAGATGATGAGGGTCGACGCTGTAAAGGAAAGGACGGCCGAGATTAGATCTCGGGTGAGATCAGACGGTCTCGGTGATACGCGGGGCGATCATGTGGCTAATAGGTTCGGATGGTCGAGATCGACATGGGAGTCGATCGGACGGTCCCGGTCGCGCGGAGCGCATCCCACATCGAAACGGAATGCGTTTGAGGCACAGATTATAAACCAAAGCGCGTCGGCTTCAGTTCAATAACACGAACACACACACCGGGGCCTTATACATGGGCCCCATGCGGGATTTGGCCCACCCCTACGCACCACGCACCACAACCTTACACACGGCCTGCGCGTGACCTGAGAGACCTATGCACGGTTTGGGACGCGGTTTGGACACCCACTGAGCACTTGGGGACCCCGATGGTTGGCACCTCGGGTCCCTTGGGGCTTGGTCTCGGCCTAGAGGGCTTGTCCCTTAAGGGATGCCCTCGGCTTGGCCGGGCCCCAACCCATTTTTTTTATTAAAAATTATTTAAATTTATAAAATAACCTAGCATAAGTATACTTATTTCGAAATAAAGTGTAGTATAAATATTTATACAAAAGAGGGTTCATTCAAAAAAGACAATTAGTTTTAATTTAAAATCTAAATCCTTTTACTAGCTTATGTAATATAGTTCATATCAACATAATTTATAAAAATAAAACTTATTTAGACTTTCTAAATAACAAGTTTAAGTATGCTTAGTTAAAAATATAAATATTTTCACAAAATGAGTCAACATACTATAACAACAAAATAGTTTTAACTTAAAATTTAAATCCCTTTACCAATTTATATATAAATCTTTTAAATGATATACCTTTCTTATTTTACATACAAAACCATTATAATTATTCGTATCTTTAAATAAATTTTAAAAGACTACTAGTTAATTCAAAAATTCATAATTTAGAGCTCAAAAGATATTATTATTGATACCCTTTAAACATATAGAAAGAATACTAAGTTTTCAATATGCAAGTATCCATCGGGATCTTGTGAAAACAAAAGGATTTATTTCTAAGAATACTCCTTTTTATTTTAAAACTATAACTCTTTTGTGAAACATATTATAATAGTTGAAATATTATAAAATTATAAGAGCATTAAAACAAGTTTTAATATAAAGATAAACTTTATCAACGGAAACCCAAAGGTTGTTTTGAAAATCCAACGGCTATTTTACAACGGTCAATATTTACAGGATCATTATAAAAGCAGGGGTATTTTACAAGAACAAAACACTTGAACCACAAAGGATGGCTCTCCTCATACCATTGGCGTTGAGCATGTGTGCCGTGGCCCTGGATGTTATATTTTTCATGCTAATGGACTCTGAAGACGAGGACTATCCGATTACTCGAGTTGTGGTTCTTAGTAGTCTTGTTGTGGATGTGTTAGGTCTTGTTCATGGTATTTTCAACTGGTTGGGTCGTGTTGCAAATGTAAAATTTTAATATATATCATTTTACCTTATTCTACATGTTTTATTTTATTTCTAATTCCTTATTAACACAACAAATAAAACAAGAGACATCATTAAAGGCATAACATTTCTTACTTGAACTAGTTCATAAAACCTGGGGCGTCACACTTTGGGGTTAGGGAAAGGCGGTAGGGTACCTCGCCATCCCTTCGCACGGTCTCAAACGGCCCGAAGGCTCTCGGGGGTAGCTCACGTCCCCGACCGAACCCCTACGTCGCATGCCGCGACTGAAATCACCGCCCGCACCTGGGATAAGACCCGGTGATTCCCTCCTTCAGAATATCCATATGGTGAAACACCTAAGGATATCTGATCACACAAGATTCCACAGTCGATGCTCTCTTACACGCTCAAAAGGCGAAGGATTCGACACCATCGACTAAATAAAAAGGTACCACGCCTTTTACCTTACCAACACAGGGTTACACCCGACGACCCGCGTCACCCTGGTAACACATAAAACAAGGAGAAAGGAGGAAATAAGTTTACACCCAAAGTCTAACAATTCTGCTGCAAAAAGGTATAAGAGCTATAGAGAATACCTCTTATCACCTCATGCTCTGCAAGATCGTAGACATCCAAAGCTCGCGGCTGTTCGCGGTCCCAACTGTCAGCTCCCGGAGCCTGAAGTGGACCACCTAGTGGTGATGGGAAGACCTCGTAACGTTGTCCCCCACCTCCAGATCCTCCCGCTCCTCTGCTAGCACCACCTCTCTGGCCACTACTCCGATCACGGTGCTGCCTTTTCCGTGGTAGTGCGCCTACTGCCTGCCCGAAGCTCTCAGCAACTCAGGTCGGGCAGTCTCGTTCCAAGTGACCTCGCCCGTCACAAGCATAGCACCGACTCTCTCTGGGATGCACTGGTGCCCTCCGGCGCCACTGTGGTGTACGACCACGCCCCTGAGTCCGGTTGTTAGTAAGCCACCTTCATCGAGGTTCTGCTTTCTGACGCCCACTAGCTGCGACAGACGTCTCGGCTCCAACGTGCCTGCTGCCACCACCAACACTAGAACGCGACAGGAATCCCTCTGTCACCAGCACCTACTCTAGCACCCCGACATATGTGGAATTGCCCAAGTGTACTATGAAAAAACGAATCTCTCGGCGGAGACCCTGCTCAAACTTCCGCACTCGGATGTTGTCGTCATGGAACAAGTCCGGGTATAAGCATGCACGGTCTGCAAAACTAGCCGCGTACTCGGCCACCATCATCCCTCCCTACTGAAACTGCAGGAGCTCCTAAATCCGAATGGAGCGCAAGCAGGAGGGAAAAAACTCCTCATGGAACAAAAACCGAAAGTCGCCCCACGAAAGTGACGGCTCGTCAAGAAGCTGAGTCACCAGACTCCACCAACGCCAAGATACTCCACGAAAAAGGGTGGAGGCCAAGGCCTCTCTCTGATCTGTCGGTGTCTGCACAAGCCTGAAAAGGATAACCACTGCCTCGATCCAAACCTCTACCGCCTGAGGGTCTGGCTCACCACTGAACCTCAGCGGTCTCTGCTGCTGGAACTCATGGAGCACGCTCAACCTACGCTCAAGCTCAGCCTGCTCTGCTGAAACTGTCTGCTGCTCAACAGGTGGGGGTGCTGCTACCGGCCCACCCGGAGAAAGGGGCTCGCATGATGGGTCCTGGACTGTGGCCTCGTAGCTCACAGGGTCGTCGTCATGAACTAGAGCTGGTATCCTGGATGGCTGTCTTCGCGAAGACATCCTGAATATTATCAAGGAGTGCCGCAGTTAGATGAGCATATATGTATATACCACAACAACAACGATGGGGAGCTGACTCAAGAAGGACAGTCAAGACTCAGTCCTATATGATGCACAAACAAATTTTCCCTGCAACAAGTGTCTCAGCATGCCGAGTTGACAAGCGAGTTATCAAGGTCCTGGTGAATGGATACGTCGGCCGCTGCACCATCACTGGACTCCCTGGCCTGAGAGCCGCTCTCAAGACACATTAACACTGTTTCCCTATATCCCGACCAATTCCTCTTTTAGGGACATCCGCACAACGTCCCAAGGAACAAACCAACTTTGATACCACTTTGTCACAACCCGACCCTACCCGGGATCGAGCCGCAACTACCCCAAGCCCGCCTCCATAGGACAGGGGCTAGCAACCAGCGCCGAAGGCACAATAACTCGGGGAGGCCTTTGCCTAAGCACCTGTACACACACATGCATAAAACTCAATGCAACAGTGTAGATTAAAAGTAAAGACAAGAAAAGAAAAGGAAAGAGAAAATGCTATATAAATACCACAAATGTGCATCGACCACTAAATAGTACAAGTAAAGTGCTGAAAAGGAGAAAGGGGAAAAATACATGCCCAACCAGAAAAGTGCCACAACCCGAAAATAGGTAAACAACAGAAACAGCTGACGGGTCTCCCACCTGGAACCCGATTACGACCACCGCACGCGGTCCAAGCTCCTGAACTCCTATGCTCCACTGAAGTCACACTCCACCTGTCCGCCGTATGCAAGGGAACACTAAGTGCGGGCAAAGCCCAAGTAGGGGTGAGTATAAAAATACTCAGTAGGATACCTCAAAGGCTTGAGGGAGAAACAAAAAGGAGGTACCGAAGGGTGAGCAGTAGAGCGAACAAGGAAAGTAAAGGAGTCCAACCGAGGGTGCAGTAAAGAGTCCAGCTCAACCCAACAAGATAAAGGAAGTAGACTCGTCCAGGAATAAGGAGATGTAAATGGTGAGAAGATAAACTTCCCGTCGAGTCTTCGCTACCTATAGCAAGAGAGTACACTCATCCAACCACGAGAAGCTAGACACGGAAAGCACGTGGCATACCCCACGCGTCTTCACCTCTCCTAGAGGGAGAGTAACCAAGACCAAGAAGTGGGTACTCGAACAAGGTATATACATATATATATGCTCTACAAGAAGCCTGAACAAGCTCGTAAGGGGATCTCTGTCCCATAGCTCAGACCAAGAAAAATGAGTAGCCAACAGTCCTAGAGGTAAACTCCATCGATGCCCAACATCCTGCACGTCCGCCCCGAACCGCAAGCCAAGGGGCTCAATCACCACACTTCGACACTATCCACTTTGGGCGGCACTGACTCACCCACATGATTTTAGATCACGTCACAAGAACACGTCTCGGTGGGGAAAGCGCCCCTCGTAGTTGAGAGAGTTCTAGGGAAAGTTAAACCACACCTCGTCACTGCCCTGTAGTTGAGAGGTCTCCTCAAAGTCAAGGTCGTCACAACACTGACCCGTAACCAGGGGTCCTGCTCCGGTAATCATGGAGGAAAGCCACAGGCTAGCCTAGTAGAAAGGACTGAGCCTGGAATGCCAACAGGTGTCCCACTGCCCAGCCCTGCTGGAGGGTAATTCATAACCAGATATCGAGTGACCCACTGGCCAGCCCTGTTGGAGGGTAAACCATAATACATCATCCGACGACCCACTACCCAGCCCTGCTAGAGGGTAGACTATAATAAGATACTGGGTGACCCACTGCCCAGCCCTGTTGGAGGGTAAACCATAAGACGTCATTAGGAGAACCACTGCCCAGCCCCGCTGGAGGGTAGACCATAACACATCATCAGGCGACCCACTGCCCAGCCCTGCTGGAGGGTAGACCTGGAATAAGTCGATAGGAGATCCACTGCCCAGCCGTGCTGGAGGGTAGACCTGGAATAGGTCGACAGGTGACCCACTGCCCAGCCGTGCTGGAGGGTAGACCTGGAACTAGACGACGGGCGACCCACTACCCAGCCCCGCTGGAGGGTAGACCCTAAGAGGTCGTCGGGTGACCCACTGCCCAGCCTCTGCTGGAGGGTAGACCCTAATAGCATCGGGTGACCCACTTCCCAGTCTCTGCTGGAGGGTAGGACCTAATAGCATCAGGTGACCCACTGCCCAGTCTCTACTGGAGGGTAAACCCTAGAAGTCAGTGAGCAACCCACTGCCCAAACCTACTGGAGGGTAAACCCGAAGAAGTCGATGAGTAACCCACTGCCCAGCCCCACTGGAGGGTAGAACTCAGAACTGCTCTAGCCATCTCCACCGGAGGGCACAACACTGGCCAACCGAACACGGAGTGGGTATTTCACAACCACCCAACTCCAGAACAACTCTCCCAAAAGAGTTTCAGCGCCTGTTCCATCACGGGGTGTCACTGGCACCGTCACTGGCCGATCCATCGAGAACGAAACCAGGGGGAGACCACTCAACCCTGCTGGTCAAACAAACGAGCACGGAGGGACCCTCTATGTCGCGAGAGGTCAAAGTAGGTAAAGCAGATCACGACACGCATGTGAGGCCCACACGACGTGTGGCCCCAAGTCAACCCCAACTGAGCACACAAACATCCTTAGGTAAAAACAACCACACGTACCTCCAAGCGCTCCCGTATACTCCCAGAGTATATCTCGTTCCAGCCCAAAGGCTATCATGCACACGGCACCCAGCGTCAACGTGAAGGCGTGACGTAAAAACTCCACCTCAAAGGCCCAGGCATGGCCAACCACATATCGTGGACCAATTATATCACTCTACCAAGAGTTCATGATCACATGCCAATGGTCCGCTACAAATAAGGTAGGACGAACCACCAACAGAGCACCTCTCATGCTCCACATTTAACAAGATCGCGCAAGAGGCTCCGCACCACCAAACGGATCGCACCGTTGTAATCCTCGCGAAAAAACACGCGAGATCGACTACTTACTCGCCTCCAACAGATATCCAACGGAAAATTCACCAACACCGCCTCACGCCCGAACGACGTCCCGTGATCCCGAGCCTCGGCCCCGAAAACAGTCGGGTGCATCACACCATTGCGATCCCCTCGGGAAAACACGTATAAAGCACTACTCACTTGAGTGCAATGGATATCCGGAGAAACAGATACGTTCCGGCGCACCGCACACGAGCGGTGCCACGTGGGACCCGCATCACGGTCCCAAAACTCAACGAATGGATCACACCGTTGCGATCCTCTCGAAAAAGAACACAAGATGGACTATTCACTTGTCCAAAACGGTCGCCCGGTGATAAAGATGGAAAATCACCGTCGACGCCCAAACAACCCTCGTGGGGCCCGCACCAGCGTGCGGAAATAGAATGGGCAGACTTCGCCAACATGATGCCCTCGAGAAAAACACCCAACATTGACTACTTGCACGCCCCGAACGGACGTCCGAGGAAAAAGTCGCTAAAAGCTGCACGCAGCTCAAAAGACGGGCCGTGGGGTCCACGCCTCAACTCCGGCTTCAATGCCCGAAACCACCCTGGAAAACTTCACTTCGACGCCAGGGTCACAACGCCACTGACAGCGCTCAAAACGGACGTCGGACGCGTCCGCGCCGTCCAAAACAAAATTCCCGGATAATTGCCAATTCGCTTAAAGATGCGTCGCGCCTCCGAGGCCCCTCGTTTCGGGAATTAAAAATTCCCAAAACCATCTCAAAAAGTTAGTATCTACTTAAGGGATGTGTCTTCGCAGACGACGCCAAAATCCGACGCCCGGTCTATGATTTATTAAATATAAACCATTTTCATAATAATAATAATAAAATTATTTAATTTAATTTTATTATTATATATTTTTTTTCCTGAAACTGGTGCCGGCTGCCCCCTGTTGCCCGTTCCCTTTTTTTTTCCAATTTCCCTTTTTTTTCGGTCAGCCTGTCGCCAGCCTGGGTCCAAAGACCCTCTCCATCGACCACGCGGACCGCCCCCGCGGGTCTCCCCCTACCGCTCGCTCCCGCCGGCCATCGCCCCTGCTGCCTGCTCATGCCGAAGACAACCGAAGCTGTCGCCGTCGCCTACTCCGGACCCCGCACCGCCTGCTGCCGAAGCCCGCACCTCTGTGGTGCTCGCCCGACCGAACAGGCCTCCGCCGCGCCTCCGCGGTGCTCGCCCGGCCGAACAGGCCTCCGCCGCGCCTCCGCGATGCTCACCCGGCCGAACCGGCTTCCGCCACTCCTCTGCAGCGCTCACCTGGCCGAACCGGCCTCCGCCGCCTGGGAGAACTGCCGGACCACCCCCAACCGCCGGATGACCAGCAAAAACCCGCAAACTTTGGCGGTCTTTTGCGATCGACTTCGAACTCGGATTTCGATTCCGAGTTGTGCGATGGACAGAGCATAAATTCTATTACACATACATGTGATTTGCTCGATAATTTGACAGAGGTTCGATACAAATAAATTGATCTCAATGTATATGTGGAAATAAAAATTGGAAACCGCAACGATCCTACCTGGTGGGGCTTAGCCCGTCGCTTCGCGACGATCCGTCGGCCAGATCCGCAACCTCCTTGGGAGGAGGAGGAGAGGAGATGGGAAGGAGAGCTTCCATTGGTTTCTGTCTTCTGCCAGAGGGTGAACAAGGGGAGGAGGGTGAGGGGTTACTATAATAGAAAAAAATTAATTCTAATTAATTAATTTTAAAACACCCCCAAATTCACCCGTGTCTGAAACATCCGACGAGGTCGAGGTTAAGCCTCCCATAGGGTAAAAACCACCTCCCGAGCATAACGGTGGTCTCAGAATTTTAATCCGAGGCCCCGTTCAAAAGTTATTAAACTTAGCGCCCGAAGCCGCCAAATTACGAAAACGCCCCTAGGGCCATTTTTCACAGACGGCCCGCGCCCGCAAAACTTATACCCCTCCTAGGGTAAAAGTCATGCTCTGAACTCAACGGTGCCCTTAGTTTTCCAATACGAGCCACCGTTTAAGAGATACTAGAGTTTAGAAATAAACGAATAAATAAATAAATTAATTTATCCGTTTAACGTTCCGAAAGAGAGCGAGGGGTCCAAACGTCCCACATAGACAAGTTTTATGTCGTTCCTAGGGTAAAAACCCCATTATGGACCCATCCGTACACTCGGATATCTGATCCGGATAACCGTTTAGGAGTTATCCCATTTATTTAGCATTTCCAGTGTGAACGCACTGAAAATTTAATTCCGGCCACTCCGGGGCTCGCAATCGCACGCCGTCTGAAGGAGCTGCTCTAGAATATCATCAAGAATATTCCAAAGTATTTCACAGAAGAAACTGGGTTCTTACAGTTAGACTCCCCAAAACATTAAAAGACCATATTGATATTTGGGTTGTAGTTGATCGCCTTATGAAATCAATACATTTCATTTCCATCATAGAATATTTATCTATTACTGATATTTTTAGGATATAAATTAAGGAAGTGTTAAGGTTTTATAGAATACCATATTATATCATATCTAATCATAATCTTAGGTTTAACTCAAAGTTTTAGATAAGTCTTTAACATGAATTAAATAAAAAGTTAAACTTTAGAACTACATATCATCCTTTGATAGATGGCCATACTGAGAGTACCATTTAAACCTTCGAGGATATGTTGAAATATTTTTCTCCATATTTAATTTTTTTTGAGATCAACACTTTCCGTTAGTATAATTTTATTGCAATAATTTATTTCACTCGAGTATACTAATGGATCTTTATTAATCCCTTTATATAAGGAAGTGTATAACTCCAATATGATGGGATGAATTTGGTGAAAAAAGGATTTTAAGACCTAATATAGTTGAGGAAATATATTATAATGTTATATCCATTCATAATCACATTAAGGCATCTCTGATTTGATAGAATAGTTATACTGACAATCATCAGTGAGATATAGAATTCAAAGTTGGTAAGAAGGTATTCCTGTGAATATATCCTTGGATGAAGTTTATGAGATTTGGAAAGAAGGGGAAGTTTATCTGTAGATATATTGTCACCTTATATATTATTGATTATATCAAGTTAATTTATTATTTCTTGGTGCTTCACTGAATCTCTCTCAAGTTCAAGATGTGTTCTATGTATCTCTCCCGAGGAAGTATATAACTGATCCTTCGCATGTATTGAACTCATTGGTCATACCGCTGGAGAATTATATCTCTTATGATGAAAAAATGGTAGTGATTATATATTAAATAGATAAATTTATGTAAAATAAAACCACTCATCTATTCAAATTTTTGTGGTGAAACCATGAATTTGAGGAAGCTACATGAGATCTTAGGGATGCAATGAAGCAGAAGTATCCAATATTTTTTATATTGAAGTGATGGAATTTCAAGGGAATTTTTTTCATAAGGGTTTATAATGTAACAACCTGATATTTTAAAATATATTTATTTTTAAGTAAATTTAATTTCTTTGATAGTGTGCCTTACATGCAACAATGAGTTTAAATGAATTGCGATATACAATTAAAATATAATTATTTAATGAGATAGTTATCACCTATTTGTTAAATTAGAGGTTATGAATAGTACTAAATAAAATATTAAAAATAATTTTTTTCAAATTTATTAAATTAATTTATTGGTTATAAATTGGTTAAAAATGAAAATAAAAGCATTTTAAAGTAAATAAAAATGTTTTTCTGAAAAAAAAATTTATGCGCACAATGTTTTTTATCTTAATGAATTAAATTAATCTATTTTGATAAATGAATTTAATAAAATGTATAGATTATATATTCAATAAAATATTTCAACATTAATATAATAGTTTTTACTAGGCATGGAAAAATAAAAAATCCAGTTTTATGCTTAAAAATTCATTTATCTAAAAAAATTTTTCATTGCATTTTTCACGCTTATTTTAAAATGAATTTACACCACTTATTGTAATTGATTATTATAAAATGGATTAAATATTTTTAATCACAATAATTAATATCATTTAATATTCTAACTTAATTTTTTATCATAATGAATAGTTAAAATAGTAAAATTTTGTTACCGCAGTTAGGGTTAAAAAGGGTTTACTGCAGGGGGGGGGGGTAACCGAAGAGATAAGCTTTAAAATATCACAAAAATATTAATTTAATTTTATTAGTTGATTTTATTTCAACCTTATAATTCCTATATTTTAATATTTTTTATTTTGGATCCACATTACTTGAGTAATACATTATTATATTTTATTATTTTGAAAATTTTCAAGTGTGTCCTCTCCCTCCCTTATAAATCAATACCAACTCTCATATCTTATTCAAACTTCATGAGCCTTATATATTATACAACATATACCCTAATCACTTAATAACATCCATCAACACATCATATAGGTCATTTTTTATTATATTATCATATTTTTAAGGTTTAAGGTGTAAGTGAAAGAAGGTTTCTCAATAAAGAGGTATAACTCTTAACCGTGTAATTTCAATTTTATTTATTATTAAACCTATAATAAATATATGGTATGCATTATTAAACAATTAATTTATTATATTAAATATAATTAATTTTTATCATGATGACATATCATCTATTTTACACCTCCTTTCCATCAAATGGAAAATGAAAGTATCTCTCGTGCATACATATGGACTACTGCCTCCACATAGAGATATCATTCATTTTCCATCACCACCTCATATGGTTGTTTATTATGATATATTTAATGATTATATATAATATTTATGATTTAATTATGCTTATATAATTATAATATATTATCTACATTCTTACCTTTACATTCGTTGGAAAACTATAATGTTGCTTGTGCGTATGTGCAGAATACCACCTCCATGTAGGGATGTGATTCATTTTTCATCATGAATTTATATAAATAATTATAAAAGTGTATATAATGAATAAATATTATACTTATTTCATGATTATGCTTTTTTATATGATGAAACCAAGACTAAGGTGCAATTATTGATGGAAAATAGATTGGTTTTCACCAGAATGTTCATTTTAATGAAGAAATTGTTAATAAAAGGATAATTGGAAATTATAAAGGAATGATATATAGTAATTTATGAATGAATATGGTTCTATAATATATTTATAATATATATTTATTTATCATACAATATATTTGAATGTGTTAGAATCAAGATAAGTTTTGAGTTAAGGGTTATGCTACAATCTCATTACTTTTTAGGACTATCTATGCTAAATTTACATTGACTTAAATTATATATATAATATCCTTTAAAACCAATAAATTTTATCCCAATATGTTTATTTTTATAATTTTTATGTATTAGTACCATTTTACTCTCTTTGGTAATTAAAATGATCAAGAAAATGTTTTTAAAGAAAAGTCAAGCTTATTTCCCTTTTGGCCGACCACCTTTTTATTCCATGCCCATTAACTAAAAAATTGTTTTTTGGAAGTTCTTAAATATAATTTAAATGTTTTAAAAGTTAATTTTCACCACCTTTTCCTTTTTTACAAATCCTTTAAAATAAATATTTTTAAATGTTTTTCGAACAATTTGATTTTTTGACTTTTTACAAAGGTGTGAAAAGAATGTTTCTTTTAATTTATACGACATTAATTGATTTTTCCACTATCATGGACAATCATTGATTTGAATATTACTTTATAATTTTTCATGATTATTTTCAAAGAATTTTTTTTCCATAATATTTTGTAAGTTTTTAGATTTTAAATAAGTAATTTTAAAATGAAACTGGTATTGTCCTCATGAAATATTTCAATGATATTTAAAAGCATTTTTTCATCTGTGATAACATCATTTGATGTTAATTATTATTTAAAGGGGATATAATCCAATGATACCATCCTTATTATTTCTCTATATGATTTATGATTATGATAATGATATGTTTACAAAACCCATTTATTTTTCACAGGTTATACTATGATGAAATGAAAAAATGTTTATGAATCCCAGTTCCTTTCCATGGGTTATGATATAATGATATGATAAATGTTTTGAGATATTATGAAAAACATATTAATGTATTATGATTATGTGATGGGTGGGTCAGAAATTATATATCCCTCCAATTCATTGGGTAATGATGGATGTCTCATGGTATAATAAGGACTAGAATGGGGAGTGAGCCCAGTTTAGTAAGGGAGTCAATCCAAAAAAGATAGTCTTGAAAGTGAACCTTAACTAAGGAAATGATGGAATGGTAAGTGGACCCAACCATTATGATAGTTTTGGAAATGAGACTTGAATAAGGAAATTATTTTATATGCTTATGTTTATTCCTAAAACTTATTTCTTATTCTTATGATATGTTATCATGACTCAAGATTGGTGTTTGATGATTCCTCACTCTTATGATTCATGTCTTTTGAAATGATAAAGTTTTATACAATGACTCATGTTTTTGTTCTATGACAGATTGGGTATGAAATTTATAAGTTATGATCATGATCTCATACCCTTATTCTTATCTTACACTTGCTTATGATCATTGATTGATATCTCCCACGTTTACCCTTACAGAGAATCTGAGGTCACACTTTTTTATGTTTCCTTTCCCTAGGTTATGAAGAATGGTTTTAAATAGGGTATGTATAATAAGTGTACTATATAGGAAGATATTTGTGTGTGATGTTGAATATATTTTATAAAATAAAGTGATTATATATCTATTCTCCAAATACACTAAACCTCTATGGTTCTCAGGCGTGTATTATTATAAAATGTATGGAATATTCATATAAAATGATGAAATATTTATGTATGTTATTATTGGGTCTCTTTAAAAACCTACAATCATAATTATGAATATGATAACTCATATTTATTATTGATATTTCATTATAAGGGGAGTTGGAAACATTCTACCTGTCATAGATTAGTGATTATCCATTAATGGTTCTATTATATATGAACTCATAACAAGTTTGGTTATCTAAGGAATTATAATTATGAACTTCTTATATTTAATATGTGATTTAATGTAATGTTTTTATGAGATAATTATCAAATTAATTATATTATATACTATAGATGGGTAGTGTATTGGAAGTGTGGATTGATTCTAGGTGGGAGTTATTCAGTGTTTCTTTATGAAATGTTATAGGGAAAACTGATTCATGAATGTCATTCCATTGACCAACATTATTTATCAGAGGAAATAAACTAGTAAGTTTCTTCACCCTCTAGACATTTTCATTCAATGTATGATGACCTATTGATTTGTCAAAATAATCATGTCATTATACTTGTGAATTATTCTTAAATATGATGAAATGATGATGAAATGGATTGTTATCTTGGCTATGATATGATTGACGATGTGGAGAAAAATGACTTACTATTAATAATGAATTCATGAATGGGTTGATGTGTGATCTCCAACATTTTATGCTATTTTAGATATGGTTTAGTAGTTAAACTCCACCTTGAGTTATTCTTGGTGTGAACTTAACACTAGTATGAGTGTATGGTGTTCATGGGAGGGAATCAAGTAAATTATGGACTCAAAAACCCCTCTATTAAAAATACACAATGTTGGTGAGGGTCCTCTATATTATTTGTGGTGTTTTGAAGCCCCTCTAACTAGTGTATCTACCTAATTGGAGGAAAGTTACTTTATATATAATGTTTTGTACCCTAGTTATTATTGTTATGCATGGTAGGACATCGATACTTCAAATAAGTATATTTGAAAAAGTAAATTCTCTTTCTCTCATGATAGGTGATCAATCCCTCATGGAAAAGGGTGTTGTTTTTAGACCATATTTTATTTTGTGTATCATTAAATGCATTATTATTTTTTATAAATATTATTGTGTCGATCATGTTTATGATTTTTCCATGTTGTATAAGAACTTTGAATGATGACTTGTACACTGAGAAAATATGTTATTTTTATATTATATATAGAGATACTTTGATGTTGAGATACTATTCTATGTAACAATTGACCAAATTTTCCCTAAAGTGGTGTTGAGTAATGAGGCCATAACTATATATTATGATTTAATATTCATTGATTATTATTAATGCATGAGTTTGACTTTGCAGTTTCTTAGTACATGGAATATCCTACTGGAATGTTTTACTTACCTTGGTATGGGTACTTGTATGGTGATATACACATAGATATATAAACTTTTAGTAGTATTTAGGATTACATGAAGATGTGGAGATAGTATTTTCCATCTGTATAGATGAAAAAGGTAATGATTTTCAGAGGTGTTTTTATATAAGTGTATTTATTCATTGTTTAATTATTTTACTTTGTTTTTTTATCCATAGAAATTGTATTTATTTTGATACATTATAATGTAGTTATCATGTGTTATGGAATTTATTATGTATTGTTTTTTTCACCCTCCGAGGTGGCGTGTTTATAGGTTTGGAAAAAAATACAAAGAATGGTCCGACGAGTGACGAGCATTCATCTGTTATTATAGAGACTTTCCCATCACCACATTTGTTTCAACTCAATCTACATCATTATCCTTTAGGGAGAACTAGATTGACTCAGTGGGTACTGGACAGTTTATCCCTTCTGCATTATGAAGGAGGTGCCACAGTCAAATGGTCCCAATGTGTGATTACATGGGGTTAAATATTTGTGAAATTGGTCCTCTTAGAATATGAATTCCTCAGATGGTCACCAATTAGTTTATTCATGGATCCAGAAACACCCAAAAACTATGGTATCCATGATTCATGGACCTACTTTCCAAAGTCAGGAGCTTGTTGGATGAAGATTTGACCAACGACACTTAAGGACTCCATTTGTCAAGAGGATGGGATGTCGGGCTCATCGCACCCTTTTGGGGGGAATTATTGCTTATTATAGGACTCTCTTATATATTTAAGTCATGTTCACATGTTTTTGAATCCTTGTTTCATTCCTAAAGAGTGTATCCATGGGATACCTCTAGTTTGAAGGATCATCACAGGCATACATGGATTTGATGCTATGGAGGCAATGCTGACTTAATCCCTACAATAAGGCGCTCTAGAGTTTATCATCATCCAGGAGTGAAATATGGATATATGTTGGGATCAGATCCATAATATGGGATTCTTATGTATCCTAAGGAGAGAAATTAGATCCCACATAGTTCATGACGAGTTGGGGCTTATGCTTGGAAGCTGTCCATTTGAGGGGACATGATTGGGTTAACCCTTTTGGAAGGTCACCCCTTTTGAGCTCGGGCCTTTAAGCAGGCATCCTACATATTCTAGTTTGACTAGGAATCAGATTTATCATAGTTTAGGATGAGTTGGTTGTGTGGATTTTGTGATCATCACAAATCTCTAAGCCCACACGATTTATACTCGGTGTGAGAAACAAGAGGATGTGAGAGATCCAACCAACCACACACCTCCTCTCCTGCTGATGGGAGAGGGAGGGCCTATAGTGGAAGAAGATGAGGCAACGATGAGAGAGGGTGCATAACAATGAACCCTTCAATGTGTTATGACATTGGGGGTCATGTGGCTCTGCTCTCTGAAGATTAGGGACTTACCTCAGTGGGAGTGCCCCAGAATGCACTCTGGGAAAGGGGAGGAATGTTGCCTCTCATAAAAAAGAGAGGCGAACATGATTTATTTGACTGATCACCATTACTCATTGAACAGAAAAGAAAGTGATCACCCTTAACCTCTAGAATGGGTAATTTCATGTTAGAATACCAAGGTTGGACTCTGAGTTACCATAGGAATGTAGACTTATAGATATCTCATGAGTTTGAACCATTGTGGGGAGAGACTTCATGAATCGTCTTACCATGGTTATGTAGACTCGAAGGGGCATGCTGATATGCCCGATGATATGATAATATGGGTCTGGTAGCTTTGGAGAAGGATTTGGCCTGATGCTGTGGGATTGGTTTGTGGAGGAACTATAGAGGACTAGATGGTAATGGAGGGGTGATATTGGAGCCAGAGAGAAGGACACCCAAAGATGCCCCATTCCGCATACTGTTTTATCATGCGGGATGGGAGGATCTCCACATACCATAGTGGTATGAAGGTATAGGGGTCATCCACATACCAAATTAGTACACTGTCTTGGACATGGAACACCATGAACCACAATGGTACGCGGTCCTGGATGTGGTTCTCCATGCCACTTCAGGTTCCATCCACGTACTGATGCAGTACAGGACACGAGGTTCAATCCAAAAAGTGATATACAACATGGAATGCCGTATTGAAGGAGGGTCTTGGAACCGGTCGTTCGTAGTTTATGGATAGTTATACCTGTGGAAATGTGGTTTGCGATTTGAACTTAGTCAATGATTTAAAATCGAAGCTGGAATCCTCTTTGAATTCTTTCTTCCAACCACTAGTATCTTCTCTGTGCATCCTTTGTCTGTCCTTTCTTTGTCCATTATGTGTTCATTTTATAGAGCACTGGGATAATCATATCTATGGGAATGCAACACCATTTGCGGAAGCCCATGAAGAGATATCCCGATCCATGGAATACTTGATCAACTGGGGTTTGCAGAGGCTACGGTTCGCAAGTAATGGTTCGTGGAACCTTGCCGATTTGCTTCGTCTGCGAACTGATGAGTTTATGAGATGGTATATAGATGGCCTTCACATGCTTGATTCCACCAACGATGTGGTTCGCGGGTTCCTCGGTTCACTTTCCATCACTCTGTGGGCCATTACCTTGTGGGTCCTTCTGTGTACTGGTGGTTCGTGAATCATGCGTTCCACGAACCCTTCCCGATGATGGTATGTGGGTCACTTAAAAATATTTGATAAATTCAATTTCTTGAAGTTTCTTCCAAATTTTTCCATTCAATTTTCATCCATTCACTTTAATGGACCTATAGGAATGATTTCTTCCTTCTAAAAAGTTATTATGGGAATATTTTCTTCCCTTTGATAAGTTTTCAGGACCCTATAAATTCCCCCCATCAGAATGGGGTCCATTTGGAATGAAGAGAAGACTATTCCAATTTAGAATCAGTCCTAAACTGAAGTGGTTTGCAGTATAACAAATAGGTCCTGTAGGAGGGGACCGCATCTATATATAGGGGGCTGGGTCATTTGTCTTTTACCATTTCTCATGGAGAAAAGTACTGTGGACTCTCCCTCGGATTTCTCTACATCCACGTACCGTATCTCTTTGTGAAATCCATATTCTTGAACCGCTTTTTACGTGCTGAGAACTGAACTCTTCACAATTTCTTCTTCCTGTGAATCAAATTTTGGGTTTTACAAACTGTGTTGTGGAAATTAAAACTAAAATCTGGACCTCTGTGTAGGAGAGATTTGTGTGGTTTGTGTGTCCCGCACACCGAATATAAACCAGCGAACTGAACTTTAAACCTTACTAATCCGAACTTAAACTTTTAAACAACAACTTTGAATATCAACATGGCGAGGTCTTGGTTCACAATTTCTTCTTTCCTTAAACCCTTCTATTTTATAGCCAATTCTCCATGGGCCAACACCTTGCGAAACTCTCACATATCATGGCTATATGCGGTATAGCTTCTGCGTACTGTAGTAGTATGCAGGGATTGCTTCCGTATATTGTGTAGTATGTGAGAAATGATTTCCACGTATTGTTTTTGGGAGCAATATGCGGATCCCCATGCATACCCTCTTTTAAGACCCTTATCCATTTTTGTGGCCTTCATCAAACCATCTTCTCATTGGACTGAATTTTTGTGGGTTTTGTGTCACGAAGCAGGACGGGTTTCCATCTGACCCGGCACCCGACCCGGTCCGTAGCAAGGCCCGAAAGGCGTTCCCGATCCCCACGGGATGGCAAAAGTGCCCGGGTATCACAAATAAAACATGGGAAAGGTTTACCTGAATAAACAAACACGAAACAATCAGAAAGATGAATAAATTTAAAACTAAGGTTAACAACCAAACATGCCCTTAAACTAAGGTCAAAATTAAAGTTTACAATTTGACCAAAAAAACCAAAGTGGGTGAAAGTAAAGGAAAAACAAAAAGTCACTAACTCAAACCTCCATGCGACATGAGGAGTCACATACCCAAGCCACATCCACCAAACCAACACAAGAGTGCCACTGACAACCCGAACCACCCATGATATGCCTGATGCCTCAACCTAGAAAGAAAAAGAAACAGAATCTACTTACACCCAAAGGTGTATGTAGGGTGTGAGCTAAAATCCCAGTAGGATTCCACCGAGAAAAGGGTTTCATGCATAATTATTAAATGACAAATACATTTTCAATTTAATGTAATGAAAATAAAAATAAATAAGTGCTTAAATTTTTTTAATGAAAACAATTTTTTTAAGGGAAAACTACTCTAAAAGGAAAAAAAATTAAATTAACACACACACACACACACACATTCTTGGTAACCCCAACATCACACCATGTGCCAACGGTGAGCACAAATCAAAATAGGAGCATAATACATGGGAGAGGCCCTAAAGATACTAGTGAGAAGTGGGACCCTAGAACATCGTGTCTCGGTGAATAATGGTATAGGAACACAACAATATACTTTCTCGTGTACGAGCCATTAGTAGGGAAACACATCCATAACCTAGTGGTCTCCAAACATCTTCCAAAAGTTTAGTTAGTGTTGTAGTCGTCAAATCCAGCTAAGTGAAACCGGGCCAATGCCACTTCTGTATCATTAGCACACTAGTCCTAGTCCGCCCACCTAGTACCCAGGCTTCTCGTTTGTGCTCAAGTAGTTCAAAGTTCATGTCACATGCCAAACATAAATAAACAAAAAAAAATTTGTGCTACCTCTACCCAACATCATGCTTTAACATGAAAAAACCATTTAATAATAATAATAATAATGATAATAATAACAATATGTACACTAAAAATCTCTCAAACTAAATCTGTCTCACTTACCCAATTTAAAGAAACCATCTGCAAGTTTAAAGAGACTAATAGTTGAACAAACCACAAATAACACACACAAATACCATTTCAGAATAAGACGCACACTAAAACATTTTCCAAGCACGTTTTACACCATTCAATAAACTCTTTGAAAATTTTAGAAAACAATGTTCAATGGGTAACACAAGACCTTGCGCACAAAACCCACCAATATATATATATGTATATATATATATATATCTTTTATGATCAAACGCACACCAACACATTTTTAAAATGCAATTCACAACCCTTTCACCTTTTTAATAAACCAAGTACGTGATTTAATAAAACACTACGTGATGACCAAATGTAGATTTTTATCAAAACTGCACCATATCACATATAAACATACCACTTCAAAAACTCAATGCATAATAACACTCTTAAAACTATTCTCACACCACTTAGACAATTTAATAAATCAATTAAAAACTTAATAGAACATATCCAATGTGCACAAAAATGTTTTACCACAAAAAAATACATTCAAATGGTTCTCTTTGAAATCCAACACACACTAGAAAATTCTCCACACACACCATTTGAATTATTCAAACAATTTTACAAAACACCTATGAAGTTTAATAATTAATTTTCACTATTTATTAAATTAATTACTCAATTCCTAAAACAAATAAAAATAAATTCTTTAACATGAGTTTTCACAAAAAGTGGACTACATAACATATACACATGCCATAAAATTAAATCGGAGAATCAATTCTCTACTCGCCACAAACTAACTTTGTACCAAACAAATAATTTAAATAACAAGCTAATTTAATTAACATGCAAATTAATTCATCAATTAATAATAAAACTTGGAACCACCTACCTCGGTGTGGAGAACATCAAAATTTCAGTGCGAAACCAACACCACACACCAATCGCACCACGAGCAACCTCAGTTATACCCTAATTCAAGAATTGAACCAAAAGAATCATAATTGGACCAAAAGTAACATGAAACCCTAATACCACAATTCTATTCAATGGAAGAAACTAATAATTGAAGTGAAACGCACCTACAGAGAAGGTGCAGGAGGATGGCCGTGTTAGATGGGGAGGTTTTAGGGGCATGTCGTGCTAGAAAAAATGGTTCGACCATAATATGGAAGCGGCACACGACTGTGTGAAGGGGAAAACATCAAGGTAAATGGAAATAGGCGTGAGGAGAATGTGCGGTGCGAGGCGGCTGAGGGGAGGTGCGACACATCGATTTGATGGAAGCATGGCGACACATGCAGCAAGTCTAGTGAGGAGAAGTGAAGGGGGGAATTAGGGAGAAGACCGACCGGGGAGGGTTTTGGGCGGTGAGGGAGGGTTGGATGCCACTAGTAGGGGTGGCACGAGATGAGCTGAAGGGAGGCTCTGGTCAGCCGCGACGTCGAAGGTAAGTGAGGAAGACTGGCCGTGAAGAGCTTTTAGGGGTTATGGCAGCACAAACCAAGGGTAGGGGCGACCGACTGAATGCGATTTAGGGTGGGGGGGGGGGGGGTGTGTAGAGTGACAAACCGAGGGGGGGAAAGGGAATTTAGGGGAAAAATAAATGAAAAAAAATAATAAAAGAAAATTAAGGAAATGGAAATTAATAAAAATAAATAAATAAAATGAAAGGGAAAAAATAAAATAAAAATGGGTCTTAAGTGAATCCTAGGCTGTTTTGAAATAATAAATAACTGATAATGTAAATAAAAACAAATATGTTAATAATAAGTTGATAATTTTACAATTACAACCACAATTTAATATAAAAAAAATTAAAATATTTGCTAAAATAATAATAATAATAAGAATAATCCCAATAATAATAATAGTATTATTATTATTAAAGAACCTCTTAAATTAATTAATCATTTTTCATATTTTATTTTTCCCTTAAAGTATTATTCAACTCTTTAATTTATTTACTACCCGCACACTGAATAGGTCGCACAGACATTTGACGAAGCCATGCGACTTTTCCCGTTCCTTTCCCACACGTCGGACACTACCATGCTAGAACACTCATTTATCAGAAAAACACAAAAACTCAAGTTGGGCCTAGCATGAAACTCGACAAAACAATTAAGTCAAATAAAATTATTAGATAAAGGTAAAAATCAAAATTATTACCGATGTGCAAAGTCGGGGTGTGACAATTCTCCCAACCATGACACTTTCTACCCCATAAAGTACCAAAAGACTTAACCAAGCAATGTTTCCAAACAAGACCATGAAGATACCTAAAACAAAACTCAATCACCTGAAGATCGGGAATTCAAAACCCCCATGACCAGAACTCCAAATATCTCAAAACCAGAATCACCAAGAAAAACCACCAACAGAAAATAATTCACCTCCAAACACAATTACAACATGGAACACCCCGACCCCTAACTTAGGGATCATCAGGGCCGCTCAAGATCTCCAAGAATACTCGTCCAGTGACCCACTACCCAAGCTAACCAGTTATGATGGTTGAGGCCAGGTAGAGCGGAAGAAAGGGGTTTCCCCACCAAGCAAACTTTAAGGAAAACATTTTTTTCCACAAGTTCGTCCTATGGTGGTCTCCCCACCATATTAGGATTCTTGTCAAACATTGGTTCTCCAAATCAAAACGACTCCAAAACCCAGACAACTCTAACACTAGCTTGACCCTTCAAACACCCTATGTTTAACCAACACAAGAGGGGACATCAGTGAGACCCGCACTGGGTCTCCCCACCATTTTAAAATTTTATAACACCCTGGAACCCGTGCGGGAATTCCCAGTTTACTTTGAGTGATACAAATTGAACTCTTCATCACAAACCCACCTACACGGGCTGACTTGCACAAATAATTTCTACATTGGCCAACATTCTGTCACATGAGATGGTTCTGATACAGAAACGTATAACCTAGCAGAAAACTGGACAGACGCGCATTAAACCCACATGAAAAAAGTATCTCTGAAACAAGTGCAATATCGACCCATAACTGACCATATGAAGTTTCACATAGTACACCCATTGTATTTACAAGAATACGGATTGTTCAAACCTCTTTAAGACCCAATAAAGACTCCCATAAATTAAGACCATGCCAAGGAGACAAGGGCTCTATGCCCCTCACAACAAAAATGAAGCCTTCAAAGAAGATACTGCAATAAGGAAATTTGAGTTTTCTCTATCCTGAAACTGTGGAATTAAATTGGACAAAAATCGCACCACGTCTAATGAGTATTGACTGCGCACAAGCTTCACCCTGAGACCTATGGCTGGGGCCCTGATGTCTGAAGCATCTACCGCCTCACAGTCATAAGCTGACCACCTCTGATTGGAACTTGCTCCTCTTAAAAATAAACCTGTATACTTCTCCTCATGTCCCAAGCAGCAACTCCGTCAACATACCAACTGAGAATTGCAGAGAATGACTTAGTGTCCGATTGACCACACCAGAGATAGGATATTGAGTGGTCTTTCCGACATGCAACATGAACGGATGGAAGGAGAACTCCAAGAATAGGCCCCTTTGATTCAAAATCCTCATTGGATGAGGAACCTTCACTTCCATTGGTATAACCGTGGGATGAGGTTAGTCTTAAGGATCAATCAAGACATCCTTATTTGCAACAAAAGACAGAGCAATCATCATTCACTGGTTTAGTGTCGCTCTACTAGGCATACTCGATACAACTTACACCACACAACTTTTAGAGTTCCTCCAAAATCAGAGACACTTCAAACTTTTTCAAAGCACTCAATGATATCCAACTGACCTCGGAATCTACGAATAGTCAACACCACTGAGTAAAACCCAACTCCGCCACTCCACTGGGAGTCTGGGATGATCCGAGAACCGAGATACTTTCTAGAAACCCGTGGGATATTTCTAGGGGGCATATCCTAAAAAAGAAACACAAAACAGTCTTCTACAAATCCAAACACATAAAAAAACAAACATCCACACCTTAGATACAATTCAAGTAATTCCAATTTAAGACATCAATTCATTCTTAAAGAAAAACACTCACTTGAAAAACCAAGCACTGCAAAACAAGCCCAAAATCCCTTTTGAACAAGCCGTATTCACTCTAAAAACAATGTCATTTTCTAATTTCCAAAACCATTTGAGCCCAAAGAACCCATTTTAGAGAAAACCCCCTTTTCACGAGACAAGAAACAGCCTTAGAAATCAATCAATCACCACTGATATTATATGGTTCCTTGAAAATATGCATTTTCATGCCACTCAGGCACCCGTCCACAAAATACATCAACTCTCTATTAATCACGCCCACATACACATGAGAGGAAAACAAGACTACTCCACTTCCAAAACAAAACATTCTCAATATCCAAAAATATGTTTTATTTTCCTTCCAAAACCATTTCAAAAATTAAATAAAAATTTCAAAATGTTTTCCATTTCCAAAACAACCCACTTCAATTTTAGATAACCAAAGAAATTATTTTAGGAATTAAATTTCAAAAAATCAAATGCCAAATTCTAGAAATGTCCAACAGAAACACACCCCAAAAACCATGCCAAACACACGCCAAAAATAGAATAAAAGCAACACGAAAGTACACTTTCCTTAAAAAAATACTTTTGAACCAACCCAAAACTGAAGCAAGACAACGCAAACATTAAAGAACCTAGGCGGAGGACTGATGGTAATGTCTAACCCAACTACATGGTTTAGCATACCATACCCTAGGAAAGCACCAACCACTAGGAGTGTTGAACCGTACTATCAGGAATCACATGGGTCACTACTCCATGTGAGACTGCACGCAGTACCAGTTTACTCCTACTGTTATCCTCCATCCACAAAGAGCAAAGCCAAAACTTAAATCCTGGACTATCCCTGGTTACTCGAGGATCAGAATGAGCAAGAGTTCACGATGCTCTTCCTGTACCTACCACTTGAGTATCGAAAATCCTATCTCTGATCTACCTGACATCCCAAATAATAAGAACAAACCCCCTTTAATACCATTTTTTCACGAACCAAGCTGGGTCTCTATCCGACTTGGCACCCGACCCAGTTCACGGTAGGGCCCGAAGTGCGTTCCTGATCCCCACAGGCCGGAACAATTGCCCGGGTATCACAAATAAAACATGAGAATGGTTTACCCGAATAAACAAACACGAAACAATAAAAAAGATGAATAAATTTAAAACTAAGGTCAACAACCAAACATTCCCTTAAACTAAGGTCAAAATTAAAGTTTACAATTTGACCAAAAAAACCAAAGGGGGTGAAAGTAAAGGGAAAAAAAGGCACTAACTCAAACCTCTGTGCGGCATGAGGAGTCACATCTCTAAGACACCTCCACCAAACCGACACAAGAGTGCCACTGAAAACCCGAACCACCCATGATATGCACGATGACTCAACCTAGAAAGAAAAAGAAACAAAATCTACATACACCCAAAGGTGTATATAGGGTGTGAGCTAAAATCCCAGTAGGATGCCACCAAGAAAAGGGTTCCACGCATAATTATTAAATGAAAAATACATTTGCAATTTAATGGAATGAAAATAAAAATAAATAAGTGATTAAACAATTTTAATGAAAACAATTTTTTAAGGGAAAACTACTCTAAAAGGAAAAAAACTTAAATTAACACACACACACACACACACTTTCTTGGTAACCCCAACGTCACACCGTGTGATGACGGTGAGCACAAAGCAAAAGAGGAGCACAATACATGGGAGATGCCCTAAAGATACTAGCAAGAAGTGGGACCCTAGAACATCGTGTCTCAGTGAATAATGGTATAGGAACACAACAATATACTTTCTTGTGCATGGGCCACTAGTAGGGAAACACATCCCTAACATAGTGGTCTCCAAAAATCTTCCAAAAGTTTAGTTGGTGTTGTAGTCATCAAATCCAGCTAAGTGAAACCAGGCCGATGCCACTTCCATATCACTAGAACACTAGTCCTAGTCCGCCCACCTATTACCTAGGCTTCCCATTTGTGCTCAAGTAGTTTAGAGTTAATGTCACATGCCAAACATAAATAAACAAAACAAATTATGCACTACCTCTACCCAACATCATGCTTGAACATGAAAAAACCATTTAATAATAATAATAATAATGATAATAATAATAATATGTACACTAAAAATATCTCAAACTAAATCTGTCTCACTTACCCAATTTAAAGAAACCATCTACAAGTTTAAAGAGACTAATAGTTGAACAAACCAAAAATCACACACACAAATACCATTTCATAATAAGACTCACACTAAAACATTTTCCAAGCACGTTTTACACCGTTCAATAAACTCTTTGAAAATTTTAGAAAACAATGTTCAATGGGTAACACAAGACCTTGTGCACAAAACCCACCAATATATATATATATATATATATATATATATATATATATATATCTTTATGATCAAACGCACACCAACAAATTTTTAAAACGCAATTCATAACCCTTTCACCTTTTTAATAAACCAACTATGTGATGAAATAAAACACTACATGATGACCAAATGTGGATTTTTATCAAAACTACATCATATCTCATATAAACATACCACTTCAAAAACTCAACACATAATAACACTCTTAAAACTATTCTCGTACCACTTAGACAATTTAATAAATTAATTAAAAACTTAATATAATATCTCCAACGTGTGCAACAATGTTTTAACACAAAAACAATACACTCAAATGATTCTCTTTGAAATCCAACACACACTAGAATATTCTCCACAAACACCATTTTCATTATTCAAACAATTTTACACAATGCCTATGAAGTTCAATAATTATTTTTCACTATTTAATAAATTAATTACTCAATTCCTAAAACAAATAAAAATAAATTCTTTAACATGAGTTTTCACAAAAAGCAGACTACATAACATATACACATGCCATAAAATTAAATTAGCGAATCAATTCTCCACTCGCTACAAACTAAATTTGTACCAAAAAAATAATTAAAATAATAATATAATTTAATTAACAGGAAAATTAATTCATCAATTAATAATAAAGCATGGAACCACCCACCTTGGTGTGGAGAACATCAAAATTTCGGTGCGAAACCAACACCACACACCAATTGCACCACGAGTAACCTTAGTTATACCCAAATTCAAGAATTGAACCAAAAGAATCACAATTGGACCAAAAGTAACATGAAACCCTAACCCTACAATTCTATTCAATGGAAGAAACTAACAACTGAAGTGAAACACACCTACAGAGAAGGTGCAAAAGTATGGCCATGTTAGAGAAGGAGGTGTCGGGGGCATGCCACGCCAGAAAAAACAGTTCGACCATAATATGGAAGTGGTTCACGAATGTGAGAAGGGGAAAAAATAGAAAGGTTGATGGACACCAGTGTGAGGAGGATGTGTGATGCGAGGCAGATGAGGGGAGGTGCGGCGTATCGATTCGAGGGAAGCATGGAGGCACATGAAGCAGGTCCGACAAGGAGAAGAAAAGGGGGGAATGAGGGAGAAGACTGACCAGGGAGGGTTGTGGGTGGTGAGGGAGGGTTGGACACCGCTAGTAGGAGCGACGCGAGATGAGCCGGAGGGAGGCGCTGGTCA
This sequence comes from Viscum album, assembly GCA_963277665.1. Taxonomy (NCBI): domain Eukaryota; kingdom Viridiplantae; phylum Streptophyta; class Magnoliopsida; order Santalales; family Viscaceae; genus Viscum; species Viscum album. The sequence continues at coordinate 1,786,770,692 of OY728165.1, read as the reverse complement.
GCCGCGATGCCAGAGCTAAGTGAGGAAGACCAGCTGTGAAGAGATGTTAGGGGTTAGGGAAGTGCAAACCAAGGGTAGGGGTGACCGGCTGAACGCGATTTTGGGTGTGGGGGGGGGGGGGGCTGTGTAGCGTGACAGACCAAGGGGGGAAGGGGAATTGAGGGGAAAAAATTAATGAAAAAATAATAATAAAAGAAAATTGGGGAAATGGAAATTAATAAAAATAAATAAATAAAATGAAAGGGAAAAAAATAAAAATGATTTTTAAGTAAATCCTAGACTAGTTTGAAAAAATAAATAACTGAAAATGTAAATAAAAACAAAGATGTTAATAATAATTTGATAATTTTAAAATCACAATAGCAATTTAATATAAAAAAACAAATTAAAATATTAACTGAAATAATAATAATTAGAAGAAGAATCCCAATAATAATAATAGTATTATTATTATTAAAACAACTCTTAAATTAATTAATCATTTTTAATATTTTATTTTTCCCTTAAAGTATTATTTAACTCATTAATTAATTGATTACCCGCGCACTGAGTAGGTCGCACGAACATTTGACGAAGCCATGCGGCTTCTCCCATTCCCTGCCCTCGTACCGGACACTACCATGCCAGAACACTCATTTATCAGTAAAACACAAAAACTCAAGTCGGGCCTGACATGCAACTTGAAAAAAAAATTAAGTCAAATAAAATTATTAGATAAAGGTAACAATAAAAATCATTACCGATGTGCAAAGTCGGGGTGTGAAATTTTGGATCTTTCTGTATAGGATGCAATGGCTCTTCCATAGATTTTGATAAAAACAACCAAGATGAGGGCAACCATGGTTGAGGATAGTGAGGACCACCTTTGATCCTACATTGTTCCTCGTAATAGCTTCTTAAAATATTTCCTTATGCCAATGATCCTAGATTACCCATTGTGTGTGCAATTTCCTCTTTATGGATTTGGTCTTCCTGATGAAATTCCTTTACCATTGGCTGACCCCAATACTCCTTTCATTCTCCTAAAAGCACCACAAGGTCATGATCGGGACAATATTTCCTCAATAGGAGAGGTCATAGCTACTTTGATTCAGGATAATGTGTTCATATCAGAAGGATCAGCGTGGACTCAGGGCAATCGCAGGTGTCACAACACTACCTTGAGACTAGTCTCCCAGGAGTACCCATCCATTATCAACCTTTCCTCAGAAAACCCTAATGATGGGTGGAGCACTAAATGAGACTTAAGAACCAGAGGATTCTTCTACGATGAATGGACCTAGGAATTCTAGGTACACCAAACCTGTTTAGAGTCCCCTGATTAGTTGGAGCCAGTGAACTTATATCAGGCAGCTTGGGTTTCCTATTTCGCAACTTTCTCTCCAGGAGAAATCCTTCCTGAGATGTTGAGCTACTTGTGTTCAAGCACCAACTCCTTCCATTTGTCACATGGGGAGTTGAGAATCAGCTTATGGGAAATCCACCAGCTCAGAGGGATCCCCCTCCTTTAAAATATGTATGATGAGTTTCTTCCTGTAGGTACTACTTGAGATGATACTGAAAATGTTTCCCCATTTAAAAGGAGCCTACTGGATATGGTAGAGGGATTACTTGATCACCCCCTCTAGGCTTTCTCTCTTATCCCATATAAGGCTTGGATAAATTCATTTCTGTAGGTAAATGGGCCTAAGCTGAGATATCACCCAATCGAACTCATCCATCCTACTAATATCGACAAATCCTAGGGTCATATTGTTCCACCCTTGAAGTGGGATGATATATTACATGGGGATATGAGCTTCAACAGGACATGCCACATATTCTTAGATTAGTGGGTTTCTTTTCCATTTTTTTAATGGATGGATCTTCCCATCCCATAATGTATATACTGGGGTCAGGGTTTGCACTCTAATGATGGCGGCTATGCTAGCAGAGGGTTGACCAATTAATCTAGCCACTCCTACTCTTGTCCAATTTTATGAGTTGTTGGGGTAGATATAAGAAGTTAAACCTCCGCATTGTCTCAGTGGACCATTTCAATTTCTATATGGGTGGATAGCAAAACACTTCCCTTTCTATAAATATCGACACACTGTAAGGGTTTCTAGCTCTGAATTTCAACCTTCCCTTCTCAACATTTATGCTGTTTGTCCTATGACTTTAAGCATTAGTGATGCAGTTGGGTTGCTGAATGATGCTTCCTTCTTCTCATTTGCACAGTACCCTACCCCTAATGGGTCATTAAGGGGTGACATGGGTAGTTTTTAAGAGGATCACTCATACATTATCACACTTCGGGATGGGATGATCACTACTCACATAGATCGAGTGGCCATTTGTGAGCCATAACTCCCTCACTGGTTTGCTAGACAATTTGGGTGCTTTCAACAGACTACGCTTCTTCCTTACATTTAGTTAAGGGGAGAATCTCATCCCATAATTCTTCACCAGTTATGGATTATGATGATGTGATAAGGTGACACTATGGAGGTTATCATCCCTAATATGATGGGATCCACTTTTCTATCGTGGTAATATGCCCAACTGTGGGTGGGCTGTTATCCCGACAGGGTGATGAGAAGACTAATTCGACGGGTCCAGAAGCCTATAACCATCCTTCAACCCGTCTTGACCGCAATGGCCTTTCCATATATTCCTTCTCTTGTGGTGAGTGTGACAACTAAATCTTCTATTCCTGTCCCTGTGGTGGCCACGATGGCTATGCCATCTGTTCCTACCCCTGTGGTGGCCACAATGGCTATTCCATCTATTCATGCCCCTGTGGTGAGAAGATGCTTGATACACTATCAGATGCACCTAGAAGGGGCTTCATCGGTGCAACCTGTCTTGGTGGGGAGTGATTCAGATTTCTCCTCTCCTATGGATACCACCCATGACCCTAATGAGGCTGGCCCCAGAAAAGTGTCACCAGATACCACGAAAGTTGTGGCTAGTCCTTCACATTCAGCTCCAACAGTCAAACCATCTGAGGGTAAGGAGTGCCCCTCATCTTGGGTAACCTATCTTAGGTCCCTTATCACTTTAGTAATGATCCTTACTGCCTATATACCTATTGTAGTGGGGGAGGAACAAGGCCCTGGTGCCACGGGGAGGCATCAAGGAGTGAAAAAACAGGCATGGTGTCAGTTATGTGCCCTTGTTGTGGAAAAACCTTTGGCTAGCTTCACTGATGAGACTAAAAACTTATAGTGGTTATTTACTAAGTAGGGTTCTGGTGGATTTGATTACCAACATATATATATATATTCTTATCTACCAGATTTTCATAGTCTGAGAATACCTCACTTCCTGTGAGGAAAAACTTTCCAAATTCAATTCTTCCCATCACCAGGTAATGACCTTCTGAGATGTTTTAGAGGTACTCGATCAACTAACGACTGAAGATGTAAAGAATCATGATTTTGTGATTTCCCAAAAGGAAGAGATATGAGAATGATAGGCTCAAGTAGAAAGGTTGAAGGATCAATTGACCTCTTTGAGTGCCAATTACAAATCTATCTAGAAGAAAGGGTGAGACCTTAAAGCTGTTGTGGAACACGCGCACCCGATGGTAAAGGTTGAAGTGGATGAGAGAGATTCGTTAGAGAAAACTCTTGAAAGACCGTGGTAGTCTCTTGCCATTTTTCTAGAAAGGGTGAGCCAATCCTTACTATAACCTTCCCAAATCATGATTTACTCATTTTATGTTGACACTATAGAGAGAATCTTAACTGGGGATTTTCCTCTATTTTTTTGTTGAACTTAATGGAACCAATTTTTCTTCTGATCCTTTTTATTTCACTTTTTCTGTCATGTCAATTAATCGCAATCAAATATATAAGCACTATTTCGATCAGGTATTAATTTTAAACCATGATTCGAAACCAATACATTGAAGTAATCGAATCAGGTTATGATTTTTGCCTAAGCCACAATACTAATCCATCATAGTTTGACTATTACTAGGGTTTCATGGAAAATATCATGAACTTTTGTGTATTTTTCATTATCACCCTAATTTTTGTCTAATCTTATTTGATACAAGATTAGCGGGTATAACTTGACTTTTTCTTATTCCACCCTTTGTGGGTTTTTGACCAAACAATATTTATGTATCTTTAGAGTATTTGATAGCTCGACATTTTTTTTGCCTAAACCATAAACATTATAGGTTTAACGAGCTGATAATCGACTTTTATCTAGGGGTGTCCTTTGTGGGGTTTCACTCTAGTGAGTATTGTGTCTTTTTCTCCGGAGGTTTATAGTCCTAACAATCAGAATTATTACTGATGTTTTAGGTTGAACAATTTTGACCAAAATTAATGGGGTAGGATCCCCAATTTGGGATTCATCAGCTGAGAATGTCCTAATAATCTCAAACACGACTGAGGGATTTTTATTAACCCTAAATTTGTGAGTTTTGGATATGTATAAGGATTATGATCTATTTTAGGCATGCAGAGGTAGGATAGGACTCTACTAAGGAAACATTTGCCTTTGGTTGATGGCTATTTTTTAGGATACATATACAGGGCCACCGAGGTATGATGTGCATAATCAAACAAAGGCATCCACATGACACTGGCCTCCCATCTCTGATGGATTGGGAGTATTTATAACACTTTGGATTTTTTTGGGGTTGGGCACCACAATGGGTGGCCTATTTGAGGGATGATGTCCAAAATTATTAGGGTTATTTATATCAGATTTTTATGGGAAACCGATCCCACATGAATCTTACTTGCATAAGGGAGAGAAAGTGAATCATTAGTTCAATTAGAAATACTTTTCATGTTTGGGAATTTGAAAAGGGAAAGATATTTAAGCCGCTATCCAGTGGGTTTTCCAAGTTTGGGGAGTGATATGGGACCTAAATGTCATACAAACATATAGAAACTAGAAAAGACTCTCATTAGTATGAATTTTCCTTTGATCGATGGTCATTTTGTAGGCCACATATGTAGGCCAACTGGGGAATGATGTGTATAGTCAGAAAAAGGTGTCCTCAGTACACTAGCCTTCTATCTCTGATGGCCATGAAGGATTATATAGATTGGGAACTTTATGAACACAACATATGGCCTCTAAAAAGGGGTGTGATTAAGAATGAAAGGGGGAATTTATTTGACTAAACTTTTTTGGGAAACCTCGAAATAAGTGGGGAATTTTCTTCTTATATGTGAATAAACTTCACACATGTGGATATAGTATCCTTATTTTTATAGAATCCACAAGAAAGAACAGAGGTGAATCGAGATAGGATGTTATGATATATCCAGGATGTGGGTAATAAAGATAATGTAACCATGATTCTGAGGGTTATTGGATTAGGATAGATGTTACGAGGCTTGGAATCTGTTAGGCGTACTAAGGTAGGAGAGGACTCTCCTAAGGACGAATTTGCCTTTGGTTAAAAGCTATTTTGTAGGTGAAATATGGAGATCCACCAGGGAATGATGTTCATAGTCAAACCAAGGTGTCCACATGACATTTTACTTCCATCTCTAATGTCCATGAAAGATTTGGAGATTCAATATTACTCAAATCGTGAAGTTTTATATATGGTAGGAGTGTATCTAGATATGTTAGAGACATTCGGGATGTGATTTTCTCATGGTATCGGGTAATAACCTACGTAGATCTAGCTCATATGCTGGGTGAGGCATTAGTCCCATCTTTGGAGTACCCTGTAGTTTAGCGTCGTGCGGTAAGGACATTTTTCTGTGCAGTTTAGATTCATGCATCGAGGAAATTATGTTGTATAGTTTAGAGTCATGTAGTGAGGACATTATGCCATGAATTTTAGAGTCATTCATCAAGGACATTATGTTGTGAAATTTAGAGCCGTGCAACAAGAAAATTATGCTATGTAGTTTAGAGTCATGCAACAAAGACATTATGCTATGTAGTTTAAAGTCATGCAGTGAGGACATTATGTTGTGCAGTTTAGAGTCATGTAGTGAGGAAATTATGCTGTGTAGTTTAGATTCATGCAGTGAAGACATTATGTTGTGAAATTTAGAGTCATGCAGTGAGGACATTATGTCAAAAAGACCATAAATAACTTTTAGTTAATCGTGGTTACGATATTCTGGCTTTCCTTAGATATGATTGATGGTATAAGGTGTAAAACATAGTCTCAGGGGGGGGGGGATTGGATCAGGAGGAATTAAATGGGGCTTGGAATCCATTGGGTGTATTGAGGTAGTATAGGACTCTTCTGAGGACGAATTTTCCTTTGGTTGATGACTGTTTTGTAGGAGACATATGCAGATCCACCAGGGCATGATGGGCATATTCAAACAAAGGTGTCCATAGGACACTGGCCTTCCATATCCAATGGACATGAATGATTATGGAGGTCCAAAATTTCCCAAAGTATGGAGTTTAAAAAACAGGAAATATGTGTCTGGGAACCTAATAAATATCCAGACCTTGATCAGCCATGAACCACTGAAGCTTTCACATAGATCTAACTCATATGTAGGGAGGAAGCATGATATTTTTACTCCTTATGAGTGTCAGAATTCAAAATTGTAATTTAATTCATCTCTTTAAATTTTTTGTGTAAAAAATTGGGGGCATGTGTGGGATATCACAATGTTGAGAATCGGGGCACACATGAATCTTGAGGAACCTTGTAGTTTAATGTCATGCGGTTAGAACCTTTCATGGATTCCCCTATACAATTATGACCTATTCACGAAGAAAGATGATTTTTTTAATTAGTGGATAGGCTGGGATGTCAAATCCAGGCATCACTACATATCCTGTAAGGGAAGTAATCAAGCTATAAATAGTTCTAAATGTTCCCTGTATCGATCTGACCCAGATGTAGGAGTAGGGGAATTTTTGTTTCATACACTAAAGGTGTCAGATCTATCATATTCCTCTATAGTTTGTTTATGTAAGGGAATCATTACCACTGATCTTAAGCTCACGTGAGTTATAATCGATTTGAGAAACAAGGAGTGGCAAGGATTTCTCTCATAATATAGGGAGATAGAAGATACAATAGAGGCATTTTTTTATGTGGGGGTTGGTCCAAGATTGAGGGGTGAGGCATCACTAAGTATCACACCAATGGATGAGAATCATGATGTACGTAGTTCTTTGGGGATCTTTCAATTTATTTTCATGTGATTAGGATGATTTATTCTATGTAGTTTAATGTCTTGCAGTTAGGATGCTATGTTGTGCAGTTTAGAGTCATGCAGTGAGGACATTGGCTTGCCAGTTTAATGTTGTGTTATAGGGACTAATACCATAAAATTTAACATCATTTGGTTAAGATGATGAATCATATTTTATGGTCATAGATTTTGGAACACATGCATCACTGTTACGTGAAGTACTTCTTCAGAAACCTTTCATTGGTGGGAGCCGTGATGAGCCATCCATCCATTGATATTAAGGTGTATGATCCATTGGAATGGACCCTATGTAAGAAATATGGTCCCTCCCACTTTGAATCAAGATTTTGGGTCTTCTTTATGAGTATCATTGGGGTTATGAGGACCAACACCATCTCTCCTTCAAGGAAAGACCGAAGGCAAACCTTTTTGTTGAGGTTTCATGTGATCTGATTTTGGTAAACTTCCAAATGGTGCAAAGTGTGCAGCCTTTTCTCACCCATCTACTCTAACTCATCAAACCATCTCTAGTTTTTCTCATCCATGGATAGTTGATCACAAATGGCCACATAGAGCAATGACACTTGAATTTCAATAGGAAAAACTGCCTCTTCCCCGTATAATAGTGATACAGGGTTTCCTAGGTGGTAGTGCAGGTCATGGTCTGATAAGCTCATAAAGCATGAAAGATCTTGTCTGGACATGAATTCTTGTCCTTATCCACCGTATTTTAGAGTATGTTGGATAGATTCTTGTTTAAAGCCTATATCTACTCATTGGATGCTTTATGGTAGCAGGATGAACATTTGTATTTGATTCCATACTCCTGGTATAACATGTCCAACTCAACAGAGCATAAGTTGGTGCCATTTTCCTTCAGTATTGTATGAGGGACACCAAATCTGGTAATGATGTTGGCCTTCACAAAGCTATCAATGTTTTTTCCCTGACCTCTTTAAGGGGCATTACTTCATCCGATTAGGAAAATAAGTTAGTTGTTGTGATAATGAACTTGAATTGTCTGGCTGTGGCAGGGGGATATGGTCCCACAACATCCATACCCCATGCATAAAATGGCTAGGATTATTTAGCTATGTGAAGTAGATCTGGGGGTCGGTGAATATAATTGGCATGAAATTGGTAGGAATGAAACCTCTTGGTGAATATAGAACAATCCTGTATCATAGTGGTCCAATAGTATCCAAACCTTAAAATTTGATGGGATATCTTGGTTGTTGATTGGTGCGCTCCACAGGCTTCAATGTGCACTTCTTTTATGATGGTAGTAGGCTCTTCTCCATTGATTCACCCATGAAGGACTATGTCAATGACTTTTTTTGTAGAGAACATTTTCTTGGTTTATGCCATTGTATAAGACAAAGTTGACTTCCCACCTCTGGATATATTATCTTCCATCCCTATCTAGTGGGAGTTCCCCCTCTAGAGGTAATTTTCAATGGGAGTCATCCAGCTGGTGGTGTGACTATAAGGCTCAGAAATGGGGAAAATCTCATCCATTTCCTCTTTATTATTCTGAATAAATGGAAAGACCATCTGACGATAGGCAATACTAATAACCGTTTCATCCCAATCTGGATCAGCCAAGGTTGTAACTTCATTTTTCAATGCATCGTCTTGAGTATTTTGTGACTGGGGGACATAGGTCAACATTGGTTCTGATGGTAATTCTACCATTAGTTCTTGAACATGGTTCATCAAGGGGGCCCATACTTCTTTCTTAATGGAATAGTCACTATAACAAACCTAATCTTTATTACACACTTAAACATGATTTATCACATAAAATTACGCTTAATAAAACTCTAAGGGTTGATAGGTATAGTGTCTTAGGAAATTAGAAACATTACATGACACTTTAAGACATAAAATACAACATCTTTATTGAAAACTTCTTTTACATGACCATAACATTATTTCATACTTAGCATTGCATGGGATAACCCGAGGACATGCATAAGAAAAGGGTGAGCTATAAATCCCAGTAAGGGAGTAAGTAAGGAATAACATGAAAAATAAAATACATGTTATGAAATAGGCATATCAATGGAGCATAAGAGAAACATGAACATAAAATCATGATATAGCATGATTATCATAACATGGAAATGTGGCAACAACATTTAACATGATATTATCATGAGCCAAGGATCATTGCACATGGAGTAAGATTAAACCCTCATTGCACTTGAATTAGCATGAGTAATCCCTAATTTCACTTGATGTATCATGATACTAATCTTTACCCAATGCATTGGATTGCTGTTAGGGCGCACCCTTTATAAACATTTCATTTCATGCATAAGTGTGCCACATGGATCATATAACATGGAATCATTCAACATCATCATTTATTACATGATAAAGGAATGTGGAATACATACATGAAATTATATAATCAATAAGTATATGTTTATAAAGGTGAATACCCTTGATAGAGAAATGCATATGGTATTCACTACACGATGATTTGGCTTGGAAAAACTGGGTGCAATTTCAACAGCATAATAGCTTGACATGATCATTCATAAAAATGGTTGATGAGAGAGAAAGTGATATATTATCACATGTAAAAAATTTAAAGTAAGGGGGTCATATATATACATGTCCCGACACATGGAATTTGGAAATAGAAGGTGTAACATATTAAATAAATTTTAAGAAAGAGGAGAAAGGGGATAACTCTTAAGAAATTTCGGCATGGTAACATGTGTACATGGGAGAGATTAATGAGAGAGAAAAATATCTCTCATAATTAAAACTTAATGAGGTCTATATGGGGGAGGTGATAAATCATACCCCAAAATTTTTGATTGAAAATACAATGGTATAACAATATAAAGAAACTTGGACAAAAATGAGAAAGGAAGAAATCCCATACTTGGAAGTGTGATACCAAAGGCTTGGGAGAGGCTTGAGAGAGGCTTATTGGGAGCTTGTTCCACCTTGGGATGATTCTAGAGAGAGGAGGGTAGGTGTTGGTTGAGTTCCAAATGGTTTTAGTGAATATAAATGAGATATAGAGGGAGTTTGTATAGGAAAGGAGAGGGAATTCTTTATTATTTAGGTTTTGGACATTACACATTAAACTAATCAAAAACACAAACCAACCCATAATTTTTACCCATTTTTTTTCCAAAGAAGAGTGGAAAAAATTATTTTATAAATAAAATGGCTGAAATTAATAAAATATTAGGCTTGCTTATGTGGAGGTGAGTCACACTCTTAAGAAAATCATTTTAAAATGTTAAAATGTTTTAAAAGTCTTAGAGGGTCCACCAAGGAATTCTAAAATTAATAAAAAAAATATAAAATCACATTATTTTAAATTTAAATAATATATTGGAAAAATATAACTTTTATAGTATTTTATTACATCACTATTGGGTCATTATGATGTCCTAAAACACATTATATATTTAAACAATATTTAATTTTTACCCAAACATTTGACTGTCTCAGAAAATTATGAAAAATTCAATATTGGATAATTTCAACATCCTAATTCCAAAAATAATATTCATTTTATCAAAATAATTCTCTAAATATGTGAATTTTTACTTTTAAAATAAAAACCAACATTTATTGAAAAATCACGGGTTTTGACAAAAAACACTTTTCAAACCTTAATAAAAATTAAAATTGTATTCATAAAAATCATATGATCATTTATATTTAATAAAAATTAATTTATTAATAATATTTTATTAAAATATTGTTTAATTAAAAAATTCATTAATTCATCAAAATATATTTCTCAATTGAATTTAAATATTAACTAAAAATATTATTTATGATTTAAAAATCACTTACAAAGTAACAATGATAAAATAAATGTATATTCTTTGTACAAAAATAATTCACATGATCATAGTTCTAGGGTATTGTTACATAACCCCTTATAACACCCACATAATACCCAAGGGTAAGGTGTACGATGTTGACTGACTCTTGGGGTAACTCAGATAACATTTCTCTGGTGGTAAAATATATTAACTTCCACTTCTCCCATAGGCGATTCTATTCAAGCTTAATATGTTGAAGCTTGTCTTGTGATTGGTCAAGAGAGAATCCTGGTGATTCTACCTCCTTTCCGCACTTCAACAAATGATCTTCATATGGAGCAGTTTTACTGGATGAGGTCATCGCTTCCTTTGTTTGAGTAAATTGGATTTGTTAAAGCCCTATATTTTTACTAATCATGTGATCATTGTTCAATGACTATATTATCAATGGTAAAAATTATTAATGGTATTTTAAAATCTCAAAACATAAAACCAAGGAAGTTCATATATTTTATATAACCTTTTTACATAATAATACATTTAATTAGATTAAGAGGAATTTTAATTAATAAAAGTTTGGGTTATTACAATCTTCCCCCCTTAAGAAATTTCTCCCTCAAAATTTACTTTTCCCACAATAAAATAGATGAGGTTAACTCTACTTCATCACTTCCTCTGATTCCCACATTGCTTCTTCAAACTTATGGTTTTTCCACAACACCTTGATGAGAGAAATTGTATTATTTCATATAACATTTTCCCTATGATCTAAGATCTTCACTGGATTATCTTAATAGGAGAGGTCATTCTCCAATGGTACCACCTCCATATTGAGTACATGCTATGGGTCAGGTATGTACTTCCTCAAGTTTGAAACATGGAATACATCATGTACTTGAGATAGGTTTGGTGGGAGTTCTAGTTGATAGGCCATTGCTCCAATGCAATCAAGGATCTAAAAAGGGATGATATAACTTGGAATAAGCTTTCCCTTATTCCCAAATCTCATGAATCTCTTCCATAGTGATATGTAGAGGAATACCATGTCTCCAACATCAAAATCTAGGTCTCATCGATGATTATCAACATAGATATTTTTTTTGACTCTGAACAACTTTAATGTGTTGCTGGATGGCCTTAACCTTCTCCGCAATTTCTTCAACCATTTCTGAAACTAGGAGTTTTCACTCCCCAACTCCATCCCAACATGTTAGTGTTCTGCACCTCTTCCCATAAAGGGATTCATAAGGATCCATTTGGATGCTTGAGTGGAAACTGTTATTGTATGAGAACTCAACCAGAGGAATATGTTGATCCCATATTCCTTTGATGTCCATTGATCATGCTCTCAATATGTCCTCAAGTGTTTGGATAGTCCACTCAGATTGGTTATCAGTTTGAGGATGATAAGATATACTGAAGTTTAGCTTAGTATTAAGAGTGTGTTGGAGACTCTTCTAAAACTTAGAGGTGATTGTTAGTATGTTGGCCTCAACTATCCCTCAATTGAATTTTTCTTAGAGAGATCCATAGATATCCCATTGCTTGTGATGATATGACTAAAGAATGTGACTTACTTTAACTAGAAATCACACTTTCTATATTTTTCATAAAGTTTCTACTTTCGCAAGGTCTCAAGTACAATGTTTAGATTCTCCTCATTCTCCTCCTTGTTTTTTGAGTATATTAGAATATCATCTATAAATACTACCAAAAATTTGTTGAGGTAATCTCTAAAGACTCTATTCATCAAGTCCATGGATATTTTTGGAGCATTAGTGAGTCTGAAAGGCATTACTATTAATTCATAGTGCCTATACCTTGTACGAAAAGTAGTCTTGGGGATATCTTTCTTCTTCACCCTTACTTTGTAATATCCTGACCACAGATCCACCTTGGATAAATATTGCACTCCACGTAGCTGATCAAACATGTTATCAATTTGTGGAAGAAGATACCTGTTCTTTATCGTGATTTTTTTGATCTCATGATAATCAATGAAAAGGTGCATTAACCCATCTTTATTCTTGATGAAGAGGATTGGTGCACTCCATGGTGAAGCACTTGGGTGTATAAACCCTTTATCCAGATTCTCCTGTAGTTATTTATTTAGATCCTCAAGCTCCACAATAGACATTCTATATGTAGTCTTGGATATTGGAAATTCCCAAAGTATAAGATCAATCGAGAATTCAACATCTCTTATGGGAGGAAGACCAGAAGATTCCTTGGGAAACACTTCAGCAAATTCCCTCACAATAGGTGTGTCTTCAAGGATGGTTTCTTCCATAGACTCAATCATCTGAGAAAGATACACGTGATCATAGGGAATTAATATCCACACTTGAGATGATGGTGCTAAAGAAGATTCATCGCCCCCCTTGCACTTGTACAGAATCAGGGGTCGATTCTCCATATGGAGAGTGATTTACCTCTCACAAAAATTTATGCTATATCTATATAGGAAAATCCAATACATGCCAATAATTTCATAAAATTCCACTAGACAGAGTATGAAGATGTTCACCAAGAAGTTCAATCCACAAATTGTGACAGGGGATGAGTTATATTCAAGGAATGCAATGATTTCCCCATTTTCCATTCTCACAAACATATTTACTTCCATGATTTTTGGTGGTGTTGGGATTGTTCTACTAAACTTTTGGGATAAAAATAATGTGTAGAACCAGAATAAAAAAGTACGTTCTCTATTCTTGAATAAATACATAGTGTACAGGTCACCACTTCATTGTCGGGGTTTCTTTTGGCAGTAGTGATGGAAAAAGCTCTCCCTTGCTGCCTTGGAGGTTGTTGGTTTCCTCCGAGAACCCTTGGCTTAGGGAATTGGTTTTCAAAGTGCCCTGGTTATTTGTAGTTGAAGAAATGAATAATGCATTGAGGTTCAAACAGATATTTCCTCTCCTCTATCACAACAATAGGTTTTTCTTATCGGAAATTAATGGCCATGTGCCCTTCTCTTTCAAACCTAAAGCATTTCCTCACCCCCTTCATGAAATTTACAAGGTTATTCTTTCAACACCTTTGGTAAAAGGGGTGATATAATTTCTTAGCATCATTGAATTTGTGCATCAGACCACCGGAATTAAATTCCACTTTCTGCTTCTTATCCCCATGATATCCCTGAGATTCAACGATCTCCATTTCGAATTTTATGGAAAATCAGAAAATTTCTTCATAGCTATCAAAGTCACAGATCTCCAGAGCTTTCTATAGGCTAGGTTTTATCCCACCAAAGAAGCAGTCAACCATGTATTCAGGGGTAGTGAAAAAAATAGAGGTGTATCATGAAAGCCTTGTGAAGTTTTCCTAAAACGCTCTGATGGATTTTTTATCTTTTTTCTTGAAGGAAAGGAAGTACCTTTCCACCTTAAGTCAGAGGGTGCAGGGAAAATATTTATTGAAAAACATTTTCCAGAAATCCTTCCATTCTAATGCCTCGATCTCTTCCTCAGGCTTTATATTTTTTATCAATTTCCACCATTGATTAGCTTCACCCTTTATACAATAATTATAAAGAATAACCTTATCTTGTCTAGAACATTAAAGGATGGAGAATATCTTCTCAATGGAGTTGATCCATTGTTCAGCGATTAAGGGATCATATGATCCATTGAAAGTAGGAGGCCTTTGTCTCATAAAGCTCTCCATTGTGGCTTGTTCTTTCTTAGGGGTGGAGGGTGGATGTTCCTATTGACCCATGTTTCTATTCAAAACTTGGGTTAAATGAGAGAGTATTGTGACAAAGTTTTCAATTCCCACTCCCATCAGATTAGGAATATCATTATAACTATCATCACATTGATATTTTCAATATTTGTTAGCCCGAGTCCTCCTATTACCGGCCATTGGATGGAATAAAAGGAAATTTATGGGTAACACATAAAGGGGAATCTAGTGAAAAAAGGGATAACTTATAAATTAAATTTATTTTTTTAACTTATAAATTTATAGGCTTCAATATATGTCATACATGGCATAAGAGCCTTAGCCTAGTTGGCGAGGACTCGACAAGTGCATCTAAGAGACCTGAGTTCAAAACTAGGTGGAGACATAATTTACGGGTTACTGTAGTAACATTGTAGAAGGCACTGTTCAGTACTGTAGCAGTCATAAATATTCATCTGTTTGGGCTTTCGGGCCACTGGTTTGGGCCTCGGGTCCTTTAAAGCCTTCAGGACACCAAAGGCCTTCAGGCCAATAAGGATTTTGGGCCACCTCAAGGCCTTTGGGCCACCTCAAGGACTTCGGGCCACCTGAAATTTGTGATTAAATGACCAGACAGACTCTACAAGGAATAGAATCTAGATAGGGATTCATAGCAGGCGCATTCACTAGAGTAGAAGCTAAGCGGATTTGTCAGAAAGAGAGGGTATGTCATTTGCCATCGGGACTAGCCTATGCATGCATGGGAAGCCTAGTCGAACAAGCCATGCGAAGGTGGAGAGCTGATATCATGATGAAGAAACTGAGGAGGAGTAGTTTCAAGTATAGTCTATATATTTCTTAATACCTACGAGTCATGTAATATTTATGCCTATGGTCCTTGTAAGGGTTCCCCCTCACCCCTTGAAAGGAGGCTTATCAAAAATCAATAAAAAGAATGCCTTCGGGCCATTTGGGCATCAATGTTATCCATGATCTACTTCCCAACATATATTCTTAGGGTCATTTTTTATTACCTTAATAATGTTTCATACGAATCTTATAAATTTACCAAATTATATCCCCTAGGAGTGTCTAACCAAGAGTTCATCAATGCCCATTGTCGTGCACCAGTTCCCATTCGAGTCTAGCTCAAAGTGGTGTTTTCGAGTTTTACCCCTAGATACATCTGTGCTATACCCACCTATACTTGTTTGTATCCCGATAGAGATGTATTTTCTTGATAATAAACTTACTCTATACTCACCAAAATTTAGGGATGTTTTTATTATACTTAATCTTATCCCTAAGGCTTTTACTAGGGTTTTCTAATCATAATCCAAAAAATAACTAAACTTATCCTTTGATACCAACTATAACAACTATGCTCTTTATTACACACTTAAACATGATTTATTACATAAACTTACACTTAAGAAAACTCTAAGGACCAAGAGGTCTAGTTTCTTGGAAAATTAGGAACATTACATGACAAATTAAGAAATAAAATACAACATCTTTATTGAAAAATTCTTTTACATGACCAGAATATTCCTTCGTACTTAGCATTGCATGGGATGACTTGAGGAAATGAATAAGAAAAGGGTGATCTATAAAGCCCAGTAAGGAAGTAAAAAAGACATAACATTAAGAATACAATAAATGTTAGGAAATAGAAATATTAATGGAGCATAAGAGAAACATGAACATAAAGGCATGATATTGCATGATTATCATAACATGGAAATTTGAAAACAACATTTAACATGATATTATCACGAAATAAGGTTCATTACACATGGATCATGATTAAATCCTCATTTCACTTAAATTAGCATGATTAAACCCTCATTTCACTTGACGTATCATGATACTAATCTTTACCCAATGCATTGGAGCGCTATTAGGGCACACCCTTTATAAACATTTTATATCATACATAAGTGTGCCACATGAATCATATAACATGAAATAATTCAACATAATAATTTATTTCATGATAAAGTAATGTTTAATAAATAAATTAAATTATATAATCAATAATTATGTGTGCATAAAGGTGAATACCCTTGATAAATAAATGAGTATTGTATTCACTACGTGATGATTTGGCTTGGAAAAACGTGGTGCAATTTCGGCAGAATAACGGTGTGACATAATCATTCATAAAAATGGTTGATGAGAGAGAAAGGGATATATCATCACATGTACAAAAAATGAAAATTAAGGGGGTTATATAGATACAGGTCTTGACACATGGAATTTGGAAATAGAAGGTGTAATATATTAAAGAAACTTGAAGAAAGAGGAGAAAGGGAATAACTCTTACGAAATTTCGGCATGGTAATAGGTGTACATGGGAGGGATTAATGAGATATAAAGAGGTCTCTCATCATTAAAACATAATTAGGGCTGTATGTGGGAGGTCAAAAATCAAACACCAACATTTTTTTTTGAAAATACAAGGGTATAACAATATAAAGAAACTTGGATAAAAATGAGAAAGGAAGAAATCCCTTACTTGGAAGTGTGATCCCAAAGGCTTGAGAGAGGCTCTATAGGGGATTCTTGGGAGCTTGTGGTGACTTTGGAGGATTATAGAGAGAGTAGGGAAGGGGTTGGTTGATCTACAAATGTTTTGAGTGAAGAGGAATGGGAGATTGAGTGGGTTTATATAGGAAATGAGAGGGAATTCTTTATTATTTAGGTTTTGGTCACTACACATTAAACTAATCAAAACCAAAAACTAAACCATGATTTTTTCCCATGGTTTATGCCAAAGGGGAGTGGGAAAAATTATTTTATAAGTAAAATGGCCGAAATTATTAAAATATTATGCTTGATTATGTGGAAGTGAGTCACACTGTTAAGGAAATCATTTTAAAATGTTAATATGTTTTATAAGTCTTAGAGGGTACACTAAGGCATTATAAAATTAATTAAACATATCTAAAATTAAATTATTTTAAAGTTAAAACATACATTGGACTAATATCCCTTTTATATTATTTTATTACATCACTATTAGGTCATTATGATGTCATAAAACACATTATATATTTAAACAATATTTAATTTTTACCAAAAAATTCCACTATCTCAGAAAATTATAAAAAATTCACCATTGGATAATTTCGAAATCCTGATTCCAAAAACAATATTCATTTTATATAAATAATTTTCTAAATATGTGCATTTTAAATTTTAAAATAAAAACCAACATTTATTGAAAAATCATGGGTTTTGATAAAAACAGTTTTCAAACCTTAATAAAAATTACAATTGTATTCATAAAAATTATATGATAATTTATATTTAATAAAAAGTAACTTATTAATAATATTTTATTAAAATAATATTTAATTAAAAAATTCATTAATTCATCAAAATAGATTTCTCAATTTAATTTGAATATTAACTAAAAATACTATTTGTGATTTAAAAATCACTTACAAAGTAACAATGATAAAATGAATGTATATTATTTATACAAAAATAATGCACATGATCATAGTACTAGGGTCTTGTTAATAACCCCTTATAACATCCACATAAGACCTAAGGTTAAGGTGTGCAAAGGTTCCAGACTCTTGGGGCGGCTCAGATAACATTGCTCGGGTGGTAATCTCTATTAACTTCCACTTCTCCCATAGGTGATCCTGTTCAAGCTTAACATGTTGAAGCTCAGCTTGGGTTTGTTCAAGAGAAAATCCTAGTGACACTACCTTCTTTCTGAGCTCTGATAAATGGTCTTCATATGGATCAATTCTACTGGATGTGGCCATCACTTCCTTTGTCTGAGGAAATTGGATTTGTTAAAGCCCTATATTTATACTAATCATGTGATCACTCTTCAATGACTATATTAGAAATGGTAAAAATTATTAATGGTATTTTAAAATCTAAAAATATAAAAACAAGGAAGTTAATATGTTTTATATAACCTTATTACATAATAAGATATTTAATTGGATCAGTAGGAATTTTCATTAATAAACATTTGGGTCGTTACAATCACCATTAAACTACTTGATGACCAGATCTGATTTACCTTTTATCTTCAGGTGTTCATCTCATGCATGAAGTGCCAACTCTAGGTCTGTAATGAGGGCCTGGTATTCTGAATCATTATTTGTGCATCCCTATGAAATCAGGTAGGAGTAAGGAAAGATAGACTTCTCGGGGGATATGATTATAACTCTTAGCCCTATTTTTTTGAGCTTGGGATCCTCCATCCTTTTTCCTGTTGGGCTTCTGGAAGCATTGTCGAAGTACAATTCTCACACTTGGGGGACTTCTTGGATGGAGAACACTTCTTCATTTAGAAGTTCAGTATCCAATGGGGTTGTTTATTTTGCGGGGTTCTCAGTCAGGAAGTCTACTAATGCCTCACCTTTGATGGCCTTCTAAGGCACGTACCATATATCAAACTATTGTATGATGACTTCCCACCATGATAGGAATCCCATTAACATGATACAATTGAGGATATACTTGAGCGGGTTGCAGCAGGAGACCATATGGACCTTGTGGTGCTGCAGATAATGCTTTAATTTCTAAACTATGAAGATTAGGTCTAGGTAGTTCTTTTCGATTATTGAATATCAAGTCTCAACATCGATCATTGTTCGGTTGAGGTAATAGAGATTATTCTCACTGCCAAAGTCATTCTTCTATGTGAGAAAAGTGCCTAATGACCATTCCAAGGTAGTTATGTACAAAATGAGTGGTCTCCTCTCAACTGGTGTAATCAACATTGGTGGGATTTTGGGATATATTTTGAGATTTCTAAACGCTTCTTGACAATCATTATCCCACTCATACGTAACCCCTTTCTTCATTAACCTGGTGAAAGGTAAACATTTTCCTGCAAGGTTAGATATGAAGCTCTGAATGTAGGCCAGGTGCCCCTAGAGACCCCTCAACTCAGTGAGGTGTCGAGGTAGAGACATGTCAAGGATGAATTTTATCTTCTTAGGGTCGAATTCGATGCCATGATGGTGTATGAAGAATCTGAGTAATTTACCAGAGGTAACACCAAAGACACACTTCAGGGGATTCATCTTTAAACTTTGCTGTCACAGTTTTTTGAAGAAAGTTTCAAGATATATCTGGTGTTTTTATCACTATCGTGATTTAAACACCATATCTTTGATGTATCCCTTGACAAATTTTCCTAGGAAGGGCTTGAAAATGAGATGCATGGTGCATTGATATGTAGTGACAACATTTTTTAGACCAAAGGGAATCACCTTTTAACAGAACACTCATTAAGGGGCCTTGAAATTAGTAGATTATTCATCTCCTAGGGCTATTTGGATCTGGTTGTATCCAGAATAGCCATCTATTAAATTGAGGGCCTCATATCCTGTAGTTGCATCGACCAACAATCCTATGATTGAGATAGGGAAATCATCTTTCAGGCAGTGCCGATTGAGGTCCCTAAAGTCGATACAAACTCTAATATGTCTATTCTTCTTTTTTATAGGGACTATTTTTTCCATCCAGATTAGATATTAGGCTTCCCGGATGAAGTTATCTTTGATCATATTGTCAAATTCAGCCTCTATTTTGGTAGTATGCATTGGATGTGTCCTTTTATCTGCCTTCTTATAGCCACAATGGTCTTCTGGTAAACCTAGATGATGAGTGGAGACCTCAGGATTGGGGCCTGACATTTCTATTTAGTTCTAGGAAAACACATCTTGATTATTTTTTAAGAAGTAGGTATATACCTCTTGCTCCTTAAAAGGCATAGCCACACTAATAAGAGTGGGTTGCGGGTCATCTTCGGTGTTTAGGTTTATCTCCCTAAGTTCATCGATTGTGGTGGAGACACATTCTTTGAATGCGGGAAAGGAATATTTGAATTCTTCTTGTCACGACCCCCTCCCACCAAAGATGCCCCTCCTGAGCTGACAATGGTGAAAGAGAGATAATGACCCCCGAGTCCCGCCTCCAGTAGGCCCCGGGGTGGAGAATAGCACCAAGGGTATGAGTTTTCACAAATATGGGAGGCATTACCCTTTTTATTATTTAAGATCAGGAAATAGGATGAGTCAACCACCAAAAAGGAAAAGAACAAGTGTATAGAAATAAACCCAAACCAATCCCACATGCATGTTTAAATAGTTCTGAAACAAGGTACAAGTACAAGAAATCTCAAAAAGTACAATACCAAAATAAACAAGAGTACAGAAAACTACAAAAACTCCAACTATCCCGACTAGTAGAGTCCCGCACAGCCCTGGTAGTCCTCCTGGAAACCTGAAAGTAAACATAGGGTGAGTATACAAGTATACTCAGTAGGGAAACCTAATGCTCTCGTGCACAATTGGGGAGACATCCTAATGTCCCGTGAGAACAACAGAAGAAACCTATCAAGGAATTATATCCACCCAACCTCACCATCCACACTCACCAAAACCACAATTACAACAGGTAGTAGTATATAAGAACAAGAGTATTGGGTACCCCGCACCATTTCCCATTAGTTAGCTGCTCTTCCTAACGGCGAACGTCCTGACGCTGCCACACTCTTCCCGCCCGCACACACCTGGGCCTCAAGAACCGCATATCCTGCCCGCACACACCTGGGCCTCACAACCACACATCCCACCTGCACACACCTAGGCCTCACAACCACGTATTCCGCACGCACACACCTGGACCTCACAACAACATATCCCGCCCGCGCCCACATGGGCCTCAAGAACCGCATATCCCGCCCGCACACACCTGGGCCTCACAACCACACATCCCACCCGCACACACCTAGGCCTCCCAACCACATATCCCGCTCGCACACACCTGGGCCTCACAACCATGTATCCCGCCCGCACCCACCAGGGCCTCATCCCGAAGACTCTTGGAAAAAAACCTGCCCGAAGAGTCTTGGGCCAAAACCACCCCAATCGAAACCTACCTGAAGGGTCTTAGGTGTAAGGTCACCTCAAGCCATCAAAGCCTAGGGAAGAAGGAGCAGGAAGGAGCTAGTAACTAAGGGGAAAACACCCTATCCCATGAAATGGGAGTGTTCGACACTAAGTTCTCAACATGGGTGGGGTGCAATAAAACACAAAGATACAGATATATATATATATATATATATATATATATATATATATATATATATATTTTCCAAACACTCAGCCCAACCTATGGCTTCTAATAGAGAACTGAGCACGTGCCTCGACACTGCTACTACGAAGCATGCATACCACAATCAACCCCAACCCCATTTAGGTTTTCATGTTTCAACAGAATTTGTTTATTTAGTTCCTTAACTACTGGGAGACTATCCACAACCAACCATATCAATCGTTTGTAAAACATATCCCTGCCATCCACAAATCAATTTAGGAAAACACAAGCAACACAACAAGTCCCTTCTTATTGACCAACCAACCCCATTGATTATTATTCCCGTTCCATTACCAAGCCCCACCATTCATTATCTCTTCCATATTTTATTTATTATTCACAACCCAAAGTTTGTTCACATTCAAACCCATCCCTGCAGCTCCTCTGCCAACCACCATAACCACAACCACACCGTACATCATCACCCCTTGATACCATCTATCGCAGACCTACTGCCCATCACTAACATAGCATTCACACCAACCCGCAACCAAGCCAACCGCAGCCCCGCTGCTCACCCGATCCACAACAACCCACAAAAACACCCCCATCACATGCCACGTATCCAAGCCAACACCCACATGTATATTATTCCATTTTTTTCAACTGGGGTGATCAAACAAGGGTTCTATATTTTCATTTAATCATCCTACTTTACGTGATTAACCAAATTCCACATTCAACAAGGTTCCATTCACAAAAACAATCTAAAAAGATACGGAAACATTTAATTGCTCAAGCAAAGGCCCCCAATGACCGTGATTTTCAGTAGGTATAAGCCTATTCAATTCACAACATAATATCACAGGATATAAAGATAAATATAACAACTTCCCCATCCCCATTATTTAACCAGTTATTATATCCGTTTAATGGTTCAAACTTTTATCATAAAAATAAGAGGATACCCACCCCGCATGATGCACAATTTAGAGATATGAAGGTAAGAACCATACCTCAATAGGTTCTGATAACAACGCTCCCTCGGATCAACTTTAGAAGACGTCCATCGGCATCCGTCACTTCCGTCAAATCCCATAGAAACCTCCTTGGGTGGAAGTTGGAAAGGAAAGGCCGAAGTAAAGACAATGGATCCAATCTTAGAAGTTCTGCCTCATTGTTACGATCCCGTGGCCGCTGATGAATCATAAATCGGAGCTCGGACGAAGAAGTTATGGATGAAAGGAGCCTTCGAGTCTCTTGGGAGAGCTCTGCTCAGAGGAATGGGGAGGAGAGGAGTGAGTTGAAAAGGAGGATGGGACCCCTCCTTTTATAGGCGTGAAAAACAAAAGTACATGGAGTGTACTTTATGGTACACGGTGTGTACTTGTCCATTTCACATGGTCACCACGCGGCTTCCAACACGGCCTTCAACGCGGCACGCAGCCGTTGACTGGTCAACACACGGTTTGAAGGTAACACATACGCGGGGAGGGACTACATGGAATGTAGTATTGGCTACATGGCGTGTACTCATTTATTTCACACGGTAAGGACACGGATCCAACACGACACACATCCGTTGACTGGTCAACTCACGGTTTGAGGGTAACACATACGCGGGGAGGGACTACACGGCGTGTAGTACGACATACACAGCATGTACCCATTTATTTCACACGGTAAGGACACGGCCTTCAACACGGGGTATAACTGGAGAGGGGGTACATGGCGTGTACTCACACTACACGACGTGTAGTTTCAAAATTCTGAAAAGTGTGGGAAAAGTCCATTTTACCCTCCAGAACACTTCGCAACCCTCTTTTTGACAAAGGAATGGGCCGGAGAGGTCCGATCCATTACATCATATACCTCTTAAAACATTATCATCCCCAAGAATTCAAAAGCCAACCCAGAGGAACCCGACAAGATACCTCTTAGGTCCCTCGTTATAACAGGAACATGTTCAACAACCCTAATCATATGTGTTAGGAATTCCTTCTCCTATGTCAAGATATTATCCACTTGAGGAGGCACTGAATCACGTGCACGGGTTTAATCTCATCCTCATTAATGCATCTCGATTAAGAATTGGGGCTTCCCACTTTCATACATTAGGATTTTTCAACTTGCACTACCCCCAACACCACACAACCAACACACTGCCCGAACATGTGGTTTGGGGAAATTCCTTCTCCTATGTCGAGATATTATCCGCTTTAGGTGGTACTGACTCGCCCGCACGGGTTTAATCACATCCGCATTAATGCATATCGGTTAAGGATCAGGGTTTTGCCTTTTTCCCACACCTCCGAACATGTTACACACTTCCAGAGAACAAGGAAACAAAAGGTCTCATAACCGACAAGTCAGGCATTCCATATATCAAAGGTACAAAGTATAAAAACAAAGCTCAAAGGAACAAAGAAAACACAAGTAAAAACAACTCCGGGTACTGAGCGTGCATCTGACCCTCTCACTCCCAAGTGCTCTCCTAGAGGCCGCCATGACCCCACAACACATGAACCAAGGGAATGGTTTGTCCACGGAGCACCTTCTCTTTACGATACTCGATTCTGACTGGTCGTTCCTCGAAGGTCCCATCATCTCCCATATCTAACTCTCCCCAGTCGATAACGTGAGAGTTTTCGTGTAAGTATTGACACAGTTGGGAGATGTGGAAGACGTCATGAACCTTCTCCAACTGAGGTGGCAGGGATAGCTGATATGCCACCTCGCCGAATCGCCTCAGCACCTCAAAAGGTCCGATGAACCTAGGTGAGAGCTTGCTCCCTTTCCCAAACCTCCACTGCCCCCGTCGAGGGGAAACCTTCAACAACACATGGTCTCCCACCTCGAACTCCAATGGCCTCCTCCGACGATCAGCATAAGACTTCTGTCGATCCTGAGCCACTTTCATCCTCTCACACACAAGCTGAACTTTCTCTGTGGTGCTCTGCACTACCTCTGTCCCAAGAGCACCCGTCTCACAAACCTCTACCCAGAAAATGGGTGAACGACATGGTATTCCATACAAAGCCTCAAACAGTGCCATGCCAATAGTATAGTGGAAGATGTTGTTGTAGGCAAACTCTACTAAAGGAAAGTGTCGTACCCATGACCCTCTTAAATCTAGAACGCATGCTTGCAGCATGTCCTCCAACGTCTGGATAGTCCGCTATGTCTGTCCGTTGGTCTGGGGGTGGAAAGTAGTGCTAAGGCGTAGCTGGGTGCCAAAAGCATGCTTTAACCCCCTCCAGAATCGTGAGGTAAACCGAGTATCCTGATCTGAGATGATAGTCTTCGGAACTCCATGCAAACGCACCACCTCGTATACATACCTCTATGCTAAGGTACTCATCAGGCTTGACTCCTTAATTGATAAGAAGTGAGCTGATTTTTTCAGACGATCCACCACTACCCAGATAGCATCATATCCACCCTGAGCTCTGGGTAGTCCCGTGACGAAGTCCATTGAGATGTCATCCCACTTCCACTAGGGGACATCTAAAGGATGCAACAAACCACTGGGAACACAGTGTTCAGCCTTCACTTGCTGACACACTAGGAATTTAGCCACAAACTCCGCCACTGCCCATTTCACCCTGGGCCACCGAAACTGTTCCCTCAGGCCTCAGTACATTTTTGAAACTCCTGGATGGACCGCCAAGGCTGAGCTATGGAACTCACGGAGAACTCCCTCACGCATCGACTCTGGAACAAACAACCTTCCATGGAAAAGCATCCGATGTAGGTTGTCCTCTGACCATCCTCATGGAGCATTTCCCTGATCGACACGATCCCACATTACTTCCGCCTCGGAGTCCCCCCACTGAGACTCTTTCACCTGCTGCAATAAGGAGGACTGCACCATCATCTGAAACAAAAAGCCTCTAACACCTTCTACCCTTGCATCCAAGTGCAAGGCAACCAACTCTACCATCTCTTTCCAAGAATCAGTGGATTCCCAAACCACTTCCTTATGTGACTTCCTGCTCAGGACATCAACCACAAAGTTGCCCTTACCTTCAGTGTAAGAGATCTCAAAGTCATATTCTTGGAGGAACTCGACCCATATCCACTGCTATAAGTTCAGGTCACATTGAGAGAAGATATAACGCAGGCTCTTGTGATCTGAGAAGACCAAAAAGCGCTCCCCAAAGAGGTAATGTCACCAAAACTTCAGTGCAAACACTACTGCTGCAATCTCCAGGTCATGGGTGGCATAGTTACGCTCGTGAGGGCGTAACTGCCTAGACCCATAACAGATCACTCCCTTCTTCTGCATTAGCATGCACCCCAGACCAAGGCCAGAAGCATCACAAAACACCTCATACAACGACCCTTTCCTCTGGAAACCTGAGTACGGGAGCACTGAACAACTTCTCCTTCAGGTAGTCGAAAGCTTTCTGGCAATTCTCACTCCATAGGAAGACTTGGTTCTTCCTAGTCAAAGCTGTCAATAGAGCATCAACTCAAGAGAAGTCTGAAATGAACCTACGATAGTAACCTACCAACCCTAGGAAACTACGAACTTCTTCCATGCTCTTGGGTGACGCCCAAGAAACAACTACCTCCACCTTCGACGGGTCCACTAACACTCCATGCTGAGACACTACGTGCCCAAGGAAGTGTATTTATTATGTCAATAACTTACACTTTGACAATTTCCCATAAAGATGGTGGTGTCGAAGGACTTCTAAGACTTCCCTGAGATTCTCAACGTAATCCTCCTCTGATCTAGAGTAGATCAGGATGTCATCGATAAACACAATGACGAACCGGTCCAGAAACTCTCAGAAGACAAAGTTCATAAGTCCCATGAACACAGCTGGTGCATTCATAACTCCAAACGGAATCACTACAAACTCGAAGTGCCCATACCTGCACCTGAAAGCCATCTTCGAGATGTCACTGTCCTTCACCCTCAGTTGATGATATCCAGATCGTAGGTCGATCTTAGAAAACCAAACTTCTCCCCTCAGTTGGTTGAAGAGATCATCTATCCTTGGAAGGGGGTAACGGTTCTTGACCATTACCTAATTCAACCTTCGGTAGTCTATGCATAACCTGAGACCACAATCTGCCTTCTTCACGAACAAAACTAGAGCACCCCATGGAGACACACTGGGTCGAACAAAACCCTTCTCCATCAGATCGTCAATCTGAATCCGCAAATCCCGCAACTCCGAAGGTGCTATCCGATAAGGGGCCATCGAAATAGGACGAGCACCAGGCTGTAATTCTTTCCCGAACTCAACGTCACGTCGGGGGGGGGGGGGGTAGAGTCACAACCTCCTAAAGAAAAACATCGAGGAAATCCACAACAACCTCCAGGACATTCATCATCTCTGCATCAGCTGAAACCACTGATAACCCACCTAACAAGAAAAGGAGGGGCTTCATATGCCGGCTTCCCACTTGATAGCTCCTCTCGTCAACAAAAGATACACGCTGCCCGTCCACGTCGGAGAACACGACTCTTCTCCGGAAGCAGTCGATAACGACACTAATAGAAAACAACCATTCGATGCCTAAGATGAAATCGTATGGCTGTATCTATAACAGAAGAAGGTCCCCACTAGATCGATGTGGTCCCAACGTCAGCCCACATCCCTGGAAAACACAAGATACACTGGTCTAGCCTCCAACTGGTGTACTCATCACCAGTGGTATGGAAAGTCTCTCTACGTCTAGTACCAAAGCATGGGCTAAACTAGGTGCAACAAAGGAGTGCGAAGCTCCCAAATCGAACAAAGTAGAAACGAGAGTGCTGAACAAACAAATCGTACCTCAGACCACCTCTGGTCCTACTGAAGCTACCAACTCTGCTACGTGAAACTGTCCACGCCCAGCTCCTCTACCTATCTGATGTCATCCACCTCACTGACCATGCCCTGGTCGAGGTCCCGGAGGAGCACCCTGAGGTTGGCCTCCTCCTACAAAGTCTGACCTCAGGGGAGCATGGTCCTGCTGCTGCTGGAAGGGCCTCGCCGGCAACTGGTGCTGCTGAGGTGGGCGCTGAACCTGTCCACCTCCACCGTATTGAGATCGGGTCAGGCACTGACTCTGAATGTGACCGAAACCTCCACAAGAAAAACACTTCAGTACTGGGCTCATGAAAAAGGGATGAGGACCTAAAGATTTGAACTAGAACTGCTAGGGCCTACTCCCCACTGTCCTGGACCTGGAAGGTCCCATCGTAGGAGACCTGCTGCTGACTGCCTTCCCCTTTGACGAACCTGGATGGATCCCCTCACGTGGTGCACCTCCCTACAAGTGCATCCTCTCTACAACCTCAACCTTCTTATGTACTGCCAAGTACGTTGGAAGGGTGAAGGGGGTGACAGCATACTGGAGCGAAGGACGAAGCGCCTCCTCCAAACGTCTCACCTGAGACTCCTCATCCAAAAATAGATCCAGAGAAAAGCGTAGGAGATCTTTGAACTTTATCCCCAACTCTCATACTGACATAATCCCCTGCTGAAGGGATATTAACTCCTGCCACTTCTCCTCCTTGATCATGGAAGAAAGGAATTCCTCTCAAAATTCCTTATCAAAGTCATCCCACAGAACCTCTTCCACTATCCTCTCTCCAAGGTAGAGTGTCCACCACTGTCGCGCCGCACCTCTCAGCTGACTGACTACTAGGGGAACCCAGTACTCCCTCGGAGCACATATCAAGGTAAAAGAGATCCCTATCTCCTCAAGCCACCCCTCCATCTCCGTATCCGAAGTACTACCCTCGTACTTCTTGAGGGTTTTCTGCTGGAAAGAACGGAGAGTCTTCTGCCACTGGCCATCTTCCTCCTCTCGGTCAATCCTCAACTGATCGACCGCCTGAATCTGCTGGGCCTCAGCCATCTGAGCCACCCGGGGATGACATACAGGTGCCATAGTTGTACGGTAAACAAGGATCACCTAAGCCCAAGTAGCAAGGAATTTCTCAAGGTTTCATTTTATCATTTTATTCAATTTCTTTCCCAGAATACCCAAATCAAATAAAACACAATCATGATGATGCATGTACCTTCCCTAGGGTCTCTACCCTGCAATCAATGTAGTCTCACTTGGTCGTTCGGTAGGCTCAGAGTCCTTGCATCGGATCACAGGGGGGCCTAAAATACCGTGTCCTAGCCGGTCTTCCCTGGACTATGTCACACACCAAGATCAGCCAACACTGTTTCCCTACCATCCCATTCAATCCTCACTGTACCTAACTCCAAACTCCATCCTATCTCTAAACCATTGCTCTGATACCATTCTGTCATGACCCCCTCCCACCAAAGATGCCCCTCCTAAGATGGAAATGGTGAAAGGGAGATAATGACCCCCGAGTCCCACCTCCAGTAGGACCCAGGGTGGCGACTAGCACCAAGGGTACGAGTTTTCACAAATATGGGAGGCATTACTCTTTTTATTATTTAAGATCGGGAAATAGGAGGAGTCAACCACCAAAAAGGAAAAGAACAAGTGTATAGAAATAAACCCAAACCAATCCCACATGCATGTTTAAATAAAACTAAAACAAGGTACAAGTACAAGAAAGCTCAAAAAGTACAATACCAAAAGAAACAAGAGTACATCAAACTGCAACAACTCCAATTGTCCTGACTAGTAGGGTCCCGTACAGCCCTGGTAGTCCTCCTGGAAACATGAAAGTAACCGTAGGGTGAGAATACAAGTATACTCAGTAGGGAAACCTAAAGCTCTTGTGCACAAGTGGGGAGACATCCTAATGTCCCATGAGAACAACATAAGAAACCTAGAAAGGAATTCTATCCACCCAACCTCACCAGCCACACTCACCAAAAACACAATTACAATAGGTAGTAGTATATAAGAACAAGAGTATTGGGTACCCCGCACCATTTTCCATTAGTTAGCTGCTCTTCCTAACGGCAAACGTCCTGACGCTGTCACACTCTTCCCGCCCGCACACACCTGGGCCTCAAGAACCGCATATCCCGCCCGCACACACCTGGGCCTCACAACCACACATCCCACCTGCACACACCTAGGCCTCACAACCATGTATCCCGCCCGCACACACCTGGGCCTCACAAAAACATATCCCACCCATACCCACCTGGGCCTCAAGAACCGCATATCCCACCCTCACACACTTGGGCCTCACAACCACACATCTCGCCCGCACACACCTGGGACTTACAACCACGTATCCCGCCCGCACACACCTGGGCCTCACAACCACGTATCCCTCCCGCACCCACCTGGGCCTCATCCCGAAGACTCTTGGGAAAAACAAACCTTCCCGAAGAGTCTTGAGCCAAAACCACCCCAATCGAAACCTACCTGAAGGGTCTTAGGTGTAAGGTCACCTCAAGCCATCACAGCCTAGGGAAGAAGGAGCAAGAAGGAGCTGGTAACTAAGGGGAAAACACCCTCTCCCATGAAATGGGAGTGTTCGGCACTAAGTACTTTACATGGGTGGGGTGAGATAAAACACAAATATACAAATATATATATATATATATATATATATATATTCCAAACACTCAGCCCAACCTATGGCTTCTAACAGAGAATTGAGCACGTGCCTCGGCACTGCTACTACGAAGCAAGCATACCACAATCAACCCCAACCCCATTTTGGTTTTCATGTTTCAACATAATTTGTTTATTTAGTTCCTTAACTACAGGGAAACTATCCATAACCAACCATATCAATCGTTTGTAAAACATATCCCTGCCATCCAAAAATCAAGTTAGGAAAACACAAGAAACACAACAAGTCCCTTCTTATTGAACAACCAACCCCATTGATTATTATTCTCGTTCCATTACCAAGCCCCACCATTCATTATATCTTCCATATTTTATTTTCTATTCACAACCTAAAGTTCATTCATATTCAAACCCATCCCAACAGCCCTGCTGCCAACCACCATAATCCCAACCACACCGTACATCATCACCCCTTGATACCATTTATTGCAACCCCGCTACCCATCACTAACATAGCATTAAAACCAACCCGCAACCACACCAACCACAGCCCCGCTGCTCACTCGATCCACAAAAACCCACAAAAACACCCCCATCACATGCCACGTATCCAAGACAACACCCACATGATCATTATTCCATTTTGTTCAACCGGGGTGATCACACAAGGGTTACAGATTTTCATTTAATCATCCAACTTTACGTGATTAACCAAATTCCTCATTCAATAAGGTTAAATTCACAAAAATGGTCTAAAAAGATAGCGCAACATTTAATTGTGCAAGAAAAGTCCCCCAATGACCGTGATTTTTAGTAGGCATAAGACTATTCAATTCACAACATAATATCACAGGATATAAAGATAAACATAACAACTTCCCCATCCCTGTTCTTTAACCAGTTATTATCTTCGTTTAATGGTTCAAACGTTTCTCATGAAAACAAGAGGATACCCACCCCGCATGATTCACAATTTAGAGAGATGAAGGTAAGAACCCTACCTCAACATGTTATGATAACAACGCTCCCCTAGATCAACTTTAGAAGACGTCCATCGGTGTCCGTCACTTCTGTCAAATCCCGAAAAAACCTCCTCGGGTGGAAGTTGGAAACGAAAGGTCAAAGGAAAGAAAACAGATCCAAGATCAGAAGTTTCGCCTCATCATTAGGATCCCGTGGCCGCTGACGGATCATAAATCGGAGCTCGGACAAAGAAGTTATGGATGAAAGGAGCCTTCGAGTCTCTTGGGAGAGCCCTGCTTAGAGGAATGGGTAGGAGAGGAGTGTGTTGAAAAGGAGGAGGGGACCCCTCCTTTTATAGGTGTGAAAAAAGAGTACACGGTGTGTACTTTATGGTACACGGCGTGTACTCGACCATTTCACACGGTCACCACGCAGCTTCCAACACGACCTTCAACGCGACACGCAGCCGTTGACTGGTCAACACACGGTTTGAAGGTAACACATACATGGGGAGGGACTACACCGCGTGTAGCATTGGATACACACCGTGTACTCATTTATTTCACATGGTAAGGACAGGTCTCCAACACGGAACACAACCGTTGACTGGTCAACACACGGTTTGAGGGTAACACGTATGCGGAGAGGGACTACACGGCGTGTAGTACAGTATACACGGCGTGTACCCATTTATTTCACATGGTAAGGACACGGCCTTCAACACCGGGTATACCCGGCGAGGGGGTACACAGTGTGTACTCACACTACACGTCGTGTAGTTTCAAAATTCTGAAAAGTGTGGGAAAAGCCCATTTTACCCTCCAGAACACTTCACAACCCTCTTTTTAACAAAGGAATGGGCCAGAGAGGTCCAAACCATTACAATTCTTCTTCTTCTTCATTATTATATTAATCATCTTCTTCCTCTTCTGATGGAGAGAGGATTCTCGAGATGATCTCTCCAATATTGGGAGAGAAATCATCTTCTGCCATAGTGAGTAAGGCGGGAACGGTTTTGGGTCCTGAGGATGGTCCAGGAGCATCCTTGTTTGGTATTTCCTTAACATCACAGGAGTAGGTGCTCTCTTCAGTGTCTTTGTATTTGGTAGTCATAACAAAAATCACACATATGACTAATTATATATATGATATTGAACTTATGCATTAAACTTGGTTGATGAGTAATACATACTCTTCCCCAAGTTGTTGGAGGGGACTTGTGACAACCATTTCCAATCCATTCAAGGTAGTGATCCAGTCAACATCATCGGCCAAATATTTATTCTCTTTAAATTCATAGAACCCTGAATCGATGTAATGTGACTCAAAGGATTTAAATGGGGATTTATCAGTATGAAATGTCTTGTTTTTTATATTAGCACAATATTTGATGCACTAATGGTATGATGACAGAATTACAGTATGGTGTTGCAGAAAAGGCCTCCCAAATAGGACATTGAAGGCCGTATTTTTTCACACTACCAGAAACTTGGAATCAGACGTGAGGTCTCCAAGCCAATTTTTAACCTTGATTCATCCCAATGGCTTCTGCTTATTTTTTCATATCCCAGAAGAGTTGTGGTGCAAGGTGTTAGAATACCCTTATAATAGTCAAACCAATGAAGTGTTTGCAGTGGGAGGAGGTTGAATCCAGAGCCTTTGTCGATGAAAATTCTTTGAACATCAACATCTTTTATCTTTTTGGACACATATAAGGGTTTGATGTTCCCTTGCATGATGGTTTCTTCATCCTTTTCTTTAAAGGAGATGACAATGTATCATTCTTTGGGATTGGTCTCCATCCGATATAATTCGGCCACTGCTACTTCAGCCTAAAATTCCTAGGGACTTATTAAGGCTTCGATAAGTGCCTCCCTTATATCTACGGACAGACTCCAGGCATCAAGGATCGATATATTTTCTGGTACTGAGACTAGCTACCTTAGAATATCATATTTCTGCTCTAAATGTCAGCACGTCCTAGCTTGGGGATGCTCTTTCATAGGCACTTTAGGAGCTTGATCTTTAGAAGTAGATGGTCCGACCTCTATGACAGGAGCTAGTGGCACTGCAGTACTTTCTGAGTTCGACCTAACTGAGCCGCCTGTATGGCTTGGGCGATTGGATATCTATTCCTTCTCTGAAAGATACTCCAAGATGACTGGGCTTCGATCTTTTTTGATAGGGGTGGAGAAACATTCTAGTTTCTACTATGTTTTCTGGAGGGTTCTTCTATAATTTTTCACAATATTAGCAGTTTGAGAAAAGACGAAACCCTTAGCCTCTATGGCCTCTTCCTCTATCCCTCTAGTTGGATGTGATGAATTTGGGTTTACTGCCAATCTCCATCAGATAAGGGGTCCATCAAGTGAATGACATTAATGGATTTAAAGATCAGTTCTTTATCCGTAAATGCTTATGTCTGACTATATAATTTTAATGGTGCCGTTTTTTGGGGAGGTTCCTTTTGTACCATTTGGTGGGGTGGTTCCTGTTGTACTGTTTGGCGTGGCGGTGCCCATTGTACCAAGTCTGCTGGAATGAAGTCCGAAAATGTCAGACTAGCTTCGACTTTGGTTCTATCTCATCTTCTTCTTTATGATTTCTTCCCATGTATCCCATAGAGGACTACATGGATGAGGATGATGGTAGTGTCATATTAGGATCTATTGGGGGCATGGTTAGTTGGTTCAACTGCACCTGGAAGATTCCATGAGCTCGGTTGATTGTTTTTCGATTCATCCAACTCTTAAAATTTTTCTCACTTTTTTTGGTGACTTCTTGCCATTCCTATTACTCTCTTGGGTCTAAGGTGGATACATTCACCACTTGTGATGGTAGAAAACCCAACTTGAATTTCCCAAAATCCACCATCTTTTGCATGAGATCCTTGAAGACAAAGCACTCCTGGATGGTGTGCCCAGGTATCTGGTGATAGGGACAATAATTTGGATAGTCATTGAGACCCAATTCATCAGATCGCTTTGGCTCTGGTAGTCGAAGAAAGTTTCAATTCATGGAATCTATGAAGTATCCAAAGACTTGGTCATCTCAGAACAAGTAGACTTTATTTCTTCGTTCCTCAAACTAATTTCTTTTAGCACCCCTTAAATAATCTTGCTGAGGTGGGGGTGGCTGTTGGCGTCCAGAGGGTCACACATGGTTTGGTGGAGGCCTCACAACTGGAGCTAGTGATGGGGGTGGATTAAGCGTTACAGAATCCGCTTCAACTTTTAATTTTTTTTTCATGGGGCTGAGGGGACCACCCAAGACTTGATATTAGTCCGCTGCAAGGAGTCTTCTATCCTTTGGAAAAGGAAGAGAAATCTCAGAACCCACTTATGTACTTCACTGGTATGAGAAGTGTTCACAATTCACCATGGAGGTTATTGATGCACATAACAATTACTTCATCCTAGGGGATAAACCGGTTCAGGGAATAAGTCATAAAATTCCATCTAGCAATGAAGTGAAAAACTCTTTCATTCTCTCGCTGCTTGCAGTTCATGAGATCACTAACCACTATCTAAGGTAATGTCAAACTGAACTGGAAGAGAAACTATTTCCAGAGGTCATCCCAACCTGTGATTGAGTTAGGTGGAAATATAGTATACTATATAAAGGCTAAACCCTACAGGGTTCACACAAATCACCTAATTTTTACTTCTTCTTGCTACTCTGTAGTGCCATCATGGGATCACAGTAAGAGGCATAGTGCATTAGATGCTATTATAGGTCTCTAAAACCATTGAACACCAAGAATACAAATCTCCAAAAGTTTGGTAGTGGTGGAAGGTTTCTCACCAAATCAGGGTAGGGTTTGTGCTCTGGTCATATCAGAGCATGCTGTGCTTCTATGGCTTATAGTTGAGATATTAGTTTCTCAATGATATTCAAGAGCCCTTGATGCATATCATAACAGACTTGAGATTAGGTGGGTACAATAGGGACCAAATCTTGACATGCCTATGCCTCTAGAATTTGGGGTGGATACCCAGCTGGGGGTATCTTTTGTGGGTTTTCCTGAATATACTTTGGCTGCCTTCCCAGTGGAGGGAAGTCTTGATGTCCTTATGGGGCTAGATTTAAGTAGGTTGATGGTCCCAATGCTGGATTAGATGAGAATATAAGATTAAATTCATTTACTGGGATGAGTTCCTATGGTAGGGGAACCACTTCTGGGAACACCTGTTTACATTCCTTTGGGGGAACACATCCGGAAAGATAGCTCCCTCGACGTAACTTGACATTAATTCTCTTGATCTCTTTCATTTCTTCCTCCTTATTAGCGAATCTTTCCTCGAGAGTGAGGGACACATTCTCAGGGGGAGGAGGAGGTGGGTCATAGAAAACTTGGGATTTATTATTCTCCTTTTTAGGGTTTCGTGAGGGAGGTAATGATGGATTAACTGAGGGGGAACCCAAATTTAAGACCGCTCTTTGGTTCTGGGTATGTACACCATCAGGCCCGGTGTGGGATGTCTCTGAGTGGGAACCATCTTCTCTTGAGTCCTCTCCCTTTGTATCATTTCCTATGATATTTTTTGGGTTTATGTTTACCACATTAAATGATTCATACCATATTGAGGGTAGTGTACCCAGTTCCAAATGGTAAGAAAGATTTCTATATCCTTTGTTGGACTTTCTCCTTCCATTCTATGGTATTCTTTGGGTTTCTTGGAAAAAATCAACCCTAAGGGAGCCCTGACCTGACCTCATAATGTGACTTCATCTCAGAGGGTATGAACCATGAGATAGGGTGGAATGGGTGACCTCTCTGATCATTATTCTTCCCAGATAGGAGAAGATAGACATCCATTGTGCGGGAACTTGAGGTAAAAATTCCCCCAGTCCTGTAGGTTGGGGTTTCTCTTATTCTTATGTTGATACACTATAGCCTGGATTTGTTGTCCTTATGGGGGAATTTTGAGTTAAAAATTCCCCCATAACTACAGGCTGGGGTTGTTCTTACATTGCGATGATAACCGTTGCTATTGCCACATTTTTGATTTCATGCACTCCCATGCAGGTATGAGCCGAGTATGGCATTGGAACCACATGATATTTATGGTATTTTTAATAAATTAACACTACTTACTAGTTGGATTCCCTTAGGCAGAAATCCTACTATATTTTCTTGATTTCCTAGCTCAGAAGCTTTTCGATGGCTTGATCTCATCGGATCTGGCGCTTTTGAGACTTACTCCGGGTCGGTTTTTGTTGATTATTCCATATTTCCTAAGCAGGTATTTCATTTGATTTCTACCTTTGGGTAATGAAATTGCAAGATTTCATTTCCAATTAGGTTTTCTGGATGGAACGTGGGGTGAAGTGTAGAGCTCCATGTTCTCCCCATCCCCAAATATGAACTCCAGACGGGGCATCGTGAATGAGGAAACACAATTTGTGCAGTGCGTAGAGGAAAACTAGTTCAAGGTTTTTCTTTATCCTTTCTGATCATGTTTATCATAAAGATGGGAGGGATTCCAGGTCGATTATATGGTGAATCTCCCCTAATATGTGGACATGGTCTGCATACCCTTTATAGGGAAAGAACTTTTCTTTTAACTGGTGATGAGTCATCTGAATATTGTGGTGAATGTCATGCATACATTCATCAGACAAATCCTTTGGTATGTCAAAGTGAAAAGTGTCTGTAGGCCAATACATCACTAGTATATTATCCTTATCTAGTAGTCCTCTCATGAGAAACATATCCTGCTATTGTTCTTCTAGGGACTCCTCTACTTGATATGACTAGATTGGATGCTTCTTAATAATTTCATTCCAATCAGCTGAGCTGGTGGGAGCCTCATCAACATGTGAGCGGCACGGTGGTGGCTTGGAAGATGATCATGGCCCCAGACTGTCCTCTAGTTGAGAAAGGATATCACTCATTATAGACAGAGTGTTTGATATGTCTGACTCCATCTTTCTGAGTTCCCTAGTATAGGAGGGATTTCTCACATTTGTCCTAACAATGGGAGGTCCTTCTTTCCAGTATGAATTTTTATTGTAGGGAGGACTAATGAAATTGGTTCTATAATGGCGAGGACTACCATTGCAACTTTATTCGTGACCGCGAGGAGTTTACCTATGGCGTATACCCTAGGGAGGACCTTCAGGGTGGGATATAGTGAGGTGAGAACCTTCTTGCTGCTTGATTTCACTAAGGGGAGGACCTTCTCGATGACTACTATGATGGCGAGGACTACCATCACTACTTGATATCTGACTGCAGGAAGAATTTCTACAGTGTACATTTTGGGGAGGGCCTTCAGTTTGTACTGTAATGAGGGGAGGACCTTCTCATTGCTTTATGTTACTATGGGGAGGGCCTTCAAAAAAACTACCATTATAGGGAGGGCCTTCACAATGATTTTCATCATGGTGAGGACTACCATCATGACTTGACATCTAACTACAGGGAGAATCATATCTGCAATGTATACCCTGGGGAAGACCATTAGGGAGGACAACAGCAAGGGGAGAACCTTCTTGATACTTGATCTTCAAGTCAAGGGGAGGGATATCCTAACACACATCAGGAGATATGATCTTGTGATCGATTATTCCTTTCCCATAAAGTAATCCCCCATGGGTGATCTGGGGAGGACCATTAGAGCTACTGATAGAAACATTGTAGGGAGGGCCTTTGCAACTGCTACTTCCACTTCCATAATTTGGTAATGGACTAATAGGGTCTTGAAAATTTATTGATATATGTTCGAGGGCATCAAGAAATCCATCCTCCAGCAGAGTAGGATCATGTATGTGCTCTTCATTTCCTAGTTGCCTTTGGTGCATTTATTTTTTGGGAACACTCATGTGGGTAACTGGGGCCTCCTGTTGTTTGTAATGACCTTTATATATGAGAACCAATCTTGTTGGTTCTCATGATGTTGCTGAGATATACCGACGGGCATCTTGAGTTTTGGTAGGGATATATGCCTGCCCTGGAGTGGCCACCACATTGGACTGGTGTCCCCAGTTGGAATGGGTATTTGTTCTCGATTTGGTTGTCTGTGTATCGCGGGATATTGTCATTGACCCTCATGGACTAGAGAAAGGATGCATAAATGATATGGAGTGACTAATCCTTTTTATGAGTACGTCATTCCATTCGAGGAAACTAGGTCATGGGCCTGGTTCCTCACCTTTTCTACTGATGCAATGATATCTTGGCATGTTTGGAGGATATGGTCTAGAATCGATGTCTGATCTTCCATCATTATTAGGATGTGTTGTGATACATCTTTGGATTAAATGAGTATAAAGGCCCATTCTGATGTCTGAGTAGGAGTTTGTGCCTTCTATGGTCCTCCATAGGTTTTCAGTAGATACTAGCAGTTCTCCTATGCCGAGACAGAGAAACAAGTCTACCATTGGCTGTCTTCTCTGGTTGCCACCATATTTTATTGGTGGGATTCATATTCATGAATGAGAATTTTCATATGCTCTCTTTACACTATATTTGTCTCACAGTCTTTGTATTCATCCAAAGGAATTTGAATCTTCTTATTTTCCACCTTATTTGGATAGCGAGCTTGACACACATCAAAGAGTATTTTTTCCTGCATGTAGATGGTTTCCATCCTATTTGGATGATGGGCTTCTTTTTCTTCAATATATATCTACATCTACCTGTAATTTTCCACTTTTTCTGCATGGACGGACCGATGAGCACTACCAGAGATGTGCACGTGCTTGTATTGTGCCACCATATTTCTGTGGTGGGATTGAGTGGAGGGGGTAGATTTGTATGTCTTTCCATTTAATGATGCCACATTTTTACTGTAGAGTTTCTCCTTAGGAACCAGGGTGATATCTTGTTCTTGATTATATATTTTCCATGCTCGGCAAGTAGCTCAAGGGGTCTGGGTCTTCTAGACTTCAGCAGGTGCCCTCAACATAAGACCCTCTTCAGAGTGAGGAGACTTGGTCTCCTGGTGTTGGATGTGACGCTCTCTGGTAGGGACTCATGAGTAGGACCCCTGTGTAATTGAGATGAAGTCTTCAACATCGAATTCATAAGCCTCCCTAAGATAAGGGAGGTACTTGTTTTCATGCTCTGGGGATAGGCTCTCGAAATAGTTCGAGATGACCACTAGGGCTACCTTATGCTGGGGCACCAGTCATGGCTGAGGAGGAGGCTAACAAGCTTTTGCAGACTGGAGGGCTTGTCTTGTAGCCTCTACTATAGGGAGATCACTATTTCAATGGTGCTCTTTGATCAACGTGTTGGATACCTAGTGTTGAAGATGTTGGGTTGGTGAGGGGGTCCCACTATTCATCAGGGCCCTGGCCAACTGCGGGGTCACTGAGGCGCATGTCTGCACTGGATGTCAGGATTTCATTTTGATCAAAGGTTTCTTTTTGGAAGCCTGATATATATATATATATATGACATATACAGACAACAAAACCCCATCAAAGTAGCATCTATCAATCATATTCATATTTGAAAATTCATCTTGGCCCCCTTCTTTTTTGTTGTTGTGATGTGAAGGTGATTGAGTGGGGTAAAACCACCACCTTGGTTAAAGATTCACGTTGGGTTCACCATTTTTGTTTCTCCCTCTGAGGCAGTGCATTTACGGGTTTGGGAAAAAATTCAAAGAATGGTCCGACAAGTGACGATCATTCGTCAGTTATTATAGACACTTTCCTGTCACCACCTTTTTTTTGAATCGATCTGCATCATTATCCTTTAGGGAGAATTGGATTGACCCCTTGGGGACTGGGAAATTTATCCCTTCTGCATTATGAAGAAGGTTCCATTGTCAAATGGTCCCAGTGGGTGATTTCATGGGGTAAAGTATTTGTGAAATTAGTCCTCTTAGGATATGAATTCCTTATATGGTCTCCAACATGTTTATTCATAGAGCTAGAAACACACAACAAACCTGGTATTCATGATTTATGGACCTAATTTCCAAAGGTCGACGCTCGTTGGATGATGATTTTGCTAACAACACTTAAGGAATCCATTGGTTGAGAGGATGGGAGGTATGGCTCATCACACCCTTTTGGAGGAAATTATTACATATTCCAGGACTCTCTTATAGATTTAAGTTGCATTCATATGTTCATGAGTCCTTAGTTCATTCCAGAAGAGTGTATCCACAGGATACCCCTGGTTTGCAGGATCATCATAGGCATACATGGATTTGATTCAACAGAGGCAATGCTGACTTAAGTCCTGTAATAAGGTGCTCTGGAGTTTATCATTATCTAGGGGGGACATAAGATGGCTATATTTTGTGATCAGACCCATAATATGGGCTTATTATGTATCCTTGGGATAGGAATCAGAGCCCACATAGTTTGGGATGGGTTGGGGATTATGTTTGGAAGCTTCCAATTTTAGGGGACATGATTGGGTGAACCCTTTGGAAGGGAACCCGTTTTGAAATTGGGCCTTCATGCAGGCATCCAACGTATCTTGGTTTGAACAGGAATCAGAGTTTTCATAGTTCAGGATGGGTTGGTTGTGTGGATGTTGTTATCATCACAAATCTATAATCCCACGTGAGTCATACTCAGTGTGAGAAACAAGAGTATGTGAGAGATCCAACCAACTAAAAACCTCCTCTCCTGCAGATGGGAGAGGGAGGGCCTACAACGGAAGAAGCCGAGGCAACAATGGGTGAGGACACCAAGAAATGAACCCTTAAATGTCGGAAGACATTGGGGGTCATGTGGCTCTTATCTTAGAATATTATTGACTTAACTCAGTGGGAGTGCCCTATAATGAACTCTCGGAAAGATAAGGAATGTCTCCTCTCATCAAAAATAGGGGAGAACATGATTCCTTTGACCAATCACCGCTCCTTATTGAATGGAAAAGAAAGTGATCACCCTTAATCCCTAGAATGGGGAAGTTCATGTTAGCATCCCAAGTTTGGACCTCAGGTTACCATGGGGATGTATACTTATAAACATCCTAGGAGTCTGAACCATTATGGGGAGAGCGTTCATGACTCCACTTACCATGAGTATGTAGATTCAAAGGGGCACACTGATTCACCTGATGATATGATTATATGGGTCCGGTGGCTTCGGAGGAGGATTTGGCCTTATACTAGGGGACTAATTCGCGGAGGAACTATGGAGGACTTGAAGGTAATGGAGGGGTGAGATTGGAGCCAGAGGGAAGGAAACCCAAAGACGCCTCATTCCATGTACTTTTTTCTCATGCGGGATGGGGGGAGCTCTGGATACCATAGTAGTATGTGGGTAGAGGGGTCGTCCGTGTAACAAAGTAGTATGCAAGCTTGGGCATGGACTATCACGCACCACAGTGGTACATAGTACTGGATGTGGTCCACCATGCCACTTCAAGTTCCATCTGCATACTGATGCAGTACACGGAACGAGGTTTAATCTGAATAGCAGTACAATATGCGGAACACCGTATTGAAGGAGGGTACTGGAACCTATTGTTCATAGGGAGTTCATCCGTGAGAAATTTTTGATTCACGATGACACCAATTAATTTCACAATTTTCCCATTATTATTAATTTCTTTATTTTTATGGTTTGTAGCTTGTTATACCTGCAGAAACATGGTTCATTATTTGAACTTTGTTGATGATCTGAAACTGAAGCTGGAATCCTCTTTGAATTCTTTCTTCCAACCTCTAGGGTCTCCTCTGTGATTTATTCATCCATTATATGATCCTTTTATAGAGAACTAGGACAATCATATCTATGTGCATGTGGCACCATTTGTAGAATCCCATGAAGAGATATCTCGATCTGCAGAAGACTTGGTCAACTGGTGTTTGCGGAGGCTGCGGTTCGCGAGTCATGGTTCATGGAACCCTGCTGATTTTCTTCATCCATGAACTACTGCGTTTGTGAGATGGTATGTGGATGGCCTATGCACACTTGATTCTGCTAATGATGTGGTTCACAGGTTTCTGGGTTCGCTGGACGTTACACTTTGGGCCAGCACCTCGTGGGTCCTTCCGTGTATTGGTGGTTCGTGGTTCATGCATTCCATGAACCCTTCACAGTGATGGTACATGGGTCACATAAAACTCTTTGAGAAATTAAATTTATTCAATTTTATTCTGAATTCTTCCATTAAATTTGTATCTATTCACTTTACTATACCTGTAGGAATGCTTGATTCCTTCTAAAAAGTGATTATGGGAGTATTTTCTTCCCTTCGCAAAGTTTTTAAGACCCTACATTGTTGTCTACTTAATTAATGGTATTCCACATAAAAGTTCATTAATTTCTAGTTTATTTGGGGATGTCCATTATTTATTCTCTTTTCCAGTAAAGTATTATTGATATTGTATTACATGTTCATTAGAGAATTACACCCATTTTACATGTTTACTCTATTTATTTTAGTCACAAGCCATCAACTTATTGAATGTGGGGTTGTGAAGTCATGCTCAACCTTGTTAGCATCATGGGTGGGGTCCTAATTGGTATGGATCATGAAAAAGTGTATTTAGAGAAATTCCATCTCAGGGATAGAGTTTGGAATAAGTTATATGTAAGTATTTGGTTTGGGAAATTAGGGAAATAGTGCTAGAGGCATTTTAATTTATTCTTTTATCCCAGGGATCCCAATATTAAGGTTTGGTAGCTATGACATTTCTATACCAGAACTCTAATCATTTTTTAATAGACACAACCAATTAAAAAAATATTTATAGGGAAAATTAGGTTGGTAAATGAATTTTATAATTCCAAGGACATTATTTTTACACTAGTTTTCTATGATATATGAATTATATTTTGATGGACAATTGGAATATTTCCATGATATTTTCTCAATATATTTTATAATAATGTTTTTAAACACTCATAAAATAAAAAATTACTTTTGAATATGATAAAATCATTATATGGAACTATATTATGAAGTTATTATATAAGAATGTTCTATTCGGAACTAATCAAAGTGACACCCAAGATTAATTTTATGTAAGAAGAGCTCTTCATCTATGGGCATGATTTTGAGTATGTACATCTACTAGTATACCAAGGAAAAATATTTTATAGAGAATGAGATTGATTTTTATATTGATACATTGCCTGAGTTTTAGAACTTAGAGATACCCATGTTTCAATATATATCAATTCTAGGAAATAGATACCATGGTTAGATGATATTGGTGGTTTGTTCCATTTACTGAGGAAACTTGTACATTTGAAATTACACCACATGATGTTATAGTTTTATGGTTGTAAATAAGAAAGTGGATGATTATCTCATGTATCAGGATGATATAAGCTTCAAATACAAGTGATGTAGATTTTTTAATATTTTTTTTATCCTTAATTATAGTGGATAACCGATTACTATAGTTACATGGATGATGATATCATCATTTGATTATTATATATCATGCCTCATGATTTGATAAACTATTTAATTTTCTTAGGATGTGTTGATTTAAGATCTTTGAGGTATCATCAATATGAAAAAATAATGACATGGGAGTGTCACACCCCAATATTTTACATGTATTTACTTTGAAATAAACATTAAGTATTTGATAACTTTCTTTATAAACAATACAAAGTTTAAAAGAACTGTGAAATAAAATTGAATTATGATTATATAAATATGACTATTATAACCTTACTATTAAATTAGTGATATGAATAATAATAACCAAATTATGAAAAAAATGTTTAAATTTTTTATATATTGAAAATTTATTTATTAATTTATAATAAATAAGTAATCAATTTTCAATAAAGTTATTTTATGATTCAAAACTATGTTTTCTTCAAAAATAATTTTCATTGCATTTTATGTGTGGATATTATAATTAATTTCTAACACTTTTAGAAATTTTATTTTATAAAATAGATATAATCTTTTAAATCATCATATCAAAATTATCTTAAGGTTAAACTTTTTGATTTTTTTGAAAAGATTAATTTTTTAGTGAATAGTGAAAAATATCAATTTTATAGAAAACTGCCATTCCAATTAAAGTATTTAAAAAGTACCATTTTGTTTTGAATTAATTTTAAATTTTCATTATTTAATTTTGATTAAAAATAATGAAATCAATTTCATTAGAATTTTAATTATACTTAGTTTTGGTATAAAAACATTTTTATACTTAAAAATGTATTTTTTATGGAAAATTATTTTTCATTATGTTTTTTAGGTTTATTTTAAAATTAATTTTTACCACATATAGAAATTGAATTTGATAAAATGGATTAAATATTTAGAATCATAATTTAAAATTTTTATAATGAGGATACTTTCGTTTTTGGTCATAATTAATAGTAAAAACAATATTTTTTTACTATGGTTAATGTTAAAATGGGTTTATCGGTGGGGGGGGGGTAAACTAAGTGATAAGGGTAATATTTCCACATAAAATTGTTTAAATTATATTTTATGGAAATATTTAGACCATATATCACCTAATATTCTAATATGATTCATTTTAAGCATTTTTATTAAATAAGACTAATATATTTTATTCTTTTAAGAAATTTTATGTGTGTCCTCTCCATCACTTATAAAAGGACACCCCCTACCCTCTTTTATCCACACTTAAAGAGCCTATTATATTTTAAAATACCTACCCAAATACTTTTATAAAATTTATACACACATATTATTGTTTCTAGTTTTATTATAATATTATCCT
Organism: Viscum album; assembly: GCA_963277665.1. Lineage (NCBI taxonomy): Eukaryota > Viridiplantae > Streptophyta > Magnoliopsida > Santalales > Viscaceae > Viscum > Viscum album. Next base: position 1,786,725,932 of record OY728165.1, on the reverse strand, counting down.
TTCAAAGCTTAAGGTGTAAGACAAAGAAGGTTTCTAAAAGAAGAGGTATAAATCTTAACCGAGTATTTTAAATTTTATCACCTCATAAACCTTCTATAAACCTATTGTATCCATCATAACATTATGAATATAGTATAATAAAAATATTTAGATATTATTATGATGATTTATCAACCCCTTTCAAACTCTTTCCCATCAAATGGGAAATGAAAGTATCGATCATACGTACGTATGGACTGCCGCCTCAATGTAGCTAAATGATTCATTTTCCATCACCTCCCCACATGGTTGTTAAAAATTTATGGATTTAATATATATATATATATATGATTTATTATGCAATAATTATTTTTTAATGATAAAATATTATTTATATTTATTTCCTTCTTTTTGTTAGAAAATGGAAACAATGTTCATGTGTACGTACAAACTACCCTCTCAATGAATAATATATTTAATTTTTCTATATATACCTTTTATGGATGATTATAAATATGTATATAATGAATATATATATATATTATATTTATATCATTAAAAAAAATTTATATGATGTAACCATGATCCAAGTATGAAGACCAAAACTGCCGAACTAAAACTTTCATGAGAAAGGAAATAATTAACACCCGAAAACAAGAATTTTAATAAGAAATTTTTAATAATTGGGTGTTGAAATATTATAATTGGATAATATATTATATTATAAATATTAGTATGGTTATTTTATAGAATTATAATAAATTCAAATTTATTATAAATGGGTTTAGATTACTAATGAAGCTAGTTGAACTTGAGGTAAGAGTTTTATGTTATAATCTCACTTTTTAATGAGATTATTTATGATTAAATTTATAATGATTAAATTATATGATCCATATTTCCTAAATATTTTTTTCTTGAAATATATTTATTTCTATAGATTACATTTTATCATTTTATTTTCTTTCTTTATTTACTCAATAAACCAAAAGAACGTTTTTAGGGAAAACTGGCCATGTTTTCCTCTTTAGTTGAGAATATTTTTCTTTAATGACCACATTTTATTTAAATTTTTTTCAATAATGTTTTTATAAATCCCTAATTATGATATAATTTAATTTTACCCATTTTTAATTTCTATGTATATATTTTTTTTAAAATGAATATTCTTATCATTTTCCAATTGTGGTACTTTTGACTTTTTACCAAAAATATGAAAGGAATATTTGTTTTAACATACATAATATAAATATAATTTACCATAGTAACAAATGTTAATTTTTTTGAATATTAATTTTCAACTTTCCATGTTAATTTTCAAATAAATTTTATTCCTTAGTATTTTAGAAATTTTTATATTTTACATAAGATATTTTAAAATGAAAAGGTTATTTTCTTCAAGAAATATTCTAATGATCTTTAAAATTAATTTTCATCTATAATAAAATAATTTTATGTAACTTATGACTCATTGGGGATATGATTCTATGATAAAATACATATTATTTATCTATATGGATTATAGTTATGATGATGAAATATTGATGAAACCCATTTTTTTCCATAGGGTAAGCTATGATGAAATGATAAATGTTTTCATGATCATGTATCATACATATGAATGGATTATGATTATATTATGGGTGGGCATGTTATATAAATAAAATTAATTGGGTACATATTATTTTTTTATGATCTCAATAGGTACATGAGTGGTTATCCCAAGCCCAAAAGAGGGTACATAAGAGGTTATCCCAAGCCCGAAGCTGGTATATGAGTGGTTATCCCAAGACTAACATGTGATGAATGTCTTAGTGGGTAGCCGTGACATAAGATTTATTTGATTATAATTATACCACACTGTATGCTATACATTATGATTTTTTTTATTCTTATAATTTTATCTCATGGATCATGATCTTTGATCCTATTATGATTCATGTCTTATGAATTTCCTAAGCCTTATTCCATGATTATTAACCATTAATTTATAATTATGATTTTAAAATGTTAAGATTTCATAACCTTATACTCATGTTACACATAAATGATTATTTATATATTACTTTTTTACCCTTAATTATCATCTGATATCACCCTTTATGATGTTTCATTTTCCCTAGGACATGAAGAAAGGTTTTAAGTATGATATGTCTAAAAAGTATGCTAATTGTGAAGAACTTAGTGGGAGATGATGTAGATATTTTATGTACCAGTTTTTTTATGTATAAAAGTTTCCAAAGACACTAAATCTTTAATTTTATAACATGAATCTTAATTATGTTTAATGAAATGTTTTCTAATAATCTATAATATTTATGTATGTAATGCTTTGGTTTCCTTAGGGAGACTCAGATTTGTATTTTATAGAAAAAATACAAGAATGTATTTTTAGAATAAGATTAATCATAATTATAGAAAATGTCCCTTAAAATAAATCATATTGATGTTTAGAAATAATATATAGGTTTTTAAAAATTTTAAATGAAGTTAGAGGATTTTTTTTGAAGGAAACAAAAACCATTCCATGGTATAACTCACTATGAAATTCTGTACTCAAGTGGTTTGAAAAAACAACTAGAATGATAAAGGTAAGTTATATATGATTTTATAAGGATAATTTGATGAATAAAATTTCTTTTATGTTTATAAAATAGTTTATGGTTCACACACTAGTGGGAAGAGTATTTTTAAACATCCATTTATAGTATGGGATGTGCAAGTATCACATGGTGATTTGGAATTCATTTTTAGGTATGATGAAAAATGGGAATGTATTATAGAAATAATATATTGGTGATAATAATTTTAGGGGATAAATTTAATAAAGACTCATTTAGACAAAACTTAGATAATGAAACCATGTGGTAGTACATTTCTTGGTTATAATTTATGTTTTATAGAATCATAGTTTGTAATGGGAAGTGATCGTGGTATGTTCCATGATATTGATCATTGTAATAGAGTTATATTCTAGTATTTTTATAACTAAACATCACCATGTTTGGTAGATATAAAAATAATTATTTATACCCAAAATAAAATAAAAAATATATAAATTATAAAGAAATTTATGAAATAAAGATATGGAAACAATGAATTTTATTATAAACGTTTGATTATAGGAAAAAATCTTGGTACAAGGGATCATTTCATGTCTTTGTGGAATTAAATTTTAAAATTATTTCATATTCACCTCATTCAAAGGTGGAAAATTTTAGAATTTTAATTAGATGAATTCATCAATATGTTAATATCTATTTAAATTTTATTTATATGAAAATTATCAAGGAGTTAAGGTACAACTCATTAGAAATATATTGGAGATCAATATTAATAAATAGAACTTGATTAAAGATAAAGTATGTAATTTCTATGAGAAAAAAAGATGATAGCATTGATATCAGTGACATAATTTTCCAAATAAGATAGAATAAGATCAATTATATAAACATGATGAATACAAATCAATGAGTTACACATATTTATATGTTCTAATTCCGATTTTTTATTTTTATAAGTTATATTATATTAACATATAGTTGATAGTGTATCAATACTTATGAAGAGAACATAATATTTAAATAGTTAGAGTTGTAAACCAATATGGGCAATGAGAATTCATTAAATTTTTTAAAAAATATGATTAATTATTCTTATATACCATCAAATTTCCATGTTTATATTCATTATAAATTAACTAGTGTGGGTGGACCAAATAAAAATTATGTGCATCACATTATTTAGTATTTAATTACTTAAAATGGAATAAATAAAATCTAAAACTAATAGAATAAACAAGATTATTGAAAGTATAATTTTTAAACCACCTTACCTATTTTACACCCCTCTCAGGGAATATTAAATTATGGGTCCAAAAAGTGGTATTAGGGATAAAATTTATTTTGAAAAAAGTGTTTTTCTTTATTTAGTGAATATATTAGTAATCACTAACCACAAAGGAGTTCCAATATTTTTGGGAAAAAAATTATCAATTTGGGGTGAATAAAAACCAACAAAACTTATAATAACTTAAAATGGATGTATTCATTATTATTATTATTATATGTGTAATTTCTATCAACATGGAATGTGAGGATTTCACTGGGAAGGATTTCAAAAATATGTATACCAACATAAAAGGGATCAATACTCTATGGGGAGAATTTATGTAAAGGTAATATAGCATAATTAATTAAGGACCGTGTGAAATAATTTTTAATCATTTATAAAGGTAATTAAAAGGTGAATTATGATAATATTTAAGTTTATTGAAATAAATATGAATATTTGAGGATTCACCTGACTAAAAATATTTATTCATTCACATACCAAGGGAACATACCTTTGGAGGATATGAATAGACTTATTCAAGATACAAAATATGTGATTATAGTAGAATTTATACTGAAAAGGTTTCCTACTATTTTCAATATGATGGTTTGGTATTAAAGAATGGGATCCTAGTTCAGTACCTTGGAAAAATTTCAAAGAAGTCTTGTTTCACATGAAATTATGATAAATGAGTATGATTATGAAAATAAGGGGATGTAATGGGAAATATATTTTGTGTATATATATAAGATCACCATATATGAAACCACATAATTAAAGGAGTCCAATTAAGTATTTTCACTCCTATAAAAGCTAAAAAGGTGGAAAAGGAATTCTCATGGGAACCTTCCACTCATATGTTTTCAATATATAAAGTTTAAATACCACTCTATAATGTTTCCAACGGTGTTTTAATATGATAAGGTGTATGATATGAAAAAAATTCCTCTAAGGGATATTAATGTAAAAATAATTTTAAATCACATATTTTTCAAGAAAATGATTTTTATCTCATAAGATATTAATTCATTGATTGAAACATAGCTGAAAGAAATTTATTATTATAAAAAATTCAAAAAATAAGTGTTACTAAATATGATTTATAAATATTAAACGCAAGATAATAATAAAGAATATGAAGTTGAAGTTGTGGGAGTTGTTGAAATCATAGTAAAGTTAGATCTTTTCCATAAAGAAATATATTTATTAGGAGAATGTACTAAGAAGATGAATTTATTAGCATGTGACTCTAAATTGTACATATAAAAACAACATGAAAAAAATATGATTTGAATTTTTAGATTTAAAATATAAAATCTAAAAACAAAATGAACTTATAAAAGTTTTTTTAGCTCATTATCAAAGTGGAAGAGCAAGTACAAATCATTTTTGGTATGACTAAAATAGTGAATGAGATGTGGAAGAGGATAAGAGAGATGAAATAAGAAGTCAATGACATGGTGAAAAATTAATGAACAATAAAGTTATTTGACACTCAGAATGACACTAATTAAGTGGAATAATTTATCAATTGATAAGTTCAAGGATAATTTTGTAGAATCATCAAGTAATCTCCATTAATTATCATAACACCAATGGAAACACTAAGAATCCAAGGAATACATGGGGTTTGATACTAATCAAAAGAATATCTAAATTAAAGCAAGGAAGAAAGAATTCACTTCCAGAAGGATTTTTGATTTGGGATAAAATCCAATTATCCCTACTTACACCAAAGAATATATAGTATAATACACCTTAAATTAGGTGTTAATATTGTGTAAAGGTGGGAAACTCTAAAAATGTGTGTTTTATATCATTGAGGCAATTCGTGGAACAAAAGGAAAAAATTCAAAAGAGAAAAATGAAACATTATTATTATGTTTTTAATTGATACTATTTTTGGTGTGTAGCATATGAATATAAAAACATATATTGATCATTTACAGTGTAACAAAGTTCTCCCAATTAGAAGAATAATTGTGAAAATACTCAACCCAAGGAGACATTAAGAAAGTTATAAATTCAAAATTGTTTTTAAACATTAAAAGACAATAAAGATCCTTCATATATAGAAGAAGAAGTTTGATTATCAATCACCCATAGATGTGAAACAAATGTTATTGATCAAGACAAATTAGGCTGATAAGGATGAAATACATAAAATTTCTTTAAAGGAATTTGATCTTATTAGTGTTTTTATTCCTTATAAAATATTAAATTCCCATATATTGTGAAATAAAAATTTATATGTCATATATGATAGGGAAAAATTCATATTATTTGGAAATAATGAAGTATTAAATATAATTGCATCAAATAAATACCAAACTTAAGCCAAATACACGAACAAAATGAATGTAATAGTATTGAAATTATTAAGACTTTATCTAATTAGTGAAAATAAATTTGCAGACTCCATCCACAAAATCTAATTCATTAATAAGACAAATATTTTAAGTGTATAAGATAGAGAAACTATAATAAAATGTAAAATTACAATTAGAATTATTTTCTAAGTGAGTAGAGAAAAATTCATGTAATTTTTTTTACTTAGAAGAAAAAATAGGTTGTAGAATAATTGAATTCTAGGCATAACCAAACAATCCTTAGAAAAATTAAAGAATTTTGAAGATGTTTAGAACTTTACTTTTATTAAACATGATTTTACCATATATGTGGTGTTATTAAAAAAGAAAAAAAATTATAATTAAGGCCCATTAGGTGAATGAAAATATGTTAAAGGAATTACATTAACTGGGGTATGTGTATATGTGTGGTCCAATCACTCCAAATTTAAATATTGGGAGATGATATTATATACTATTTATTTATTAATTTAGAAGGATGAAATTGATGATAGTGATCAATCAAAAAAACAAGAAATTTAATTTTATAAGATAAATTTGGTGGTCTTTTGAGAATATGTTCAGGCATAAAATTATCAAATTTTGAACAGATAATGGTAAAATGTTCACAAATGTCTAAGTAAAATATTATCTAAAGAATCAAAGGATAATAAACTAAATTTTAGTACTAAGAAATTCTCAAAAATATAATTTTGGAGAGGAGGAACTAAATGATTAATAACATGGATCAAACATTTTTAAATGAGGAAAGGTAAACTAAATAAGTTTTAAAAGAGAGTGTTATTGATAATGATATTTATGACCAGTAAATATTTATTGTATCCTATAGAAGAGAAGACCTTTTAATAACCAATCATTAAAATAAACCATAATCTTTGAGGTTTAAATTTTTATTCACAAAAAGGATAAAATTCATAGGAAGTTCGAATCTTGGGGTGATTAAGAAATATTTTTTAGTTACTATTCTAAAATAAATTATTATAAATTTTTTTAAAAAAGGATTGGGAATATAAAAAAATATATAATATTTCACTATTATAGATTATGAATATATTTAGAATTAAAAAATTAATGAAATAATTAAAGAATAGGTTTAAAAAATGAGTATTTTAGGTGAAAAAATTAAGTATGATGATTATTTAGATGTAAATAATGATGGTTATGATGTTGTTTTAGGATAATTATCTCCCAAAAAATTATAGAGAAGAGTTGAAATTAAAAAACAAAATACCATTATAGATAAAACTACTCTATTTAAGACTTGGATATTGATGAATATACATAAAATAACACTTTTATCCCTTATAAATATAAAGATTATTGATAACATTTATCAATACAAGAGTTGGATAAAATCCTTAAATGATAGTAGTATCAAATTGAGATGAATAAAATATGGGATATTTTGCTGAGGCTGAAAAAAACTGTTTATGGTAACGAATTGGTTTTTAAAAATAAAATGAATAAAAATGAATATGTGACTCATAAAAAATAAATAATAGTGTGTAAGGGATACACAAAGATTAATTTAATTGATATTTTTTCATAATTTTACTCATAGAAATGTTTTATATGATCTAGTTATTTCTTTATATCACTCCAAAGGACATTAAAGGTATTCTAAATAGCTGTAAAATAATATTTCCTCAATGGAGTCCTTAAAGATGAATTTTATATTGACCAAACATATTGAATCCAATAAATCAATATGAGCACAATTTCATGACCCATCCCCACTAGAGCCCCTCATGGACTAGTAGTAAAGTTAAGTGTGACCCCTTGAAGCCCTTATCTCATAAGCTATGGTTTAAAGACTAGAACTAAGGGTATAAAATACACATATTAGAGGTATTATCCTCAATGATTATAAATAAACTAAAAAAAAATACAATTGGATAATATAAAATAAAAACCAATACCCCATAATCATGTATTATAAATAGAAAGGACATCATTTCCAAACAAAAATATACCAAGATGAACTCCTATGATAGTGACTATAAAAATATAAATATACTTGTCACAAGATATTAATGTCTAATCTGATCACCATCTCCACCTAGAAGATCTATAAAAATAGTATATATAGTCTGAGTGATAATATAAGTTAACCCAGTAGGTTTTTCCATTGATTCTATTATAAAAATGTAAAACAATTATACTAATGCCTTAGTGAATAAGAAACAAAACTAACTCCTCACCTATACCAAGTCAACTACCACCCATCATCACCAAGGTCTACTCACCACATCCACATATAAATAGAGTTAAATAATAATCAAGGGAATATATATGGAAAGGTACCCTACACCAACTTTCCCACTACACTAGTCACCTCACACCCAATGACTTATATCCATGTGCTATTATCCCTTCCATATCACATAATAAAACTTCAAACCATATTATTTTGAACACATACCTCATTACCCAACTACATACCTTATAAAAAATCCACATACCACAAAAAAAATAACATACCATGTTATAACTAAGACACATCATTAAGTACAACAACCTTGTGCCCTCCTCTCCATGAAAATATCAACTACCTCTTATATCACTTCCTAATAAGCACATATCATAACATCAGTCCATTATATATTATATATAATAAACACAAGAAATTATAGAATATACCATGTTTATAAGATGGATAGGGGAAGGGGGAGTAGTTATTCATCGATATCACATCTATCCCAGATGTTGGGGGTGCACCCAAAACCCAAAACCTCATACAGGAATCAGTAAGGTTATTCAACTAGGGTGGTGGTGTGTATGAAATAATATAAAATACAATGAATATATAATAGTACATATGACCATACTAAGGTTAAACTTATTAATGAAAATTTTTTATAACCATAAACCTATGTAATAATATTACAACCATAAATCGTCAACCACTTCCACCTCTAAACACTACATCAATCACCACTACTACCACAACTGAAACACAAAAAAACTCAAAATATAACCTTAAATTATTTATTTTTCATCAATAAAATCATTTTTTAATTATATTTCATAATTTTATTCATCTCTTATTTAACCACACATACCCCTCACAACAATCACACAAATAATTCAGCCACACAAACTATTCCCATTTTATATTTAATTTATGAAACCATAATAAAGAATATTACTAACCAAATTAATTACATTGAAAAAATAACCATCATACAACAAATTAATTTATATTAAACACATTTAATTTTAAAAATAAACCTTACACACTTTTCATTTATACTCAATAGGTATAGTAATTCAATTACCACATTTTGTGTCATTGCTATATTTCATTACATTTCTTTATTAATTTATATCAATTATTTTTACATCACAACCCATTAAAATATTATATAATTTAGTGTGTTTATTTAATTTTAGCATCACCAAAACCCAAGGAAACTATCACAAATAACCACATCATACTCTCTATACCACCACAAAAAAACCACACAACCATCACCTCGTCGACTAAAAAAGGACAACCATATCAAGGCCACTATTAGAACTACATTATTAATGCATATAAACACCTCCATATTCTTATATAATAAGAAAATATACTTTATTTGTTAAAATAATACTGTAATAGCATTGAATAAGTATAATAAAAACCAATAAAATTCCCAAAAATAAATACTAGTAGAAAATAATAATTCTATATGCTCATACTTTAACATATGCATATAAATTTATTTCAAAAAAAAAAAATCTAAAAATTATATTCCACATTCTCGTTACCATTTATATGTTGTTTATCCAATTTCAATAAAATTCAATATATCAATAACAACAGAAAAAATCACAGAAACATGATATTCTTAAAAACAACCAACAATATCAATCAATAGTAATGAGGATAAAATATGGATAACAGGTAAAATATGAACAATACCATACCCTCATCATGTTATTTATATATTTTATATTATATACATTATGTAAATCACATTACTTTACACATAAAATGATAAAGCATTCAATTTACATATAAACACAATAATAAAAGGACAATATTTAAATCACCTACCTCAATCAGATATTCAATAACTAAAACACATGAATGAGAAGAAAATGATGATCAACCGCCACCAAGAAAAAAATAACTTCCCAAATAATGAAGAAAAGAGAAATAGAAGCATACCTTAAATCACAAGATATTGGTTATGAAAGTAAAAATCTCAAGACCCATTAAGGGAAAACCAATGATCATAAGAAAAAATTCAAAGGATACCTAGGGTTTGAGAGAGACCAATGGAATAAAATATAATTTGAGTAGATGCTCAAATTTATATTAAAATATAGGTGAAAAAATAATCATAGTGTGAAGAAAAGAATTATGGAATAATGGTGGATAGACCTAAAAATAATGGGGTGATACCCCCAAATATTAGGGATCAATAACCATTTAAAATCAATAAACCAAGGGATATCATGGTACAATAGTGATTTCCATGGTAAAATAGTGGAAAAACTAGAAATAATGGTGCAAACATTGGGCCCCTTACCCAAAAACAATACTTATAAACTAAAACTATAGTGTAATGAAGGGTGTCATGGTGTGACTACCTTAAACATAGGGACACCAAAATATTATGGCCAAGGACTTCATTGAACAACACAAAATCTCACACCACAACCTCATGAATCATGACACCACTGCCAAAATAAACCATCTCATCTCCACCAACCAATAAATTATGGGACAACTCCCCTATTCATGATATGATTTTCACTTCTAGATGAAATTATCATCCCAAACTCCACTCTTATTCTAACACCCCCTCCAACATCTAACCAATATACATGATAACTCTCAAACAAAAATATAGCTATATATAATTCAATAATACAATAGAGAAGGCAACATAAAACATCAGTCACTTCATCCCATAACACGAACCCCTTAATAATATCTATTCCTTTAATAATATAAATAAAATTTTAAATTTTGGAATCAAATAATTTTAAATCAATCACCCTTTAAAAAAATAAACTAAAATTGGATTCCAAAAGAAATTTTAGAAAAAATATAGCCAAAACATGCAATGAACAAACATTTTATATTTAAAATTCTAAAGATAATTTTAAAAGGATTTCTATAAAATTAATGAGGTAAAAAACTTCTCAAGTACTTTTAAAATCTCAAAACTGATCCCACTCCACCATATTCAACCACACATCAGGTTATCACCATAATATTAGTAAAAAACACTCATCTAGACCATAGAATATAATAAATAATTGGGAACCCATATTTTCAATGTCCTACCACATGAAAGTAAAATAAAATAAACCCCCTTATTATTATACATCTTGAGACACCGAAACCTAATTCTTGGATTGATATACTCTCACCAAGGGGTCACCTCAACCTTAATCATCTCCAACCATAAATACCATAATTCAAAATATTCACTTCATCACTTTTGAATCTCAAAATAATCTTCCTTATGATACTCTTTTCCTTAGATAGGGAACCTTATATTTATTTCACACTATATCTCACCTCCATCCATGTCCTTAATTAAATATAAAATACCCTTTAATAAATATACTACTTCAAATAACCCTTAAATCACCATTCCTATACCGTTAAGAATCTGGTAAATTGACTAATCAACCACCAAAACAGAGTCCTAAGATTATGGAAACTAGAGTATCCTTAATAAAATTTAAAATATCTCTTATGTTCACCCTTCTCACTTGAAAAAAAATTATATCATCACCATCATAAGAAAATATTCCCATGTGACCTTATCCATGTGACCACGATATGTATTCCACAACATCTGGGTCTAACCTCAAAACAAAACCATTGGTAAGTTAACTAAAAACTGATCCATAACCTTTACCAACTCAAATAAAAACTCAACCTCCTTTATCCATTTTTAAACCTTGGGAATAGACACTCCACTAAAAAATTTCAGTACTAATTTCTATTTAAAACTAAATAAAAATTTATACCATGAATTCACATTACATTTTTCATACCTAATGTGTTAATTATGATCTGGTGACATGTATTCACTCAAAATATCAAAATAAATAAGGTTAATTGAAACAATAAAATCATAAAAAATATATGAAGGAAATGAAACACATAGTAGGAATCACATTTACTTTCATATCGCCACTCTTCTATAAAAACGAAACATTAAAAAAAACTTATAATCTTTTTAAATCAACATCACCTTTATCTCTAATAAAAAAATTTCCTCATTACTTCCAAACAACATACCATAAAACCATTTAGTACAAATAAACAATACCAAAAACAAATTTATCTTCCAACCAATCTTTATTATTGAACAACAAGCATAATAATTTCAATCTTAAAAACATTTTATCAAAATATTAAAAGGAAACAACTATCTTAACAATAATCTCAAAAAGTCATCATAAAGTTTCTACGCATTAATTTCATTACAATAAATTTTTTCTATCAATAATATTAAATAAAAAAAATCAATTTAAATTAATAAAACTTTACTTAAGACCCACACAATCAAAAATTTGGAATTCAAATAAACTAATTTTTTTAATATAACTATTAGTTTTTAAAAAAACCCTTTAAAATAAAACTCTAAAATATATATTTTTTTAAAACAGGACCCCAAAAAACCCATCATAAAATATCTTATAAAATATTTTTCCAAAACCTATTTTAAAATCAATAAAAATTATATTTAAACAAAATATTATTAACCTCATTCATTTTATAAAAAAATTACCAATAAAACATGTTATTATTGTAAAATTCAGGTAAAAAGTATAAATTAACACTCCAAATAATAAAAATATAATTACATAATAATAAAAGAGTTTCTAAAACTACCATGTTCTAAATTAAAAAAAATTAAAAACATTTTATTACCATTTAAGAATTATTAATAACAAAAAAACTAAAAAATTTGACTTATCATGTATGACAGGATATTACCTATGAATCTTACATCATGGTAGTGTATTAAAATGTTATAAATTTTAGCATTATTTCTTATTAACTCGTATAAAAATCCTTTAGCATCCAAAAATATTAAACATGTTTTTCATGAGTTTTTTTATTCTTCACCACCATATTACTTTCCATATTAATAATTATTTATCAATAAATTGCATATCATGGAATGGGAAACAACATGTTATGCAATCAATATTAATTTTATTTAATCATGATAATAATGATTTAAAATTTTTTCATGCTCATTATCTAGTCATATTCATCATGCATAAAAATCTCAAATTGTAACATCTTGGTTTCGGAAGCCACCCAGAGGCGCCCTGTACCCAGTTGGTCACATGGCCTCAAGCGCATTTCCCCAAATGCCAGAGGCTGCTGACTAGAAGCGAGGGCCTTGGGTGTGATAGTTGGGAAACTATTCCCTCATTGGTAGAGTAACACAACAGAAGCAAAACAAATAACAATAGTGGAAGTAGGAATAATCCATACGAAAGTAAATAGCGGAAGACTGGAAATAAAAACTGGAGCACACATAAATATGAATGATTCATGATACATACATCTAAGAAAGCAACCAAAAAAATCACAATGCTGGAATACAAAACATTACTAAGCCAAAGTACAAAGAAAACAGATAAAAAACTCCTTAGCATCGTAAGCCATAGTGGTCCCACACTCTCCATCTCTACAACAAATCAGATACCAGAAGTAGAAGGGTGCTTGCCCTTATCTATACCTGCAACAATAAAATCCGTTTGGGCCAAAAAGTATGGGCCAAATAGGATGTGAGACTAAATCCCAGTAGGCAACCACCACACGGTCTGTGCTTAATAGTCAGCGAATATATGGCAGGTAAAGTACATAAATCAGTAAACAAGGAAGTACTCAGCAGTAACAATCCACAGTTTCAAATATCAAGAAAAAACTAATCAAAGCAGAAAATCACAAAAGACAACCTTCTGGAAAGTACCCACAACCTATCCCCTATGGTTCTACCTAACAACATAAGAAAATGGATAACACAATAGGTAACCCTCTCGGAAGTACTCACAACCTATCCCCTCTGGTCCTACCTAAAAATTACAAGCAACTCTCTAGGAAATACACTCAGTCTGACCCCTCTAGTTCTGCTTAAGCATAGACTCTCTGAGGAAGCACTTTCTGTCAATTCCTCCTATAGTATCGTATTGTAACTAAAGGCACTCTGGGGAAGCACTTACTTCACATTCCCCATATGGCCCACGTTGAGGAAATACACACTATGAGGAAGCACTTATGTCAATTCTCCCTATGGTCTCACATCGTAATAGTAAAATAGACACTCTGGAGAAGCCCTTACATCCATTCTCCCTATGGTCTACTACCCCAGGTTCTCACGGCCCTGTGTAAGTCAATTAGGTATAGAAACATGTATTGTCCAAAGTAAACCTCAAGAACTACTTGGCTAGTAGTCTATAATATATCAGCATATCAGAACAATCACACCATCCTACAACTAGGCATGGGAAAGTAAACAGCAGCCTAATAGGAAAACTAGACCCAACGGTCAAAACAGGTAATCATGCATGGGAAAACACTTCCAAATCATAGAAATTAACCCTATTCAAATTCAATTAACCTATACTCAAGCATACAAGCATAGAAGGAAAACAATAGGGCTAAAATGGAAAACACGCAATACCCCGTTCATGGGTATTGGGAAAAATTGCACATATAACTCAAATAATTCTAACAGAAAGGAACAAACCACCTACCTCGGAATTGGGAGATCAATATAATAGAGTCTCAGGGATTGAATCACCTTAGAATGCCAAATATCTATAAAAATGTATAAAACATTCAACATAGGATAACTTGAGAGGGAGGAGGAATTGGGAAACGAAGCTCAGGAAAAAGAGAGAGCTTACCTAGGTGATCCCAACGCAATAGAAAATGGTTGAATCAGATTTCGTATGCTCGTTCGGGGTCTCAGAGGAAGATCGTTGCCATATGGGAGATCTCAGCCGAACCAAACCTAGAAGAAGCCCTTTCTGTCCGTCAGACATGACCCCGGTGTGTTTAATAAAAAAAAAGAAAATATACGGCATGTACTTTAGAAGTACATGACATGTAATTTCCATTTCCATACCCCGCATTAAGTGGACTCCAGGTCACCCCCACATGGATGTGTGCGTGGCCGCTACATGACCAGCACACAACTACCCACGGTAATCGAGTACACGACATGTACTCATAATGTACACGGGGTGTACTTCGAAAATTTCTAGAAATTCCCCTTTTCTCAAAAAAGACCAGAAGAAGGAAAACATACCTGAAAAGAAGATCTGGGTTCTTACAAACTTCCCCCCTTAAAGAAATTCATCCCCGAATTTCCCTAGCAAGGTGGCATAGAATAAGAAACCCTGAATAGCTCCAGCCACTTTACTCGTACATCAGCCTCCCTCTCCTAAGTCTCATCCTATACTCGCCTGTGCTGCCATAGCACCCATACCAGAGGAACAGACCAGCCACAGAGAACCTTCATAATTCGATCAATAATCTGGATAGGATGCTCCTCGAATGATGCATCCACTTCCAACTCAAACTCCTCGGATTGGAAAACATGAGATGAGTCTGAGAAGTAACGTCAAATCTAAGAAATGTGGAAGATGTTGTGCATAGCCTGGTACCTATGAGGTAACTGCAATTGATAGGAATCCAGACCAACTCTCTTCAACACCTCAAATGGCCCAACGTACCTTGGCAAAAGCTTACCCTTTACCCTAATCCTCTTGCATCCCAACCTCAGTGTGACATGTAAGAAAACCTGATCCCCGACCTCGAAATCCAAAGGTCACCTCCGCTAATCAGCATAAGACTTCTGTCGAGACTATGCAGTAGCCATCCTCTTCCAAATCAACTCAATCTTCTCTGAGGTCTCCTGAACAAGACGAGGTCCCAACATAGCTTCCTCTCCTGCATCCATCCAACATAAGGGTGATTGACATGGTCTACCATATAAAGCCTCATAAGGCGCCATCTAAATAGTTTCTTGAAAACTATTGTTGTATGAAAGCTCCACAAGAGGTATGTGCTTCTCCCAAGAACCTAAAAAATCTAGAATATATGCTCAAAGCATCTACTCAAGCACTTGAATCATACGCTCGGACTGGGCATCTGTCTGGGAGTGGTAAGCTGTACTAAAAAGTACCTGTGTACCCAAATCCTTTTGAAGACCCTGCCATACCCGAAAAGTAAAACATGTATCTCTGTCTGAGACAATGGAGTGTGGAACTCCATGTAAGCGCACAATCTCACAGATGTACAATCTTCCCATATCATTGATCCTAAAGGTATCCTTGATCGACAAGAAGTGAGTAACCTTTGTGATTTTGTCAATGAAAACCCAAACTGCATCATTCACTCGAGGTGACCTTGGTAAAGCAGTCATGAAATCCATCGCGACATCATTCCACTTCCACTCAGGAATGGGTAACTGCTGTAAAATCCCTGCTGGTCGCTGATGATCTTCCTTCACTTGATGACAGGTGGAACACCTCATAAAGAAACCAGAAATATCTCTCTTCATACCTGGCCACCAATACTGACGATGTAGATCACGATACATCATGGTGAAACCAGGATGAACTACCCAAACTGAGGAATGAAATTCCCACATCAGCTCCTCATGTGTGTCTGCTGGCACCCATACGCACCCCTAAAAACGCAAGATCTCATACTCGCTTATGGTCTATCCTAGAATAGGGTCCTCTCCTAACACGCTCTCCCATAGGACTAGGCCTTCTGAATCTGATAGCTGCCTCATTCGCACTCGATCAAGAAGCGTAGAGGTAACAACCACATAAGAAAGAAATGTTTACCCCTGTCTGTCGTGCACCTCCAAATGCATATTCAAGAACAAAGCCATAAGTTTCCACTCACTAATAGCCTCATGAAATGCCTGTATCTGAGTCCTCCTTCTCAATTCATCATCCACACATTACCTTTCCCAGGTGTATAGGCAAGATCAAAGTCAAAATACAGAAGGTACTCAACCCACCTTCGCTGTCTCAAATTCAGATCATGCTGAGTAAAGATATACTTGAGACTCTTGTGGTTGGTGAAAACCACAAAATGCTCTCCAAGAAGGTAATGTCTCCAACAATGTAAGGCATTAACAACAATAGCTAACTTGAGACCATGTGTTGGGTAATTCTTCTCATGTGGCTGCAACTGCCAAGACTCGTATGCAATGACTCCTTCTCCCTGCATAAGCACAGCTCCTAACCCGATACCTAAAGCATCACAGTACACAGTATAACTCTTTCCCGGCTCTGGAAACACTAGTATCTGTGCCGAATTCAACCTCCCTTTCAGCTCCTGAAAGGATGACTCACAAGAATATAACCACAAGAACTTCACACCCTTCTTATTCAGACCTGTCAATGGTGATGATAAGCGCGAAAAGTCCTGAATGAAGCATCTGTAGTACCTAGATAGCCCTATAAAACTCTGTACCTCAAAGAAATTCTTTGGTTAATCCCAAAAAACTACTGCTCTCACTTTCTCTGGGTCTGCTGATACTCCTATCTCTGAGATAACATGACCCAAGAAGTGAATCTGATCCATCCAAAAGTGGCATTTTTAGAGCTTAGCATATAACCGATGATCTCTCAGTGTACTCAAAAATGATCTCAATATGTGTTGTATGGTCGTGTTGAGTGTGAGAGTACACCAAGATATCATCCACGAAAACCACCACGAAAGAATCCAAGTATGGATGGAACACTCGGTTCATCAGTGCCATGAAAACTGCAGGCGCGTTCGTGAGACCTAATGACATAAACATATACTCGTATAGACCATACCTGCTCCAAAATGCTGTAAGAGGTATATCAAATGGTTTAACATGCAACTGATGGTAAACACATCTCATGTCAATCTTTGAGAACACCCAGGCTCCTTAAAGTTGATCAAAAAGATCATCAATCATTGTAAAGGGATATCGGTTCTTGACCGTTAACTGATTCAACCTCCGGTAATCCACAAAAAGCTGGGGCATAATGTCTTCCTTCTTCTCAAACAGAATAGGCGAACCCCAAGGTGAAGTACTGGGTCAGATGAAACCCTTTACCTACAACTCCTCCAACTGTTTCTTGAGCTCTTGTAACTCTGGTGTAGCCATCCTATAAGGATGAATGGACACCGATGACGATCCTGGAACAAGATCAATAGAAAATTCCACCTCTCTCTCTAGAGGTAAACCTGAAAAGTCTTTTGGAAAGATGTCCCTGAAACGATCCACTACTGGAAGAAAGTCTAACTGTGAAGTCCCCTGGTCATCCAGATATAGACTAGCAATCTGGGCTGTAACTCCTCCCAACCCATGATGCTCGTGTCCCACTCTTCTCACCTGGACATCCCATTAGACCTTATGAAGAAATGATCCACCCTTTTGTGACGTGAAACTCACCCTACGATGATAAAAATAGACAATAGGATGGAAGGGAACTTACCAGTTCATTCCGAGAATGAAATCATAGCCTGTCATCTCTAGGACATAGAGGTCCCATAAAAAGTGACACCCACTAACCTATAGAGGGAACTCCTTAAACTGTCCCACGCTAGCCGTTCTAGTCCCCAACAGAGTTTCTAGCATCAAGATATCAGCAGAACAAAAGATGCAGATCCCAAGGCTCTTCATAACTGCAACAGATATAAAGCTATGGGAAGCCCCTGTATCGAAAAGAGAAGAAGATAAAACTGAGGTAACTAAGATCGTACCTCGAACTATAGAGGGTCTAGGATCCTTCTCCTGTTGGGTCTACTCCACTACAAAAGTTTGACCTACACTGCGGCCCTGTGACCCTATCTGGATACCCTGAGCTGATCCACCCTGTTGTCGCTGAAAACTGGGTAACTGGTTACCACAACCACGACCTCCACCTAGACCTGAATGGCCAGAAGAACTCCAATTCCCAAAATGGTGAGAAACTGGTGGTACTGATCCTGAATGATGAGTCATAGAAGAACCCTTTTCACCGACTGCTAGTGAGAAGGTCTGACAGAAGCACTGAAGATGACCCATCTTGCCGCAAGATCGACACTAAACAGGGTCTCTCGGGTAGTGTGGCCTCATATGCCCGCTCTTCCTACACTGGTATCACACCAGCTGACTACCAGGAGAAGTATCTCCCCTCCTTGGATCTCCGTAGGTAGAATCCATACGGAACTTCCTACTATCAGTAGGATGAATACTAACTCCAGATGCCAAGTCGCCCTGGTTCACAACTCCAGAATCCCTCAGATTGCACTCAGTGATCCACGCCTAGTTAATGATTGAATTTATAGAAGTCAACCAAAATATGTTCACCTACGATCAGATGTTGTACCTCAGAACATCTTTGAACATCCTTGTTAGGAATAACCGAGTAACTCCTGGAATAGGTGTGAAATACTGCAGATCAGTAAAGTAATAGGAATACTCCATAACTGAAAGAGTACCCTAATCCATACTCATAAACTCTCGGGCTCGATCGGCCCTCAAAATCTCCAGGTAGAAGTAGTCATAGAAGATATGATGGAACTCCTCCCAAGTCATAACCTGCTGGTGTCCCGCTTGTGAGATCAAATCCCACCACCTTTTGGCAGAGTCCCAAAGCATATATGTAGCGAGCTTGTCCCACCTCTCTGGAGGCATCTCCAGATGCTCAAAGATCATCAGCATGGCTTCCAGCCATCACTCTAAAGCCTGGGGTCCTCCATCCCCTGAGAAAGTGGGAGGATACTGCTGCTGAAAGACCCATGTCAATTCTGCCATTGATAGGGTAGGAGGTAGTGCTCTCTGAAAGGTCTGCATCATCCTCATAAAGCCTTACCTGAACTGTTCATCAGCACCTACGTCTGGTATAATGGCTGGTACCAAGACTAGAACAACGAGAGGATCTTCAGGTAGTCCCTGATCAACCATATCCGGTGTCTGATCACTACCCTACAACTGACATACAATCGGAGGACGTCTCAGCGACATGAATATGCAAGGTCAAATGCACACCTTAGATCAAGATTATCAATGACCAAAAATTGAAAACGTAATAAAGGAACATGAGAAGGAAATAATTAAAGTTTTACAAAACATGACTACACAATGTGTATAACACCTACACAACGTGTTACCTTCAACCATTAACATGGGTGTGTACTCCTGCCAGAAATAGTCATGTAACACCCCATACACACAGTGTGTTCACCTAACACATGGAATGTACTTGAATCCTCCTCCCCTGCTCAAGTCCTTCTACACGGCTAAGCCACACGGTTCTCATTGGAACAAGACTACAAAGCATGATCCCAGATGGACATGGCGTGTGTTAGAAAAGATAACACAGATCCATGTTGTTAGCGACACGACTGGATACTTGGCTGACAATACACGGTGTGTTCCTGATGGACATGACATGTACTAGAAAATATCACACTAACTTGTGTTGTTAGTCGCATGGGCGGACACAGGGTCAACACAACACGACATGTACAGATGGTACATGACATGTTCAGCCAAAGGTTTCCCTATCCCGTGTCTCTTCTCACACAACCTATGACATAGTTAGATACTACACGGCGTGTACATATGGTACACGGCGTGTACATAAGAAAAACAGTTTCTTCCCGAACAGAAGAACACATGGCATGTAGTTAAAACTACACTGCATGTATTCTGGGTTTTTTTGGACATTAAGCCTCAGAAACTACTCTGAAGCCTAAAAAAACACTGAAACTATCCCTTAAGTTCCAAATTACAATCCGTGAGGGCCCATACTCCCCGAGAATCAAATATTGGCATATTATACATGTTATAACAAGGAAAAACAAGGCAATGATCCACCAAATTCTGATCCCTGAGATCACATAACACCTCAAGAACCAAAGTTTGGTGTTCATTCAAACAAATCCTTATACAAAGAAATACCCTATCAAATAGTAGGTATTCTATCAAGGAATCTATCAAAACAATATGTATATCTAGCATAACAACTATCACAAAAACATGCAATCGCTAATGCACCCTAAATGGCATGGAAAGAATGCATGACATGTGATTTATAACAAGTTCCTAAATGATGCATGAGATGACATACCCTTATATCATCGGGTTTCAATAGAAATAGAACCTCAATAACATCAACAATAACAGCACGAAACATGTGAATCACTCAAGGTGAAATCAAATCAAATATAATAATTGAGAAGCCAGACAAATTACAATAACGAGGTTGATTAGATTTTACCTATACACGATTTAGATACTCCCAGGAAAAACTTATTACCAAGTATCTATTCCTTCCTATACTTGGCTATAGGCTCCAAAAAGTAAGTCAAGAGAAAAGAAACTACTCTGATACCACTTTGTGACATCCCGGTTCCAGAAGCCACCTAGAGGCACCCCATAACCGGTTGGTCACATGGCCTCAAGCACATTTCCCTGAATTCTAGAGGCTATTGACTAGCAGTGAGGGCCTTGAGTGTGATAGTGGGGAAACTATGCCCTCATTGGAAGAGTAACACAACAGAAGTAAAAAAATAGCAATAGTGAAAGCAGGAATAATCCATACAAAAGTAAACAACGGAAGACTAGAAATAATAAATTTGAGCACACATATATATGAATGATGCATGATACATACATCTAGGAAAGAATCCAAACAAATCACAATGATGGAATAAAAATCAGTACTAAGCCAAAGTAAAAAGAAAACAGATAAACAAATCCTTAGCATCACAAGCCATAGCTTGGTCCTATGCTCTCTATCTCTACAACAAATCAAGTACCTAAAGTAGAAGGGAGCCTGCCATTATCTATACCTTCAACGGTATAATTTGTTTGGGCCCAAAAGCATGGCCCAAACAGGGTGTGAGACTAAATCCCAGTAGGCAACCACCACAAGATCTGTGCCTAACAGTCAGTGAATATGTGGCAGGTAAAGTACGGAAATTAGTAAACAAGGAAGTACTCAGCAGTAATAATCCAAATTTTCAAATATCAAGAAAAAACTAATCAAAACAGATAATAACAAAAGGTAATCCTCTGGGAAGTACCCACAACCTATCCCCTCTGGTCTTACCTAGAAACACAAGAAAATATATAACAGAAAAGGTAACCCTATGGGAAGTAATCAAATCCTATCCCCTCTGGCCCTACCTAAAAAGTACAAGAAACCCTCTAGGTAGTACACTCAGTATAACCCCTCTGGTTCAGCTTAATCATAGACTCTATGAGGAAGCACTCACCGCCAATTCCTCCTATTGTCTTGTATCATAACTAAAGGTGCTCTAGGGAATCACTTACGTCACATTCCAACTTTGGCCCGCATCAAGGAACTACAGACACTCTGAGGAAGAACTTACGCCAATTCCGTAACAGTAAAACAAACACTCTAGAGAATACCTTACATCCATTCTCCCTATAGTCTACTACACTAGGTTTTCACGGCCCTGTGTAAGTCAAGTAGGTATAGCAATGTGTATCGGCCAAATTAAACCTCATGAACTACTTGGATAGCATTCTACAACATATTATCATATCAGAACAATCACACCATCCTACAACTAGGTATGGTAAAGTAAACAGCATCTTAACATGCAAACTAGACCCAACGATCAAAATAGGAAATCATGCATGGGAAAACACTTCCAAAGAATAGCAATTAACCTTATTAATATTCAAATAACCTCTACTCAAGCATACAAGCATATAAGACAAACAATAGGGCTAAAACGGTAAATACACAATACCTCGTTCATGGGTATTGGGAAAAATTGCACATATAACTCAAAGAATTCTAATGGAGAGGCACAAAACACCTACCTCGGCATTAGGAGATCAATATACTTGAGTCTCAGGGATTGAATCACTTTAGAATGCTAAAGATATACAAAAATGTCTAAAATGTTCAAAAGAGGATAACTTGATAAGGAGGAGGAATTGGGAAACAAATCTCAAGCAGAAGAGAGAGCTTACTGAGGCGATCCCAACGCAATCGACGATGGTCGAATCAGCATTCGTATGCCCAATTGAGGGCTCATAGGAAGATCACGACCGTATGAGAGCTCTTGTCCGAACCAAACCTAGAAGAATCCTTTTTTTTCTATTAGACACGACCCCAATGTGTTTAATGAGAAAAAAAGAAAATACACAGTGTGTACATTGTAAGTACATGGTGTGTACTTGGCATTTCTATACCCTGCATTAGGCAACCTCTAGGTCACCCCCACATGGCCATGTGCATGGCCTCTATACGACCAACACACGACTACCTGCGCTAACTGAGTACATGACATTTAATCAGAAAGTACACGACGTGTACTTCAAAAATTTCTAGAAATTCCCCTTTTCTCAAAAATGACGAGAAGAATGAAAACATACCTGAAAATAAGATTTGGTCTCTTAGACAAATCAATAAATTCAGTTTAGGAAATGACATAGAAATATAAAAACATAAGTCTGACACAATTCATCTTATCAAGGTTAAAGGTTTTCTAATTTATCATCATATTATCAATCATTAAGAAATCATAAAGTTAAACACAAAAAATCAAACATTTAATAAATGTTCATGTAGTTATTATTTTAGTTTAAACAATTTTAAGGTTTTAATATATCATTAACCATTTACCTTCATTGGAAGTTTTTACTTCTTATATTTTAAATTAAACATTGGTTTCATGTATTTTTTTAAAAATATAAGTATAATGGATGATAATAATTCCATTAGAGATAGACTAATAAACCAATATAAATAGACTAAGTATAATCAATATAGGAAAAAATATACTCGAGAACAAGGTATATCAATACTATAAACTTTTCTAAAAATCACATCTTAAAATATATAATTTCATTGGAAAGTGTAATTAATGATGATGTAAGCACCACACCTAGGTCTCTACAACAAAAGCAACATCATATCACTTTAGTATATTTAGAAATCTTAAGTTTATTAGTTTAAATCATAGGGACACAAAACATCTATGTCCTAGTTAGGATCCTCTTACAACACCAAATATTGAGTTTGATTGATACCATCACCCTACTAATCCATTGCAATCCCCACTAGTGTCTAACTCTAAGCCCCAACCTAACTCTTAACTCATGTATTGATACATAATTTTCATGACCCATACCCACTAGAACCCCTCCTATGATAGTAAAAAAGTAGATCATGAACCCCTAAATCTCACCTCTAATAGGTCATGGGATTGTGATTAGAACCAAGGGTATAAAACACACTTATGGGAGGCATTTCCCCCATGAATTTCAAGAACGATTAGAAAGAAACCATTAATCAAATCTAACTAGATAATATAAAATAAAAACCAAGATCCTAAAATTCATGTAATGTCATATAGAAGGAAATAAAATTATCTATAAATAAATCAATACCAAGATAAAATCCTATAGTAATGACACCAACTCCAAAAAATATCCTTGTTATGAGGTAGTAATGTCCACCCTAATCAAAAAATCATTCCTATAGATCTATAAAATATATATATATAGTAGGAGTGAGAATACAAGTATACTCAATAAGTTCCACCTTATAATTTCTACTACAAAGTTAGAAGAATCATACAAAATCCTTATTGAATTAATAGTGAAAGAAACTCCTCAACTATACTAGGTAAACTACAACTTATCCATTCCAAGTCGCATTCACCAAATAAACATACAAATATAGTTACATAATAATCAATAGAATATATATAGAAACCTACTAAACACCCACTTCCCCACTGAACTAGTCACCCTCATGCCCTAATGACTTACATTTTGGTACTATTAACCCTTCAATATCCCTATACTACACCACATACCACACCCACATTAAAATATAACACATCTATATAACCCATGATGTAACCTTGTACTACATAACACATCTACAAATCACATACCACAACCACATAACACATTGTGATAGAGATGCATCATGAAGGACATAAACCTCATAACTGATTCCCTTTTATTATCTAAACTGCATATCCACTTCAATGCCTCATCATCAAATTTCATAACCTCAATCAAACACAACCTATATATCCTAACCTCAAGTCATCATAACCTATACTATGTCTCAAAGAGAGACCTGGGAAGGGGGATTAATCAACCATCTATATCACTTCTATCCTTGATTTTTGGGGTAAACCTAGAACCCAAATCCTCATATAGGTATCAGTAAGGTTATCCATATTAGGTGGTGATGCATAGAATAAGATAAAATACAAAGAGTGTATGATAACAAATAATCTAATTATAATGGTTGAATTTTTAATGTAACACATTCAAAATTTTAAACCATCACCAAAACATTATCTCGACACATTGTTAACCAATTCCACCTAATTTTTTTTACCAATCACCACTAGAAAAATAAAAACATAAAACTAATGAAAAATAAAAAAACAAGTTCAGATTCTACTTATTTGTTATCTATAAAGAAAATTATTTATTAATTATCTTTAAATATTTTATTCATAGCTTCTTTAATCATGTATATCACACACAACATTCTCATAAAAAACTCGACTACAAAAAATATCCCCATTTTATATTTCATATATAAAACGGTATTAAATAAACTTTCCAACCAAATTAATTCTATTAAACTCACAAACTATTAACCAACCACTTTATAAAAAAATTACCTTCCACTATTTTAATTTATACTCATTAAGCATAATAATTAAATTATTATATTTCAAGTCACCAATATATTTCAATAAGTTATTTTATTAATTTACTCCACTTTATTTTACAACACAACACAGTCCCATCTCATATAATTTAATTAATTTATTTAATTTCAATGACTTTTACACCCTATGGAAACTATCACACATAAAAACATCATCCTCTATACATCAATGAAACAATATCACACAACCATATCCTCATCAACCACCCAAGGGAAAAAACAAAAATGACACCATCACAAAAACATCATTAAATCATATCAACACCACCAGCTCCCTCTATTAGAAAAACTAACCCCAAATAATTACCACAACATTGTAACATTGAAAAATCATCATATAAAAAACCAACCAAATTCTAGTTAACAAAAAACATTAACTATAATTAACAATTCTATCTTCTATTAATTCAATAAATACTTATCAATTTATGTCAATAAAAATTTCATAATTCTATTCCACCATCTCATTACCATATTTATGTTGTTTATCAAATTTCAACATCATTCAGCATATCAAAGACAATGCACATTAAAACTAAAATACATTCAAAAAAATAATTAATAATATCAATCAATAATAATAAATAAATAACATGGATAAGAATTAAAACATGACTATTACACTACTCCCAACATGTTATTTATATCCACTAGAGTGTATTCTTTAGTTCAATACCATCTCATTACTTTTTTTTAATATTTGGGGCCAAAGCCTCTTTTAAAAAAAATAAATGAAATTTTTTTATTTGGTAGAGGAGAACCATTACATGGCCCATATGCCCAGTGGGAATTACAATACCCAAGCTTCTATAGTATCACCATTTCTATAATTCCTACTACAGTGACCACCACCACTACTGTTCGTCGGTTCTATAGTTCCACCATTTCTATAGTACCATTACAATCCTACTACAAAAACCTACACCCAATGGGTTTTGAACCACAATTATTGATGTAGTATTACAAGGTTCTTTCCACTAATCCAAACCCCAACTTCAAAACATGTGATGGGTAACAATCGACTCCTAGCGGGGGGCCCTCACCCAGCCTAGAGTGTACCAAGTGTTCCCCAGCAAAAAATGTCTTTGAATCACACTGTTCATAATATGAACACTGATTGAGTATGGAGGGACTCGAGCCTGCGCTAGTTTCCCTAGGTAGAGAAATGGTACCAACTGGTGTACCACTTTACTAATGACCCAATGGAATCAAATAAAGATAAATAAATAAAATTAAAAATACACAATATAATAAAATGTGAAATTTTGAATCAATTACCTTGATTTTATCTTCAATAAATACAACATAAGAATGAAAAGAACATGATAATCAACCACCACTAAACTTGCAATGACTCCCTATAAAAACTTGTAAATGAAAACCCTCCACCATGTCAATGACCAAAAATCATAAAAAAACATATCTTCCACAGCCTCCTTAGAATACAAAATAAGAGAATAATGATGAAAGTATGAAGATCATGGTACCTTCAATCATTAGACATTGATTATATAAGGCCATGACTTAATATTCACCATGGAAAGAAAATTAACTAAAAAAAAGCTAAAGGACACTTGGGATTTGAGAGAGACTAAAGGAATTGAACAAAATTTTCACAAATGATTGAATTTATATTAAATACCTAGGGGCACAAAATCATGAGCTGACACCAGGTGTCATAGTGAAATGGTACTAACCTCGGAAATCATGGAATAATATTTTTAAATCTCAGGGGGTAACAAATATTTAACATCAATACAACCAAGTAAGATGATGGTGTAATAGAGAATGCCATGATTAATTATTGATGGGATTCCAAGAGGATCATACCGTCACCTTGAGGGGGGGGGGGTAGGGGTGACCAAATTTAATAGATTAAGTTTCACCTAAAATTTTACCTTACTTTAAGTTGATTGAACCTTATTTATTGGTTAAGATATATGGATATTTTTTTATTCTCCCTCTCCACTTAACCCCTTATAAAATAACCCTCAATACTTACTCCCTTATTCAATTTAGATAAAGTAAAGGAATATTCATATAATGATTTTTACATGGTTCGACCCTAGTGTGGGAAACCTACTCCTTGAAATATCATCACCTGTCGAGTCATGGATTCTTCACTTTATCATATGTGTTATAATGAGGCAAGAAATCATCATTTAACCTAAGAGTATGATTTAAAATAAACTCTAAAACCATAATATTATGTTTTTGGTTGAGTTATCTACTAAAAATATCCTTCTACCTCTAGGTAGGAATGATGGAATTTTCTATACCAAAACCACCAATCTCTGAGTAATATCCTAAAAATTCTTTAGGGATGTAACTTTAACTTCCAGGTAAAATTTTACTATACAAAATGTGTATGTCAGTCCCATCCTTCTAATTCTGATAGAACATTCTTTTATAGATCTCACTACATTGACAAAGATTTCTAGAAATTCTATAGGATAAATATTTCTTCACTCTGGATTACTACTTTTGGTATTCTGAATCTGAGGGACTTACTTAATTCTTTAGAAATTTATGTTCTAAAATTATCACTTCTTTAACCCTTCTAATATTCTATAATTCACTTGGTTAGATACCCCCTTCATGTTTCTCAATAATCTCAGCAAATCTCTCTATATAATTCTCTTGTAATTATCATATGAAGTTCTCCATTTATATAACCATTATTCTTATGATAAATTTGGTAAATTTGTGAGATTCAATTTTAAACTCCCACCAATTCAATTATCTATTCAGAAACCTTTAATTATTTCTAAGTTACCAGAGTTTGAGTTTTTTAAATACTATATAAAACTTAGCATTAACACTCTTCAAATCTTTCAAAAAGTATGGATTAAATAAAGGGCTTTCATTTTATGAATTTTTTATATTAAACATCAATTTCAGTATCATCATAATCAGCGCCACTTCATAATTATTATGTGAAGTCACTTGAAATATTTAGTTTAATGATATTCCATATAATTTAATCATTACTCCTTCCAATTATTCCTTTGCTTCGACTAAATATTTTGCAGACTTATATGCTTCAAACATACTATAACATGATTTTTCTTTAGGTGGTTTCCAATAGTTTCACCTTACTTTATTAAAACTTCAACTTATAGGCTTCTTTTTTTGATCTATCCAACATCAAACTCTATATTCCAATTAATTCATCTTTCATGCATATGGAATTCCTTATATTTTGATCATTTGATCTTCAACACTTGGATTAGTTACATGTACTTGAATTATCTATGATAAATTGGTTTTACTTTAACCAAAATTTATCAACATAACTGACTATATTTATTTTTTTTTCTTTGACATTTAGTCTCAATCAGGGTTGGTTTAACAATATTCTAACTGACCTTATAATTTATCTTATCAGGAACCTTAGATTTTGATGCTTTATCATTTCTTCTGTTTATGCTCCACCTTCTAGATAACTCAACTTATATTATTATTCCATAAGTTTTTCTCTCCTTATTCCAGTGAAGTTACATATCATTTCCTCTCTTCTACCAGATCTCCCAATACCACTCTTTTAGATTCTGTATTTTGAGTACTTTGAATTTGATTATAAATTCTAGAATCACAACTTGTATTCCACAAAAAGTAATGTTCTTTCATTAAGAGAAAATAACATGAATCAGCTAACTTACTATTCTAAACTCTGTAGTATTTCAGGATTCTAAATTTATTTAGTAGAGTTTCCTTATATAGATTATTGTAATTCAAAATTTCTATAATATATTCAAGTGGTGGTGCTTATGTTAATGTATCTTGGACTACACTTTAATTCATGCATTTATCAAACTCCTTTTCCAAAATTCTCTTCAATTTTGGAGAATTTATCAATTATTCGGTGCGGTTTATCCTTCCAACCATCATGGTTTCTTATTTCTTCACTGAGTGACTTCTGATCATATAAACTCTTTATATTCTAGATATAATAGCCTATATTTTTGAACTCTTCTTTATTCTAAAGTACAATGTGTATCTTATGGTTAAATTAGTTTCTTTTATAAGTATATCTAAAACACCTTCCTATGATAATGACCATATAAAAAACATTCATCATATATTTCATATAATTTTATCTTTTGATAAACATTCAAATAATCTTTTGGTGACCTTATTCCAACTTCATATGGAGAACTTCTTCTAAATTCCTCAAATAACGAGGATTATTCATTTGACCTTTACTAAGTGTCTTTTGATGGTGTTACCTTTAGGATTACTTCCTTCAACAAATAAATTTGTATATAATGGTGCACTCTTCTTCCGTTGGTTCAAAATTTGATAACTCAAATTGCACAGGGTCTTCAATATTCCCAATTTTTAGTTTCTTTATTCGATGGTATTTCTTCAATATTTTCCATAGATTCCCAATGGAATGATGTTGAAATTACATCTTTAACCAATAGTACATTTCACAAATACATTTAAATTTATCATAATCAATCTTCAAATGTATGCATGATACTTCAGGTAACATTAGTGAATATATCTCTAACCTTCAAAAACATTTACTTCAATTTCTTCCTCCTTACATTTGGTGAAATGAGCCTTCCATATTCTAGAAGTAGATCTTGTATCTATGATGTTTTTTATTTTGATAGTTCCTCCATATAAAGTATGAAATTATGGTGGTCTTACTTCTATAAAATTCATCAGAAACCTTACCTTTAACTTACCCATTGAACTCTCCATAAACTTATTAAAAATAGATACAATATATCACCAACATCATCCATTGAGTATGTTAATATACCCCGTTATATTTTTTGTCAATACCAATATATCTTTAAATTTAATGATTTATTTATCCCCCTTATTGATAATAAATTCAAATATTATCCTATTAGATATATTTTCATTAATTTTCTCTCCCCCTTAATGTTCATAATTTTAATCCCCCTCATTCAAATATTGGGATGAGGGAGGAAATTCCGTTAAAAACATTTCTTATTCTCCCCTATTATTCTACTAAACTGAATGCTTCTCTTCAATTCATTAAGATAATGATAGAATCTCCTTTTTAAAGTAATGATCCATAATTCAAACAACTCTAAGTGTATGTGATCAGTGATCAGTGTAGAAATCAAGAGTGATTAAATTAGACATTTGATCTGCCCATAAAATTTTCCATGAAGTAATTCCAACTAAAAAGTTAAACTATTAGGGGTTAAATCCAATGGAGTTTCATCAATGTTATTTCCTGCATCCATATGAACAAATAAATCAAAAATATTCAAGTATAAAATTATTGATTTTCCCCCTTTAAAAAATATTTCTCACTTTGTTATCAAAAAATAAAAACTCTCCTGTTGAATCTTAGAATCATTTTTATACAACAATGTGAGAAAATCATCAATGTACCTTAATATGAAGGAATATTATTTTCTTCAGATACTTACAATTATAACTTCATTATCATCTAGATATTCAGCCTCATAAAACTTCAATTTACCATATTTTCAGTATCTGGTTCCTCAGTTCTTTGGTTTTCCAAGATTTGTATTTTTATTTAAATTTTATAATGTTTTCAAAATAACTAGTTTTATTTTCAAAGTAAAACTTTCTATATTGTATCACCATTAATTACCTTCCCTATGTTAGTTCTTTAGAACATATGTGGGAATAAGGTGGAATTTTCTTTTCTCATTAGTTAAAGTAGCAGGGCTAGAAATTTTTATTAGTCTAGGAACTTACTTTACTTTATCTATATTTTTATTTATGAAATCAACCATAGTTTTCCATGTATCAACTTCCTTGGGTTTAATGAACTTTATTTCCTTACTTTTATTTCATGATTTTTGTAGTTTTTTTCTTTAATTATACTAGAAATACATAAGAATTATTATTTTCTATTTATTATATCCTCCTTTATTTCTCTAATTATTTTCCCCATATCTCTATAAAAACCTTTCGAACACATTCAAATTTCTTCATGTTCTATAAAACTTTAATATAGCATGTTTATTTTTAATATTCTCTTCTTTTATTCACCAAATTCTCTAATCTAGGTATCCATGTCATTCATTTTTTAGGAGAGTTTTTGACCACCTTACACATTACATAGAACTTCTTTTATTCAAAAAATTTACCCTTATATGGTAACTTTTAGTGAATGTCAACTTCTTTATCAGAGATTCCTTTCACTAAACCAATCTAGTTGTTTATTTATTGGATATATTCTCTTGATTATTCCACCTTACTTCCATTAACTTTAAAATTTATGGAAATTTTACAATTATCCATGAAGTGACATTTTCTCCCACATTAGAAGCATCTTATTTCAGGTATGAAATCTTATATTAATTTTCTTTGGTGTGTCAAGTTTTGTGACATCCGTTTGTTTACAAATCAAGGTATACTTATAGTTTATCTTTATTTAATTTTTTTCCAATATTTATGACATCATCCCATTAGAAGTAACTAATTTATTCATGGTAAAAGTAAACCAACACTCTTTATCACCTTAGAATATTCTACCATAACTTACATATATATTTTTTTGATAATCATATGTTTGGGATATCGATATATTTTTATTCTCCTATGTAATTTAGTTGTTATTAACATAATTCCCATTAAACTTTATTGTACCCCCTTAGTATAATATTTCTTTTCTTTTAATACCAAGACAACTTGGGGGAAGAACTATTATTTTTTTCCTTTCTTATATCCAACTTTACAAAATATATGGGTTTCTCCATACCTTTCTTCACCCATATTTTTCTAGAACTGCAACCTAAAATTTTTAATCTATCAAAATATGTTCTTATAAATTCATCAGAACATAGGGTTATCATCTTCTTAAATATATTAGAAGATGGAATTTCTTATGATTTCAAATTATTCTTACCATTAGATTGAGTCTTTAATAGCTAAATATTTACTTAGGAATTCTAGTAGTGGATCTTTTCTTAGATTTATATAAAGTATCATCTTTATTAGATTCCATATTCTAAATTTCACCACTAGATCAAGCCAATTTAAATTTAAAGTATTATTTTTTATCTTCAATACACATCACATTATGTTCCCATTAAACTTAATTTTTTTATCCTTTCTTATTATAACTTACTAAACTCTTTCAAGTAATGATCAAGTTCCTATACTCATTTTCCTTGATCTATAGTTGTGTATTATTAACCTCAACAATTACTTAGTGTATATATTTTAGTTCATGGATCCTTTTCTTTATAACTTATATTAACACAAATTCATCACAAACACTCCTCTGTAAATATTCTTCCATAATAGTAAACTTTTATTTACAGGGTGTTATTGATTGATCCTTAAAATAAATGAGTTTTTTAAGGTGTAATACACATGTTCCTTTATAATATTTTCTTCATTCATTTTAATCTCATTCAATAAATATTTTTCAAGATCTTTTATCTTTCAAGTTTTATCTTCTAATTGAGTGTTATTGACTTCAATAATAACTTTTAATGTATGGAACAATTCTGAAAAAACATTCAAATCTCTATTCTTCCAATATATGCTTATTTCCAATTCTTATTATAATGAAGAGAATATTTAATTATAGATTTGAACAACATATTCCTTTTCTTCTACAAGATCAGTGAGGATTTTGAATTTTTTGAACTTATAGCTTAATGAATCTTACATTTCATCAAGTTTCAATTCAAGCTATGATTTTTCCTCCTAAATTCTATTGATATATGCAAGTATATATGTAAAAACTTTAATAGGTAAATTCTCTATATAATCCTTTATTTTAGAGTAAAAATACTCAATAGTTTCAATAGATTCATACCATCCATTACTTGAATTTTTTTCTTTGTTATGATAAATTATAATATATTTATTAATGTAGATTCCACTATATTTACCTTTAGGTAGTGGTAAATCCTCCTTCATCTTCTATTGAGAGGTTAACTTCTACTTCTTCTAAGTTTCTTTATTCTTTTGGTTTTTCAATGTTTTGGCTGAATACTCCATGTTTATTTTACTAGGAATATCATTAATTGGATTTATATTTTTCTTAATAAATTTTTGGATCGTTCTTCTCTTGATTATAACACCCCAAGATTTCATCGTATGTTATCTCTTTAAAGTAATTCAATAGCTTGCACCACACGCAACACCGAGTTCGAGCGCACCACGACTTACCAAACTAGCCGTTCAAAAAGCGGTTATGAATAGTATTAAGTAAATTTTGAATTATATATATATCTATATAATTTTAACATCTATATTATGTGTTTATTAGACATAATATAAGAACAAATTCAATTTTTCAGATAAAGGAAGTATTTAAAAAAAATGAAATTTTACCGCCTTTTAATGGAGAATGCTTTTTAAATCCAATATTTGACACATTTATATATTAAATTTGACAAAATATACTTATTATTTAGAATAAGGACATAAAAATTTAGTTTGGATAAATTTTTGGTATTTTTCTGATAACTTTCATATTTTTCTAAATAGTGAAAAATACTAAATTTTAATTGAAAACAACTTTTTTAATCGAAATAATTTTTAGTGTTAAATTATTCATTTGAGTGGTTTTAAAGTATAATTATATTATATTTTTATAATTTAATATAATTTAGGTCATTATAATTAATTTCACATTTAAATTGGACATAAAAACATGTCAATCTTTTGATGATTTTTACTTTTTAAAAACCCACTTTTTGGTTTTTACAACGGGAATTAATATTAAATTAATTAATGAAACTTATATGTTTTTAATTTGGTAAAATAGACTTCATTTTTGGATTCATAATATCAAAATTATATTAGGGTTAATTTTTGGTATTTTTCTGAAAACTTTCAATTTTTGATGAATAGTAAAAAACATTGCGTTATTTTTTAAAACCGACTTTTTTTAAATAATAATAATAATTATTTAAATTTATTTTAAAGTAAAAATAGATACATAATAGATATATTAGTTCAATTTAATTTATTGGAGTCATTTTATAATAAGACTAGATATATAAAATTTTATTGAACTTTTTAAAGTCTTTTACCCACCTTCTAGGCACATTTGCAAATTTGCATAAAACGTAATTTTACCGCTCCTATGAATTAAATTTCAAAAATCTGAGAGACATGGTTGACATTAGTAAGTAAAATTCGGTTCAATAGGATGAAAATAATTTTTGGTGAATAATAACTTTTGAATTTTATTTACCACAGTTAGAAGTAAATAGGGTAATTAAAGATAAAAATGATATTATAATTACCCTAACACATGTCCTAATTCTATTGGATATGTTTTTTTGACAGAAATAAACCTTAAAAATAAAATATGATCCAATTTGATCCACTTGGATTGGATTATGACATTTATTATTATTTTATTTAAAAGAGTTAAAAGTGTTAAATTCAAATTTTCATAACTAATTTTTTTAATATAGGGTTATACATAAGGTAAATTTGACTATAAATATTCATTAGAAATATAAGAATATTTAATACATAATGGTATTTTATTTATAATTTTTAGACATTAAATAATTAAATTTATTTATGACACAATGATGATGGAATAATTACCTTATTAATGAAAGGTTAAAATAATTGATATTATAAATATTAAAATAAATATAAATTGATAATTTTGACACATTAAACGAATTTTATACTTTAATATTACATGTTAGGGTTGATTAAATAATTTTTTTTTCTAATTAATAAAGTTTTTATGACATAAAAAAAAATACCAAATAATGTCAAAATTGATATAAATGAGTTTTTAAATCAAATACTATATTATCAAATGATATAATATTTTAAAAAATATAAGGTTAGGAAAAAGGACTTATATAATGATAAATATATCATTAATTTACCACTTGGGGTTCTCTTGGCATTTTATAGTAAGTTTATTAACCATGTAATATAAAAATACAAGAAGACATTATAAAAGTTAAACTATTTAACTAAGAGTTAAATGTAAAAGATAAGGTTAATATGTTGACCTAAACCTATCTAAAACATATTTTTTGAGAGTTTTTATACCCATAACCACCTTATAATATAAATAAATCCATTTTTAGCCATTATAAACTGAAAATTATTTTATAATAAAATAATATTTCAAGCTTTTCCTAATGTGACCCTCACCTCTCTTATAAAAGGGTACTTCCCCTTCTCTCAAAATAACACATCCAAAGCCATTTGGATTGGACAAAATCTGATAAAATATCCTAAAAACTACCATAAATTCAACCTATAGTCCTTACTTTGATCATAAATCCAACTTAAGGAGCCCTTTTTGTGAAATCAAAAGGAAGCACCTGGAGAAGAGGTAATAATTTCATCATCTCTTTCAAAGTTTTTTTCTTCTTCCACTTTCTATTTCTTTTTTGTTTCCATAAAAAATTAATAAATCAAGTACCATATACATAATTTAATGTTATTATAAATATGTTATAACCATATTCATTATTCTATCCATCCTATGAATGAAAAAGTCATCATACGTGTGTACGTACGGCTTACCATCTCCACGTCGTGGTGTAGTTTGTTATTCAACACTTCATTATTTGTATGCGTATAATAATGAGTATAATTGATGTAAATAATAAATATAACATGTTAATTATTCTGTATATATGATATAACATCCAATTACATATGATTTTACCATCAATAGAATGATATTGTCGCTCGTGTGTACATACAGATTACCGTCTCCACGAATGTGATAAGATTCATTCCCATCATAACCACTCAAGAATAATTTTAATTTAAAATAATGTTTAAGAACTTAATATAATTATGGATATGAATAAAACACATTTTATCCATAACAAACTTGACTTATGTAACAAAACATATAAAGGAAAACAAATCAGTTAACACCTGAGACAATGATACTATTAAAATATTATTAACAAATCAATATTAGAAGATAATATATGATATAATTTTTATGTATATGATTATAGTATAATTTAATAAAAATTATTTAAATATTATACAGGAGGTTAAATGTACCCTCAACTAAAGGAAATAACAAGGTAAGAATTTTTTATCTCACTTTTTATTCCAGTGAGATTCATGCTATATTCGCCACTATTTCCTTTTGTGTGGTGTATGTACTACCCATGATTGTATTCATTGTGTAATATACTTTAATTTATGGGTATTTACATATTCATTGTATGATACTTATTTCATGGGGTTTATGTTTCATAAGTTACCAAATCGGTATGGGAATTTCTAATTTCGATTTCCACTCATTTGGTTTTACACATACTTCATTGACTATTTTACTCCAAGATTATGTGTGAAATAACTATTTATTTATTTATTTAGTACTTTACAATACCCTTTGTGTGGATATACTTTTAATACACATAATATCTCCATTTATAAATTCTCATGTCATTGATATGAACTTGGTAAGGGTAATCTTAACTCAATTTCCATTCATTGAGTTAAACATCCAAGTCATTGGTCTTATTTTTACAAAAAATGTGTGAATGTCCTATGATTGATTTACACTAAATATCCAATAATATTGAGTGTATTTATATTTTTCACACATAATTATGTCATTTATTTATCCTTAACCTAAGGATACAGTCTTTATAAGGTATTTCATCTCAATTTATATTCCATTGAGACTTCTTTGTGGTTATTCACCAATTCAGTTTTATATGGTGTACATAATATACTTTGACATAGTATATCATGAATCCATTTATTCTCATGATATTATAAAGTTTTTATTACCTCAATTATCTATATTCAATCGTCTCTCATTTGGTTAGGAACTCTAACTAAGATATCATTTTAAATGTTTTAAAGATTTATCCTTTTTAATCTTTCTCATCAATGTCCTTGTTTTAAAAATGGTGTTAAGGATTTATTTATATGGATATGAATATTTTAAAATTAAAATTTCTTTTAAATGTTTCAAAGTGGTATGGGACACTTTGATTCAAAAATATATTTTTAACAACTCCTTGATAAATAGTGAGACTTTAAAATGTTATCAAGAAAAGGGGATATTTATATCAAATAGTTTTACTGATTATTTTCATCTATGTCAATATCATTAATTATTCTTGATTGAGGTTGATTTATTATAAATCTTCCATATTGTATTGAATTAGTTATGTTCGACTATGGATGTGATATTTTTATACCATTCATTGTTTGTGGTTAAAATATTGACATTTCGCACGCTAGTTTTAGTATGAATGTTTAGATTATGTTTCAAACTTTTCATAAGAGGAATGCATTGGAATTAGTAAGTTATTGGTGGAGCCCTCTATAGATCCTCTATGCATCAGTAGGTCTCATGATTCAAACTAGTGTCTTGGCACAAGTCCTTGACAAAATATTATTTGTAGTCTTGGCACGAGGCCTTGACTATGTGGTTATGATGTCTAACATTATGAATTCCATAATTATGAAATTAGATATTTATATTACATGTGATTATTAGACTAGTAAAATGTACATGTGAATAAGTAAATGGGATTATTTGATTTATCTTTTCCATAATATGCTAAAGTTTATGTTTAAAAGGCTTGTGTTTTAGTCTTATACACTGCCTTAAATGTTTATGCTTATTTATGATAGTTTCTGCTGTATTTTTATCCATACTGAGAATCTAAGCTCACCCATTTATATGTTTTATTTTTACAAGGATGATAAGAACTATATTATGACTGACCTGTAGGGATAGTCTAAGCGATATGAATGTGTTCGAAGGATACATAATGTTGTTGTTTTTTATTTCATAATGTAATGTAAAACTTATGTATGTATCTAGTACCTCCAAGACTACTAAGCTGACCAGTCTTTCAGGATTTTATTCATTTTAATCATGAAAATGTATTAAAATAATGCACCAGATCCAGGATTCTAGGGTTGGTGTGTTACATTGATACCAAACCCTTTATAGTTTTTATATTCTATAAAAATTTATTCAACTTTTGAAAAACTCCACCACTTTTAAAACAATTAAGAGAAAATGGGAATAAAATTTTAGATCCAAATATAGGGAACATATACTATGATAAAACTTAAGATTATAGGATGATTTTATATTCAACCTGTGAGGGGGTAGGGGTGGGGGGTTGAGAGTAGGGTGGGGGGGGGGAATTAGGGGTGACCGACTTTTAATGAATAAGTTAAACATAAACTTTTTTACTTCCTTTAAGTTGATCAGATCTCTATTATCAATAAGGATGTATGGATATATTGATATGCACACTCAAAACTTACTCTATTATAAAATTTAGATAATGTAAAGGAAATAACACACATGGATTTTTACATGGTTCAGTCCTAGTTTGGGAAACCTACTCCTTTCTATTTCGAATCCTGTCAAGTCATAGATTCTTCACTTTCTCATAAAATTTACAATGGGAAAATACATTATCCTTTAACCTAAGAATATAATTCAACTTAAAATTTGAAACAAAAATATTACATATGTGGTTGATCAGTCTCCTAAGAAGATTCTTCTACCTTCAGGTAGGAATGATGACATTTTCTATACTCAAACCACCAATTTTCAAGTAATATTCTCAAACTTCCTCATCAATGGAACTTCAACTGTTAGGAAAAATTTCTTTATATAGAATATCCATTTTGGACCTATCCTTATTCGTATAGTATAACATTCCTATAGATATCTCACTACCTTAACTTTGAATTTTTTAACTTCCACAAGATGATACTTTCATCAGTCAAGATTCCTACCTCTGGTCTTATAAATTTGGAACTCTTATTTAATTATTTAGAATATTAAGTTCTAGAAATATCACTTATTTGAACCTTTATATCTTCTAGAATTCACTTGGTAATATTCTCTCTCTACTTTATGTTTCTCAATAATCTCAAAACCAATATATCTATACTTATCTCATAATTACCATATGAAATTCCCCATTTATATATCCTTTTAAATTATGATAAATGTGGGAAATATATGGGATTCAATTTAAAACTCCCTATAAATCAATTCTTCAGTCATCAACCTTTAATTATTCTTAAGATATACAAGTTTGAGTTTGAAAAATCTTCTATAAAATATGACATCAACATTACTCAACTCTTCCATAAATAATGTTTTGAATCACAAACTTTACTTATGTGAATATTATATCTTGAATGTTTAGATCAAAATAATCATAATTAGTGTAATTTTATAATGTTTATGTCAAGCCACTTGAAATATTTTTTTAATGATATTATATATAATTCAATTGGACATCCTTCTAGTTTTTACTTTTCATCAACTAAATATTCTATAGCCTTCAGTGCTACGAATATACTCTAACATGATTATTCTTTTAGTGTTCTCTATCATTTATACCTTCTATTGTTAAAATTTTAGCTTTTAAGATTATTATTTCTATCAACTCAACTTCATCCTATATCTTCTAATTCTTAATTCTTACATATTTTTGGAATTTGGGATTCCTTATCTGCTGATCATTTCATCATCAACACTTGGATCAATCACTTGTACTTGCATTACCTCTGATACTTTTGATTTATCTTAACCAAAGTTTATCAACATAAATTACTATATTGACTTCCATTTATTTGAAATTCATTATAACTCAGGTTTGTTCTACTAGTATTCCAATCGAACTTAGCTTTAATCTTCTCATGCACCTCAACTTCTGGTGCTTTATCATTTCTTCTACCAATGCTCTACCTTCCGGAGAACCCAAATTCTCTTCTTATTCTAGAATTCCATTTTTACTTCTTCCAGTGAAGTTATATAATATTTTCCTCTCTTATTCTAGATCTTCTAAAACCAATCTTCCAAATTATTTCTTTCAATTAAATACACCTTCAATCATAAATTTTATAATCATTATTGGTCTTCTACTAAAAGTGATTTTGTTTCATCAAGATACCAAAGCATGAATCGACTGACTTAATATTCCCAACACTTCAATAGTTCAGGATTCTCAATTTATTTTGTAATGTATTATTCTAGATATTATTACAATTCAACATTTCTAGAATATATTATGGTGGCGCTACTTCCATTGTTGTAGCTTAGACTACAATGAACTTCATGCCTTTTCCAAATTTCTTAGAAGTAACTCTCTTCATGTTTGGGGACATTAACAATTATTTAATGTGGTTCATACTTTTGATTATATTGGTTTTTTCTTTCTTCACTAAGTGACTTTAGTTAATCCTTAACTTCTTATCTTCCAGATATAGTAGATTGTATCCATGAATTATTATTTCTCTATAAGTACAGTGTGTATATTCCAGTTAACTCATTTTCTTATAAAAGTATATCCGCAACATGTTCCAATGATAATGAATATATCCACATCATCCATCATATATTTCATATTATATCATATTCCAATAAATTTTAGATCTTATTCTGGTAACCTTCTTCTTGTTCTAGTGACCTTATAGTTTCCTTAAATAGCTATGATTCTCCATTTGGTCTTTACTATGTGTCTTCTGATGATGTTACATATAGGATTACTTACTTTAGTAGATATTCTTTTAGCTTTTGATGATTCATCTACCAGTGCACTCTTCTTCCATTGGGTCAAAATTTGAAAACTCAACTTACATAGGGTCTTGAATCACTACATTTTTCTGGTTTATTCATCCAAAGGGATTTCCTCAATCTTCCCCATTAATTGCTATATGACTAATGTTGACAGTAATTCTTCAACTAGTAGTACTTTCCACAAATTCATTAAAGTTTATCAAAATAAATAATATGATTTATGCATGTTTATTCTAGTAATATTATTGAATATATATCTAACCATAAATAACATTTAATTATATTTATTACTCCTTACTTTCAGTGGTATGATCCTTTTATCTTTGAGAAATAGATATTTCATCTATGATTTTTCTACCACTGACAGTTACTCCATCCAAAATGTAAACTTATGGTGGTATTACTTCAAGTAAATTCATAGGAAACCTTACCTTTAACTTTATCATCTACTTCTCCAAAAATTTATTGAAAATAAATACAATATATCATCAAAATCACATGTTGGGTACTTTAATTGAACATTTATAAATCATAGTACAAACCTCATTCCCCTTAGTCAAACCAGATACCCCCAAACCAAATCTGTGATTCAATAAAGGGAATCATGGTGAAAACACCTTAAACAAAGTGACTCCAAAATCTCATGGACAAGGCCTTTAATATATAATAAAAATCCTCATGTTGTAACCTTTTGAATCATGGTGTAATATCCAAACCCAACAATATTATCTTCTCCAAAAAATAAATGAAAGTATAATTCTTCTACTCACTATGTGATTTGCACTTCTAGCTGAAATTATTTTCCCAAACACCACTCTTCTTCCACCATCTCCCTTTATACAAAATCAAGAATTATAGAACCAAGATAATTATAGAAGTATATAAATAAGTCATGTTAATTAAAGAAGTAATTTTACAACTTAAAACAAGATCTAAGAGATGAAATTCAATAATTGTGAGAAAATGATGAAAATATTTATTTATATAGATGATATAATCATTAGTGTCTTATGTGATCCTTAATATAATGAATTTATCAAATTAATTAAGAGATTACTTTATATTACCATGATTATAATATTAAATTTTTTCATGGTTTATGGTATACCTAGGGAAGTAATGGAGTATTTATTTTTCAATAAAAGTATAAAAATTGATATTTTTAATAGGTTTAACATAGATCATATAAAACCAATAGATAGATTATTTCTAATCAATATGATATTATCAAAGGATATAGGTGGAAATATTGTTAACATTATGGATTTTTGAAAAATCATCAGAAACCTACTATGTTTAGAGATGATATGATCTGACATAGTGTTTTCCACATGTCAAGTAGAAATAAATCAAGGTGATCCTATGGAAAGTATCTTGATAGAGGTTACAAAATAATATGGTATATCAAAGGAATTATATACTTTGTATTATTTTATAGAGGAACATAGGAGCAGGAAATAAAACTACACCTCATTGAGAAATATTGAAGCTTAATACATTCCTGCTACTCAAAATATTACAAAAATCATATGGTTCAAGTAACAAGTTGAAGATATTAGAAAAAAGGTAAGTTTTTTTATTTAAATTCCCTATTATAACTCACATGTTATCAATTTTAAGTAAAAATCTAGTGCACAATTCTAATACAAATAAAATTGAGATAAATAATAGCTTTATCAAGGTGAAAGTGAAGAAAGGATTCATGAAATTAGAGTATGTTTATACATAAAATTAGTTTGTAAATAGTATGACTAAGAAACTAAAGGTAGATATTTTTGAAAAAAATGGTTTACTATTGTAGTGTAATCATCTCTATCCACTTAATATTTTATATAAATACCACCTATACCCTATTTTTTTTGTTCTTTAATATGTTTTAATATGGCCCAAGTTTTTTGTAATGAAAGAATTTTGTTTTCAAGAAGTGGAATTAAATGAGTAAAATATGAAGAGAGGTATATAAAAAATGTAATAAAATTAATAAGTGACATTTTAGTTTATTGATTCCCCCAAAAAATTTTAAAAATTTACCTTTGGGTTTATTGAAAAAGGGGAGAAATATCTCAAACATTACCACACTGGGAGAGATAAATGCTACCATCAATGGAAAAATGAACTTAAAGGGAGAGATTTTTTCAAATGTGGAGATGAAGTAAAGAAGATAAATCCCAATGAGATACACAAAGGGAGAGATATTATAAGCATTTAAGTATACATTGGAATGATAAGTTCAATTAATTCATCAAATTTATGGGGAGTTACTATAAAATGTGAGTGTGAGGATAGTGAAGTGGTTATTCATTAAACATTTTCATCCTAATATTATTTATCATAATGATAAAAATCAACATAATCATATTGTGAGAAAATGTTGATTAATTAAAATCACAATGATATATATATTCTTTGAGATTATATTTCCACACCGATGGTTTATAAATAATATAAATTCCTTAAGTATTCTTAATAAACCTAGAAGGGGAATCTTTAGAAAAAATAAAATAAAATATTTATGGTTGGAATTTATTTACAAATAAGGATAAATAACCTTTAAATTACTTATATTAATATTTAAAAATATACTAATAGGGTTTCAAAAAGTTTATAGGAAGTTATAGAAGTTTTGGTAGAGAAACAAAAAACCAAATCATGATAAAAATTACATATCCATGGTTTATATAAGTACCATGGATGATGAATGTGTTGTATTTGTATTAAATATGTTTCATGAGGTATATTTTGAAGAAAATTATAGTTAAAATTTGTGATCAATTATTTTTAATAATGTAAGATGAGTGTTTTTACTAAAGAAAGCCACATCACTATGGAATAGGGGTGACCACACAGTAATTATAATTTATAAGATCAGATTTTTAGTGAAATATTAAGTGTTGTTCCATGAAGAGTGAGTCTACACCACAAGGGTAATTGAGGTTGGTTATGGATATGGGTTGTAGGAACTAGCCACACTACATTGCATACCCTGTGAGAAATGAGTGTAGCTCTAGTTTGTGATGGATGAAAAGTTCACACCACAATACTAATTGTTTCACCAAAATGGTATGTGAAATTCTTATTATGATGGGAGTTAATGATATATTGATATCCCCATGATTTTTATGTTTCACACTATCATGTATGAGAAATATTTGTGTTATAAATGTATGTTTCATGTCATAGTTCACGTGAGAGTGTTTTTAGGGGAATTAATGATTGAAGGATGTCCTATTACAATCTATTGAATCATGACACAATGCATGTAATATTTTTTTAAAGGATCTAATAGTATATAAGTTTCATACTAT
The DNA here is from genome assembly GCA_963277665.1 of Viscum album. Classification (NCBI taxonomy): domain Eukaryota; kingdom Viridiplantae; phylum Streptophyta; class Magnoliopsida; order Santalales; family Viscaceae; genus Viscum; species Viscum album. Next base: position 1,786,681,227 of record OY728165.1, on the reverse strand, counting down.
GATCATAGTGGTCATGCCATGATGAATTAGTTTCCTTATTGTTTTATATATTCTACAACACTTTAAAATAGATATTTTCCCAAGTTTTTGAGTGGATTTTTTCATGGCATAAGTATAATTTTTTGATACCCAAGCAATGGGTGTAAACATGATAATTTCATTAATATTTAGATTGGATATCCTCTATAAAAATGGTTTGGGATTTAGAGGGACAAAATTATGGATGAGTGAAACATCCATAGGTGAATTATTTGAATGAGAGAATTATTAAAGAAGTGTGAGAGATAGATATATATTATTATAAAATATGGAAAAATATAAGATCCATTAAGTCATATGGAGACTTAATCTTTTCCTAGTGATCATTGTTAAATAACTTTTCTTTTTTATTTCATTATAAAAAATTGGTTCTTACAAAAATTGGTTGGTGCTTCTATTGATAAAGGTTAAGGTCCTTTCCATTTCTCTTGGTTATTCTTGATAATAAGATTTCAGACATGTGTGTTTAGTAAACCAACCACCATACATCAGGGACATAGTCTAACTTATTTGGGATGCACCTCATTAATTATATTATACACAACATTTTCATTTTTCACCTAATGATTCTAATAAATCATTACTTAACCATAATGAAATAGATTTTATTTTAAGAAGAAAAGGTTTCATCAATTATTCACCCCCACTCTTATTATTGATCATTCATTTAAGAAAACCTAAAAATTAGTATATGAGTCATTATTTTCTATCAAATACCTCTCATAAAGGATATCCATAGATAATCAAAAATCTATTAATAATAAAAGGATTCCAAAATTTTGTGGAAAATGATTTAAAATATAGAAAGCAAAAATGATACATATCTTCTTTCTATTGGAAATGATATTATTTAGTTTTACCTTAAAGGATTTACCATTTCAAATAAGATGTATTATTGGTCCTTATTTGATAAAAGATATTTCAAGAGTAAAGATAAGAAAAAAATTCATTATTTCTATCAATTTATAAAAAGAGTTATGAAAGGTTATGGAAAACAAAAATTCAAAGAAGATCACGATAAAATAACACAACATCTATGATAGATAAAAAAATTAATAGAAGAAAAGTTAAAACTATAAAAAAATATGTTTAAAGATATGAAAATTCAAGAGGATAAATATGCTGATAAGTTATTTACCGTAGTTAAAATCATTGTTATCACCATTAAAGGACATGAAGAAACATTTTAAGACTCCATTATAGTGAATAAACTTATGAGAATTATTCTATATAATTTTGATTCCATGATATTAGTTCTTAAAGATAGAGACCTTTATGAATTCACAATTGATATGTTTCAATGCACATTTATAGCCTACAAGATGAGGAGAGGAGATAACCTAAAAACTAAGGATAATAAATAAAAGGTGATTTCACTTAAAGCATTCAAAAATCTAAAGACTGAATATGAGAACATGGAAGGTTTGTATGTGATTATATCTTTATGTCAAGAAACTTAAAAAGGGTAAAAGGTAAGAATCAATGTAATATGCCTTTTAAAAGTTTTTAGAGTGGTAAAATTGGTCAATTTTATACATGTTTGTTTTTTATAATGATAAAGGATAATGATAGTGGTGAAGGACCCAAAACATCCTCCATGAAAGGAGAGTATTTTATAAGAAATTAAATTCCATTTAAATGGAATAATAATATGTCATACATATTCTTTAAAACAAATTTTATATCACTTGAAGAAGATGTTTCTGATAGTGAGGAGATACATAGCGTCAGGGAGACTTTTAAAGAAACTTCTCAGTGAGTTTTAATGTCTCAAAAAGATAAATAAAGTGCATATTAATAAGATTACACTCAAATTTATAAGGAGTTTTATAATAAATAAGATACATTAACTAAAGAAAACATTATGATAATTGAGATCAAAATTTTCCTAAAAGGGATTGGAACTATGCGATTATAATTAACATCTCAAGGATAAATTTTATGAATGTAAACAAATCTAAATTGATAAGGTTGACTGAGTTAAGGAAGTTGAGAGGCTAAAGTATTATAATGCAAAGAGAATGAAGATCAATTATGTTATGAATTATACCATAAACCTTATACATGGAAGAGTTGAAAAACTGAATATGAAAGTTTTTGAAACTGAGAATCACACAAACAAATTCATGTTTAATTATTGAAAATTTGTCATAGAAATTTGCGAATGTTCTAAACTATCCAAAAATCATATCAAGGCTATGAAACAGTTGATTAAATTATTAAATTAGTAAATAAAATTCAATATTTATGTTCAAGGTATTGTATATTAATATGAAGTCTATTTATGAAACACCTAAAATAATAATAAAGTTTGTGTGTGAGTCCAATAAAAAAATTATTTTCTTTAATAAAATTGCCAAGGAAAATTCAAAATCATCTCATATATAGACTTATAAAAATTCTTAAAAAAATTATATACTAGACCCTAATATCAAGGAAGAGTCTAGTATAATGTATTAGTTAAATCGTCACATTAAAGTCCTAAAAAAGAGGTTGGTTAGTGTAACATCCAGGCCCAAGTGCCACATGCTGGTGCCCCGAGCCGATCAGTCACATAACCTCAAGTGCACATCCCTGTATTACAGAGGCTGTCGACTAGTAGTGATGGTCTAATATCAGTGACAGGGAGACTATACCCTATTTTTAAGAGTAAAAAAAAAGAAAATAAATAAAAAATAACTAAATATATAACCATAATCAAAAGGATACCGACATCACATGATGAACAAAACTGAAAATACAATATCTAAACCAAACAGTAGATATTCCTTGCTAGAGTACACACAAAGTGTCAAAATATAACTCAAAAAGTAAATACACTGACAAATCCCAAGTGGTATTGGAACCAAATCTAGTTCCCTCATCCATGCTCCATCCCAACTCACCCATCCAACATAGGTACTTTTTCATTAACCTTTCCTATACCCATGAAATCTATTTGGGTATTGATTAGGAAGCCTGATTAGGGTGTGAGTACATCTCAGTAGGCCACTACCAATGATGTATAAAAAATATCCATTTAAATAAAAGTATATTCAGTTGTATAAATAAATAATTATAATGCATACGTAAAAAATTATCATATTATCAATTAATCTTTATTTAACCACATATTCCCTCGGGTTCTAATGGACACCCATATCTCAATACCTGCTTTAAACCATGATAGAGTCTGAACTTGTTCCCAAAGAATATATTATCTTATAATTCCATTGTTACCATTCATTAATTCACAAAATTGAATGACCATGTTACCATTCATTACTTCACACAATTGAATGACCATGTTACCATTCCTTAATTCATACTTGAATTCCCATGTTACCATTATTACCTCACACAATTAAATGACCATGTTCTCATTCCTTAATTCATATTTGAATTTTCATGTTACCATTCCCAAATCACACAATTAATTTAACAATCAATTATCCACATGAATTTCATTTCTAATTCAAAAATTAGTTAATCATACCAATACCATTAATTAATTCACCAATTAATTAATAATCTCAATCTCATTACTAATACAACAATTAGTAATCACAACATTCCCCTTAATTAATCCCCCTATTAATTAAGCACAAAACACCTTTAATTAACTCAATAATTAATTAATTACTAACACATAATTAATTCAAAAATTAATTATCTCAATTCACTATATCAATATATCATAATTAATTCATCAATCAATAATTCAATTCATAATTCTCAATATCTCATAATTAATTCATCAATTAATCATTCAATTCATAATTATCAATATCTCACAATTAATTCATCAATTAATTATATCAAATAAACTATCTAAATATCTCATAATTAATTCATTAATCAATCATTAAATTAAAAATTCTCAATATCACATAACTAATTCCACAATTAATTATCTCAAATCTATAATCTAAAATATCCCCAATATCACATCTCCCTTAATTAATTAATTCCCTAAATTAATTAATTCAATTAAGAACTCAATTTCTAAACATCAAATAGAAATTCTACAATTACATACACATAATTTCAATAAATACTATGGGATTTAAATTATAGACCACCCAAATTGATTCATTTACAAATGACATTCTAATGGAAATCCCCAAATTTATGTGGAGTAACGACTTTGAACAAGATCTGGATCTATAACCTAAATCAAGATTGAAAAAATCAAGATATATTAAATCTAGAACTAGATCTACAATCCTAGATCTAGATACAAAAACTATGTCTAGATCTAACTAAAATAGAAAATAACTTCCCTTAAATAAAGAAATAATAACAGGAGAAGAACGAGAAATAAAATAGGATAAGATCCTCTTACTGGGAGGGGTGCAGATCTTTGATTTGAGCTTCGAACAACTAAGAACGAAGGCTGTAAGGGATTGGAATATATTAGGAAGGCTCTAAAATCATGAAAGAGATGTTCGGGTCGAATGAGGGTCGATTTGGTATTAAAATGGGGGTTTGGGAATTTTTAAAACTAATTTCCAGGTTAATTTAATTCCCATGCACAGTTTATTGGGAATGGGTGCATTGTTTCCCCTAACTGTGTGCCTAAACTATGCACCTATTTTACAGGATAGCATAGTTACTCCTAATATCATGAACAATTTTATAACCCATGCACCAACCTAGTAATTCCCCTCTATCTAGGGTTGCATGGTTTGCTGGGATGGGGTGCACGGTTAGGGAAGACCATGCGAAAACCATGTACTACCCTATTTCTTATTTTTTTCTCAAATTTATACCCAAACACACCTCAAGGTAAAACCCAAATGAAAATACCCAATAAAAGGAAAAATAGTACATATAAATGATCCTAAGACAACTCTAGAAAAGGTAGGTATTTTACAACCTCCCCACCTTATAATAGATCATCCTCAAGCTGCACTCCCAAGTATCTCCAAGTCACCGAGTAAAAAAGATCTCTCCAATGAGCCTATATATCTACTCCTATTTACCATGTTTCCTCCTAAACATGCCCATGTTTCCACAATACACGAACTATTGACATGGTCTTTCCCCACAACACTTTGTCACTATGATCCAACACATGTATCAGATGCTCCTCAAAGAATGAATCTATCTCAAGCTCAATATCATCCACCTAAATCACATGTGAAGGGTTGAGGTAATACCTCCAAAGTTGTGACACATAGAAAATGTCATGCATATCACTATATTTCTTTGGAAGATCCAATCGGTATGCCACTGGCTAGATTCTCCCCTCAACCTCAAATGGTCAAATGAACTTGGGTGCCAACTTGCTCTATCTTCATATCCTATAGTAACTCAATCTTGGAAACACTTAAAGGAATACACGATCACACTCTATAAACTCTAGGGGTTATCAATGTCTATCAGCATATAAATTCTTTCTGCTCTAAGTCATAGCCATACACTTCTCCCAAGAGCCACTAAATTCAAGAACACAATCTCACAACATATCCTTTGTAGCAACCCGAGATTTTATAAGATATATTCATTTTAATTTCTTTCATATCTTCTGTTGTACGATACACCAAGATTATCTTTCACTATACGCAACATCGTATTAGCTTGCAGTATACGCAACACTATTCTTAGATTGTGTTACACACAATTTCAAGTTCGTTTGATAATAGTCATTTTACGCAACATTGAGTATATATATATATATATTCAATGTATAAATGAAAAATGGTAGGATTCTGTTATAACAAAACAACAAAGGAGTATTGCACAACACGAAACCCTGACTTGGCTTGCATTACACGCAATCACGACCTTCCTCGATAGCGTGTGGTGTGCACAATACCGGGTTTTACTAAACAACGATATATTATTAAAATATTATTAAAACTAGCCGTTATGAATAGTAATACCCAATTTTTGAAATTTTATAAATTTTATCTTTCAAAATGGACTTCATTTTTGGATTCGGAATATCGAAATTAGCCTAGGGTGAAATTTTGGTATTTTTCTGAAAACATTCAATTTTTGATGAATAGTGAAAACCCTGGGTTACTATTTAAAAACCGACTTTTTATTTAAATAATTATTCATTTTATTTAATTTCACTTTAGGTAAAAATTGATACATAATACCTATATAAGTTCAAAGTAATTAATTGGAGTCATTTTATAATAATTTTAGATATATAAAAATTTAATTGAACTTTTCACCGTCTTTTACCCACCTCCTAGGAGAATTTGAAAATTTACATAAAACTTAATTTTACCGCTTCTTTGAATGGAATTTAAAAAATCTGAGAGACACGATTGATTTCAGTAAGTAAAATTTGGTTCAATGAGATGAAAATAATTTCTGGTGAATAGTAACGTTTTACTATTTTTACCACAGTTAAAAGTAATAAGGTAATTAAGGGTAAAAATGATATTATTATTACCCTAACACATGTCATAATTATATTGGATAAGTGTAATTAGACAAAAAAAAACCTTAGGAATAAAATATGACCATTTAGGCCCACTTGGATTAGATTAGGACATTTAATATTAATTTATTTAAAGAACGGTTAAAATAGTTAAAATCAAAGTTTAATAACTAAATCATTTTTAATATATGGTTATACATAAAATAAATTCGACTATAAATCTTAATTAGAAATCTAAAAATATTTCCTACATAATGGTAGTTTATTTATAATTTTTAGACATTAAATAATTTAATTTATTTATGACACAATGATGATGCAGTAATTATCTTATTAATGAAATATTGAAATAATTGAAGTTATAAATACCCAAATAAATGTAATTTGAGACTTTTTATAAATTAAACTAATTTTAAAGGTTAATATGACATGTTAATATTGATTTAATTAACTTTTTTCTAACTAATAATTCTGTTATGATTTAAAAAAAAATCAATTACCAAATAGTGTCAAAATTGACATAAAATAGTTTTTAAAACAAATATTATATTATTAATTGTTATTTTATTACTAAAAATCTAAGGTTCAGCCAAATGACTTAGATAAGGTTATATATATTAATAATAAACAACTTGGGGTTCGTTTTTCTTGTTATAGTAAGTTTATTAACCTTATAGTGTAAGAAAACAAGAATACACGGTAAACGTTAAATTATTTAACTCAATGTTAAATCTAAATGATAAGGTTAAAATAATTACCTAAACTTGGCCAAATTCTATTGGATGATATTATTTCGACCCATCCACACCTTATATTAGAAATAAATCAATTTGGAGATATTAAAAAACTGAATATGACTTTATAATAAAATAATATTTTTAGTTTTTCCAAAGATGCCCCTCTCCTCCCTTATAAAAGGGCACCTCCTCCCTCTCTTCCTCACAACACTTGAGCCTTCAACACCAGCCAACCCCTGCCAAATTCTCTTCTCCACTTCCCTAGAAACATCTTAGATGTCCTTGTCTTCTTCAAAGACCAATTTTAATTCCCTAAGAGGAGGTCTCAAAGAGGCGCTTCAAAGAAAAGGAGGTTTGGATACATACGAAGCATATCAGACCTAAGGCAAGGGATAATTATTCCAATCTCATTCTTATCTGAGATTGTTTACTCGTAAGTATTTACAGGGGGTTATGTTTATTATCCATGTCCATATGCTCTCAAAATGTTTTCATAAAAAGTTTACTTTACTTTCATGTATGTTTAAGACATTTTTACCCTTTTCTTACTTTTACCACATCGTATGGAAGGAATCTTTCTTTTGTTTACCATACGAGGTACTTTTTGACTTTTCTGAAAAAAGTACGAGGAAATTGTTATTTTTTTAAACTTATACGGCGTGAATATATATTTACGGTTTTATAAAGCCTTATTTTCATGAAGCTTCCTCCAAAATATTTCATGATTATTTTCAACAAAATTCTTTTCTTTTAAAATTGCATGACATTTTGTGAAAAGAAAATGATTTTGAAGAAGAAAGGATATTTTACTCAAGAATTTATTTCAAGTGTTTTTATCAAAACCATTTTTCATCTAAGATGACATTATTTCATATGTGTATGTTTCAAGTATCATGTCTCTATGATTTACATGGTTTCACTTTCCTTATTATGAAATGATATCCATTTATTTTATATGGATTATGTGATGATGGGATGATGTTTATAAAACCCATTTTATTCGTTGGGTTATTATGAATGATGTATGTTTATTTTATGGCACAAGTAAGAATGATTTCATTATGAGATGGGTGGGATCTATATCTCCCTCAAATGCATTGGGTAAAGATTTATATCTCATGAGATAGACATGGTTGGAATGGTAAGTTAATTCGGTTCAGTAATACAGGACTAGAACGAGGAGTGAACTCAATTCAGAAAGGGAGTTTGTCCACCAAGATAGTCTTGATAGAAATTCCTTGGCTACTATGGAAATCATATCATGTACTTAATGGTTGCCACAATCAAATGTTTTATTCCCATGCTAGTTTATCATGATTAATGTTTATTTATGATCTATGCCTTATATACTGCCAAGTTTTATATCATTGCTCAAGATTTTGATGTTTAAACACTATGTTCATGTTGTTAAGTTCAAATTTATATGATTTTTTTTATTTTATACATGCTTACCCTTACTGAGCATTTGAGCTCACCCTTTTTATGTTTTCTTTTCCCCAGGATATAAGTAAAGGTTTTAGGTAAGAAAAAAAAGAAGATCTTTATGGGATATGTTGAGGATCTTTCACCAAGATTAGAATATTATGTTCCATGTTTCCAAAGGCACTAAACTATTACGGTCCTTTGGTGTCTGTTTTTTTATGTATTAAGTATTCCTGAAAAGTAATGTAATTTCCATGTACGTCAAGCTTCGGGTCTCTACAGTTGGTATCAGAGGAAAGGTTTAGTCAACCTTTGGAAAATAGGATGCGAAAACGTTAGTGAGATCCCAAGAGATATTTCTAAGGTATGTCTAGGGATGTACCTAAGGATAAGTATAGGTATAGGATATAGTCCTAGAACTACGGTAACGATCTTATAATTTAACCTAAGATGTTAGATATTGAGGGTACTCCCCCTTTACTATGTTTTTTCCCTAGTACGATTTTTTCCTCTCACACTATTCTTTTTGGGTTTTAGAAAATGGCTGGAAATAGGAAGATTCACGATAATGGAGGATATGACGGACAATGGAATGATATTCTTCATGAGAAACCAAATGAAACGGGATTTGGAAGTCCAAACATCGTTATTATGCCTAATTATCAATCTCATAATATGATCAATAATCTCAACTTTGTTAAGTTTCCCGACTCAGATAATAAGAGAAATATGGAGTTTCATGATGATCATAGAGGAAAGAAAGTTCAATTTACCTCATGTAAATCATGTGGGAAGAGGCATCGGGGAGATTGTTTCAAAGGAACTGGAAGATGCTTCGGGTGTGGAAAAGAAGGACACAAAGCCAGTAAGTGAAAAGGAAAAGGTTCAGTTAACACCATGGACAAGGATAATGGTATTGCTACGACATCAACAATGATTAGATGTTTTAAATGTGGAATGTACAGGAATTATGAAAACCAATTCCCTAAGGGAAAATCTCATGAAGAGAATCAGCATGGTCATATGGGTAGTATTTATGTGGATGATGATGAGGAGACTACAAATAATATATGATCTGAAAGAAGTGTTGAAGTTTAGTCAGTTGTTTAAGAAGGTAATGGAATTATTTTATGTTTATCAAGAGTTATGTTGTATAGTTAATGGTACTATGGAATAAAGAATCATATAAGGATTGTTACACTATTGTTTTTCCTAAAGTATTTTAAAGTATATGTTGAATGGTATTAGTAACCATGGAAGGTTATTCAGATATTTTTGGAAATTAGATGATATGTGCATAATGAAGGGATAATAAGATAATGAGATGTTTGATTGTATTCATGAGCTCATGATTGATATAAGAACTAAGTGATATCATGGTTTGAGTATATATAATTTTGAGGATTTTTCTATGTGGAAAGTGTTAACTTTTAACTGAATTCATGTTTTCACTAAGGTTCAATGGGTATTCATTCTTCAAGAGAATACACGATTAAGGTATTCACATGTTTGTAATTTGACCAACAAGATATATATTATGATATATGGGGGATAAATGATGGCATTCACGTGATTGTTATGTGACATTTCAAGTAATCATTTTCTTTATACTATGAGCTTGGACCAAAGTATTTTAGATAAGACTAAAGATTGGAATGGATTATGTTGGACATAAGTTATTATTGTTTAAGGATAGAAATTTTTTCGATATTATTGATGGGATGTTATTGTAATTTAGTTTTAGAAAAAGGACAACCTGTAGGACGAGCGATAGCCCATCACGTCGGACAAGGCTATGGGAATCGAACCCACAACTGAAGTGCAACTGGCCTTTATCGCCTACCACTGGACTACAGGAAGTCCCTGGTTAGTATAAACTAGTTTTATTTTATTAAGTGGTATGATAGATGAAGTATAAGTCCATTTTTGGAACGATATACAATAGATGGACTTATGTATATAACTATTGATAACCTTTTGATTAAGACAGATGGAATGACCCATCATTCTATCACATGATCTGCTAACACTTCACGAATGACAAATTCAACTTTATTTCTTTAAGAGATGAAGTGGAAATTGTTCAAGGCACGAACAATAGTGAGATTATATCAAAATAAAGTAAGTATTTCTTCTAATTAAAATTCTTAGAGAAATGATATTGAAAACCAAAAATGTTGTCCTAGTTCCCTTATATCTGATGAATCAGATGCTACCTTAGATCATCACAAATTTATGGCTTTGTGATTGTTGGTGTTTTCATAGCCATGTTCTCTACCACTCTCCATCAGAACTTGATGGTTAGATTTCCCTTACTTATCCATATTTTCACCTATGTTCTCCTATGTGGAAACCCAGTGATGAGTTAATTTGGGTAACCATTACATTTCATACTTTAGTTTTTAAAGTTATGTTTTGGTATTTCATTTTACGATGTGAGTAGTAAACGATTTATAACCCCGACAAATTTCAAGGGAGAAATTCATTTTAAGGGGGGTAGAATGTAACAACCCGAGATTTTATAAGATATATTCGTTTTAATTTCTTTCATATCTTCTGTTGTACAATACAACAAGATTATCTTGCGCTATACACAACACCGTATTAGCTTGTAGTATACGCAACACTATTCTTAGATTGTGTTACACACAATTTCAAGTTCATTTGATAATAGTCATTCTACACAACATTGAGTATATATATATATATATTCAATGTATAAATAAAAAATGGTAGGATTCTGTTATAACAAAACAACAAAGGATTCTTACACAACACGCAACCCTGACTTGGCTTGCATTATATGCAATCACGACCTTCCTCGATAGCGTGTGTTGTACACAATATCGGGTTTTACTAAACAACGATATATTATTAAAATATTATTAGAACTAGCCGTTATGAATAGTAATACCCACTTTTTTGAAATTTTATAAATTTTATCTTTCAAAATGGACTTCATTTTTGGATTTGGAATATCGAAATTATCCTAGGGTGACATTTTGGTATTTTTCTAAAAGCATTCAATTTTTGATGAATAGTGAAAACACTAGGTTACTATTTAAAAACCGACTTTTTATTTAAATAAATATTTATTTTATTTAATTTAATTTTAGGTCAAAATTGATACACAATACCTATATAAGTTAAAAGTAATTCATTGGAGTCATTTTATAATAATTTTAGATATATACAAATTTAATTGAACTTTTCACCGTCTTTTACCCACCTCCTAGGAGAATTTGAAAATTTACATAAAACTTAATTTTACCGCTTCTGTGAATGGAATTTAAAAAATCTAAGAGACACAGTTGATGTTAGTAAGTAAAATGTGGTTCAATGAGATGAAAATAATTTTTGGTGAATAGTAACTTTTTACTTTTTTACCACGGTTAAAAGTAATAGGGTAATTAAGGGTAAAAATGATATTATTATTACCCTAACACATGTCATAATTCTACTGGATAAGTTTAATTCGACCAAAAACAACCTTAGGAATAAAATATGACCATTTAGGCCCACTTGGATTAGATTAGGACATTTAATATTAATTTATTTAAAGAAGGGATAAAATAGTTAAAATCAAAGTTTAATAAGTAAATAATTTTTAATATAGGGTTATACATAAAATAAATTTGACTATAAATATTCATTAGAAAGATAAAAAGATTTACTACATAATTGTAGTTTATTTATAATTTTTAGACATTAAATAATTTAATTTATTTATGACACAATGATGGTGGAGTAATTATCTTATTAATGAAATATTGAAATAATTGATGTTATAAATACCCAAATAAATGTAATTTGAGACTTTTTATGAATTACACTAATTTTCAAGGTTAATATGACATGTTAATATTGATCTAATTAACTTTTTTAGAAATAATAATTCTTTTATGATTTTCAAAAAAAATCAATTACCAAATAGTGTCAAAATTGACATAAAATAGTTTTTAAAACAAATATTATATTATTAATTGTTATTTTATTCCTAAAAATATAAGGTTCGGCCAAATGGCTTAGATAAGGTTATATATATTAATAATAAACAACTTGGGGTTCGTTTGTCTTGTTATAGTAAGTTTCTTAACCTTATAGTGTAAGAAAACAAGAAGACACGGTAACCGTTAAATTATTTAACTTAATGTTAAATCTAAATGATAAGGTTAAAATAATTACCTAAAGTTGGACAAATTCTATTGGATGATAGTATTTAGAACCATCCACACCTTAGATTATAAATAAATCAATTTGGAGCTATTAAAAAACAGAATATGACTTTATAATAAAATAATATTTTTAGTTTTTCCAAAGGTGCCCCTCACTTCCCTTATAAAAGGGCACCTCCTCCCTCTCTTCCTCACAACACTTTGAACCTTCAAGCTCGGCCAAACCCTGCAAAATTCTATTCTCCACTTCCCTAGAAACATCCTAGAGGTCATGGTATTCTTCAAAGACCAATTTTAATGCCCTAAGAGGAGGTCTCAAAGAGGCGCTTCAAAGAAGAGGAGGTTCAGATACGTACGAAGCATATCAGACCTAAGGTAAGGGATAATTATTCCAATCTCATTATCATCTGAGATTGTTTACTCGTAAGTATTTATAGGGGGTTATGTTTATTATCCATGTACATATTCTCTCAAAATGTTTTCATAAAAAGTTTACTTTACTTCCATGTATGTTTAAGACATTTTTACCCTTTTCTTACTTTTACCACATCGTATGGAAGGAATCTTTCTTTTGTTTACCATACGAGGTACTTTTTGACTTTTCTGACAAAAGTATGAGGAAATTGTTATTTTTTTAACTTATATAGAGTGAACATATTTTTTCGGTTTTAATGACTATTTTTAACAAAATTATTTTCTTTTAAAATTTCATGACATTTTGTGAAATGAGAATGATTTTGAATAAGAAAGGATATTTTCCTCAAGAATTCATTTCAAGTGTTTTATCAAAACCATTTTTCATCTAAGATGACATTATTTCATATGTGTATGTTTCAAGTATCATGTCTCTATGATTTACATGGTTTCACTTTCCTTATTATGAAATGATATCCATTTATTTTATATGGATTATGTGATGATGGGATGATGTTTATAAAACCCATTTTATTCGTTGGGTTATTATGAATGATGTATGTTTATTTTATGGAACAAGTGAGAATGATTTCATTATGAGATGAGTGGGACCTATATCTCCCTCCAATGCATTGGGTAAAGATTTATATCTCATGAGATAGACATGGCTGGAATGGTAAGTTAATTCGGTTCAGTAATACAGGACTGGAATGAGGAGTGAACTTGATTCAGAAAGGGACTTTTTCCACGAAGATGGTCTTGGCAAAAATGCCTTGGCTACTATGGAAATCATATCATGTGCTTAATGGTTTCCACAATCACATGTTTTATTCCCATGCTATTTTATCATTATTAATGTTTCTTTATGATCTATGCCTTATGTACTGCCAAGTTTTATGTCATTGCTCAAGATTTTGATGTTTAAACATTATGTTCATGTTTTTAAGTTCAAATGTATATGATTTGTTTTATTTTATACATGCTTACCCTTACTGAGCATTTGATCTTACCCTTTTTATGTTTTCTTTTCTCCAGGATATAAGTAAAGGTTTTAGGTAAGAAAAAAAGAAGATATTTATGGGAGATGTTGAGGATCTTTCACCAAGATTAGAAGATTATGTTCCATGTTTCCAAAGGCACTAAACTATTACGGTCCTTTGGTGTCTGTTTTTGTTATGTATTAAGTATTCTGCAAAATTAATGTAATGTCCATGTACGTCAAGCTTTGGGTCTCTACATCCTTAAACACCTGTATAGTACACTTTGACTTCCCATTTATCTGTGGGGGGAAATATGTTTTTAACAGAACCTACATACCAAGTGACTTCTGTAAGCCCTGTGAGAAGTGTGAAGTAAATTGTGGATCGTGATCTGAAACAATAGTCCACAACAACCCATGCAGAAAAACTATCCCATGAATATAAAAATCTCCCATATTCTCCACTGAGAAGGTCTTCTATGTAGGAAAGATATTTGGAACCTTTGTCAGTCTGTCCACAATAACCAAAATTGCATCATTCTTCCAAGGCATCCTCAAGAGAACCACTACAAAAATCCATAGTAACTCCATCCCAATTCCATTTTATAATGGGAAATGATTGTAGAAAACATACAGGTTGTTGATTCTTAGACTTCACTTGCTAAAAGGTGTAGCATTGTGTCACGAACCCTTCTATCTCCTTTTTCATGCTCGACCACCAAAACTATCATCATAGGTCATAGTATATTTTGGTCACATCAGGATGTACTACCCACTTTGAGGCATGAATCTCACATATCAGATCCTCTTATATATTCATAAGTACAATAACCCAATTCCTGACATAGATGACCTCATACTCATCTATGATCCAATTTGAAGGTAACTTCCCATATTAAAGTATTTCCCTTAAGGTCAAACACTCTGAATTCTCATACCTCATATCTCTAATAAGGATCAAAAGTATATAATCCACTGAAACTGATATGAGAGTCATCTGTTCATAACTCTCTTAAACCACAACATGCATCTCATCCATTAAATCTATCATCTTCCACTCAACACTAGACTCTTGAACAAATTGAGTCTGAGTTTTCCTACTCAAAGCATCAGAAACACTATTCCCCCTTTTGAGCTTATATGTTAGCTCAAAGAAAAAATAATATATACAATCAACCAATATCCATTGTTGGAGATTAAAATCTCATTTTTAAAAGATATACTCCAATCTATTGTGGTCCGTATACACAATAACCTTTCACTCAACAGGTAATGCCACCAAGACTTCAAATCACAAACCACTACAACCAACTTGAGGTCATTCATAGGGTTGTTTCTTTCATGTGGCCTCAATTACTAAGACCCATACACCACAAATAAATCTCCTTGGATCAACAAAACTCCAAGTCTTATCCTAGAGGCATAAAAATATACTATATAATCCTCACCTAGATCAGGTAGGATCAAGATCATTATCGATGTAAAATTCTTATTCAACTCCTGGAAGACATTTTCACATGATTCCAACAAATCAAAATTTATCCCATTTTTTTGTCAATCCTGTAAGTGGTGTTTCCAATAGGAAAAATTCCTAGATGAATATTTTATAATATTCATATAATCTAAAAAATCTATAGATATCTAACACATTATTGGGACATTCCCAAGAAACCACTACTTGTACATTCTCTCGTTCCACTGACACACCTTCATCGAAGATGATGTGACCCAAGAATTTTACACGATCAATTTAAAACTGGTACTTAGATAGATTGGTGTATATCCAATGATCTCTCAGTGTACTTAGGATGATGTTAAGATTTTGGCCATGATCATCATGAGTCTTGGAGTACACCAAGATATCATCCACAAATACTACTACAAGGTATGGGTGAAAGATTCTGTTCATCAAGTCCCTAAACACTTTAGGTGTGTTTGTAAATCCAAATTACATTACTAAAAACTCATATAGGCCATACCTTCTCCTAAAATCCATACTCGATATATCAAAGGCCTGAAATCTCAGCTGATGATACTCTGATCTCAAGTTGATCTTTGAGAAATCACAAGATCCTATTAACTGGTAAAATAGATTGTTGATATGTGGAAGAGGATACTAGTTCTTCACAGTCATCTAGATCAACTTCCAGTAATCAACACACAAGTGTAGAGTCCCATTAGTCTTCTTTGCAAACAACACAAGTGAACCCCAAGGCAATGTACTCGGGTGGATAAATCCCTTATCCTAAAACTTCTCCAACCGATTATTGAGCTCTTTAAGATCTGTAGGATCCATTCTATATAGTGTAATAGGAACTAGATCATCCCTAGGCATGAGATAAATTGTAAATTCCACATCTCTCTTAGGTGGAATCCCTAAGAAGTATCCAGGAAACACACCCTGAAACCTATACACTATGGGTAGAAAGACATCCTATTTTATATTTCCATCATCTAGAAATATACTTGAAACCTGGGCTATGATCTCTTCCAGTCGATGATTAATAGTCTCTACTTGACCTACTGGGATATCCCACTCTCCATGGTGAATATAGTTGTCACCCTTAGAAGATGTAAAATTCACTCTTATGAGGTAACAATATATGTAGGCTCTGTATGAAACTAACCATTCCATACCCAAAATTAGGTCAAATACTAACATGTAGAGAATATAGATATCCCATAGAAAATCATACTACCCAACCTTGAGATAACATCCCTTGTACATGAAAATTTCTCTCAACTGTACACCCAAAGGTGTGTCTATCTCCAACAATCCACTCACGAACTCCACCGCCAGGATCAAACCATTCACAAGTTTTATAGAAATAAAGGAATGAGAATCACCAGTATCAAATAAGGCACTAGATAATTTAGAATATACAATAATAGTACCTCTCACTATCGATGGTCCAACCTCACTATACACAAGTATAGGCTGAATTTCATGTAACAATCCTGACCCTCTTCCTTGTGATGCAGTCTGACTCCCATGAGTTGTTCCACTTTTCTGATATAGGATATCTTTCCTAGAATCACAAAGTCCACCACCTATACCACCACGACTAATAGAAATCTAGTTGAGAGACTTTTATGGTGAAAATTACCCCCTTCTGGCACTCTGGCTCTGTTTATCTCCTGTATCACTACTCGTCAATCACTGGTTCCTATAGAACTTATATATATGTCCTATTTTACCGCAAGACCAAAACTCTAAAGGTGGTTGGGGGAACTATCTTTTGAAGTGTCCTGAACTACCACACTGGTGAAATATCACTCGTGTAAGATCATAAGAAATTAATCCCTCTGTTTGTGCACCTTGCTTCCCACTAACCTGACTAACACTATCATAATGATGCTTCTTACTCTTAGAAGTCATACCTCCTAATCATCTAGTTGTGACTATCTGTCATGAGTTGGATTCCTCCTTCAAGTTCCCCTCATCTATGAGATCCTGGTTCACCACCTCATAAAACTTCTTTAACCGAAAGAGGTTAACTTGGGAATTAATCTCACATTTAAGTTCATTCTAGAAATGTCTTACCATAATCATCTCATCCCCTGTCAATATTGGAGAAAAGTGCAACAAGTTTGTAAATCATCCTGCATAGTCTATCACAAACATACTCCCCTAAGTCAACCATATAAACTCAGATAATCTCTCTTGCCTCAACATCTATGTATAGAAGTTCTCTAAGAACCTCTCCATAATTTCCTTACATAATATACCATCAACCTATCTAGTCCACACCTGAATTCCCCACCATCATTTCACTAATCCTCATACCATATAAGAATCCAAATTGACCCTCCCCTCAGTAGGAGTCTCCAAATGGTCAAGTATCATCTTGATGGACTCAACCCATAATTCATATCCCTTAGGTCCACCCTATCCAGTAAAAGTCAGAGAGTGATGCAATTGAAACTCCCTCATCAGATCTGACAAACTTCTCACATCCCTCCCTGTGTATCTTTCCATGAATTTCATGAAGTGATCAAATTTCTACTAGAATTTCTCTCCGACTTCCTCACCCAGCATAATTAGTTCCTCAGGCCTCACTACTGGTAGAGCATCTCTAGCCATAGCCTCCAGTTTTCCTATCAATAAGTGTCATTGTGGAGGAATATATCTACAATTCCAAACATGCACATTAGGAAAAATTTTAAAACATTAACACATTTACAGGAAACAAAATATTCCACAATAATTCATTTCCCCAAACCCCACTACACGACTTCCATTAACCATTCTACACCTAGGTCTTGGTTAACAAGGGTAAAAACATTATCATTATTCAAGTTTCTCATCTAAATACCCATTTATTCTCATCTTTCATAATTTTAAAATCTTTCCCAATCTCACATTAGGCACCATTTTCAATTAAAATTCACAAGCAAGGAGAAATAGTTCAAGTTCAATAACTTATCCATCACCCGTTTTCTCATGAATGCCTAAAATAATGCATGTCACAAAATAATCCCGAGTTCCTAGTATGATGTATGAAAAATAAACTCTCATTCCATACTAGTCCATGATACAATTCTTATAAATTCTTAAAAAGTGGATTTAGGTTGAATGGGGGTCGATTTGGGATTAAAATGGGGTTTTGGGAATTTTTAAAACTGATTTTTGGGTTAATTTAATTCCCACGCACGATTTATTGGGTAGGGGTGCATAGTTTTCTATAACCATGCACCTAAACCATGACCCTCCTTTATAGGGGTTCACAATTACTCTTAAGTGGGTGAAAATTTTGACAACCTATGTGGTAACTATGTAATTACCCTTTGTCGAGGGTTTCACGGTTTGCTGGGCTGGGGCACACAGTTACGAAAAATTGTGTGCCAACCGTGCACTTCCCTATTTCTTCCATTTTTCTCAAATTTCCATTCAAACAAACCAAAAGGTAAAACCCAATAAAAAAACAATCAATAAAAGGAAAAATATTACCTACAAACAAACTCAAGACAACTCTCGAAAAAGTAAGGATCTTACAGGTAGTAACCCATGATGGAAAAGAATTTTTATCAAAGTAAGAGATTCTGAGTTTATTGTTTGTGTTGTGGAATCATTGTTCACAATTCTTATAATTTCCAATACATTATGTATCAACATGGATAATATGAATAGAATAAGGCAAGGGGGATACAATAAAAAAATTACAAACAAAATGGTTCAACAAGTGGAGAAGTAAATTTCATTTAAAAAAAAATTAAGAATTGAAAGAATCTTGTAAAAGGTGTGATCATGAAGGTCATACTTTGGATGAGTGTATAATAATGCTACTAGATCAATTAAATCTGAATTTGAGGTCAAATAAAGTTCAAAAGAAGAGTAAATCCAAATAGATATCATATTTTGTTGAAGTTTTTTGTAAGGAATTTGAAATTTAAAATCCATGGAATATGGATAGAAGTCTATCATCACATATTACTTGTGACATGAACAACCTAAAAAATGTTATAAAGTATGAAGGTTGAGTTTTTACCATTTTTAATAGTAGATCATTAAAGAGAAAGGGTGTTTAAGCAAAAAATATTATCCAAAAGAAAATGAATTTCAATAATGTCCTAATTATCAATGGGATGAAATAGAACTTGGTGTGTGTGTTAAAAGATTGTGATAATGGAAATTAGGTGATATTAAAAAATAATGGTTGTATTATGAAATGTATGAAATATAGATAATTCATTTCATGTGGGATGAGAACAAATAGTGATTCATTTTACATTGTAGAAGAAAAAACATATTACCACTTGAGCTTACAAGCTAAAAAAATTGTGTGGTATAGAATACAAGGTCATATTCACTAAAAATAGATTGACCTAGTATATTAAAGAGGATTCTATGATAAATTTTACATCCTCAAATAAATATAGAACCCTAATTTAAAAAACATATCAAAAGGGGTAGATGGTTAGTAAAATCCATACAGGATTTTAAATTCAAGCCTAAAGAACATTGTAGTTTTTTTAGTTAGATGATTGTGGGACCATGAGAACGAAGTAAACTAAAAGATATAAGTATTTAATCATATTCATTGATGATTATAATATAATGTTTTGGATTATATTAATGTCTCAAAAATTCTTATAATTGATCATTTTCAAAAGTTTTAGGAGACTAGTTGAGAAATAAACAGGCCATGATCTAAACAATTGAGATCTACAATGAGAGTGAATATTCCAATAGAAAATTCTAAGGATATATTAATAAATATAGAATAAGGAAAGAGTATAGTGCACCATACAATCCACAATAAAATATAGTATCTAAATGAAAAAACATGAGTCTTATTGATATAGATATAACCATACTATCTGAGCATGATACCTTAAGGAATTTCTGGATTCAAGCCATTATAAATACTAAAATCATTGAAAACAGGTTCTTATTGAGGAATAATTTAGATATAAATCTATAAAAAATATGGTTCAATAAGATTTAAAATCTAAAATTCTTCAGAGTGTTTGGGTGTTTATTCTTGATCAATAGGAATGGTAAAAGTGGTGGAAATTCTGATGCGAAAGTTAAAGATGTAATATTTATTATCTATATTCTAAATTGAGTTCTAATCGATGCTACAATATGAATGTCGAGAATATGATTGATTTTGATTATGTGAAATTCATTGATATTGATGATGATCTTATAAAATAAGTCATGGATGATGATGAGATTGATAAAATCACATCAAATCATAATATATAAAATGATGATAATAGAGAAATACATGATGATAGGGAAAATTCAATGATTTATAGTGATTATTATCAGATCTTGAGGATCAATTGAGAAAATATTATAATGATAAATCATGTTGATGTTGGAAAAATCATTTGATATCATAATGAAGGCATACAAACCAGAATAAAAATCAAAGTGTATAGTCACATTAGTCTTATTTTAAAGGTTATACCTAAAAATGTTGATGATTCATTAGAGTAAAAGGAATTAATTGAATCAATGAATCAATAACTGAATCAAATTGAAAATAATAAGGCATGGGAGCTTATACCTAGACCTAAAACAAAAATGGGGTTTTAGAAATAAGCTAAATTAAAAAAGATAAGTTGTAAGAAATAAATCTTTATTGGTTTATAAGGATTATTCCCAAGTTGAAGGAATATATTTTGATAAAACATTTTCCCATAAATCCATAATTGAGACCATCATGATCAATCATTAAATTATAGTATAAAAAAAATATAAAATACATCAAATAGATGTAAAATTTACTTTCCTAAAATGTGATCTAAATAAATAGGTATACATTGAGAAACCAAAGGTTTTTATTCTGGATGAATATGAAATCAAGTTTTAAAAATTAAAAAATACCTTATGGGTTGAAAAAATCCCCAAAATATTTATAATTCAAGATAGATGTGTATTTAATGTTTATGAAAGGGAAAGCAGACAACAACTTGTATATGAGAAAGAAAACCACTAATTCACTCATTATGATTATATATGTTGATGATATCATCTTCTATAGTAATGAAGAATTATTATTTTTATATAGTATACCATACACATGAAAAACATATTTGAGATATCCTTACACGGTGAGATGAATTTTTTTAAAGTTTTATAAATCACCTATGCAATTATTCAGGTTTTATCTCTCAATAAATGTATTCCAAGGCACTACTAAAATGATTTAGCCTAAAATAATAAAGAGGTGGGTCTATGTTAATTTTTGTGATATTAAAATTGAGTAAAGTTAATGAAGGAAATACCATAAAAGAGAAATATTTTAAAAAATTGAATGATATTCTCTTACATTTGACTTCTTCAAGGAAAGATATAATATTTATTTTCACACTATATTATATGTATCAATCTATTTATAAGGATTCTCACTTTATAGGATAAAAATGTATTCTCAGGTATTTTAAAATCTTATCTAATTATGTCTTATCATATGAGAAGAAAGGAAAGATAAAAGTATAATGATTTATAGATGCTGACTAGGATGGTCATGGTGATGAATGTAAGTCCTCATAAAGAGTACAATTCTTAATTTAGAAGATGTGTGGCATGGAATGAAAATAATAAATCCAAAATTACTTTGAGTACCCTATTATTGAGTGTTTCATTGAATCACAAGTGGATAAACTAATGATATAGATGAAAACTCAACTAAAAGATATGAATGTTTATGCTTAGTATCTACTGTTTATTGATTGTGATAATGAAAGCATTATAAATTTTTCCAATAATATTTTTTAGTATTCAAAATAAAATAACATAGAAATAAAATATAATTTCATTAAGGATAATGTGGTTGAAGGAACTTTGAAGATAGAATTTTTTCCTTATAAATATAAAGTTTCTGAAAGTCTCATAAAACCTCTCCCAATTGAAACTTATCAGAGGCCGAGAGAGTGAATATTTGTGAAACCCATTCAATAATGTCATTGAGGCATGTTCTTGAGTCTTTTCACAACTTTTTTTTAGAAAAGTGGTGACGTGAATTGGTCACCCAATTCATTCCCAAAATAAATTTATTAAAATAAAATGTTACAATACAAATATGAGGTGTAAAGAGCTTACAAAAATAAGGGATTGAGGGGAATATAACCTGAGATTTCCAAGAAAAACAAACAAAAGACTGAGTTTCATGAAACATGACCAAAACATCCTATCATCAACTTGTCAATTACGTACTCCATAAAGGGAAGTGGCATGAAAGATGCTATACATTGGGGGAACTACATGTATACATGCCACCAAGGGAATACCCATTCAATGTAGAAAAAATGGATTTGAATAGGAGAAGTCTCTAAGAAGCTGCATCAACATGCCCCAAGTCTCCAATAGGTATATGCCCAAAGCATGAGACACACTCATCAAAACAAGATCAGTAAGCTGAAGAATAGAAAGAAGAAATAACAAGTCACTAAGAGAGAAATATCTACCTACACCATAAATACATCACAAAATTTAGAGAAAACCAAGGAAAAGAGGAAAAAAATAATGACCGGCCTAGATCATCTAGGGGGAACATAAAACCAAGTGATCCAACATATACCCATCAGATCTGGAGGGTAGCCAAAATTTAACAGTGATCAGAATATTGAGCTCAGACTGCATCTATTTTATCCAAAAAGGCCTATGAGGCAACTAAACCGTTTAGAAACAGGCCAAATCCAAAGGGTCCTAAAAAGAAAAATAGCAACATGTAGAAAAATATAACACAAATATCATGAGTAAGTAAAAATTTTATCCAGTAAATAGGTCATTACCAAGGTATGTATCTAAAATTAAAATCGATATTCCTTTTATATTCATCAGCCATCCTGATGAACATACTTATCTTGATTTGAAGATACATCTCAGTTGTAATATCACCATTATTGTATTTATGGAATGTAATTTTATCTTCCTCATTCATCAATGCACTAACCACATTACTCACATCATCCAAAATAAAATAAGCATCTCTATACATATGATCATTATTTTAATCATATTAATCCACATTTAAACTAGAGGTTTCAATAGGTTCAACAACTACCAGTTGTTTTGGAAGTTCAGTGTTTTAATTCCTAGAGGATTCAAATGATCTTGTAACTATTGTTCTTTAAATATTAGAATAGTTCCTACATTTTTTAGTTTTTTTTGTGATTTGGGGTAATGAATCCATCAACATCCACCATCAGTTCCCCCCTTCCTAACACTTGATTTTAAACATGCTTCCTTAATTTGATCAAATTAATCTTCAACATCATGTAGAGATTCTCTAGAGTCAGAGAGGGCCCACTGATCCTTTTCTCATGTATCATGGGTTTCAGCAAAAGAGACAGCCTGAAAATTTATTTTCATCCTCTTTAAAGGGTTGAGATATTCCAGGGACAAAGGTCTCATTATTGTGAATTTTATCCTTGTATTCACTTATGGCCTGAGCATTATGAACAACATTGAAAAATCTAGAGTGATCAATAGGAGAGGTCTGAGAACTAGAAGGTAAAACCATAATTTGATTAACATTATTTTAAACTTGATTTCCAAAAGGGATAAAAAATAATCCCTTATTCACTCCTTTTTCAACACAATTGATAATTGTATTTGAGGTTTCCTAAAAGTAATATTTAATAATTGGTAACATATAGAGAATTTTATTGGAAAAACTGATGTTTGAATTAATATATTATGTTTTCTACACTAAGATAGAACATATAGATATAAAGTTTATAGCTTGATGACTCATTAATTTGAGATGAGTGATACCCCACCAATTTAAATACCCTTTTTCTTTATTGTCAATAAGGTGGAGAAAAGACATTAATGATCTTGATTAGTTGAGAAATAGACTATTTATCTTTCATAATTGAGAAGTGAGTTGATTAAGAGTGAGAAAATACATTAAATTTCAATTCATGAGGATGAAATCATTGAAAAGGAGATATTATAGAGAGATTTAAATTGAAATATTTAGTGGTTTTGATATAAAATCCAAAGGGAGATATTATAAGTAAATTGGATGATGATGATTCAATTATTTCCAATACATGTCATGAGGTGGAGTTTAAAGAGTATTATTATTGATTATGGTCCTTATAGAGTTTTATATAAGAATAATGAGTGTTTATGCTCAATTAAAATATATCACGACTTAATAGGGGATACCACAATACAATTCTAATACATGTTATTAAATTTATAGTGAAAGGTTTATTATTTCACCATGATGCATGAGTTTATGTTTTAAGGGAAACTGAGGTTGGTTATGAATTCTAGTTATAAGAAACGATTATACAATAAATAATACCCCATGATAAATAAGTGTTGTTCTATTTTATGATAAATTATGAGTTAATACCTCATTAATTATAGTTTCACTATAAAAAATGTAAAATTTTTCACTATAGTGAGGGATCATGCTGTAATGACATCCCCAAGATTTTTAGGTTTCTATCTCTCTTTTGATGAATAAGATCCACATCATGAATGTATGTGACATGAAATGTGTTTTATAAGAGTGTTTTAATGAGAAATGATTATTTATGGAAACCATAGAGAAATCTAGTGTGTCATGACATAATAAATGTGATTGTTCTTTGAATTATGTAACCCCCTGAGATTTTATTGTATGTTTTCCTTTAAATAAACACAATTCTGAATAGCTTATAGCACACACAAGACTGAACTAAAATGAGCCATGTCATATTATAATTACAAGAAGAAAACATATTTATTTAGTATAAAGTTAATAATCAATTATGATACTTAATTTTTTAATATTTTTTTGATTGATGAAATTTAATGATTATAAAATAAATAATTAATGTGATGTGATAAAAACCATTCAATGATAAAAGGGATAATTTTCATTTTTTTTTAAGTTTTATGTATTTTAATAAATTGAATTTTTTTAAAATATTTAAATGTATGAACTAATATATTAACACTCAATTAATAATAAATTTATGTTAAATAAGATTAAGAGCACTTAGAGTTTAAAGGAGTCACTTTGCTATAAAAGTTGTTTTTCATTATATTTATTATTTTTATTTGAAATATAAATTTATAAATTTTATAATGTTAATTTGAGTAAATAAACATCATTTTTAAATTATAATTTCAAAATTATATTAGGGTTAATTTTTTGGATTTTTCTAAAGAGGTTTATTTTTTAGGTGAACCGTGAAAAATACCGATTTTACAAATACTGTCACTTTTATGATATCATTATGATATAAGACTAAATTAAAAGTTTATGAAACATTTTTCTAAACAAAATATATATTTAATAAGTAATATAATTTATTTTTAAATATAATTTTAAACTTATAAATAAATTTTTGATATTTTTGGAAATCTAAGCTATGTTTTATTCTAATAAAAGATCAATTTTTGATCATTTTGTTTAATTAAGTAATTAACAGGTTTTTCTCGGTTTCAAGTTTATTTTAATTTCATATAAATATAATTTTTTATTTATTAACCAATAAATTTAATTAGAATCAATTCAATACATGATTTTTGTTTAAACTCATATTTATGTTTAAAACGACATCTTTCTAAAAAACTATTTTTCATTGCATTTTTCATACTTATATTAAAAGTAATTTTTACCAATTATATAAATAGAATCATAGAATGTGGATTAAATATTTTTTTATCATTATTTTATAATTTTTTAATGATTTAAATTTCATTTTTAGTCAAAATGAATAGTTTCCATAGTAAAAAAATTTGTCATCACGATAAGGGTTAAAATGGTTAATGAAGGGGTAAAACTAATATATTACATTTAAAATATCACTAAAACAAGTATAATTTTGATTAGTTAATTTTATTTCATACTTAAACTTATTATATTAAAAACTATGTTAATTTTGAGATACTTTAGTTGAGTAAGGGATATATTATATATTAATGTTTCAAATATTTATAAGAATTCCACCCTCCACACTTATAAAAGGGAACCTTTTCTTCTCAATTATCCACAATACTTATGCCCATTATCTCAACTAATATCTAACCAAATATGCTCACAACACCCTTATACACTACATATATTTTCCTATATTCCCATAAGACCCTTCCAAGAATCCTTAAGGTGTCTTCTAAAGGAGATTACACCAAGAAGGGGTATATATTCTCATTGAGCCTTTTCAAGTTCGTTTATTCTAAAACATCCTCCATATATTCTATAAAAATATTAACATAATTAAATAAGTATATTTAATATAAAAATATGTTATTATATTAATGGTGAAACCATTTTCTATCTCTTTTCTATCTAATGGTAAATGAAAACATCTCCCACACATATGTAAAGACTACCATCTCCATGAGGCGATATATTTTATTATTAATCACCACCTCAAATGAATAGTTATATGATTTATTTAATGTATATATAATATTTTTATGAAAAAATTATCATTATTTAAATATAAAATATTATCTACCTTTGTACCCACCCATCTGTTAGAAAATGATAACATCGCACGTGTGTACCTATGAACTACCACCTCCACAAAGCGATGTAATTGATTTTTCATTTTTATTTTACATGGCTCGTAATGAGGATATATTTAATGAATATATAATATATATATATATATGATATATTTATAATTATATAAATATAAATAATTGTTTACATTTCTTTTTTTTCCATCTATTAAAAAATAGAAACATCACTTATGCGTACGTGCATACTACTTCCCCATGAAGTGATATAATTCATTTCTCATCACCATCTTATATGGATGGTTATAAAAATATATTGAATTTTTAAACATGATAATTATAATGTTTAAAATATTCTTGATATGATGATACCATGACCAAGGTGCAATTAAATGAAACATCTAAATCAAAACATTCATGAGAAACAAAATAGTTAATACCGAATTAACTGATTTTAACTAAGAATTATGGGTTAAAGGGTAAAATTATGTTATAAATAAATTATATTTAGTAAGATTGATATAATATGGATCTGATATAGATTAATAATAAATATAAATTTATTATATATGAGGTTGGAACACATGTAATAAAGATAGAATCTAAGGTAAGAGTTTATTTCATAATCTCATTTTTATTCGGGGTTTCTTATGATTAAATTTCCATTTAAAGAATTATATAATATTTCTCTCTTAAAAAAAAAATATTATTCTATATTAGTTAATTATTGGGTTTTAAAGTTTTTTTTTCCATTTTTACACTCTTTTATACTCAAAAAGTCTAAAAAATGTATTTAATAAAATCCGAACTTATTTCTATTATTTTGGTTGGGGATATCTCTCCCCCATGTTCATGTTATTCAAATTATTTATTTATTTTTTACCTATAATTAAAGGTTTAATAAGGTTATTTTATACTACCATTTATTTTATTTATAAATTATTAAACTTAATATTTTCAATTTTTTTTGTACGACTAACTTTTGATCTTTTATAAAAGTAATAAAAGAATGTTTTCTAAACATTTAGCACTTGACCATATTTTCCTACCATCATAACCATTATAAATTATCAAGAATCCTATATAATATTTCATGGTCTTTCAAATATGATACTATTCCCATTTTCTAGGAATTTTTATTTTTTAAGAGTCTTACAAAGAAATAATATTTCTTATTATTTTCAAAACTATTTGTTAATATATTTATGAAAGTGATTTTCATCTATGTCAACAATCTAAAATTTTGGTAAAGTAAATAGGAATGGTTTTCTAGAAATTAAGTACTTATATATATACAAACAAGTTTTTGTAGGATTTTTCATGGATTCACCAAGAGGTAATAACCCTAAAAAAGGTTGGTTGATTGTTAACTCGATCTTAACTTAATGTGTAATTAGTGGCCCATATGAACACCGAGTTTGACAATCCGAGGGTATATGATTTGGATATTTCGTGTGATTATTTAAAAAAAATAATTAAGGATTTAAATACATTTTCTCTATCACTCTTCATCTCAATGTTCACTAAACTGTATACTCATTATTATATACGGTGTGAAATAAAGGAATATTTCTATGAAAGTTATTCTATTTACTAGGAAAATTTTGACATTTTGTATTACTTGATTAAATATGGATAATTACTGATTGATAATTAATATTTATTATGTATGTTAATAATTCATTGGACATGAGTAAGTAATGGGTGGGTTCTGTTATATCCCTTCGATGCATCGAGTAGGTCTCATGAGACAAAATAGAATAGGTAGGAATTTGGGCATGACAACCCATAAAATGATAATGTCTTGGTTGATATGACTTGATTGTAAGATAAAATTTTCTTAGAATAATTACTTTATGGTAAGATCGTGATATATTGATATAATCTCTTGACCTAATATCATGATGTCTTGTTATGAGGCCTTGGCGATATGATCATGATGTCTTGGCTTGAGAATTATGATTTAAATGTCGTGAATTTTCTATTTATATTATAATGAAATAAATTATAATTTTCCATGTGATTAATAAGTTTTATTCTATGGATATATCTCATTCTCAATATATTTATTAAATGGAATATTTATTGATTACTTACTCTACCATATGGGTTATGCCTTATGTATTCATGATAACTTTTGTTCTATTCTCTCCCTTACTGAGTATCTAAGATCAACCTTTAATATGTTTTACATTCCCTATAATACAAGGAAAGGGTATTTGATTAATCTCTAGGATATATTAAAATGAATAATAATGTTTTCAATAAGTTTATAAGCTATGATTTTTTGTTTCCAATGTAATATGTAAATCATGAATGCATCTTGTCTCTTAAGACTGTTAAATGGTTTGATCCTTTGGGATGCAATCTCTTGTATCTTATACCAATTTAATAAAGAAAATACAAACTAAAGGTGACTAGATTTTTAGGTGTTACAATTGGTATCAAAAAAAGTTTAGTATAACCCTTGGTAGCTAAATTTTAGAAGAACATAATTAGCACATGAATTATGATAAACCCCTAGAATGTTTAATTTTTTAGGGTTTTTTATATTATGGATCAATATTAATAATGATTTTATATAATTAAGTGTATGTAATTATTTATAGATGGTTCCTATTAGTAGGAATAAAAAAATTATCAACACCTCTAATCAATGTATTGATTTACATTCTGATTAAGTCAATATAGAAGGTGTTGGAGTTGATTAGATTATTACTATATTAGGGAAGTTGACTTAGGTTATGACTAATAAATTTTCTCATATGAAAAAACCTATTACTTCATAGCATGATGAAATGATGTTTAAACAATTCATATAGAAGAAACTTCTATCCTTTAATGAAGCTACTAATCCTTTGATAGTTAAATAATGGATCAAGTCCCTTGAAAAGATATTTCAGGCTTTAAGAATTAATGAAAGGGAGAATGTTATTATAGTAGTATATTATTAAAGAGAGATGTGGATAAATGGTGGTCATTGATTTAAAATACTACAGAGGATGAATATATAGAGATACTATAGTAGAATACTTTTAAGGTGATATTATTTATGAAAAATTTCCACGATAACAATGAGGTGGTATAAAAAATAAATTCTCTAATTTTAGAAATAAGGAGACGAAAGTGTTACTGAGTATGAGGAAAACTTTATGATATTGGAAAGGAATGATATAGAAAATTTACATAATATAAAAATTTATATTGAACATTTCTTTGATATAATTAAACCATGCCTCCAAATGTCACTAGCCACTCATACATTTTAAGTATATGATGAAATGTTATCAAGTGCCATTAATATGGAGAAATAATTCTTCAAGTCTTATATTTTAAAAGGAAATAAAGAGAATTAAAGGATTACTAAGAACCAAGGGAAAATAAATGATGTTAATGGGAATAATGGAAGGATGAAACAACTAATATGTGATAATTGTATAAAGAAACACCATGGTACTTGATTGAAGGGAGTGAGAGTCTTCTTTAAGTGCAGAGAGAAAGTACATTAGGATCATGAATGAAAGGGAAATAAAGATGCTTCTAATGATTAGTAATTTGACTGTAAGGAGATAGGTTACTATGTAAATGAATGAACCAAGAATCAAGGTAATTTTCATCAGACAATACCAAGAGATCAAGTCCATGCTTAAAAAATTATTACAGATGATGTTGAAGTCCCTTATATGGTGATAGTAGGTGATTTGATTATAAAATCATGCATTATTTAATTCTATATCTATACACTCTTTTATATTTTTCATGGATATTGAATCATACTTTAATACTCTAAGGAAGGATTTATAAATTAAGAAACCTAATTGAAATTTGATTACAATAATAATATATCAAAAAATCTTTATTATTATTAAAAACTATTCCCTAAGTAGAAAACATTATTGTTATAACTATGATTTACTTTTATGTATTCCTGGTTTTGAAGATTAGATAACGAGGGATTAATAAGATGAAGAACAAAATAAACTATGTCAATCTAGTGGTTTTGTTTATAATGAATAATTTAAAGGTTAAATTATTATAACATTTATATGGGTGTTATTATTGATGCTTTAAGAATTAATTTATTACTATATCACATGAAGGTTTATTCATATTGATTATTATATTATCTTGTAAAAACCATTTTGGTTTTATGTAAGTGGAATAACATGTCTTTCTTTTGTGGATATTATGATTCATTAGAGGTTTATTTTCATACTTCAAGCAGGGGGAAAATTACTCTTAGTCATTCATAATTAGGATCATAAGTGGAAACTATTTAAAACATTTAATAAAAGTGAAAATTTTAACTTGGGAAGTTGAAATAATTCATGTATGTATTTTTCTAATATTAATTAAATTCAAGAGGAAGATAAAGTGGAAAACATAACTCAAATGTGCACATTTGGAAACTCATCCACCATTATAAGTTTTTTAAAGATAAAAATATGGTTTAAGGAATATTTATGATAAGTTTCTTAGTATTACATAATATAGTGAGGTTGATATCTTAGTAAAAATTATATCTTGAGATAAATTCATTGGTAAGTAATAATTTAAATTTTGAGAATGTAACTTATTTAAGGGGAAGAATATAACACCCTAAAATTTTAGTATGTATTTTTTGTTAAACAAATAATATGGTGAATAACTTGTAGTGCATGCAACACAGAACTAAAACGAGTAGTGATATATTACAATTACAATAAGAATAAAGATTTATTAAATAGAAATATATTAATCAATTATGATATTTAAATTGTAATATTTTGTTTTTATTGAAGAAATTTAATAATTAGAAAAAAATATTTAATGTGAAATGATTAAAATTATTCAATGATATATGTATATTTTTAAAATTACTATTTTTGATGTGGTGTTTATTTTAATAAATTAATCATTTTCAAAATATTTAAATGTATAAAATAATATATTAACACTCAATTAATTAAAAATTAATATGAAATAAGATTAAGAATGTAACATCTTGAGATTTTATGAAATATATTGTTTCAAATTAATTTAAATTCTTTAATATTCTACATTACACACAATACATATTTTAGCATGCATCACATGCAACACCAAGTTTATCTTGCATTGCATGTAAAATCGAGTTCCTTTGACTATTTATGTTATACACAAACTTGAGTCTTACCAGACAATAATATATTATTAATATTATTATGATAGTTATCACCTAGATATTGGAATGGGGTGAATTAATAATATTAAATAAATTATGAAAATATATCTTACACATGTTTATAAAATTAATTCATTTGTTACCATTTAATTATAAATGAAAATAAATACCAATTGAATATAAAGGATGTGTTTTTATGAAAGCTGTTTTTATGACCAGAATGACGTTTTATATTAATAAATTAAATTAATCACTATTAGTGAATTATATTAATGAAATTTAAATTTTATATATTTAATATTTTTTTTGAAATTCATCCTATAATTTTTATAGAGTTAAGATAAGAATAAATCTAATCTTAAGCATAAAAAGCTGTATATTTTTAAAGGGTAGTTTTACTGCCTTTTAATGGCACGACCATTTTAAATATAATTTTTGGCACTTTTATAATTTTTATTTGAAATAAATAAAAATTATTATTTTTTAAATAGGAATATAAAAATTTACTTTGGGTGAATTTTTGGTATTTTTCTGAGAACTTTCATATTTTGATGAATAATGAAGGACACTGAATTTTAATTGAAAACTAATTTTTTTCTAAATAATTTATATTGTTAAATTATATTTTTAATTGGTTATAAAGTAAAATTAGGTCAATTTTATATAATTTAATTTGTTTTATTTCATTGGAATAATTTTCATTGATATTTTATATATAAAACCTTAGCAATATTTTTAAAATTTTGACTTAAAAACCCTACCGTCTCGTCCCATATGCGAGATTAATTTTAAATTAATTTTTGTCACTTATATGATTTGAATTTGAAAAAAATGATTCCATATTTGGAATAATTATAATATATAATTTATATCAGGGTCAAATTATTTTTTGACAAAAAATATTAGTGAAAACAATTAAAATTAATTACAGCAATTAAGTAAAAAAAATGTGTTTACTTAGTGGTTAAACTTTAATCTTAAGTGATCAAATGACCTAGAAACATGTCCAAAACAAATTTTAGAGAAAATATTTGACCATATAAAAAATTTTCTCTAATTTTATTAATTATTTTGGGAAAATGATGTAAGGGAGACCTTACGATAGTGTTTACCTTTTTATATTTACAAGAATGCCACTCCCCCTCCACTATGAAAATGCACTCACCCTCACCACTTATTCACACATATCAAGAACTTTGTCTTATCAAAACCATGCCAAATAAGTTCCATGTATCCCTTGTCTCATCCTTGAAACCTAAACTAGAGAATAAATCAAACTAATAAAGTCCTTTGGTGAAAACCAAAAAGAGTTACTCGAAAAAGAGGTAACATTATTCAACGATCACTTTTGTTTTATTTCTTTCTCAAAACAATTAAATTATTCTTATTCCATGATTATATAAAAAAATAATTATCCTAAATATAATTAAATGATTTTATGTTATGTTTTTGACCTCAACCTTCACATGATTCCATCAATTGAGATATGCAATCATCTTTTGTGTGTACGACGGACTACCACCTCCCGAACCGATGTTGTTCATTATTCAATTACCACCTCTCAAGGTTAGGAATAATGATGTAATAATTGTTTTTATATGATATATATGATATTTATAATGTTATTATGATTATATAATTATTATATAACACATACCTTTATGATTTATATTTTTTTGGAATAAGATAACATTGTTTATGGATGCGTGGACTACCGCCTCCTAAAAGTGATATGATTCGTTCAAAATTTACATGGAATGTATTAAGGATGGGTTTAATAAAAATATATGATATAAATTATTTTTTATTATATTCATTACATAATTATCTACCTGTTCATATAACATATCTTTTTTTTCTTTCCATTTCACACACTGAATAGGGGGTGTATCTCTATTAAAATAGAGTGAATAAAAGGAGAGTAGTTATGAAGAGAAAATATGAATAACTATATAAGAATATGTAAAAATTAATAAAAGGTAAAGGGAATGAAACTTATAAATATATATGAGAATAGAGAGTAAATAAAAAAATGCCTTCTCTATTGACATGAAGAATTATAGAGGATGATTGTGTTGGAATTGGGTGGAAATATTAAAGTAGAAACATATAAGAAGTTTGATTCACATTGATAAGAAAGATGTAATTAGGCATAATATTTTACATCAAGATTGTAATAATAATCCTCAATACAGTATTAAAAATTGTATCAATATTAGTCAACATTATTGAACATGAAATATATGCAGAATTTATAAATAATTAAAAACGTGATACCGAAGAAAGTTAGGGGTCATTGAATATTAAATACACTAAATAGGAGGGTGAAAATACTATAACCTATAGAGTATAAAATTAAGATAAAATCCTATGATATGATTCAGAAGAATGTGAAAAGGTATGGTAAGGATGTGGTGGTTTAGAATAGATGACACCCAA
Source organism: Viscum album (assembly GCA_963277665.1). Lineage (NCBI taxonomy): Eukaryota > Viridiplantae > Streptophyta > Magnoliopsida > Santalales > Viscaceae > Viscum > Viscum album. The sequence continues at coordinate 1,786,646,572 of OY728165.1, read as the reverse complement.
TATTGTTAGGATTTTTGCAAGTCGAACTAAAATGGGAAGGAAATAAAGACCACATAAGAGATAGTGTTTAGGGTTGAATCACCTTTATCTCCATGAATTTAAAACACCAAAAGAGAATGGAAATAGGAAGAATAAATTTTCATAAGGGAGAGAAAATCAAAAGTGAAGCATGATACAAGGGGGGAGATGCAATTAGTATAGAAAGTATATGGAATTGTTTGGAGAGACAACATGGGTGATATAGTCATAGTTGAGAAGAGAATGATGAAGAAAAGAAGTTTGTGATGGAGAATTATGATAGGGTTTGGAGCATCAATAGTGGGTAGTGAAGTTGAAGATTAGAGGAAGTGAGGGGAATAGAGTAGAGGAACCCATAGTGAAAGTAGTGTGGGCAGGAATAATGATAAATGGATAGTTGGAAGATTGAGATATGTATAAGGAATTATAATTAGTTTAATTACAATTTTTTACTAGTATACCCCCATTCATTTTCATGGATATAATATCTACAAAAAAAAATAATCTTTGTTTATAAAAAAATATAGACAAACACAATATAGAGAAGAAAGCGAATGCTTGAATTCATATTAAAGAAAATGTAACTTGTACATTTTTTTGAATTAGTGTTTTAATTTATTAGATTAAATGAATGATAAAATAAAATAAAAGAAATATTATTTAAATTTAAATATTGATAATATAGTAAATAATTTTTTTTGAAATCATTGGGTAAATTGATGAAAATAATATATTAATGAAGTTATTTTTGAAAAAAAAATTCATTAGAACAAACACACTATAAGAGAATAAAAGGAAAAGAGAGAAATGATTACTAAATGGGTATTATAAAAAATAACATAATATTAATTTATAATAGATATATTTTAATGTAATATATATATTTTAATGAAATAGATATATGTATTTAAAATATAATTATTTAAAAATATGTACATTGAGTGAAACTATAAGAACCTGCCTTTTCTATTGAGGTAAAAACCCTTTAATTTTTAGTATAAATATTTTGATTACTTCAACTAGAAGTACTTAAAGGCTCAAAGGAGGGTTCAGGAGCATATAGGACTCATTCTAGGCATGGATCTTCGTATTGTGAAGAAACAATATGAGGTGCATAGTTGGAACATAGTTAATAGTAACCATGTGACTCAACCATGTGACCCATATATAGAGGAGATCAAATTGATAAACCATGTGAAAAACTACAGAGGTTTTTTAGAGGGGACCCACATGGGTTTCACATGGTTTATCAACCATGTGCCTAGCTACATGGGTAGTGACACTTAGGCAGTAAACCCACATGGTTGGTGCATAGTTTAAAAAAACCATGTGGCCTAACCATGTAAGGGCTTGATTCCATTGGATATTTCTAGAACATGGTTGGCACATGGATTGGCCAAATATTCTATCAAATTGTGTTCCATTTAAAAGTTGGGTAAAATAACCATTTTTTCCTTCAAAATTCAAGTATTTTAACCCTCTTACCTTCCCCCCCATACACAAAACCTCCCACCCATTAGAGCTCCAAAATTCATTTGAATCTAGGATTAGAGAGAACTTCATTTCACCATCAGTAATGTTGGAAGCATATTAGTAATCTCTCTAATTATCTTATTTCCTTTGTTTATATTTCAATATGGAATTTTAAATCCATGTGAGATCTTTTTACCTATTTTTAGGGTGTTTGACTATTTCATTTATTTATCCCAATATAGAATGAATCAGAGGATAATAAAGAATGATTAATACACTACATGTTTAAGTTAGGTGGTCGCATAATTTTCCCTTAAAGTATAGTGATATTTATATTGCACTGTTGTGCCACTTTCCAGACTTCCTGGGCATCGCCTCCTAAATAGAGTTTTTCTTAAATTAAATGTATGGGAAAATGTTTATAACTTTTTTGAGTCCCATAATCATCTATGAGGGTTTATGACCCCAAATAGAACCATCCCTATGAGTGTGTTGCTAAAATATACCAAACAACCATGGGTTACTTATTAAATTGATTCACCATATGAGGTGTGATCCTTATCACTTGTAATTTAGAGGTCACAACTAATTAGATGAAGTGGATTATCAAATTGAATGGAATGAATTAAGCTATACTAGGCCGTATATCCTAGGATATGTGATTGAACCACCTCATAAGGTGATTTATACTTATCCTTTATAAATGAGATGACCAGTTGAATTAAATGTCATGTTTAAGGGTATGGTTTGACCGAGAGACCATGACCATTCATTATATTGTGTTGAGGGTGATACATGGGTTCCAAATTGGAATTCCATAGAAAAAATCATCAAAATCATTAAATTTTAATGATTTATAAATGGATTGATATCATTCCATGAGTGATACATGGGTTATTATATGAACACCATGGACATCCACAATTAGGCGGGTGAATTTATTATTATTCCATGAGTGACACTTGGGTTCCTTATATGGAATTCCAAGGGCGGACTCTAAGGGAAATGCTTATTATTATTCCATGAGTGACACTTGGGCTCCTTATGTGGATCACCAAGTATGGAATCCTAGGTAAATATCTTTATACCATTTGTAGAGTGATACTTTGGTTCCCATGAGGAATTCCATTGACATACTTATAGGGTGATGGGTACATCAGTGTACCTAGGGAAATAATTAGGTTTCTCATAAAAAAATGTCATGGATGGGCTCAGGTTTCTAATAAATTAAACATTTGAATAATCTAAATTTTTCATCTTCCAAGTCAAAGAACACACTTGGATTTTAACAGAGCTTTACAAACATGAATACCTTGTTATATTTTCCTTTATCAGGCATGATGACATGGGACATGTTCATCCCTTATACCACTATAATTAATAGGGGACACCTTAGATATGATCCGAGTCCTGAAACTATTTTATAAGTTAAATCATAAGTGGGTAATCTTTTAGAGACATTATGGCTTAGATCGAAGTAGGTGGTATCAGTTGAGTTTCATGTTCAGAACCCAATCTGACATGTGATTGTATGTTTCATTTACCATTTATATCATTATCTACACACTACTTTATATATTCATGGGATTGATGGTATTAAAAACTATTGGTAGTGGCCTACTGAGTATATCTCACTTGCTGTTCAATCCACCGATTGGTACCTAGACAAACTTCATGGTTATTAGTAGGAATAAAGGTATGGTTATAGTTTTGGACATCCAATTTCTATACCAGGATGAAGTATGAGAGTAGAGGACCGAGCTTATGATCATGATGATATTGGAGATAACTTTGAAATTTTTTCTTTTTTTATATAGTATGTTGTATATTCATAATGCTCTCTTTCCCATGTATTCACTTTTTGTATATCATGACATGATCATTATTTTTTATATGAATTTGGATATAGTTTTACCATATTAATTATTTTATGCGGATGAATTACTTATTCCAATACTAGATATTTATTATTACTTTTCCATTTATTGATGTTATGCTACCACTACCCCACACTCTAATTACGAGGGTGTAGTCTCCCCACCATACTCTTACAGACCCTTACTACTAGTTGTAATACTTTAGCATGTGGGAAGATGTTCTTGAGTCCATGTGGACACTAGTTCTAATACTATTATTGAGTGAGCCAATATAGGATATTACAAATTGGAATCAAATCCTTCTTTTCCCTTTTTTCTTACTTTGTGGGTAATTATACAGGAGGCTAGGAATGTTTTGGAATTGGGAAATGACTCTATGCCTGGGAGTAGCTAACCCATGTATGAGGAAAATCCAAATTACCTGGGAAGGGAACTGCTGTTATGGATTATGCTTATTTTAATTGTATTTATTTTACCATTGGGTGATGTACATGATACATGGAGTTTATTATAATTGTTAATATGGATTCATTTTTACCCTTGGCTTGGTATGACATGGAGGTATTCAACTCATGCATAATTGTAGGAACATAGAGACACACAATCCATGGAATGTATATTTAATTTCTTGAATGCTTGATTATGTTTCATGCTTACCTATATACCATGTTTAGGTATAGGTTTAGCATGTTAATTTATATACCATGTTTTTGTGATTATTTCCACATCTATTGGTATTATTGCTCTGTGATATCATATTTTGTTGTAGTTATGATATAAAATTGGTTATTAAAGTGTTTGAAACAACCTAAATGTTGTTTTACCATATATCTTGATGGTGAAACCTTAACTAACTGATTATAACATGTTTAATCCATAAACCATTGGTTTCATGGGCTGAAACATTTATGATTATGAATGGGTGTCAATAAAAATTTATAAAGTGTATGGGTCTTTATAAATTGGAAAGGGTGACCCATGTAATTAAACCATGAAATATGAACTTTTTATGTTATGATATTAAAGGTAAAAACCTTGTTGAAGTTACATGAAGTGCCAATTTCAATTTATAAAGTGTAGTACTTTATAATTTGGGAATGGTGACTCATCTAAACGGACTATTATATACATAAATGTGTATAAACATATGATTATTAAAAATTAAATGAAATGGTTACCGTTAAATGATGATATCAATTGAAACTTAAAGAGTGTTTTCCACTATAACTTTCAATTGACACACCATATACTGAGACTCTTGATATAAAATAGAGAAATTGAACAAAACCTGACCTTAGTAGTGGGTAGTAGGTAATATATATTATGGTTCTTATGATCTTATACATCATCCATACTTGGAATTAGGAGTAGGAAGTGGGGTGTGAATATTATATAGGAATGCTTATACAAGTCATATTCTTATATCTGTTATCAATATCATTATCAAATATATTCTTAAGTGCATTCTTGGAATTTTTAGATATATTTCACCATGAAATCCTCAAGTAATGCACCAGGAGGGTGGTGAAGACCATGCTTCAGAGGTGGTGGGACCTGAGCCACCAATATTTCCTCATGTAGTTCCACTTGAGGCACATCCCATTATACCCAATCAGGGAACTGATGCCTAGTTTCGATAGGTATTCTTATGGTTCATAAAGACTATAAAGGGAGCCCCAAAACCTACCCCTACTATGGAAGAGTTGAAATGTGAGTTTCAGTAGAATTATAAAACCATATTTTTAGGGGATGGTAGTCCATAGTCTATGGATTCATGAATGAGGTTCATTCTATATATATTCGAGCATCTTGATAAACCTCCCATGAGTAGAGTGAAGCTCACTACATATATGATATAATATTATTCAAAGCGATGACGAGATGTTATTACCTAGTAATACCACTATCGGGATATGGTTTTAAGGGATTTACATAAAAACTTATTTGATTATTTATATCTTGAGATGTTGAGGGATGGAAAATATAGAGAGTTTATGCACATGGAACATTTCAATTTGTTAGTTATGAAATACTATGCACATTTTATAAATATCCAGTGCTTCACACCGATTATTCTTGATGATGAGTTATCTAGGGATATGTGATTCAAGGATGGTCTCAAGAATGAAATCAGATTACATGTTAATTTTTTTTGGTTGATTACCATATCTGAGATAGTAAATCACCACTCATTACTAAGTGTAATCTGAGAGAACCTGAAGATGTGATCTATGGCAGTTCTAATTTTAAACTTGGAACTACTTTGACTAGAGGAAACAAGTGATGTTTTGATTCTCCTCATATTAGTAGTGGAAGTTAGTGTATGCACTCAGGTATCCAGGTGGTATTCTACCACTGTGGTAGGATAAGAAATATAAAGACACAATGTATCAAGGACCCAATTGAGTGTTGGTATTGTGAAAAAATGGGTCATATCTAGTGCTTTTTGTAGAGATTTTTCTATAGTGGCTAGTAAGAGAGGATCTTCACTGACTCCATGTTTAGTAGTAAGGTCGGATATCCCTCTTTAGGAAGGAATTTGGGGTAATACTGGCCGATTAAGATATGGAGGTGGTCATGGATGAGAGAGACATACATAAGACTTACAACACCATCAGAGAATGCTTGCCCAGGATAGTTAGGATGTATCTTATGTCCAAAGAAAGGTCCAGATATATGTAGTGAAATTGATCCCTAAGGAATATAGTGTCGGTCAATCCATGGTTAGAGGTATGATCATATTATCCTCTACTCTAGTTTCTTCTTTATTTGATATAGGACCTTACCACACCTTCATATATTTTTATATTATGGGGAGACTTGGGCCAAATATTTAGTATTCTTGTGGCATAATGACACTTGATACCCCATTGGGAATTTGATCAGAAGGCATATGCTAGTGAAAGGAGTGTCCCCTTGAGATAGGCGGTTATCATTTCTTATGGGTCTTCTTCATCTTCGAGATGATAGGATTTGACATTATTCTTAGGATTTACTGGTTGGTACCTTAGAATTCCTATGTTTATTTTTATCACCAAAAGGTATCATTTACATCACCAAAGGGTGATAAATACACTAACAAGGATAAATGAGATATCCATGTAAGTTGATATAGACTAGAGTATCATGGATTGTGTAGGATGACAACCCAAATTGCTAGCCTTTATATAGATGATCAGAGAACACACCAGGCTAATTTCCCTCTAGTAGTAGATCGTTTTAGGGAAGCATTCCCTGATGAATTTTTTATACTACCTCATGAGAGAGAGATAGGTATATTTTACTATCGATCTAGTGTTAGGAGTAGCACCAGTGTCCATTCCCCCATACAATATTTCTACAACTGTATTGAAAAAGATGAAGAGGAATCTATAGAATTTTGAAGATAAGTATTTTATATAGACCATTACTTCTCCATGGGATTCACCAATCCTTTGTGTCAAGAAATTAGATGGCACCATCAAGATTTGGGTGGATTTTTGTTTTTTGAACTAGCTTATGGTTAAGAACCAGTATCCACTTCCTTGCATAGATGACCTATTTGACTAGATCTAAGGAGAGAGGGTTTTCTACAAGATCAATTTGAGGTCGGGCTACCATCAAGTATGAGTTAGACCATCAGACATACATCATATAATGTTTTGTATCAGGTATGGTATTTATGAATATATGTTAATTCCATTCATCTTTAGAAACATGCTCACCATTTTAATGGATCTGATGAATCTGGTTTTCCAGCCGTATCTAGATTCATTTTTGGTAGTCTTTGTGGATGACATCTTAGTGTACTCAAATACTCTACACTAACATTCCCAACATCTTGATATAATTTTGAGCACACTGAGAGAGAACCAACTATATAATAATACCACAAAAATCCTAAAGTATATATTTATACAACATGAGCATAATTACATGACACCTGACAATAAACTAGTTTTTGTGGTTCATGCCTTGTGTTATCAGAGGCATTAATTATCAGGATAGCATTTTTTGGTGCAAAAAGACTAAAAAATACTCAATTATATATTTACACAACATGACTTGAATATTAGGAAACAAAGATGGGTTGAATAACTATTGTTTTTTAACTTTTAACTTTCCCATACACCTAGGAAAGGAAATGCTATTGCTGATGCTATGATCTGGAAGACATAGACATATACAATTCAGGAGGTCATTAGCGAGTGGTAGTTGATGGACCTCTTTTATAAGATTCACTTAGAGGACTAGGATCATCACATGAAGTTTATTATTATAAATTTATCCATGAACTATTAATTTATGCATAGAGTGAAGATGAGGTAACTTTATGATCCTGAGGGATTGGGCCCATGGGATAGAGTTTTGGATGAGGATCTACCACCTGATTGTATTATTAATAAGAATGGAGTCTTTTGAATTCATGGATGTGTTAGGGTTTCTATAGAAATTTGATTGTAATTGATGCAAGAGTATTATGCCTCTTATTAGGCGGTATATCCTAGACTTATAAAGATTTACCATGATCTACACCACCAATATTGGTGGCTTGGTATGAAAAGGGAGATAACTAGTTTCGTTACTCGATGTTCCACCTGCCAGTAGGTGAATGTGGAACACTAGTGACTGGTAGGGATTTTGTAGTAATTTCCTATTACTGAGTTGAAATGGGTATCTATGGATTATATGATGGGATTACCTAGGTCATATCAAGGTTGTGATGTAATATGGGTGATCATAGATAGGTTAACAAAGTTCGATCACTTATTACCTATCAGTGAGACCACTTTAGTGGATTATCAAGGAAATCTATATGTAAGAGAGATCATATGCCTTCACATATTTTCACACACTATTGTATTAGACATAGAGGCTCATTTTACATCTCATTTCTGGAAGGGGTTGTAGGGGGAACTAAGTTCATAGGTATTATTGAGTACAACCTATCACCCACAGATCAATAAACAGTCTGAGAATACAATTTAGGTATTAGAGGACATTCTCCAAACATGTATCCTTGATTTCATAGGTTCTTGGGAGAAACACTTTTCTATCACTAACTTGTATTAAAATAATAGTTTCTAAGGGACTATAAATATGGATCCTTATGAGGATTTATAAAGAATGACGTGTTTTCCACTATTCTGGTTACAGGTAGAAGAGGTAGCGCTACTAGGAGTTCATCTCATTCAGGAGACTTCAGAGAAGGTACAACTTATCAGGCACATGGATATAACTAATTTTAGGTAGAAGTCTTATGCAGATCTCTAGAGACAACCTCTAGAGTTAAAGGTTGGGGATCAGGTATTCTTGTGTGTTTTTCCTATACTAGGGCATAAATGGATTCAAAGACATGGTAAACTTTAATATAATTATGTTAGGCCTTTAAAGATTATAAATAGAGTCAATATGGTATCCTATAGGCTATACTTACCTTAAAGGTACCGATCTATGCATGAAATATTCTAAATATCTCAGTTACATTATTATCACGCAAAACCATATCATATTCTTTAACCCAATAAGGTTGAGATGGAGACATATGCATCCTTTGAGAAGAATCCTATACATATCATTGATCAGATCACGAAGGATCTATGAGGGAGGTCAATTCCTCTAGTAAATGTGACATGGAAGCACAACCATGTACATGATGATAATTGGGAGCGATAGGCTGATATATGTGCTTAGTATCTAGTGTTATCATTAGACAATGCTTTACAACAATCAAAAGGGAAAATCAGGGATGAGTTGTTTTAAGAAGGGAATATTTTAAGAACCTTTGTTTTCTATTGATGTATGAACCCTTTAATTTTCAGTATAAATATTTTGTTTCCTTCTAATGGAAGTTCATAAAGGCTTAAGGAAGGGTTCAAGAGTGTATGGGGCTCGTTTAGAGCCCAATACTCCATTTTTTTGAGAAACAGTATGAGTCTCATGATTAGAAGTAACCATCAAACCTATATATAGAGGAGAATAGTTTGAAAAACCATGTGAGGGAGGCCGCATGGCCATGTGAAAAACTATAGAGGAGTTACAGAGGGGACCCACATGGGCTGTGAACTATTTTTCAAATTGTGCACTTAGTCACACAGGTAGTTCCACTTTGGCAGTTACCCTACATGATTGGTGCACAATTTGAAAAAACCATGCGGCCTATCTGTGTGAGGGGTTAGTTTCTTTGGACAGTGTTGGTTCAAGGTTGGAAAATATTTTTTCCAACCATGATTTCAAACCATGAACCCTTTAAAAATTGGGTAAAATTACAATTTTCCATCCAGCCTTTAAATATTTTAACCCCTTTCCTTATCCTCCACGCACAACACCTCCCACCCGTTGGAGATCCTAAATTCCTTTCCACATAGTCTTAGATATAAATTCTTTATTCGAGCTCATAATCATTCACCATAGGCTATTTTGGAAGCATATTGGTAAAATATCTAATCCTCTTGCTTCCTTACTTTGTTTATCTTTCCATATGGAATGCTAAATACATGTGATCTCTTTTTCCACATTTTCATAGATTTTGTCTATTTAGTTGATTTATACTGATCTATACTGAATTAGAGGCTAATAAAATATGATTCATCCACTAAACATATAAGGTATGTGGTCCAATTCTTTTCAATTAAATTATAGTTAAATTTATATTGCGCTATTGTGCCACGTACTGAACTTCTCGAGCATCGCCTCATAAATGGAGTTTTTATTAAATTAAATACTTGGGATTCTATTTATATGTATTAGGAGACAAGTAATCATTGATAAAGGTTGAGGAACCCAAATATAACCACCCCTTTGTGTGTGTTGTTAAACTAGACCAACCAACCATGGGTTTCTTACCCCCTATAATAGGGAGGCTAAAATTGATTAAATGAAGTGGATTATCAAATTGACTAGAATAAATTAAGTCCTGCTAGGACTTCAAAGTCTAGGATATGTGATTTAACTACCTTCTAAGATGATTTATACTTATCCTTTATAAATTATATGTCAATTTGAATTAAATTTAATGTTTAAGGGTATGGTTTGATTGAGAGACCATGACCATTCATCATATTGTACCCAGGGTGATACATGGGTTCTAAATTAGAACTCCATGGAAAGACTCATTGATATTATTAAATTGAAATTATTTATAAATGGATCGATATCATGCTGTGATCAATACATGGGTTTTATATGATTTCCATGGTCAGACACACTTATAATGGTCGCTTTATTATTATTCTATGAGTGAAACTTGGGTTCCTTACATGGAATGTCAAGGATATATTCCAAGGGTAGTGCATATTATTATTCCATGAGTTATCCAAACATGGAATGCCAAGGATTAACTCAGAGGGAAATTCCTTTATACCCTACCTACAATGATATTTGGGTTCCCATGAGGAATTCCATGGATGAGATTTTAGGGTGATGGGTTAATTAGTACACCTGGAGCAATAATTTGGTTTCGCATGTGAAATACCATGGAAAAGATATAGTTTCTAATAAATTAAATAATTTGTTAATATAAATGACTAATCTTCCAAGTCAAAGAACAAACTTAGATTCTGTTAAGGCTTTACATACATTAAGACCTTATTATATTTTCCTTTATAAAGTGTAATGACATGGAACATGTTCATCCCTTACTATACTTTGATACAAGGGGGATTAATTGGCTATGAGCTGGGTCTCAATCCTATTTTATAAATTAAAAAATAAATTTGTAATCTTTTAGAGAAATTTTGGGTTAGGCTAAAGCAGGTGGTATCAGATGGGTGTTCTATTTGGAACTCAGTCTGACATGTGATTACATATTTCATTTACGGTTTATATTATTACCTGCCCATTTATTTATATATTCATATACTAGATAGTATTATACACCATTGGCGGTGTCCTAATGAGTATATCTCAGAACCTATTTGGGTTATCGATTAGTACCTAGATATAATTCATGGTTATAGGTAGGGAAAAATGGAAGTGTCCAAATTTGGATGCCAGATTTCAATGCTAATATGGATTATATGAAAAGAGTACAGAGCTTATTCACATGATTCTATTAGAGATAGCTGATGATATTTTGTTCTTTTTTGTATATAATGTTTTATATTCCTATTGATATATTTCCCATGTATTACCTTTTTGTATAACATGACATGATCATCATTTTTTATATGAATTTGGATATGGTTTTACTAGATTATTTACTATATCTGAATTATTTACTTATTCTGCTGCTGGTTATTTATTATGATTTCACAATTTATTGTCGTTATTTAACCACTATGCCACACTCTAATCATGAGGTTATAATCTCCCCATCGTACTCTTATAGAACCTTGATTTTAGTCGATATCCTCTAGTGTACTAGAATACACACTTGAGGCCATGTGGGAACCAATTTAGTTACTATTATCGAGTGATCTAGGATGGGAAATCACAAAATAAAAGTCATTTGATCTATTTAATTCAAGCCTCAACATGTTTATACATATATCGTCAAGAAAATTGAACAACCATGCAGTGAATACATTAAATATTGCATATTTACTATAGTATTGATTAAAAAAACTTGTCAAAAAATGTTTATAACTCTCAACCAATCATGAAATATTCATATTTTTCTTTACTTTTATATGAAATACAACAACTTTTACTAATATATTTATTTCTTCAATGGTTACTAAAAACCATATAAAGGCTTCAATAAATTGTTTGCAATCATATTTCAAAATCACCACCCCATAAGCTCAATAAACAAAACTTATGGGGGAGCTTACAGTGGTGATAAGAAACCCAATAGGTGTGGTATAATTAGTGGATAAAATCTGGAGAAAGTGGTAGGATTATTGATGATAGAAGATCTGGTGGGAGGGGCCTTACAAACTATATGAACAGTGAGGGAAGAAATTGAGGGAATAAACATATCCATGGAAAATGAAAATAGATATGGGTTGATTTTTTATTATATAATTTGAAGAACTATATGAATAACAAATGAAGTTAACCAATGCTACAATTTAATTTCATTTAGATACATATATAAATCAATAATGTTCAAAATATTTAAAGTACGATATACAATAAACACACACCATTATGTATACACTAAATTCCTAATATATTTTCTTATTCATGCAAGATCTAACATAATAATTGAATTTTTTTTTGTATTTAATGATGTTTTAAATAAATAAAAAAAACTAAATGGTAAGTAGGTTTTAAATTTAAAATATTAGGCTTAACCATGTGAATAGTCTAAAAAATCACTACAATGGTATATTATGTTAAAAAATATTTTATATAATGATTTAAAATTCATAAAAAATTTATATTAGACCAATTTATTGGGATATGGTTGATTATATCAACCATGGTTCATTTATGGTTCACTTGTCCTTTTATAGTAACTTTCTTGACCCCTAAAGAGTAAAAATATTTGATATCATGGTAATCCTCAAAAGGGTTAACTGGGGGGGGGGGGTAAATGAAGAGATAAGGGTTAAAGAATCACATAAAATTGTAAAATTTTATTGTATGAGATTATTTATAATAATCATCATACTATATTCTAAATATATCAATTTGGTTTCACTTTTCCATGAACATTAATTTATATTAATTAAATACTTTAAGTAATTTCAGGAGTTCCCCCAATAGTTATTAATGGGTACCTACTCTCATATCTTATTAATATTTTTTGAGCACTATAGTTCAGACAATTACTACCCAAGACTATCCTTAATATCCCTTCCAATGTTCTTGAACTCTTGGTCTCACCAAAATACCAAACCTAGAAGGCTTAAGGTGTAAGCCAAAGAGGTTATCCAAGGAGAAGGTTTAAGTCCTATGAAACCTATTTCAAGTTTATTTATTCTTATATCTCATTCAAATATTATTTAACCATGATGTAATAATAACATAAGTATCTTATATATAATAAAATGTTATTATGATTAAGGTACAAACCTTATTAATATCCTTTTCCATCCCATGGGAAATGAAAACATCGTTCATGCATATTTGTGGATGACCACCTCCACAGAGAAATGTGTTTCATTTTTAATCACCAACCCACAAGGATGGTTATTATGGTGGATTTAATTTAAATGTATAATATTCATGAAATAATCATTATTTAAAAAATATAGCATATTATATATTTTTTACTATTCCATCCATAGAAAAATGATAACATTATTCGTGCATACGTGTGGATTCCCACCAACATGAAGCAATGTGATTTGTTTTTCAAATTATAATTTAATGAGTGGTTATAAAAATATATTTAATAAAATGTTAATTATTTCATGACTATTATTATTGATATTATGGAATAAGGACCTCTTTGACCATAGTCAACCTACCAAAGTCATTTTGGACATATGAGCTGAATATCATCAAAAATTTCAACATGAACTTAATCAATCAAGTAATTAAGAATAATATGGATATAGGTGAAATAAAAAGAATATGGAACTTGAATAAAGTTATGAAGTAAGTAAATAATTAACACAAGTTTATTATTCAGGAAGATAAAGAACATACCTGACAAGTCAAACTCGAGGTAAGAGACACTTTCCCTTAAAAACTCGTTTTAAATGTTTTAAAGATTTATTTTATAAATATTTTTATTCCATATCCATATTCTTAAAATTATTATATATATATATTTATATGGGCCTAAATTAACTATAAATTATATTTTATATCACTTTTTACTTTATTTCAATGGTTTTCAAAAGGAATATTTTTACGTATTTTATACAAAATGTTTTGACAAAAAAAGAAATGTTCTATTTTAACATATATAATGTTAATGATTTTTCTCGCTACTTAGAAAATTATTTTATGTTTTAAATCCTTTAAAATATTTCATGTTTTATTTAAATAAAAACCCTTCTTTCATTTTTTTTCTAGTTATTTTCAAAAATAGATTCAAATGGAATGAATATTTCAATATCTAGAAATGTTTTATTATATGTGAAAATAATATATTTTTTAATATAATGATAAAAATTAAAGATTTCATGTGTTATTATTATTTCATAGTTCTTGGGTATTGTTTATGATGATGGGTGAGACCAATATAGCTCATGGTGGTGGGTGATCCTGATATAGATCAAGATAACGAGTGAACCCGATATAGCTCTCCAATGAATTGGGTAAAGAGATTGAGTTAACCAATTATAGTTTTTTTCTTAGTGATTATGGAATTTATCGAGTAGAATATTACATTTTTAATAGTGATTGTAATAATGATATGAAAATTATTTCTCACTTAACCTACATGATTTATCTATTATTTCTATGAGTTTTTATATAAATCTTATGATTTCACAAGGTAAGCTAATTAGATTATGTTTAATAGAAAGTATATGATACTTATTAAGGGTAAAATGTATAAATTTTTGAATAAAATTTCATGATTTTTTCATGATTTTAAGGAAACCTTTATGAGTTTTATTATTTATTTAATATTTCCTATGAAATGTTTTATGAAAATATTTAGGAAGTTAAGTTGATTCATTAGGTAAGAATTTTTTTTTTGAGATCAAACTTATTATGAAAAAGAAAAAGTTTTATAATGAGCATTCATGGAATTAAAAGTTTCCTTATTTATTCATTTAATTATATATGTCCCTTACTGAGCCTTTTATACTGATCCCACCTTTTCAAATGTTTTTCATAGGGTTTTAAGGATGTGTAGGGACAAAGATCATGTTTAGATAAAAATTTTGAAGATATATCATGAAAATAAAACATGTTAAGAATTAAAAGTTTTATATTATGAAAAAATGGATTCTGAGTGGAAGTTTATACTTTATGATGTAATATTTTGTTTCATAAGGGTGAAGAACTAATTATTTAGAAATCTAATCCAAAAATATCTTCACAAATGTAATACAATTAATTCTTTTATAATGAATCAGTTTTATGGATTTTTTAAGGTTGGTTCATTATAGTTGGAATCAAAGGTGATGGTTTATATAATTTTAGATTTTAATATAATGAAAGTAAATAACCTTAATATATTATAATTTATGGTTATTATGATATAGTATTTGATTATTACCATGTTTCTTCATCTAAACTATGTATTTTTAGAATAGTTTTCTACGGAGGAAGCAGAGATACTAAAGTAGAAAGGAACTAAGAGGACAATATCCTTCCAAATAAGTAACCTAGAATTGTTTTAATTAGAACTGAGTAGTTTGTTATTGTGATGTATCAGTTAACATTGACTATAAATGGTGGTGGAATCCATGCTAGAGAGCAATAGAATCTACCATTGAGGAAGATACCAATAATGGATCATTTTATGAGATAATACACTTTAAAATTCAATGGATCTTCTGAATCAGTGGTAGCTTATGGATGGATTAAATCTCTAGAAATTATATTCAAAGCCATGGGTTGTTCAGATCTTTAAAAGGTAACTCTTTTTATTTACCATTTTAAAGGTGAGGCTGATCAATAGTGGTTAATGGTTAAAAATACTAGAGAAAGAGAAGAAACTGACTCCATGAAATGAGATACAGTTAAGAATATTCTCCTTGAGAAAAATTTTATTAAGGTTATTTGAATTAGGATATAAAATAAATTCTTGTAATTGATCTAGAAGGAAGAAGATTTAGTGGATGCATATAAGAAAAACTTCACCTGATTGGGAAGGCATGCACAAAATTGTATTCGAGATCTTGATAGTAAAATTTATTAGTTTTACATAGGATTAAAGCCAATATACTGAAGATCATTGGCCTCTCGAAAATTTAAAAGTTATGAGAAACTTTTTCACTATACTAATAAGGTAGAAATGTGGTTTAATGATGATTATGTGTTCTATGACAACAAAAAAGAGAAAGTGATCTAGGTGGCAGTAAAATAGGAAACATCCTTCTAGGAAATTTGATTGTAAGAAAATCAAGTTTCTTATTTGTGATAGTTGGGGTAAATATCACTTTGGGGAATGTATTATGAAATCTAGGAAGTGATTTTAATGTGGTATGTTTGGGTATATGGATCGTGATTACAAATAAAAGGATCTTGGTAGTGGTATGACTAATTTTGATAAGTATGCAGTATAATGTCTTAAATATAATGAGATGGGTCATTATAAAGATGCATGTCTAATGAATAACATGAATGACAGGAATCCAAAATACTATAAGAAGAAGGGCATGGTGAAATCCTTTATAACAACTTTAATAGATGTTGGGCTATTAAAAATTGGTTTTAGGGATATTACTTGTTTATTTAGATTATTATAATGTCTTGATTTATTTGGGGTATAAAAATTCTTTCATTTTTGAGAAATTTTCTCATAAAATGAAAATTAAACCTCAAGAAATGAATTTAGGACTTTTGGTAAAAATTCTTGGGGGTAGTATTAAGGAAAACATAATTTTTAAATATCTTATTATTTTTATGTATGGAAAGGAATTAACTGAAAACTTCATTGTCTTTCCCCTTGTTATGTTTGATGTTATTCTATTTATGGATTGGATTTTAGTATATCATGTTGAGATATATTTCATAGAAAATTAATTTATTTTACAAAATTAGTTTATATTTATATATAATAATCAATTCATACATTTTATAACATATCAATAGGCTGAAATACTATTAAAATATTGAAATTAAAGTTATTTTGTCATATTGTTGAAAATAAGGGAACTATTAAGATTAATGATGAGATGGTATTAAAATAATATATGGATGTTTTTTCTGATGAGTTTATTGGTATCATACATGATTAGGAAGATGAATTTACTATCAACTTAGTTCCTAATGCTAAGATAATATCAAAACTCCCTCATAAAACAGATCAAGTAGGACTTCTTGAATTGAAAAAGAAGTTTCAAGAATTGCTTGACTAAGATTTCATTCATCCTAGAACTTCACCATGGCGTGCTCTTATTTTATTTTTAAAAAATAAATATAGTTCCATGAGGATTTAAATTTATTATAAATCATTTAATAAAATCATTATTAAGAATAATTATCTATTTCCTCATATTCATTACTTGTTTAATATTTTCCAGGGAGATTAATATTTCTTGAAAGTTGATATTAGGTCTAGGTACCATCACCTAAAGTTAAAGGAGGATGAAATCCCTAAGATGGAATTTCATACTAGGTATAATCATTATGAGTTTGTAGTAATGCCCTTTTTATTGATGATTTTTCCATTTATATTCATGCATCTTATGGAAAGAGTTTTCCATGAATATTTGGATAAATTTGTGGTTGTGTTTATTGATGATATCTTGGTTTATTCCAAAAGTTATGAGAATCATGAAAAACATCTATGGATTGTTCTTTAAACCTTGAATTAAAATAATTTATATAGAAAATTTATCAAATATTAATTTTGGTAATAGAATATTTCATTCCCTATATATATCATAAACAAATATAGAATACATATTAATCCTTCAAAAAATAAAATGGTTGATTAATGACCAAGTCCTAAAAATATTATTGAGATTCATAGTTTTCTTGGATTAATATGACATTATCAGTGGTTTTTTTGAAATATTTTCACAATTATCTAGTCTACTAACCAATTTAACATAAAAGGATTTAGGTTCATCAGGACAAAGGAATACAATGAATGTTTCTAGGAATTGAAATATAGATTAGTGAATTCTCATGTTTTATACCTACTATACTGAAATGGGGAATTTTTTATCTATAATTATGATTCATTGAAGAGATTGGGTTGTGTTTTAATGCAGAATTATTAGGTAATTGATTATGCATCATGTCGATTAAAAACTCATGAGAAAAATTATCCTATACATGAACTTGAACTAGCGGCTGTAGTGTTTGCTTTAAAAATTTGGTGACATCTTTTATATGGAGTAAAGTGTAAAATATATACTAATCATTAAATTTTATAGTATATATTCACTCAACAGGAGTTGAGCATGAGATAAAAGAGATGGATGGAATTGATAAATGATTAAAACTACACAATTCATTTCCATTCAGTTAAAGAAAATAGAGTAGATGATGCTTTGAGTTGGAAAGGTAATACTATATTAACCATATTACATTTGGAGCATAAACCATTGGTTAATGATTTTATGAATGTTGGATTAAAAATTATGCATCCAAGAATTGCCTCTATTTTGTTTTAGGTGTCAATACAATCAACTTTTTCAGATAGTATTAAGAAGTCTCAGAAGGAGGAATGTGAGTTATAGGAAAAGGTCTATTTTTTTTAATAAAGGTAGGTTTCTTGAATTTAATATTGAAAAATAAGGTGTTTTGGTATTCAAAAAAGGATATGTGTTTCATGTAACTCCTATTTGAAGAAATAACTATTTATTGAGGCTCATACGTCTCAATTTTCAATTTATCCCATGAGTAAAAATTTTTATAGAGACCTTCAGAAAAATTTCTAGTGGGAAAGAACGAAGAATTATATTAGAGATTTTATTATGAAATGTTTAAACCGTAAAAAATTTAAATCTAAAGGATAATTATTGAAGGGGATTATTTAGAATTTTCTAGTGAAAAAAAGAAAAAAGAGAATATATCCATGGATTTAATGGTGGGATTTCCAAAGATATCTTGAGGTAATAATTTGATTTGGGTAATTGTTGATCGACTTACTAAATATTCTCACTTTATTCCCATTAAAGATAATATATTTTGGATCAAATTTATAAAATTTATGTTAAATATATAATTAGAGTGAATGATGGACAATAAGAGTGAATTATTTAGACAATAGAGGATATTATTTTAGATTATTTAATGGATTATCCTGGAATTTGGGATTAACATCTAACTTTTATTGAGTTTTCTTATAACAAAAATTTTCTTTCCAGTATACAGATGACACCTTTTGAGGAATTATATGGAAAGTGGTGTCAGACCCCAACTTATTGGGATGAAGTAAAAAAAATAAACTTTTTGGAACTATAATTGGTTAAAGAAATGGTTTATAAGATGAATATGATTCACTAAAACATGAAGATGGATCAAATTAGATGGAAATTTTTTGTAGATTACTGGAGAAAAAATCTTTAATTCAAGGTGGGAGATCAGGTTTTCTTATGTATTTCCATGGGAATGTGTATTCATTTTGGTAAAAAGGGAAAGTTAAGTCCATAGTTAATTAGACCATATAAAATTCTATATAATATTGGACCAGTTTCTTAAAAAGTGTAATTTACTCCAATTTTATCTTAGGCACATAACATATTTCATGTTTCATTGTTAAAAATATATGTGTTGGATTCATCTCATGTTTTGAGCCCTGGTGTAATTCAGTTGGAAGAAAACAATTATTATGAGGAACAAATAATATAAATTCATTAATGTAAATAGAAAGTGTTTTAGAATAATTTTTTTTACCATATTAAGGTTTTGTGAAAAACTATATGATTTAAGAAGCAACATAGGAATCAAAAAATGCAATGAGGTAAAGATATTCCTACTTGTTAAAAAAGTAAATAAAATTGTGAGGAAAAAATTTTCAAAAAGGAGAAAGAATGTGAAAACCTAGGTAGTTCTAAAATTAATCATTTTCATGTATTATTGATTTTAATTAATTATATTTATATAATTATATTCATTATAAGAATATTATGTAATTTTTTAGTTAAATGGAAAAGCATTATTTCTAACAAAATTTGGTTTTCATCTATATGTGGTTTTACTTAAAAATTAATTTATAAATTATATAATTTTAATTATAAATAAAGGATATCATTTTTGAATTTATCATGTTAAAATTATATAAGGGTGGATTTTTTATATTTTTCTATAAAGTTTTATTTTTCGAAAGAATAGTGAAAAATATTGTTTTTTTGAAAAAGAGTCTTTTTGTTTCAAGAATTTACAAAGTTAATTTTTTTAAAAGTAAAATTAGATCATTTAAATTATTCTTAATATAATTAAGGTCATTTTAATCACCATTATAATTGAATTTTTTATAAAAATATTTTTATATTTAAAAAGCATTTTTTTTAAAGCTGCTTTTCGTCCCATTTCATAGATTTAATTTTAATTTAAATCACCCACTTATATGAGAAGAATTTGATAAAATTTATTCTATATTTGGAATTAGGATTTTAATTTTTAAAAAAAAAATATTTTTTATTTTTGGTCACTATGAATAATAACTGTAGTAAATATTCGTCACCTTGATAAGGTTAAATTTTGTAATTAAGGTAAAACATAATGTGATAAGGCTTAAAATATCACTAAAACTTGTATTATTTCCTTATATAAGTTTTTTTACTATAAATATACATATTTAAAAAAAATTTAAATTTTTTCCGCTTTACTTTGATAATGACCTTAATATGATTTTAAATAAAGAATACAAACAAAATGTCACTCTATTTATTTAAATGTATTTAATATTTTTTCATAGGGATAAAAAGAGGAAATTTTCGATTATAAATGGTTTTATAGAATATCGATTTATTTTTTTATTATGGTAATTTATTTTTAATTTTTAGGGATGAAATAATTACCTTAAATGATTTTACAACATTGGCATAGTGCTTGAGAAAAAAATTAAAAAAATCAATTAAATGATTTTAAAAACTCTAAATATCATATTTTTTGGGTGATTAATAGTGTCCCAAGAATTTTTAAGATAAATAAAAAATATTAGAGATGTTTTAAGAGTTTATAGTTTAATTCTATTACTATCTCTATGTCATTAAAGTCAAACTATGTGAATAGTCTCGAAAATGACTATAATGGCATATTATGTTAAAATAATATTTTATTTAATGATTTAAAGTTCATAAAAATATTATATTACACAAATTTAATGTGATTTGGTCTGTAATATGAACCATGTTCTACTTATGAGTCACTTTTCCTTTTATTGTAATTTTCCTTATCCCTAAAAATTAAAAAACATTGATATCATGCTAATCATCAAAAGTTTCGACGGGGGTTAAAAATAAGAGATATGGGAGAAATCATCACCGAAACCTGTCCAAATTTTATTTTATGAGATTATTTAGACCCATAATCCTCATATCATATAAATATATCAATTTAATTCAATTTTCCCCTAAAAATAATTTATATTAATTTAATAATTTAATTAGTTCTGAGAGTACCTCCTCCCTTCACTTATAAAAGGGAACCTTATCCCTTCTCTTACTCACACATTTTTTGAACTCAATTTTATAAAATAAATTCCCAATTATCCCCCAAAAATCCCTGACCATGTCATAGAATTATTTTTCTCACCATAAGACCAAACCTAGAAGGCTTAAGGTGTAAGATAAACAGGCTGTCTTGGGAGAAGGCATATATCCTAACCGACATATTTCAAGTTTATTTATTATTTTACCTAATTAAAATAGTATTTAACCCTTATATAATAATAAAATAAATATTTTAAAAATACTTAAATGTAATTTTGATTATGGTCCAACCCTTATTCATCTCCTTTTTTCATCCTATATGAAATGAAAATATCATTCATGCGTACATGTGGATTACCACCTCTACAAAGTGATGTGTTTAATTTTTCATCACCACCTCATAAGAATTATTATTATAATGTATATATTTAAATATATGATATTCATGATATAATTATTATTTTTTAAAAATAATATATTATCTATTTTTTACCATTTCATCCATCAAAAAATTATAACATTGTTCGTGCGTATGTGTGGTTACCAACTCCACGAAGTGATGTGATTCATTTTTCATATACATACTTTATAGATGATTATATAATGGTATGTATTGTATAAAAATTATAAACATTACATTATTATTATTTTGGATATGATGGAATAATGTCCTATTTAACCATTTTCAACCTACCGAATTCATTTTAGACATATGATCCAAACATCATAAAAAAGTATAGCGTGAACTTAATCACTTAAGTAATTAAGTATAATAAGAATATAAGTGAAATAAAAGGATTAATAAACCTGGAATTTTTTATTAATCAAGAAAATAATTAACATAAGTTTATTATTCAAATATATAAATAACCTATGTGATAAGTCAGACTCAAGGTAAAAGACACTTTACCTTAAAAAACACCATTTTAAATGTTTTAAAGATTTATTTTCTAAATCATTTTCTTCCATGTATATATTCTTAAAAATATTTTATGGATTTAAATTAATTATAAAATACATTTTATTTCACTTTTGACATTATTTCAAATGTTTGAAAAAGGAATTTTTTTACATATTTTATACAGATCATTTCGACAAAAAAGAAAAATTAATATTCTATTTTAATGTATACGAAGTAAAAGTTCTTAACACCACCATAAACATTATTTTATGTTTGTATTACTTTAATATATTTCATGTTTTCTTCAAATAAAAATCCTTCCTCCCTTTATTTTGGGTATTTTCAAAAATAGTTTTAAATGTAATGGATATTTAGATAATCATAAATGTTTTTCTTATGGGTGAAAAGAATAATTTTATGAGTATGGTGATGGAAATAAAAGATTTCATGTGTTATGATCATGTTATGGTTCTTGGGTATTGTTTATGATGATAGGTTAGACTGATGTATCTCATGAAGATGGGTGGGTTCAATATAGCTCAATATAATTGGTGAGCCTGATATAGCTCTCTAATGAATTGGATAAAGTGATAAAATTAACCAGTTATAGGTTTCTATGATTATATTATTAGAATTTATTAGGTAGGTTATTCCATTTGTAAGAGTTATTATAAGAGTGATATAAAAATGATGTCCCAAGTTACTTATAAGATTTATATAAGATTTTTATGAGTTTTTATAGAAATCTGATGATTTCACAAGGTAATATAATGAGCTTATGTTGAAAAGAAAGTATATGATACTTCTTAAGGGTGAAATGTATAACTTTGTGAAAAAAGTTATCAATGATTTTTCATTTAATGCAAAGAAAACTTTAACAGTTTTATTTTTTCCTTTAATATTTCTTATGAAATGTTTTATGTAATGATTTAGGTAGTGAAGTTGATTTCTTAGGTAAGAAAATGTTTATTTTGAACTAAATGTTTATTATGAAAAATTATTATTTTTTATAATGAGTATTCATAGACTAGCCAATTTTATTCTTTATATCTTTCAATATGTACCTTATTGATATTTTTGTGCTCATACCACATTTTAAAATGTTTTTCACATGTTTTTAAGGATTGGTAGGGACACGGATGAGGTCAAGATGAAAATTGTGAAGATATTTCATGAAAATAAAACTTTTTATATCTTAAAATTTTGTTTTATGGGAAAAATAGATACTGAGTGGAAGTTTCCACTTTGGGATGTAATATTTTTTTCATAAGGGTGATGACCTAATTTTATAAAACTCAAATCATAATAGATATACAAGAATGTAATAAAATAAATTTTTTTCTAAAGAATCAATTTTAAAGATTATTTATGGTTGTTTTATTATATAAAATATATGTAATATTCCTCTAAAATGATGTAATATTTACGCATGTTATTCTTGGGTCACTTTAGTTGGTATCAATGAATGATTTAATTATTTTTGGAGATTAAGATTAGATAAATTTATTGAAAACCCTAGATATAAGTCTTAGTGTAGGATAATATTCTAAAGTTGTGGTAAATTAGAGATTATGTGTTTTACTATAACATACATCCCAATATGGATACTAGAAAGTTGATGAAAATATGGAAAAAATTCACTTAGGGGTGAAAACTATGAAAAGAGAGGATTAGGTATTAACTTGATCATCCATGGTGAAAGATGAGTGGGCCTAAGACTATACATTTGGATAGACACTCCTTAGGTATATACTTAGGTTAATTCACATTTTCTTTATGAACCATTATGAATGATTTGAATAGATGATAACCATGAATAGACTAGTTTAAACCTAAGTTGTCATAGATTGAAAATAATGTGTCATGATTTAGACATTCTATTAATTATTTTTCATGATTATATGATTACTCTCTATTATTATTCTTTCTCAAACTTTTATTTTTTCTCATAGTCAATGGATAAAGATAAAAGGAATCATGTTAATATTCAATGTAATGGGAAATTCAACGATAATCCTCATGATAAAACAAATGAAATGGGAGTTAGGATGGTAAATATTGGGGTTATTGTAACCCAAATCCCTCAAGATATAAATGGTATCATGAATCATGATAATCCTACAAATGACCAATGGAAGAAATAACTCACAATTAAGTCTTTTATGTGGAAAATTCCTTCCTTTAGTTGTTCCTTTGATCCATTAATTACTTGTAAATGGATCCGTACCACTAAAAATATATTTTTATTTCTCGAGAGGTTTTAAAAATAATTTTTTTTCCTAAAATTATATCATTTAAAAGGATAAGTAGATCAATGGTGGACACTTATCAAAAATAAGAGTCAAGATGAGGAAATTGACTCCATGAAATTGGAAGAGTTTAAGAAGGTATTTTTCAATAAGTATTTTCCCTGAAAACTTAACATAAAAACAAAAAGGGAATTTTTAAAACTATATATAAGGATGATGAATCCATTAGTACCTATGTGGAAAATTTCACCAGACTTACAAGGTATGTTTCCAGTTTTACCATCATTCCTAAAAGAAAAGTTGAATGATTATTTACTTGATTTAGGACAATTATTCAAAAGTAAATGGATATAAGAGACTTTTATAGCTATAAATAAATCATTTATAATGATCTCAAGTGGTAAATGGAAATTGGATACTCTTAGTGTTCTCGTGGTTCTGGGGATAAAAAGTTAAGATGAAATTTTGATAGAATTATAATAATAAAAACCATAGAGGAAAGAAAATTAATTTCCCTTCATGTAAAAAGTGTGTAAGAAAGCATAAATGAAACTTAATTATCAGATATGGTAAACATTTTAAGTGCCTAAAATAATTACATAAAGTAGAATAATGTCAGAGTGATGTGAAGAGGCTAATTAATGAAAATAATGGTGAAAAAGATCAACCAAATTCATTAACCAAACCCCAATGCTATAGTTTTAAGGAGTATGAAAATTATGCCAATCATTTTATGAAATTGAGGATTAATGATAAAAATTGGTGTGAATAAACTATTAAACCCAGAGAAAAATTCAAATATCATGCGATCATAATTGATGAAGTGGTTCAAAAGAACAAATTAGTGAAAGGTACACTTACCATATACTATAGAACTAAAAATGTTTTATTTTAATCTAAATCTACCCACTCTTTTATATCTAAAGAGTTTTCTAAGGATACTACATCTCCACCTCAGTAATTGGATATTGAGTTGGTAGTAAAAACTCCCAATGGTATGATTATTTCATCTTAATTCTATAGATCATCTCCGATACAAGTTTATGGGAATGTGTTTACTACAAATCTTGTGATTATCATTATATATTAATTTGATGTGATTTGGTCATGGTTTTTCTCTCTCTATATAGATAACATATCAATTACTAAAGAATTAATTTATATTTGATATTTTGAATAATCCTATGATTGTCTTTCAGTGCGAGGATGAATATGAACATCCAATGGAAGTAAATTAAGTTGTATGGATATTACTACCTATTCATAAGGGATATTTATCTCAAATGGATATGGAGAAACTCAAAATAGAGGATATTCATATTTTTAGGATTATGATGATGTATTTCCCAAAGAATTTCTTAGTCATCCCCTAAATCATGAAGTTTAGTTTTGAATAGAACTTATATTTTGTACTACACCAATTTTAAAGACTACATATAGAATGCACACAATTGAGTTTTAGGAATTAAGGAAGAAAATTCAAGAGAATATTGATAATGGATTCATAAATTATGGTGCATCACCATGGGGTTCACCTGTTATTTTTGTTAAAAAGAAATATAGGTCAATGCATATTTGCATTGATTATCAATAAATTAAAAATATCACTATCATGAACAAGTATCCTCTTCCACATATTGATGACTTGTTTGATCAAATGCATTGATCACAATAATTTTCCAATATTGAAATCCATTCTGGATATCATCAATTGAGGGTTAAGAAGGAGGATATAGACAGCCTTCTATATGAGGTATGGTCACTATGAATTTATAGTGATTCCATTTGGACTTACCAATTCTATTTCTATATTCATGGATCTAATGAATATAGTCTTTAGAGATTACCTTGATTATATTATGGTAGTCTTTATATGTGATATTATTATATATTAAATGAGCAAGGAAGAGAATGAATAACATTTGAATATTATTTTGAAGACCCTAATGAAGGATAAGTTATATGGTAAATTCACCATGTTTGAATTTTGGCGATATAAAGTCACATTTTTGGGTTGTATAATCTCAAGTGAGGGTATATTAGTGGATCCTTAAAAGATGAAAGTTATTGAGAAATAAAATAGACCAACTATGAAAACTGAGATCAATAATTTTCTTATATTGGATGGATACTACTAACAATTTGTGAGGGATTTATCATGAATATCTAATCCAATAAACAAGTTGACTCGGAAGGGAGTGCAATTTATTTAGAAAAATGAATGTGAGGAAAATTTCAAAGAGTTAAAAATAAGGTTGGTCAACACACATGTTCTTACATTACCCTTCAATGGATAAGAGTTTGTGATAATTAGTGATGCATTAAATAAGGAAATGGGATGTTTCCTTATACAAAATGACATAGTGATAGAATATGCTCTCACCAATTGAAAATACATGATAAAAATTACTTGAATCATGATTTGGAGATGGAAGTAGTAATTTTTGAGTTAAATATATAGATGAATTATCTTTATAGTAAAATATGTGATATATATAATGACCATAAAATATTTAAGTATATATTCACATCGAAAGAGTTGAATATGAACCAAATGAGATGGTTGAAATTTATTAAATATTATGACTGCTCAATACACTACCACCTCGGGAAAGTGAACAAGGTGGATGATGCTTTGAGGCAGAAAGACCATGATAGTTTGTCTATGATGAGGACTGAAATAGATCCAATATTTATGGATTTTTAGAATATTGACATTGAAATCATGAGGAATGGGGACAAATAATATCTTTCTCAGATGAATGTTTAACCATCCATCCATGTGAGGATTAAAGAGGCACATAGGGAGGATGTGGAACTACAAAATAAGGTGATAAATATTCTTGAGTTCAACCATGATTATGATGGAATGATAAGTCTCAAGAATAAAGTATGTGTCCTATCAATAACAGAATTGAAGTATGATCTATAGGATAAAACTCATAGTTCATCATTCTCTATTCGCCTCAAAGGTAAAAATATGTATAGAGATCTGAAAGAGTATTTATGGTGGGAAAACATAAAATGTGATATTGCAGAGTGTGTATCTTGATTCTTGGTATACTAGAACATTATAGCTAAGAGACAAAGGTATATGGAAATTTTATAACCATTAGCCATACCAAAATTTAAATGAGAAAACATTACAATGAATTTCATACCTGGACTCCCCAAAACATTAAAATCCATATTGTTATTTGGCTTGTACACTACTGGAATTAGAGGTATTTGCGATGGGATCTCGTCGCAAATAAGCTTTAGTGACGGGGCCCCGTCACAAATAGTTCATCGTAGAAAACGACGTCACAAATAAGTCTCTGATTATATACATTATATATAAATAAACCTTTCGTGATGGAGGAATTACCCGTCACAAATAAGTCTCTGATTATATAGATTATATATAAATAAACCTTTGGCGATGGGCCTCTCGCAAATGCTATTTGTGACGGGCTCTCCATCCCGTCGTAAGTACTTTTAAAAAATATATATATTTAAATTATTTTCGACAGGCTCCCGTCGCAATAAATCCCATCACAAATACTAAAAAAAGTATATATATATATATATATATATTTAATAAACTTATGATTAATGAAAAAATAATATTAATATTATTAAAATAACAAAAAAATAAAAAAATATTAAAATTCTCAATATTCTCAAAAAAATAAATAAAAAAATCATCAAATATTATTATTATTACTATTATTAAAATAAAAAAACCTTAAAAAATATAATACTAAAAAAATATATTTAATAAAATTATGATTAATGAAAAAATAATATTAATATTATTAAAATAATAAAAAAATAAAAAAATATTAAAATTCTCAATATTCACAAAAAAATATAAAAAAAATCATAAAATATTATTATTATTATTAGTAAAATAAACAAATATTAAAAAATATAATACTAATAATAAATAATAAAATATTAAAAATAAAAAAAAATAAATTATGCAATATTGACACCAATATAAAAGACAGAAACTATAAATAGTTCATATTACAACAAATATTAAATTAAAATGTTTTAACATAAAAAAATAATTGTGGGGGTGGGGTTGTCTTCTGGAGGAGGTGGAAGAGCTGTAGAAGATGATGGAGGAAAATCCATCCCTAAACTACGAGTCAGACGACGCATGTACTCCATTTGCTCATGATGTTGCTGCTGCCATCGATGCATATCCTCCTCATACTACTACTGCTGCTACTGCTGACGCATCTCTTCATACTGCTTCTACAAACTCTCTATAAGATTAGTCTGAGTTTGTAACTGCTCCTGATACTGTGAGGCATAAGATGACGCTGCTCCACAAGATCCTATCGAGTTGGACGATGACATCGCAACAGTACCATAATAAGTAACTGGAGTCAAATGAGAGAAAATACCAACTACTTGGCCCTTCTCAAATCCATACTGAGTCATCTGCATCCATGCCGCCTCATCGAAATGGTGGGCACTGGTTTGATCAATCATCTCATCGTGACTCCCAGCCTATGTCTGAGAGGTCGCAGCCTCATATGACTCTTTAAATTCCTATTTGAAATTAAAATTGTGAAAATATTATATACAGTTAATTATCAAACTGAAAAAAATAATACTAACTACAATCTGACGCTGGCGATCTCCTCTAATCTCTCTAGTGGTTGGATCATTGTACATCCTCTAATAAACATCGTACTTCATAATATCGGGATGATTAAATTCCTATAGAAATATAAAATAAAATATTTATATTTAAATTTATATAAAATATTTAAAAAATATACTTACCAGATTCTCTCTTTGCGTATTGAATGTACGACTACCAGCTCGATGCGTCACCTCCTGTCTCCCCTAGTTCTGCCGACCCACTGAAGATCTGCTCTAAAATCCACCACCCAACTAGTGTAAATATATACATCCCAAATGTGAGATTAAATGTAATCTGGTTGGTGGGATCTACACGACTCATCAAATTTTATCACTCCTACTTTCTTAATGACCTTCCTTCTCAAATTGTGCAAAAAACTGATGGAAATAGTCATGCATAGACACCTGACATGTCGCGTGGATAATGTCACACATGCTATCATCGATGGGATACCATAAACCCTACAAATAATTTATAATATCAAGTTATTAATAAAATAAATTTCAAAATATATATTATTTATTTACGTACCAACCAATGATTGAACATGCTGAGATGCACATCAACGGGAATCTGTTCCCATGTGATCCATGGTTAGGAAAAATAATTGCACAAGATAGTGCTCCCCTATCCAACAAATACATGTGAAAAACTATGAAAAAGAAATAAATAATCAAACAATTAGTATATATATAAATAAATTAATGAAAGCTAACTAAAATATACAGGTTACCATACTTTTTTGTGTGTGGATCGAAGCCAAGACATAGATATCACTCAGGGATAGGGTCAAGAATCATCAGTTACACAAGACCGCGCCCCCTCCGTGTACCCCCTAAATTGCTAGTAGGATGAGGGTTAGATGATCCAAAATCCTCCTCATCCAAAGGTAGCTCAACCTCCTAAAACTCATGAAATATATCAGGGTCCATCTGAAACATAAAATTATTCTTGTTAGTATATTGTTTAAAATAATTATTATATATAGATATAAACTAGTTATGATTATAACCAGCATTTAACTATGTCAATGTTCACCTTCAGCATCATCTTCATATCTGATGATGTCAATGTCTTCATATTCCTCCTCGACATCATCAATATCCATATGAGTTTCAGTTTTATCATCTCTTGTCATTTTAAATTCATTTGTAACATCACTAACTTCTTCGCCACCATCGATCCTTAATTGTGGGGTGTCATTATCAATATTCACGTCTCTTTGTAAAAAATATGGATTTTGAGTAGTCTCTTGAAAAATTTTAATTCCTTCCACTTCAGTGGAACCACATTCAGTTTTAGTAAAATGATTTTCCCGAGATGTCATTTTTATTATGCTCCACCAATCACTCAAGTCTCTTGAAGTAGCACAGTACTTTGCGTAATAAATTATTGTGCCTATTGAGCCAGTAAAAATGGTTCATTTACTGCAAGAAGACTTTTATATTTAATATCAACGATTCCATGAGTTAGATGAACACACAAGCCTCTCTTATTATCTAACCATCGACATTTAAACATCATTATCTAATTCTGTCCTAGATAACAAAACTTAATAATTTCATTCAAAATGCCGTAAAATTCAACTTAGTTTCTCTATGATGCGATCCTCTCAAGAAAACTCCACTATTCATTGTTTTTTTGATTCCCCATATGCACGTGTATGAAATGAAAAACCATTCACCACATATGAATTATAAGATTTAACCATTTTGGATGGTGGGTTACTCAATATACACAATCACTTATCAATTTTTTCAGTATATTGAGACACTTGAAAATTTGTAAAACAATTATCAATATAATAAATAATAAATAGAATCGATATTAAACCATCAATAATTTATGTTACCAGTTTTTGAAACCATTGAGAATTTTTTTTGTTTGTGTTCTTCAAGAGATGTTGCTGTAATTTGTGGAAGTTGTTTCTTGATATGATTATCATATAAACTAAAAATAAAATAAGTTTACATATTGTAACATAAATTATAGAATAAGTGATAGAAGCACTCATAGTAAAAATGATGTCATTTATTCACAATTGAGCATAACATATGTATGAGCTCTGTGATGTTCCTCATCTAAAATCCATCGTTCATAAAATCCACCAAAGCCAAGATTTGGATGATTAAAAATTGATAATTTATTGTCCATTTTGTCATTAACATTCCCCTCATTCCATCCCATGAGGTTGTGTTTTGAGGGATATTAAAATTCAAAATAATGAGAGCAGAAAAAAAATTTCTCTTGCAAATAAGCTTCAACAATTGAGCTTTCAACTGATGCTTTGTTACATACTTTTTTATTCAATTTCTGCATTCATTTTTCAAAAGGGAACATCCATCAAAACTGTACTGGACCTCCAAATTTAGCTTCATGTGGAAAATTTAATATCAGATGTCCCATTGTCTCAAAGAAATCCGGTGAAAAGATTTTTTCTAGTTTACATATAATTACAACAATATCTTCTTCCAGTTTTCATAGTGCATCATAGTCTATTGTCACTGCCCAAATGACTCGAAAAGAATATGATATGTCTGTTATCGAATCCCAAATCATATAATTCAACAAAACTTTGAATCCAATTGGCATAAGTCTTTCCATTATAACATGACAATAATGACTTTTAAATCTGGTAATATAACCATTCTTAACACATCTGCCCAAATTTGAAGCATAGACATCTGGAAGTCTCAAATCTGAAATCTAATAACAAAATAATAAGAGTCTCTCTTTGGACAGTGTATAAGATACTTTTGTCTTCATTAACCTATGTGATCTGATATTTTCAAATAGTTCAAGTTCTGGTTGCCTGCAAATTTGAGCAAGATCTAATCGTGCCTTTATAGTATCTTTGGTCTTACCTGGTGTATCCAAAACTGTATGAAATAAATTATCAAAATAGTTCT
The DNA here is from genome assembly GCA_963277665.1 of Viscum album. Classification (NCBI taxonomy): domain Eukaryota; kingdom Viridiplantae; phylum Streptophyta; class Magnoliopsida; order Santalales; family Viscaceae; genus Viscum; species Viscum album. Next base: position 1,786,614,396 of record OY728165.1, on the reverse strand, counting down.
TCTCAATATGTATGACATCTAACATGTGGTGGACCAACAAATCAGACCAATATGAATGATCCCAGAAAATTCTTCGTTTTATTCAATTATGTTCTTTCCCAAAGCCATAAATCTTCTGTTGGTTTATTATTGGCCCAAATGTGATGGGAGGTAATGAAAATACAACTGATTTTACCTATTTACCTGAGATCATTTTTGGACATTCATCCCTTTCAATTGTACTTTTTTGAAATGAGATTTGTTCCTCCAAAAAGGATGATCAGTTAGAAGAAATCTGTGATGAAAATAAAAATAGTAAGTTTTTTTTGCATTGATGAGAATAAAGATTTTTTTGTCTTTCATACAGTAAGGACAGGATTTAGAACCATGTGTACTTCATCTAGATAACATGACATATGCCGGAATGTCACTAATCGTCCACATCAATGAAGATTTCAATATGAAATTTTGTTTCGCAGTAACATCATATGTACTAACACCATTACTCCATAATGCATTTAACTCATCAATCAATGGTTTCAAATAAACATCAATATTCGTTTTCAGATATCCTGGGATTAATAAGGTCAAAAAGATATAGGGATCCTTCATCAACATCCATGGAGGTAAATTGTATGGAGTTATAAAGACAAGACAACATGAATACTGACTACCTTAAGAACCAAACGGACAAAAACAATCAGTAGAAAGACCCAATTACATGTTTTAGGCTTCTAAATCAAAATACGAATGCAGATGGTCAAAATTTTTCCATGAATCACCATCAGATGGATGATTTAAGCTTTTATCGGTTGAAATCTTGGTTTTGTCCCATGACATCATTGACGTTGTGTTCTGATACATAAATAAATGCTGAAACCTGGGTGTAAGGGAGAAATATCTAAATTATTTTACAAGAATCAATCTAGAATTCCCTGGTTGAGCTTCTTTATGCCTTGATTTTCCACATGTGGGACAACTATCTAAAGACGCATTTTCACTAGAATATAAGATGAAATCATTTGGAAATGTATAAATCTTCCGATAACTAAGGCCCAGATTACGCACCAACCTATTTCTCTCATAATAATTTGCAAGCAACACATTTCCTTCAGGTAACAATGTTTTAACCAAAGAAAATATATGATCAAAACCATTGTTTGACATTTCATTATCTGATTTAATAGCCATAAATTTTGCAACTGATTCTAATTTTATTATCTTGCAACTAGGATATAATTCATCCTCAACAGACCTCAACAACTTATAAAATTTAGATAGTGCTAACTCAGGAGTTAAATCAATATCATCTTGAGTTTCAGTTTGTTGAACAGATGGACCTACAACATCATGTACTAAATTTTGAAATCGTGATGGATCCAGAATCAAGTTATTTATATATTCTCTGGAACTGTATTCACCGTTTTGATACCAAAAAACATAATCTGGTTGAAAACCAAACAACAAGAGATATCCCCCAACCTTGTAAAATGTGTCAAACATTCTCAGAGAACCTTTTTTACAAGGACACTTTATTGTGCCTTTTGAAATATATTCTGGTTTTGATGATGCAAATGATAAGAAATATTCATCACCTTTAATATATAAAGGATATAAAACAGAACAGTTTGGATTTTTGTACTGATTTATCAAAGTGCGATCATCTAATAATGACTGTTGTCAACTTTCTTGTTCCATATTTTTCTAAAAAATATAAAATCATTACTATTTTTTAATAATTTAAAATTATAAAAACACTATCTGAAAAAATAAGATAAATAATTACAATTACATTTTAATAATTATCATTATTTACGGCCGACACAATTTTAAGTGGATTTATGGATACTCTTTTTTTTGAAGACTCATTTACTTGAAACTTTCTCACACTGAAATCACAATGAAGAATCTGCTCAGAGGTACGCATATTCATTATCATGCATATGAGAATGTATAAGCATACCTTCGAGAAAATTCTTCATTGTGTTTTTAGTGAGAGAAAGTTTCAAGTAAATGAGTCGTCAGAAAAAAGAGCCCCCTTTTTTTCGATGAATCATCTTATTGCAATTGTCACCATCTGAAAACATTATGAAAAATGTGGTCATACTAATGCATATTCAAACTCGTACATACGATATTGAATATATATATGTATAAGCATACTTTTCATAATGTTTTGAGTCAGTGAAAGTTGAAAGGAGAAGAGTCAATGAGAAAAAGGAGTGCCTCCAAACCATTGGAAATTATGCCAAGTTATTACAAGTTATTCCTATTTATTTCCATTTATTACAATTGATTTTATCCATATTTATTCCTATTTACTACAATTGATTTTTTTCATATTTATTCCAATTTATAGCAATTGATTTTATTCCAATTTATTCCAACTTATTATAATTTATATTTATTGCATTTGCAATTTATTGCTAATTATTACTATTTATTACTAATTGTTACTATTTATTACTATTTATTACTAATTATTAGTAATTATTACTAATTAATACTAATTATTACTAATTATTACTATTTACTAGTATTTATAACTATTTATTAGTAATTATTACTAATTATTAAAATTTATTACTATTTATTACCATTGATTTTATTCATATTTATTCCTATTTATTGCAATTGATTTTATTCATATTTATTCCTATTTATTGTAATTGATTTTATTCATATTTATTCTTATTTATTATAACTGATTTTATTCCTATTTATTCCTATTTATTGTAATTGTTATTTATTGCAATTTCTATTTATTTAATTTTTATTTATTGCTATTTATTACTAACTATTACTAACTATTACTAATTATTAATAATTATTACTAATTATTACTATTTATTACTAATTATTACTAATTATTATTAATTATTACTAATTATTATTAATTATTAGTATTTATTATTAATTATTACAATTTATTACTAATTATTACTAATTATTATTAATTATTACTAATTATTAGTAATTATTACTAATTATTAGTAATTATTACTAATTATAACTAATTATTACTAATTGTTACTAATTATTACTAATTATTAGTAATTATTAGTAATTATTAGTAATTATTACTATTTATTACTGAATATAACTATTTATTACAATTTATTACTAATTATTACTAATTATTTGTATTTATTAGTATTTATTAGTAATTATTACTAATTATTACTAATTATTACTAATTAATACTAATTACTAGTATTTATTACTAATTATTACTAATTATTATTAATTATTACTAATTATTACTAATTATTACTAATTATTACTAATTATAACTAATTATTACTAATTATTACTAATTATGAGTGTTTATTGCTAATTATTAGTAATTATTACTAATTATTAGTAATTATTACTAATTATTAGTAATTATTACTAATTATTAGTAATTATTAGTAATTATTAGTAATTATTACTAATTATTACCAATTATTACCAATTATTACTATTTATTACTAATTATTACTAATTATTTCTATTTATTACTAATTATTAATATTTATTCCTATTTATTACTAATTATTATTATTTATTATTAATTATTCCTATTTACTCCTATTTATTCCTATTTAGTCCTATTTATTCCTATTTACCCGTATTTATTACTAATTACCTCTAATTATTACTAATTACCCCTAATTATTACGAATTAACCCTAATTATTTCCAATTACCCCTAATTATTACTAATTACCCCTAATTATTACTAATTACCCGTAATTATTACTAATTAGCGTTAATTAATATTAATTACTACAATTTACAACTACTAATTACTAATTACCGCTAATTATTTATATACAATACTAATTTTCTTTAATAATTATTAATTATGACTAATTATTAAGAATTAGTACTAATAATTTCAATTTATTATTACAAATAAATACTAATAACAAAACAATTTAAATCTAATATAGTTACAACTAATCAAAAACAATTAAAATTAACACAAAAAATGAAATAAATACTAAATTAAATAAAATATAAATACTTTAAACTTGATCTCCTATTGATGTAGATGACTTCAGAACTTCTTCGTAAAAAAACTAAGAGAAATTTTCACTCTAAAAATAGAGTTTAGAGAGAGAGAGGAAGTGAGAATTGAGAGGAAGAGAAGGAAAACGGAAGGGGGGTATATATAGGTTAGATTAGCTGTGACAGAACTATTTGCGATGGGTATCTCATCACAAATAGTACTATTTATGATGGGACCCGTTGCAAATACCTTTGCTCGTATTAATTATTTTTGGCTGTTAAACGAGTATTTGTGACGGGTCCCGTCACAAATAGTTTCCTTCCGACACACTTTTTGCGACTGGACAACATCCTGTCGCAAAAACCTATTTACCACTGCTATTATTTGTGACGTGACCCATCGCAAATACCCTTCGACCGATGAACAATTTTTGACGGGGGAACCCCCCTGTCACAAATAACCTTCCCACAGTTTGGCGCGCAGACTGCGCCAAACCGCACCCCAAATCCCGTCGCAAATAACCCGTTATTTGCGATGGGTCGAACCCCCCGTCGCAAATAACCTCTGGGATAGACTGTTTGCGATGGGAATTAATCCCGTCCCAAATAGCCCGTCGTAAAAAGATATTTTTCCCATAGTGGTAGTAGATCACCTTACAAAATCAATACATTTCATTTCCATCATAGAATATTTCTCTATTTTTCATATTTTTAGGATATAAATTAAAGAAGTTTTAAGGTTTCATAGAATACCATATTTTATCATATGCGATCATGATCTTAGGTTTAACTTAAAGTTTTAGATAAGTCTTCAGGTGGAATTAAATACAAAGTTGAACATTATCATTGCATATAATCCTTAGATATATGGTCATACTAAGAGTACCATTCAAACTGTGGAGGATATGTTGAAATATTTTTCTTTATATTTCAAATGTGTTTGAGATCAACACTTTCCTTTAGTATAATTTTATTACAATAATATATTTCCCTCGAGCATACAGATGGATCTTTATGTAGCCCTCTATAGAAAGGAAGTGTATAACTGCAATGTGCTGGGATGAAGTTGGTGAAAGAAATATATTGCGACCTGAACTAGTTGAGGAAATAGAATATAATGTTATATCCATTCAGTATCACATCAAAACATCTCTGATTTGATAGAAGAGTTATGCTAAAAATCATCGGTGAGATATGGAATTCAAAGTTGGTGAGAAGGTATTCCTATAAATATCTCCTTGGAAGAAGTTTATGAGATTTGGAAAGACGGGAAAGTTTATCCCTAGGTATATTGGCCCCTTTTAGATTCTTGATCATATCAATAATTTTTTTTATCTATTGGTGCTTCACTGAATCTCTCTCAAGTTCAAGATGTGTTCCATGTATCTCTCCTGCGGAAGTATATACCTAATCCTTCACATGTATTGAACTCATAGGTTATGCCAACGGAGCATGATATCTTTTGTGAGGAGTAATTGACAAAGATTCTATATTAAATAGATAAATTTCTACAAAATAATACCACTCTCTTAGTCAAAGTTTTGTGGTAAAATTATGAATTTGAGGAAGCTACCTAAAAACCCAGGGATGTGATGAAGCAGAAGTCTACTAAGTTTTTTATATTTAAGTGATAAAATTTCAAGCGATTTTTTTTCACAAGGGTTTTTAATTTAACACCTTGAGATTTTACAATATATTTATTTTTAAGTAAATTTAATTTCTCTGATAACTTTCTTTATACGCAACATCTAGTTTAAATGAATTGTGATATACTACTAAAATATTATTATTTAATGTGAAAATTATCGCATATCCGTTGAATTATAAGTTATGAATAGTACTTAATAAAATATTAAAAATATTTTTTTTTACAAATTTATAAAATTAATTCATTGGTTATCAATTGGTTATAAATGAAAATAAAAGCATTTGAACATAAATATAGATAATTTTCTAAAAAACAAATTTTATGCTCACAATGTTTTTTATCTTAATAAATTAAATTAATCTATATTGATTAATTATTTTAATATAATTTTTATTTAAATATATTTAATAAAATATTTCAACATTCATCTAATAGTTTTTACTTGGCACAAAATATAAATAAATCAAGTTTTATGCTTTGAAATTCATTTTTTCTAAAAACAATTTTTGTTGCGTTTTTCATTCTTATTTTAAAATAAATTTCCAAAAAATTATTGATATTAAATATTATAAAATGGATTAAATATTTATAATAATAATAATTAATATCATTTAACAATCCTAACTTAATTTTTGATCATAATGAATACTTAAAACAGTAAAACTTTGTCACCACTGTTAGGGTTAAAAATGGTTTATCAAGGGTTGGGGGGGGGGGTCAAACTAAGAGATAATGTTTAAAATATCACAAAAAATATTAATTTATTTTATTTTTTTGATTTAATTTTGACCTTATACTTTCTATATTTGAATATTTTTAATTTTGGAGCCACTTTACTGGAGTAATACATAAATATATTTTAATCATTTGAAAAATTTCAGGTGTGTCCTCTCCCTTCCTTATAAATTGATACCACCCCTCATATATTATTAAAACATCATGAGCCTTATATATTAGACAATATATATCATAATAACTTAATAACATACCTTAACACATAATATAAGCCCTTTTTTATTATATTACCATCTTTTTAAGGTTTAAGGTGTAAGTGAAAGGAGGTTTCTCAATGAAGAGGTATAACTCTTAATCGTAATTTCAATATTATTACTTATTAAAAATATAATAAATATATGATATGAATTATAAAACAATTAATTTATTATATTAAATATAATTGATTGTTATTATGATGATTTATCATCCATTTTACACCTCCTTTCCTTTAAATGGTAAATGAAAGTATCGCTCGTGCATACATGTGGACTACTGCCTCTACATAGAGATATCATTCATTTTACACCACCACCTCATATGGTTGTTTATTATGATAGATTTAATGTTTACATATAATATTTATGATTTAATTATGATTCTATAATTATAATATATTATGTACCTTCTTAATTTTACATTCATTGGAAAATGATAACGTTGCTTGTGCAAATGTGTGGACTACCACCTCCACGTAGCGATGCACTTCATTTTTCATCATGAGTTTATTTGAATAATTATAAAAGTGAAAATAATGAATAAATATGATACTTATTTTATGATTATGTATCTGGATATGATGAAATGAAGACCAAGGTACAAGTACTAGAACTATCTAACTGAAACATGCATGGAAAATAGACTTGTTTTCACCCGAATGTGCATTTTAATGAAGAAATTGTTAATATAATGACAATTATAAATTATAAAGGAATTATATATAAAAATTTATTCATGAATATGGTTCTATAATATATTTATAATAAATATTTATTTATCATATAATATATTTTAATTTGTTTGAAGCAAGAAAAGTTTTGAGTTAAGGGTTCTGCTACAATCTCACTGCTTTTTAGGATTGTCTCTGCTAAATTTCCATTGAGGTAAATTATATATATCATATCCTTTAAAACCCAAAATTTTTATTATACTATGTTTATTTTTATAATTTTTATGTATTATTAACATTTTTCTCTCTTTGGTACTTAAAATGACTGATAAAATGTTTTTAAAGAAAAGTCAACCTTATTTCCCTTCTCGTAGACCACCTTTTTATTTAATGTCCATTCACTAAAAAATTGTTTTTTAGGAGATATTACTTATAATTTAAATGTTTTAAAAGGTAATTTCACTAAATTTTACTTTTTTATAAATACTCTAAAATAAATATTTCTAAATGTTTTTTGAACAAGTTGATTTTTTGACTTTTTACAAAGGTGTGAAATGAATGTTTTTTTAATCTATACAACATGAATGGATTTTTCACACTGTCATGGGAACTCAATGATTTGAATATTAATTTATAATTTTCATGTTTATTTTAAAATAAAATGTTTTCCATAATATTTTGGAAATTTTGATATTTTAAATAAGTAATTTAAAAATAAAACTGGTATCGTCCTCATGAAACATTTCACTGATATTTTAAATCCTTTTTTCATCTATGATAAGATCTTTTGATGTAATGATGATTTATTGGGGATATAATCCAATTATTCCATCCTTATTATTTCTCTATATGGTTTATGATTTTGATAGTGATATTTTTACAAAATCCATTTTTTTGCATAAGTTATGCTATGATGAAATGATAAAATGTTTATAAATCTCAGTTCCTTTCCATGGGTTATGATATAACGATATGATAAATGTTTTAAGATATTATGAAACATATTTTAATGGATTATAATTATGTGATGGATGGGGAAGAAATTATATAACCCTCTAATGTAATGAGTAATGATGGATATCTCAGGGGATAATAAGGAATGGAATTGGGAGAGAGCCAAGTTTAGTAAGGGAATCTATCCAAAAAGATAGTCTTGAGAGTGAGCCTTAACTAAGGAAATGATGGAATGGTAAGTGGACCCAAAACATTATGATAGTTTTTGAAATTATACTTGGATAAGGAAATAATTTTCTATTCTTATGTGTATGCCTAAAACTTATGTCTTATTCTTATGATATGTTATCACAACTCATGATTGGTTTTTTATGATTCATCTCTCTTATGATTCATTTCTTTTTAAATGATAAAATTTTATACAATGACTCATGTTTTTGTTCTATGACAGATTGGGTATGAAATTTATAAGTTATGATCATGATCTCATTCCATTATTCTTATCTTATACTTAATTATGACCATTGATTGAAATCTCCTATGTTTACCCTTACTCAGAATCTCAGCTCCCCCTTTTTTAAGTTTCATTTCCCCAGATTATGAAGAAGGGTTTTAAGTAGGCTATGTCTAAGAAGTTTACTATATGGGAATATCTTTATGGATGATGTTTAATATATTTTATAAAATAAAATTATTATATATCTAGTCTACAAAGACACTAAAATTTATGGCGACCAGTCATGTATTATAATAAAATTTATGGAATATTCATATAAAATGATGTAATATTTATGTATGTTATGCTTGGGTCTCTTTATGAACCTAAAAACACCATTATGAATATGATAACTCATACCGATTAGATACATTTCATTATAATGGGAGTTGGAAATAATTTACCTGTTAGAGATTAGTGATTATCCATCAATGGTTCTAATAGATATGAACTTATAACAAGTTTGGTTAGATAAGGCATTATCATTATGAAATTCTTAGATTTAATATGTTATTTAACTCAATGTTCTGATGAGATAATTCTCAAATTCATGATATTCTATAATATATATGGTTAGTGTATAGAAAGTTGGGATTGATTCTAGTTGGTATTTATTCAATGGTTTCTTATGCAACGTTATAGGGATAATTGGTTCATGAATTTCATTATTTTTACATCTCATTCTATTGAACAACATGATTTATTATAGGGAATAACCTACTATGTTCCATCACCCTCTATACATTAGCATTAAAGGAATATTGAACTATTTATTAGTCAAATGAATTATTTTATTATACTTGTGACTTATTCTTAGATATAATGAAATGATGATGAAATGGATTATTACCTTGACCATGATGTGATTGAATATGTGGAGAAAAATGTCTTACTATTTATAATAAGTTAATGAATTGGTTGATGTGTTATCCCCAACATTTTATGCTATTTTAGATATTGTTTTGTAGTTACCCACCACCTTGAGTTATTATTATTGTGAACCTAACACTAGTATGAGTGTATGGTGTTCATGGGAGAGAATCAAGTATATTATAGAGTCAAACACCCCTCTATTGAAAATACAAAATGTTGGTGAGGGTCCTTTATACTAAATGTGGTGTTTTGAAAACCCTCTAACTAGTGTATCTACCTAATTGGAAGAAAGTTCCATTATATACGATGTTATGTACCTAAAATATTATTGTTATGCATGGTAGGACATCGATACTTCAAATAAGTCTATTTGAAAAAGTAAATTATCTTTCTCTCTTGATAGGTGATCAATCCCTCATGGAAAAGGGTGTTGTTTTTTAGACCATATTTTATTTTTTGTATCATTAAATGCATTATTATTTCTATAAATACAGTTTTATTGATCATGGTTATGATTCTTACATGATGTATAAGAACATTGAATGATTCCTTGTACACTAAGGAAATATGTGATTTTTATATGATATATAGAGATACTTTGATGTTGAGATACTCTTCTATATAATAATTGACCTAATTTACTCTAGATTGGTGTTGACTAATGAGGCCATAACTATATATTATTATTTCAGATGATTTTATTATTATGCATGCATGAGTTTGAATTTTGAGTTTCTTAGTACATGGATTATCCTACTAGAATGTTTTACTCACCTTGGTATGGGTACTTGTATGGTGATATACACATGGATCTATACACTTTTAGTAGTATGTAGGATTACATGAATACATGGAGATAATATTATCCATCTTTAGAGGTGTAAAAGGTGATGATTTTCAAATGTGTTTTATAGAGGATTATTTATTCATTGGTAAATTATTTTACTTTGGTTTTTTATCCATAGAAATTATATTCATTTTTATACATTCTAATGTAGTTATCATGTATTATGGAATTTATTATGTATTGTTTTCCACTTAATGAATGGTATTAAACATACATGTTCATGAATTTTTTATTTATTTGGTATAAAGATCCGTAAATTTCAAGGAATTTTTTTTCTTAATTTTCTTTGGAATTTTACAAGAGCGCAGTTTCTGACGGCACCTGATTCCGAGGCCCGGTGTGCCCGGAATCATTTTCCGAAGTTTGGCTCAGGTACGTTCAGTGAACGGACGAGTGAGTTTTTATAACTTTTGAACCAGTGCTCGGAATCGAATTCTGAGGGCACCAATGAAATCGCAGCACCGGTATTTTCTTAGAAACACCTCTTCCGGAGTTGCGTTTTCTCGGTTGTGGTTTTTAATTTTCGGGCTTAAAGTTAAGAAATAAAATATTTGTACGAAAAAATTTATTTTATTTCACTTAAGCCACTTGGAAGCCACTTGAAGCCACTGAAAGCGGCTTAAGCTGAGTTGATGCGGATAGGGTGCTATCCAAAAATATCCTACCCTCTTGGTAGGATATTTGTGAGGTGGGGCCTGCACGAGCCCCACCGTTTCTTTTCCGCTAAGTAACGCACCCGCGAAAACCCGTCATTATGAAAGTCAACTGACGCGTTTTCTAAATTTCTTAACGCACCAATTAATTGGGCGGTTTATTTCATTGAATTAATTCTACTAATTAATGGGTCGTTACTTATCTCTTTTTCGTTTCTTAACCGGTTTGAAATCCGTTGGCGTAGTAATAAAATAAGACCAATGCCACATCTTGAGGTTTACACGTTGAGAGGCTTTTGACAGGAATTCTTGTGCCTTCACCCTTCTTCGCGAAGAACGCGAAGAACCCGAAGAACGCAAAGAACGCGAAAAACGCCGGCCTCCGACGAAGAACGCCGAAACAACAGAAATCGATGACGCAACGCCATGTGCCGCGACGTCGATGTTTCCTATTCCACAGCGTTCTTCTGCGACGTTCCTTCATCCGCAATGAAATCTTTGATCATCTGTTTGAGGTAAGAGATTTCAGGTTTCTTTTAAAAACTCCTTTGTGGTCTTTAACAACGCACGGATTTAATTATTTATAATTAAATATGTTGTTTCTTGTTCCGTTGAGTTTGTCGATGCAACGCCGAATTCCGCGACGACGCGACACCCTTCCGCGACGACGCGACGCCTTCCGCGACGCGATGATCGCCTCCTTCCGCGGCAATCAATTTCTGCGAAGAACGCGCGTGCGACGACTTGACGAGGTAGGGATTTTATTTGGATGTTTTACATTCTCGTGTTTGTTTCCGTTCAAAATTAAGAACCCGGTTCATGAAAACAATTTTGATTCATTAAAAATTGTTTTGGGTTATGTATTCATGTGTTGAATAATTCTCCCATTGTTATTATCTATCACAGAGGGTGCGGGCCAAACGAACACGGCCCAACAACCCTCCGCCGTTCTTCGTGGTTGTACGGATTTGGTGGGTGACGACAAAACGTGACGCAAGGGCGATTTGATGATCCCGCAGTGAAGAACGGAACCCGGGAGGAATATCGGCACAGACGGGAAGGAAAACGGATCACTGGAGCAACTCCGGTGGCCCGCGGAAGTCTCCGGTGGCGGCCAGCGGACCCGCAGCCGCACGGGTCCGGCTCGCACGCATGGGACGCGGCGACATGCTGTAACAGCCCAAGATTTTATGAAAAATATTGTTTTTAATTTTATTAATGTCTTGTGTTGTACGCTACACCAAAAGGAGTTTGCACAACACGTATCCTTGACTTGCCTTGCATTACACGCAATCGCAACCTTCCTCGATAGTGTGTGTAGTACGCAATAACGAGTTTCACTAAACAGCGATATGCTATTAAAACTAGCCGTTATGAATAGTAATAACCACTTTTTGAAATTTTGTAAATTTTATTTTTCAAAATGGATTTCATTTTTGGATTCGGAGTATCGAATTTAGCCTAAGGTGAAATTTTGGTACATTTCGGATAACTTTCATATTCTAATGAATAGTGAAAATTACTAAATTATAATTAAAAACAACTTTTTTAATCGAAATAATTAATAGTGATAAATTATTAATTTGAGTGGTTTTAAAGTATATTTAGAATATATTTTTACAATTTAATACAATGTTGGTCATTGGACGTAATTTCACATTTAAACCTGACATAAACAAGTGTCAATCTTTTGATAGATATTGTTTCGTAAAAACACGCTATTTGTTTTAATAGCGGGATTTAATTATAAAATTAATTAATTCAACTTCTATGTTATGAATTTGGTAAAATAGACTTCATTTTTGAATTCGGAATATGAAATATAGCTTAGGATGAAATTTTGGCATTTTTCTGAAAACTTTCAATTTTTGATGAATAGTGAAACCACTAAGTGGTAGGTTAAAAACTGAATTTTGCATAAAACTTAATTTTACCACTTCTGTGAATGGAATTTCGAAAATCCGAGAGACACGGTTAATATCAAGGAATAAAATGTGGTTCAATGAGATGAAAATAATTTTTGGTGAATAGTAACTTTTTACTTTTTTTTACCGCGGTTAATAGTAAATAGGGTAACTAAGGGTAAATATGATATTACTATTACCCTAACACATGTCCTAATTCTATTGGACAAGTGTAATTCGACCAAAAACAAACTTAGGAATAAAATATGACCATTTAGGCCCACTTGGATTAGATTAGGACATTTATTATTAATTTATTTAAAGAAGGGTTAAAATAGTTAAAATCAAAGTTTAATAAGTAAATCATTTTTAATATGGGGTTATACATAAGATAAATTCGACTATAAATATTCATTAGAAAGATAAAAAGATTTCCTACATAATGGTATTTTATTTGTAATTTTTATACATCAAATAATTTAATTTATTTATGACACAACGATGATGCAGTAATTATCTTTTTAATGAAATATTGACATAATTGATGTTATAAGCACCAAAATAAATGTAATTTGAGATTTTTTATGAATTCCACTAATTTTCTAGGTTACTATGATATATTAATGTTGATTTAATCAACTTGGTTCGAACATTTAATTCTGTTATGACTTTCACAAAAATCATATATCAAATAGTGTCAAAATTGACACAAAATAGTTTTTAAATCAAATATTATATTATTAATTGTTATTTTATTCCTAAAAATCTAAGGTTCGGCCAAATGACTTAGATAAGGATATATATATTAATAATAAACAATTTGGGGTTCGTTTGGCATGTTATAGTAAGTGTATTAACCATATAGTGAAAGAAAACAAAAAGACACGGTAAAAGTTAAATTATTTAACTTAGAGTTAAATCTAATTGATAAGGTTTAAAATAATATCCAAACATGTCTAAATTTGATTGGTTGATGAGATTACAACCCTATATCATCTAATCTTCGAATATGAGTCATTTTTGGAGGTTTTTAAGTGGGTTTAGATTTATTATAAATTAATATTTTTAAGAATTCCTAAGGTGCCCCTCTCCTCCCCTATAAAAGGACACCTCCTCCCCCTCCTACTCACACCAATTTGAGCTCTCAAGCTCGGCAAACCCCTGCCAAAATCTCTTCTCCACTTCCCTAGCAACATCCTAGAGGTTCTGGTCTTCCTCAAAGACCAATTCTAGTGCCCTAAGAGGAGGTCTCAAAGAGGCGCTTCAAAGAAGAGGTAATTACCGTTACCAATTCTTTTATCTTTATTTCTTCTTCCACTTCTTCTTAGGTTGTTTCATTATGAAGTAATAACATCAGTATCACTCATATACTGATATGTTATTATAAGTATGAAACAACCCTATTTCACCATCTATCCATCCTACGGAAAAAGAAATCACCGCGCGTGCGTACGTACGGAATACCGTCTCCACGCCGTGGTGTAATCTATTTTCCACCACCACCTTACAAGGATGGGTATAATGGTGTAAAGAATAACTATACATAGTTATTACAACATCATATTGATTCTGATATATTGTATAATTCACTCCAATTCAATTCAATACTTATAGAAATGATATCATCGCTCGTGCGTACGTACGGACTACCGTCTCCACGACGCGATGAGATTCATTCTCCATATTAACCATTTAAGAATGATTATAAAGTATATATAAGAAATAATAATGAAATATATGACATTATAAAGCTACTGGATTTATGTATATATATACATATGTATGTCATCTACTTACTTCCATTTCAAGACAATAAGGAAAGGAAAACAACGTTCATGCGTACGTACGGACTACCGTCTCCATGAACGGTGTTTTTCATTTTATTTATCTACCTATTATATATATATATATACTGAATATATATGATATATAAATCATATTTTATATTCTGGAAGTAAGTAAATCATGATATAAGTAATAATGATGTCAAGAACAACAAGTCAAAACACCTACGATAAATGAAATGATTTTACCCAAAACGCTTCTTTAACATGGAATTTACAAAAGAACGGGTAATATAATGTCATAAGTGAACCATATATGATATCATAACAATGAATATGATTCTTTAATAAGTCAATGACATTATTTAAATCATTATACAGGAGGTTCGGACACATACGAAGCAAATCGGACCTAAGGTAAGGGAAATATCACAATCTCATTTTTATCCGAGATTGTTTGTACTTTGAAATTTACTGGGGTATATTTTATCATCCACATCCATGTTTCCTCAATATGTAATGTTATTTACAACAACCTACAATTGTTTAAATCCAATTTTACCCTTCGGTGAGTTTTTAGTAAATGATATGAAAGGAATCTTTTGTCGTTTTTCGTACGAGGTACTTTTTGACTTTTCCGACAAAAGTACGAAGAATGTTTTTTTTAACTTATACGGCACGAACGGATTTCTACTGTTTTATGAAGCCTTATTTTCATGAAGCTTCCTCTAAAAGATTTTATGACTATTTTCAATAAAATATCTTTCTTTTAAAATTGCATGATGTTTTGTGAAAAGAAATTGATTTTGAAGAAGAAAGGATATTTTCCTCAAGAATTCAATTCAAGTGTTTTATCAAAATTATTTTCCATCTAAGATAATAAAGGGTTCTGTTTCTATCCATATTTTTACATTGATTTGACTATGTTGTGATGGAATTATGTTTATGAATTCCTTTATCTTATATGAATGGTTTTATGATGTCATGTTGTTTAAGAATCCCATTTTTATTACATGGGTTATGCAATGATGTATGATTTATGATTTTGTGGCACACATAAGAAAGGATTCATTAAGAGATGGGTGGGACCTATATCTCCCTCCAATGCATTGGGTAAAGATTTTATATCTCATGAGATAGACATGGCTGGAATGGTAGGTTATACCGGTTCAGTGAAACAGGACTGAAACGAGGATTACTCGATTCAGAAAGGGACTTTGTCCACTAAGATAGTCTTGGCAATGAGTCTTGACTAACAAGAAATGATTCTCTATGATTATGTGTGTATGCCACAATGAGTAATGTTTTAAGTTATGATTTCATTTCACTACTATGATTTATCCCATGTTATGAAATTATGCTCTCTTTTGCAGGTTAAGATTTCCAAAAAAGTTATGTTCTTATGAAAATTATGTGATTGATATTTCTTTTGTTTACCCTTACTGAGCATTTGAGCTCACCCTTTTATGTTTTCTTTTCCCCAGGATATAAAGAAAGGTTTTAGGTAAAAAAAAGGGATGACCTTTATGGGAGATATTGAAGAACTCTCACCACGATTAGAAGGTTACGTTCCGAGTTTCCAAAGACACTAAACTATTACGATCCTTTAGTGTGTGTTTTTGTTATGTACTAAGTATTCCGCAAATGTAATGTAATGTCCATGTACGTCAGGATACGGGTCTCTACAGTTGGTATCAGAGGAAAGGTTTAGTCAACCTTTGGAAACTAGGATGCGAAAACGTTAGTGAGATCCCTAGAGATATTTCTAAGGTATGTCTAGGGATGTCCCTAGGGATAAGTATACGTATAGGTTATAGTAATAGAATTACGCTAACGATCATAGAATTAAACCTAAGATGTTGGATATTGAAGGTACTCCCCCTTTATTATGTTGTTTTCCCTAGCATGATTTTTGCCTCTCACACTATTCTTTTTGGGTTTTAGACGATGGCTGGAACCCGAAGGAACCGTGTTGATCAATGCAATGGACAATGCAATGATTGCCCCCCTGAGCAACCAAACGATATGGGATCTGGAATGAAAAATCTTGTAGCCATGCTCACACAACTTTCTCAAGCTATGAATCATGCAGGACTTCCAAACGAGCAAAGGAAGGAGCAACATTCCGTTGAATCCTTCATGAGGCAGCGTCCACCTTCTTTCAGTGGGTCTACTGATCCATTAGTTGCTGAACAATGGATTAGTACTACTGAAAAGATATTTTCAGTTCTTCAATGTTCTGAACATGATAAAGTCATCTTAGCAGTATATCGTTTGGAAGGTGAAGCTGATCAATGGTGGAATCTTATCAAGAATACGAGGCCAAGAGATGAAATTGAGTCCATGGAATGGGACGAGTTCAAGAACTTGTTTTTCAGTAAGTACTTCCCTCGTATTCTTCGAACAAAGATGGAGAAAGAGTTTCTTGAACTAAAGCAAAGGGATGATGAATCTGTTGGTACCTATGAAGCAAATTTTACAAGACTTGCAAGGTATGCTTCTGGAATTATCATCCAACCTGAAAGTAAAGTTGATCGATTTTTCAGTGGCTTAAAACCAAGTCTTCGAAGGGCATTAACTATAAGAGACTTCAGTAGCTATGAAGAAATTGTGCGTTGTGCTATCAAGGTAGAAATGGAAGTTGGTGTTACATATCCATCTCATGGTTTTGACAAGAAACGAAAGATGGAGTTCAAGGAGAAATCTTAGAATAATGGTGAAAAGAAGATGAATGTTTCCTTATGCACAAAGTGTGGAAAGAAGCATGGTGGAGATTGTCTAAAAGGGACTAGAAAATGTTTTAAGTGTGGAAAAGAAGGTCATCGAGCAGCTGAGTGTCGAAGTAATGGAAAAAGGGTTTCTAATGATGTGAATAAAGCAAACACTGCAGAGAACGCACCGCCAACACTTCAATGCTTCAAGTGCAAGGAAATGGGGCATTATGCTAATAATTGCCCTAATCCAAGGGTTAGTGATGATCAACATGAGCAACCACTGAAGGCAAAGGACAAAGGGAAATCACATGCGATCATTATTGACAATGTTGAATATGACAACGATGTGGTGGAATGATTAAGTGTTTATGTAATGGGATTCCAAAATAATGTTGTATCATTGAGTATTGCAATATTTATTGATGTGGTATTCAAAGTGATTGAGATATTTTTTGGAAATAAGATGATATTCGCATAATGAAGACGAGAAAATGAAATGTTTAATAGTATTCATGAGCTCATGATTGATATAAGGACTAAGTGATATCATGGATTGAGTATATAGAATTTTGAGGATTTTGGTATGTGGAAAGTGTTAACTTTTAACTGCATTCATGTTTTCACTAAGGTATTCAAGAGAATACATGATTAAGGACTTTGAATGTTTGGAATGTGACCAACAAAACATATCTTATGATATATGGGGATCAACGATGGTATTAAATCTCTGGTAATCGTTGTCACTATATTATGAGAGTGGACTGCAGTATTATGTATAAGCCTAAAGATTAGACTGGATTATGTTGGACATAAGTTAGTATTGTTTAAGGATAGAAGATTTTCGATATTATTGATGGGATGTTATAGTAACGTAGTTTTAGAAAAAGGACAACCTGCAGGACGGGCGACAACCCATCGCTTCGGACAAGGCTGTAGGAATCGAACCCACAACCGAAGTGCAACTGGCCTTTATCGCCTTCCACTGGCCTACAGGAAGTCCCTGTTTAGTAGAAACTAGTTTTATTATATTAAGCAGTATGATATATGAAGTATAAGTCCATTTTAGGAACCATATATGATTAATCTCACTATAGATCGATTTATGCATATAATTTTTGCTAACCTTTTGTTTGAGACAGATGGAATGACCCGTCATTCTATCACATTATCTGCTAACACTTCACGAATAACAAATTCAACTTCATTTATTTAAGAGATGAAGTGGAAATTGTTCAAGGCACGAACAACAGTGAGATTGTACCAAAATAAAGTAAGTATTTATTCTAATTCAAATTTTCAACTTTAGGGAAATGATCTTGAAAACCAAAAATGTTGTCCTAGTGATCTTATACCTGAGGAATCAGATGGTACCTTATATCATCACAAATTTATGGATTTGTGATTTTTGGCTTTTCCATAGCCATGTTCTCTACCACTCTCCATCAGAACATGATGGTTAGATTTCTCTTCCATATCCATATTTTCACCTATGTGGAAACCCAGTGATTAGTTTATTTGGGTAATCGTTACATTTCATACTTTAGTTTTTAAAGCCAAGTTTTGGTATTCCTTTTTACGATGTGGGAAACTTTCGAATAGAAAACCATTTATAACCCCGACGAATTTCGAGGGCGAAATTCATTTTAAGGGGGGTAGAATGTAACAGCCCAAGATTTTATGAAAAATATTCTTTTTAATTTTATTAATGTCTTGTGTTGTACGCTACACCAAAAGGAGCTTGCACAACACGCATCCTTGACTTGCCTTGCATTACACGCAATCACAACCTTCCTCGATAGTGTGTGTAGTACGCAATAACGAGTTTCACTAAACAGCGATATGCTATTAAAACTAGCCGTTATGAATAGTAATAACCACTTTTTGAAATTTTGTAAATTTTATTTTTCAAAATGGATTTCATTTTTGGATTCGGAGTATCGAATTTAGCCTAAGGTGAAATTTTGGTACATTTCGGATAACTTTCATATTCTGATGAATAGTGAAAATTACTAAATTATAATTAAAAACAACTTTTTTAATCGAAATAATTAATAGTGATAAATTATTAATTTGAGTGGTTTTAAAGTATATTTATAATATATTTTTACAATTTAATACAATGTTGGTCATTGGACGTAATTTCACATTTAAACCTGACATAAACAAGTGTCAATCTTTTGATAGATATTGTTTCGTAAAAACACGCTATTTGTTTTAATAGCGGGATTTAATTATAAAATTAATTAATTCAACTTCTATGTTATGAATTTGGTAAAATAGACTTCATTTTTGAATTCGGAATATGAAATATAGCTTAGGATGAAATTTTGGCATTTTTCTGAAAACTTTCAATTTTTGATGAATAGTGAAACCACTAAGTGGTAGGTTAAAAACTGAATTTTGCATAAAACTTAATTTTACCACTTCTGTGAATGGAATTTCGAAAATCCGAGAGACACGGTTAATATCAAGGAATAAAATGTGGTTCAATGAGATGAAAATAATTTTTGGTGAATAGTAACTTTTTACTTTTTTTTACCGCGGTTAATAGTAAATAGGGTAACTAAGGGTAAATATGATATTACTATTACCCTAACACATGTCCTAATTCTATTGGACAAGTGTAATTCGACCAAAAACAAACTTAGGAATAAAATATGACCATTTAGGCCCACTTGGATTAGATTAGGACATTTATTATTAATTTATTTAAAGAAGGGTTAAAATAGTTAAAATCAAAGTTTAATAAGTAAATCATTTGTAATATGGGGTTATACATAAGATAAATTCGACTATAAATATTCATTAGAAAGCTAAAAAGATTTCCTACATAATGGTATTTTATTTGTAATTTTTAGACATCAAATAATTTAATTTATTTATGACACAACGATGATGCAGTAATTATCTTTTTAATGAAATATTGACATAATTGATGTTATAAGCACCAAAATAAATGTAATTTGAGATTTTTTATGAATTCCACTAATTTTATAGGTTACTATGATATATTAATGTTGATTTAATCAACTTGGTTCGAACATTTAATTCTGTTATGACTTTCACAAAAATCATATATCAAATAGTGTCAAAATTGACACAAAATAGTTTTTAAATCAAATATTATATTATTAATTGTTATTTTATTCCTAAAAATCTAAGGTTCGGCCAAATGACTTAGATAAGGATATATATATTAATAATAAACAATTTGGGGTTCGTTTGGCATGTTATAGTAAGTGTATTAACCATATAGTGAAAGAAAACAAAAAGACACGGTAAAAGTTAAATTATTTAACTTAGAGTTAAATCTAATTGATAAGGTTTAAACTAATATCCAAACATGTCTAAATTTGATTGGTTGATGAGATTACAACCCTATCTCATCTAATCTTCGAATATGAGTCATTTTTGGAGGTTTTTAAGTGGGGTTAGATTTATTATAAATTAATATTTTTAAGAATTCCTAAGGTGCCCCTCTCCTCCCCTATAAAAGGACACCTCCTCCCCCTCCTCCTCACACCAATTTGAGCTCTCAAGCTCGGCCAACCCCTGACAAAATCTCTTCTCCACTTCCCTAGCAACATCCTAGAGGTTCTGGGATTCCTCAAAGACCAATTCTAGTGCCCTAAGAGGAGGTCTCAAAGAGGCGCTTCAAAGAAGAGGTAATTACCGTTACCAATTCTTTTATCTTTATTTCTTCTTCCACTTCTTCTTAGGTTGTTTCATTATGAAGTAATAACATCAGTATCACTCATATACTGATATGTTATTATAAGTATGAAACAACCCTATTTCACCATCTATCCATCCTACGGAAAAAGAAATCACCGCGCGTGCGTACGTACGGAATACCGTCTCCACGCCGTGGTGTAATCTATTTTCCACCACCACCTTACAAGGATGGGTATAATGGTGTAAAGAATAACTATACATAGTTATTACAACATCATATTGATTCTGATATATTGTATAATTCACTCCAATTCAATTCAATACTTATAGAAATGATATCATCGCTCGTGCGTACGTACGGACTACCGTCTCCACGACGCGATGAGATTCATTCTCCATATTAACCATTTAAGAATGATTATAAAGTATATATAAGAAATAATAATGAAATATATGACATTATAAAGCTACTGGATTTATGTATATATATACATATGTATGTCATCTACTTACTTCCATTTCAAGACAATAAGGAAAGGAAAACAACGTTCATGCGTACGTACGGACTACCGTCTCCATGAACGGTGTTTTTCATTTTACTTATCTACCTATTATATATATATATATACTGAATATATATGATATATAAATCATATTTTATATTCTGGAAGTAAGTAAATCATGATATAAGTAATAATGATGTCAAGAACAACAAGTCAAAACACCTACGATAAATGAAATGATTTTACCCAAAACGCTTCTTTAACATGGAATTTACAAAAGAACGGGTAATATAATGTCATAAGTGAACCATATATGATATCATAACAATGAATATGATTCTTTAATAAGTCAATGACATTATTTAAATCATTATACAGGAGGTTCGGACACATACGAAGCAAATCGGACCTAAGGTAAGGGAAATATCACAATCTCATTTTTATCCGAGATTGTTTGTACTTTGAAATTTACTGGGGTATATTTTATCATCCACATCCATGTTTCCTCAATATGTAATGTTATTTACAACAACCTACAATTGTTTAAATCCAATTTTACCCTTCGGTGAGTTTTTAGTAAATGATATGAAAGGAATCTTTTGTCGTTTTTCGTACGAGGTACTTTTTGACTTTTCCGACAAAAGTACGAAGAATGTTTTTTTTAACTTATACGGCACGAACGGATTTCTACTGTTTTATGAAGCCTTATTTTCATGAAGCTTCCTCTAAAAGATTTTATGACTATTTTCAATAAAATATCTTTCTTTTAAAATTGCATGATGTTTTGTGAAAAGAAATTGATTTTGAAGAAGAAAGGATATTTTCCTCAAGAATTCAATTCAAGTGTTTTATCAAAATTATTTTCCATCTAAGATAATAAAGGGTTCTGTTTCTATCCATATTTTTACATTGATTTGACTATGTTGTGATGGAATTATGTTTATGAATTCCTTTATCTTATATGAATGGTTTTATGATGTCATGTTGTTTAAGAATCCCATTTTTATTACATGGGTTATGCAATGATGTATGATTTATGATTTTGTGGCACACATAAGAAAGGATTCATTAAGAGATGGGTGGGACCTATATCTCCCTCCAATGCATTGGGTAAAGATTTTATATCTCATGAGATAGACATGGCTGGAATGGTAGGTTATACCGGTTCAGTGAAACAGGACTGAAACGAGGATTACTCGATTCAGAAAGGGACTTTGTCCACTAAGATAGTCTTGGCAATGAGTCTTGACTAACAAGAAATGATTCTCTATGATTATGTGTGTATGCCACAATGAGTAATGTTTTAAGTTATGATTTCATTTCACTACTATGATTTATCCCATGTTATGAAATTATGCTCTCTTTTGCAGGTTAAGATTTCCAAAAAAGTTATGTTCTTATGAAAATTATGTGATTGATATTTCTTTTGTTTACCCTTACTGAGCATTTGAGCTCACCCTTTTATGTTTTCTTTTCCCCAGGATATAAAGAAAGGTTTTAGGTAAAAAAAAAGGGATGACCTTTATGGGAGATATTGAAGAACTCTCACCACGATTAGAAGGTTACGTTCCGAGTTTCCAAAGACACTAAACTATTACGATCCTTTAGTGTGTGTTTTTGTTATGTACTAAGTATTCCGCAAATGTAATGTAATGTCCATGTACGTCAGGATACGGGTCTCTACACATGCCGCGTCCAATGATCCAGCGCGGCCCCTCGAGGGCCGTGGCTTCCTCAACCCGCGGGGGCGGCGCCCCGCGACTGCCGCACTCGGCCGCTCGGCCGAGCCGAGCCAGGCCGGTCCGACCGGCCGGGCCGCGCCCTGGCCGGACCGGACCGGGTCCAGCCATGTCGAACCGGGTCGGCCCGGTTCGACCAACCCAGGGGGGGGGGGGGGTCGGGCCGACTCGGCCCGGGCCCAGACCCCCCGTCTTCCGACCGTTTTCGGTCTCTTGCCCGTAACATGAGCTACGGGCCTCCAAACGACGCGCCGTCAGCGGAAACGCAATCCTTGGATCGATATGGTCGTTTTGGTATATTTTACTCAAGGTTTCAGATTACTTTGGGTTCGGCCGGGTTGGTTCGTACACGAAACCAACCGGGCCCTCGGAGCGGAAACGCTCATATCTTGAGCTCCGGACGTCCAATCGACATGCCGTCGACTTTGTTGAATTCCTCTAAGTGAGACGGACCTTTTGGCTCACTCCGCTCGAGGTTTGGATACAGGTGGAGTATGGTCGGGTTGGTTTTTCCTTAAAAACCAACAGGGCCCCTGGGACGAAAAAGCCAATAACTCTCAGACCGGGCGTCTGATTGACGCGCCGTCTGCGACGTTGAGTTACTGTTGACGATACAGAACTTTTGGATACATCAACTTAGGACTTTGTTTCAGTTGATGTATCAGCCTCTCGGCTCGTGGAGCAGACCCTCCCGAACGAGCTTGCTATGTGCGGGAACCCTAGAGGTGGCTGCGACTGCTACTTCGACAGCGACGACTGTGCAGAGATCCTCAGTGGACTGCGGCGACGACTGTGCAGAGATCCTCAGTGGACTGCGATGACTACTACACTCAGCGATCCTATGTGGATCAGTGCTACAGATCCTGTGTGGATCTGATCCTGTGTGGGTCAGCGCTCAGCGGTTCTGTGTGAGCCAGCGCCTACAGGTCTTGTGTGGGCCCGATCCTGTGTGGGTCTTTGCAGGGGTTAGTTACCTATCGATCCTGCGTGGGTCATTGCGGGGGTTAGTACCTATCGATCCTTTGTGGGTCCGACGACTTAGATGGATCAGTGATCATCTTTGTCGTCATCCGAAGAAGTATACCTGTGTGAGTTGAATCTTGTGTTACTCTCCTTTGTGGATTGTGTTGAGCTATCCTATGTGGATTGCTTTGATATCCTTCTTGGATTGTGTTGTTCTATCCTGTGTGGGTATACATTTTGTTTTCCTGTGTGGACTGGGTTGTGCTTGGGCTCGGATGTTGGAGCCGAACGGGAATTGATGACTTAGGTATATGTATGGGCATATACCTAAGCTGTGTCGGATGTTACTTCGTAATTGTATCTTTCCTTTATGGATTATCCTTTGTGGATTATGGGAGACCTTCGGGGGTCTCGGGGTCCCTACTGAGTAGCTTATACTCACCCCTGCACGGGCTATGCCCGCACTTCGTTGTGTTGGTTGCAGACGACGGACAACACTGATTGTGGTGGAGGAGTGCGGAGCAGGACGGTACCTGGAGGTGGACCACTGGGCGGGACGTACTCGGAGCAGACGGCTAGACCGGGGAGCTGTGGAGGCTATCTGTACCCACCCTTCAAGTGGGACCTTCATAGGATGGCTCGACACTGCGGATTTTCTTTTCAGTTGTTGTTTTCCCCTTTTAGTTGTACTTTACAGTTGGGCTTGTATTTCCTACCCCTTTTACTTTCAGCACAACTTGTTATAGTTTTTACTTAGTGTTTACTTTTCCGCTTGCTTACTCTGTGGTGCTTGTGTACTTTTCAAAGTCAATGCCTTCCCTTTTTCTGAGATTTACGCCTTGGTGCTAGTCACTAGCCCCTGGCCTATGGAAGGCGGGCTAGGGGTAGTCACGACACGAGCCCCGAGGACGGGTCATGACAAATTGGTATCAGAGGTGGTCGGTTCTACCGCAGACTCTGATCTTTCTTCTATGTGAAGCAATAGTGTTTAGCGTATTGGGTGTGGTTATCAGTCCAGGGAGTCCAGTGTTAGTGCGGCGGCCGACGTATCCATACACCAGGACCCTGACTTCTGATTTCCGACTTAATGCACAAAAACATTGATTGCATCTGTGTTATCAAGTTTTCTTTGTGATTACCTGTATCATCTCACCAGGTATACTGTTCTAACCGTGGCACACTTGTTTCCTTTTTAGGATGGCCCCACGACGGCAGCCAGCTGGGGTTCTGAGAGTAGAGCGTGACGACAGCCCACCGAGCGACGAGGGCTCAATACAGGGCCTGTTGACAGCAGAGGCACCGACGATACCTTTACCCGCCGAGCCCCCGATGCTTCCAGCACCGACCGCTGACGATGCACGTCGTCTAGGAGCTCTGCACGAGTTCCAGCGCCAGCGACCACCCAGGTTTCGTGGGGAGACAGACCCCCAGACAACCGAGGACTGGCTGGAGGCGGTCGTTCGAGTTTTCAGGCTAGTGAGGACACCAGCAGACCTCATGGTGATCCTCGCGGCGAGCCTACTGCATGCAGTAGCAGGACGATGGTGGAGCTTGATGCTCCAGGTGCACGATGAGGCCTCTCTCATCTGGACAGACTTTGAGGGCCTCTTCCGCTCAGAGTTCGTCCCAGCCACCCTCCGTGCGGTGCGCATTCAGAAGCTTCTTCAGCTGCGGCAGGGCAGCTTGACGGTCGCCCAGTACGCGATGAGGTTCACTGATCTTTCTCACTACTCGACCGACATGGTACGAGACCCATTATTTCGGGCTCGGACCTTCGAGCAGGGATTGAGACACGAGATCAGGGAATCACTGATCTCCCTCAGCATCCTGACCCAGCCAGGAGTACTGGAGCGATCCCTTCTGATCGAGAGATTTCTGGCTGAGTCTACTTCAGCAGCGATACCTACCGCAGGGCGGCAGGTAGCGGAGTCTTCGGCAGCAGGTAGCCGACGAATGACTCAGGGTTCCAGGAAGACCAGACCTTCTGGCAGACGACCTCAGGACACTGGCTCAACAGTGCGGGGCACACAGCGCGGAGCCAGTCTTTCGAGAGGCAGGCAGTGCTACGCATGCGGCGGGCAGGGCCACATGGCTTGTGACTGCCCGACCCGCCGTACCGAGGAGCAGCAGACGGTGGAGGGGCCACCCAGGCAGAGGCAGAGGGTAGACTGTGGCGGTCCGCAGGGAGGAGGCGGACGAGGCAGAGAAGCTAGCCGAGCAGCAGGTGGTGGGCGACACTTTGAGGCTCTACCACCACCACCACTAGGAGGTCCGCCCCGACTACAGGGAGCTGGCGGGCAGAGACATGCACAGCTCCAGGAAGCGGAGAACTACGACCACGGCGCGCCAGAGGTGATTCAAGGTACAATATGTGTCTATTCCACCCTTTCTGCAGTTATTATAGACACATGAGCGAGTCACTCTTTCATAGCCGCTGCCCTTGTTCGGAGCTCGGAGATTCCGACAGAGCCGTTGGCTCGATCCTTACGGCTAGAGACCCCTATGGGAGAAGACTCGATGATTACGCACTGGTGCCGGCAGTGTGAGCTTACTCTAGGAGGCGAGAGCTTCGGCTGGGATCTTCTTGTAGCGGCGTCGAGGCCTTACGACGTCATCTTGGGCATGGATTGGTTATCTACAGTCCATGCTCAGATTGACTGTTTTAGGCGCAAGGTGCGTTGTGTACGCACCGACGGGAGCAGGTTCACCTTCACCGATGAGAAGGGAGCCTTAGAAGCACAAGATGGAATCTCACAGAGGAGAGGACAGACCATCACTCATCAGTTGGCTAGCCTTATCCTTGGAGCAGTTGACATGCTGAGTCCTAGTTTTCCTGCAGTGGTGGATCAGTACGCGGATGTCTTTCCCGATGATGTTCCAGGGCTACCTCCTCGCAGATAGGTCGATTTTTATATTGATCTTCACCCCAGGATAGCCCCGATATCCACTCCAGCATATCGGATGGCCCCCGCTGAGCTTCGAGAGCTGCGGGTACAGTTGGAGGACTTGCAGGGCAAGGGGTTCATCCGACCCAGTGTTTCACCCTGGGCTTCCCCGATATTGTTCGCCAAGAAGGCGGACAGGAGTTTGCGACTGTGTGTCGACTATTGTTGCCTGAACCAGGTGACAGTGAGGAAAAAGTATCCGCTACCAAGGATTGATGACCTCTTCGATCAGCTCAAGGGAGCACGGTGGTTCTCGAAGATAGACCTCAGGTCAGGCTATCATCAGCTCAGAGTTCGAGACGAGGACGTGAAGAAGACAACCTTCAGGTGTCGGTATGGCCACTATGAGTTCTTGGTTATGCCTTTCGGCATAACCAATGATCCAGCAGTGTTCATGAGCCTCATGAACAGGATCTTCCAGCCATACCTCGATCGATTTGTCGTGGTCTTCATCGACGACATTTTGGTGTACTCAACCACTGAGGAGGAGCACGCTTCGAGAGCACCAGCTTTATAGCAAGCTCTCAAAGTGCCAGTTCTGGTTACGTGGGTTCCACTTCTTGGGGCACATCATTTCTGAGGCAGGAGTTGTTGTGGATCCCGCGAAGATCGAGGCAGTGCTAGCTTGGGAGCCACCCAGGAGCATGACGGAGGTGCAGAGTTTATTGGGTCTAGCCAGATACTATCAGAGATTTGTGCCGAACTTCTCCAGAGTTGCGGCGCAACTCTCAGCTTTGAAGAAGAAGGGGAAACCCTTTGTGTGGTCAGACAGATGTCAGCAGAGCTTCCAGGAGCTGAGACAGAGATTGACCAGCGCACCTATCTTGAGGTTGCCTGAGGAGGGAGTTGGATACGTAGTCTACTGCGATGCATTAGGGACCGGACTCGGATGTGTCCTGATGAAGGAGCGGGCTGTGATTGCCTATGGATCACGTCAGTTGAGGCCGCATGAGCAGAACTATGCTACCCATGACCTAGAGTTAGCAGCAGTGGTCTTCGCTCTGAAGACATGGCGACACTATCTGATGGGCGAGCGCTTTACAGTCTTTTCTGACCACCAGAGTCTCAGGTACATCTTCTCGCAGAAGGACCTGAACCTGAGACAGCGGCGATGGCTCGAGTTCCTCTAGGACTATGACTTTGAGATAGTCTATACTCCTGGGAAGGGGAACGTGGTAGCTGATGCCCTCAGCAGGAGGACGGGCATCCAACTACTTGAGGAGGCGACAGAGCAGCTAGCCGCTTTGCAGATATCCGTCGTGGATAGATACGGAGCAGCCTTCCTTCAGTATCTCATAGTCTCTCCTCCACTTCTACAGTGGGTCAGAGAGGCACAGTGTGGGGACGCTGACTATGATACACGACGTGCACAGATATCCTCAGGACAGGCACCTGATGGTTTCTCCCTTGGAGTAGAGCACGACGTCCTTTTCAGAGGACGTACCTTGGTACCAGTCACTTTACGAGAGGAGGTGCTGAGAGAGTTTCACACTTCTCCTTTGGCGGTACATCCTGGAGTGGCGAAGATGTACTAGGATCTCAGACGACAACACTGGTGGCCGGGAATGAAGAAGGCTGTGGCAGAGTTCGTTTCACAGTGCCTCCCCTGCCAACAGGTGAAGGAAGAGCATCAGGTACCAGCAGGCTTGGTACAACCCTTGGAGGTCCCAGAGTGGAAGTGGGACGGCATATCTATGGACTTCGTGACTGGACTTCCCCGCACTTACAGAGGTCATGACTCCATCTGGGTGATTGTCGACTGACTCACCAAGTCGGCTAACTTCTTGCCCATCAGAGAGCAGGGCTCAGTAGAGAGCTTGGGGCGTCTCTACGTTCAGGAGATTGTATGGCTTCACGGTGTTCCATCGTCTATCATCTCTAATCGGGACGCTTGTTTTACTTCCCGGCTTTGGAAGGGGTTGCAGGAGGCGTTCAGGATGCGGCTACGTCTGGGCACCTCCTTTCACCCTCAGACGGATGGTCAGACGGAGAGGACCATTCAGACTCTCGAGGACATTATCTGCCCATGTGTCCTCGACTTTGGTCGCAGCTTGGAGGATCACCTACCCTTGGTGGATTTCGCGTACAACAATAGCTACCACTCCACTATCGGGATGGCACCATACGAGGCGTTGTACGACAGACCTTGCAGATCTCCTTTGTGTTGGACAGACCCTGGGGAGTCAGCACTTGTGGGACCAGAGATGGTCCGGGCCATGACAGAGAAGGTCCAGGTCATCCAGGAGCGGATGAGGACAGCTCAGAGCCGGTAGAAGTCTTATGATAACAGGAGGCGGAGGCCACTAGAGTTCGAGGATGGCGACCACGTCTTCTTGTGTGTCTCACCTCGACGTGGATTACGGAGATTTGGCCGAGGTGGCAAGTTGTCTCCACGCTTCATCGAAACTTTCCAGGTCCTCAGCAGGATTGGCGAGGTGGCTTATCGCCTGGCTCTTCCACATCAATTGCACCGAGTGAATGACGTCTTCCACGTATCTTAGCTGAGGAGATATGTGCACGACCCGACACACATCATTGACCATGGGGAGCTAGATGTGGATGATGGGGCGACTTTTGCAGAGGTCCCAATGGAGATCGAGGATCGACAGGAGCGGGTCCTACGTGGGCGATCGATTCCTCTTGTGCGCATCAAATGGTAGCACGGGAACCTCCAGGAGAGCACATGGGAGCAGGAGCTCAGATGCGTGCTCAGTACCCACATTTGTTTCCCTAGTTTATGATGTATCTTTATGGGGACATAAAGCCCTGAGGTGGGAGTAATGTAAAGACCCGTAAATTTCAAGGAAATTTTTTTCTTAATTTTATTTGGAATTTTAAAAGAGCGCAGTTTCTAACGGCACCTGATTCCGAGGCCCGGTGGGCCCGGAATCATTTTCCGAAGTTTGGCTCGGGTACGTTCAGTGAACGGACGAGCGAGTTTTTATAAATATTGAACCGGTGCTCAGAATTGAATTCTGAGGGCACCAATGAAATTGAAGCGCCGATATTTTCTTAGAAACTCCTCTTCCGGAGTTGCGTTTGCTCGGTTGTGGTTTTTAATTTTCGGGCTTAAAGTTAAGAAATAAAATAATTATACGACAAACTTTATTTTATTTCACTTAAGCCACTTGGAATCCACTTGAAGACACTTAAAGCGGCTTAAGCTGAGTTGATGCGGATAGGGTGCTATCCAAAAATATCCTACCCTCTTGGTAGGATATTTGTGAGGTGGGGCCCGCACGAGCCCCACCGTTTCTTTTCCGCTAAGTAACGCACCCGCGAAAACCCGTCATTATGAAAGTCAACTGACGCGTTTTCTAAATTTCTTAACGCACCAATTAATTGGGCGGTTTTCTTCATTGAATTAATTGGGCGGTTTATTTCGTTGAATTAATTCTACGAATTAATGGGTCGTTACTTATCTCTTTTTTGTTTCTTAACCGGTTTGAAATCCATTGGCGTAGTAATAAAGTAAGACCAATGCCACATCTTGAGGTTTACACGTTGGGAGGCTTTTGATAGGAATTCTTGTGCCTTCACCCTTCTTCGCGAAGAAAGCGAAGAACGTGAAGAACGCGAAGAACGTCGGGCTCCGACGAAGAACGCCGAAACCGTAGAAATCGACGACGCAACGCCGTGTGCCGCGACTTCGACGTTTCCTCTTCCACAACATTCTTCTACAACGTTCCTTCATCGGCAATGAAATCTTCGATCATCTGTTTGAGGTAATAGATTTCGGGTTTCTTTTAAAAACTCCTTTGTGGTTTTTAACAACGCACAGATTTAATTATTTATAATTAAATCTGTTGTTTCTTGGTCCATTGATTTCGTCGACGCAACACCGGATTCCGCGACGACGTGACACCCTTCCGCGACGATGCGACACCTTCTGCGACGCGACGATCGCCTCCTTCCGCGGCGATCAATTTCCGCGAAGAACGCGCGTGCGACGACTTGACGAGGTAGGGATTTTATTTGGATGTTTTACATTCCCGTGTTTGTTTTCATTCAAAATGAAGAACCCGGTTCATGAAAACAATTTTGATTCATTAAAAATTGTTTTGGGTTATGTATTCATGTGTTGAATAATTCTCCCGTTTTTATTATCTAACGCGGAGGGTGCGGGCCAAACGAACACTGCTCGACAACCCTCCGCCGTTCTTCGTGGTTGTGCGGATTTGGCGGGAGACGACAAAATGTGATGCAAGGGCGATTTGATGATCCCACAGTGAAGAACGGAACCCGGGAGGAACATCGGCGCAGAAGGGAAGGAAAACGGACCACCGGAGCAACTCCGGTGGCCCACGGAAGTCTCCAGCGGCGCCCCGGCGCGCCGTCGGACAGGGTCACCGCGGCTTCAACCGCGGCAGCGGCGGCCAGCGGACCCGCGGCCGCGTGGGTCCGGATCACACGCATGGGACGCGGTGACATGCCGCGTCCGCTGATCCAGCACGGCCCCTCAAGGGCCACGTCTTCCTCAACCCACGGGGGCGGCGCCCCGCGGTTGCCGCGCTCGGCCGCTCGGCCGAGCCGAGCCAGGCCGGTCTGACCGGCCAGGCCGCGCCCTGGCCGGACCAGACCGGGTCCAGCCAGGTCGGACCGGGTCGGGCCGGTTCACCCGACCCAGGGGGGGGGGGGGGGTCGGGCCGGCTCGGCCCGGGCCCAGACCCCCCGTCTTCGGACCGTTTTCGGTCTCTTGCCCATAACATGAGCTACGGGCCTATGAACGACGCGCCGTCAGCGGCAACGCGATCTTTGGATCGAGATGGTCGTTTAGGTATATCTCACTCAAGGTTTTGGATTACTTTGGGTTCGGTCGGGTTGGTTCGTACACGAAACCAACCGGGCCCTCGGAGCGGAAACACTCATATCTTGAGCTCCGGACGTCCGATCGATGTGCCGTCAACTTTGTTGAATTCCTCTAAGTGAGACAGACCTTTTGGCTCACTCCACCCGAGGTTTGGAAGCAGGTGGAGTATGGTCGGGTTGGTTTTGCCTAAAAAACCAACCGGGCCCCTAGGACGAAAAAGCCAATAACTCTCAGACCGGGCATCTGATTGACGCTCCGTCTGCGACGTTGAGTTCCTGTTGACGATACAGAACTTTTGGATACATCAAATTCAGACTTTGTGTCAGTTGATGTATCAGCCTCTCGGCTAGTGGAGCGGACCCTCCCGAATGAGCTTGCTGTGTGCGGGAACCCTAGAGTTAGCTGCGACTGCTACTTCGACAGCGACGACTGTGTATAGATCCTCAGTGGACCGCGACGACGACTGTGCAGAGATCCTCAGTGGACTGCGATGACTACTACACTCAGCGATCCTATGTGGATCAGTGCTACAGATCCTGTGTGGATCTGATCCTGTGTGGGTCAGCGCTCAGCGGTTCTGTGTGAGCCAGCGCCTACAGGTCCTGTGTGGGCCCGATCCTGTGTGGGTCTTTGCAGGGGTTAGTTATCTATCGATCCTGTGTGGGTCATTGCGGGGGTTAGTACCTATCGATCCTTTGTGGGTCCGACGACTTAGATGAATCAGTGATCATCTTTGTCGTCATCTGAAGAAGTATACCTGTGTGACCTGAATCTTGTGTTCCTCTCCTTTGTGGATTGTGTTGATCTATCCTATGTGGATTACTTTTCTCTCCTTCATGGATTGTGTTGTGCTATCCTGTGTGGGTATACGCTTTGTTTTCCTGTGTGGACTGGGTTGTGCTTGGGCTCGGATGTTGGAGCCGAACGGGAATTGATGACTTAGGTATATGTATGGGAATATACCTAAGCCTTGTAGGATGTTACTTCGTGATTGTATCTTTCCTTTGTGGATTATCCTTTGTGGATTATGGGAGACCTTTGGGGGTCTCGGGGTCCCTACTGAGTAGCTTATACTCACCCCTGCACGGGCTATGCCCACACTTTGTTGTGTTGGTTGCAGACGACGGACAACGCTGATCGTGGTGGAGGCGTGCGGAGCAGGACGGTACCTTGAGGTGGACCACTGGGTGGGACGTACTCGGAGCGGACATCTGGACCGAGGAGCTGTAGAGGCTATCTGTACCCACCCTTCAGGTGGGACCTTCAGAGGACAGCTCGACGCTGCGACTTTTCTTTTCAGTTGCTGTTTTCCCCTTTTAGTTGTACTTTAGAGTTGGGCTTGTATTTCCAGCCCCTTTTACTTTCAGCACAGCTTGTTACAGTTTTTACTTAGTGTTTACTTTTCCACTTGCTTACTCTGTGGTGCTTGTTTACTTTTTAAAGGCAATGCCTTCCCTTTTTCCGAGATTTACGCCTTGGTTCTAGTCGCCAGCCCCTGGCCTATGGAAGGCGGGCTTGGGGTAGTCACGACACGGGCCCCGAGGACGGGTCATGACATTTGGGGGTGTCCATTTTTTATTCTCTTTTCTAGTAAAGTATTTTTGTTTTTTTATTACATGTTCATTGGAGAATTAAATCCATTTTACATGTGTACCCTCTTGATTCTAGTCACAAACCATCAGCATCTTGAATGTTGGGTTGGGGAGGCATGCTCAACCTTTTTACCTACATGGGTAGGGTCTTGGTTGGGTTGGCTCATGAAAAAGTGAATTTAGAGAAATACCATATTAGGGTTAGAGTTTAGAATAAGTTACATGTAAGGATTTGGTTTGGGAAATTAAGGAAATAGTGATAGAGGAATTTTAATTTATTATTTTATCCCGAGAAACCCAATATTAAGGTTTGGTAGCTATGACATTTCTATACTATAACTCTTGTCATTTTTCACTGACACAATCACTTAGAGAAATATTTATATGAAAAAATTATATTGGTACATGAATTATATAATTCCAAGGACATGTTTTTAACACTATTTTTTCTATGATATGCAAATTTTATTTTTATGGATAATTTGTATATTTCCATCATATTTTCTCAATATATTTTATAATAATGTTTAGAAACACTCAGTAAATAATAAATTAATTTTGAATATGATAACATCATTATATGGAACTATATTACGAAGTTATGATATGAGAATGATATAGTTAGAACTGATCAAAGTGATACCCAAGATTAAATTTTAAGAAGAAGATATCTTCATCTATGGACTTGAGTATGATTATATAAATTTACTAGTATACCAAAGATAAATATTTTAGATAGGTTGAAATATATTTTTATATTACATCATTTCTTGAGTTTTAGAACTTGGAGATACCCATTTTTCAATATATCCTAATTTTAGGAAATAGATACCATGGTTAGATGATATTGGTGGATTGTTCCATGTAATTAGGAAACAGGTACATTTGGCATTCCATCACATGATATTCTAGTTTTATGGTTGTAAATAAGGTAGTGGATGATTATATCATATATCAAGATGATATAAACTTTAGATAAAAGTGATTTAGATTTTTTAATAAAACTTTGATCCTTAATTAAAATGTCTAACCGATTATTAGAGTTACATGGATGATGATAACATCATTGGATTATTATATATCATGACTCATTATTTGATAAACTATTTAATTTCCTTCAGAAATATTGAGTTAATATCTTTGAGGCTCCATCCATATAAGAAAATAATTACAAGGGAGTGTCACAAACCAATATTTTACATGTATTTCCTTTAAAATAAACTATAATTATTTGATAACTTTCTTTACATGTAATACTGAGTTTAAAAGAGCCATGATGTACTACTGAATTATGATTATTTAAATATGAACATTATAAACTTATTATTAATTTGAAAGTATGAATAATAATAACCAAATTATGGAAAAAATGTATAAATTTTTAATATATTTAAAATTTATTTATTAATTCATAATAAATAAGCAATCCAATTTTCAATAAAGTTATTTTATTCTTTAATAATATGTTTTCTTCCACAATGATTTTTATTTCATTTTATGTGTGGATATTATAATTAATTTATAACAATTTTAGAAATTTTATTTTATAAAATGTATATAATTTTTAAATCATCACATAAAAATTATACTAAGGTGAAATTTTTGGATTTTTTTGAAAAGATTACTTTTTAGTAAATAGTGAAAAAATATTAATTTTATAAAAAACTGCCATTCCAATTAAAGTATTTGAAAAGTACCATTTTGTTTTGAATTAATTTTAAAATTTAATTAGTTTATTTTTAATAAAAAAATTCAATAAATTTCATTGGAATTTTAATTATGCATAATTTTTGTATAAAACATTTTTATAATTAAAAATGCATTTTTTTGGAAAATAATTTTTCATTGTGTTTTACTGGTTTATTTTAAAATTAATTTATACCACATGTAGACATTTAATTTCATAAATTGGATTAAATATTTGGACTCATAATTTAAATTTTTTTAATGAGTATACTTTCATTTTTGGTTATAATGAATAGTAAAAATAATATTTTTTTTTACCTTGATTAATGTTAAAATGAGTTTACTAGGGGGGGGGGGGTTAAACTAAGCGATAATTGTAATATTGACACATAAACATTTTTAAATCATATTTTATGGAAATATTTAGACCATATATCATGTAATATTATAATATTATTCATTTTTAAGAATTTTTATTGAGAAAGACATTAATATATTTTAATCTTTTAAGAAATTCTAAGTGTGTCCTCTTCTTCACTTATAAAAGGACACCCATCCCATCTTTTCTATTTAATTCAAGAACCTATTATATTTTTACAATACCTACATAAATAATTTTTTAAATATATATCCCCACATCCTATAGTTTTTGTTTTTTTATAATACCATCCTTTCAAGGCTTAAGGTATAAGACATAGAAGGTTTTTCAATAAAGAGGTATTGATCTTAACCGAGTACTTTCAATTTTATTATCTCATCAACCTTATAAAAACCTATTTTATCCATAAAAACATGATGAATATAGTATAATAAACATATTTAGATATTATTATGATGATTTATCAACAATTTAAAACCACTTTCCCATCAAATGAGAAATGAAAGTGCCGATCATGCCAACGTGTGGACTACCATCTTTATGTAACGAAATGATTTATTTTCCATCACATCACCACATGGATGTTAAAAAATGATGGATTTAATATATATATATATATATTATTTATTATATAATAATTATTTTTTAATGATAAAATATTATTTATATTTCTTTCATTCTTTTTGTTAGAAAATGAAAACAACATTCATATGTACATACAAACTACCATCTCAATACACAATATATTTTATTTTTATATATATACCATTTATAGATGATGATTAATATGTATATAATAAATATATATAATATTTATATCATTATTAATATTTTTTATATGATGGAACTATAATCCTAGTATAAGGACCAGAACTGCCGAACCGAAACTATCATGAGAATGGAAACAATT
Organism: Viscum album; assembly: GCA_963277665.1. NCBI lineage: Eukaryota > Viridiplantae > Streptophyta > Magnoliopsida > Santalales > Viscaceae > Viscum > Viscum album. Next base: position 1,786,577,684 of record OY728165.1, on the reverse strand, counting down.
ATCACCCAGAAACAACGATTTTAATAAGTAATTATTAATAAATGAGTGTTGAAATAGTATAATTAGAGATTATATGATATTATAAATATTAATATGGTTATTTTATATAATTATAATAAAATTTTAATTTATTATAAATGGGTTTAGAGCACTTATGAAGCAAGTCGAACTTGAGGTAAGAGTTCTATGCTATAATCTCACTTTTTTATTGAGATTATTTATAATTAAATTTATAATGATTAAATTATAAGATCCATATCTTATAAATGTTATTTTATCATTACTCTATATTTATTTCTGGATATTACATGTTTTAATTTTATTTTTCCCTGTTTATTTACTCAAGAGAACAACAAAATGTTTTTAGGGAAAACTGGCGATGTTTTTCTCTTTGGTTAAGAATATTTTTCTTTAGTGTCCATATTTTCTATAAAATGTTTTCAATAATTTTTTTATCATTCCAAAATTATGGTATAATTTCATTTTTACCCATTTTATAATTTTTATAAATTTTTATAAGGAATATTATTATCGTTTTACAAATGAGGTACTTTTGACTTTTTACTAAAAATATGAAAGAAATATTTGTTTTAACGTACATGAAATAAATAGAATTTCCCAAAATCATGACTATTAATTATTTTGAATATTATTTTTCATGTTTCCATTTGAATTTTAAAATAATTTTTTTCCTTAGTATTTTAGAAATTTTAATATTTTAAATAATATATTTCAAAATGAAAAGGTCATTTTCCTCAAAAAATATTCCAGTGATCTTTAAAAAGAATTTTCATCTATGATAACATCATTTAATGTTACTTATGATTAATTGGGGATATGATTTTATGATACCATAATTATTATTTCTCTGTATGGTTTATATTTATGATTATGAAATATTGGTGAAACCCATTTTCTTTTCCATAGGTTAATCTATGATGAAATGATAAATGTTTTCATGATCATGTGTCATACATATGAATGAATTATTATTATGTGACAAGTGTTTATGTTATATAATTCCAATTAATTAGGTAAATATTATTATTGTATGATCTCAAAAGGTACATGAGTGGTTATCCCAAGCCTAAAATAAGGTACACAAGAGGTTATACCAAGCCCAAAGTTGGTACATGAGTGGTTATCCCAAGACTAACATGTAACAGCCCGAGATTTTATGAAAAATATTCTTTTTAATTTTATTAATGTATTGTGTTGTACGCTACACCAAAAGGATCTTGCACAACACACATCCTTGACTTGACTTCCATTACACGCAATCACGACCTTCCTCGATAGCGTGTGTAGTACGTAATACTGAGTTTCACTAAACAACGATATGCTATTAAAATATTATTAAAAATAGCCGTTAAGAATAGTAATAACCACCTTTTAAAATTTTAGAAATTTTAGCTCTCAATATGGACTTCATTTTTAGATTCGGAGTATCGAATTTAGCCTAAGGTGAAATTTTGGTACTTTTCGGATAACTTTCATATTTTGATGAATAGTGAAAATTACTAAATTATAATTTAAAAAAAACAACTTTTTTAATAGAAATAATTAAAAGTGATAAATTATTAATTTGAGTGGTTTTAAAGTATATTTAGAATATATTTTTACAGTTCAATACAATGTTGGTCATTGGATGTAATTTCACATTTACATCAAACATAAACAAGTGTTAATCTTTTGATAGTTATTATCACTTAAAAACACGCTATTTGTTGTGACAGCGGAAATTAATTATAAAATTAATTAATGCAACTTATATGTTGGGAATTTTGTATAATAGAAATCATTTTTGAATTCGGAATATCAATTATAGCTTAGGGTGAAATTTTGACATTTTTCTGAAAAACTTCAATTTTTGATGAATAGTGAAACTACTAAGTGGTTAAAAAAATTAATTTTTTCATAAATCTTAATTTTACCGCTTCTGTGAATGAAATTTCAAAAATCCGAGAGACACGGTTGATGTCAATAAGTAAAATGTGGTTCAATGAGATGAAAATAATTTTTGGTGAATAGTAACTTTTTACTTTTATTTACCACGGTTAAAAGTAAATAGGGTAATTAAGGGTAAAAATGATATTAATATTACCCTAACACATGTCCTAATCCTATTGGACAAGTGTATTTCGACCAAAAACAAACTTAGGAATAAAATATGACCATTTAGGCCCACTTGAATAAGATTAGGACATTTATTATTATTTAATTCAAAGAAGAGTTAAAAGAGTTAAAATCAAAGTTTATTTAATAAAACATTTTTAATATAGGGTTATACATAAGATAAATTCGACTATAAATATTCATTAGAAATATAAAACGATTTCCTACATAATGGTATTTTATTTGTAATTTTTAGACATTAAACAATTTAATTTATTTATGACACAACGATGATGCA